>OY829913.1:65647905-66922732 GCA_963691935.1 Nephrotoma guestfalica | reverse complement strand
TATATTATATATAGATAGATAGATAGATAGATAGATAGATAGATAGATAGATAGATAGATAGATAGATAGATAGATAGATAGATAGATAGATAGATAGATAGATAGATAGATAGATAGATAGATAGATAGATAGATAGATAGATAGATAGATAGATAGATAGATAGATAGATAGATAGATAGATAGATAGATAGATAGATAGATAGATAGATAGATAGATAGATAGATAGATAGATAGATAGATAGATAGATAGATAGATAGATAGATAGATAGATAGATAGATAGATAGATAGATAGATAGATAGATAGATAGATAGATAGATAGATAGATAGATAGATAGATAGATAGATAGATAGATAGATAGATAGATAGATAGATAGATAGATAGATAGATAGATAGATAGATAGATAGATAGATAGATAGATAGATAGATAGATAGATAGATAGATAGATAGATAGATAGATAGATAGATAGATAGATAGATAGATAGATAGATAGATAGATAGATAGATAGATAGATAGATAGATAGATAGATAGATAGATAGATAGATAGATAGATAGATAGATAGATAGATAGATAGATAGATAGATAGATAGATAGATAGATAGATAGATAGATAGATAGATAGATAGATAGATAGATAGATAGATAGATAGATAGATAGATAGATAGATAGATAGATAGATAGATAGATAGATAGATAGATAGATAGATAGATAGATAGATAGATAGATAGATAGATAGATAGATAGATAGATAGATAGATAGATAGATAGATAGATAGATAGATAGATAGATAGATAGATAGATAGATAGATAGATAGATAGATAGATAGATAGATAGATAGATAGATAGATAGATAGATAGATAGATAGATAGATAGATAGATAGATAGATAGATAGATAGATAGATAGATAGATAGATAGATAGATAGATAGATAGATAGATAGATAGATAGATAGATAGATAGATAGATAGATAGATAGATAGATAGATAGATAGATAGATAGATAGATAGATAGATAGATAGATAGATAGATAGATAGATAGATAGATAGATAGATAGATAGATAGATAGATAGATAGATAGATAGATAGATAGATAGATAGATAGATAGATAGATAGATAGATAGATAGATAGATAGATAGATAGATAGATAGATAGATAGATAGATAGATAGATAGATAGATAGATAGATAGATAGATAGATAGATAGATAGATAGATAGATAGATAGATAGATAGATAGATAGATAGATAGATAGATAGATAGATAGATAGATAGATAGATAGATAGATAGATAGATAGATAGATAGATAGATAGATAGATAGATAGATAGATAGATAGATAGATAGATAGATAGATAGATAGATAGATAGATAGATAGATAGATAGATAGATAGATAGATAGATAGATAGATAGATAGATAGATAGATAGATAGATAGATAGATAGATAGATAGATAGATAGATAGATAGATAGATAGATAGATAGATAGATAGATAGATAGATAGATAGATATATAGATAGATAGATAGATAGATAGATAGATAGATAGATAGATAGATAGATAGATAGATAGATAGATAGATAGATAGATAGATAGATAGATAGATAGATAGATAGATAGATAGATAGATAGATAGATAGATAGATAGATAGATAGATAGATTAGATAGATAGATAGATAGATAGATAGATAGATAGATAGATAGATAGATAGATAGATAGATAGATAGATAGATAGATAGATAGATAGATAGATAGATAGATAGATAGATAGATAGATAGATAGATAGATAGATAGATAGATAGATAGATAGATAGATAGATAGATAGATAGATAGATAGATAGATAGATAGATAGATAGATAGATAGATAGATAGATAGATAGATAGATAGATAGATAGATAGATAGATAGATAGATAGATAGATAGATAGATAGATAGATAGATAGATAGATAGATAGATAGATAGATAGATAGATAGATAGATAGATAGATAGATAGATAGATAGATAGATAGATAGATAGATAGATAGATAGATAGATAGATAGATAGATAGATAGATAGATAGATAGATAGATAGATAGATAGATAGATAGATAGATAGATAGATAGATAGATAGATAGATAGATAGATAGATAGATAGATAGATAGATGGATAGATAGTTATATAAATTTATTCATATATATTTTGAAAACACTAAATCAGATTTTTATCGCCAAACACTTCTAATCACGGATCGTGTAAAAACCTGACCAACTATTACAGCGGAGACGTATAGTGACTCTCTTCTACAGAAATTAATTTTGTATTTAGTGTACGACACCATTTTAGTTAACGAACATTAATTTGTTAGAATATATATGGTTGACTACGTTCTATTTCGATCAATAAACCCACAAAAATGCCATCGTTTATTTGCGACATAATTATTCCTCAATGTATTACGTTTTCAACTTACGAGAGATCATTCAAGATTAACCAAAAATCCTATCTCGTTTCCATTCATTCACTTATCTATGAAACAAAAATAATTTTTACCCAACAAAACCATTTAATGGCAGAAGGAAATGATATCTTTTTTATATGCGCCAATATATCTTTGTCTTAATTTTGTAATTTTCTTTTCCAGGGAATATAAATTGAAATGAAGGGTTCATATATGGCGTGTATAAATTCATATGTATACGAGATAAATGTGTAATAAAGCTACGTCTCTCATACACATGATAATGAAGCATTATTCGTATAATTAAGGTTTTAAGTTGAATTATTATCGTCGCAGGAAAAAGGAAATTGGGTTTTATAAATTTAAACAAAAAAAAAAGCTCATCTAACTCAAAATGGTATCTATATATATATAGAATTAAGTTTCCTCCCACCCCTTTATGTCAAGTTTATTTTCATTTAAACCGTATTATATGAGTTTATTAAAGCGTCATTTTTATAGGTTAAATCTTTTTCACAATTCACTTATCACAATAAATTCACCGCTCGCAGCGTTTTATCCACATAAATAAATAAAATGTACAAAGTAATGGTATTCAAAGCTTTATTAGTTATCGTGTCAATCTGCAAACAAAAATAACATTTATTAAAAACTAGAAACCAGAAACTATAAATTTTATACAAACAATGCATTATGTACTCGTACATGTTATAATGTTCAGCCCATCGTTGTTATATACGAGAACCAGAGTACTGTATTCGGGAAAATCAGGAAGGAAAATCAGATGAAATATTATAAATCATCAAACACAAAACATAAATAAATAATAAAAAGTTTATTCATACATAACCTAAAAATTATTATTATTTAACAGAATTTCATATATTTATTCCGTTTGTCTAATTTTTGTTGTTATTTTTAACGAAATGTTATTAAAAATTACATTTTTATCGCAGAATACAACAGCAGGTTTTTTGCTACCAAAATATTTCATGCACAAATTTAATTTTTTGCAGTTTTTTGGAAAACACACAGAATTGTGGTGGTGGTCTACACAGGATATTTAGAAAACTAAATTTAGTTTTAGAATTTTTAGTAAATTTTTTGAAATATTTTGCAATAAAAAATATAAGTTTATACACTCGGCGAAGCTCGTATAGACATAGGGCAGTTTTATTGTTTGTTTAAACTCCACGTCAATAAAAAATTCTTATTTATTTATTGGTGGTTCTGCACTACTTAGAGGTTCGTATGCAGACTTACTTCTGTTGATTATCTAGTAATTGTTTTATTAGTTTAGTAGTCCATTCTTGTGGGATGAAGCCTATTGGTACCCAATTGAAGTTTATCCTAAATTAATCCTAAACCAACAAATACAAAAATTAATGAGAGTGTATTGGTTTAAAGCGAAGTCAGAACGCACCAAATATTTCTATTAAAATAATTATATAATATAATAATTAATTATATTTATGTATTTATTTAATAGAGAGTTTTAATATAAAAACAATATCATTTACATATAATTATAGATGTTTATGAAAGTCTAAAATCAATAAAAAAATTAACAATATAACTCTAAATTAAATTATATTAAATTTAATATGCTGAAATATTGTCAGAATCACAAAATTTTCGCCAACGGTAAACTTGCAACTTTAATATTTTGGTAGATTCATATGTGCCCTCTACTTGGGCCAACCCGATTAAAATTCATATAGAGCTCGGATACCTAAAATGCCATTCTTGTGAAGAACCGAATTTTTTAAACAATTTGAATCTAAGAAAATTCATATCTCAAAATTTTCACCGTTCGGCAAACTAGCCACTATAATATTTTATTCGTTCTTCACAGGAATTTTAGTTTAGACATACGAGCTTCATTAGAATTTTAATCGGGTTAGTACAAGTAGAGTGTACATATGGGCCTACCAAAATGTTATAGTGGCAAGTTTGCCGATCGGTGTAAATTTTGAGATATGAATTTTCTTAGAATAAACATTTCTAAGAAATTCCGTTCTGCACAGGGATTTCATTTTAGACATACGAACTTCATTAGAATTTTAATCGGGTTAGTACAAGTAGAGTGTACATATGGGCCTACCATAATGTTACTGTGGCAAGTTTGCCGATCGATGGAAATTTTGAGATATGAATTTTCTTAGAATAAACATTTCTAAGAAATTCCGTTCTGCACAGGAATTTCATTTTAGACATACGAACTTCATTAGAATTTTAATCGGGTTACTACAAGTAGAGTGTACATATGGGCCTACCATAATGTTACTGTGGCAAGTTTGCCGATCGATGGAAATTTTGAGATATGAATTTTCTTAGAATAAACATTTCTAAGAAATTCCGTTCTGCACAGGAATTTCATTTTAGACATACGAGCTTCATTATAATTTTAATCGGGTTAGTACAAGTAGAGTGTACGTATGGGCCTACCAAAATGTTATAGTGGCAAGTTTGCCGATCGGTGGAAGTTTTGAGATTTGAATTTTCTTAGAATAAACATTTCTAAGAAATTCCGTTCTGCACAGGAATTTCATTTTAAACATACAAATTCCATTAGAATTTTAATTGGGTTGGCACAAGTAGAGTGCACAAATGGGTCTACGAAAATTTTGTAGTGGCAAGTTTGCCGATCGATGGAAATTTTGAGATATGAATTTTCTTAGAACAAACATTTCTAAGAAATTCCGTTCTTCACAGGAATTTTATTTTAGACATACGAGCTCCATTAGAATTTTAATCGGGTTAGTACAAGTAGAGTGTACATATGGGCCTATCAAAATATTACTGTGGCAAGTTTGCCGATAGAATAAACATTTCTAAGAAATTTCGTTCTGCACAGGAATTTCATTTTAGACATACGAACTTTATTAGAATTTTAATCGGGTTAGTACAAGTAGAGTGTACATATGGGCCTACCAAAATGTTATAGTGGCAAGTTTGCCGATCGGTGGAAATTTTGAGATATGAATTTTCTTAGATTAAACATTTCTAAGAAATTCCGTTCTGCACTGGAATTTCATTTTATACATACAAATTCCATTAGAATTTTAATTGGGTTGGCACAAGTAGAGTGCACAAATGGGTCTACGAAAATTTTGTAGTGGCAAGTTTGCCGATCGATGAAAATTTTGAGATATGAATTTTCTTAGAACAAACATTTCTAAGAAATTCCATTCTTCCCATGAATTTCGTCCGAGGTGTATAGAACATATAAAGTTGGTCCCAATACGCTACCTTGTGGTACTCCTGCTGATATTTTCTTTATTTCTGAGTATTCGCCATCTAATTTAACTCGAAAGTGTCGATTAGATATGTAAGATTTTAGAATTTCATAAAACTGCCTTGGTAATTCTCTTTGTAATTTATATCCCAAGCCTTTATGCCATACTCTGTCAAAGGCCTCTGCTACATCCAAGAAGACGCTTGAACATATTTTCTTTTTTTCAAGTACGTCTTCAATTATGTTTGTAATTCTGTGTACTTGTTCTATTGTTGAATGGTTTTCTCTGAAGCCAACTTGATGTGGAGGAATAATATTTCTTTCTACTATTATTGGTTTGAGTCTCATTAGGAGTAGTTTCTCGAATAAGTTTGAAATCATTGGGAGTAAGGAAATCGGCCTATACGAATTTTTGTCATTTAGTGGTTTGTTGGGTTTAGGTATCATAATTACTTCTGCTACTTCCCATTAATTTTGAACGTGTTTAAGTTTGAACACCGCTTTCTTGGAGATTTCTTTGTATTTAGGTTACGATTGATTTCCTGTTTTAATTCTTGTAATGTGACAGGAGATACAATGCAGTTATTCATTTTATATACTGGTGGTATGATTTCCTCTGCAGTTTGTCTAGGTAGAGGCTGGCATGTATTCTCGAGGTGGGTTGCACACAACGAAGCTTTTTGCTTGACACTTATAGCCCATGTGCCATCTTCATTTTTAACTGGAATTTGTAGTTTAGGTCGTTTTAAACTTTTTATCGCTTTCCAAAGAGAGTACTCGGTATCTTTTTCCCAGTAAGGCTACTCAAGTATTTATTAATGGATTCGTTTTTAATTTGTGTAATTAACAACTTTAGTTTATTGGATAAAAAATTTAGAGTTGTTTTATATTCTGGCGCTCGACTTCTTTTTCAGGCCTTTCTTGCTTTATATTTTGCAGTAACCAGTTCCCTAAATGAAATGATGCCATGCATCATATCTGCTGTATCATCAAGAGTAATGAAGAAGTATTTGAATTTCACAATGGCATCGTGCGCATCTGTTTTATGCACTAATCTATCGAAATCTTTTGTGTAGTCACCCGTAAATGACGTAATTAAAATTTTAGGGGGTTTCACGGGAAGACGTTGTGTTGTTGTTGTTTATTCATTATCATCTAATTTTTATATCCAGTTTTGCACTCGTCTCATGTTGTGCCCTTGTTTGCAGAATATCTTTAGCTCGAGTTACTTGTTCAACTTTCCACTTTTATCCCAGTTCTTAAAATTTTAATTCAGTTGTTTTATATCATGTTCTATATTTACCGTAGTCAATGGCCACAAGTTTATTATAACAACGGTGATCGCCGTTCAAAGTTTCCTTTACACCACGTTATAATTACGTTACGCGCACGACAGTTGCAAATCAAGCGTCGTTAGAAAATCAGTATGGTCCAAGCTCGGTGAACCAATTAAACTGAAGAGTTATTTAGAAGCGTTATACTCCGTCATAGGAGAGGGGAAAACGTACAGTTGGGTCTGGATTTATAAAATAATGAAGTGTGACAAATACGAGTTTCTTTACAAAAAACGTAATCGTTTTTGTAAAGTCGTAAGCAATATCTACAACAGCTCGACGCTTAGTAAGCGGTTGTATATCTTGATTAGTTTGAACCCCCTTACTTGGGCAAGTGCACCACCCACGGCAGCCTGCGTAACCGGTGTGAAGTTTTCAACATTGACCAAAAGTGTAGCTACACAAATTAACAAAAAACAAACATGTAGATACACAATTTATCAATTACATAAAAAATTATGGCAGGGTTGAGTTTGTTAGTTATCCCAATAAATCTAATCTAACCTAATCCACGGCATATCACTGCGGCATATCACTGCGAGTGTCCCCGAAATGCCAGTACACTCAGATTTGTGGTGCCATTTTATAAAATTAAGTGTTAATGGCCCTTAAACATCTACAAAACACGGTTTACACTTTTTATATTATTAGCGCGGATTAGATAGATTAGATTAGATTTAGTGGGATAAATAACAAATTCAACCTGTTAAATTGTGTATCTACATTTTTGTTTTTTGTTAATTTGTGTAGCTACACTTTTGATAAATGTTGAAAACTCAACTCACACCGGTGCCTTCGTAGAGATGGAGAAATCTGCGTTGTACTACTTCAGTTTTCCGTATGTGGACTAAGTGATTTGGGGAACAGGCTTGGCAAGTGTACTCGAGCAGGGTTCAGACGAAAGTCGTATAAAGGCCCCTTTTAAGGATCAACAAGTTTTCTTAACTAACGTTTCACAGAACCACAAGCTCAGAGTTGTATGTTAATGGTATTTTCGATATGTGCTCTAAATTTCAATTCATTGTCACAAGTAACTCTCAAAAGACGAACGGAAGCCACTCTTAATAGAAGATCACAGTTGATGTAATAGTTGCGAAAATGGGAATGCTTGAGTTTACGAGAGTACGTGATGGGCTGTCATTTGGTCACAATCAACTAGAGGTTGTTCTTAGCACACCAAATGGCGAAATCCGTTAGATCGTCCTGTAGTAGATTGGTATCAATACTACTGGAAGTTTTTCGATATATTTTCACGTCGTCGGGGTATCAACGTAATTGATAGACGAAATAAATAAATATTAGCTCTAGATGACTAGTCTGAGGTACTGGCGATGTAGCTATAAAATGTGCTAACTTAGATGATTTGAACAGTTTCTCGAACCTTCATTATAGCAGAACAGTGATATTGACATCAACCGTGCTGCTTACCATATGTTGAGTTGTTTTGGAATACACGACGGTTTCGCAACATTTAAACCCACAGACTAAAATCTGCTGCTTGGATAGATTCTCCAGTCTACTGGAGATCCGTAGTTGACATATAGAAGGTCCCGCAAGTGGCTGACACTAATGGTGCAATCGGATCCATTGATTAAAGCGAAGGTGTCTTTACTTGTAACACTTTTCATGTGCATGCCCTGGATAAGCATTCGGGAAGGCCTTCCATTGAAGCATTCTCTGTTCAAGAAACTGCTATATGTATCTCCGAAGCCAGCGAATACTTGTATTACAGTTTATAGTGTCCAAAAACTAGAATAAACAAATTAGACGGGTGTGAAGTATTCCAGACTTTCCATAGATGATATGTATGTAGGAATATCACACTGTTACTTCAAATTCAAATAGGAAAAAAATGAATCGTATTGCAAATTTTAGTACAATCATGTAAGTATGAGTTTTTTTAGAAAATGACTCAAACCTCAATTTAAATAGAAAATATATAATATTTTCTAAAATAAAAATATATAAACAAACTCAACCACGTATTGTGTAGAAACTATCGAGATTTTTACTAAAACAGATTGGAACTTTAAAACTAATAGAATAAATATTTTAATAAAACAAGAAAAGGTTCAAAAGTTCAAAGTTTGACTTGAGTTAAAATGACATAAGAATACCTAGAATATATAACTTTGTATCAAAAAACCCAAACTCAAGCATTGTAAGCACCAAATGGTTGATTTAGGTGACTCCATGGCCAACTTCATACACAATCGGCCGGATTGACCGATAATGGCCATCCAAATTTCAGTCAAAATGACATCTGAAGTCGTGCATTATTAGCCATGGCTAGTTGGTTAGGTGACTCAATGACCAACTTCATACACTAGCCAGATCTAAATCACGATCTCTGAAAATGGCCGATAATGGTCATCCAGATTTGAGTGAAAATGAAATCAGTACACCAAGAATATAAAAATTCGTTACAATAAACACGAAGTCATGCATTATTAGCACTAGGTGGTTTTGGGTAGGTGACTCAATGACCAACTTCATACAATAGCCAGATCTGATTCACGATCTCTGTGAATGGTCGATAATGGCCATCCAAATTTGAGTTAATAATGACTTATGAACAGCTAGAACATGAAAATTTGCAGCAATAAACCCGAAGTTGTGCATTATTAGCAGTAGGTGGTTTTAATTAGGTGACTCAATGACCAATTTCATGTACTAGCCAAACCTGAATCACGATCTCTGTGAATGGCCGATAATGGCCATCCAGATTTGAGTGAACATGACACCAGTACACCGAATATATGAAAATTCGTAGCAATAAACTCTAAGTCGCGCATTATTAGCACTAGATGGTTTTGGCCAGGTGACTCAATGACTAACTTCGTGTACTAGCCAGATCTGAATCACGATTTCTGTGAATGGCCGATAATGGCCATCCAAATTTGAGTAAAATTACCTAGTGCTAATAGTGCACGACTTCGTATATATTGCTACGAATTTTGATATTGTCGGTGTATTGATGTCATTTTTACTCAAATTTAGATGGCGAATATTAGCCATTTCCGAAGTTTGAGGTCAATGTCACCTATCAGTAGTCAGGAGAATTTTTGTTTTTTTATACTAAATATTGATGGCCATTGGCGACCATATCTGGAGATTGTGATTCAATTCTCTATAGTTCGTGAAGTAGTTGGTTAAGCAGCTACCTAAACCCATCTAGTTTTAATAATGTACTGCTTCAGGTTTATTGCTACGAGTTTTTATCGTTAAATTTTACTGCTGCAAAAGGACATTCTTATTTGCTTCTAAAAGTACATACTTCTTAAGTTTATTCGGTATATTTTTTAATCTCTGGAAAAATCTCTGGAAATTTTGTTAATTCGTATGAAACTCAAAAAATTCTTATTAGAAATTAGTGGGGAATTCATAAATGGTTTGAGTTCAGTGTATTTGGTTTGCATCTCGACTGTTTTAGTACAAAATGGTGGTTGAAAATTTAGGGTTATGTTACTATAATATTTTTTTCTTCGTGATTTATCAATTAAAATTTTAATTTTTACTTTAGTTATAAGTTACAATATTTTTCTGCCATTTTAATTAAGACAATTTGCTATTCGTCTAATAAATATACTGATAAAATTTGCTCGATTTCGTTAAATTTATCTTGATGTGCTTGTTTTTTAAATGTCGTCAATTCAATGAAAATATATCTGTCTCTTGTTTTTATCTCACTTTTATTTTATTTCAATGTTTTGAATTAAAATTATGTAAAAATTTTGTAAATTGTTTAAAATAATTAAATTAATATTTTACTTTTCATTGACAATTTCGCAAATTAAAAATCATAACAGTGTACTCCAACAACATAGAAAGGCTTTGAAATTCCAATTGGAATTAGCATTATTCCAATTGGATTTGTATACGAATTGATTTTAATATATGGAAAAATCTATAGAACGGTCCGAAAAATTAGTTTCAATGTACAATTTATTCACAGAGAGTTGCACCTATTTCTAGGACAGTTTTAGAGAGCACACGTGCTAGTTAAGCATTTGTGTGGTTCTATTTGCAAGGACGAGTCAAATAGAGTTTTTAAAAACTAGAGAGTCATACACATTTTAAAATCTTATATTAACCATAATAGCAGTCTGAGTAATTTCTAAACATATTTAGTTGAAATCTACACAGCATTAAGGAGTTGTTAGTGGTTGTAGGAAATGTGATTGTCGACAATGTTAGCAGGGTTCGTAAGTATATATTTTTTAGCAACGTCACAATTTTGTTCGATATTTTACCATTTTACGTAAAAATACATAAAAATGTTCACACCTTATGACCGACTGCAGATAATAATTTTCCGTTTAATTGAATACAATGATAAAATCTTCGAGACAATTAATCTTGAATTTAGTTATATCCGCTCCAACTATCTTCATTTTCCTAGCTCATAAACTACCACCACATTATTTTCAAAAAATTTCATAACGCAAAATTATCAACAGTTTACGTTTCCAATTTCAATAAAACTTATGCTAATACACATCCAAAGTTAAATGGTTTGACTTTCTGCTGTTAAATGGTTGAACACAGTAGTACTATATATAGTTATTAAGAGCAAACACAGCTCTCGTATTACTGAACAAAAAAAAATTCGTTCAGCGATCAAATATTAACCCAATAAATTTCGGGAATGTAGAGTCGAGTCGAATAGAAGAAATCTAATATAATCACCATAATCTATAAGAACGATAATGATTATCATTAACCGCACCATCACACCCTTAGATACACAGCCGTACAAAGATATATTTTTATGCTGCTACGTATATATTATCTAGCTAGCTAGATAGATAGACCAATATAGAGTTGGTTCTAAGTAGAAAACAAACTCATTAAAAACGGAAAACTTCTCTCTACTGTGTACTCGTATTTTTGTAACGAATTCTGATCGAGAGGTTGGGATTTTATCTATCGTTTCGCAAAAGCAAACAACGAGCAAAAAAAAACCTCAACGATTTACTAAATTGGATGACTTTGTTCGTCTATTCCTTTGCTCGGTGCGGTGCGCCCACATCCTCCCACACCGAGAAATGCCAGAATATTTTTATTTTATTTTTATCTCATCCTTTTTCAATTATTATTATTTTTATTATTATTGTAATTTTTGCTATTTTTCCTCATATTTCCTTATTTTTCCGTTCTTTGGCATTTTCCAGGAAAAACTATTACAGTATTTTATTTGTGATGGGATTTTGCCGAAGACGTCGAGGAGCTACATCGTAGCGCATATAGATAGGAAAAAATTATTATTCTTATTATTCCTCTATAATCACAATCAGTCAAAGATAGGAAATAATATTTATTGTGTAAATGAAATGAAAAATTGGGTGTGGGAAAATGGAAACGAGCAAAGTGGAGGAAATAATGAGCTCGAAAGATGTATCAAAAAATTCATTTACCGTTTCAGTGAAAATGATAAAGAAGTTGTGGCTTCTGAGTGGGTGATATTGAATAAAAAATAATTTACATACAGGAATGTTTGAACTACTATGGGTGTTTAACGCGGGGTTCATAACAAATACAGGTTTTCGATCTAACTCTTGCGGTCGTTTATAATACTATAGTTGTATTAAAATGTAAAACTCCTAAAATAGAATACATTTTAGCTAAGTATATAGGAAAAACTACTAAAGTTATCGTAAAATTTAGCAAGCTAAAAATAGTTGGCTTACTTCTGATCGGTATGCTTCTTCGCTAGTAAAAATCCAGGTTTTGTATTCTATACAGATGTCGGCATTGTGATGGGTCCACAGTTCCCACCAAATAGAATTGGTTTGTAATAGTGTTTTTCCCTCGATATTTTGCACGATCGATAGTTCCGGGATTTTGTAATTGTGTCCATCGGCATCGATGTGACTTGGAAGTGTGTGTTTGGAAAGAGCATTGTATATAATTGTTCGGTGATTTTAATATATTCCGTGTTATCTGAAAACACAAGTGAATAGGATGTATGTGAAGATAGCCCAAATTCCATCCCCGAAAAATGCGATTGCAATACTAATTGTTCTATCATGACACTTTTTACTCTCAGCCCAAAAAATATCCACATTTTTACTCTCAGCCCTGAAATTTTTTACTATCACGATAGTAAAAAACTGTCATGACAGCTGACATTTTCGGGGCTATGTAATATGTATGTGTATGAATATAGGCTAGATTCAGTCTCAGACAAATGCAATTGCAACAAAAGAATTGCTATCATGACATTTTTTACACTCCCAACAAATCAAAATATTTTTACTCTCAGCCCGGAAAATGTTTACTATCACGATAGTTAAAAACTGTCATAACAATCAAAATTTTCGGGGTTGAGAGTAAAGATGTAGGGGCTTTTTTGTGCACATCGTTTGATGGATGAATGTTTAAACAACGTTTATGATGTTTTTTTGAATTTCTCTATGTTTAGGAGTTGAGATATGGTCCACAGAGGGCAGGGACTATTCGTTGGCCGTACTAGCGGTGCACATCGTTTGATAGGTGAATGTTTAAGGAGTACGTGCGGTTTTGTTTAGAATTTTTCTATTTCTAGGAGTTGAGATATAGTGCATAGAAGTCAGGAGCTGTTCGTTGGCTCAACTAGCACATCGTTTGATAGGTGAATGTTTAAAGAGCACGCGTCATTTTTTTACAAATTTTATATGTCTATGGGATGAGATATAGTCCATAGAAGTCAGGAACTATTCATTGACCTAAATAGCGGCACACATCGTTTGATAGGTGATTGTTTCAGGAGCATTTACGATTTTTTTTAGAATTTTGCTATGTCTAGTAGTTGAGATATAGTCTATAGAAGTTAAAAACTTTTCTTTGGCCAAACTAGACATAGACAAATTCTAAAAAAAATCATAAACGTTGTTTAAACATTCATTCATCAAACGATGTGGTCCGCTAGTTGGGCCAACGAATAGTTCCTGACTTCTTTAGACATCTTTAGATATCTCAACTACTAGACATAGAAAAAATCTAAAAAAATCGCAGGTGGTTCTTAAACATTCACCTATCAAACGATGTGCACCGCTAGTTGAGCCAATAGACTCATAGACTCGAGTCACAATTTTTGTGTTTAAAAGGTGGATCCTTCCTCTACAAATTCCGTACCAACCTTGCTCTGTTAATTAATATCTACTACGACTTCACACGACTACATCTAAAATTTGACTCATAGACTCGAGTCACAATTTTGGCGATTTAAAGGTGGATTCTTCCTCTACAAATTCCGTACCAACCTTGCTCTGTTAATTAATTTCGACTACGACTTTACACTGTATTTTGGCGTGGTAACAAGGCTATATTATCTAAATTTGACTCTTAGAGTCGATTGCTATCTACTTTGATTTTATGTGACTTTATTAGAAATTTAGCTTTTGAATTGGCAACCGCTTGGCTATTTTTACTAATATTTTGCTTTTACAATAATTTTTATACTTACTAATAACAAGAATGCATGATTTTTAATTTTTGGATTACCCTTGCCAGTAAATTATTTGTTATTAAATTAATTTTTCGTGATACAAATTTCTGCGCTTCAATATTTTTGTTGGTTTCGTAATGGTACGAACACCTGTCGCGACTTTTGTTTACTGAAATTTGCTCTTTTGGATTTTTTTTCGGGATAACGAAAAATATGTCATGTTAGTAAAAATGTCATGACAGTAAAGAATTTCGGGATGACATTCAAAACTAGCGTAATATAGTAAATTTTTCGGGATGAAACTGAAAAATGTCGCGATATTGGTTTTATAGTGTTGCCATCGCATTTCTTCGGGATATTTTTCTGGCTAACTTTACAGACATTAAAGTATAAGGAGAGGGCTATAATTATAATGAAATCTCGTAATAGTATAAATAGAATTAAATAGTATTGCCATATGCACCTTTTTTACTTTCGGGGCTGGAATTTTGGGCTATCTTCACAAAGGTCTGAGCTATAGGTCTTTGGGCTATCTTCATAAATTCTTGTCCAAGAACCGCCCCGATATCATAGCTACATCAATAAAGGTACAATTTTGGCGGTGCAGGTTTAATTGTAAGCTAAACCGACCACCCGTTCCTCGAAAACCGTAAATGTAATAAAATCGGTATTTGTTGGTAATAAATTGTAATAAATGTGTAACAAATTATGGTACAGGTTTCATTTTGGCGGGCTAATTTATTCGGTGCGCTCCATATGTTCGATATCGCTTCGAATTAATTAATTAATTCAGTATTAAATTTAGGGAAAATATTAAAAAATGTATAAATAACAAGTAGCATTTGACGATGAATACTATTTTTGGGAGGATTCGTTGATTTCTCTTGTATGGGAGCAAGATTCTTTTGATTTCTTGAACATTTCAAACGGCTTTGACAATAATTTGTGGCGAGAGATTCGTGGGTTTTTAATATGAAGATGAATGAATACCGTTATTGGAAATTGTCATTTTGAATAAGACGAAGCAAGCGAGAAACAAAATTTGGTTTGTAACTTGATGGCTTACCAAAAGGTTCCGAGTCCTTGGTTGTTTAGAATTGTCACCTATAGTGACATTTGACATTCAGTTTGACATTGCAATCTTTTCGTTTCGTGCATATTGTGCGATTTGCTGTTACCCAAAGAAAAATTAAATGAGTGCAAATTCTGCGCCGTTCAATTCTCGTATCATGGCCGGACGATATTTGGTTGCGATATCCGTCTCCTCTTTCCCAAAATATCAGTGAATATTGCAAAGCATCGTAAGAACGATGACTGTCTTGAATTGTTTGCACCGTGCTATCTCTGCGTTAGATCCATATATTTCATTTATGCGTCGGTTTTATGCGTCGCAAACCATAACAACTGCAACTTCATTAACGGTTGGTGCATTGTATCGGCCTGCGTGCTCTCCAGGTGTTACTTTGTCTGCTTTGATGACGATCATGTAGTTGCCACTTTCCCGTCTGTCTGAAACGGTATTGAACATCTAGACCAACTGGAAAACTGTGATTTCGGAAAAACGATTCCTAAGTCGCCACAACTTATCGCTCCTCCATCTATTCGATGTGGTTGTATTTGCGGCGTGTATTTATTTGTTGCTCCTCATCTCCTATAAAGCAGATTTCCAAAAATTTTGAACCAGCATCAGGCACTGAGATTAAAGAACCAATTTGGTGATACACTTAGTCCTAAACCTTAAACGTTGATTCAAAATTGCGACCATCCTCATTTTGAACGATTTTTGTTGCTCCAAATGATGTTATTCGGAAGCAAGAATTGAATTTAAAAATGCATCAGCAAAAACAATTTTGCTTGAGGTGTGGCTTCAGCCACTAGACATCAGTGGCACCGATGGTACACAAACATAACTATGGATTATTCTCAGAAGGTCAATTATTCATGAACTTCTAAGAAGGTTTTAACGGCCAATTATTCATGAACTTATTATTTTTCCGTATTATAAAATATTGGTGGGGGAGGGAGGGGTTGAAATTTTCGGTTATGCGAAAAATCTTAAAAAATAAAAATAAAAATTCGTCAAAAATAAAAAAACTAATTTCCCACAAAACGATTGCAGCGCCACCAGCGGTGGCAATTGTGAATCTAAACCATTCAGAGACCCACTCAAATACACACAAAAAATTTCGTCAAAATCGGTTCAGCCGTTTACGGGGAGTTCAGTGACATACACACGTACATAAGAATTATATAAAGATTGGGAAGTGGTGGGGGGGGGGGTTGTAAAGTTTTGGGGCTATATGTTCTGATAGGAGAAAAATAAAAAAATAAAAAAAAATTTCGTCAAAAAAGACAAAAATTAATTCCTAAAACCAGATTACAGCGCCAACTACCTGGTTCAATTGTGGCGACCTATACTGCTTGACGCATGACATATTACAAATGGCCGAGACGTCACTTACAAATCATATCATTCCTATTAGAAAGCCTTATATATAGGGGTCAACTGTATCAAATGCCTTAGAGAGATCAACAAATAACTGAGTTTGTTTCTGCGAGTTGTTAATGGTTGCATATATTGGGTGTATTACTTAGTTTTTGGATTTTCTAAGAGATGGCGAACTTTAGTATTAAACGTCTTTTTACAATGACACCTATGGCGTTTTAAAGTGTTACCATTCCACATTAAAATTTAGTTTGTTATTTATTATTCGTGAAAGCGTAAACATATATTTTTTAATCCCCAGTTTTCGCTTGCTTCAAGAAACTTATGGTGAACATGCACTAACAGACTTGCGAAAACTGGTTTAAACGATTCAAAAGTGGTGATTTTGATGTTAGTGGCAAAGAACTTCTAATGTCACTCAAGCAGCCATAAGCAAGCGTTTACATGCCATGAAAATGATTAAAAAAGAAGGAAAAATGGGTACGACATGAACTGACTGAAGCCAACATTGAAAATTGTTTAATGGGTTGCAATTATTTGCTTACACAACACCGAAGATGGCATTTTTTGTCTCAAATTGTGACTGGCGATGAAAAATGGATTTACTACAATAACCCTAAACGCAAAAAATCATTGGTCACCACTTCAACAGCAAAATGAATCATTCAAGGAAGTAAGGTTATGGTGTGCATTTGGTGGGATCAGAAAGGAGTGGTGTTACTATTACTGTGAACGTTACCAACAACAATTGATAGATTTGAACCATGCATCGTTCAAAAACCGTTCGATTCCAGCCAACAAACAGCGTCAAGTGATTTTGTTGCACGACAATGCTCGACCACATATCGCAAAACAAGTAAAAAATACGCTGGAAGTACTTAAATGGGAAATTTTACCTCATCTCGCTAGTCACCAGAATTGTGTCTCATCAGATTATTATCAAAAAATGGCTCGAAAAATGGATCGCATCAAAAGACAAACACTTTTTTCGATGGAATCTATAAATTGCCAGAAAGATGGCCGAAAGTCATTGATAACGATGGAAAATGTTTTGATTAAAATAAAATTTACCATTTCTTAGAAATAAACGTGCTTTTCTGCAAAAAAAATACAAAAAAGTAAGTTAAAGTCCCAATATTTGGCTTAAAAGTGCAAAAGAGCTTCTTCTGTCGATTTTGCCGTTCCCAAACCAAACTTCTGAGATACAGAATAAACTAAATTAATTATTTCCCCAAAAAAATTTGAGATCGTGTTCAAAACCAAAATTGGTCTATAATTATTTAATTGTAATTCGTCATCTTCTTTATAAATTGGCATCACAAGAGCTGTTTTTAAAATGTCACCAGGCAAATTCACCAGACTCTAGGCACAGGTTACATAAGAATTTTAATACAACGACTAAAAACCAGGAGCTATTTTTAGTAGTAATATTTTCGTTTGAACCTTTAGATCGTTTGTTTTTTAATTGCTTGATTGCATGCAGAATCTCGATACAATTAATGGCCGCGGCTTCAGTTTTTTAACTTTCAAGGAGTAATCCTATATTTACCGGACAAGTGGTGCAGTGGTTCAAGCTTCAACACTTGGACCGGGGGGTACTGGGTTCGAATCCCACCAGAGGTTGGATGCAAAGCGAATTTTCGTCAGCGATTACGATCGGTGATGTTAATAAACACAACTAAGACCCTCTGTTGAAGTACAGAATTCAACGCCGACCCACCGTCCATGTCAGTATACAGGTTGACATGGAGCTTGCAATTTGCAGCTGGTACACTGCAATTGTGTGAATGGGTGGTGTGTGCGTAAATGAAAAGGAGGTATTAATTGACCTTCAACGGACATTAAATCCATTGGACAATTACTACTTTATTTTAAAAAAAAATATTTCGGTAATTCAATATGCGAATTTAAGGTGCCAATGAAATTATCAAGTGCAGTATCACAACAGGTTTAACGATAAACGGGTTCCTAATTTTCAAGTTTACTAACAGTGTACATATCTTCGTTTTTGTTGGTTTATTATTTTATTTTTGTTCATTTTGGTGCCTGTAACTAGTTAGTGTAAGAGGTAGCAATGGAATGTGGAAAATGTGATATAGAACTAAAGAAGAATGAGAAAATTTCCTGCTCTGGTTTTTGTTGCAAACCATTTCATTATGGTTGTGCGGCTATTGACCGTGCAGCTTGCTACCTAATTCGGAAATGTTCAAATTTTATGTGGTTTTGTGATGAATGTAGAGACCTGATCAAAAATAAAACATTCCGTTTGTTTGAGCATCACCAAATATTGGCTGATAATGCTCAGCTAACAATTTTTCCTAATTTGTCGGATGAAGTGATGAAAAACAAAGAGCAAATTGAAATAATTTTAGAACGTATTTCTCAGATTGGACTACCTTCTGTTTCGTCAAACATACATATACAATTGAATGTACCAGATTCTCCAACTGGAGAAAATACAAAAATTTCCAATTGAGAGTAAAACTGAAAATAAAGAAGTTGTAAATTTTGGAAAACATGAATAAAATCATCATTCCTGTTGCATGTTGCCTGTCTCAATATTGACAGAAAATCTTCTGATCTATTCAAATATATAAAAGAGATCCCGTGAACATTTCTGGGATAGGAGATATAACCGTAAACGTAAAAATGTCTCTGGAAAAGTTAAAAACCATCATAATTAGATCCCGTTCATTACCCTCATAGGGTTTGGACTGATCTATCTGAACATGTAGGTGGGACCCCGTGAACATCTCTAATATCGGTAGAATAAAGTCTGTAAGTTAATTTAAATTCATGGATGGCCTGTATGGCCAAAATTTTGGACTTAATGGCGCGTAGAGATTTGGCTCACAAAAAATATAAAAGATCCAATTTAGCAATTGATTTGGAATCGTTTAAATTTTTTAGAAATCAAACTACTGCGTACATCAATCAAGTGAAAAATAAGTTTTATTTTGGGAATATGCATAATCCTAAATCAACATGGAACAACTTAAAATAGCGTGGTATTTAATGCTCGTCTACTGAAGGAATTATCACTTTTTCTGCTAATGACATATTAGACGGTACAAGTAATTTTAGTGAATCTTTATGTGTTTTGCCTTTACCGAATTCTGATTATAGTATATAGTTCCAATGGTTATACATTTACATTCGATTGTTGATGAGCTGATGGTACTGAATGCCATTGCATCTATTAAATCAGATTCAATGGCATATGATATGGTTGACTTCAAAATATTAAAATTATTTATTGATTTGTTTTTGCCACATATCACGGTGTTTAATGAAATCAGTATTTCCTAATCTATGGAAAGTGGTTTCGATTATTCTTCTTCCTAAGAAGGATGTTATTTCCACTGTTTCTGTTATTCGTCCGATAAGTATTTTACCAGCCCTTTCTACATATGCTTTGTAAATTCCGATTCAAATCCGGTTATAGCACTACGACCGCACTTATTCATATAGTTGATGATATTTCTGCTATTTGGGATAAGCGAAGCTCATTTGCGATTTTAGTACTATTGGACTTCTGTAAGGCTTTTGGCTGTGTTAATCATACACAATTTCTTCAAAAATTCTAATTCTGCTGTTTTATTGCTACTACATTCATATTTCAATAATCGCAAATAATAATATGTTTTAGTTGGTGTTCCGCAAGGATAAATTTTGGGCCCTTTGCGTTTTTCTATTTACATAAATGATCTATCCTGGTATATTTTAAATTGTTAGTATGATTTGTAATTATATATTGGCGGTGACTTGTCGAATATAAATGTAATTGTGAGATATCTGAATGACGATCTTAACAATGTTTCGCTATGGTACAAAAATAATGCACTTACCATAAATCCAACTAAAAGTAAAGCATTATTTTTATCGAAAAATGGCTCCCATAGTATTGTGCCTGCACTCTTTTTAAACAATGATACTATTTTAGTTGTTCCAAATGTTAATAATCTAGGCCTAATCATGCATTCAAAATTGACTTGAAATGATCATATAAGTTCGTTGTGTCAGTTAATTATAGTTTATACTCGCTAAGGATAATAAAAAAAATTTGTCTAGTTGACTTACGGATATAATTGTGGCGCAATATTTTTAAATTGTGAGGCATATGAAGTTAGCCCAGTCTTTCACCCCAGAAAAAAATAAAATTTCTTTAAACAATTCATTTCATCTCATCCCCGTTTTTTCTATTTAAACTTGTAAATATAAGACGAAATATTTTTTTAAGTTGAGTAAAAAACAACAAAATGTGCATCCCAGATTATTTCATTTAATTGTTGTTTTTGTACTCGACGTAGGAAAAAATGACGGATGTGAAGTTCTTAACAAAACCACAAAATTAAAAAAAATCATATTTGTTAAATTAACAAAAACAAACAGTCGGTAAAAGCAATGTTAACAATGAAAACCTGACAACAGACGGATTTCTTTTAATTTTAACTATTTTCTTTAAATAATCAAAACTTAATTTTGATTGAAATAAAATTAAAAAATCTACAATTTAAAAATATTTACATACTCGTAAGTAAGACAAAACATTTTATGTAATTTAATAATGTTAATAAATTGTAGTATGCACTATTAAATATTCAGTTATATGTACATTGGCATAGCAATCAAAACCAGTTGCATAAACGCATATCGAATGATGGCATGAGAGGTGCTCTTTGAAATAAAATTGGCCTCATCAAAAAACTACGAGATTTTCCCATTTGTTAAACCCGGGGCCCACCAGGCATCCCTCCTTACAAGATTTTTCTCGAATTTAAGATCCATCACAACCGGTTTCCGCCCGTACTAGAAAACCTCCTGTAAGAAATTTTCATTTAAATTGTTTGAGCTAAAAAAAATTGAAAATTAGCCCGGGGTCCATCAGACAGGACCTTTTATCAGAAACGGTTTTTTTTTTTCCGAAATAAGGATCCATCGTAATCGGTTTATTGTACTCGAAAACCGTATTCACGCAACTTCGTTAATATCGACATTAAAATCGTTTGAGCTAAGAAAATAAATTAAAAATGAATCCGAGGTCGCACTCGAAAACCGCTTTTAAGCAATTTTCATTTAAATCGTTTGGGCGGAAAAATTAATTTAATAATGAACCCGGGGCCCACCAGACAAGGTCTTACATGATTTTCCACGAAATCTGGATCCATCGCAATCGATTCTTGGTACTAGAAAACCTCTTTCAAGCAATTTCCATTTAAATTATTTCAGCTAGAAATAAAATAAAAATAAATTCGGGACACACCAGACAAGCCCTTATACGATTTTTCCCGAAATCAGGATACATCACAATCGGATACAGTGAAACCCAAAAATCGCCAAAATATTCTATGCGATCCGATTTTCCAACGTATTAACAAATGGGAAAATCTCGCAGTTTTTTGATGAGACCAATTTTATTTCAAAGAGCACCGCTTATGCCATCATTCGATATACGTTTATGCAACTGGTTTTGATTGCTATGCCAATGTACATATTTTTAAATTGTAAATTTTTTTATTTTATTTCAATCAAAATTAAGTTAATAGATTAAGAAAATAGTTAAAATTAAAAGAAATCCGTCTGTTGTCAGGTTTCCATTGTTAACATTGCTTTTACCGACTGTTTGTTTTTGTTAATTTAACAAATATGATTTTTGTTAATTTTGTGGTTTTGTTAAGAACTTCACATCCGTCATTTTTCATACGTCGAGTACAAAAACAACAATTAAATGACATAATCTGGAATGGATATTTTGTTGTTTTTTACTCAACTTAAAAATATTTTCCGTCTTATACAAGTTTAAATAGAAAAAAATTGGGATGAGATGATATGTATTGTTTAAAGAAATTTTATTTTTTTCTGGGATGAAAAACTGGGCTAACTTCATATGCCTAAATTGTGACAGTTCGTCAAAACGTTTGCTTCAGGTTACTTTTAACAATTGTGTACGTTATGTTTATGACCTAAAGAAGTTTGATCACGTTTCTGAATTTAAACATTCGATTCTGGGTTGTAACTTGTTTTATCGTTATAGAACTGCTCTATTTATTTTTGGAATAATTAAATCAGGATGTCCATTGTACTTGTATGATAAATTAAATTTATCTCAGTCATTACGAACAAAAAATATTAATTTACCCGTTAACAGAACTAATGTTTATAATAATTCGGGTTTAACAAATGTGATTGTCACTTGGAACAGTTTAGAATCTGCGGTAAAAAATATAATCTCTGTTAATAATTAAAAAAAAGTTATATTTAATTTAATAACGGTTAAATAATTTTTGCTATTGTTAAATCGTACATATTTGCAAACATTTCGTATCAGTTATTGTTGTATATATTTCTGTATATTTGGGTGTACAAATGTATTTCCGACCTTTTTTTAATGAAATAAAAGACATTAGTTTGTATAGAAAATGAAAGAATGTTTCATTCAAAGTATGCTCCTTCGGAAGTTATAACCTTCACCTTTCATTCAGGCAATAAACGGATTCTCCGAAGGAAGAAGTCTGATTGACCTATTTTTTGACGTTTTCATATGAAGTGAAGTGCTGCGGTGCCAGGGCTGATTGCATCGACTGGAACAAGTGGTAATCAGAGGAAGCAATGTCTGGTGAATACGCCGGGTGGGGTAAAATTTCCCAGTTCTGTCTGTCCAAGTAGTTTTTGACAGGTATAGAAACATGTGGCCTAGCGTTATCATGTTGCAAATAATCTTAGTGCCTTTTGTCACATTCCGGTCGTTTTGCAGCTAGAGAATACTTTAAAGCTATCAGTTATCGTCGATAAACTTGTCCTGTAATGGTTTCACGCTCGTTCAGCAGCTCATAATAAACGACACCCTTCATATCCCACCAAGTACAAAGCATCACCTTCGAACCATGGATATTGCTTTTGGCGTCGTCGGTCCTGGTTCACCTGGCTTGACCCACGCTGGTTTGCGC
This sequence comes from Nephrotoma guestfalica, assembly GCA_963691935.1. Lineage (NCBI taxonomy): Eukaryota > Metazoa > Arthropoda > Insecta > Diptera > Tipulidae > Nephrotoma > Nephrotoma guestfalica. Next base: position 66,898,867 of record OY829913.1, on the reverse strand, counting down.
TTTGGATTATCATAAAGGGTCCACTTTTTATCGCCAGTGATGATCTGATGCAAAAACCCTTCCTGTGTTGCCGTTGAAGCAACAATTCGCACATGGTTTTCCGACGTTCCATGACCCGTTCCGTTACGTAAAAATCACCAATTTTGAATTGTTGAAACCACACTTTGCATGTTGTATTGGATGGAGCATGTTCAGCGTAAACTTACACAAGCAAACGATTTGTTTCCGCTGCACTTTTCTCCAACAAAAAATAACGAAGTAAAACTTCCCGTAAATGCTTTGCTTATTAAATTGTATTGTCTTTTGTAAAATTTATTTTATTAAATTGTAAATGTTTATACGAAAGCTAAGGCTTATACATTTGAAATAAAACATTATTATTATTAAAAGTCGGAGTTTCTTCCAAACAACCCGGTTCAATCGATTCAATACTAGTTTTGGTATACATATGCCATTAAATGACATCATTCCGTGCGTGCCACGATACATTTTTATGGAACACCAAAATTCTCTGGAAATTCGACAAATTTAAATATAGTGTTTCATACCAAAATGTACGACTGCTGTTTGTAGACATTCTAGACGAGTCTAAATTTTTTATTTCAAATCATAAAATATTCTGTTTGATGTTTCACATATATTTGTGACGTATATGAACGTATACGATATGATTTAGGAATTTGCACCTTTTTGATAACAATAATAATTAGCATAATATTCATATTTATGTTTATATCTACATAAATATCGAAAACCATAACAGCCTTTATACATGATTGTTGCTACGAATTCAGGTATATGATATGGCAGAGAGAACATAATATAGCATAATATATCTTCATTAGTGGCTTTTGAAGTTTATTTATGTCTGCATATTATGATTCTAAATATGTGTATGGTTGCATACATAGATAGACATGCACAGGTATTAATCTGCACTATATATCGATTTAATACGTCTATGATATACGGGACTATGTATATCGAGATAATGAGAGAGACGTTTAACTACTTTACGATGTACAATGTACATGCACGCATGCATATAAATTCATGTATTCAATAAAAACTTTAGCAACTTTTAATTTTCGTTATTTTCTTTTTTAATTTTTTATTATGTTGGAAAAACTTTAACTTTTTTTGTTGATGTGATTTATTCATAATAAATTATATTTTCTCAATGGCAATTAGTTTCTAGTTGATGACACAATAGAACAATATAACTACACCAAGATATATACTCGTATCTACCACTCGTATGTACATAAACTATATAATTTTCAACTTTTATTGTTGTTGTAATTCCAAATCATTTGGGAAATTTTATGTATTCATAAAATAGTAGCAGTAGTAGTAATAGTAATAATAGTAATAACTGACAAGACACACAAATATACAAATTTTATTATTAAAAGTAACATATTAATAAATGTACATTGCTATGTACATACATAGCATTATCGTTATGTATAGTTATGTAGGTATGCATATTTCACAAAGGGATACAAGAAATTGCATAAAATTTTGTGCTGCTGCTTTATTGGGTGCCGACTACCCATTTCTAGTTCTCTTCTGTTATATATGGTAGAATTTTTCGTTTTTTCGTTGGTGAAAATTTATTTGTTGATACATTACCAGAACCATCGCACCAACATCATCACTTGTAAATTTGCATATTTTATTGAATTTTTAGTTTACGGTGGCTAGGTTAGGTTAGGTTAGAGTGTCTGCTGTCGCACCCTTATCCCAATTGTGGCCCATTGTGATCCCACAGGATCCTATCTCCCCTTTATTCCCGTTGAAGTCATCCAGAGCTACTTATGTAGCGTAAAATATCACGCACTCCACAGTCCGCGAGTTCCAAAAGGCTGTCCATACCGTACACACCGTAGTACTTATGCCTTCTGTCTGATAGTGCCGGGCACGAGCCTAGGAAGTGATCTAAAGTTTCTTCCTTCTCTTTGTCCATACAACTTCTACAAAAGTCATTCGTCTGTAGACCCAGCCTTCTCGCACATGTTCCTCTAAAAGTTAATGTCCTGTCAGTATCTCTACGACCAATCCTACTTTTCGTTTTCCCAGGGACACTAGTGTCTTGAAGCACCGCGAGTCCAGTTTTGGCCAAACCTGTTTTGCTACGATGTAGTAAAAAAATAATTAAATAACAATAAGTAAGTTAAGCAGGCCTCAAAGTAATTTAGTTTAGACGTTTAATAAACGTGTAGTTAATTTAATCGTGTGACTAATTATAAAATTCTGCATATTTCTTGGATAGATTCGTTCAAGATTTCAGCATTGAAATTTTGTCATCTTCATACTGTCTATTAAAATATTAAATAAGGGGATCCCTTTGTAAAATATACTGTTTTGAGTGGTTTTGTATTTATAGTAGTACCTATTATAGGAGATATCCTTTGCTTGATTCCATTTATGTGATGACTCCAGTTCAGCTGAGAATTTATTTCCAATCCAAGGTATCTCGCACAATCTACCTGTTTAATGGTTTCGTTGTTGTATGCTATTTCATCAAATATATGCCGCGGTTTATGTTTTACGAGTAAGTAGAAGGTAATCAAGTTAGATTTACTAACATTTAGAACAAATTTGTTGCCTCCTAGCCAGTTAGTTATAGTAACTATATCTTCCTCCATATTATTTTTTAATTGATGATGAGTTGTAGAACTATATATTATGGCTGCATCATCTGCACACATTTGAATTTTCCCCTTGAGATTTAAGTAAAAGATATCGTTCACATATATTAAAAGGACGATTGAACCCAAAATTGATCCTTGAGGAACCTCTGTTGTAATGTTTACTTTGCATGATTGGAAATTACCCAGTCGAACATATTTCTGTCTGTTATTTAGGTAGCTGTTTATTAATTGTATTGCACTACCAGACATTCCAAAACTAATAAGTTTATCCAACAAAATATCATGATTTACGCAATCAAACGCTTTCTTTATGTCTAGAAACAAGCATGACGTAGCATTTTTACCTTCCAGAGATTTATATTTACAGCAACAGTTGTCCTGTAGTTTGTTGTGAAGCCATACTGATTGATGTTAACTAGGTTGTTAAAGTTTAAATGCTCAACTAGAGCAGAGTGGATTAAGGAAGCAGGAACCACCAGTTTGGAAGATAGGAGTGACACGATCAATTTTTAGAAATTATGGAAAAATCCCTCCATTTGTTAATATATGGCCAAAAACTGAAAATAACTTATTTGGCCGAAGAAAATCAAAAAATTATAGTGAAAATTCTAATCCATCAATTTTCCCCAAATTTTCCTAGTAGCCTCAGTATGACCTAAGCTATTAGAAAAGCAACCGGAAGTATTGGTTACTAGTGAAAGTTTTTGAGATATTGGCCAAAATCTGAAAATAAACTAATCAAAAAATTTAAATTTTCAAAATTATTGGTTATGAAATGGTTTAGTTTAGTCCAGCATGAACAGATCCTAAAATTTTGTCCTAAGTTTTGGACCCCTGATCAATATGTTTATCCAAATTTCATCGTCATTCTTTTAGAATGGCGGAAAGACGGAATATTGTTAAATTTCAAGATTTCATTTACCGAGTTCCTTTACCTCGGATATCAATCAATTTGTCATTTTAAGGATCACTTTTAATATTTTATTCCGCTGGGATGTTTTATTTAGTGAAAAAAGAGATACAAAATGAATAAAAAATTTCCGCTAGTAATTATATAACAAATAAAATTATCTTTTGTGATTGTGCTGCCACTTGCGTCGAGTAGCGAAATCTCTCATTTTCCGCTATCTTATACAGCATGTGATAATTATTTTTCATTTTAGTAAAGCAATAATAATTATTTGTTTTTCTTTTTCCTTTTATCTATTTTTTCTAAAGCCAATACGCACAGCAGTAATTGTACAAGTTGGCGTTGTATGTTTGCAAATGTTTAAAAATGAATCACTCATCATTTACGATGGAATCAAAATGGATACCACGTTATGCTTCAACCATGCCACGACTTCCCCGATTCGCAGGTTCTTCCCTTAGCGATCTAACTATCGTCGAGTGCCCCGCCTGAACATACTTCCACTGAGAGACAGCTGAGAGCCTCGTACCCACATTGGCAGCCATCTGCTTACCAAAAAATTGGATTGGAATAAGGTGGAATATAACCTTTAAAGCGCGTGCAGGTGTTGTTTTAATCGCCCGCTTATAAGCATGCAGGCAATTCTTAGCACCTTCTCCATCATCCCTATATATGTTACCAGAGCTGGCCACCACACGCCCACCCCGTACATCAGCACAGGTCTTACCACTGCGGTATAGAGCCTGTGTACCAGCTCTGGTTTCAAACCCCATCTCTTACCTATGGCGTTCCTACACGAGTAAATGGCTACATTAGCCTTATTCATCCGTTCCATAATGTTAGAATTTCAGCTCAACTTACTGTCCAATATTATGCCCAAAAAGAAGGAAGAGTTAATCCCAAATCCACATTTGCTGGCCCATTTTGTAACGGTCAGGAGTGCATTCTGCAATCCTTAATCATATCTGGATATTTGCCTGAGACAGCTATCGCTACATCATCTGCATATGCTACCACCTCTGTCCCCTCCAACAGCAATCTATTCATCACTTCACTTCAAAGATATGAGGATATTACTTCTTCCTGCGGAGTTTTTATTACCACCCACCTTCTAATGGTCCGAGGTAATAATCCTGCTTACCAGCATCTGGTTTATCAACCTACTTATAGGGTAGTCCACCTTCAAAAATGACAATCCTTCCATGATCGCCTCTGTTTTTACGTTATTAAAAGGCACTCTCAATGTCTAGAAATGCTACCATACAAGACTCTTGCGAGAAACTTTCGGACTTCGTGCGTACTAGATCATGCAAAGCTGTGTCCACCGACTTTCCCTTACAGTACGCTTGCTGCGACATTGCCCAATTTCTTGGGCAAAGGCCCAATGATAGAGTTAAAGGCCGCAGATTCTTTGGACAAGCATGTGAGCTCTTTCTCGATTTCGAGATAAAGACTACTCTGACCTCTTTCCATTTCTTAGGAATATAAGAGTTCCGAGTTCCTTTAGATCTCTGCTGGTATAATCCGATCCGGGCTCGCCGATTTATAAGGCTTAACACCGTTCAGCGCCCACAGGATTCGTTCCCTGCCCACTTGCTTAGGTCCTCCTTATAGGAGTCCCAATCCCGAACCTCCCTTGTCTTCTTGGCTTTATTAAAGATTATTCTACACGCCCTCCGATAGGTTCCCAACTCTGTGGTCCACCATATCGGTTTCTGAAGGGAAAGTCGAGGGATCTCTAGCGGAAATAATTCCTCCAACATCTCCCCATATTTGTTTCAGTTCGTCCTTCTGGGATTATTGAAAGCTTTCCGAATAACAGTTTTGACGTTGAAGGTATATATTACATTTCGTTGATTAGAGAATGAGTGCTCCCACGATACTCTCCGCCCTTTGATCATATGAAAAAATGTTTTTGACGCAAAGGTCACATCTAAAACCTCCAAGGTTCTTGGAATAACACCAAGCCCTCATCTGGCTTAGTCAGTCTGAGAACGAGAGCTGCCGAGGCAGGTTTCGTGTGATACAGGTTTTATTTGTACAATATTAATCATTGATATCTGCTTTTCTCACCTCTTCCTGTACTCCCTTCATCGGGATAGTGCAATCTGGCTCGTTGCTTCGGACGCCATTCGCCTCTCGTTGAGAGTTCGACAGGATGTTCCCATCAGACTCAAGAGAGAGGTGGCTACCTCTCCCCACCAAGCTCTCCTCGTCCGAAACATCGCTGTCCCAAACATAACTGTTATCCAGTTCTTACAATCAAATTAATTGAAAAACAGGAAACATTAAACATTCATTTAAAATAATGTAAAAACTATCTTGTGTTTTTTTTTCAGGAACATGAGCCTGTGTTTACCACCTTTATGAAGTTGGTCCATTTTAACCCAAAACATGACGGATTTCAAAGCTGCCAACACTATAGCAAGCATCGTGAATAAATGTAACTGTCGCGATAGAAAATAGTAAGTACAAACTTTACAAAAAATGAAATGTTTTAATAAAAACTGTTGTGGTTCCTTATGTATCTGAAGTTGCGCATACAATTCTAGCCCCAAAAATATTAACTTATCATAAAATTATTCAAATTTAACAAAATAAATCTGTCGTGAAACTATCAAACCCGCATGATAGATAAAATTCTATACTATCAAATCTAAAATCAAAAATTGAACGAACTTAATAATTAATTTTAATTCCACAGCCTCCACAGGCCGAAAAGCCTTTTCGGGAAATGTTATCAAACAATTTTGTAAATTTGGAATTTTAATTCGCATTTGAACGTATGGTAAATTGAGCATTAAAATTCTGGCGTGAGGCTTGGATAGTCCTTATAAAAATCACATATTTATGATGCCTGTAAATCATTACAAATTGACTCATGATTCAACTTGTCCAATTTTGCTTGATAGAGACATTATGGTATCTGAATGAATCAAAAGCACAAGTATTTTTGTACGTTGACTAGTCAAGTGACTAGCTGTCACTTTAGTTATTGATTGTTTTACTTTACTACTTTTACTACATTTTATTAACAGTTTTGTTGACAGATCAATTTAATCATCGACTGCTTTTTTATTAAAATCAGTTATATTAGTCAAACTAAAACTCGAATTCATTCGTTTGTTGACACCTTGTTTTTTACAATTATCCGTTTTTAAACTATCCAACATGCTCATTCCATTGTTAGCAGGTTTCAATGACATATAAATTCGGGAATAATTTTCCCTGCCAATTTGGGTATGGAAAAATTTTTCCCAATTTATAAATATTTACATCAAACTTTTATCCTCAGTAGGCCGAAAAAAAATTATTTGAATAGAAATTACATATCAATTTTTCCCCAGTTCCCTATTCCAGAGGAATTACCAGAATAGTGCCACTGGAAGATAATTTTCGACATGGCTGTTACTGACTCTTTAACTTTTAAGGGGGTTCGTCCACATCGTGAAATACGTCACATGTTTTTTTTAAGAATTTTTGTAGGAACCCTGGATTATAAAGAGAATTAACTGCTGAGTTAAAGATGACGTCGGAAGGAGTGAAATTGTTATGGCATATATTTCAAAAGAGTCTTGATAAAAGGGCTTTGTGTTGTGCCTAATCAGTTTTAGAAAACAATTCATGTGTGCAACAGATGTTTATGGCTGGCCTGAATCAACCCATGGTTTTCTGCGTTTAGGATTATCGTACAAAATCCACTTTTCATCACCGGTAATGATTTTGTGCAAACAATTCTTTTTTTTGTATCGAGAATGCAAATTCGTAGCAGAAACCTATTTTCCTAACATCTGTATTTTCCCCATTGCATGCAATCGAAATGATACTGCTTGGTGAGTAACTCCTAACTGCTCTGCAAGCTCTTTTTGAGTTTGACACAAATTTTCATCCAGTAAAACTTTAAGTTCTTCGTCTTCAAATTGTTTTACTGCACCTGGACGTGGATCGTTCTCATAACTAAAATTGCCGTCACGAAATCAAGCAAACCACTTTTGCCAAAGTCGAATTAATCATTCCATAGCTTAAGCAGCATTTTTTTGCATTTAAAACAGAATGGAATGCAACGACGTAAATTTGGGTGATTTGGATGCGTTCCAGTATATTTTATTGCGACCAACTTCAATGCCGAATTTCTACTAGCACATCTGATACATATTCAACGAATAGAAAAAATTCAAAGAAAATTTACTCAGCAGATCTTTTTTTAAATTTAATCTCTTAAACATGTGCAGGCGATTAACTTACTTATTTGGATAATCTTCAAGAGCCCTTGTCAATCAGACGTTGTTTTGCTGAGGCTTTATTTGTGGCTGATGTTTTGGGTGCAAGGATCGATCGTCCATTTATACAGACTTTCGCGTTTGAACATTTATGCTTCCGTAAGACCACTTACTCAGTACACGAATCAATTAATTTTATGATTGTGAACTTTTACAATTTCTGTGGTATTTTTGATTTCGGAATGACGAAAGCTTGTGTGTTTTATTTGATGTAATACAGATCAAGGTCAATTTGAATCTAGGAAATTTTGATCATCAAATAATGATCTAGGCTGGTGGTCGTTAAATAGAGAATTAAGTACCGAAATTATTGCCAGATTTTTTTTCTCGTAAGTAGCATAATTTTCTTCGACTTAATACTTAACGTTCTAGAGATAATTATTATGGGTTCATTATCTTGTGTTAGGACAGCTCTGATTGTGGAATTAGACGCGTCTGGTGGTTAATTCAAATCTTTTATCGAAGTTGGGATGGATTAACATTACCTTGTCAGATATTACAGTGTTTTGAATTTGCTAAAAGCGGTTAAGTACTAATTTTTGAGATATTTTTCGACACTCGTCTTCAAAGGGATCTTTCCCTCTTCAAAGGGATGTTAGGGGTTTTGGTAGTCTCGTGTAATCCTGAATAAATCTGCGATATTAATCGGACATACCTAAAAAAGATCTCAGAATTTTGAGATTTGGGGTTGGAGGTAGTTTAAAATTACCTGAACTATTAGGGGATTTGGCTTTATTCCATTGATCCCTAATATAAACTCTAAAATTCCACCTCTTGCCTCCACTGCTCATGTTTCAATAATTCGCATTTGTCTTATTGAACTTTCTCGTAGTGTATCATCTAAGGTTCTTTAGAAAATCAAGAATGTCAAATGGTAGTCGAACGAGTTCGAACTTGCCATTATTAATTGAGAAAGCTGTTTTCACAATGTCCACGTCTTTGTGTGTAATTTGGTGAAATCCACTTTTGACATCGAGAGTGGCAAAATATTTATTCCGTTCTATAGTTTTATTCCAGAGTCTGATATGTCTGATATAAGACTGGGGAGTGGTAGGGAACCGTGAAGGTCTTATCATCCCTTCACGTTACAGTTCGATTACCTGTTTTGCAACTTTACCGTTTAGCGCCATAGGGTACGGATAAGCCTTATAAAAAACTGTATTATCGGAACTGGTACGTCTTCCACCTTTAGTTTTCGTTGTGTAAGTTAATCTTTTATCCGGGTCTGCCTTTTATCTCGTTTAAATTGTTTAAGCGAAATTTTTATATTAGGATAGGTGGTTATGTGGTCGTTAGCATGAATGACGGCTTGGAGATGTCTCAAGGAGTTTTTCCCTATTTTTTCGTCGTAGAATGTTAGGGTAGATAGTATGTAGCACTAGACTTTGAGAAAGTTGGAATTAAAATAAATTTATGTGCGCATAATGAGTTATTCTGACGCCACCGCCAACAGAGCTAGCAAAAAATGATTTGGCGTCGGGGTTTTCATATATTTGAGGTGTATAAAGTTTTTGTTGGGGCCTGGGTCTAGAAATTTTAGGATCTCCCCGCTCTTGAGTGGTAGTTTGTGATAGGGGAGCGAATAACGCTATAATCTAAAAATGTATATCTTCTAGTTCCTCTGGTTCATCAAACATGGGATCCTATATATGATCTTCATCATCTAAATATAGCTGAAAATTGGATTCGGAATCATTTGTGGTAGGACTCTTGTTCTGAAGAATGTGTCTCTTCGTTATTTGTATCGGTATGATATATCCGTTGGAATTTGTTGTTGTTCATTTTGGTGGGGACCAGTAAATGATCCTTTTTGTTGAAATTGTGTACGCCTTGGCCGGTTATCATAATTGACTTGTATGGCTTGTACATTAGGATAACTGACATTGGTAAGGGTTTCGGTGGGTAACAGAATTGTTGTGGTGTTATTTGTGGAAAAGTTGAAATGGCATTGTAACCCTTCGATTTTTGATTGCAAACCGGCTATTCAGAATATCGTGCCTGGTGAGAAGAATGGGTTGAGCGAAATTACTCCTTCTTTGAGAATTTTGGTTGTTGTTATTCGCATACTGAGTATACTGAGAAAAACCATATTTTGGAGTTTTAGTCAAAGGTGGGGTGCTTGCGATAGATTCCCTGGCTCTCGTGTACTAAGTAAACGAGGCAGATCTCTTTTAAGCTATCTGGTAGCTATCAAAGGTATCTAGTGCCTTATATCTGTAAGGCTAAAAACAGATGTGCATAATTTATGCCTGCGTGCGAATATGCGAGTAATTCCGACATTTTTGTAAATCTTGAAAAACAATGAATAATAAGCTGTGAAGTTAGAACTAATTTAGTTCTTTTTAAGCCAAAAACTTTTTTTGTTGCCAACACTGCTAATGCGCATCAAATTTAGAAATGTCATGTAGAATACATGTAATTCATTTCATAAATACTAGTACATTCTAATTTGTTTTCAGCCTAAGACTGTGTCATATTTTTCAGAGAGCGGTTAGTTGATATTCTAGAATGCCTAGCTCTTTTTTTGCGTAATGAGTTAAGCGACTTGAAAATTTTGGTACCAGTTTAGAGGTGTATTGAACAACTCTATGGCGGCATCCTCCTGTTCGACTATTTTATTGCGGACTACGTTCAAAATACTGTAGTATTTTGGTGTTCCCCGCAAACGCGCATAAGATTGTGTTATTTAGATTTATGGCTTTGTGTAAGCTTTCAAAGATCACTCAGTTTTAGAAATAATTCCCAAAAAAACAATTTTTGACACAGAAATTAGGTAATTTTCTCATTGAAAAACTCCCATGGAAGCCACCACTTCCGGTACGCAGATTTCCATCAAATTTCGCAAGGAAAAATAAAATGTTGCTAAAATATTTTTTTTATTGGTATTCGTCATTTCTGGTAAATTTTAAAAAAAAATCACTGCATTGTTTTCGGCCAAACATCACTACGACGTACTTATTTATGAAAAAAGATTAAGTAGGAAATTTCAACCCGTTCAATCAATTCGTCTAGGCAGTATAGGGGCCGAGATTGCCGGACCGATGTTATTTTAAACTTTATTTAAAATCTTTCAGTTCATAGTTATTTTTCTCATACATGATATACTGTGCCAAATATTTGCAAAAATTGGAAAAGCTCCGATGGAAGCTGCAAATTCCATATTTGCAACAAAAGGATGGGTTGGGAAAACTCGTTAGGTTTATATGAGAAATTTAATAATTTTGATCTCAAGATCGTCGATTATTAAAATTGAGTCGTAACTGTGTTGCACCCAATTCCGCGTTTTTTATTTAGTGACTTCTAGATTTATAGGCTTTTGGCTTCATAATTTTAACAGTGTATTTATTTAATATTAAAATAATTCGAAACAATTATTATAATAAATATTGATAAAATAAAAGAAATTATTTGAAATTAAAAAATGTAATATGCTCATTATTCGAACGGGGATACATTGGGATATTTAAATTAGTAAGTCTTATCTCGATATGATGAGCAAGGCTCGTGAATCGAATTTTTAAAGTCTTTTCAATACAGCGAGTAATGCATATCCACAGATGTTCTACTACACTAGGCCAAATAGCGGAAATCTCAGAGATTGGCTCGCATAGTGACTATATATGTTCAAAGGGGATACATTGGGATATTTGAATGTGTAAGCTTTATATCGATATGATGAGCAAGACTCGTGAATCGAATTTTAAAGTTTTTCCAATACAGCGAATAATGCATATCCACAGATGTTCTACTACTCTAAGCCAAATAGCAAAAAATCTCAAAGATAGCCTCGCATAGTGTATTTGTACGTTTGGAAGGGGATACATTGGGCTCTCTTAATTAGTAAGCCTTATCTCGATATGATGAGCAAGGCTCGTGAATCGAATTTTTAAAGTTTTTCCAATACAGCGAGTAATGCATATCCACAGATGTTCTACTACACTAAGCCAAATAGCGATAATCTCAGAGATTGGCTCGCATAGTGACTTTATACGTTCGAAAGGGGATACATTGAGCTATTTAAATTAGGAAGCCTTATCTCGATATGATGAGCAAGGCACGTGAATCAATTTTTAAAATTTTTCCAATACAGCGAGTAATGCATATCCTCAGATGTTCTAGTACACTAAGCCAAATAGCAAAAATCTCAGAGATTGGCTCACATAGTGACTATATACGTTCAAAGGGGATACATTGAGCTATTTAAATTAGTAAGCTTTATCTCGATATGATGAGCAAGGCTCGTGAATCGAGTTTTTAATGTTTTTCCAATACTGCGAGTAATGCATATCCACAGATGTTCTACTACACCAATTTAAATAGTTTACTAAGTTAAATAGCTCAATGTAGCCCCTTTCTATACTACGTATATAGTCATTATGCGCGCTAATCTCTGAGATTTTTTTTATTTGGCTTAGTGTAGTAGAACATCCGTGGAGTCGTGTAGCGAATACGAGTATTTGAAAACTTAAAAAATTGGATTCACGAGCTTTGCTCATCAAATAAGGCTTACCAAGGTATATTGCTCAGTATATCCCCTTTTTAACGCATATAGTCACTATGCGAGCCAATCTCTGAGATTTTTGCTATTTGGCTTAGTGTAGTAGAACATCTGAGGATATGCATTACTAGCTGTATTGGAAAAATTTTAAAATTCGATTCACGAGCCTTGCTCATCATATCAAAATAAGGCTTACTAATTTAAATAGCTCAATGTATCCCCTTTCGAATAATGAGCATATTACATTTTTTAATTTGAAACAATTTTTTTTATTTTATCAATATTTATAATTGTTTCGAATTATTTTAATATAAAATAAATACACTGTTAAAATTGCACACTTCCATAACTTTTTGTCAAAGAAATAAAATTGTGTCCAAAAACTTTACAATAAACACTCGAATAAATTTTTGTCCAAGAACTTCACACCAGTAAAACACAGCCCAGTATCTTTGACAACAAAAAGATCTCTTCTCATGTACTCGTCTAATTTAGTTGTGTGATGTTTTCGGTAAACCGACATTTATTCGTTTTAGACATATTTTTACAAGTCCAATATATTGGGATCCACAGAACATCTAACAAGTAATTTCGTCGAAAGGCACTGAATCAAAGAACTACAAATATAAATTAAAATTTAAAATTTGAGTTAAAAAATACGAAAGTTTATTCATCAAATTCCGAATTCTGTTTAACGTCTGGAATTATCAACATTCAATCAACAATTTTACGGTTTTATGCGATTACATCGTTATGTCAGGTAAAAATATCTTTTAATCACGAACATCAGCGCTGCTCTTTCCATATTATTAAAGACGATGCAAAAAGCTACATCCCTTCATCTAAAAGCTACTATGTATTTTGATGAAATATAAAAGCTTTTTACCAGCCATATACACAATGCATATACACATATACGAATGAGAGATTATTACGTCTATATTTTGTATGTTATTCTATTTTGTTTAAAAAGCTCTCTGGTACAACTAGAAAAAAAGTAAAAGCTTTTAGTATTTTTCCGTTAATAAAGTTGAAAATGAACAAAACTACATACGTTTACATATGTACAAATATACACAACGTTATAATTCGAAATAAAATAAATTTTTTTATCATTAGATACACAGAGCTTTTTAATACTTTTCGCTATAAATGTATATGCTGTGTGCGGGATTAAAAGAGATTTTGGTTCATTAAATGGAAATTATAAATGAAAAGCAAAACCTCTCGCAATACAAATATATATAAGTACATGAAAATGGCTTGATAATATTTTAATTGGTACGAGCTTTATGTATGTAGTGCTTTTTTACGAAAATACTATAATTGAAGTATGCATAGTGCGTGAAAATTTTTAAGGAATCACTCAAAACCGTTTCACAACAAAATCACCAGATTACATTTTCTATGTGTTATCAACCCGATCGTCTGGCTGATGGTTACGTCATCTACCATTCACCCAATCAATTATTTTATAAACAGAATACAGCAAACTAATTATCAACCATATCCATCATTGTGCATAATTTAGGTTTCTCAAAAGCCCAAGACATACGTATACGTATGCAGTCACACGTACCACAAAGTAAATATAAAATTATCAGTCTTAAATAAATATTAAATAATGATAAATAAAATATTATTATGTTTTGGAAATGTATAATAATTCATTACGATACAAAGCGCAGGAACAAAATGTGCTGATGGAAATCGTACGTCGAGTGCTCTCGCATCTGATAAACAATTTTTTTTCATCTGTTGAGAATATATTCATCGTAAGCTATACATGATTGATGAATTATTATGACTTAACATAATTCTGATTTATTATTTTGTATTCATCGTATATTGTTATCATGTTCATAAACAGCTACATAAATACATACGTACATGTCTAACAGATTTTCTTTGAAAACGTTTATATTTTTCTCTATACTGTGCTGCATGCCTCAACAATTTTTCAAGTTTTCAAATTATATTTAAATTCATTTTATGTGATAAAATTAAAATTAGTTTATAATTGAATGCCATTATGATGTAATAGAGATTTAATAGTCATATTGTCTGATAAAAGAAAGTTTTTTTTGTTCATCTTAATTCACAAAATGAGATGGGTAAATCGAATGAAGTAAATATTTATTCTTATTACCTCACGTACATGTTCTGTTTAAAAATATTGTAATTATTTTAGCAAACCACATACATAACAAATTTCCCAAAAGTCCCATATCATCATCCAGTTTTTAGAAAACGTACCAAGGCAATAAATCATTTTTTATACTAATCTTACATATAGCAGGTGCGGGCAAACTAAACGCTTCGGATGTAACATAAAGTTCGTCAAAATGCTAGTGAATTTTATCCAAACTAATCCAAAAAAATACAACAACAACAATCTTATTGTAATAGTATTGGTGTAGGTAATCATTCAGGCGAATTTATATTCAGTAATTTCGAGGAGATGTGATTTTTAATTGGTCTTAGGTTCATTCCAAAGACATTCTAAGTATTTTCTAAGCATTTAGCATGAACTTCAGTGATACTGGTGGACTACTGAAACAAAATGGAATGTACCAAGCAAGTTTTACGACTTTCTAATGGGTCTAACAGGGTGTTCCATGAGATTTAAAAATGTGGTTTTTTAACGAGCTTTGCATTACAAAGTCATTCTAGATATTCCTAATCGGATTTTTATAGAGTTTACAGTTTTAAGAAATTAAAATGCTTCAGCTTTCTTGAGACCAATAAGATTTTTATTAAAGTTCCAAAATTTATCTTTTTTTTTAAATATTTAATTTATTAAATAATTAGGAATAATTTTTAAATATAATTACTTGTATTTCAAATAAAAACATTTTAAAGGTCCATAGTTAACTGACCTAGTATTTTGTTGGTCTACCTCGGGCCTTTTTCACAAATTTAGTTCTATATATTTTTCATAGAGTGGTACAACATTTTTAAATAGTTTTTGGATATTTGATTATTCCAGACGTCCAGAATATTCTGTTTCAGCTGAACTATTGTTTTCGGCCGTTTTTGCGCAACATATTTGCCTATTATTTGCCAAACATTTTCGATGGGGTTGAGATCTGGGCTGTTTCCCGGCCATACTAGGCTATTAAGACCCAACCTGTGTTTCAAATCTAACTACCTAAAACATTATAAATACTTTGTAAATTTCTTACGTAATATGTCATTATGATTACCTATAATCAATTTGAGCCGGAATTTCAACAATAAAATATTTTCAATTTTTTTGCAAAAATTCCTGATGTGTTAGCCTTACTGATTTTGAACGGATAAAATTTAAAGTCACAGATTCTTCTTCTATCGGTTATTTTGGATTAATGATGCAATTTCAAGCAGATCCGCGTTTAAATTTTTGCAATATGTCGTCTCATTCGCCTGTAGTCCAGGTTCGAGGGCATAATATAACCGGATCTCAAAATGCGAAATTTTCAATAACCGCGCTTTTTATATGCAACCAACCGGTAATTTCTTGCGTAATATGTCATTATATATTATATTATATGTCATTGTCCATTTCGATGGAATTTGGGGCGGAATCATCTTGAAAGGTTACATTTGGCTCAAAACTGTAGAGTTCTTCAATAGTAGGGACTGCCGCGTCTATTTTTTTATACTTTTCGGCATTAATTGCACCTTCAATAATACACCCCATACCATAACAGACGGAGAATGTTTCACTTTATGTAACATACACTCATCCGAATAACTTTCGCCTTTTCTACGTTGTACTCTGCAGCCCCATCGGCTCCTACCAAGTTAAATTTTTTCTCGTCAGAGAAAATAACCTGTTTCCAAATATTTTCTTCCCAATTTTCGTGGTATTTTGCTCATTTTAACCGGTTTTGTCGCATTTTTTATTATTAACAAGTGGCTTTTTCACCGGGCGGCTGTGAACCACCTCTCTCTCAACACTCTTCTCACCGTACTTACACTGATTTTAGTTTGTTGTTTCCGATTTTTCATATTTCTTTTTTTCATATTTTTTTTTAAATGAATCAAATGTGAAACCTCGCGATTTGATTTATTTTCCGCCTTCAGTATAATTATTTTTAATTTTTGAGCTTCAGTAAACACCATATTTGCAAACCAATTATTTACTTATACCTGCGTTTTAATTCAATTACGCGAAACCACTAATATTTTCTATGCAACAAAGTTTTTTTTTAGTTTTTACTAATACAAAATTATGAAGAACAGAATAAATAGAGAGAGAGAGAGAGAGAGAGAGAAAGAGAGAAAGAGAGAGAGCGAGAGAGCGAGAGAGCGAGAAAGATAGAGAGATTTATCGTGTGCGGCTTTTTTTTTGAAACTCATTATACCTAATGATATACATTAAGGATCATTAAAAATGATATTTTTAAAACTCATGTAACACCTTCTCAGACCCATTAGAATTTCATATAAGTTTCTTGGACCACTGTGTTTGGTCTAAGTAGTCCACAAATATCACTGAAGTTCTTGCTAAATGCTTAGAAAATAATTAGAATGACTTTGGAATGCACCTGAAGCTCATTGAAAAAATCACATTTTTAAGGCTCATGGAACGCCCTGTCAGACCCATTAGAAAATCATATAACTTTCTTGGGACACTCCTTTTGGTTTAAATAGTCCACAAGTATCACTAAAGTTCATGCTAAACGCTTAGAAAATACTTGGAATGACTTTGAAATGTACCTTTTCAAACTAAGGCCCATTAAGGCAACTAAGGCCCATTTCAAAATCAAATATTTAAATCTCATGGAACACCCTGTCTAACCCATTAGCAAATCATATAACTTTCTTGGGACACTCCTTTTGGTTTAAATAGTCTAGTTTAAATCACTAAAGTTCATGCTTAATGCTTAGAAAATACTTAGAATGACTTTGGAATGTAACTAAGTCCCATTTCAAAATCAAATATTTAAATCTCATGGAACACCCTGTCTGACCCATTAGAAAATCATACAACATTCTTGGGACACAGCGTTTGGTCTCAGTAGTCCACGAATATTAGTAAAGTTTATGCTAAATGCTTAGAAAATACTTAGAATGACTTTGGAATGTACCTAAGGCCCATTTCAAAATCAAATATTTAAATCTCATGGAACACCCTGTCTGACCCATTAGAAAATCATATAACTTTCTTGGGACACAGCGTTTGGTCTCAGTAGTCCACAAATATCTCTAAAGTGCATGCTAAATGCTTATAAAATATTTAGAATGACTTTGGAATGCACCTATTGCCAATTAAAAAATCACATCTCCTCGAAATTTTCGATAACGTACTACCAATTTAAACTTAATTCACCTCGATTATTGAGAGTCCATTAAACTTAAGAAAATCTTAATTGTTTGTCTCTATTAAAAAATTAAAATCATTTAAATCATAAAATTTCTGGAATTCTGGTATGCGCTATCTGAGATAACAGAGAAAGATAACGAAAGAATCAATAAACGAAAAACTCTTCTACCAATGACACCTCTTTCAAACCGACGTGTTCGAGTCACCACAAACTTGAAGTCATATGGCTGAAATCTCACGAGGTAGAACTTCTGGCCTACGCACCTCGGAACAACCGCGTAAAGTAGGAAAAATTCGAGAATTTCCACTCAACAAATTCAGAAAAATATGCTGATCATCATTGTTGAAGGCAGAAATGAAATCCAGAAACATTCTTGCATTAAAACCAGGTAGAATTAATACCAACTTACCTTACGTGGGTTAATAAGTCTCGAGGCTAACTACTAAAAAACATTTTTTTTACAAAACTCGATGTTATTCATCAACGTAGAATACTTCAAGCGTGATACATTCATTCAAACGCTTCTCTGCGGCAAAACCTCTTTTCCTGGAACATTTTTTGAGGTCTGCGAACAAGTAATAGTATCTGGGTGCTAGATCCAGAGAATACGGCGGATGGGGAAACAATTTGAACTTCAATTCATGGGATTTTGAAATAGTATCCAACGACTTGTGACGCAGTGCATTGCCCTGGTGAAATAACACTTTTTTCCTCCAAATGCACCAATTCATTTCCTTTCTCCAAATAGTCGGCGAATAAAATGCCTTGTGCATCTCAAAATACGGAAGCCAAAATCTTTCCGGCTAACATTTGCGTTTCTAATCGTTTCCGATGCCTTTCACCGGCTTCTGTCCACTCAGCTGATTGACGATTTGATTCCGCGCTGTAGTGGTGGATTAATATGAAACCATTGTCACAGATCGACGCACAAAATTCTGTTTATAACGGTTAAACAGCTCCAATTAGGGCTCTGAATCATCGACGTGTTTCTGTTTTTGATCAAATGTGAGCAAGCGCGGGATTCACTTTGAACAGAGCGTTCTCAAGGACAAATGTTCATGCAAAATAGTATACACATTTCCTGCTGATATCTTTAAGGTGTCAGCTAATTCACGCAACTTCATTTTACGGTCTTCCAAAACGAATATGTTCATCTGGGACGAAACTCGGCCAATTTTAATCGATTATGTTGGGATTGAATATGTTAGATGTAAATAGTTCTAGATTATGGCCACTTTGGACGGAACTCGGCCATTTCTTAACCAATTATAATGAGTTTGGTTATGTTGAATGGAATTGGAATTATGAAATGATTTTAGAAGAAGTTTTGGAATATGGACCTGGGATGTATCTCCGCCACTTCAAAATCAGTCATTTTGTAATTAGGCATGTTGGATGGCAATGATATTTTAAAATTAATTTGTAAAAAAGTCCTGAAATATGGCCTACTGGGGAAGAAGTCGGCTATTTCTTAACCGGTCATAAGGAGATTGGGATGTTGTGTGGAAATGGGATTTAAAAATTTTCAATAAAAATTCTTGTGGTATACCTGCTGATATTCTTTTTAGTTCTGAATACTCGTTTTCAAGTTTAACTCAAACGTGTCGACCTTCTATGTAGGATTTAAGACTTTGATAAAAATTCTTAGGCCGGTCTCGATGCAAAATTAATTCGAGCCCTTGGTGCTAAACTTTGTCGAAAGCTTGATACATCGACCTACATCTAAGAAAATACTGGAGCATATCCTCTCATTCTCAAGTGCATCTCCAATGACATCCGATATTCTGTGCACTTGTTCAACTAAACCTTTCTCTTCTATTATAGGTTTCAGTCTCTTGATCATCAGTTTCTCAAATAATTTTTATTTCCGGCCGGAAGTAATGATAAGGCTTTTCTGATACTAAATTTATTATTGATTTAAGTTTTTTAGTTCCAATAAGGTCACACGTCTTATGTTCAGCTCATCTGCTTTGTTTACGACAGTTGTATTTTGATTAGTTGTTTATCCCGGCATCGATTTAAAAGTCTTTGATAGGTGGCGTATATATTTTGGTTCTTTTTAACCACTTCGTTGCTTTCCAAAATGAGTAATCGTCATCCTTTAGTTCAGAAAGACCTCGAAGTCGCTTATTAATGCTTTTGTTATGATCACAGGTGCGGGGTCAGATGATGCTGTATAAGATAGCGGAAATTTGACAGCGGAAAAAAAGAGATTACACTACTCGCCGCAAGTGGCAGCACAATCACAAAAGATACATTATTTTTTTATATAATTACCAGCGGACATTTTTTATTCATTTTGTATCTCTTTTTTCACTAAATAAAACATCCCAGCGGAATGAAATATTAAACGTGATCCTAGAAATGAGAAATTGATTGATCTCCGAAGTCCTTTACTACTTGGTAAATGAGATCTTGAAATTTAACAATATTCCGTCTCTTCCCCACTTCTTAAAGAATGGCGATGAAATTTGGATAGTTATATTGATCACGAATTTTAAGGTAAGTTTTGAACAATATTCTAGGACCTGTTCATGCTGGACTAAACTTAGCCATTTGCACTATAATTTTTTGATTTTCTGCCGCCGTATACGTTATCTTCAGTTTCTGGCCAATATCTCGAGAAATTCTACTAGTAACCAATATTTTCGGTTTAGAAAAATGTAATAGCTTAAATTCTAATCTATAAATTTTCCCCAAATTTTCCTTGTAGTCTCAGTATGACCAAACCTATTAGAAAAGCAACCGAAAATATTGGTTACTAGGGAAAGTTTTTGACGTATTGGCCAAAAACTAAATATAAATAAATAAAAAAAATTAAATTTTCAAAAAGATTGGTTATGCAATGGCCAAGTTTAGTCCAGCATGAACAGATCCATGGAATTGGATCCATTGGAATATTGTCCAAAACTTATTTTAAAATTCTTGATCATTACTGCTGTCCAAATTTCATCGTCATTCTTTAAGAAATGGCGGAAAGACGGAATATTCTTAAATTTCAAGAGTACATTTACCGAGTAGTAAAGGACTTTGGAGATCAATCAATTTGTCATTTCAACGATCACGTTTAATGTTTAATTCCGCTGGGATGTTTTATTTAGTGATAAAAGAGATACAAAATGAATAAAAAATTTCCGCTGGTAATTATATAACAAAATAAATTCTCTTTTGTGATGGTGCTGCCATTTGCGGCGAATAGCGTAATCTTTTATTTCCCGCTGTCATATTTCCGCTATCTTATACAGCATGATCAGATGACAGTCCTTCAATATTTTCGATGCACGTATAGTCCTCTAAAGCTCATTTCGTTACAAAGAGGTCAAGAAGATCTGATCAGCCAGCCAATATGTTGGTTTATCGCCAGAGTGAAATTCACAGTTGTTCTTGTGAGCTGCATTAAATAACTATTTTCCTTTAGAGGTTGTTAGTCTAGATCTCAAATAGGTATTCGATGCATTAAAGCAAATAGCATTGTAGCATTCATAGTAGGTGATTCAATAAATGCAGGTTCTGTTAAATGAGTTTCCTAAGGCGGTCTTTCTCGTTGTGTCTTCCGGTTCATTTTACACACCTAACATCACTGCCGGAATATTTTTGGGTGTGGCTAAAGCCTTGACATTTCCTGCATTAGACATTAAATATGTTTCGCTTTCGGTGCTTGTGAGCATGAATAGCGGGAGCCCTTTTTTAATGGTCTTGGTTCCTTGACCATTTTCAGCTTCCTCCTTTTTAATAATGTTTATTGTGTCATTTGTAGGTCTTCTATTATATCTTGTTTATAGCACTTTTTAGTTGCATGAGTAA
Organism: Nephrotoma guestfalica; assembly: GCA_963691935.1. Taxonomy (NCBI): domain Eukaryota; kingdom Metazoa; phylum Arthropoda; class Insecta; order Diptera; family Tipulidae; genus Nephrotoma; species Nephrotoma guestfalica. Next base: position 66,877,406 of record OY829913.1, on the reverse strand, counting down.
GCTTTATGATTAAAGCTCTGTATGGATCAGGATCTCTTGTGTTTATCTTCCAAACATTATTGTTTAGTGCCACTACTTTATAGTCATTCGTGGACACTGATTTAATGATAGTTTGGATATTCACAGACTTTGTGATGTCTATCACGTTAATTGGCAGTGGTGCATTTAGTCTTCACTGAAATCTTGCGTTGTTCTTGTTGCTGGTGTTTTTGAGGTGCATGAACTGGTTAGCTAGTTTCACTAACTTTTGCTTGCAAATGCTCCTCGACTTCTGGGGAGAACTCTGCTAATCGTTTTTTCCTTGGTATTTTCTTTTCTTTGTAAATCCAATCCCTTTCTCTTTCAAGTTCCTCATCATCTGTATGGAACTCAGCATTAGTATAGGCAATTGTGCTGATTTAGATTGTAAGAGGAGTTCCTAGAACTTCTTTCAGTTTGGTCTGTTTCAGCCAGTATTGTGCCGTAATGTCTACACCACAAAATTATTATTTCTGTTAGCAATTATCAAAATTTTTTTCTTCCAAACCATTTCAAGATGGAGTTTACTCTTTCTTCACGTTAAAAATTTGACCCAAAGCTTTTATATGGTAATGAAGCACATTTAAGTTTGAACTACGGTTAAAGTGCGAAATCGTGACATGTGCAAAGTTAAATTTTTCTAAAATCGTTTACACAATAAAAAAATCGATTGTAAATAGAGCCTATTTTGGGAAGATTAAATGATGGAAGGGAGCCAAATAATGCAAATAAATGCAAAAATATGTCCGAGGGCTCACTTGATATTTTAAACGATATTTTTCCCCTTTATCTTCAATTTAGAAGCACAGGGAGTCTTTTGGGCTGGACTATCAAACTCTGTTGGGTTCTATTGTTTCGATTTTCACCGATTCTTCTCTCTTGTGGGTTCCATTTCAGAGACCTGCTTATCATTTAATTCTGTGACTTCTTCAATGTGGACAATTCATCTCGAGGAGTCCAATATTTGTTATTTTATTGGACCAGAAGTACCTCAGTATTCTCTTAAGCCAATTAGGTATAAACATCTGTACATCAGCCTGTTCACTGGCATCGCGCAGAATCCATGCAGTGTCGTCTCATTTTCAGTGGTTTGAAGCCATCGTGAAGTCAATATATTCTGAAGCTGAGAAAAACTTTCACGCAGTTGGAGCCATTGGGTTTGTGCTTCAGTCGGTAGAACTTCATCCCAGCCGATATTTGTAAGCCACAATCGTTGGAACATAATTTTTATTCGGCTGACAAACGGAGCTAAAAACCCCAATGGGTCAAATATTCGACTGGCTTCGGAGAGGATTTTACGACGCGTTCGTTTTGGTTCACCAGGTAGGTTGACTCGGAATACAAATCGATCGGTTTCCGAGTTCAATCTTAGTCCTAGAACCTTTTGTGTTTCTGGATGTTCGGCAACATCCATAGTAACTTGTTTCGCTAGTTTGATGCCCATTTGCGCAAGTGTAATTTTGCGCTCGTTAGAATTTCCTGGATGTTTCTTTTCAAGGTGATTGTCTCGGCGAGAGAATTAGCACCCGTTATAAGGTCGTCTCTGAGGCCCTTGTAAACCTTGGTTTGTTGTCGAACGATATTTGCTGTAAAACCATAATTGCCAAATACGGTGATGATGACAAACCGTACGTGACGGTTTTCAATTGATAGTGGCGGATCCTTTCATTGGGATTTGAACGCCAAAGAATTAATTGATATTTACGGTCTTCCTCGCGAATCCAGATCTGGTGGTACATCTTTTCGATGTCTCGTTTAAAGAGTTCCTCGTGGTGCTTTTTCCTGAGCCGTCGAACACAACTCTTAATTTGGTGGCAGTGCTGCCGGCTTAACTGTCATTATCTGGTGTAGGTCGCTGACTCTTTTCGATGTGACAAAGTCTGAGATATTGCTCAAGAAATTCTTTGTAAAGGCGATAAAAACTGGGTTCCCGCTGAAAGCGTCGCTCCATGGCCAATAATCGATTTCTAGCCATATTAAATGATTCTCCGAGTGACACCGGATTTGGATCGAACGGCAGTCTAACGATAAACTTGCCATCGGAATTTCGATCTGTGGTTGAAATAAATAAATTTTCAAAAGTGTGTGTGATTGACACACACGTAGCTCGGATGGTGGTTCTTTCGTTTCCCATAATCGGCGAAGAGTACGATCTAGATTAAGTTCGCAGGACAGCGATCCAATTGCGGTATTTATCTGGTTAGTGGGTTGAAAACTACCTGCAATGAACCATCCCAGTTGGGTATTATGTGCGATTGGGTTATTTTCTGAATCTTCTAATGAATCCTTGGAAAGAATCGAGAAAAACTTATCAGGTTTGGTTTTCGTAGTCGAGCTTTTCCTTCATTAAATAAATTATCCAGGGATCACAGGCTTTTGCATCTGGTCCCATGGCTTTCAGTCCCCGTGTAACTTCGTCACCAACAAACATTAGTTTTTGAATAGGTTTACGGATTCTCGCATGACCGGTAAATTTTGTGATGAAATTGTTTACGATAATTTTTTCCTTTAGTTTAGGTATTGGAACTTCTTTGCAGGGTTCAACATTGAGTTGTTATGGATACTCGACAAGAATAGGGCATAAAATGACTGCTATTCAGTGTAATCACCGCTAAATATAGGTATATTAATACGCGGTAATTTGACGTCGCCACTCGCGGATTTGCTAGCTTCTAATTGGTAAATTTCGTTAATCGTGCTGCTATTATTGCCTAGATCTAAACTACTCTTGCGAATCCATTTGTTCAATTTTGCTACGATGGAGTAATATTTGTCTTCGAACTCATCGTAGTGAGATTCTGTTCCGGGTCAAATTTCAAAGATTTGACCAGTGTGGGTAAATTCTTTCAGGAGTTCATCAACGCGTTAGCCAGTTTTGTTAGTGAAACTTTGAGATTTGATCGTCGCCGGTATAGAGCTTCATCCATTTCGTTGGATACTTAAATGCGCTGGTTAGGAGGCACGATTTTCAGGTAAATAACATTCGGGTTTACACAACACTACAGCTGGTGATTCAATCGCAGAATTATTATTCGGTCCATCATACCCGGTCTATCATACTCAGTCCTAATTGTTCTGATAATTTTTTGAATTATTAAAGAACTAATTGGATTTGACCCCAAAGGCACTTCCACGTGTAGCGCTATATCGCCAATCACAACATGCAAATTATCTTGAAATTTTTTGAACGATTTTAGACACCATGCCAAATTAAAACCATCCAAACTTTTTTATTTTCCAGCTACACTTTTTTATAATTTATGTATCTACACTTTTTGACTCTACACTTTTCGTTAAAATGTGTAGCTACACTTTTTATTAACGTTAGGAACTTCACATCGGTGTTTTTGAACTAGGATTGAATGGAGATCGACCAGGATTATCCGACTGTGCAAAATTCGTTTTTGTTGTAAACTCATTGCTTTACTGATTGGTTATTGAAGCAGGCACTAATATAACCAGTGATATATACAGTGGGTTAGTGGAGCGAACATTATTTACTGGGTTCTTGGTATTCGTTTATCCCGCCGTTTCTCGGTCGCCGGACCCTCGTTGGTTAATTAGCAGAGAGCACGACGTGCATGTGAGGTTGACATTTGGGGTGATATATTGACTTTCTAGGCCGAAGCCCCATACCCCCTTCAATTAAGATGTAATATAATTTGTAAGAATTTAGCTTATGTATACATGGACCGCATACAGCATCACATTATTTACCACTGATTTCAACTACACAGAGAGTTAACAATTTTCTAATTTATTCAAATACACATAACTTGAATTATAATAAAAATGGTAATAATATAATTAAATTATTCGAATGTGCACCTGAAGAAATAATTTTAATTGAATATTTCAGTAATATAATCAACAAAATAACAGTAAATTAATTACCATCTACATATTATTAAATGAGCTTTTTCTGTATAAATACCACATCTAGAAATATCTATTTCTCTAGTTCATTCCAAAGTTTTCTAATTAAAATAATGAAAATTTAACAGGGGCCTGGGACGGGGTGCATTATATTTATGCATATATTTTATTTCAATATTTCCAAACCATCTTACCGTTACAATTTTACATTTTCATGTAAAGCACTTCCAATAATTTAGAAAGTTCAACTTTGTAAAAGTTTTGGGCATATTCGTATTTGAAATAATATAAATTGTGTCCTGGAGTAATAGGTAGCTGGGTGATAATGAGGAAAGACACAAATTTTTTTTAATTAAATTTTTTTGTGAACTGCATATTTAATTTATGTAATAAGCATGTATATAATGGTCTTCCTACCATTATATGGATATGGAAGAGACCCTTTCATCAATTTAGGGGGAATCGTATGACGTTGTTGGGCATAGTGTAGTCTAATACTAGTTATAGTATTATTCTAGTTTTATGTCGTGTTGTCGTTTAAATGAAGAACCACTGCTGAAGCACCATAATAAGTTCCTGTAATATATTTGTGTTTCGCCAAAGCGTGTTCATAACTAATTTCTAGTTCTGCCCTAACACGCATCATATCACACATGAAACTGACAATTATTCACTTAAGCTTCGCCACATTTCCGTATAAACCCATCAAAATTATTTTTCTGTTATAAGTTTCAAATCATAAAACATGAATATGCATACAAACACATTCACACACACACAACACAATAAACACACGAAAATTTAATTTCCCAAACACAACAAACGCACACAGCAAGGTAATAATCTGGAAAATCAAAACACGAGGATAACAAAAACAACGTAGTTAAAAATAAAAAAACAAAAAAAAATATCGTAACGTCCTCCCAGTTCCCACACCCAGCCACCGATTTATATTTTTATACAGCCGAGCCAATTTTTATTATTCCATTAACGAAACAGAATATGTATGTATACACACATACGAGTGCCACCTATATACACATAAATATATGGAAAGGAGCAAAAAACGTGAAAAACAATCCCTTTCTTCGGAAAAACACTGTGTAATGGAAATTTTTGTTTTCCACAAAATTAACTTTTTTGGAGACATTTTTTTGTTCAACTATAAAATAAATATTGAGACCGGTAAATTGGAAATGTGCGCGGGCCGCGGAAAGAATTTGCCGCTTACAACTTTACCACTTTGTACATATACAAGGCAAGAATTACCCGTATATAGAATTCATTTGTTTACATTATCAATTTGAGCAGCGAGTTTATTTTTCGTGCTACCAACAAATTTTCCCAATTTTTAATTGACAGAGATGCGTGTTCATAAGAATTTTTTTTATAATAGTTTTTGTACCCCGATACTCGCGATTGGGATGGGTTTGTGTACAAAGGACTTTATAAAAAAAAAATTGTCGGTTCGGTAGAATTGGTTATTACCAATTTAAATTAGTCTGTTTTGTGCGTGTAGAAGCGCGGTGTGGTGTACTCTATTGATATATTGATTTCCGGTTTTATTTAAATACGCCTAATGGAGTTTGAATAAAGTAATTGGCCATTACTGAATAAATGGGATGGGTACCATTACGATGAATTTATATTTTTTTGTCTTTTTTAAATGTTGACGACTAGTAACGAACCAAACCATCTATCGAATTATTAATTCGTGAGAATCACTTAGAAGCTGGACCGAGGCAGGTAACATTGACAGGTTCTGTTAGGTTACTTGAAAGTAATGCACTTAGGTTAAGTTTTTCATATAGTCACCATCCTACTCAGTGAAACCATCTAGAGTTTTCAACGGAACGTAAAACAACCACGCAAATATGATATCCGTCTTCGCACGGATATTAGATATCTGGATCTAGGCAAACTCTGTCTAATCGTTACACGTAAGCCGTCATTAATCAATACTATTACGACAGAAGACAAATCTCATCAAATTTCACATACAGGATACTATTACCGGAGAGAAATATTTCCTAAAAAAATCCTAAGTAAAAATTGTGTATTTGTATGAGTGATACACACTAAAAAAACATTTAGGTGAAACTACATTTAAAACGTAAAATAACACTGTGCTTGAATCACAAATTTTTTTTTGTGACAAAAAAACGGTGCTGGGCACCAAGGGGATAAACCTAATTCATGTATGCTGAATTCAATAGTGCTTTCTAGTCCCATTTTAAAGTTAGTCCCCATTTTTGAGATATCGCTTTCGACATGTTTTGTCTCTGAGTCAAAAATTTGTCAAAATATTTTCACGTTGATAGCTCTTGCACCATTAAGATTTTCGTTTAATTTTCTTCAGCCAAGTCGTTGCGCAAGCCAAGGCAAACAACTTTGCCGAATATATCAAGACAGAAAAACTAGATCTACATTCAAATGTTTGTGTTATTTTCCTTTTTCTTTTCATTTTGACGAAAAACACCATTTTTTATCCATTTATTGAATTTAAATCGATCGAATAAACATCGCATCAACAAATATACTACTGTGGGCAAAAAGTAGTAACACTTTTTAATTTAAATTTCGGGCGGAAAACCATTCGTCGAAATATTTTTTTTCTATGTTGGTATGACTGTCACTGACATCTGAGCCAAAAGTCACATCAAGATAATCATTCGTGTTTAGTATACGCTCGTCTTTCTGAAGTACAAAAAGTGCATTCGGCGATTTTTACAATAAGTGAAATTATTCAACAAAGAAGTTCCATTAAATTTTGTATGCGGAATCAATTTTGTGTTGCCGAAACGTTCAGAATGTTGCAGAAGGCCTTCGGTGATAATTGTACGAGTATGTCGCGAGCAAGTGTTTTTGATTGGTACAAATTGTTCAAAGAGGGTCGATAACGTGTTGACGATGAGCCACGTCTAGGACGGCCATCAACATCAACTGATGATCAACACGTTAATAAAATGAAGGAATTGGTGCTCGAGAATCGATGAGTAACAGTCAGAGACCTTACTGGCATCGTTGAAATATCGGAAGGATATTAGATAGGCCTAAGAAAAGTGAAAGCACGATTGGTTCCAAAATCACTCAATTTTTTGGAAAAACAGCGTCGCGTTCACGTCTGTGAAACAATGCTTTCCGACTACCAGGATGTCATGAAACGTATTATAACTGGCGATGAGTCTTGTATCTATGCTTACGACCCGAAAACAGACGATCACTCGGCCGAATATCGTGCCAAAGGTGAGCCGAAGCCGAAAAAAACACGTCAAAGGAAGTCAAAAATCAAGGTGATGTTGACAGTTTTCTTCGATTATCGAGGTGTGGTGCACTCCGAATTCCATTTGAGAGATTCCATCTGAATACTATTTGAGTGTTATGCATCGTTTGCGCGAAACTATTCGTAAAAAGAGGGCCGAATTATGGGTCGACAACTCTTGGTTTTTTTTTGCAGCACGATAATGCACCTTCTCATACTGCATTGGTTTTACGTGATTTTTTCGCCAACAATTCCACCCATATCGTTCCGCAACCACCGTATTTGCCTGAATTAGCTCCGTGTGACTTCTGGCTGTTCAGCAAACTCGAACGACCGCTCCGGGGAAACCGTTTTGAGTCAATTGAAGACATTAAACGTGAATCGGAATAGTGTTAGATAAAGGGTGGTTAAATTTTAAGGGCCGATGTTAATTTTGAATAAAACACAAATTATTTAGGAAATTATTGTCAATTCTTTTTATTATGATAATATGGTATGGTTCAATTGTGTATGGAACAAATTATCGGCCAAATGGCCGCCGCGACCTCGGGGCACACCTCCACCCGATGGTCCAAATTTTCGATGACGCTTCGGCATAATTGAGGTTCTATGCCGTTAATGTGCCGAATTATCTCATCCTTTAGCTCTTGAATTGTTGCTGGCTTATCGACGTACACCTTTTCTTTCAAATAACCCCAAAGAAAGAAGTCCAACGGTGTCAAATCACGTGATCTTGGCGGCCAATTGACATCGCCCCCATACGTGAGATAACACGGCCATTGAATTTGTCGCGCGAAAGAGCCATTGTTTCGTTAGCTGTGTGGCAAGTGGCACCGTCCTGTTGAAACCACATATCGTCCACATCCATATCTTCCAATTTGGGCCATAAATAGTTCGTTATCACCTCACGATAGCGAACACCATTCACAGTAACTGCCTGACCGGCCTCATTTTGGAAAAAATACGGCCCGATGATGCCGCAAGCCCATAAACCGCAATAAACAGTCACTCTTTGTGGGTGCATTGGTTTTCGACAATCACTCTTGGATTATGATTCGCCCAAATGCGGCAATTCTGCTTATTGACGAATCCACTGAGATGAAAATGTGCCTCATCACTGAAGATGATTTTCTTCGAAAATTGATCATCCACTTTTGCCATTCCTTGCCACCATTCTGACCATTGACGACGTTTGGAATGGTTCCATGGTTCAAATTGAGTTAGTCTGAAATTGGGAAATGTCAAATTAAATGCAGAAAAAACTTGACGTTTAGGTGTGGTTCACAATCAACGTCGGCCCTTAAAATTTAACCACCCTTTACAATAGAAACTGTTTAAAAAAATTAAATCGTTTCAGTTGATTTTATGGTGATTTTCTTAATTTTAAGTTTCTGATTCGCTTGTGTCGCCTTCGGGATCTTCTTCCTCTAGCAAATCCTAACAAATGTCACCCAAGATTGCATGTAGCTTTTTGCCGCTGTACCAATGTTCGAGCCTTGCCGTCACTTGGTGAAAACGCTCGCCGTTCTCATCGGATTCGGCTGGTGATTGTTCGGCGAACTTATGTGGAAAAGTTCGCCATAATGTAAAAAATGTATTCTCAATATCATTCGAACATTTATATTATGAAAAGCGGTCAGTATATTTTAAATATATTTGCGCCAATATCGGATCAATTAATTCCGAGAACATTCTTAATAACTTCTTTTACACATTTCCATGCCACAAGCTCTCGTTAGTGAGAGGATTTTCAAATGCATCATTGTTCATCAATCGACGAATATCTGGTCCATTAAATATTCCTGTGCCAAAAAACAAGTTGCGAAATAAATTTTCATTTGATCAAAACTTAGATTGGAATAGATTCAAACACCAACCTTCTTTTATTCAACCTTCACTTAACCGTGGAAAAATGCGACGCAATTCGATGAACGCATTTCCATCTGCATTCTTTTCTAAAATTTTTAACTACTCGAAGCTTGATATGAAATGGTGCTTGCAATTTTTTTTTCAATTTGCACAAGTGGAGTCTCAACCATGTTGTCGCACCGCATTCTAATGTTCTCACGTAAAGCCCAGTTCCGTTAGTTGTATTGGTCGACTTTAAAACGTGTATTCCATAAGCACATAAAACACATGTTTTTAGTGAAACCTAATTGCAAGCCTCTTAAAAGAGCTATCACTTTTAAATCTGCACAAACTATCCATTGATGGTCATTGTATTTAATCAAATCGCTGTTCGCGTTTGTGCTGAGTGCAATTGGAATGGAATTTTTTGAGTTGGTAACGTGAAGAAGAACTGCCTTCAAACTTTTGGAGGAATCGATAAACAATCGCCAATCTTCGGGATTATATGCATTGTGGATACCAAACCACGGATATCAGTGCAAAAAGCGAGTGAATTATTCTCACTTGATTTGAAAAAAATTCGTAAAATGACGATGATGATTTATTGCTCCATGTACCCGAACATTTGGAGCCAACATCTTCACTTGTTTTAAATCCTTTGACAAAAGAATGGCTTTTCGCTGCGATAGTTTCAGGCGTCGTACCATAATATCCAAACGATTTTGTGAGATTTCAATATGATTGCATTGCGCAGTGCCATTTGATGATTGATATATTGATGCAGATGTTTCTTCGGTTTCATCAGATTCAAATATTGGTGGTAAATATTCTTCAGTTGAGTTTGATCTTTCCGCAACAGGAATTTCATATGAATATGGCAGCGGTAGTTGAGCATTTGACGTTGTTTGTACCGATAATATAATACATGCACCTTTAACATTGAACTGGATCATCTCCTTGTGAATCTATCCATATCATCGAAATTGCATGTCGTACAAAGTCCAATTTACACCACTATTAACATTTTGTGAAAAGTATAGTCGATATAAATCAGCGGTTTCATCACTTATTTTGTGGCGATTGCTCATAATTGTATATTTTCCATCCACATAACAAAAGCACTTGAGTTTAAAACACCTATCCATATTATTTATTTCACCAGATGTTACAAGCCGATTTTCACTTTATTTTTTGTGTACTTTTGTCACTTTATAAAAAACGTTTTGTCACTTAAAACTTTTTATTTTTAATTTTATGTTGTAGTTTTTAGTTCTTATTTATTGTGCCAAAAAATTGACACAATTGACATTGGCCAATTAGAAATATCGATTTCGAGAATAATCTCTCTTCAGTTAATTTTTCACTACTATTACATAATTTATTTTGAAGCTCTTTATATACTGTTGCTAGGCGCTGCTGTTTGGCACCTCCTTTGTTTTTGTGTTGATTTTGTCCGTTAAATAAATTGTTGGAATTTTTGTATTGTATATTTTCAGGGTGTGAATTTTGGCCGCAATTTGACTCATGACTCATGAGAAATTTGTATACGTACAGTATACAAATGTCTCATGACTCATGAGTTCAAATTGTGCCCAAAATGTATACCAAGATCTTCTAACCTGTCTAATTTCGGTCCTTCTTGATTCTGTGAAAAATGGTTAAATTTTTATTGAATTTAGTGTACCTATGATTTTCAGTTTTTATCTGTTGTGCGAAACTTGATTTTATGTACTTTTTTTAAATTGTTTATGTCATTGATGTGTCTTTGCATCTTATTTGAAATGAGCGTCCTGTTTGGACTAAGTATGCCGACCTCCAGTTGTATTTAGCCTTACCTGTGTATACGGATCTCTGCACAGGTTGATCCTTGTTTCTCTGGACGGCAAGGTAGGAGCCGGAGTTTTGTGTGAGAAGCTTTTGACAAAACTGCAAGACCTTGCGTTTCTGGGAAACATGCGAGAAGGCTGGGTCTACATACGAATGACTTTGTAAAAGTTGCATGGACGAAGAGGAGGAAGATACTTTAGATAACTTTTTATGCTCGTGTTCGGCACAATCATACAGAAGGCATAGGTTTTTGGGCGTGTACAGTATGGTCAGCCTTTCAGATCTCGCGGACTGTGGAGTGCGAGATATTTTGCGCTACGTAAGTGGTTCCGAATGGTTTTGAACATGGGTAAAGGGGAAATAGAATCCTGTGGTATCACAACGAGCCACTACTGGTCTAAGTGTGTGGCAACAGCTACTCCAACCTAACCTAATCTAACCTTGGCCTAAGTAAAACACACATATATGGTGGATGTGGTTTTTCGGGCTTGATATATTCGGAAAAGTTGTTTATCTTGACTTGGGCAACAACTTTGCTGAAAAAAGCATAACGAAAATCTTAATGGTTCAAATATTTTTGGTGAACAACGAAAAAATGCCTCTTTTTTACGACATTTTGTATAAAAAAAACCCACTGGGTGCAATTATTTGACCGGAATAATAGGAACAACTTCGCTGAAAAACGCACAACGAAAATCTTAATGGCTCAAGAGCTATTAACGTGAAAATGAGTAGATATTTTGAAAAAAATTTGACTCAGAGCCAAAACATGTCGAAAGCGATATCTAAAAAATGGGGACTAACTTTGAAATTGGACCAGCACACGTGGGTAACTGACGCAGGGAAATTTTCGAATTTCAAAATGAAACTTTGCATACCAGTTAAGCCCAATTTGTGCTAATTAGTGCTCATGGGAAAAAATTAGTGCTAGTCCAGCAGCCGAGAAAACGGGAAAAGAAAAAGTCAAATTTCGCCTGAAAGACGGAATAAATAAAACCCGATTTCTAGGAAAAACCAGAAATAATTTAAGCCTAATTTTAAAACTTTCTACAAACCCGTAAACTGATGAAATTTGTGCTTATTATGAAATGTAATTTTCATAAATTTTCATTCATAAATCGAGGAAAACCAAACGAGCCCCTGAAAGATACTATATTAAAAAAACAGAGATATATCGTTCAATTATATTTGTGTTGAACAACAAATAAAACAATAGAAATAAAATGTTCTAAAATCCAAGGCATAAGCAATTCAGATAGTATATTCTTGTCAGGTATGTTAATTGCCATCCCAAAAATATAGTGGCTGAATTTGTGCTAATCCAGAATTGGCCCAATTCCATTGAACAACAACGGCCATTGAATGAACAATTTTCTGACAAAAAGTGTTCTAGAAACCAATGAAGTTGGCAATTCTGATTACATATTCCGGTCAGGTATTATCATTGCCATCCGAAAAATATAGTGGCTGAATTTGTGCTAATCCAGAATTGTCTGAATTCCATTGAACAATATCGACCGTTGAATCAACAATTGTTCAATGGAATTAGACCAATTCTGGATTAGCACAAATTCTGCCACTATATTTTTCGGATGGCAATCAACATATCTGATCGGAATATGAAATCAGAATTGCCAACTTCATTGGTTTCTAGAGGTGATCATCGATCTCACTATGTTTCTATGTTAGATTTATCAAATGCCCATATCCATGACGATTTTCAGAATTTTATCACAGTTGTGGAATGGCCAAACATGGCACAGAAGCATGTAACTACTACAGTAAGACTTTTTATATGTTAACTATTATTTGATGTATTGATTAGTTTAATAGTTGCATTGACTACCTTGTAGTTTTTAATACTCAATGAATTTAAATCTCGACTGTTGGTTTTAAGTTTTCGAATGGTATGGTTTTATGGTATAAGTCTGGATCAACGCCAACTTTAAAAGAGACAAAATTGAGACGGCTAACTTCTTTGCTTGCACGAACCAACATACGGCAATTAATTTCCTCGAATTTATTACTCAAATTTCTACAGAGGACATCAGGCACAGTAGCGATGGATGAATTTTTTTTAATAGTTTAATAGTTTCATCAATTTCGTTGCATGAACGAACAATACTCTCCAACCGCGGTACTGGACTACGACGATTCACGAGCAGAACGCGTAACATTATCAGTTAGTACGTTGAACTTCTCCGAAATCCCCCGAGCTATATTTAAAATGATTTAAAATTATCATTGATACTTCTTGTAAGCACCATAACTTCCTGAGAGAAGTGATGCAGTTGTTCTTTAAGATAAACCAACTCGGGTGACGCACTTAGATCAGCATCATTTTGGCAATCGTAGAACACAAATTTTACATATGGGCGTTCTTTCAACAATTTACTCCAAGCTTCCATCTTATTATCGATACATTTTGGATGAATAGCAATCTTACAACTACCAAAATAGTGATTAAATCCCGGTTAGACGCCGATTTTTTTACAGTTGCCACACTTGTTCGAAATTGCAAAAGATTACGATAATCCAACACAAAATTATTAAATTTGAAATTTTCCACTAATAAATATGCGACACCTTTGAAAGCTGAGGAATTACTTAATTATTTTTTTATTTGAATTCGATCATAGATTTCTAGATAACGGTTAATAGCACTGTCCAAATATTAACGATGATCAATGCACAAAAATCACGAGGTGTTAGGGTACGCTTCAATAGGGTAGGAGTTGACCGTCTATACCCACGTAAGTCATCGTGATCTATATTTCAACTCTGCAACTATGTAGAGACCACCAAATGGGCCTAGTATACCTCATCGTGGTAACATCCGGGCAACGTTTTTAAACAATGGCTAAATACTAGAGGCGAGTGGATAATACTATAAATATACAATATGCAATAAGTAAAACAGAAGGAGGAACTGCTCCACGTGGTACACCAATGGAAACATTGGGCAATCCACTTTCTGATGAGACTGACTCTAAGGATTTTGGGGGGCCGATCCTTTCATACACGAAATATCTAGAATATTCAAATAATAAGGAGCCCGTTCCAAAGAAGAAATTCAGGCCACAGTGGTTTATATAAAAACCAACAACTTTCCTATTGCTGTCCTCCAAGACATTCTATTAAAAACAAACAATACTCAGAGTTCTCCAAGCGTCTGGGAAAAAGGTTCATAATAGGTGGTGACTTCAATGCGAAGAATACTCACTGGGGTTCTAGATTAACTACGACTAAACTAAAATAATTACTGATTGCCATTAAAGAAAATGAATGTGAATCTATTTCAACAGGAAAACCAACATATTGGCCAACTGACTGAAAATATTTCTAATAAATTTATGAACGTAGAAAAAAGCCAAGATATGAGCTCAGATCATTCTCCGATGGTCCTAACCCTAAGCGAGAATATCATCCAAAAAGGACATAATACAGTACTAACCACCAAACATACGAACTGGGAAAGTTTCAGAATACACCTTGAAAAAAGAATACTTTTGAAAGTTCCTTTAAAATGGACCAACTGAACGAAGAAGTTGAAAAGTTCATTACGTATATTCAACAATCAGCATGGAAAAGTACTCCAGAAATCGAATTAAGGCTAAAAGGAAATAGCTATCCAATAGAAATTAGAAATCTCCTTAGGGATAAACGAAAATCCAGAAAAAAGACACCAAACTAGGACTAAACAATTAACAAGAGAAATTCAGAAACTAAATGAGTCACTGAATTTCTAATTAAGTAAGTTGACGAATGACAGTAATATGGATTATTCGCTCTCGGAAGCAACTAAAACATCCTATCAGGAAAATGGAAGGAACATGAGCAAGGAAAAACAAAGGAAAATCTAAAGGATTGCTAATCATCTTGAAAATATATTTCAACCTCATGAATGTCAATTACGAGAAACATTGAATGAAAACGTAATACAAATTGTCGAAGATGTCACACGTACATCGCCTACTGAAGTAACAAACGAAATTAAAAACAATTTAAACCTAAAGGAAAGCACCAGAGAAAAGGTGCGGTAAAGTTAACTAGTTTCATAAACGTTGCATTCAGGTTAAAATATGTGCCAAAACTTCATATAGGCCATATATCGTTGCTGCCTATAATGTATAAACTCTTTGAAAAGTTACTATTAAAAGGACTCAAACTAATCATTGAAATAAATAACCTAATTCCGAATCATCAATTTGGTTTTCGCAGTGAGCACTCAACTATTGATCAAGTGCATAGAATAACCAATATCATTGAGAAGACTTTAGAAGAGAAAAAAGTTTGTGCAGTATTCCTTGATGTAACACAGGCCTTTGACAAAGTTTGACACGAAGGTTTAAGCAAACTTAAATTAATCCTACCTAAACAGTACAGCATAATACTGGAATCGTATATTACGGAAAGATATTTCAGGCTTAAGCAAGAAGTTATTCTGAGCTTAAGGAAATAAGAGCAGAATTTTAATAAGGAAGTGCTCTTGGACCACTTCTGTATTTACTATACACCCGAGATGTTCCTATCCCACAAAACAACAGGATACCTGCTTTCGCCGATGACACAGCCATCATGGCAGTAGGTGATAACAACCACTGTTGTGCGTCTACGCGTATTTCAGAATTGTCTACTTGTTAGTGTCGAAAATAGTGTAGATAATTCAGTTTGGCGTAGACAATGTCGACAATTCTCAGAGTATGTAGAATATTCGTGGATAATGTAGATTATTGGTTTTTGATGTTTTCTTCATTTTTTCAGTGGGAGGTTGCCAACTGACAGTTTTCGAGTTGAAATTGCGAATTTCGAATGTTGTGAAAGTTATAAATCAATTTTTACAAATCAAACAAGTGATAATTTGATAATCGTCTATTTCAGGAGTACTAAAAAACCGATAAAATTTAGTTTGCCCAACGCTAAAATGACTTAATTCATTTTGATTAGCTTATTTATGGAAAATAAACCAATTTTAGTCGGTTATTTAAAAAAAAAATATTTTGTTGGTTGGAAAATGCAGATTAAGGTATTGCAAATAATTTTATGTTACTCGCAAATATTAAAAATTTTTAAATTAAGAACTAAAAGGAACATTTTCCGGTTCCACGTTTCTGCATCGCGTTAGGAGGTCTTGAAATGAATCTTTAAATTTTAGTTGAACCCGTATATGGCCATCGGCATCATACAAAATAGCCTCTATGTCTGTCACATCTCTGCTTGATCGGATTGTAGCGTTGAGATTCTGAGCCAGTGAAATATTTGAAAAACTCACGATTGAGTTGAATTACATCATATAGCTCAGGCTTATATACAGCTTCCTTGGATGCATGGATACGGAACCGCATTCCATTTGAGTTTGCTCTTTTCTAAAACAAATTTGTGTTTTTAGTGTTAGCGAAGTTTAGTAGAGCATTTGCCAAAGTAATATTGCAATTTTGAAATATAGGAGGATTTTTTGTAGTGAATAACACAGGAAACAAATGTGGAGGCTGATTCACAATCAATTTCAGTAAACCAGTAAGAGGTAGTTAGATGACTAGCACAATTGTAAATTGTGAAATTATGGCGTCATTGTCACACTGCTTTGGAAATAAATTTGTGTGGCATTTAACTTAGCAAAGTTTTGTCCGTATCATTTAAATGTTCGTTTCACGCGCTCCTTGCATCCTTACTTTCAACGTGTTTCTTCTACTGACTCTCATCGATATTTTTATTTTCATACTCAATACATATGTCGCAACGAACCTTTTTAGGCTGGATTTTGGTCTTTAAAAAATTATGTGAATGCTTTAATTCCAAGATATTGCTTCTGGTTTTCATTGCAAATTTCTTTATAAAATCCATGTAATTAGTTTAAAGCTACGAAATGTTGATCCAGGTTCAATTTGTTTGTGTCACTTCTGACATAATGGAAAGTTATTTTGGCGAGGAAAAGAATGTCCGAGAAAATTTTACTAATTTCTTTACGAACTGTTTAGTAAAATTTTTAGTAAAAATTTCTCGAATCGGATGGATCATGAGAAGTTTTTACTAAGCCACATTTTCCTTTATATGTATTTGTTAGTTAACCCTGTATAAGACGAAACTACAAGATTTTGATTTTAAATTTTATTTAATTTCAAAAGACCCTTAAAAAATTTATTAAAAAAATTAAAAAATTAAATAAAAAAATTAAATAAACATAATGACATATCAAAGATTTAAAAAATATAAAAGCACCTTTTAAAGATTTTAAGTGTCGTCATTATTAAATATGAACATTAAACTTTCAAACCCACAGTACTACAACCCATCAAAAATACGGCCAAATAATTATACTTAAAACGAAAATTTCCAAATACGTATTCGTAGTAACATGCGAATCGCAATCGATTAAAGCTGTATAGCCATGCGCTACATGTCTATGCGGATCGTCAGGGTGTCCCATTCTGGCCCGTTCATTTTATCATACTTAAGACGAAAAAGTCCGAAAATGGAAATTCTGTGGAGCGAATCCTGGAGATTTTGCCACATAGCCACATACATAGTGCAATAGATTAAAGCCGTTCAATTTCGCGAAAATACGCCACATGTCTATGCGGATCGTCAGGGTGCCCGATTTTGGTTCGTTCATTTTATCATACTTAAGACGAAAAAGTCCGAAAATGGAAGTATGATAAAATGAACGGACCAAAATAGGGAACCCTGACGATCCGCATAGACATGTGGCGTATTTTCGCGCAATTGAACGGCTTTAGTTTATTGCTATTTCGTTAATTTTTTGTATTTATTTGGTACCATTTTACTTATAGTGTGGTTGGTCATAATAATTATTACATTAAATGATTAATTTAACCATTTGACTTTTCAAATATTCGATTTGTACGATGGGTATGTTTTTTTTGTTTAACTTTGTCCAATTTTTTCAAGTTTTACTCTTTTTTTCGTCTTATACAGGTAATAATACTAATACATATGCAATTGAAACAAGTCGCAAACGATTCGTAAAAACTTCCAATACGTAGGAAAAGATTTGACACGAGAATCCCCGTGTTTGCGTTTTTGGGTTTTTCAAATTAGGAATCATTCATCCCGTATACAATTTCCTTTACCTAAGATTCCATTGTAAATCGTCTTAGATTAATAATTTTGAGATACATATCCTGAGGTCCTTGTACCAAATCCTGACCATTATGCAATCTAATAGTTAAGAACACGTTGAATAAAATCGCGGTCAACGTTATGAAACCATGAAATTTACAATTCAAATTGGCGATGATTTCACTAATCATGTTATGGGACCTGAAAGCGCCCATTATCTCTCCTGCAGAGCTTTTGTTTAAACTGGGTCAAATTCGGTTGCTCTGGTTGATAGCCAAATGTTGCTTTTACATCTAGGTGAGGTTACCAAGACGTTGGAATGGAAGCTTGGTTTCGAACTAATGAAATTTGAATTTTTTAATTTAAAAAATTTGGTCGTGTCATCAGACTGCAGTGACCAATCTACAAAAATATTTGAAAATATTTTGCACTTACGTATAAAGTATAATCAGAATACCTTAGCGAATTATTATGTTTCGCTACGCAATTGTCAACCCCTTCGTAACCTCGAATTTTATTGTATTTAACGCATACATGCGATTTCTATATGAAATTTGGGTTGTTCTGGTTGATAACCAGATATTGCTTTTACAGCTAGGTGAGGTTACCAAGACGCCGGAACGTCTTGGTAACCTCACCTAGATGTATAAACATTTATTATTCTGCAGTAAGCAGGTTTCGACGATACGTGCGCTGTATTATTATAATGTCAGGTGACTGAAAAAATCGATTTCGATTTTTCGACCGATCGATAATCGATCAATTAACAAATTCTAGCGCCATATTTTACATTCATTACATATAGAGAAACTTTTGCCTCTTATCAGAGAAATTTAATTTTTTACCGCTTTTAGATGTCAACATTTGGACATTCGTGTTCGAAAACATAATAATTTCGAAAAAATACTCGAACTAAACTAAACTGTTGAAACATACTTGCAAAATCAGAAATGCCAGCAAATCGTAAACTACGCACTTCACATGTCTCTGGTAGTTCAAATCGAACCATGAGTTTTAAATTTTTGCGGAAAAATTTATTTAATGAACTTAATGAATTTTCGGCATTTTATTATTTACCTAATCTTCTAATTGTTTCGGTACGTTATTGTACGAGACACCACTTCCAGCAGTCATTTGCTTTCGATATCGAGCTGCGCGCAATATTTTACGAATATTGTTATCGACAGCTGTGTTCGAAAATTGATTTCTGCTCATTGAAAATACACTTGCAACAAGTTCAAATGATCACTGATGATTGAAGCGTATCCTAACACCTCGTGATTTTTGTGCATTGATCATCGTTAATATTTGGACAGTGCTATTAACCGTACTGTCTCAACTGACAATTTGATAAACCGATGCTTTTATAGGGACAACTATAATTGGTTCCATTTCCATTCGTAATCTAAACATTTTTTGTTTTTCATATATATAGGGTCAATAACATGAATTGTAAAGGGTGATCCAATAGAAGGTATTTTTCCAATTGGGATTCTCATTGGGATTCAGGCGTCACAAGTGTCATGTCCATATGACATTTGTGTTCAGTATTCATTGACATTTCCCATGAATAGACTTACGCGAGAACAACCTTCAGTGTTTAGTGAAAAATTGTTTTCGTGATCTTCGTCCATTTTATGGTGTTCATAATCGTCCAACTGAATGCACTATTCGCTTATCCACTTTTTCATTATTGTATATTCATCGACCGACTAGAGTGCGTACAAGACGATCTTTTGTGAATATTGCTGCTGCAGCTAAAAGTCTACGTGAAGACCGCAATCAATCAATTCGTTGCCTTTCTCAAGCTCTGGGTCTCTCGTATAGCACATTGTGGCGTATTTTGAAGAGAGATACTGGTTTGGAGGTGAATACAAAATACAGCTTGTTCAAGAATTGAAGCCGGTTGACCTTCCTTTGCGTGAACGATTTGGTTTAAGGAGGACGTTTGAACAGAAACGGACCCGTGAATTGGCCTCCAAGATCTTGTGATCTAACGCCGTTACATTACTTTTTATGGGGGTATCTGAAATCACTTGTTTATATCGATAAACCACAATCGATTGCTGCATTAGAAGCGAACATAACACGCGTAATTTACGAAATATCGGCCGAAATGCTCGAAAATTGGACCCATAGAATAGACCATCTAAGAGTCAGTCGCGGACAACATTTAAAAGAAATTATTTTCAAACATTAAATGTCATAAACCCAACTTACGTCACAAATTCAATTTTTGTTTTAATGCGTTTTATTTTAAAAAAAAACTTACGGAAGCTCTTATTAGGTCACCCTTTATAATTGTTAAATGTTTGGATTATATTTATTTGTGTACGCCTATTTCTTGAATTTGGGTCAAAAATTATTTCTAGTTTATCACTCGGTTAATTAGGCACACCGGTAGCTTCTTTAACCTAAATCGCTGGTGTTTATGATGATCCTGTAACATTTCTTGATACGCTAAGAAAACCAGAAGATATTAACGTCTTGAAATAATATTTCTGAATCTACTGCGTTAAAAAAATTAGCATTTTTCATTATAGTTGGTAGCAATGCCGACTGCTATGTACATATTCGAAACGAATACTGTATCCACCTTCATTACCAAAGTTCTGTCCATTTCTTAAGCAAAAGGGCGGCAGATTCGGCGACCACACGAATGGGTTTTGTGTTCAATCGAATTTCATTACCTGTTGAATTTATAAGCAACATTTAAATATTAGAGTATTTGACTGGTTTTTTCAGACTAAAATTTATACAGTGTGATTGATAGCTCGTATTATTCCTTTCATAAATTTGTGCCGAATAGTTTAATGAATGATGATTGAAAGCTCTGTATTTGGCTTAAAAATTTAACTGTCTATAAAGCTCTAATTTATAACATAGCTTATTGGCTTTTTCGAACATTTTAAAATTGTTGTAACACCAGCCAGTGTTGGGCGCGTAAATTACACGATGTAGTTTACACGGTTATTTACATGTAATTTACATGTAAACTACATAGCATATTTTTTACATTATGTAAAGTAAATAACTACTTTTTCATGACAAGCGCGCTATCTGTTATATAAATTTATAATTATTAATTAAAATTGAGTGTGTAACGTAGAATGCCACAGTTGAAATGCCGCAGAATTTGATGATCGTCTATAATTTGATGATCGTCGTCAAAATATAAGGAACACAGTTTGTGTGTATGCATAATTTGGATCTACATCGACTGATTCATCTTGTGGATTATAAAATGCAAGTCCACTTAGTTGTACCATAGCTTCGGTCGGTTGTTCGCTATCATCATGGCCGTGTACAATGGTAACTAAAAATACCAAATCCAAGCACGTTAGATAAGAAAATCGGCCTAAAAAATATTTGCGAATAGGGACAGTCGAAGTAGATTGTTGTTGTTGAACGACCGGTGGTTTATTTACTAGTCTTTCACCTTGACCAAAAGCAACAGCAATTTCCTGTAAAACTTACAAAAAAAAACTCGAACAAAATTATTGGCTCGTTTTGAATTTGGTCCTGGAACTCCTTATAGAGGGCATTCTTCTTGCCCATCAATCTCCCAAACATAGTAGTCCCTCCTTGTACGAATAAGTAAAAAATCTGATTGAAAAATTTGATGTGGATAAATAGGTGCTCGATGCATGTTATTTTCAACAGCCTGTATATTGTCCAGGATGTATTCCCAAAAAGGAACGTATGTGAACATACGCAACTTCACCATATTTAAACTCTGGATGACCCAATTCTTCTCCCAGTTTTCGTTTATAATTTTTAAGTTTCTCCACCAATAGACGCAATTATTTCCCACTTTCGTGGCTTTATCTTCTTTAGAATGTGTTTTAGCAGCGGTACTACAGAATGAAGTTAATTTGAGTGAATGTCAATAGCCCATGCGAATATTTTTTTATTGGTGGACGATGGAATGCTTTCAATTTCATGGGTATTGGAATAAACGGGCCTCGCTTTTCAACTACCGGAATTGAATGTTGAATTAAATTTCCTCCTCCAACTTTGAGTCTCATGGTTGATTCTTATGATTTCGGCATGTAATAATAAAAATCATTCGATATATTAAACGGATCCCTGTATGGATTTTTTGGTGGCGGAAATAAATTAACTTACTGATATGTTGGTTGATCAAATTTACTCGACTGTTTTATATTTACGAAGAAACCGTGTAAAATGCTACAATTTGATAATAGATGGCACGTATTACACTATAAAAATTATAACCTTTCTCATATGTAGCAAACTAAACCTAAAAATGTCACTAATCGTTTTTAGAGCATGTTTAAGAAAAACACAGATGGCAGTGTAGATACATAAATGGATTTCTTCTTGTGATTGTAGATAACTAAAGTCTAAAATAATTATGATTGACCGTCTAAATGAACCGTTTGATTGATATTTATGATGCGTATAACACTAATAAACAAACATTTGTTACATTTACACAATATTTTCAGTTATTTTTCAGAGTTTTCACGTTTTTTTACATATTTTATGTAAATTACACAAATTTTTATGTAATTTACGTTATTTACATAAAAATGTAGATAACGTTATTTACATGTAAAATGCCAGCTAAGGTTTATGTAAAAAATATTCATGTTTTCGTATTATTCCGCTTTCCGAGAATTGACCACATATTATTATATACATAAGAGTACATACATCATTGCCAAAATTAAGGTTCGAATATTTTAATGAAGTCAAATGATTCCATTAACAAAGGAATTCAGCAAAATTTGCTTATTGCTAACAGAAACAATAATTTTCGACATTGTCTACATTCTCTACATTGTCGATGTCAATTTTTTAATTGTCTACATCCATTCTCTACACGTGTAGAATATTAATTATCTACGCGGTGTAGACAATACGGCACAATACTGATAACAACTCAGATGCAACAGAGAAATTACAAACCACCATAGAGCAAGTACACAACTGGACAAAAAATGGCGCAACAAATGAATCAAAATCTGTACATGACGACTTTACAAACAAGAGATTAGTACACAAACCAGCACATTTAAATAATCAAGAAATACCACATACAAACGCTGCCAAATATCTTGGTATGACATTAGACGCTAAGCTTCGCTGGAAAGCTCATGTACAGAAGAAAAGAGACGAGTTGGGATTAAAGTACAATAAAATGTATTGGTTACTAGAAATAAAATCTCATCCATCAATCTCTAATAAGCTTCTGCTTTATAATCAGGTTTTGAAGCCTGTCTGGACTTATGGTATACAGCTGTGGGGATGTACCAAGCAGAGCAACATGGATATTATCCAACAATTCCAGAATAAAGTGCTAAAAACATCCTCAACACACCATGGCTTGTCAGAAATAGCTACATCCACAAAAATCTGGACATAGAATCCTTCAAAACCAAAAATTGTGAAATTTGCTAGAAGTCATGAACAACCACTACTTCACCATGCCAAGCAACATAGAGGCCATCCAGCTACTGGATAATATAGATTTAGTTAGAAGGCTCAAAAGAGTAAAGCCTTTCGAGTTAGGGTAAAATCAGCTAAAATAAATCTCTATCTAGCGCACGACAAAAACGACAAATATCAATGCTAAGGAGTACATCGATGGATGGATCCTTAAATTTCAGTATTCGAATAAATTTTCACGAAACCAAATGTCAATTCATGAAAATTTCAGAAAGTCATCATACATTTACCGAGAATTATTTCCAAGAAGCATCGAATTTTCCAATTTAATCGAGTAGCGAAATAGATTTTTAGTTTATTTTTGCCAGACTCTGATCTCTGGTGACAACAACCTCTGTCATTTTTCTATAGTACATCATATATTAAAAAACAAAGCCGCAAGGCAAAAATTATATTTCTATATGTTTTTATATAGAAATGAATTCCCATTCGACAAAGATGTATTAAAATCGCTCCCCCCAAAAGAAAACATTGCTGCTGGTGTTGCTCACACAGCCATCTAAAGAATATTACACAGTCGTACGCATACACACGCCAATAAAGTAAAAAAGCTGTTACTTTTAAAGTGAAAATGCATAATAGGTTTTATGATTACATCTTCAGGGCTCCCCTATTTTATCAAATTGCTATTCCAGAAATATCTTTTTTCCTCCATACACATTTATTTTCTCTATTCAACCCAACCAACTAAAAATATATTATATTTTCTATTTTCCGCTCAAAACAAAAAATATAAGGGAGTTATCCTGTATGATGCTGTATCTTATAGTCGGTAACATTGGGTAAGATAATAAAAAAGCTGGCGAGTAAAGTATACGAGAAAAGTTTAAGTAAGTTTTCCTTGTAGAGCATTGTAAAACTGTTTATCTCATCATTTTTTATAGTCGAGCATATATACCACCTACCTTATATATACGAGTACACCAGAATCCAATTTTTTATTGTTGTCTCGGGAAAATTACAATAAGACAAAAAAAGAAATCGAATATCATCTGCAAAAAGCTTATTTCTTGCGCTTCATGTCCTTGAAATACTACATAAATTCACCATCATTATCCATCTATATTTGCGCGCACGGAAATAGTTTCGAAATCCATATATTGGCAGGGAAGATTTTCCTACTTTAATATTTAATCGGGATAGACAAATGTGTTTTAAGAAGAAAAGTAAAATTTTATCGTCTACCTGCCTTACAATTTATTCTATGCACACACACACACGAGTATTATCATGAAGGGAGTGGAATAACAGTTGGAATCGATAAATTGCATTTTATAAGTCGCTCGCTTCCTCTGTAAAAAATCATGCTGATGATAAAATATTTAGAGAAAAGTTTTGAAAAGTAATTTTACTTGTTTGATGAGGGATAAAATAAAGAAAAATTCTTCGATGGAGTTGTTATTTGTGTTACAGTTTAAAAGAGTGAAACAGTTTTGTGAAATGTGGTAAATGGGAAATTAAATTGAGATTTGATTTTCGCTTTTTGGTTTTGTTTTCCAACTTGATAAATTGGTGATGCGGAGAAATAGGCAGTTTGGGTTAAAGTTTCTGGAGATACGTAGACTATGCGAGTGTATAATGCGGTTATTAAATTATCGATTATTTTCGATGAATTGATTAACGGGAGATACAATTTTAATACTCTTACACTTACATTAAATTTGAAAGAAAGGAAATTTTTTTGTTTTAAGACATTTTGGAAATAATTCATTACTTAAAATTTTGTTCTACTAATTCTAGTTTAAGGATTTTGGTAATATAGGGTGGTAATATGACACCACCCAGACACGAATATAACAAATCTTGGAAATTCACAATAAAATAAATTAGCGGCATAATAATGGATTTGCATCTGTAGAAAATAACTAACTGTGCCCGAGCAGAGACCTTTGTGAATAATTGAAAAGTTCTGTAAAAGTTTAATTAAGTTTAACCAGTAGAAAAAGTGAGAGTGAGAGTTAACCGCAACAACCAAAAGCATTGTAAACCATATAACCGAAACGGAGCAATGAAGTAACCATAGTAACCACATTACGGAAAATCGGAAATGATTACAACAAAAAATCTGTGATAACTCTACGATAAGTAATAAACTCGATATTCATACTCATGTGCAAGAAAAATAGTGTTTCGTGAATGTAACATAACATTCGACATTTCTTGAATTTTTAACTTGCCGTAAAGCGCGTCGAGTTCACCGTCCACTATATCCACGGTTCACAAGAAAAATTGAAAATAAATATTTATAGTACTTTACAATGTTGCTACACTCCGAACATTTCAACAGAAATTAGTCTACCTTCCCAGCTATAGTTATATGAAAAACATAAAATGGCAAGACAAAATAGATTTCCTCCTACCCAAGCTAAAACAAGGTGTCATGGATCCCACTTCCAGAGCTTCTAAACTTTTGTAGTGCATGTACGACTTATGAGTAATTATTTTTCAGGTACGAAAGGTTTTGGAGATCTCCAGGTCTTAAAAGGCTAAGCACATTCCATATTCCCATTTTTAAAGCTCTGCCTTTCTAGCACCCCATTCGAAGGATTTGATGGTTAGAATGGTTTGACCATTGTTTGGTCCGGATTGGACACTAGTTTTCATTGTAAAAATTTTACAAATTTCCCGAGCAGCAAGAAATCATAATGTTTTCATTAAATTTTGTTAGGTAATCGTTAAATCAGGATTGGTAGTTGGGTGTTTGGTCACCAGTGAATCATTTGTTATGGCGGAAAAACAAAATAAACAGGTTCGTCGTTTATTTGGGAATTTTGCAACATTAACAACAAATCCAATTGGAAGTGTATTTAAAGTGGGACATCTGCTGTTCGTAGTTTAGATATGGTTTCAGTGGTTGCTATCGCACACTTAGGCCAATTATGGCATATTATGATACTACAGGATCCGACATCATTAAACTCGATTTAAAACCATTTAGTGCTATTAATATAGCGCAAAAGATCTCGCACATTACAGCTTTCGAAATCAGAGAGCCTGTCCATAGTGTATTTTCCCAAGTGATCATGCCGTCTGCCAGCTAGCGCAGGGAATCAGCATAGGAAGTGAACAAGGGTCTCCTCCTGCTTCTTGTCTTTGCAGCTTCTGCAGAAGTCATTTGCATTCAGACCCAGCCTTCACGCATTATCTTCGAAGAGACAGTGTCCGGTAATTACCCTTATAACTGTACTTAAATCTCGCTTCCTTAGTGTGATTAAGATCTTGGAGCAATTTTAGTTCAGCCCTGGCCATACTCGTTTCGCTACCATGCTAGTCGGACTGACAAGCCACCTAGTATTTTCCAAGGCAACTGCTTTCTTATGGCTTGCTGCTTTCATTAAATACAAAGGTCTACCTACACATTCTCTCTCTGGTTTCAGTTGGAGAGTCGTATCGTACCTCGCTTCCGGCCCAGAACCCAGACCAACTGGAAATTTAATAGGTTACTCATCTTTCCAGCTTAACTGTCATTGAAGATTGTCCAATTTAAAAAGTTATTGCGAGAATTGCGAAAGAAGTATTCGAATCGGAAACGTTTGGTCAATTGCCATTGAGGACTGGTCACTTGTTGTATTCGTTTGGTCACAAATTTAATTTGTACAATAAATCCTCCTCTCTCCGCGACTTTGATCAAACGATTCCGTTGATTGCATTTATAAATTTAGTAGTATTGGTAAAGTTGCCGACCCCAGCATTCCGATTCGGATGAACATATGGGTTTTTATAACGAATTTTCGCAATAAATCTTTACGTTGAGGCGATAAAACGAAAACAAGCAGTGACTAATCTTCAATGACAGTTCACCAAACGACTTTAAGCGTTGGATTTATAAAATCAGTAGTATTGGTAAACTTTTAAGACCCCAACATTCCGAAATATGAGATTTTAACGAATTTTCGTAATTAATTGTTACGTATGGATTAAGTAGGTAGTATGGAAGTATGGAAGTCCCTTCGTCGCCTTCCACAATAATCAGATTTTTTTTCATCAGTTAGGCTAACTACGTAGATATCTGTTGATTGATGCATTTTTAACTTCTTGAAGAAGAGATTTGAGACTGTGTACCTAAATTGTTAAGAATTGTTTTGTTCTCCGGTGTTCTAGTTATTTGCCAGGTTTTACGTACCCGTCGTTTTCTCTTATCAACTCTCTAACTTCCATTGGGTAGGATATGCTCTTATTTTGTATAATGGGGGTTTTGCCAAAGCAGCACAGTGAATTGCTTCATTGAGTTGTTCTAGTTCATCTTCCAATTGATGGGGATCTCTTATCGTTACCTGAATATTGATTTTTTCCTCCATTACTTCACGAAAGATATCCCCGTTTGTTTTTGAATTTGTTAATCTGGGTGCACTCTCTCTTTGAATTACCATTTCACTGACTGTCATGATAACCGGGGAATGATCCGATACTAGAGAATTGCTGTCTTCAGTGTGAATGTAGTTTTGGGATATACCTCTTGTTTCATAAAAGTCTATTAGGTCAGGTATCTTCGTGGAGTTACTGGGCCAGTATGTTGGGGAACCACCAGAGTGAAATTCACATTTTGATGTCCGCCCTGCTTGAAGCAATTCTTTATCTTTTGACGTCGTAAGTCTAGATCCCCAATATGTGTTTTTTTGCATTAAAGTCACCTCCAATAATAAAATCACGCCCAAGCGATTTAAATAGTTTAAGGTGGTTGCATTGTTTCTTCTCCGATATTTGATTCTAAATGGTGTTTTATATTTTCTTTTATTAGTAATGCCAAGCCACCTCTTGTTCTTTCCGCTGGATGAATGGAGTGATATAAGTTATAACCCCATATTTTAACGAACAAACGAAGATTTAACTAGATGGCTTTCAGATATTAAGAAAATGTCGATTTTTGCTGCTATTTTGAAAGTTGTGTTCTTACTTAACATTTTTTTGGATTACGTTGAGGGAGTTACATTTTCTTTAGTTGATCTAGTATCATGTTGTTCAGCTTACTTTGGTCATTTAGCCGCTTTGTAATAGCTGTAATACTCTTGCAGTGCATTATGCTCTTCATAATGTTTTCCATAATGAACTCAAACCTTTCGCTACCCGAGCAATTGAACCTCTTTCCCTGTGTTGCTTGATTGTGGGGTTTAATCCATCTGATTTGATATTTGAACCCTTCGATTTTCGT
Organism: Nephrotoma guestfalica; assembly: GCA_963691935.1. Taxonomy (NCBI): domain Eukaryota; kingdom Metazoa; phylum Arthropoda; class Insecta; order Diptera; family Tipulidae; genus Nephrotoma; species Nephrotoma guestfalica. The sequence continues at coordinate 66,848,871 of OY829913.1, read as the reverse complement.
GATTTTGCGGTTGATTTCTTGTTTTATCTCTTAATTTTTGTAGTTGTTTAGCAATCTCACAGCCTCGATAATTAGCCGGATGTTTGGTAATATGATTACCTGAGCATTTTACACATCTTGGACGCAATGTCTTTGCGTATGCGTGTTGTGGTTCTCCTAATTGGTTCGATTTTCATCTTCATGTGAAGGATTCCTTTTATTCCATAAATGTTTGGCACATTCTCTTTGTTGTCAAATACCAGCATAAAGAGAGGGAGTCCCCTTTTACTGATAATTTGGTTTCCTTCCTGGATTTCTGTTCTCTTTTTTTAACAATATTCGCCGTATCTAGTATTTAAAGACCTTTATTTTGTAAGTCTTCCATTTTTCTTTGCTTGAGCAAGTGTGATGCAAACCTCTTGCCATGACTTTTATCGGGCCTGAGTGTTCTCGTAAGTGGACCACTGATACTTTCCAGTATTCAATTTCATATATATGGTTCTATAGTTATCTGAGACCAGGGTATTAATTTTTCAAACGTCATTGTTTAACGCTGTTACCTTATAGTCTTTGTCAGTAACCGATTTCATCACTAGATTTTTGGGTAACTGGTTACACTCACAATATTTATTGGTAGGGGTGATCTTTCTATCGGTTGCACCAAATTTGGTGTAATGTTCTTGGTAGATTTACTCTAATGGTTGATTGGCTTTGGGTAGAACATCTTTTGAATCTGGACTAGATTGACCCCAACCATTTAATTGCTCAGCCTCAGGTGACGATTCAGCTTTTCTTTTCTTACTCTTCATTGACTGTTTTTTCTTCTTTAGAATCCAGTCCGTCTCTTTTTGTAATTCATCTTAATCACTGGAATAGATGAGTTTGTCTGGTTTAATGCTTCCTACATCGCAATCTTCTTTTGAATCCCGATTCATTTTTTGGTTTTCATTTTCTCGCTTTAGATACTCATTTTCTTCACTTAGTTTGGCAAATAATTGCTCCATATGCTCTAATTTTTAATATTTTACCCAACGTAATAATTTTACGCTATCAAATTCAGTGCTGTGCGATTAATCGTGAAGTGTGCAAAACCAGTTAGAGTGATTAATCGGGATGGAATTAGCCGGTGTAAAGAAACAACGTACCTCCAATAAAGGAAGAATGACGCAAATCGTAAATTTTGTGGATCATTGTGATGATCAAACGCCAATCGAAGATTTAAAAACACGTTTGGAACGCGCCGCAAAATTGATGTCCGAGTTCACAGTCATCGAATCATTAACTTTCTAGATCAATCCAGATGAAGACTCGGATTACCAATACGAAGAGTACTATTACAAAACAATTACGGGACTGAATAAATTGATTAGATCAAACTCCGCATCGATAGGCACGTTTGGAGGATTAGATGCTTCAATAAACATAACTCACACAGGCGGCCAGGCGGAAGTTAGATTGCCTAAGATAAATATATGGTCATTCTTCTACGACCTGTACTGTTCCACAATACACGAGTCAACCTCACTGAATCCCGTACAATCGTTCCAGTACCGCAAGTGTCAATTTCGTGGAGAAGTGGAAAAATTACTGTGTCACATTAGTGTTATCGAGGCAAATTACATGGGAGCGCTGACTATATTAGAGAAACGATACAGCCGAAAGAGACCAATCATCCAGTCATTTATACGGACATTCATCGAACAACCCGGGATCCAAACGGCAACTGCTGCCAATATCAAAAGGCTAATTGACTCTTCGGGCGAAGTTATTCGGGGTCTAAAGGCAATGGGAGAAAACGCTGAAACCCGAAAACCTGTGGCTCATCTATTTATTATTGAACAAATTAGACGAAAAATCTAAATCGCAGTGGGCAGAAACCACAACAAACGTTGACAATCCTGCATTCGTGGATTTTTTGAAGTTCCTGGCTCGACGAATCGACGTATTGGAGTCGTTTACTAGTTCAACGAAGCGAACTAATTCCAAACCCACGATATCCGGGAACATTGCAACTAAAGATACGAGCTTCAAATGTGCCTTATGCAAAGAGGACTATTCTCTATTTCAATGTCCGGCGTTCAATAACATGAATAGTATCAAAAGAAGAGAGTGGGCGAACAAATGTTCCTCTTCAAAAGTTCCTCTCAACGACGCTGCCAGCATTGCAAATGTAAGCTTGCTACACAGCGATTAACAAGGCCATGATCCAACTAGCGATGCCAAGATCTATACTCCGAGTCCGAGGCCAGAGGTTATCACAATTCGCCACGAACGCAGCCAATCACCGATTCAGCCAACATGTCTAGAATTAACATCGGGACCAACCAAACCACGTATTCAGCCTTCTGCTCATCAAGATCGCCGTCTCAAACAATCTTACCTACTGCTATAATCGTTATAGTTGATTCAAATGGTCACACGCAAACATTCAGAGTCCTCTTAGACTCGGGGTTCCAAGTGAGGTTTATCACAGAAGCTAGCAGCGCCTAAATTTGAAGGGGAGAAACACTCGCCTCTCCGTGTGCGGATTGGGAGAATCCAAAGGAGGTTTCACAAAAGGAGTGGTAACTATCAGAATAAGAATTGGCGGAAGCACCGAATTTTCCATCGAAGCATTTGTACTGCCGAAGATCACCACGAAGCTGCCAATTCAGACTGTTAGCGGAATTAATGTTGATGCTCATCGGGGAACCAAACTAGCGGATCCAAATGTTCATGTATCCAACAACATCAACGTCTTAATTGGTGCCGACTATTTCTTCGAACTCTTAGAAAAAGGTCAAATACAGCTAAATAAGGAAGGGCTCATGCTTCAAAAAACAGTATTTGAATGGGTTGCAGCCGGCAGACCTCGTTTCATTATCGATCTCTTTAAACAAAAATTCACTCCTTGCCATTGACCGTACATTAAGAAGATTTTGGGAAATCGAGTCAATTTCCAACACCACACAGCCACTATCTCCCGAGGGACAACTCTGTGAAGATAACTTTCGAGGAATAGTTCAAAAAAGTGACATCTATTTGATCAGCAAATGGAACAGGTTAGCCAAATTCGTATCCCAAGATCAATATTCGGCAGTAAAAATTCCACGGTTCAAATGCATGGCTTCTGCGACGCCAGCCAATACGCTAATGCAGCATTAGTATTTTTCAGATTCGAGTCAATAACGGGAGAAATGTCATGCAAATTGATTTCGGCCAAAACAAAGATTGTTCCCATTAAACAAGCAACAATGCCACGATTATAGTTGTGTGGAGCTCTTTTTTATATTAACAAATCTGCTCAATCTCATAAAAGATGAAACACAACTGAGGATCTCTGAACTTCATTGTTGGATGGACTCAAGGATCGTTCTAGATTGGCACGCAACCAGGCGCGCTGAAAAACTTTCGTTGGCAATCGAACCGCGGAAATTTTAAATTCTTGGCCAAGAAAACATTGGAAGCATGCCCGATTATTGGAAAAACCAGCCGATTGTGCCCCACGAGGTTTATCACCACTGGGACCTTAAATCACACGCAATTTGGTGGAATGAACCTGATTGGTTAGTCCAAACCACTGATAACTAGCCCGTTCAACAATCCGAATACGGGCAGATAGAAGAAGGAAGCAATCAGCTGCTTAGTTTCACAAACACGGTTTGCAACGCTCGGATCGACGACCAATACGCAAGATATTCCTCATTTCGTTACATTCTCATTTATCTATAACGAATTGCAGGAAGACTAAAGACACCAGAACGAGTGGCATTTATTTAAAATGAGAAGAAATATTCCATGCTACTCATAAGATTTATAAATATGAACAGAATCAAATTTAGCCAAAAGATGTAAATTCCTTAAAAACAATTAAGTCGGTTGCCAAAACGAGTAGTATCAGAGCTCTAGCTCCATTCCTTGATGAAAGTGGGATTATTCGTGTAGGAGGGAGATTAGATAATAGCCCGATTCCATTCTCTATAAAGCATCCGGTAATTTTACATGCAACATCAAGAATCGCATCACTGCTCCTCGAAGAAGTACATCTAGACAGCAATCACGCAGGAGCGACACTAACCTTATCTATTGCGAGACAACAAGTATGGATCCCAGGAGGCAGGAACAAGGCAAAACAAATCATCAACAAATGCGTTATCCTTACGAGATTCAAAGCGCAAACGCAAACACAGCTAATTAGAAATTTGCCACGATGCCGAGAAGAGTCCTTATCCGCTTACGCAAAGGACGTGGACAAAAAACATATAAGGTATATATATGTTTATTCGCATGTCTCGGAACCAAGGTGGTTCACCTAGAACTTATCATGGAGATGACCAGCGAGGCTTTATCGGTGGCCTCAAGAGATTTATTGCACGGCAAGCAGTCTGCCAGGAAATTTAATTCTATAAATTAATAAAAAAATCGAATGATATTTCTGACTACTAGGTAAGGCAGAGAATTTCCTGGAACGTTAATCCGCCCAGTGCTCCACACTTCGGATAAATGTGGGAGGCCGGTATCAAATACACCAAGCATCATCTAAAACGAGTGATTCGGAAGACGATTTTGACAATGGAAGAGATGCATACGTTATTAGCAGAGGTTGAAGCAATTCTAAACTCCCGACCGATATGTTCCATCTACTCTAACGAGATCGATATTTGAACTCCATCGCATTTTTAATCGGGCATGCTGCTAACAAAATTCCTGAGGGAAACATCTCCAATCTCAAACCAACACATTTAACACGCTGGCAAATGGTCCAGCAATTATTGACGTCACTTCAAGTAAGACAAAAATGGCAAGAGCAGCAAGAATCGATGAAAATTAACTATATAGTCGTCGTGAAAGATGACAATTCACCCCTTCTGGGAAAAATCATAAAACTTCATTCGGGGTCTGACGGAAAAGTGCGAGTCGTAACACTTAAGACAAATTCCGGCGAGATGAAACGACCAATCCACAAAGTATGTATCCTACTTGTAGCGAATGATGATTCGACGGTTAGTTCGTGATGTTTGAACGGATTGGTTCAACGGGGCCGGTATGTTGGTACCTAACACCTAACATCATTTCTCAAACCTAAAAACATAAATCAACCTGGAACACACATCCATAATTATGCAGAAATTGTTCATTTGCAGTTTTCATTTTTGACATTTACGTGTGTAGTTATAGTAAAGTAATAAAGTTATATTACCAAATAGGGCAATAGGGCAACGCACTAAACTTACAAACATCAAAAAACAATAATAAGAAAAATTTTGTACAATCAACACCTAAATTCACGAATAAATTATTTGCACGCATAATTTTAAGATAAGTAAAAATGTTTATACATTTCTTCACGAGTGCTTTGTTGGTTAATTACATACAAAAGAAGGGAAGATACAGTTCACTCTACATTTACGTCTATAAGCAAGTATAGTCATTGGAGGCCACCATTTTTCGGGGATTTTGATATCACTGTCGACTGTGCTCCGCCATAATTTCTAAATGCAATTTGGGTTATTCTGGGTGATTGTTTTTACATCTAAAAAAATTAATTTTCATTAGTTCGAAACTAAACTTCCAACGTATTGGTAACCTCACCTAGATAATATTGGTAATATTTATTTTTAAATTGTGGTAATTTTAGGTAAATAGATTAATGTTGCAGATCCGTTTATTAATGAAAATACTTTGATTTGATTACTGCGAGAGGGCTAATTGTGTGTAAGAATATCGATTCATGGATAAACATTTTTTAAAAAAATTTTGACTTGTTTATTGAGCCAATGCCTAAAACAGTTTACAAATAATAACCATTAATTACGCGCCATTACCAAAATGTAATTATAAATTACAAAACGGTAACGTAATTAAATATTTTCATTTTTGAAAATATTATGAACATTTTTCTACTGTAGGTACCGGCTAAGTACCACACCCATTACGCAAAAATATCGTATTTTCAATAAAAATGAATATCTCAATTAATTCAATTTATTGCATTAATTAACAATAAATAAAACAACAAAATTCTGGAATAATAATGTATTTCTGCCACTATCATGATATAAAGTCATGAAAATGCCAACAAATGTGTTTTTGGTAGAAACATTTTGCACATAAACGACCGGTACGGTGTGTCTAGTATATATGAATGTGGTGGGTGATTTTTCGACATAATTGTAAATGATCCATTCATTAGCCATTCCATAAAATATATCTGTAATGCAGACTAGATAGACAACAAAAATATTTTTGTGTGGTCGATTGGTTCGTATATACCGCACCAATATGTAAATTTTTTTTTGTATTATACGTGCGAGTTGTGTATAAAGGTAAGGGTGATTGATTTTGACTACACAGCATCATTATTTCTAATATGTTTTGCTGTCAGTTAGAAAAATGGGAAAACCTAATTTTTCTAACCCTTTTTACATTATATATCCGAATATGGTTTATTAATGGGACCTGAACACACATAAATATAAAAAGTCAAAAACACAACCAATCTAACAATCGGGTGTCAATGCCAACCAATTTTTGTTGTTGTTATCTGATTTATCCATAAATCAAAATACTTTCCTCCCTTATATATCCTTTAAGAGATGTATATAGCGATAGATAAAAATTACTTCTCACTCTCGTGATATGATTTGTTTGTTGTTTGAATTTTTTTTTATCTAAATTAGGTGGTAAACAGTAGAACAATTAATTTGAACACCAAAACTGAAGAAAAACTATTATCATGTCATATGCATATACAAAGCATACATTAAAAGGGGTTAAATTTTTATCGTAATGGATAAATAAGTCACGTGCCTATATTTGTTGTATGTTAGATTAGCTGAGTAGCTAAAATGCTTCATTTGGCACCACAATATTTTGACACACACACACACATTTTTTCCAGGGATGAACTTAAAAGTGTCTATCTCGTATCTCCCCTATTCGATCAAAAAATTAAATATTTTCCTTTAACATTGTACGTATAGCACATATCCCATCCACAATATAACTGACAGATAGATTCGAATGAGACGACATAAGACAGAAAAACGTAATTTAATTTGATTTACGATTTGATGAGCCTGTGCCACGTGTCCCCATTGTCTCGCTCCGAGAGAAAATTCACACACACACAAAATGAAATGAAACACTTTAGGAACGCACGTGCTAAGGATGATACTATTGCGCATATTTTAACATAATGTTTTTAACTCATCAACGTCTTATAAATGTACTGTGTGAGGATGCAGCAATACATCCAAAAGTTAATTGCCTGTGTTCAATTAACGTTTCCTTTTAGTTTGGTTTAATTTTAATGTACAAAAACTATATAACTAAATTAGATTGTTGCTGCATTCTGTGTACTCTATTTTCGTATCGTTCCTTATAGTTTTGTTGCTTGTCATGTGTATGTACATTGTACAAACATACAAAGACACAGAACATCTTAATTTTATTTTCTAAATTCCTTAGAGAGCAAATGGGCAAGCTAAGACGTAACCGTATACGAAATGAAAATTTGTTCAATGTAACATACAGAAAACAATAAACGACGTCATATACATAGGAATGCAGTCATTAACAAATAAAAGTAAATTTGTGTAGACATTGGAGGAGACATTGACTCTAAGTTTCAAGGATTTGGTTTGTATTTTGAAATAATTGAACTGGACTAAGCTCTTTCAAATCAACGAGTTTTAAATTTAGGATGTTATAAACTATGATAAAATTTAGGCCACCTCATCTTGGCTTTACCTGCGTACAGCTACACTACTAGAAATAAAAGAAGTTTGGCTAATTTTACTTGAGATACATATAGATAAGATGAATTGAATCGTTAATTAAATATACGAGTCGTCCCTTTATGAGAGCCTTCCATATTATTATCAATTAAGTTGCAAATGTTTATTTCCTTAATTCTCAAAATCGTACTTTACGATTCACCTCAAATATCGCAGCACATGCATCTGCTTCTACGATACCAGTTATTTTTGAAACTATAATCTATTAGATGCTGTATAAGACAGCGGACATTTACCAGCGGAAAATAAAAGATTACGCTACTCACCACAAGTGGCAGTATTATTACATAAGAGAATTTCTGTGCAAATTTGTTGTTTATTTTGTTTGTACCTTTTCCCACAAAATAAAAAACTCCAACGGAATAAATCCTTAAAGTGTTCATTATTTTGCATACGTAGAGATTTTTTACGTCGCTGATTTCACCAATTTAGACAACGTCGACAACCTAAGATATGGTTATTTAAAACTTAATTTGCTCATAATTTTCTCTTCATTTTACGTTAGCCATTTTGGTAAACGATGGGGGTGACATTTGCCAAAACAGCAGAATAAAAGTAAATTCATAAAGATTGTAATTATTAACTGCGGAAATACGGCAGCATGTACAGTGCTGCCTCGACACTACAAAATAGAAAAAATCCTCAATATTGAGCATCCGTTTTAAAAAGATATTTACATTCAAATTTTGGTCTATTGAATTGGACACAAATGCTAGTAATTTGGTCTAAACGATCACAAAAAATCTCTCCATTACAATTGTTGCTGTCGGAATAAGAATGTCGGCCAAAATTTTATGTTTAAAAGGTTAATTATTTGGAGGGCTGAAGTATCTGTGATACCCGTAACCAAGTTTCTCCGACATGCTAAATACACTGTTTGCATTTTTACCTAAGCAAACGGATCCTCAATTTCCACTTACGGTACAAAACGTTTGAAGGTAAATCTCGGTCTCAGGTGTTCGTTCACACACCCCTTCATCGTCGCGAGAGTAGACAGGCCTATTATAGGTGCTGAATTTATCTCCAAATATGTTCTCGCTCAAGTTGATACACCATCTTCAAAACATATCAGCGTCAACAACGATTACCTTGAGCTAAACCGCAACAACTCGACGCAACGAAACTAAAAGCTACAAAAACTGAATTTCAGTTTATGACAGACATCAGAATTTGCCGCCCCTCATCATCATCCGTCTCCTCAGCATTACATATGGTGCAAAAAAAAGACACGGACTGGTGCCCTTGTGGAAACTATCGACAGTTAAACACCGTCACTGTCCCAGATAGATATTCTATCCCACTTACACTGTTTCTTATTGAAATTCGTCGGCGCCACTATTTTCTGGAAAATGAATTTGGTTAGGGCTTATCATCAAATTCCCATGGCTCTCTAAGATATTCACAAACAGCGATTACTACCCCTTTTGGACTTTTTGAGTTCACACGACTGCCATATGACCTTCGTAACTCAGCCCAGACATTCCAGCGATTCCCTAACGAAGTGTTAAAAGGGTTGGACTTCGTCTACTCTTATATCGACGATATCTTCGTTGCGAGCCGCTCCGAGATGGAACACAGGGAAAATATCGAGTCAGTATTTAAAAGTCTCTCCGCATATGGAATTAATATAAAAGCTTCGAAATGTATTTTCAGCGAAAAGTCACTGGACTTCTTGAGCCACACAATTTCGAAAGATGGCTTTCTTCAGTCGAAAGACAGAGTTGATGTCATTACATGTTTTCCAGAGCCAACACCAATCTGCCAAATACAGCAGTTCGTCGGTAAAGTGAACTATTACCACTGCTTTTTACCTCGGTTAGCGCATATTCACAGGCATTGGGCATCTTACTCAAGAAAGGCAAAAACAGAAGAAACTTCTCTTGGCCCGAAGATTGGACAGAAGCTTTCGAAACGGTCGAGCGTTCTCTTGCCGCTATCACTCTTTTGGCACACCCGTTGAACGATGCGCAGTTCAACATAACTATCGACGCTTCCAACGTAGCAGTTTGAGCTGTCTCACAACAACGACGCTATTAACGTTCTTTTAAAAAAAGCTCTCTCCTGCGGAAATTAAATACTCTACTTTCGATAGAGAACTTCTTGCTATGTATTTAGCAATCAAACGCTTTCGCCATTTCGTCGAAATTTCTCTATATTAACCGACCGTAAACCACTTACAACAGCTATTACGTCAAAGTCAGAACGTACATCCATCACATCAAAGGTAGATATATTGTGATAAGCGACTGTTTGTCTCGTTCTGGTACAACACTTCTCACAGAACTCAGCGTCTTCTTCGACACGAAGGAACTACTGGTACAACAACAACGCGACGATGAATTGCAGAAATTGATTTCAGCACACAACCCGAAATCAAGCGTAAACCTGCAACGGATCCACTTACTAGACAAGCAGCAAATTTGGTGTGAGACTTCTAAAGGTAAAAATCCACCCATCGTTCCCCTCAACGTGCGACGGACAACCTTTGATAGTCTGCATGGCTTATCACATCCTGGAATCCGTGCTACGCCAAAACTTATTGCTTCAAAATACTTCTGGCCAAGGATGTGTAGTGATACAAGCAATTGGGCTAAATATTGTATCCCATGCCAAAGGTTCAAAGTTCACCGCCACACAAAATCAGAGCTTGGTAAATTCGAGCTAAAAAGTGGCAGGTTCGAACACATCCACATGGACCTGGTTGGTCCACTGCCCCAATCGAATGGCTATCATTATATTTTAACGATAGTCGACCGATTTACTCGTTGGCCAGATGCTTTTCCAATCCGAGAAATGATCGCGAAAACCGTAAGCAAGAGTTTCTACAATGAGTATATCTGTAGATATGGTGTCCCACTCTTCATTACGACAGACCAAGCAACACAATTTGAATCAACGTTGTTCACCGAGCTCACGAAGCTCCTAGGTTCCCATCGCATTCGGACAACTGCATACAACCCGACAGCGAATTATCTTGTCGAACGATTCCACAGGCAACTAAAAGCCGCGTTAACAGCTCGATGTAATACATCTCATTGGAGTTCAGAAGTTCCAACGGTCCTATTGAGGATTCGAACCTCAGTCAAGGGAGACCTAGACTGCACACCAGCAGAGCTAGTCTATATGGTCAAAATATCAAGGTTCCCGGGGCATTCTTCAACAACGATCAAAATTTGAACCCAAACACAGATATTATGGATTTCGTGAGTCAGCTTCGTACTATCATGAGAGCATTAGTTTTTACGGATACACGACATCCAACCGAACAGACAACGTATATTCCCAAAAATCTGTAACCTTATTCACCAGAATTCGTGTGTGGATACAGTCAGGGGTCATCTGAGTACACCCTATTTTGGACCGTATCCAGTGACTCGCAAATTACGCAAATTCTTTGTTGTGGATGTAGAAGGAATTTCAACAACAATTGGCATCGAGAGGCTCAATCCAGCATACGGAATACTTGTGGTAAACCCAGTCGGAAAAAGGTTACATTTAATTTAAAATACTACGATTTTCGATCCAGGAGGGGAGTGATGTAGCGGCTCAAATTTTTTTTTTCACTTTGTGGCACTCCTCGTAGCTATAGGGATAACTTGTTTGATGAACAGAGCTATTTCTCCATCTATATTCGCGAATCTCGATATTTATCGACTATCGATCGTTGAAAACAACAAAAAAATTTACGCGAATTTTTTCCTTTGTTCTCCAATTATTGCATCCAGGTTCTGTTCAAGGGAAGGGCTGCAGCTATGGATCGTATATTTTGTAGTTTTCCTATCTGATATGTACTAACCACTAAGTACAGTCAGCAGGAATCTTATATGTTGTGTTGTCGTGTAATCATAACTGTATTTCTGTGGTTTAAATATGTTGATGTACTCAGATTGAAAAAAAACACGTGAAGACACAAGACTTGGAACCTAAAGAGAATTTAATGAAATTTGTATGCTCACTCGTTGAATCTTCGCCCGGAACTGAAAACTGGCATTATGAAATATGTAGTATTGCGAGTGTGTTGACACATATTTCGTCGCGACTCTGAGAATGAATCTATTCGTGCTAAGGTCTATTTCCACATCAGAGCAGGGGGTAGGTAAATCTAAAGGTGCGGATACGTGTGTGCTCTATCCGACCTCCGCTGGTCGTCAAATCTGTGTATTAGGGTGTTCCACGCTGTTACAAAATTTTTCTCTGACTAGGTAGATCAGTAGCTGCTACTATCAGGTATTCTTTTTTTGTCTTTAATAATTCTTTGTTGCAATGTTTAACGTTATGTAAGAGACTGTTAAATGCTATCCACTGTAACCATAAAACAATGAAATTTTTATTTTTAATGCTGTTGGCACCCATTGCGGTGTTGTTTGCGTTTCGAGGATTTGTTGCTGCTGGATAGCCCCCCATTAGTTTTAGTTCACATTTTAGTCTTTGCTATCATTGTCGTTTGTTACGTTTAGTTCTTTTCCATATTCGTACTTCTAGATTCGAAAATCTGGTCGAGATTTTTCCACTTGCATTAAAAAAACTAATTGACCGAATGATTTTAAATAGTTCAAAAGTACTGAAAGATTAAATGACACCGAATTGGTTGAAAGCAAGCATTCAAGACAGCGTAAATAATTTCAATGAAGCTAAATTAATTGGCAGAAATAAAACAGTAAAATTGTGCTAATTAGGAGAATATTGATAACCTATGATATTCAGACGAGTCATGATTTTATAGCAGATGCTTTAATTGTCTATAAATCCTGGACATTGACCCAATTGATGATTCATCGCAACTATAGAGGTCGGTGAAAAAAACGGTGAAATTACCAAGTGATAGCTTAAAATACAATACTTGGTTGGATTATTTGGACAAATTAAAGCTCATACAACACTTAACTGTGTCACTTTAAATATGACTGAGATGATACTGGATGGTACTTCGGGAGTGTAGAAGAGCTGCTCTCGTGAAATACCGATTGAGGCGAGGTAATGCTTATTGAAAATCAATTAGGTATCAAAAACTTTAAACAGAGCAAGTTTTTATTTTAATTAATGGTTAGTTGTAGTATGTCAGTCGTCGGAAGAGCGTCAAATGAAATTATTACTTCTGACTATACTAAATATGTTTTTTTCAAACCTAAATTTCGTAGGAGACATAGAAAATCCGGGTCTTTAAAACAGTGACTTCTAAACCTAAACCTAAAGTCAAAAACACTTAAGTTGTGCGATTGTTGTATCTGAAGGCATTACCTGTTTGAAAATGAAACCCAGACTAAGTTAAGCATCAACTCTTGTGCGTAGAAAGCTTATAGTATGCAGCTGAAGTGAAATGAAAGACAAAACTCTTGAGGAGAAACATCAGAATTTAGCTTACATTTATCGTAGCTGTCGATAAAATGCAGTGCAAAATGTACAAAGTTAGACAGAGCCATCTATATTATAATACAAAAAGAAACCTATTTCACTAGCTAAACTGCTTACCACAAAATGACATTCAGTGGTTTCATTTCAAATTTTCATTTTCGTTTTACGTTGTGTGTTTACAAACAAATTTCAAGTGGGAATTAAATTTGATGGGACTCATATAAAAGTCACAATTTTAGACTAAAAACTAATTTTAGACTAAAGACTAATTTTAGACTAAAAACAAATTTGCATAATTATGTATTCATCCAAATTAGAATGAACTAATATCATATGAAATGAATTACATTTATTTTGCATGTCATGCATAATTGTGCAAGTTGTCCCTATTTCTAAATTTGATGCGCATCAGCAGTGTTGACAACAAAAAAAAACAAAGAAAAACTAAATTAGTTCTAACTTCACGGCTTATAATTCATTGTTTTCTGTATTACCCGAAAGAAACGTCAAAGATTTACAAAAATAGAGGCATCGTATGCGTATTCGCACGCAACAGAGGCAACAGAAGGTTAAATCAACTACTGTCGACCATACTCGTATCAAAACGTTCTTGCAAATCTATCGTAATTTAGATTCTACGGATGCAACCTCATTCTAAAAATAGCAGTTATCTATCCACAATTTTTTGTTTGCCTAGCAGTGGATTATAACTGTTGAGTGCCTCTGGTGCTATTATTGAAAAAATTTCCAGAAAATCATTAAAACTCCGTCAATCATACGAGCGCTCAATTTTATTTGAGGAATTAAACTATTTTTTTGCTACTTAGCTACGTTTGCTGGTGCAGACCTACGTTGCTCATTTGATAATTAAACCATCTATAAACGACGCAATATCATCTTTTTACTGGTTAGAGCAACGTCAATTAAAACCTCTTTTCTATTTGTTTACGAATTATTGAAAGACTAGACATTTTGTGATCTTTATATGTAATCCTGCTGTGGTAGTTTCTAAAATAATTAACCGCTTAAACATAAAACTTTGCTAGAGCAGACCTATTAGAAAGAAAGCCTCCGTGTACAATAATTTTTAATGGAATTCACTAAATTTAGTAATTGTTAAGGCCAAGGTGCAGAGCTTTAGCTTTGCATCCAATTCAAAAGACCAAAATTTGAATGTAAATATCTCTTCAAAACGGATGGTTAATGTTGAGGATTTTCTATTTACACTAATGAGCTGTTCCATTTGCGAAGTTAAACAATTCGGATTTTTTCTGTTGTACTATGTTGGCTAACGTCGCCCCAACCTTTTAGTGAAGTGGGATTTTTTTTTATTCTTTGCAATCTTTTCTGGGGCCGAAGCACTCCCAACTCTTTCACAGTTCGCTTGTTTATGTCCTTACCTTACGCAGTTGCTTGCCAAATCGAGGACGTATGGATATAGGTCCGATTTTAGCACCATCTGCACATTGCATACTCCATGCAAGCCTATACTGGCATGGAAGATGTTTCGGCCCATGAGTTCTGCACTCTGACAAGGGGTCATAGTTGTGTTCCATTTCATCCCAGATCGTAATCTGCTGATTCCCTTTCGCATCCTGCTCCTATCGGGATTCGAACCCGGTACCTCCCGAAACGCCAGAGCTTTAACCACGGTGCCATTTGGTCGGAATGGGATTAAACTAATCGAGACCACTTAAAGACGTTTTTAATTACTCTTCCTTACTCCTAACGTGGTTTTATATAAGCATAACAAATATTTAATTAAGAAACTACTCGAGAAGCAAATTTTAGTAAATTTTAAATTTATTATCTGGATTATAGACTTATCGTTTAAGCCAATCATGGTTATTGCTGTGTTATATCAAAGAGTTTCATAGGAAAAAGTTGTATTTCGCATAAGGCCTTTACAAAATATTACACTTGGCTCAAAATATTAAGCTTCGTAAGTAACTTTGGATTAAATATTTAAGTCTTTGAAATAAAGCTGTTGAACACCTCTGTTATGAAACCCAATGGGTTGCCTCAATCGATTTACGAATGATATTTATTGAATTTTCTCTAAAGTAGTAAAAATTTATCGAAAGTCTCTAAGTACTTTTCTAACAGCCAACGTATCGAAAAAAGTACTAAAAGTACCAATATTGATTCAAAGAATTTTGAAACGAATGATAAAATCTAAAAATAATAATATCAATTACGGTTCCAATTACGTTCCTAAAAAACCACAAAAATATTTTATAGATAATTGGAATGAAATCTTGATTGGTCCAATCATAAAAGAATAATATCAATTTTTTATACATAAAAATCTAAAAATACCACAAACAATTTTCTTCTGCACAGAGATTTTGGCTACGGCTGGATAATTTCAAATATTATTTTTCGTATTTAGATTTTCAATAATACTGAAAATTAATTCGACTCAATTTTTTTATTTTACACACATACCTTTGTTATATTCATAATTTTATTGGCTTTATTTAAAATTGCAGCTTTTCAGTTTCCCATTTCCTTTAGTAGAATTAAAATATCTACTCGTAATCCAGAAAAAGAGCTTTTCACAATACTCTTTAGCTACCATTTAGGCAAAAAGATATTATCGTAAAATTTGACTGTTATTGAAATATAAAAACGTAATAAACGATGCTGGGCTTGGTGTTTCGTATTATATATATGAACCAAGGTGGTGAGCATTAGCACACGAAACCCCAAACCCTAAAATATTTAAATTTCGTTTTTATTTCCTGATTAAGGAGTTTAAGATGTGTAAATAAAACAGAAATTTTTTGGTTTTGTGATCTAGACATAACGAGGATAGGTGGCCAATCTTTATTCATCGTAAACCCAATATCCACTTTCGGAAGTCTTTTCGCACTTTATTTTATATCGTCTAGTAGAGCATTTTTTTTATTACGATTTTATTCTGCAGTCGTTTTTCTCTTATATAAAAATATTTTTTACGAAATTTTATTCTTTAATTTATTCTTTCGGTGTGAATATGCAATCGAGGTGGGACTTTTTGGAGAGCAGAACTATAAAATCTGGGAACAAGTGTGTTTGCGTTACTGCGATGCACAAGATACCTAAAACAAAAAATGTATTGTTAGAATTAAGATTATATAAAAATTACAAAACACAACTTATCTTAAAATTTAGATGCAGATGGTCCATTAATCAATCCTCGGTAGAATCCCATTTTAATCTAGAATCAAATAAGAATTATTATAGTTACTATTACCTTAATTTAATTAGAGTTCATTTAATTTTCTTACCTTTTGATTTGTTTATGCTCTTTTAATGACATAGCATAATTACCTAAATGTATACACAGCAAAGCTTTATAAATGTTTAAAGCCCTTTAAGAACATGCCATAAAAATATGTTGTGTAGAATTTTGGTCATCGTAAACCAATTGTAAAACATTAAATAAAAATTTTTCTTGCATCAGCAACCAAAGTATCAACATCTTCAAATAATTATTAACAATAAAATTATATTGAACCTTCAGTTTGTGTGAAATTTTATTTTGATCGTGGAACCCACAACCTGTTGCCACAAATATTGGTCCTTCGAGTCGGATAGGGAATTCTAGAAATATCAGCAGACATTTTGTATATGAAAACCGCATGGGAGTCAATCGCAATTATAAAACCTTTACAATTTTGCTATAAGTCAAAAATAAAGTAGAGCAACCAAATTTATTTATGTTTTAATATTAAATTCATATCATACCACCAAACCCATTCATCAGCACCACATTTCGCAAATTGGGTGGATGTAAAACTTTCCTGTAAAACAATTCGATGTTAATATTCGGTTGCAAATAACGAAAATCGATTGTAAAGTAAACGCAACAATCGATTGTAAACGCGAATGCAAATTTGCTCAGCGAGCGCAAAATCAGGTTGTAACAAAACACAACTAATCCATATAGTGAAAGTGAACATAACTCTAATGGTGAACATTGCTATAAAGAGTGAAAGAAAGTAAGCTTCACTGTAAAAAGGGAATAAAGATGCCTATCAAATGCTTAACCAAAAAATAACAAATTTTCTCATATACGTGTATAAGCTATAAATATGTATTGGTTAATCATTTCCCGAAATGTTGCTCTTATTTAAAAACATAAAAAATAGAGAACAATTAGGCGAATTAAAATAAAATGTGCAGTGCAATCGAAACATTGTTATCAAAGATTAGAAACAATTAGGCGAATACGAATAAAATCATGTAACACAATCGAAACATTCATTTGAAAGTGAGGCTTTAATGTGCTAAACATGCCCAATTTAAAAATAAAAATGTGTTAAAAACAATTGTAAGATACAGCATAAGTGTAATGCATAAAAACGATAAATAATCGGTTCCATATTCTAAAGGGCAAAAATACTAAATGGTCGGTCCATATGAATAACAAGCAATATCTGCAACAGGTGTTGCACGAAATTGCAACGGAATGGCCTTGGTATGTACTTTAATACAAAATTTTTCATTGAAGTTTCGTGCAACACCTGTTGAAGATATTGCTTGTTATTCATATGACCGAACCCAGGGACCGACCATTTTTCATTTTTGTATTAAAGTACATACCAAGTCCATCATAAAAAACCATGTCTATATGTGGGACTTTTGACATCTGTGGAACATAATTTTTCATTGAAGTTTCGTGCAACACCTGTTGAAGATATTGCTTGTTATTCATATGACCGGACCCAGGGACCGACCATTTGGCATTTTTGTATTAAAGTACATACCAAGTCCATCATAAAAAACCATGTCTATTTGTGGGACTTTTGACTTCTGTAGAACAAAATTTTTTATTGAATTTTCGTGCAACACCTGTGTCAGATATTGCTTGTTATTCATATGACCGAACCCAGGGACCGACCATTTTGCATTTTTGTATTAAAGTACATACCAAGGCCATCATAAAAAACCATGTCTATTTGTGGGACTTTTGACATCTGTGGAACATAATTTTTCATTGAAGTTTCGTGCAACACCTGCTGAAGATATTGCTTGTTATTCATATGACCGAACCCAGGGTCCGACCATTTGGCATTTTTGTATTAAAGTACATACCAAGGTCATCATAAAAAACCATGTCTATTTGTGGGACTTTTGACTTCTGTAGAACAAAATTTTTTATTGAATTTTCGTGCAACACCTGTGTCAGATATTGCTTGTTATTCATATGACCGAACCCAGGGACCGACCATTTGGCATTTTTGTATTAAAGTACATACCAAGGCCATCATAAAAAACCATGTCTATGTATCGGACTTTTGACTTCTGTGGAACATAATTTTTCATTGAAGTTTCGTGCAACACCTGTTGAAGATATTGCTTGTTATTCATATGACCGGACCCAGGGACCGACTAATTGGGGTTTTTGTATTAAAGTACATATCAAGGCCATCATAAAAAACCATGTCTATATGTGGGACTTTTGACTTCTGTAGAACAAAATTTTTCATTGAAGTTTCGTGCAACACCTGTTGAAGATATTGCTTGTTATTCATATGACCGAACCCAGGGACCGACCATTTGGCATTTTTGTATTAAAGTACATACCAAGTCCATCATAAAAAACCATGTCTATTTGTGGGACTTTTGACTTCTGTAGAACAAAATTTTTCATTGAAGTTTCGTGCAACACCTGTGTCAGATATTGCTTGTTATTCATATGACCGAACCCAGGGACCGACCATTTTGCATTTTTGTATTAAAGTACATACCAAGGCCATCATATAAAACCAGGTCTATATGTCGGACTTTTGACTTCTGTACAACAAAATTTTCCATTGAATTTTCGTGCAACACCTGTGTCAGATATTGCTTGTTATTCATATGACCGAACCCAGGGACCGACCATTTTGCATTTTTGTATTAAAGTACATACCAAGGCCATCATATAAAACCATGTCTATATGTGGGACTTTTGACTTCTGTTGCAGATATTGCTTGTTATTTATATCACTGAATCCAGGGCCGACCATTTGGCATTTTAATATAAGGCCACTCTAAAAAACCATGTCTATGTATCGGACTTTTGACTTCTGTGGAACATAATTTTTCATTGAAGTTTCGTGCAACACC
Source organism: Nephrotoma guestfalica (assembly GCA_963691935.1). Taxonomy (NCBI): domain Eukaryota; kingdom Metazoa; phylum Arthropoda; class Insecta; order Diptera; family Tipulidae; genus Nephrotoma; species Nephrotoma guestfalica. The sequence continues at coordinate 66,829,663 of OY829913.1, read as the reverse complement.
TGCTGAAGATATTGCTTATTATTCATATGACCGGACCCAGGGACCGACCATTTGGCATTTTTGTATTAAAGTACATACCAAGGCCATCATATAAAACCATGTATATATATATGGGACTATTTACTTAATTAATTTTACTTACTAATTTATTTTAATCAAGGAACAATTGTTGCCAGTATTCTGCCAAAATGTTTACTATTTGTAGATTCGCACACATGTATAGTTGTTGTAATTTGGTAGAAGTTTGACTTCGGTGGATAAAGGGGATCATTTGGCGTCCAAAGGTTTATATACGAAATTGCGAAAATTGCAGCGTTAAAAAATCGACGCGCTTATATTAAAGGCAGCATGACGAAACTCCAAAATTTTATTGCTGTCATTTTTTATTTATTTATTGCGAGAACACCAACATCGAAGACATTAAGGTGCGGTTAAATAATGTTGAACGACATCGTAACGAATTTCAATAAATAAAGGAGAAGATTGTTACACTCGACCCAAATGAAGAACTAGACAAGGACTTCGAAGATATCTATTATAAAGTCGGAGCAGGATTAAATCTCGCATCACATATCGATATTTTAGTTCTCCGAGACTATACAGAATGCAATCTTTTCATGATCTATTCTGTTCAACAATCCATTATAATCGAAGATTAACACCAACACAGAAATTGCAGTACCTCAAAGGGACATTGAAAAACGAAACTTCAGATCTAATCAAGCACCTTAGCATAGCAGCTTTCGTAAACACACGCAAAACGCATTCATCAAAAATTTCTTAACCATATCAAACAGTGCATACGTTTGGGTCTGCTGGATACGTCAGATGAGATAGTACGAGGACTCAAAGCACTAAAGCAAGAGGCGGAGTCAAGAGATCATTGGTTAATTTACATAATGGTTAGTAAATTAGATGAGGAGACCGGGAGCTTGTGGGCACAAACGTCTGCAGATCACGACCTATCAATGTTAAAGCAGTTGTTCAATTTTCTTACCAAACGTATTCATGCATTAGAATCTCTACCGAGTCAAACTAAACGTGTTTATCAACAAAAATCACACCATGCACTCCTGAAGAACACCGATTATTCGAGTGTGATAAATTCAAAACCATGTTACTGGAAGATCGCAGAGAATTTCCAAAAACAGAAGGACGTTGCTTTAACTGTCTTCAAATGCAGAAAGAGTAACCACAATGCTGTTTCTCTTCTTCAGGGTCATAAGGATCTTTTATAACCGAAAGTTGCGCTCCATGAATCCAATTGAGTGCAACCAATGCGAAGTTTGCAGTATCAGGCATCGGAGCCACAATCACTGGATATGGACGAAAGGGGCAGTCCGATTAAACATTACACCGTGGCACAAGCCAAAACGAAACATTCAACTCGATGTGTTAGTGTTCCAAAAACAACCATCTCAAGTGTATCGAACTCAACTATTTCAATAAATATGAGCTAGCAGATCCAGACTTTTACAAGGACAAGGAGATCGAAATCATCATTGGATCTGATATATTTTTTGAGATAATCACTGATGGAAAAACCACGTACAATGGACTAACCTTGCACAATACAATATTCGGATTGGTAGTTGCCGGAGGATACACCGGAACCCAAACGGAACAAGCTCTTACCACAAATCGTTGAAGTTCAGAGGACAATATTGACCAACTAGTACGCAAGTTCTGGGAACTTCAATCAACTGAGGATACTGGAAACCACATGTCAAAAACAAGAAGAAAAATTCTGTGAACAACAAGCCGGTCAATTTGAAGTAATATTACCATTCAAACTTGCCTCAACTGCATTAGGATGCTCCTTTAAACCCGCTCTATAGCGACTGAATTCGATTGAAAGCTGCTTCCAAAAGGACAAAATATTTGCCTCCGTGTACAAGAAGTTTATGGCCTAATACATTCAACTGAAACATATGAAGGCGATAACGGAAGACCAAACTAGACAATCTGGTTATATCTTCCACATCATGGCGTGCTAAAAAACACTAGCAGTACCACCAGTGTTTGATGGCTCCTGTAAAACAACCAATGGACTATCTCTAAATGATTGTTTCACAGTCGGACCAACAATTCGGCAATCTTTTTGTCAAATTATTTGTTAGTTCAGAAAATACAAAATTGCTATAACAGCCAACATCTAGAAAATGTATCGACAAGTTCGCATTACACCAGAGGAAACGAGATATCAAAGAATAATATAGTGCGAATCACCCGACACTCCGTTTACCACCTACGAGCTTCAAACTGCCACCTACGGAACAGCAAGTGTACCATATACAAAGAAGCAGCGAACAAATACAACAAAGAACTACCTGAAGCATGTTATCATATAAATAATGAAATCTATGTCGGCGATTTAATGACAGGAGCAGATACCATCGAAAAATCAATCAAATTTAAATTCACATAATCCTTTCCAACTTAAGATTTTACCTACGAAAGTGGTTATCAAACAACGGAATCAAACTACGAAGGTATTGGGACTACACTGGCATCCTAGAACAGACTGCTTCTAATTTAAGGTTCTACCATAGTCTTAGATTGGCTTTCGTCGCACCCGTCAAAATGGAGTATATTCGTCGGCAACAGCGGAAATTCTTACAGATATGAATCGACCACAATGGAGACATTACCACTCAAGAAGGATTCGCCTTATGGTGGCACGGTCCAGAATGGTTAAACACATCTGAGCATTGGCCAAAAAAATAGCATAAGTCACTCATATACCAACGAAGAAATGCGCATAATTTCACTAACCGTACGCGCTATTCAACCAAGTCTACTAGTTCAAGTTATAATAAGATACTCCGAGTATTAGCTTACATATTGCGATTCATTACTATAAAGTTATGTCGATATTAAAACTTTCCATCTTACCTACAAACGTCTGAACTGCTCAAGACTCGTCGTATAATAATCAGCCATGTACAATCTAAACATTTTGGGACCGAAACCAACACATTGGAATCCGGAAGGGGTGTACCCGCGTCAAGCAAATTAAAACTGCTCAAGCCATTTATCGATGACTCAGAAATATTGCGTGTTGGGGGTAGACTATCAAGTATCACCATCACTTACAATATAAAACATCTGGTAATTGTACCAGCTCCATGATACATTGGTGAAATTAATTGTACACGAACATTATTTACGTCACATGCATGCTATAGTCCAAGCCTTATGTCAACTCCACGCAACAAGTACTGGATTGTAGGCGGTAAAAATCTAGTACGTAAAACGGAGCATACCTGTGTGAAATGGTTAAGATGCAACTCTAAGGTAATGAACCAAGTCATGGATGATCTTCCTAGTCAGAGAGTAAACAGAAGACAAAGAAAACATTAAGGCTATATGTGCATCTTTGTTTGTCTCGCTACCACAGCTACATTGCAGCACTAAGAAGATTCACAGCCCGCAGAGGAATTCCAAATTAAATTTTAAGCGAAAACGGGACATATTTTATTGGGGGCACGCAATCACCTAAATGAACTTTACAAATTTTTAAGACAAAACACTAACCTTCTTCCTACCGTCTTATCAACAGATCAGAAAACGTTTAAATTTATCCTATCAAGCTCACCAAACTTCGGAGGATTTCGTTTTTTCTTAAATGTGAGATATGTATTCGCCGGTCTTATAATTAAATTATCATAATCTGACAAATGCACTACTGTGTGCAAAAAATTGTAAGACTTTGTTCATAATTTTAAAATTCTTTATTTATTTCTCCAAATCAATTTTGTCCCCCTCAAAGTAATCCCCCCGGCCTCAATACACTTGTGCCAACGTTTTTTCCAATCCTCGAAACAGTTGTTAAAGACAATATCCGGAATAGTCTCCAATGCGCGTAGCGATTCACGTTTAATGTCTTCAATTGACTCAAAACGGTATCCCCGGAGCGGTCGTTTGAGTTTGCTGAACAGCCAGAAGCCACACGGAGCTAAATCAGGCGAATATACGGTGCCTAAATGATCTTTCAAAATGGTTTTCACTGATCCTTCCGATATTTCAACGATGTCAGGAAGGTCTGTGACTGTTAATCGTCGATTCTCGAGCACCAATTCCTTGATTTTATTAACGTGTTGATCATCAGTTGATGTTGATGGCCGTCCTACACGTGGTTCGTCGTCAACACGTTCTCGACCCTCTTTGAACAATTTGTACTTATCAAAAACACTTGCTCGCGACATACAATTAACATCGAAGGCTTTTTGCAACATTTTGAACGTTTCGGCACCACAAAATTGATTTCGCACACAAAATTTAATGGAACTTCTTTGTTGAATAATTTCACTCATTGTAAAAATCGCCGAATGTACTTTTTGTACTTCAGAAAGCCAAGCGACTAAACACTAATGATTATTTTGATGTGACATTTGGCACAGATGTCACTGACAGTCATACCAACATAGAAAAAAAAATATTTCGACGAATGGTTTTCCGCGCGAAATTTAAATTAAAAAGTCTTACTACTTTTTGCCCACAGTAGTATGCACTCCCAATAATATACTTAAATGGTTTGTCGGCTGAATTTGGTTCATCAGCTGCTAATAATTTGCATAATTTTACTATTCCTTTCTTCTAAGATAAAGAGACGACCCATTAATCATTTTGATTTTGGTAAAGTCTTATCTTTAATAATTACAAAATCATCAATTTTGAGATTGTCTCTGACATGATTCCATAATCGATGCTGTTGTAACGTATGCAGGTTAATTATCTGCTACTGTCTCCAGAAGCTTTGCATTCTGGATTGCACATTTTACCATTTGGATTTGTGGGGGTAGCTACGCGAATTAAAAAATGCGTTGGAGTTAACGGGCATAGGACACAGTAGCCTTGTGTTAAGGAGACCCTTAATTTGGACAATTAGTGTTTTTCTTTCTCATGCCGTAATAATAACTCCATTTGTCACTCGGTTCAGGTGATATTTGATGGATCTAATTTCCGGACCGTATTTCATTTTGTAAAAGGAAGTTACGAATAATTTTACTGTTTATATATATTGTGGACATAACTCATATATAGGTATCCCAAGTGTATTTTCGCTCCCACAGAATTGATGCTGTGGGTTCCAATGAGTTCTTCCGATGTCATGCGGTGGCTGATCTCGATATGAACAGCCTTAGTGTAAAACATATAAATATACAAATGTATTAAGGGCATTTTATAATTGGTATCCGACCTCTTCTAGTTCTGGATTTGAATTGCAACGAGCCAGCAGAATCGATGCCAGTGGGTACAAAATCACTCGGCATTTTTCTTGAATCAGGCTGGGGACCCATTAACTGTTGTGAACAAGATGCTCTTTGTATTCGACAATCCACCAATTTGACTAAGCCCAGCATTGCACATTCTCCATCTTTAATTATTTGAATGTAAAATTAATTAATCTACTCAGCATAACTGCACCGCGCTAATCTAACCTCCCCAAAAATACCTGCTCTACCGGCCCCCTTTTAGTTTTGGCGATTGCTATTCCAGCGCTGTTGTGGTACGAAATAAGAGGCCGCTTCATATGAGTGATCAGATGAGTCACTGAAACAATTGAATTACGGCTGTTTCACTGTGTGCCATCAAAAATCGTGGAACTTCTATTTGCTTTAATTCGGGTGAAGATGATTGGTTCATCTACTATTGGTGTGGTAGATCTCATCGAAGCGGATCATCAGCACAACAGACGAAATCCAGCCCAACGAATCAAAGACTCGGGCAATTTGAGATCTTACATGAAGACGTGTCCCTTGAAGGGTTTCATTGTAATCCCAGTGTTTTGACGATGTTCCCAGTGTTTTGATCTAGAACAAACATTGAAATTTAAAACACTTTTACTAAATACATCGCTTAATCTCCGCACGACTCAATCTGCTTCCTCTAATGATTCAGAACCGATTGGAGATGCGGCTTTATTATCTTCTGCTATTTGGTGCATTATTTTTATAGCCAACAACTGTGCGCAAGTTGTCCCATCCATACGTTACCGTGGTTAATTAAAGGTTTTCACAGGATCGGTTTCAACAGTTGATCGTTGAGTGATATTCCAGATGCTGATTTATACGAGCCCTGAGACACCACACGTAGTTTTGTACTTCTAATATCCTTTATAATCACGACTTGGTGCGTTTAATAAAAACAGTTTTTATCATCGCCTGAACCTAATCTGACTGCATCTCTTCCATTTGACTCGATGGAAGAGATGCAGTCAGATTAGGTTCAGGCGATGATAAAAACTGTTTTTATTAAACAGACGTTGAGTATCGTGCATTCAGAATTATAATTTTTTATAAATTTACGTTCTATCGATATCAATCGGTAATGCCTCTCGCAATTTAATTGAGATTCGTGCATACCTGACCCTATTGAAATCTCCTCCAATTTTTGAAGCTGTTCTAGCGCGTGTACTTTAATTGAGGAATTGTACTTGTTAATTTTAAACGCTTCAATTTTGAAACATTAGGTCGTGGTTAGTCTTTGGTGCCAATACATTACTGCATTATGTTCGTTAGTAATGATAATTTCCGACTCGATTATTTTCAAATGTCGGTGAACTGCCTCTTTCGATTGTTTTTTTATTGATACATCATTGTCGAAAATAATTCTGCCGATTGAAATTTAGCAAACAGGCTGATTACGTACGATGTTAGGCCGTTGATCCATATGGACATTTTACCGGAGACATTCGAGTCGAGTTGTGTTTACACTGAAAGCGAGTAAGTCGGACTATATATCGACCCGAACAGTTTTTGTCCAATAAATCTTTCAAAACGGATTAGAAAGGATAATTGATAGATTTATTAGAGACAAGTTCCTGCAACGAACTGCAATAATTATCATTCAACATGCTTAAATGTAAGTCCAGCGATATGGTATCAGCTCTTCACTAAAACTGAAAAATCGCTTAATATTAAAAGGTTACCACGAAATGGTTACTTTCCAGGATACTATAGGAACGTCCGACAACACTTTTTTGTTCCGCAGTAATAACAATATTGAAAATTGAAGGTCAGATTAAAAGGAATTTACTCCCGATGATATAGGCATCAGATATATAATCAAAATATCGATTTTAACACTATAAATACAAGGTTATCCAATTCAAGCTTGATAAAGTAAACTTAAAAAATATTCGGAATGTATTGTAATTTTTATTTCGGAATGTATTGTAGATTGATCCTTGCCATTTTTAGTTAAACAAGATATCATTCAAATGTCCTCCACGGGACTTCTTACAGGCCTTGATTCTTTTGCGGTAATTTTCAATGACTTTTCGGCACATTTCGGGCGGTATCTCGGCCATTACCTTACGAATATTAGTTTTCAATTCGTCAAGAGTTTGAGGATTGTTTGCGTAAACACGATCTTTCGCGTACCCCACAAAAAGAAATCCAAAGGCGTTAAATCACAGGACCTTGGAGGCCAATTGACATCAGCCAATCGCGAAATCAAACGTCCAGGAAATTTCTCTTGCAAAAGATCTCGATTTGCCCGTGTTACGTGACTGGTTGCTCCATCCTGCTGGAACCACATATCGTCAAGATCATAATCTTCGATTTTCGTAAAAAAATAATCGGTTAACATGCGGCCATAGCGCTCAGAATTGACGGTAACGGTTCGTCCATGGTTGTTCTCAAAAAAATACGGCCCAATCACACCACTAGACCACAATGCGCACCAAACAGTGACTTTTTCCGGGTGTAATGGCTTCTCTACAATCAATTGTGGATTTTCTGAGCCCCAAATTCTACAGTTTTGCTTATTAACGTATCCACCAAGTGAAAAATGAGCTTCATCACTGAAGAAAATTTTGTTCGAAAAATCAGCATCGACGGCCTGTTTTTCCAACACCCAATTTGCGTATGTTCTACGTTGTCCATGGTCAGCAGGCTTTAGCTCTTGTGTCAAATGGACTTTTTACGGATGAAGATGCAAATTCAGATGCAAAATGCGCCATAATGAGCCATAAGATAGGCCTAAATGTTGAGCTCGACGAGGAATTGACAAATTTGGATCTTCTTCCAGACTTTCAGCTACAGAAGCGATCAGCATTGCGAATGTTTCGATGATGCACAGACCTTACAATATTAGTAACAGATCCAGTTTGTTCAAATTTATTCACTGTATTCAATATGGTTTGCTTTGTAGGACGATTATGACGACCATAATCTGCTTGTAAAGCGCGAAATGTGGATACGGCAGAATCACTATTTTTATAATAAGATTTAATAATTTTAACGCGTTGGTCGATTGTTAAATGCTCCATATTCTTAAATGGCAGAATGCCAACTAAATAAATGATAGCGTACTTGACGTTTATCTTTGACAGATGTCGGTATACAGATTTCTACTTTATCAACCTCGAATTGGATAACCCGTTATTTTATTACAACAGACCGCTAACAGATATTGGTTCAACATGTCTGCAGCAATTTCCGTCTAATCTGACACAAAAATAATTTATTACACAACTGGATAGGTGAACCTGTGCTCTACAAGACTCATAAAGAACGTACGGTCTGGTGAAATCAATCATTTTAATCATGTTTGAAGTATTTTTTCCAGTTTTCCCCAAAAAAACTTTGATTCACCTGGATGGACCGATTAAACTAAATTAAATTTTAGACTGTCCCATTTGACTTGGGATGCCATTGTGATCTAATATATCATGAATGTAGCATAGCCTGCTGTTTGATTCGATGCTCGTAGTCCTGATTTGATAAGGCGGTTTACGAGTTTCATTACAATTTTCCACATAACTGCTGTAGAAAAATATGTCTGCGCTAACTGATACCGGGTCGAAGGACTAATGTTTCCATTGTGCTCTACACAAAATATTAAGCCAATTCGCAATGTTCAGTACGGTCAAAATAAATTTTGTTATTTAAAATTATTTACTGTTAAATATTAAAGCAGCAATTATTTGGGCGACTTTAAATGTTGAATTTATATTAAAATTCCGCACCAACCCCTCAAACAGAATACAAATTCTCGTACAAAAATGTTTTCGCACCAAAAATGCGAAAGATCAAACCCTTTCATTTTATTTTGTTGCTACCCATAGTCCATGAAAGCCGATATCCCAATACATAGCTGTGAATATGACATATTTTAAAATCGCCTTTGCTACAATTTCTAAAATTTATTTACCTTGAATGTGTATCCCTTCAACACACAAATAACTAAACACACAGCCAGACACACATAAAAGGGACCAAAAATTGAAACAATATAATCCTTTTATGTATCACGAAATATCTTTTGAATTATCTCAAATATTTTGATCCAATTTCTGGGTGTTTTTGTATGGGTGTAATCCATCCTCCATACATTGGGTGCCATCACATCAGTATTCATACCAACTAATTTTTCTCGTTAGCTTCAAAACAATTTCGTTATTCGAATGTACGTTCGTAATTCGTATAGAGACGTACGTATACAGAGGCAAACGAATTTCCTCTATCTTGCACTTAATTTTGTTCATTTCGGGAGAACATTGGAAAATGCTATAAAATCCACTCGTATACATTTCCCTATGAAAATCGATAATACCAACAACAATTTTATGATTTTTCCCTGTTAAATTTTATTTTGAAGGGATGTTGAACAAATATTACAAATTTTGTTGTTATTTTTGTTGTTGTAATTTTCGGAATTCCCCAAACGCATAAAAAAACACTGTGTACTGTATTAAATTAGATAAGGAGAAAGATATGCGGGATAAGGAATCAACCTTAAAATTACGAGGCCATTTCATTTATAGATTTTTGCAATAAAACAATCGTTTCGGCAAAATTAAAAATTTCGCTTCTTTCACCCCTGTCGAATTGAAGTTGTGCATTGGAATTGGTGTTGAGGAATTTAATGTTTCGCGTGCATTGTTTTTGTGAGTTATTTTAAAAAGGGTAGCATACTATATTGATGAGGGGTGTACAATTTAGTAATAGAGTGGAACTTTTACAATTTATTACCAAAATGTACAGGATAAGTTTGTTAATCTACGAGGGTTGTCTGAAAAGTTTCCGACCTAACAAAGATACAAGACATTTTTTCCTCAAATTTATTTTTATTTCTCTACATAGTCTCCTTAGAGTCTATACACTTCTGCTAGTGATGCTCACTCATCTCTTCAACCAGTTCAAATAGTTCTCGGCGCCTTTCTCTGCAAAATATTTGTTTACGTTGATGATGGCCTTCTCATTCGACGAAAATCAATGTCATCCGAGCGCAAGGTTTAGCTTAGTGAACAAAAATTAGTCGCTTAGGGCTAGATCTGCTGGATAAGGAGCGTGGTCAGCGCAGTTTAAACCGTAATTCGTAGATTTTCGCCATGAAAAGCGCTGAGGTATGAGGCGGCGCATTTTCTTGGTGGAATAAGATATTTTTCCAGTAATAATGTGTCGTATGCTCCTGTGATGGTTTTCTCCTTTTGAAGATAATCAAATAGTATAAAACCATGACTATCCCAGAAAACAGTCGCCAACACGTTCCCAGCCAAAGGAACAGCCTCTGCCTATTTTGGAGCCGATTCCTCCTTGGCAATCCAATGTTTTGACTATATTTTTGAATCTGGAGTATAGTAGTGTGCCCGAGTTTCGTCAACAATAATTATCAGGCGCTAAAACTCTGATTTATTGCTTCTAAACTGCACCAACCAAGCGTTGAAAGTGTTCATTCGAACATGTTTTTGATCCGAAATGAGCAAACGCGCCACAAAACGAACGGACAGCTTTTTCATGCCTAAATCTTGATTCAATATGTGACAAACACGACCTTTGGACATATTTATAGCCTCTCCTATCTTTCTAACTTTAATTCGACGGTTGTCTAGCACCATTTAGTGAATTTGAGCCATGACCATCTTGAGTGGTTGCATTTTTTGAACGCGTCTCGAACGTTCATCGTCACCCAAGCTGGTATGGCCACGTTTAAATTTAGCTACCCAAAATTTAACGTTGGTAAGTGAAGGTGAAGAGTCCCCGTACACAGCGTCCAACTCGTCTTTGATTTGTGTAGACATATTGCGTATTGCAAATACGTAAACACAGCACCTAGCTTTTGTGAGGGAGTGCTACCATCTTCATGTTGTGGTTGGAAACTTCTCAGACAACCTTCTTACATAGATGTATTATAACATTTCGATGTTCAATTTATTTTGATACGATTTCGTTGATGAATTCGGAAGAGTTCGAGTAAGCTAAAAGGTGTAGTTATCACGGTTTTTTGAACGTCAGTAACAATTGAAACGAGATGTTACGCTCTCACGAGATGGATTTTTGCGAGGAAAAATTTTCAATGTTTGGGTAACGGTCAGAAATTGTGGCTGTATAGGAAAATATAAAGAACATTTCGGACCAGGGCGTCGGATATACCTAATTCCGGTGGCTTTGGACGTTGTTCAAGCGAACCACCAGTCGTTGAGATTCATCTACTGCAGTGACAAGTCGAAGTTCACCTCGGCTACTCAGCAAGGTGGTGCGATCACAGTGCTGAAAATTCAGGACTAGATAGAGGGAATGCTAAATGTACACCTGCAAGCAAAAAAGGAGTTTACAGTACTTAGCACACGACAAAAGATTAAGGATGCTGTATCAAGAATGCAAATGGCTATGTGCGGATAATACAACAGCAAACATGCTAAAGCAGCTCGATAGTAAAGCAAGGAAACCGAAGGTTATGCTGGTGGTGTGGCTAACACGATCAAAAGTGATATCAACACACATACTAGTAAGACCGGCGTCGAGACACCAAGAAGTTTGTGTTTAACCAAGAAGATTCGGGACAAAATTTATCCGAGAATGAAAGCGAAGGAAGTGGCTGCTCAGGGTGAAATAAGTTTGCTGGTATCGTACACATATGGAATTAAGAGCTAAAATAATAATACAGAGGTGATGCAGTGTATCATAGCAACCATCGGATGGCCTTGAAATATAAAAATCTCCACAATACGTTCAACGCATTCTGGCATAAAAATCCAACGATCAGGATACCGAATCAATTAGATAAGAAGGATCTAATCCGAATAGGATGAATTTTTAGCCTAGTGTGAATGCGTGCTGCTGAACCTCGTAGACAGCTTGAAACAGTTGTGGAATTGTCGACCAAAAGAAACGAGAATATAACGAAGCCACAGACTGGCATTGATGGCGGCAGCCGAAAAGGGTAATGTTCATAAGATGGATCCTGTGGTAAACTATCAACTAGTACCCATATCAGGTAGTTCGCTCCAGTTAACCACATACATGAGTGGTATGTCACGGGGTCAGTTGCTGGCAACATGAGAAAAACTGAATAAAGTGTAAGTGAGCCGAATCAAGAAATACTCCATTTAGAAAGGGCTTAATGATTATGCCATTTTCAGCAATTACAGCTGGGAATACGAATTTATTTATTTATTTATAAATGGTGCCTACAGTGACTACAATCGGCCCAACAAAACAATTGGCAAAAAAAAAATTACGGCACATAAGCCCGACTACAAAAGATTATATAAAGCCTTCTTGAACGAATTTCTCGACAAGTGAAAATCGAAAGCTCCGTAGAACTTGTTGAATACCCGCGATACCCTCGGAATTGGATCAGAAACACCGTAGTTCGTTACCGCTCGGTTTATGAATAAAGCTCCATCGCGTTGACGCATTCGCTAGTAACTCGATACAATCGACACGGGAGTTGATGATATCACGAACAAACAGCGCGGAAGCTACATCTCGGCGATTATTTAGACGTTGCAGTTTCAAAAGATTACATCGATTCTGATAAAATGGAAGAACGTAGTCCACAGCACGCATGGATGGTAAACGTCGTAGTACGAACAAAATAAACTGTTTCTGGATGCTCTCAATTCTCTCAGAATGACAGTGGTAGAAGGGTGACCAAACAGGAGATGTATAAAGGAGCTCAAAAATGGACCGAACAAAGCATACGTATAATGATGTCAAAGGGTCACTAAAGTCCATGAACGAGTACGTTTAATGAAACCAAGCATAATGTACGACTTTGAAATAATATCGTTAACATGTCTGGTAAATGTAGCATCAGATTCAAAGATCACACCAAGATCCGAAATGAACTCAACCCGATCAATGGTTTCGTTGTACAGTTGATATTGATAAAAAAAACAGGCTAGCGGATACGGAAGAAAGAAAGAGTTTTGCATTTACTCACGTTAAAAGCCAGTAAGTTGTTAATTGACCAACTGCAAAAGCGGTTTAAGTCACCTTGTAACATTTCGCAGTCTAACACGCTAGATACCCGGGCGAAAATCTTCATGTCATCTGCGAAGAGGAGGCAATTGGCAAACTTAAAACGTTTTACAACGTCGTTAATAAATAATGAAAATAACAGTGGGCCGATATGGCTATCTTGAGGCACGCCGGATGGCGCCCGAAATAATAGGGAGAAAGAATCCAGAATCCTAACAGATTGCCAACGATCTGAGAGATAAGAACTCAACCAGTCGATGGGAATGAGTCGAGACTTTCCAACTTGCTAATAAGAATGGAGTGATCAATCACATCGAAAGCCTTTGCGAAGGCTGTGTAGACAACGTCAAGCTGCTGGTTGGAGTTCAGACTGTCAAATAGATGACAAGTTAGACACGGTAGACCTACTGGTATAAAATCCATGCTGAAAATGAGAAATTATTCTCTTGGTATGGAAGTGAAATACTCTGTGAACTATGGACTCAAACAGAGTTTGGGTAAGACAGAAATGATGGCGATCCCCCGATAATTACTTACCTCACTTCTATTACCCGCCTTGAAAATTGGATGAAAAATACCACGACAAAGGCTTTCGTTAAACAAGAAGGAAACTGCAGGGGCCAGACATACAGCACAACGTTTGAATAGGATCGGTGGAAGACCGTTATAACTCCCTTACTAACGTCGAGAAGGAACAGTTGATCCAGAATCTCCTGTTCGGTAGATTTGAAATGATCGAATATGATGGAGGTGGAAGTAGTAGGTGGCCTGGTTGGTAAACAAATTGCAAATGTCTGATGGCTGACTGGCGGTGGAGGTCTGGTAAGACATATTCGACGGAAACCCAGATACATTTTTCTTGCCGTTAATGAAGTTCCAACATTTTTTGGGATTGGATGTCAAAACTTGCTCGATTTACACGACAATTAAGGGTCTTAAATTCGTTGCGGGCGTTAACGAAATCGGGATAGTATTCTACGCCGTAAAGCCTGTAAAGGGAATGAAACTTGTTGCGTCGTTTCTCGAGCAGCATCAACTCGGTATTATACAATGGCTCCCGAAAGCCGGATTTATTATTGGTGACCCGCGGAACGTGTGTCTCGATACCACTCCTGAGAAGCTCATTGATTCTGTGCACCGTATAATTCAAATCTGCACCGCGCTGTAAAAAGCCCCAAACGGTAGTGCTGAGAAATTCATTCAAGGATGCGTAGTCGGGAAAATCGTTAGAAAAATAATTATTTGTACAGTTAGTATAACAAATATTTATCATAATTGGTGTGTGATAAATGCTCTCGGAAATGCAGAACGGAAGTACACTAAGAAACTGAGATGTTTGCGAGACTGAACCCATCAGTGATTATCGTTAGATCATGCTCGAAGTAGATACCGTCAATACAAGAAAGTCCAGAAGCCAGCTTAGTGATTGGAAGGTTAGTAGTTCAGAAAGAAGACGTCTCCGCTCCGTGCCAAGTATTTGTATGCCAGCAATAATTTATGATGCGGACAGCAAAGGTGTCATTAGCCATTTGAGTTTTTCTGAAAAAATGATTGGTAGAGAGAAAAAATAATTCAACTTGTGCTCTATTGGTGGGAGTTATGCAGCCAACAAAATGTAACCACAAACGTTTGCTAGGCAGACTGTCGTATCCTAATCCCTCCAAACGTTACCACTGGAGGTTTCTTTGAAGTCGTTGGCATCGAGACACTCGAAATTAATCTTTTTCAACCTCGGCAAGACTTTTGCGAAGGGTCCCTAAATGAATTAAGCGAATCTCTATAAAAATTAATGGCAATATAAAGGGTGATTTTTTTGTGGTTAGGATTTTCATGCATTAGTATTTGACAGATCACGCGGGATTTCAGACAAGGTGTCAAAGAGAAAGATGCTCAGTATGCTTTGACATTTCATAATGAATAGACTTACTAACGAGCAACGCTTGCAAATAATTGAATTATATTACAAAAATCAGTGTTCGGTTCGAAAAGTGTTTCGCGATTTACGTCCGATTTATGGTCTACATAATCGACCAAGTGAGCAAACAATTAATGCGATTGTGACCAAGTTTCGCACTCAGTTTACTTTATTGGACATTAAACCAACCACACGAATGCGTACAGTGCGTACAGAAGAGAATATTGCGTCTGTTTCTGAGAGTGTTGCTGAAGACCGTGAAATGTCGATTCGTCGCCGTTCGCAGCAATTGGGTTTGTGTTATTCGACGACATGGAAGATTTTACGCAAAGATCTTGGTGTAAAACCGTATAAAATACAGCTCCTGCAAGAACTGAAGCCGAACGATCTGCCACAACGTCGAATTTTCAGTGAATGGGCCCTAGAAAAGTTGGCAGAAAATCCGCTTTTTTATCGACAAATTTTGTTCAGCGATGAGGCTCATTTCTGGTTGAATGGCTACGTAAATAAGCAAAATTGCCGCATTTGGAGTGAAGAGCAACCAGAAGCCGTCCAAGAACTGCCCATGCATCCCGAAAAATGCACTGTTTGGTGTGGTTTGTACGCTGGTGGAATCATTGGACCGTATTTTTTCAAAGATGCTGTTGGACGCAACGTTACGGTGAATGGCGATCGCTATCGTTCGATGCTAACAAACTTTTTGTTGCCAAAAATGGAAGAACTGAACTTAGTTGACATGTGGTTTCAACAAGATGGCGCTACATGCCACACAGCTCGCGATTCTATGGCCATTTTGAGGGAAAACTTCGGAGAACAATTCATCTCAAGAAATGGCCCGGTAAGTTGGGCACCAAGATCATGCGATTTGACGCCTTTAGACTATTTTTTGTGGGGCTACGTCAAGTCTAAAGTCTACAGAAATAAGCCAGCAACTATTCCAGTTTTGGAAGACAACATTTCCGAAGAAATTCGGGCTATTCCGGCCGAAATGCTCGAAAAAGTTGCCCAAAATTGGACTTTCCGAATGGACCACCTAAGACGCAGCCGCGGTCAACATTTAAATGAAATTATCTTCAAAAAGTAAATGTCATGGACCAATCTAACGTTTCAAATAAAGAACCGATGAGATTTTGCAAATTTTATGCGTTTTTTTTTAAAAAAAGTTCTCAAGCTCTTAAAAAATCACCCGTTACAACCTCTAACCGTTCGAAAATTGGACGATGATAAGTAGCAGGATTGGTAGAAGTTCGGCTTGCACTCATTATTTCACTTAACATGTAGGAGTCTAAGAAAAACACAAGGAAAGTGAATGGGCGCTTTAAAGCCACCAGCTAGAAGAACCTCTATCCCATAATTGAAGAGAATTCCTGAATTGTTTCAAAACAATTTAGACAGGTTAGTTTTATCCCTAGACACGATGCTTGAAGTGGGGATGCCGTTTCTCCGAAGCACGAACTAACTAGCCAGGAAGCATACGGGGTGCAAGATATGCTCATTTTAAATTTCGCGGACCTCGAAGTATATGGTATATAGTATATGGATTAAATCGATGTATATAGTGGAGGATCCGATTGAATTTCCTCCGAAACCGTCAGGATTGCAGCAGTAGTACTTTCAGAAAGGATCTGCAAGTGGCTTTGAGAAAAAGAAAGAGAGAGCCTCCCAGTAAGGGTTGGGCGTCATAGGGTTGGCAGAAAAAGGATTCCGGGTGGTGCGGTCCACGATCTACACTTTAAGGAGAATCGTGAGGTTCGTCGATTTACCTGCGAGGACAATAAGTTACAGTAGACGGATTCTAGCTGTACTCAATGTGCGAAATACAATCAACAGAGCAGTTGGACCTAATTCAACGAAGACTGAAGGAATTGTATGTGAGCTCATATCTTTGCCGAATGATTCCAAGTTATCTTGCAGATCGGCAGATTATTACTGAAGACCAGTTAATAGCGAGTGCCAACAGCGTTCAGCACTGGATCTATAATATGGAACGTGCTATCTGAAGGATTGCTTTGGCTCAGCCTACCTGAGTGCGCTCGTCGTTAGCACACAAAACCAGCAATAACTAGTAGATCATGTCAATGCAGCGGAGGAAAGACTCTACTTACGGTTCTGTCGACATAACCTGAAGCTGGCCACGGAAAATACTGAAGCGGTTGAAATTACTAAAGATGAAACTCTTGGATCAGATCGAATATCTTGAAATTTGCTTGAACTCACAGAGACACAAACAGCTACGGCATTATTCAGTTTGAATATGGGCAGATTATTACTGTCGATTATTTTATACGGGATACCAGCCTGGGTGAGAGCGGTATACGAAGGTGTTGTGAGAAGTCGGGTAAAATTGCAACGGAGGGCGCCACAATCGCAAATCCCAAATGTCATGTGTCAATACCATCTGTTGCTAGACCAAATTAATATTTTCAGACAGACATGTCATTTAGTTCAGTTTTGACAGCCATTGAAAACAGACAACCCATTGTTTTTTTTGCAAACATGGAAAAAGCGAGTTTCGCGTGTTAAAAATCATTACGCAAACCAAAACAAGCTGAACCAGCTTGATAATTATTATGGGGACTCTTCACCATCGATTAAAATGATTCACAAGTGGTTTACTGATTTTCGTTGTGGTCGTACAAGCACAACTGATGCCGAACGTCCAGGACGCCTAAATGAAGCCACCACACCAAAAATGGTTGACAAAATCCATGATACGGTATTGTAAGACCGAAGAGTGAAAGCGCGCGAGATAGCTGAGATAGTAGGCATCTCAGATGAACGTGTGCGCAATATATTACACGAACGTATGAATGTGAAAAAGCTATCCGCGCGTTGGGTGCCTCATTTGCTTACAATCGACCAAAAACGAACACGTGTGATAACTTCAGAAGCAGGTTTGGCGATGTTGAAGGGAAATAAGAGCGCCGAAGAATTTATCGGCCAACAAGGTCATGGCCAATCACCTTCAAAAGGGAAGAACAGTCAACGGCGAATATTACTGCATCTTATTGGACCATTTCAACGACGTTTTGAAAGAAAAACGACCGCATTTAGCGAAGCAAAAAGTTCTCTTCCATCAAGACAATGCACAGGTGCCCACGTGTGTAGTTGCCATGGCCAAAATCCATGGATTGCGTTTCGAATTGCTTCCACATTCGCTATATTCTCCAGACTTAGCTCCCTGCGACTATTTCCTATTTCGGAACTTGAAGAAATGGGTCGGTGGAAAGAGATTCGTATTAATGGGGAAATTGTATTATTCGGAAGGGATCGAAAAATTGGAAAACGTTGGACTAAGTGTATTGAGCTAAAAGGTGACTACGTTGAAAAATACATTTTTTTTGGCCGAAAACATTATCCTTGTTCCATTTTTACCAGACTTCTCACTCCACCCTCGTATGTAGTATATAGGACGGTCTCGAATCAGGCAGCTTTCACTATTGCCAGCGTCCTACCATTATCTCTGATGACTAGACGGAGATTGGAAATAGCTAATTGGTTTTCAAAGAAGCTGGCCTAAAACAAGATGTTGGAGCAATTCCAGGAGCAGTGTATATTGGCTAAAACCGGGTGATGAGCCCAACACCTAATCTCCCGAATTAAACAGTGGCTAGATAGAAAACATGATGGCATCAGTTTCGTCCTAATACAATTTCTGACGGGTAGTGCGTGCTTTAATAGGTACTTACTCTGAATAAACAGAATATACAAGCTCAGATGTAGGCGCATTTGGGTGTGATGAGACAGGAGAACACGCAATCTGCCATACCCGCACGTTGGGATCAAAAGAGATTAAAGTGGTACGGTCAAACCGGCCAGCTGACGACGCAGAACATAATACCAAAATGCTGGTTGACGAACGATGCCGAAATGTACAAAAGAGTATGATAGTGCTGATTCTAAGCAGCAAGAGGAAAGAGGTGCCGTGGGGCCCTCTCAATTAAGTAAAATTGCAGTATTCGGAGTACCCCAAATAAAAGAAACAAAACAGAAACATTACAGCAACATTAAATTTTAAATTACAGAAAATAAGCAGGTCACTTAGCTGTTCAAGATTCGCAGTACAACCTATGGAATATCAAATGATTTTATGATACGAATATTGTAATTCACCATTTTTAAAATCGGTCTGGAAAGAGCTAGCCCAACT
The DNA here is from genome assembly GCA_963691935.1 of Nephrotoma guestfalica. Classification (NCBI taxonomy): domain Eukaryota; kingdom Metazoa; phylum Arthropoda; class Insecta; order Diptera; family Tipulidae; genus Nephrotoma; species Nephrotoma guestfalica. The sequence goes on along the minus strand of OY829913.1, from coordinate 66,810,381 downwards.
CTTCAAATTCTTTCATACCTTCTGTCTTTCGCATCAAATCTTCGCAATACTTTTATTTTCAATTAAGTAATTTCGTGTAGGTACTACCTTTTTGGTGGGTCATTGACCGCACTCAAAATTCTGGTATCCCAGTTACAGGAATTGCTATATTATTGCACATACACACACAGTATTTACGACCAAGATATAGAGTTGAGCTTATTTCAAACAATTTCATTAACTAAATTAATTCCAACAAGCCAGCAAGCTTTTAGAATAATATTTACCTTTGATGTTTACTTTGTTCGGTTTGTTGTTGAACGTACGAAGCTTTGTTATATTGGACTTGTGCTATCCGTACGTTTTATGTATATTCCAATGAATTTCATTAAATTTAAAAATAACAAAAACATAAAAATCGTTATATTACATAGAATATGTTGTACTTGGGGTATGTACGTACAAACGTTCAATATACATAAATATGTGATACATATTCCAAAAAAAAATGTAAAAAATTGTTGTTGGTACATACAATTTTTTTATAAATATTTATTTTACCGACTTTGACCGTACACACACCAAAAACTAAAAAAAAAAAAGTTCAGCCAGTGTTGAACCACAGGGAGTTTGTTGTGTTGTAGCATTATAAATTTTTGCCATTGTAATACAATTTTAATGCCTCCTACACACGCAATTAACGTGTATATACGCGAGTACAAATAAAATTGCGATCAATATGAACATACGGTTGAGTAACTACATCGAGTTGATAATTTGATTTGTTTGCAGCGTGCGTTATGGCCCGCGAAACAATGGGCCCTTTGATAAGTGTCAAGGTGCGGACGATCGATAAGACATTGTGGTGTGCTTCCGAACAATGGACTAAATCTTAATGACAATTAAAACTAGAACCGGGTGTAATTATCTTGCATTATATACCACAAACACATGTGGATGTCAAAAAGTAATTTTCCGTCTTTTGTTTTCATAAATTGCAGTCGTTTTAAGTACACCGTGTGGGGGGTTAATTATGAGTATGAAAAATAACTTTCATTATGAAAATCAACATTAAATTTTAAAATAATGTCCTTGGTGATTAACATAATGATTTTTTAATATTGAAATTATTGCAATTATCTCGTTTTTTTTGTTTGTTTAAATTGCAATTAGATATGCATAACATATTGTGAATGAGTTATACGTGAGAAGCACAAAAGTGATGATGGTTTCCGGTTGATGATGAATGAGTTTCGTGTAGAATTACCCTATTAAAGTTGGCCGAAAATGTTCAGCCGTAAAATGTCGATAATGTAGATTCAAACTAATCAAACGAAAAGACAGCCGATAATTGTCGGTAACATGTTCATCGAAAACTCCAGCCAAAAATGCCGATAATGCAGATACAAGTTTTATGTCGGAAATCAACTAATCATATTAGAAATTTTTATGTTGCTGTTCATAAAAAACAACTACAAAAATTAAAATATGAATTTTTAATTCGAAACATTTAAAACAAATTACCCAAAGCAAATTTTTCTAAGTGTTTTATTAGATGTTTGGGAGGTTAAATGGGAAATGCATCTATAGTGACATGTCCAGATAATATTTCAAATAAAGTGCCTTCTATTGAATATCATTTTGAAAACGTAAAGTCAATTTTCATGTTGGGAATCCGGGAAAACTCGACTGAATATATCGCACACACAAAATTTGAATATTTCTAAAATTGACCGTTTAAAGTGCCATGGCTGGAAATACATTCAAATGCAAGGTATTAGTGATGCTCATACGTGGGAAAAATTTCAGGTTAATTTTCATGTTGAAAGTCCGGGAAAACTCGGTTGAATAAAACATATCAAATGGTTAAGAAATCCACAGAACCACCAAGCCGAAAAATGCCGATAATGCAGATTGAATTCAATTAAGATTAAATGACATCCGAATAATGTCGATAATGCAGATATATATATATATATATTTTTCAACATGAAAATTGACCTGAAAGATTTTTCAGGAATGATCATTATTAAGACCTTAAATTTGAATCTATTTTCAGCCATGTCACTTTAAACGGTCAATTTTTAGAAATTTTCAAATTTTGTGTGTGTGAAATATTCAAATGAGTTTTCCTGGACTCCCAACATGGAAATTGACCTGAAAGATTTTCCAAGTATGAGCATCATTAAGACCTTTCATTTGAATCTATTTTCGGCTATGACACTTAAAACAGTCAATTTTTAGAAATTTTCAAATTTTGTGTGTGTGAAATATTCAAATGAGTTTTCCTGGACTCCCAACATGGAAATTGACCTGAAAGATTTTCCAAGTATGAGCATCATTAAGACCTTTCATTTGAATCTATTTTCGGCCATGACACTTAGAACGCTCAATTTTTAGAAATTTTCAAATTTTGTGTGTGCGATATATTCAAATGAGTTTTCCCGGACTCCCAACATGAAAATTGACCTGAAAGATTTTCCAGGTATGAGCATCATTAAGACCTTTCATTTGAATTATTTTCAGCCATGACACTTTAAACGATCAATTTTTAGAAATTTTCAAATTTTGTGTGTGCGATATATTCAAATGAGTTTTCCCGGACTCCCAACATGAAAATTGACCTGAATGATTTTCCAGGTATGAGCATCATTAGTACCTTACTTTTGAATTTATTTCCAGCCATGACACTTAAAACGGTCAATTTTTAGGAATTTTCAAATTTTGTGTGTGCGATATACTCAATCGAGTTTTCCCGGACTCTCAACATGAAAATTGACCTGAATGATTTTCCAGGTATGAGCATTATTAAGACCTTAAATTTGAATCTATTTTCAGCCATGTCACTTTAAACGGTCAATTTTTAGAAATTTTCAAATTTTGTGTGTGCGATATACTCAATCGAGTTTCCCCGGACTCCCAACAAGAAAATTGAGCTGAAAGATTTTTCAGGTATGAGCATCATTAAGACCTTTCATTTGAATCTATTTTCGGCCATGACACTTAGAACGCTCAATTTTTAGAAATTTTCAAATTTTGTGTGTGCGATATATTCAAATGAGTTTTCCCGGACTCCCAACATGAAAATTGACCTGAAAGATTTTCCAGGTATGAGTATCATTAAGACCTTTCATTTGAGTTATTTTCGGCCATGATACTTTAAACGATCAATTTTTAGAAATTTTCAAATTTTGTGTGTGCGATATATTCAAATGAGTTTTCCCGGACTCCCAACATGAAAATTGACCTGAATGATTTTCCAGGTATGAGCATCATTAGTACCTTACTTTTGAATTTATTTCCAGCCATGACACTTAAAACGGTCAATTTTTAGGAATTTTCAAATTTTGTGTGTGCGATATACTCAATCGAGTTTTCCCGGACTCTCAACATGAAAATTGACCTGAATGATTTTCCAGGTAAGAGCATTATTAAGACCTTAAATTTGAATCTATTTTCAGCCATGACACTTTCAACGACTAATTTTTAGAAATTTTCAAATTTTGTGTGTGCGATATACTCAATCGAGTTTACCCAGACTCTCAACATGAAAATTGACCGGAAAGATTTTCCATGCCTATTTTCAGCCATGTCACTTAAAACGGTCAATTTTTAGAAATTTTCAAATTTTGTGTGTGCGATATATTCAAATGAGTTTTCCCGGACTCCCAACATGAAAATTGACCTGAATGATTTTCCAGGTATGAGCATCATTAGTACCTTACTTTTGAATTTATTTCCAGCCATGACACTTAAAACGGTCAATTTTTAGGAATTTTCAAATTTTGTGTGTGCGATATACTCAATCGAGTTTTCCCGGACTCTCAACATGAAAATTGACCTGAATGATTTTCCAGGTATGAGCATTATTAAGACCTTAAATTTGAATCTATTTTCAGCCATGACACTTTCAACGACTAATTTTTAGAAATTTTCAAATTTTGTGTGTGCGATATACTCAATCGAGTTTACCCAGACTCTCAACATGAAAATTGACCGGAAAGATTTTCCATGCCTATTTTCAGCCATGTCACTTAAAACGGTCAATTTTTAGAAATTTTCAAATTTTGTGTGTGCGATATACTCAATCGAGTTTTCCCGGACTCTCAACATGAAAATTGACCTGAATGATTTTCCAGGTATGAGCATTATTAAGACATTTTATTTGAATTATTTTCAGCCATGTCACTTTAAACGGTCAACTTTTAGAAATTTTCAAATTTTGTGTGTGCGATATACTCAATCGAGTTTTCCGGACTCCCAACATGAAAAATGATCTGAAATTTTTTCCACGTATGAGTATCATTAATACCTTTCATTTGAATCTATTATCGGCCATGACACTTAAAACAGTCAATTTTTAGAAATTTTCAAATTTTGTGTGTGTGATATATTCAAATGAGTTTTCCTGGACTCCCAACATGAAAATTGACCTGAAAGATTTTCCAAGTATGAGCATCATTAAGACCTTTCATTTGAATCTATTTTCGGCCATGACACTTAGAACGGTCAATTTTTAGAAATTTTCAAATTTTGTGTGTGCGATATACTCAATCGAGTTTCCCCGGACTCCCAACAAGAAAATTGAGCTGAAAGATTTTCCAGGTATGAGCATCATTAAGACCTTTCATTTGAATCTATTTTCGGCCATGACACTTAGAACGCTCAATTTTTAGAAATTTTCAAATTTTGTGTGTGCGATATATTCAAATGAGTTTTCCCGGACTCCCAACATGAAAATTGACCTGAAAGATTTTCCAGGTATGAGCATCATTAAGACCTTAAATTTGAATTATTTTCAGCCATGACACTTTAAACGATCAATTTTTAGAAATTTTCAAATTTTGTGTGTGCGATATATTCAAATGAGTTTTCCCGGACTCCCAACATGAAAATTGACCTGAATGATTTTCCAGGTATGAGCATCATTAGTACCTTACTTTTGAATTTATTTCCAGCCATGACACTTAAAACGGTCAATTTTTAGAAATTTTCAAATTTTGTGTGTGCGATATACTCAATCGAGTTTACCCAGACTCTCAACATGAAAATTGACCGGAAAGATTTTCCATGCCTATTTTCAGCCATGTCACTTAAAACGGTCAATTTTTAGAAATTTTCAAACTTTGTGTGTGCGATATACTCAATCGAGTTTTCCCGGACTCTCAAGATGAAAATTGACCTGAAAGATTTTCCAGGTATGAGCATTATTAAGACATTTTATTTGAATTATTTTCAGCCATGTCACTTTAAACGGTCAACTTTTAGAAATTTTCAAATTTTGTGTGTGCGATATACTCAATCGAGTTTTCCGGACTCCCAACATGAAAAATGATCTGAAATTTTTTCCACGTATGAATATCATTAATACCTTTCATTTGAATCTATTTTCGGCCATGACACTTAAAACGGTCAATTTTTAGAAATTTTCAAATTTTGTGTGTGCGATATATTCAATCGAGTTTCCCCGGACTCCCAACAAGAAAATTGAGCTGAAAGATTTTCCAGGTATGAGCATCATTAAGACCTTTCATTTGAATCTATTTTCGGCCATGACACTTTAAACGCTCAATTTTTAGAAATTTTCAAATTTTGTGTGTGCGATATATTCAAATGAGTTTTCCCGGACTTCCAACATGAAAATTGACCTGAAAGATTTTCCAGGTATGAGCATCATTAAGACCTTTCATTTGAATTATTTTCAGCCATGACACTTTAAACGATCAATTTTTAGAAATCTTCAAATTTTGTGTGTGTGAAATATTCAAATGAGTTTTCCCGGACTCCCAACATGGAAATTGACCTGAAAGATTTTCAAAGTATGAGCATCATTAAGACCTTTCATTTGAATCTATTTTCGGCCATGACACTTAAAACGGTCAATTTTTAGAAATTTTCAAATTTTGTGTGTGCGATATACTCAATCGAGTTTTCCCGGACTCCCAACATGAAAATTGACCTGAAATTTTTGAGGTTTTGCTTCATATATTTCTTCGAGTTGCCTCAGTGGTAAAATAGTTTTGTATTATAGTTTTAATGCATTTAACGCAACGAACTAGACATTTTGGATTAAAGAAGAAATTACTGTTTAACACCAAATGTATTAATCTGATTTAACGACATTTTTAGGCTGGCTATGTATGCGAACCTATCTTACCATCTTTTACTAGCGGATAATCATTATTGTTTTTAATCTGCATTATCGACATATTTCGGGTAGTTACATTCGAATCTGCATTATCGACATTTTTCGGCTTGAGTGAGTCGGCTAACTTTAACAGTATTATATAATTTAGTGTATACGAACTTGTAGTAATGATAAATAAGTTCGTAATAAAATCCGATTGTAAAATTTGATCGTTCGTCGTATCTAAAAATGTTCCAGGAACCCGAGTTGTAAACCCGTATACCAGTTCAGCTGGAACTTTTAGTTCGTCACTGTAAGTCGTTCGTAGTCCAAGTAAGATTGCAGAAAGAACACTAGCCCAATCAGATCTGTCGAAACACATAATGGCAGTTCGTTCAAAACCATTTAAGTTAGACAATGTGGCAATGAACTCTGGCACACCAAAGTGAGCTATCCACTGAGAGTAAACAACGAAAGCAACGATTGCAGCAGTTATATCCGGAACTGAAACCGCCTCGGGCCAGCGAGTATATCTATCAACAAATGTAACGCAATACCGCTGATTATCAGAAACTGGTAAAGGACCAATGATATCGAGGTGAATAATCGAAAGCGTTGAGTAGTTAATTTATAGTTACCAAGCGGAGATTTTGTATGTCGAGAGATTTTAGTCTTTTGACAAGCCACACAACTTTGAGCCATTTTCTGAACGTCTTTTTTAATCGATGACCAGATGACATTCATTGAGTCAAAAGCTTGATGGATGCTTTGCTTAGAAATATCACAATAAATTAATTTTTTTGAATTGAAAGTAACGAGAAATTTCTCAAATTTGAGAACGGAGTTACTCCTTAAAATTTCATGAAGTTCTGTGTCATTAGTCTGAGCATCTGCGATGATAGCATAATCAATACTTTCGGGAATATAGAGATCGGCGTGATAGAGAATCTGTGACAACGTTATCCAGTCCAGAGATGTGCTGAATATCGGTGGTGACACAGCCACACAGAAAAGCGTACGTAAGTGGCTTATGATCGGTATATAAAGCGTGAATAAACGACCTTCGAGAAGATATCGAAAATGTTTAATAACCGAATAATCCGTGAGAAGTTCACGATCATAAGCACTGTATCTTTTTTGCGTATCTCTGAGACGTACCGAAAAGAAACCGAGTGGTTGCCAAGTGTCCGATACTAACTGCTGGACCACCGGCCCGGTCACCGTATCGGAAGCGTCAACCATGATGGCCTTTACAGTTATCGAACGCTTCGATAGCCACCGTTGACCATTGTATTGGAACTCAACTGTTTTTAGTGTACCCTTTTAAGAAATCGTTCAATAATTCATGGTCATTAGTGGCACCTGGAATGAAGCGTCGATAAAAGTTGATCATGGCTAAAAAATGTTTCAGTTGTTTAACAATCGTTCATGCGACAGTAATATACCTTGTCCAGTTACCAAATGGCCTAAAAAGATAATTTCGGCTTTTCGCATTTGTGAACGTTTACATTTTCGAGATGTTCGTCATAATTTCGAGAGGCAATGAGCACGCTGTTAAGTCCACGTAATGTTGAATGCATAAGATGTTGGAACAATTGTGCTGCATTTCTAAGACCGAACGTCATTCTACAAAATTCAAATAGTCCGAAAGATGATTGCTGTTTTTGTAATGTCAGTCGGTTCAATAGGAATTTGGTGGTAGGCCTGGACAAGATCTATCGTTCTGAACATAGTGCAGCACGAAAGTCTCCACACGGTCTCCAAGTTCCATTCTTTTTGGGTACTAAGTGTAGCGGGCTGGACCAAGAGTTGCTACTAGGTCTGCATATTCCGAGTTTCATCATGTTTTCTAATCCTGTCTTCGCGATGATGAATTTGTCGGGTACTAGTCGTCGTGGTTTGCATGCAACCGGTGGTCCGTTTGTTTCAATTTTGTGAGTTACATTATGTCTAGTATTGTCAATATTAATGCTACCGTGAATGACTATTAAAAATTTTGATATTACATTGAAAACTCCTGGGTTCATTGTTGACTTATCGATCCTAGATACAGTAGTATCATCGTAGGAGGAAGGAGTTCTCTGATGTCAACTTTTAAAAATTTAGTACCGTGCGCATTTACCGAAGAATCGTTCGCTGCGAACAACCTGAATGATGGGTCGACACTTGGATTCCGAACAAAACGGGCTGGCAAGACTGAGACATCTGCACCTGTATCTACTAAAAAATGAGTACGAAGAAAAATTTCGTAAATTAAAAGACGGTTAGATTTAGAAACGTAATTACCCACCGCCAATTGGGGATGACTATTTATTTATTTGAAACATTGTTATCGAAGTTATTTGATTCAGACTTACAGGTTTACATTTTAGTGCCTTTGTGCCGAAATGATGATGATAAAAACAAATAAAATTATTATCAGCCGAAGAATCACCATAAAAAGGATTGAAAGAATATCGAAAATTTGGCGAGTTTTGCCGTGAATAATTATTTTTAGAATTTGACGTGACTTTCATTAGATCGTGATCTATAATTTTGAAAAAATAAAAATAATTTCTGAAATCTCCGATAACAATGTCCTTTTGAACAGGATGCAGAAGTCTCAATAGAGTTTATTTGTGCCTGAGTTATAGTCTCATGTACGTTGTCAGCCCGTTCTGCAAGGACTGACAGAGAGACGAGTTACGATCCTCTACACAAACGACGCGCGGAGTAACACCATACAAACATTTGTGACAAAGTTAAATTAAAATTGTTTTTTGTATAATAAATCCAGACCGTGAAACATGACGTGACGTCGTTTTCGAATGGTGTGAGCACCTACCACAAGCTGTGGTACTTTCTTAAGATTGCTAACGTGTTCCTCAAATGTGCGGCCTAGTGCAATGTTGTCATCGAAATAGACCAGACTTGTTTTTCAATTTAGGGCTCTTAGAACTTGCTCCATTAGTCTCTTATGTAATGGGCGTTTGTTGGCATCGCAAACACCATGACGGGTGGCGCAGTCGCTTTGGTTTCCTCTTTTATTAGTACCTTTTGCGCGATATTCTAGTAATCTCGCCTGCACAACTTTATTGAATCAGTTTAGCAACTGATGGCCACATATTCCAAGCCAACGCCAATCCTTTTTTCAAGGTTTTACCTCTAGTATTGGATCTATGAAGTTTCAGATCTCGTCTTTGGCAGCATTGATAATCGCAGGCAGTACTGATAAGCGTGACGCGCCAATTTAGGTATTGCAGGTTCTCCTCACATAGTTGCCGGTTACTTTGGAGTTATATTTTGCATAGTTCTCTGCATAGCTGCTCTGAACGCAGTTGATCGAAATTAGTGACCATTCTCTTCAGTTGAAGCATGGGTTTTCTTATCATATGTCCCAAGTTCAAATATGGTTTTGTTGTTCAGGAGTATTCAGATTTACTATTTCAGTCTTAGTGTTGTTTCCGTTAACTACTCGACCACCGAGCGTTATATCTGTATAAAGTAAAATTCGTAACAATATACAGACTTTCTTATCACCTTATCTATATTTTAAATAGGGGCCATAACTATGACTTTCACTCACTAAATGGTCATTTTTGTCGTTTCCACGGATACTGAAGATTAAAGTACTTGAAAATTAAAAACTTCCTCGCGGCGAAACATTACCCCAAGTAGAAAACCAGGTTTTATTCTGGAAATTCCACCCTTCTCAAAAAAGGCCGGCTCCATGGATTCTGGGGAAGCCAACCGTTGCAACCAATATATAAAATAAACATAAAAACAAAGATCGTTTTATTCGAGGAGAACGACTTGCTACATAAAAAGAACGCTCCTTGTAAACCAATTTGAGCCTGGAGCGAGCAGAAAGAATTATCCTTGTAGAAACGTTCACCAGAAACCTAATATCAATGTTGCTGAACCGGTAAACAGCCAGAATTAATATGCGATGAACTCAGACGAATTGAATAGATAAATCTCTTGGATGTTTAATAGAAATAAACGTGGAAAGTATAGCCACCGAGGCAAGCAAAGCAGCACGGAAGCATGATGAGAGGATTACAATCACCCAAACGTCAAAGCTGGCGCACTGCTTGATCAACATAGCTTTATAGCCGGCGCAAAGCAGAATCAACACTAGATAGAATTTAGAAGAAGAAAATTGCAACTCCAGTCAATCTTATCTGGTTTGGCCTTAGAAAACAAGTTAACTCGAAAATAAATATTCTGTGGTATTTAATCGGTTTCCCAGCAAAACAAAATGTGAAGTCTTTTGACCATGCTGTATAAGATAGCGGAAATTTGACAGCGAAAAATAAGATATTACGCTACTCGCCGCAAGTGGCAGCACCATCACAAACGATAATTTTATTTGTTATATAATTACCAGCGGACATTTTTTATTCATTTCGCATCTTTTCTATCACTAAATAAAAGATCCCAGCGGAATAAAATATTAAACGTGATCCTTAAAATGACAAATTGATTGATCTCCGAAGAACTCGGTAAATGAAATCTTGAAATTTAACAATATTCTGTTTTTCCGCCATTTCTTAAAGAATGGCGATGAAATTTGGATAGTAGTATTGATCAGGGATTTTAAAGTAAGTTTTGCACAAAATTCTAGGATCTGTTCATGCTGGACTAAACTTGGCCATTTCATAACCAATCCTTTTGAAAAAATAAAAGTTTTTATTTATTAATTTCTAGTTTTTGGCCAATATCTCAAAAACTTCCAATAGTAACCAATACTTTCGGCTGTTTTTCTAATGGCTTAGGTCATACTGAGACTACCAGGAGAATTTGGGGAAAATTTATGAACTAGAATTTTCACTATAATTTTTTGATCTTCTGCGGCTATTCAAGTTGTTTTCAGTTTTTGGCCAATATCTCGAAAATTTCCACTAGCAACCAATACTTTCAAATTTGTGGAAAATTTATGAATGAGAATTTTCACTATAATTTTTTGACATTCTGCAGCCATTCAAGTTATTTTCAGTTTTAGGCCAATATCTCAAAAGCTTCTACTAGTAACTTACTTAAGTACTTTCGGATGTTTTTCTAATGGCTTAGATCATACTCAGGTTACAAGGAAAATTGGGGAAAATTTATGAATTAGAATTTTCACTATAATTTTCTGATTTTCTGCGGCCTTCTGAGTTTTTGGCCAATATCTCATAAGTTCCGCTAGTAACCAATACTTTCGGTTGTTTTTCTAATGGCTTAGGTCATACTGAGATTACAACGAAAATTTGGGGTAAATTTATAAATTAGAATTTTCGATTAGAATTCTGATTGTGCTGCCACTTGCGAAGGGTAGCGTAATTTCTTATTTTCCTCTGTCAAATATCCACTATCTTATACAGCACCTTTTGACCCACTTTTTTGTTTGTAGTGTCAATACATTTTTACAGCTGGTAGCCTACGGTTGTCACTGTGGTTACTTACAACTCTGTATATTACACTCTGTATGTAAATTCATTCCAACCTATTTTGATTCGGACTCTGCGACGAACCAGTAAAACACTGTGTGTCACTATGCTAAGCAACATGCAATTACACAAATTAAACAACTCGGCCGAAAGGGATATTAAAGCAAAATGAATTTGGTTTGAACAATTTTTTATGTTGTAAAATCAGATTTTCAAGAGCACCCGCATCACTTGAATTTAATGTTGAAATTAAAATGAATATTGCATTATGAATTCTCTGTATTCAGAGTACCTACTCTATATACATATTCATTGTACATAGACGTTGAAGTGCATTCGAAATTATGTGATTCCCATAACGAATACAAAAGGATTTTTGATAAGAGATGGAAAATTGAAAATATTTTCATTATGATGTGGATACACAGGAACACAGATACGTACAAAAGCCTTATATAGAGAGCACTAACACATGCAGTAAACAATGAAATATTGCTGGAAGCGTTATTTTTGAATGTTAAATTCATACGTATATTGAAAATGAAATGAAAAGTAAGAAATTTTGTTTCCCAAAAATGTGTATTGTTCGGTGTGAAAGGGGAAATAATTTGGTGTAGCTATAGAATCAGTGCGGAAGGCGTGGAGTCTTTATATAATTCATTCAGAGTTTAATCTTATTGTTGTACGAGTCACCAAAATAATACGAAATGTTCATAAATTTGATTAATTGTACTGCTATTGGGGCACAGTAAAACCAAAATAATGAACAGCCGAAGAACAAACCCGTTACGCAAACCTACAATTGGGAAACACTGCACTACACAGTACTTATTGTGCTGTTAAACCCATTAAAACGTATTAATTCGAAATGTATGCTACGCTATGATTTCTTTATATGCTTCATGTGATGTGTTGTGAATGCATCATTCTGGAATTTCATGCAATTTACAATAAAATACAACAAATGATTATGAGAAGAATTATACGATCCGCGCGAATCAAAAGAAACGTATTGTAGAATGGAAATATATAGGATTGCAACATAAGATAAAGAAGCTGGAGAAAGATTAGCAATTTCACACATAATATATCGCGAAATGATATATGGATTTATGTTGCGATATTCACATTTCGTAGAATAATAACGGTGGCAAAGTGGCGCGACCTCAAATTCGACCTTGCTCACCTATCCAGCATAACATTATATTCGTTTCGCGATCTTTGCCCTTTGTGCAGAACAATAAAAAATTATAATTTTCTCATCAAATTGAAAATTGTACTCGCATATTTTATGTTAATTTAAATATGATTGCAATTTATGCTGTACACACATACACATACGTAATCATTTTTGAAATTGATAAATTTCATTTGCGCTTCGTACCGCTACCCTTTAGCACATTACACTGAGTTAAATTGAAGTTGTGCTTTAAACAGAAAACCAATTTTCACGCAAAACTTTTATCATAACTTCATTAAAAATAATGATAACAGTAATAAAAATAATTTAAAAAAATATTTCATAATAAAACTTGACTCAAATTGACTTCATAAAATATCATTAAAACCGAAAATTTATTGGTCGAATTTTTTCCTATTTCCTACTACATGGTGGTACTGTGGCCACACAATTTTCACACAAAATTTTTTTTTACTTTATTCGGTTCGTAATTAATGGGAACTAGAAAGACAAGACAATACTATTTATGGTTCAACCTCAAAAGTCTCGGCAACACAAAGTATATATCTCGTAGTTTTCGTAGAGAGAGGAAGTTAATGGAAAACCAAGGAAATAAAAAACGCAACAAAAAATTGTTATCATCGTCTCGCGGTTTCCTCTCTTTGCAATATATTTCACCATAAATTTAAACGTCTCTACGAGTCCATATAACATATACATATGTGTATAATGTTTTAAGTGGAAATGTCTGTGGGCGGTGAAAATGAGAGCTTAGGTGTATAACATAAAAATTAAGTGGTAGATTTATAATCGAACATTTTTTTAGTTCAAATCGTTAGGATTCATTAAATCTAATCCAAAATTATTATTATGGTTAACGATTAGCCAGCTCATCGATGTAGATCTATATCTAGATAAAAATTAGTCTTTATCATTTCAAGATGCGTTAGGTAGTCTAGTAGTGGGATTTATTATACGATCAATAATTATACTTCCCCCTATTCAGCGGTCATCAGAAGTGAGAAGGATTTGTAATTATTTCTTTCATACACCGGCCAGTTTAGCCACATATGAAAGACTTTAGCATATACGAACATTCAAGATAAATCAGGTGACGTGAAAGATATAAATTTTGTTGAACTGGAATTGCACCCCGGATTAGCTCAGTAACAACAACAGCGTAAACCGTGTGGTTTAATAAGGCCGCGGACTAAAATATTAGGTTTCTACTAAAAACTGAAAATGCAGACAGCTATCCAGTTAACCATAACTACCGCAATAACCGGAGCAAAATCTTCAACAGTGAGATCACCAAGTTTTTAATGGTGAAGAGTGTTCTTTGAAGAGACATCAAAATTATCAAATGCCAGCAAATTTTAATACCGACCAAACGGCACAGTGGTTAAAACTTTGGCGTTTGGATCGGACCTATAGTGCCAATTTTTGGTAAAATTGCGACATCAAATTTTTTCGCAAATTATCCTCATTAGTAGCCATATTGTTTTAGGAGCTTTTTCATAAAGAATTGGAGAATTTACGTTCATTCGGTTGGTAGTCGCGAACTTCGTGAATTTTCGATCGTTTTCTTGAGGTTGGACCATATCATAAACAATAAGTATTAGAGGCGTTAGATCTTTTGTCACGAAATAGTGAATTTATGATGATCTTCGTAGGGTTGAACACTGTTGAATGGAGTGCCATAAAATAATTTCCAATTTCGTAAGCTCGATGCGTGAATATACGTAATTATTGTAGTGTTGGACGCTACTGAATGAAGTGTCTTAATAAATTTCTAATATCGTACTCTCATGCCAAGTTTTATGTAATTGTAGCAACCAAATTTTTGGGCAACTTCGTTAATTTTTGGTTTTTTGCGTATGTTAGTTTTTAAGTTGAGCGCCATAAAAATATCAAATATTATAAGCCCAATGCCGATTTTCCTCATGGTTTTAGGGGGGCGGTTCAACTTTTTGTCACGAAAAGTAGAATTTATAATAATTTTTCTATGGTTGGGCACTTCTGCCCATTCATTGTCGATTTTTGTGAAATTGACGTATCAAAATTTTTCACAATTTTTGTTGATGGTTAGTCTTACTGATTTTGAGACGGTTACATTTTGTTCGCGAAATGGGGAATGTATGGCTATTTTCGAAGAATCGTTCTAAATTGAGTGTCATAAAATAGTTTCTAATATCGTAAGATCAAGATTAGGACACCCACTCTTTTTGACAAGGGTAGTGATTTGGATTCAATGGTGGATATTCTTACTAGGGCTTGCAGAGTATTTTTATGAAAAAAACTTGCCCATTACCAAAGCTGAGGGGAAAGCACAAACCTGTTTGGTGGATCCCGGCACTTGCGGCATGCCGAAAAGTCTGCGGGTCTGCTTTCAATAGAGCGAAAAAATCGAGAGAAAGCTAAAACTTCGACTTCTACAAGGAATGCCTCACAGAATATAAAAGAGAGACAAGGATGGCACAAAGAAATTCGTGGAGGCTCTTCTGTGATGGAATGGAAGAGGTCTCGGAAACCTCGCGCTTAAGAAAGATTCTCTCTACCAGTCCAATTGGTCTAGGCTATCTGATTAAAGCGGATGGCGAATGAACGGTTTATAATGAAGAGACTCTTAATCTTCCGATTGAAACTCATTTCCCGGAAAGTGAGGATGCGTCGTTTGCAGGGGTGGATGACTGCGGGTCTATGGATGACTGTGGTGCGCAACTGTTTTGTACAGTGGATATTCTGAATACACGGACGATAAAAAAGTCTATTAAAAGTTTTAAGCCCTATAAGTCAGCTGGTCCGGATGGGATTATACCAGCAGAAATTCAGAAGAACTCGGAGTTCTTGCTTCCCTGGCTAGAGGTTATCTTCAAAGGCTGTCTGAAGCTGGGGTACATCTCAAATAAATGGAGGGAGGCTAGAGTGATCTTCATCCCGAAAGCAGGTAGAAGCTCGCACATCAATTCGAAAATTGTACCCAGAAACTGGGCACAATCTCAACTTGCGTACATAAGCGTAGGGTACGGCACTACATGCCTCGGGTTCGCGAAATTGGGAAGTCACTAGTTTCTCGATATCGAGGGCGTTTTCAACAACGAGAAGGTGAAGGCAGTTAGGGATGAATTACTGCCACTCGAGATTGAACACCCTGTAACCAGGCCAATTAATCATTTGCTAGGAAGCAGCAGGGTTATTGCGGGGATGGGGGAAGTCTCCGTCAGAAGACGGGTTGTTCGGGGAATACCTCCAGGGAGGTGTCTTCTTTCCCCTTCTTTGGAATGTAATGATCAATGGACTACTAGTGGAATTGGAGGTGGAAGGAATAGGTGTAGTTGCTTATTCCGATGACCTAGCGATAGTTGTCTCGGGAAAGCACCTTTGGTACAATAAGGGATACGAAGCATAATGCACTATCAATCACTGTAGGTTGGACCAGCAGATGTAGTTTGGGTTTTCACTAGGAGATATAAAATTACGGAAGTGGTTCCACCAAGTCTGAATGGTACTATGCTGGCCTTTATTGATAAGGCGAGATATCTAGGGATTCTTCTGGACAGTAAGGTAAGTTGGACACCAAATACGATAGAAAGAGTGAAGAAGGCCACTGTGGCACTCTATACTCTTGCAAAAATGCCATCGATAGGAAATGGGGTCTGAAACAGGAGCTGGCCAATACGACCGCCTGGCTATTAACGGTTCCGAGGTGGAAGTTCCTGCAAAAAAGGCACTCAGCTTTAGTCAATTCTGTGAGGCAAGAACTGGTGAATTTGGATTATATAACACCCCTGTTGTGATTTTGCAAGGCTCGATGGTAGAGTGGGAGCTGGCGTGTTTTGTAGGGAATTAAATCTGGGTCAATCCTTTCGTCTTCTTCATTACTGCAGGTGTACCAGGCTGACGTTATAGCGATTGAAGACTGGTATTACTATTTATGTGGATAGTCGGGCAACCATTCATTCACTGGATTCAGTTTCCCTGGTGCCAAGGGTGGCGTTGGATTATCACACATCTCTTAACGAGATTAGTGAATTACTCAATATCCAGTTGGCCTGGCTTCCGGGCCATTCTGATGATGACTGATAGAGTAGCGAAACGAGAATTGCCTGAGTGAAACTTGGATCGCTCCAAGATCTTAATCACACTAAGGAAGCGTGATTTAGGTATAATTGTCAGGGTACCTACCTGACACTGGCTCTTCGGAGATCATGCGAGAAGGCTGGATCTGGATGCAAATGACTTCTGCAGAATCTGGAAGGACGAGGAGGAGACGGAAACTCTTGTTCACTTCCTGCTCACTTGATCACTTGCGCAAATACACTATGGACAGCCTCTCTGATTTCGAAAACTGTAATGTGCGAGATCTTATACGCTACATTAAAAGCACTAAATGCTTTTAAATCGAGTTTAATTATGTCGCATCCTGTGGTATCACAATGGGCCATAATTAACCTAAGTGTGTGATAGCAACCACTGAAACCTAACATAACCTAAGATCATTGTCGATTTTTGTGAAATTGCTGCATCAACATTTTTCGCGAAATTGGTTGATGGTTCACCTTAGTGTTTAGGAGCCTGTTTTAGGGGTCCCGAAACGTACAATATTTTCGAATATCATGAATGTTGAATAACAAAATATGTCCAGTATCGTGAGCTCAATGCCGATTTTTGTGAAATTGCATCTTCAAAATTTTTCGTGAATTTTCCTGGTGGTTAGCTTTACTGATTTAGAGGTGGTTTCAATTTTGTCATGATATGGGGAATACACAATTATTTTCGCCGAGTTGGACACTTCCTATTGGAACGCCCTAAAAATATTTCCAATTTCATAAGCTTAATGCCAGTTTTTGTGGAGATGAAGCATCCAAATTTTTTTGCGAATGTCATGAATTTTTAACCCTACTAAAAGGGTTGGACACATCTGAATGGAGTAGTTCTGAATGAAGTGCCATAAAAAACTTTCCATTATCGTAGGCTCAATACCGACTTTTATGAAATTGCAGTAACAAATTTTGATGAATCTCGTGAATTTTTGATAATTTTCGTAGTGTTGGACACTTCTGAATGAAATCCCATAAAATTATATTATGAACTGAGTTTAATGCCGATTGTTATGAAATTTTTCGCAAATTTTCCTTACTATTTTAGGGCAGTTACATTTTTTCTCACGTAATGAAAATTTAAGATGATTTTCATGGGGTTGGATACTTCTGGAGGTAGCGCCATAAACAACTGTACATTGTCGGAAGACAGTTTTTGTGGTATAACACACCCACATTTTTGGCGAATTTCGTAAATTTCTGATTTTTGTTGTAAGGTTAGACACTTGTAAATCGAGTACCATAAAAAACTTTCAATGTCGTACGCTCAATTCCAACTTTTGTAAAATTACAGCAATTTTTGCATATTTTGCTGATGGTTAGCTTCACTGCTTTAGGGTGGCTAAATTTTTTGTCATGCAATAAGGAATTTATTCCGCTTTCATAGAGTTGGACACTTCTGAATGAAGTACCACATAATATTTTCCATATTTTTCACTTAGGTGTGGTTAATTTTTTTGAAACGAAATGGAGAATTTCTAATTTTTGTAAGCTCAATGGACATTTTTGTGGAATTGCAGCACCCACATTTTCCCAAATTCTCGAATTCCGTGAACTGTGAATTATTTTCTTAGAGTTGGATACTTCTGAATGGAGTGTCATATACCATTTTCCATGTTGCATATTTAGGGCCGATTAAGTTTCTTGTAACGAAATGGTGAGTTTATGATAATTTTCGTGGGCTTGGACACTTCCGAATTGAGTGCCATAAAATAGTTTTCACTATAGTAAGCTCAATGGTAATTTCTATTAAATTACAGCTAGAATCGCGAATTTGCGCCTGATGGGTTTCTGTTTTTGGGGGCGGTTAATCTTTTTGCTCTGAAATGGGGAATGTATATTAATTTTTGTAGAGATGGGCACTTGGTTTAAGGTCATCAAACTAAGAATATTAAATCGAATAAAATCAAACAGATTAGGACATAGTAGTAACTTGACCAAACTAAATCTGACATATGAATTGACGATAAAAATAATGATAGAAAAAAAATTTTGTGTCAAGATTCCAGAACGCGGGATCAAGTTGAAAACATTATGTGATCTTCCCCGTCGTGCAACTATATGGCACACTGGCGGATCAAATATAGCCAAGGAAACTGGAACAGGAATATTTGGGATTAGGTGATCTTTCAAACGGAAATTCGGTTAATATAAATCCGCATGACACATGAATGTGTCAGAAGAAGATGCAAGGATACTGCGATATTTATAATCTCGGGCTGCAGCACTGCTAGCCATGTCGGCTCGGTCTTCTGTTCTTATCTGACATGGTGCCGTTATTGATGTTTAAAAGAATTGTAGACAAAGGAAGCAAAATTACCCTAATGAAGTTCCACGGCCACTGCATTATTCTAAACGAGACAGCCGGTACTCTGTGTGTGGTTGGTTGCACATAGCGCAACTTCACTACTCACGAACCCAGAATTACCTAAAGACCATCGTAGCAGGTTGGGAAACATCAACTATAACTAACAAACTAAACGGCATCTTGGTGACAACATCTAATTTGACTAATATCTAGGCAAAGTACTCAACTTGAAATACTAATCACTGAGATCTCTAGTACGGTCATCACAGGACATGGACTGTTTAACTGTTGCTTGAACCAATATGGAAATCCCAAAGAACCATGTATGTTATTCACATGAGCTTGCTTTCAAAATATTAAAATCTCTGAAAGCGTGTATTTACTCGACGTTTATCAAGGAATTAAATCCCCACTTAACGTAATAAGCTAGCTGGGTTGCACAATATCGAAAACCCGAAGTGCGTTGATCTCTCTTCTTAGTTTACTCTTTATTAACATAAAAATCCATTCCGACTACAGAAGATTCCTTCCAAAGTTCTTGCCTTCCAAAGAATTCGTTAAATTATGCGGGGTAGTATTGAAATATGAATAGATGCAGGTCTTTCATATTTTATTCATATAGGGTGTTTCAACAGGTGCGCTTCAACTTTTTTCCGATAGGGACGGCGAACGATTCCATATTTTTTATTAATCTTTTGTCATTTGGAAGCTTCATTAGTATACATTTCATCATGGAACACTACACACGTGAACAGCGATTGCAAATCATGCAAATTTTTTATCAAAATAATCGTTCTGTCGATTCTGTCGAATAATCGAAAAATCATCTTCAGCGATGAGGCTCACTTTTGGCTAAATGGATTTGTCAACAAGCAAAATATGCGTTACTGGGCAGGAAGCAACCCACACGTGATTCATGAGGCACCGTTGCATCCCGAAAAAGTCACTGTTTGGTGCGGATTACATGCCGGCGGCGTCATTGGGCCATATTTTTTCATCGACGATAACGATCGCCACGTTACTGTTAATGGAAATCGATACCGCGATATGATAAACGATTTTTTTTGGCCGCAATTGAATGGAATGGACTTGGACGACATGTGGTTTCAACAGGACGAGGCCACATGTCACACAGCACACGATACAATCGCGTTATTGAAGACTAAGTTCGATGAGCGTGTTATTTCGCGAAATGGGCCTGTCCAGTGGCCGCCGCGTTCGTGTGATTTGACACCTCTAGATTATTTTCTTTGGGGTTATGTGAAGTCATTGGTCTTTGCCAATAAGCCGGCGACGTTTCAAGAGCTCAGAGCCAATATAGATCGTGAAATTGCTGGAATTTCGGCCGATTTATGCGAAAGAGTGGTCGAAAATTGGGTTCAAAGATTGGACTTCGTAAAACGTGCACGCGGTGGTCATGGAAAAGAAATCGAGTTTCATACTTAAATGTATATGTTCAAATTCGTTAATAAAAAAAAGTTAGTTCAAAAGTCGAACAGTTTGTGTTTTATTCAAAAAAAAGTTGAAGTGCTCTTATTGAAAAACCCTATATTACGACACTTAAAATTTTAATATACTTAACAAGTCTGTGTTTGTCATCCGATAATACAAGACTCAAGACTTTTGGATCCTAATTGGTTTCTATAAGCTCTCTAGAGACTGTTAGTGCTGCGGTGTCTTCCATATTAGAAAAATTAAACTATCTTGATCTATAGTATTAAACGTTTCTGTCAGGGATTAGAAGCTAACACCATTCAACTGTCGGTTTTAAAATATAGAAACTGCGGAACAAACAACGAAATACCCTAACTGGCTTTAGGTCACTGTTGTCTAACAAGCAGAAATACAAGCAGTGCCAACTGGTCACTTCTATGATATCACCCTGAGAATTTGAACCAAATAAAATGGTTCTGTAATTCTTGTTCTATAGATGAAATTAAGCCCGATGTGCGTTAAATATTCTTGCTTTTTATTCCGAGCGGACCTCTGGTGGGAGCTAATACCGGAATAAACTAAGTAAAAGAATGTGAGTAAAGTTTTTGAATACTAACTTTTTTATTAATTGAATATCAACTTATATACAAATTTTTATACCAAAAAAAAATAATAATTATAATTAAAAATAATAATTATAACTATAATTTCGAGTGAAACCACACCTTTAATCTAGACACCGGCACACTTTCTAATTGGGAGATCATTGCTAACGGTGCCAGAAGACAATTATAGCGAAATAAAACAAAATCGATTATCTAGATGGGAATTTCTACAACAACTGAAGCAGCATTTCTGGAAGCACTGGCACACGGACTATTTGAACTCACTTCAACAACGATACAAATGGAAGCAAGTGCAACCAAATATTGTCAAGGATCAAATTGTACTAATAAAGAACAAGGAAGGTTATCCCAGTACATGGCCAATGGGAAAGGTGGTGGAGGTTCATCCAGGTGATGATGGTAATGTCAGAGTGATATCAGTAAAACATAAGAATGGTATTACAAAACACTCGATAAGAAATGTGTGCCCTTTGCCAATTGACGGCATCATATATTCTGCACCACAAGCACAAACAAACGAAAATCGATTTGATAGGGAGGAAAATATAACAACGGCCGGAAGAGCGACAAGAAGCATGAAAGCCAACCACTGTGGATTGAGTTCTGTTACGAACAACATGACAAACGATAGAACGCAATCAGTAATGAGAGCGAAACCAATGAGGTTTGTGGCATTAATTAAGGCCATTATGTTTGTAATGCTAATTTCACGAGGACACCTCACCAATGCAACTGGCAAAGTACACATTCAACAATTCAACCAGCCAATTGGGGTTTATCTGGAAAACATCGGCTACGTAGAAGTAATTGCAAAGGAATGGAATTTAATAATCCGTTACCAATTGACTAACTATTGGGAAGAAATAAAACAAATAAATGTGATTCATACGGAACTGGCGGAAGCCTGTAAAAGAACACCAGGCATTAATTGTGCCTTGATACTACACCAATTGGATTGGCAACTAGAGGTTGTACGGAAGAACAATGAATTCTTAATGTCCAGTAATAAGGAGAGATGTCGCCAAAAGAGGGGAATTGGAGATACTACGGGGATCCTGCTTGGAGATATATTCGGAATACTAACTCAACGGGAAGCAAATCAATATGAAAACCATTTTGAGACGATTGATGAAAACGAGCGGCATCTATTAGATCTACTTAGCAATCAAACCAGCATCATTGACAACACCATCAGACTATTCAAACATAACACGAACCTGACATTGTTGTCGTTAAACAATTTCAGGGAAAATCAGAACAGACTGCAAATAGAAATAGATCTGCTGAAGGAATATGCTTCCATTGAGGAAAAGGTACGAGCAATATTTACAACAACTCTCGAAATAATGCTAATATTAAATAACATCAAAGAAACACAGGAAAGTTTGTTGGACTTAGTGCATAATGCTCAGCAAAACGTCTTACATCCCACTCTGCTGACGCCATCGCAACTAGAACAAGAACTATCTAAGATAAGAAAGTATCTGCCCCCGTCAATAACTGTGCTTAATGATCACACAGCCGACAATTTAGAGCACATTTATAAAACCATGAAATTAAAAACACGAATAACTCAGGATAACCTAATAATACGAGCAACTATTCCATTAATATACTCATGGAGCTACACACTCTTCTCGGTTATTCCATTTCCAAATATCTATTACAACGAGTACCAAGCATATATTGAAACAAGTATAAATTATATTGCTGTGGATGAACGTCGAGAACACTTCGCATCATTTACCAAAGAGAAATTGAATGATTGTCAAGAGGTCAAATTTAAACATTTCCTGTGCAAAGTGTCACAAGTTTACAATGCAGCATCTACGGAACATGCTTGTGAAATGGCGATTCTTCGTCATACCACTAATCTACAAGGATTATGTAGCATTAAAACAATAAATGCAACCAATCACTGTCGTCGTTGAAGAAACAAACAAGGATGCAATTTGTGGATCATCTGTCATAACGACACGGTTTAGTGGGTCAGGTATCTTAACATTAGATGATGGATGCATGTTACGAGATTCAAGCCAGTATCTAATTGCTGCAGATAAAGTTAATAGTGAGATAAAAGGAGAAATCAATACGCCCGTTTTCGTAAGGCACAACAACTCGAGCAAGCTAAGTTCAACCCTGAATTGGCGCACGATAAGAAGCAACTATAGTCATCGGGCGGAGGAAGATTATATTAACCTAACAGTGGATACCAGCAAACTAGAGCACGACATAGAACTACTGAAGGAAAATCAATATATTCACGAAATGAATAATACACATCATGTTCACCACTACGTATTAACTCATATATTATTGTGGAGCGGCATAATCATTGCAATTGCAATTGCCATTAAATATTTCAAGAACAGACAGAAAAAGAGGCACTCGGCCCGTCGTGGAGTTTTACGAATGGCATCTCCCATTCCAGCCCCAAGAACTTCTAGGGCGCCCCAGGATGTTTAAACACATAAAATAAAAGCGTACATAAATTTTGGCATTAAGCGACAAAGGTGTATTAGCACATATATATATATATATATATATATATATATATATATATATATATATATATATATATATATATATATATATATATATATATATATATATATATATATATATATATATATATATTATACATATATAACGTAAAATATGCAAAATATAATTCTTATAATACGTGTAATAAAAAATGCACTCGTTGCATTTTTTGGTATAAAAATTTGTATATAAGTTGATATTCAATTAATAAAAAAGTTAGTATTCAAAAACTTTACTCACATTCTTTTACTTAGTTTATTCCGGTATTAGCTCCCACCAGAGGTCCGCTCGGAATAAAAAGCAAGAATATTTTAGTTCAAGCAGAGGCTGAACTAACGTACGACTTGAAATAGAGCTCCCTTCGTTTAAAATCAGGGAACTACTGCAAAAATCATAAAATTTTAAATTTATTACGCAATTCCGCATAATTGTCACTTGATCAATATCAGATGAATTCGACACGATTCGACATAAAACTGAATAACAATAAATAATAAAGGCGAGAAAATTTGTGTTATCAAAATGTTTCCCCCAAAAATTTGCCGAGCCTCCCCAAACAATGAAATACACAAGGAACGCGATAATAATTGTAAACAAAAAACAACAGCAAAATAGGGAAGATGTGCCGATAAACACAATAAATAAAATGAAAAACCGTTAAATTCTTATCTCGGCAATGCATTAAGAAAATTAATTTTATTATCTAGCATAAAATTTGGAAAATGTCTTCACGGGGGAGCTGTATATTGACAGTTACTTTATACATAACTACTCGAGTTAAAATCTAAAATAATTTACGTCATCTTAAGTATAGGATTAATAGAATAGTAAATTTTCCCGATTCCAATTAACGCGACTAACCCAACCGAAAATCGGAAACAAAAATTGATTTTCTCTTTATACAAAATGAAAAATTATAAAATAAAAGTTAAAGCGAAAGACAAGTGTCTGTTCCTTGTTGTGAATATTCGTCTGTCGTCTTGTCACATCGTCTAAACTCTAAAGTGGAAAATTTTTTTTCTTCCCATTTTCAATTTACTAATTGAGTTCGTCCGTGTAATTAATCATTCAGTCTTAATTGGTTTTCCCTATATTTTTATTTTGTTCTAATTACTCTACCTCGGTATATAAAGTCTAGTCACAAGAAGGATTGTTTAAGTAAGGACGGCAGCAGTATGTTGATAAGCTATATGCTACGAATTATGTATATTGATTAGGGAAAACCTTTTTCGCAGTATTTTCCCCGTATTTGTTCAACGCGTTATGTGGATGACAAACCAAATTATCTTCTTATAAATCTCACAAAACGAACGTGAAAATAATTCCACGTACATTCCATATCCGTAAAATACACAAACAGAACACCTTAAATCAATACTAATAATTACTAATAATAATTTTCCGATACAAAACTTTTCATGCCGCACTTTATTTATGTTTTTCCGTAAACTTTTCCACAACAACAACAAAACCGCCTATCGTATATAAGAAAGCTTCCAATTACTAGAATAACATTATAAATGTGAATTGATGAAAGTTGTTTTCCAACGTGTGTTTTTTTTTGGTGCGCGGTGCGGGTGGATTTTCCACTTTTTTCTATTGTTTATGATGTCTAACAAGGAAAAATTCAAAGTACATAAAATACACGAACGATTTTTTTTATTAAATTTATTTTCGTTATTAATGAAAGTTGTGTGCGTGATCGGAAGTTTATAGAAAATAAACTTTACGTTTCTTGGTGGCCGTGTGTTTTTCATTCATATTTTCCTTTATATACCTTTTTAGTATTTTCTATTGTACACGATTTTGTTGTTTGTGTTAGACGTTAAATATTTGGTATACGAGTTAGTCGTTTTATAATTGACTTGATTGTTGTTAGTGTTAAGAATTGGAAAAATCATTTTATAGTTAAAATCTACAAAAAGATTGTGTTTCGTTTATGATGGCAAATATCTCCATTTATTTTTCAATCTGCTCGAGAGCAGGCGACTTCAATTAATTCTCAGCTGTTTCATAATGGTATCCACGTACCTTAGCCTTAGCCAACTCTGGCAATGATTAATACTAGTGCTTCGTTTTCCATGACATTTTCCACGACAAGGCCTGTGCGAGAAGAGACCTTATTTCATTTAATTGTAGTGGGAGGAATTTGATGTATATAACTTTCTATTCCACCAGCAGAGCTGGAAATACAGAACAATACATGGAATAATAAATTATTTTGTGGTAGGTAAAAAAAGTTCTCGGTACTTTCGTTTTTAATGATAAAACGACCCCGTTCCAGACACTTACCGATCGTAAGACACAAGACAATACAATTCTAATCTACTAGAAGGAATAATAAAGGCTTAATAGGTTTAATGGTTGACGTTGGTATTGGTCTTCAACAATTGGTTCATTAAATCAGCACCTAAGAAAACAACAACAGGTATTGCAAAAAAAACAAATCTGCAATTCTTCGAAGCTCACAATAAAATTCCTCGTGTTTTACATGCGCAAAATATTTAACCCACTTATCACTAGATATCAGTTGTTAAACTCTGTTTTTTCATAGTGTTCTTTTATAAAATTCTGTATGTTATGGAACTGATCGTAAAGCATAGAATAATTAATTTGGACGACCTTTGTCATCATATACTCAATTCCCAAGTCCTGGATTGAGCAGTCCATAGTTGAATGTAGTCTACGGCAATTTTATATGAGCTGAATGCGTAATCTTTAAATTCGTTGAACTCGGCTTTTTTTATATTTATTTGGCTCTAGCTCCAAATTTGGTGCTATTTGGCCCAGTTTCAAATTACAATCTTTTACAATTTTTACAATTTTTTTTTTAATTTTTCAATCATTTACCTTTCACTTATCAATCCCCTTTCATACTCCTATCTGATTCAAACTAATAAAATCATTCACATTCTTATACACGTTCATTCCCATTCGTAATAATTCTGGCAAAATCCTTGCACCCAACAGAACATCGAACATTTGTATACTCTCATTAAATGCAAAGCATTTTAAAAACAAATGTTCGATGTCCTCCACAATCAAGCAGCCCTCACATAGTTTACACTCAATCAAATTGCGTTTCTTCAAGCATTCTTTCCAATTTCCATGATTCAATCTCACTGGTTCCATTGTTCTTGCCATTCTAGTATCTCCCTTGAGTACCTTAAAGAAAGGTTTACTCAACGGAGAACTAACCAACTCAAAGTACTTCTTGCCTTTCACCTGACATTCTTCAATAAACTCTCTCTCCCGTTTTCTCCACAGATTCACCTGAAACATTCGAAGTACATCTCTTGCATACATGAATTCATATTCATTGACCTCCTCAACCAAAGAACCCCATTTTGCAAGTATATCAGCCCTTTCATTACCTTCAATCTGTAGGTGTGAAAGTATCCATTGAAGAATGACCTCACTCCCACAGGATTGAAGGTACTTATTCAACATTTCCACATACACATTACCATGAGTTCTCCCACCCCTACTAATTAATTCCAATCCATTCTGGGAGTCGGAGAATAATACTATTTACACCATAATTCCAATCCACTCTGCATTCATTATACAGATGCTGGCATTCACTCGTAGTATTTTTTCTTTTCTTATTAACGGAATAAAAATTCCTACACCTACTCGAACATCATTTACACTAGCATCTGTATACACTTCCACATGGCCAACATGATTCATTCGTATTTTTAAAAACTCACTCTTAACCGACAACTCATTCATCATCGCTTTTGTTGTATCACCAAACTTTAAACACACAATTAGATTGCTCGGAGGGCACTTCGGATTTAAAGGTCGAATTTTGGAAAATACATTAATACTTTCCCTTTGTGTCCTTTGGTAGTCCGTCCCTCTTTGCAATCTCTCTTTTATTTCATTCACCAAGAGGTGAATCACCCAATTCGACCACAAAGTGTGTGATGGGGTTGAATTAATCGCGCCCAATACCACTCTGGCACAGGCATTCTCCACATTCATCAACTTTTTAAAACCGACCTTGGTTCCATCACCATATACACTCAGTCCATATACGCAATTTTTGATGACTCTAGCGCCTTTCTAGCATATCAGTCACACCAGGATGAGCTCCTCATTTCGGGTTTACTCACCCATTTGATTACATTCAATCTACGCTTGCAACTATCGGCTAATTTTTACATATGCACTTTAAAACTCAATATCAATCCAGACTCCCAAATACCTATTCAAATTTACACACTCAATTTGCTCATTATACACTTGCACGTCAACCATACGATTCGTTTGAAACGTCATACAAAAACATTTTCTTGAATTTACACATTCTTGAGCCCGACTTTAGGCCTCCTCGATCGTCCTCCCATTGCCCAACACTACAAAGTCATCTGCAAATTGCACAATGACCTTGTCCGAGGAGTTAAACCTATGTATCGAGCTCGTGTAAAGGTTGAAGGGAGTCGGTGAAAGTTTACTGCTTTGGAAGGAAACCCCAGGCCCATAAGGATCTGATAAAGTTTCCCCGGAACCACGTAGTCATATACCCTTTCTATATCCAAAAATACCGCCACAGCATGCGTTTTTTCCTTTCGCACTTCCCACACAAACTTTTCTACACATTCATTAGCAGAGTATTTGCGACGGAACCCAAAGGTGGTTTCCGGCAACAAATTACCCTCATTCACAAATTTGTCTATACCACCTTTCATCATACCATTCACAATTTTAACAAATACATTCAACATACATATTCCCCTGTAATTTGTTGCCAGATTTCTGTCCCGATCCCTTTTAGGAATAAGTACCACTCTGCTTTCCTTCCATTTTTCCGGTATCTGAATACTCATCCATACTTGATTGAGAATTCGAAGCAAGGCCGCCTTGGCGGAAATCATTTTCTAACTCACTCTGTTAGTTCCGGGGGTCGTAGTATTGGATGTTTCTAAGACCTCTCGGAACTCTTCCCATTCAGGTAACAAAATTTCATATCTATCGCTCAAATTACTATGCACACCCGTCATCATTTGTAAAAAGACACCTGCATTCTCTCTGTCATTTAACACTGCATTTCTGTCTTGCGCTCTATAACCTCTCACTCTGTTAAACTTATCCCATATTTCCTTAGTTGTGGTTGTATGTGTCATTTTGGACTCATATTCCCGCCAATTTTTCCTCTTCGCTCTACGGATAGCCTTTTTCAATCTTGCATTCAGCCTTGCATAATTTATTCTGCATTCATGACATATACCCCTATTGAACTTTCTCAATGTTATCCGTTTCCTTACCCGTACTGGATTTCTTTATTCCACCAACCATTCACCTTACATTCATTTCCTCTTACATGTATAGTGCGTGCACATTTCGTTCACTCACTCTATTTCATTCTCAAGTTGGTTAACCTCGTTTGCTTCGTTCATTATGAGAATCTCATTCATACAGTGACTCAGTGACTTGGGCTGCCAACGCGCTAGACATTAATGTTAAGTCTATCGCACTGGCTGTCGACTCCACAGACGCCAGCCTAGTTGACCCGCACCATCATTCAGGATTACGTGATCGGAATCCAAAATAAGGAGAGTCAACAAATTTCCCCAAGCATCATTTCTTTCACACCCCCATACGCGCATTCATATCACCCCCCAGAATCACGTCACTGTTTCCTTCCACCGAGTCAAACAAAATTTGAAAATCTCTCAGATTTTTTTTCTCTATCACTCACTGATTCAATTGGAGTTGCATAAATACTCACAAATAACAAAATTCTGTCCAGATTTCGAGTTTTGGCTGCGATGACTTCGATGCGCTCGAATGATGGTGTGTCGCACTGTACAATACTGATATTGGTCCGTGCTAATATCGCCACTCCGCCGAAGCCATCGGCTCTCGGTCTAGTCAGAAAATTGTATCCACTTACTCGAAAAGTCTTACCCTCACGCTCCCAAGTTTCACACAAAAGCATTACATTCACATCATTCTTGGCCAGATAAGTCCGCAACATATGGCCATTGGCATACATGCTGCGGATATTTATCTGACCAATTGCCACGCATTCATTAGATCTTATCATTCGCACTTCCCTCTAACGGAAAGGAAGAAGGGAAAAAACAATTTAAACCAAAAACTAACGCTTTTTCCCTCCTTCCCTCTAATAATCATCATCGCTCATACCTTGATCATTCTTTTGTATAATCTGCCTCTCGTTAGGATTAAACTCTACATATCTCCGTGATAATACATCTTCGTTGTTCTTTTCTGCCACTGATTTGATGATAATTTTAGTGTTGCACGATCCTGGATCTTGTGTTGTAATGTTGTTTAATTTTTGTTTCGTCATTTCTTTGTTTTTCAGTACTGACGTTTTATCTTTGTTTGTATTGTTGTTACTGTTGTTGTCATTTTCCACATTTCCTTTGTTTCTTTTTAGCATTTCACTACCTGTTTGTTTTTGATGTGTGATCATCAATTGCTTTTAATTTTAATTATTTCTGCCTCCATTATGAATATCGGGCAATTTTTGTCAAACGCGGTGTGATTGTTTGTACAGTTTGCGCATTTTGCGGGTACGCAAACTTCTTCGTCGTGTCCATCGTTCACATTTTTCGCGCATTTAGGCCATGTTCTTGGATGGAAGCATTTCGTTTTCGTGTGCCCGTACCGTTTGCAGTTGTGGCATCTCATTGGGTTTGGGATGTACAACCGTACATCCAACCTCAAAAAACCCGCTTTGATGTGGTTCGGTAACTCGATTGTATTGAATGTGATGATATGTAGTGGCGTGTCTCGTAGCTCATTATTAACTTTTCGTTGTATACGTTCCACTTTTATCACATTTTGAGTTTTTAATTGTTTTTCGATCTCCTCGGTCTCAACATACATCAAATCATGACTATAAATAACACCTTTACTGAAGTTCAAGAATTTGTGTTTTTCTACTTTGACCGGTATGTCTGCTAGTTTAGTGGCCTTTATTAAAGCTTGAAATCCTTCGTCTTTATTTGTCAACACCAAAAGATCCCCGCTGCGTAGTCGCTGCGTCTCCTTGATGTGCGACGTGATCATTGATAAGCCTTTTTCAATCAAGAAAGGCGATACTCCTCGAAAACTGTTGTCACTATCAGCCTTCTTCACTACTACATACTTTTGGTCAGCCTTGTTTTCTTCGAAAAATAGTCGTTTTCTTTTGTTTTTGTTTTCTTCTATTTGAAGAGGACTGCTGCTTCCCCTCATATTCATGAGAGGCTGGAACCGGTTTTTGCTTCTGAATGACATCCTGCCCGTAGGTAGTTGTTGGGTAAAATTTAAATGCCCTGTCACTCAACAAACGAAGTGACTTAAGGTACTGGTGAAGGGACACCCTGTCACTAAAAAAAGGAGTTGACGTACGGTATTACGGTTCTTGTTTGAGCACAAAAAACAATTGTATTGTTAATGTTTATACGACTTTTATAACTAATATATTATAAACCACACACCATTTAACCGATTTAAATTACCCGATACCAAATTAAATTAAAATTAAAACTATACTATGGCAAAAGAAAAGAAAAAAAATTGTTTAAGATTGCTGTCAAAACCACCCTGTTCGCAATGAAATCGAAAACGTAAATTACGTAAATTACACTCCCCGATAGTGGTAAAAATAATTTTTCGTGACGTTTGTTCAATTTGCTCACTAGCGAATTTTAAATTTCGTTAAATTCTAAAATATAATTATTTTCCCTTTCGAGCTGCAAAGCGCTTTCATGAAATTCAAACTTAATTGCATGAATAAACAGCAAATATGCCTCAGTTAAATTGTATTCGAAAAACCGTATCAAAACTACTGGACATCTGTTTAGTGATATCAAATAGGATACAATGAGAGCCATCTCGCTCCAGAATGTTTTAATATGCGTCTATAATCTATTTGTACAAACTCACAAAAGGACTTTAAATTTTCTGTTCTGACAGTATAACTTGAAAAATAGTTATACATTTTGAGCGCAATCCTTCAATTTCAAGCGGCAATGCATCGAGCTTGTGTTTTGCTGCATTGTGAATTGTATGAACTGGGGGCCAATCCCAATCAGATTTTTACTGGTGGCAATACTTCCTCAATTGGAATCAATCGAGCAATTCGTATTGCAGTTATCGGCTGAGAAGGCGATACATTTTGGTAGAAAATTAAATTTACTTAACGATTTTATTGCTGGCAGTTCATCCGAATATATCAACTTTGAAATTTTCCCCGATTTTAGATCGAGCAAATTTTAATTGCGCCGTGGTGGTTTGCATGAAACAGATTGAAACAGATGACGAATGGACATACGAGAGGCTCCACTACTACTAACAACTTGCTACAACATATCTTTTCCAGAAATTGACAACACACCAGTTTTTATAAGAGTTAAGAAATCGACATTACCCTAGGTGCTGATATTTTATTCGAACTGATCTGAGAAGTAACATGAACAACCCAGAACGATTAATATGCACAAAAAAGTTATTGGGATGGGTAATTGGACCCTCAATTACAAGTCAAGGGAAGTAAATCTATCATAAGCTTTCACAGTCACAGTCAACTAATCAGAAAAAAGGTTTGTCATTTTACTACATAATTCTGGGAAATGGAGGAAATTGTAGTAACGAAATGAAATTTAACCAAAGAGAAAGATTTTTGTGAAAAGCATGACATTTAACCAAAGAGATTTCGCTACTTGCCGCAAGTGGCAGCACCATCACAAAAGAGATTTTTTTTTTTGTTATATTATTACCAGCGGAAATTTATTATTTATTTTGTATCTCGTACTAGTAACCAATACTTTCGGTTGTTTTTCTAATGGCTTAGGTCATACTGAGACTACCAAAAAACTGATGGATTAGAATTTTCACTATAATTTTTTGATTTTCCCCAAATTTCCCCAATCGAAAGTATTTGTTATTAGTGGAAGTTTTTTGGCCAAAAACTGAAAATAAACGAATAAAAAAAATTTAAATTTTCAAAAGTACTGGTTATGAAATGGCCAAGTTTAGTCCAGCATGAACAGATCCTAGAATTTTGCACTAAGTTTTCGACTCCTGATCAATACTATTTCCAAATTTCATCGTCATTCCTTTAGAATGGCGGAAAGACGGAATATTGTTAAATTTCATGATTTCATTTACCGAGTTCCTTTACTTCGGAGATCAATCAATTTGTCATTTTAAGGATCAATTTTAATATTTTATTCCGCTGGTATGTTTTATTTAGTGAAAAAGGAGACTCAAAATGAATAAAACAAAATAAATTCTCTTTTGTGAACGTGCTGCCACTTGCGGCGAGTATTGAAATATCTTATTTTCCGATGAGAAATTTCCGCTATCTTATACAGCATGATATCAGAATACCTCGAATGTTAAAATAAAAATGTGGAATGATCAACTACCCTTAGATTTAGCAAACGAATGGCTAAAAATAAGAGAAAGTCTCACAAAGAGAGAGACCAAGGTACTTAATAATAAAGGCTCAGTCGCATATTCAACAGTAGTATACGGACAAATAACAAAATCAAAAGGAAATGCGGTTGTTCAGCTATTACCTTCAAAGATAAAGGTAGCGTCTTTAAAAAAATATCATGAACAGTGCATTGCTTTAAAGTAGATTCCTGATAAAAGTAAAACAAGCTCTTCAAATGAACGTATCTTAAATTACGACCCGGACCTACCCTACCATAGTTCCCGATTTGCTTTCCACACTATCTTTGACGGTAACTGGAGAACTGCTCACGAATATGAACTGGACACAGTGGCGTCACATAATTATATTATCGATTCACAGGATAATCCAACTGACTGTTGCTAGCTAACTTTATGGTGGAATGAGCCAACATGCTCAGCAGACTCAAAGAATTGGCCGATAAGTATAAAAGATCAACCAAACACCACTGAAGAATCGAGTAGTCAGATATTGCAAATACATGATCTGATCGAGAAGATGATTATGAACTATACGTTTTTCATTATATTAGACTAGCGGATAAACAATGTTTTGAGTTTTTTCGGTAGGTGTGTAAACATAAATATTTTCGGCATTCCGACTCTGAAGCAAGCAACGTGAAACGGGCCGTACAAAAAATAGGAACATTCTAAGTTCAAACCAGCAAAACACTAAGCGATTGGCCTTGAGCCTTGTTGACGGTTATGGCACAAGTCGGACGCACTGGAAACTGTAATCGCTTAAAATCAAATCGGTTGAAATCATTGGAGTTCGTGGTATGATGACTGTGGCTTCGATTAAATTCGACGATAGTTTTTTAACAGCAAGTCTTGTTCCGTTGCCCAATTTCGGTGAATCTAAGTTGCGAATGAGCATCAACGGTGAACCAACTTTTAAAGTTAATATGTGTGGTGGCATTCCAGATGGTTTTAAAGAGTTTAGAAACTCTATTGAATAGTTTACAGCTTGTTCCTCATCTATAACTGTGTCAATCGATTTGTACTTGACAACTTCATCGCGTACCTTCAATTGAATTTGATTGTTTATTTTGTTGACATCATCAAGCCAATCATGGTTTTTGAAATTGTTTTTACAATCGGGAAACACTTTCTGCACACAGTTTTGAATTGATGACTGTATTTGGCTGCATATCTAAAAGCTGTTTGGCGAATATTTTCACAGCAGCATCTTGAGGTAAATGCACCCGCATATTTGTCGACAACGTAAGTTTCTCTACATGTCTCCAAAGAGATGACGCTTTCAAAGATGCATTTAGTTCATCGGCCAAACTTTGTCGAAAATCACCAGCAAGAAGCAATATAGCTCCACCCATTGGTTGGTCATTTGCTCTGAAATGTTTGAGAGTACGGGCAAGATTTTCAAGAAATTTCTTGTCAGCCATATTGCATTCATCACATACAATAAGTGAGCTTGTTTTTAATACTGCAGCCATGCCAGAATTTTTACCGATGTTACATGTTGGTGTTTCAGTGTGGTTTACATTTAATGGAAGCTTTAAGAGCTGAATGCGCTGTACACTCACCATCGAGTAACGTGGATGCGATTCCAGACGATGCTACAGCTAGTGTAATTTCATTTTTCGATCGAATTTCAGCGAGGATCAAATTGAGCAAGAATGTTTTTCCAGTGCCTCCAGGTGCGTCAAGGAAAATAATTCCACCACTTTCGTTTGCTACGTGTTGCATAACTTTTTCTAAAACTATTATTTGATCAGCAGTCAAGAGTTGTTTCTGAGTATCGACAAAATGGCGCAATCCATCAGAATTATATTGCCGTTCACTTACCAATTCTCTGTCGTGAACATTGTTTCGATCACGTGTCGGTGCTGGTAGTCCAAGCTAGCAAAGAATTTTGTTGTTGATCGAAATACATCTGTCCTCAAGTAGTATGAGTGCTTCATCTAAAATGTCATCCAAAAACTGGATTTCCACATTCGGATTCGTTCTACGTGCTTGTCACAAGTCGTTAAAATAATTGCAAACAGCGTGCGAATTTGTGGCGGAAGACACGTGAGAGCTGTTTCTGCCGATCTCGTGCCCCAATGTTGATCGTTTTCAAGTAAGGCGAGTCGATAAAATGCTTCTCTGTACGTTTTACATATTTCTTCATTAACCGTTTTCAGAGCTTGGAATGATGATGGACCTTTGACCTTATTTGGATTTGCATCAGATGCACGAACACCAGCATAGTCCATGCATAGTCCAGCATTTTGCTTGTTGTGTTCCAAGTGTAATATTTTGGAACTTCATGATACAGCAATGTTTTCGCAAAATTATCAACTTGACACAATTGAAAAAGAGCCGGAAGTGTTATATTTTGTGGTTGTGCTGCTTTTTCTTCGGCATAATAAACACGTTTACCGTTTTATAAATAAACAGCAAGATTAACAGTTGGATATCGTTCGAGAATACTGAAATCAAGAATTCGCCAGACAGCTTCATTACTGCTGAACTATTTTTGACAGTATTAGACTGTATGGAACAATCCATCTGTTATCAGTTTCAATATCAGCGTTTCTTACTTTAATGGTGGTGGTGAATCCTCCATCTTCTGGCATTCGTCGTCGGTATTTAGGATATCCATCCTACTGGTAAGGATGGACACCACAGACATGGTCTGACAATGTCTGTGATGCGATGACTGACCAGGCGATAGCAAATCTTCCGACCAAGCTGAATGGCACGTAAATGTGATGAAAGATCTGGTCGCCCGTATCTTCGAACATACGTCAAATAATCTTGCGCATACTCATGCATATGTTTTCGGCTTCCAGTATACGAAGCAGGAAGTATGCACATTTGACCAATGTTGACAGCGTTTCCATGTACAGAATGTACAGAAGTCGCTCGCTTTCATTTTTGGCGTACATGTCAACAATGAACTGATGAAAGACTTCACGACATTTCAAAATGTGATTGGATTTTGTTTAATAAATTTTTTCCCATAAACAGACAAACTCATTTATGTATTTTGGACGATATTTACTTCAAAATAGAATAACAAACCTTTTTTGTTGTTGCTGCACCAGTGACCAAGTTTATCTGCATAACGTTGAAATGGTATCCATCTTCACATTGCCAAAACAGTATTGGATATTGAAGGGCATCATACGATCGGCGTGTTTCAGAGACGCGTTGTAAATTTGTATTTCGTCTTTGAATTATGAAGTCTCGCCGATCGAATCCCGTTCCAATCATAATGACTGCCACTTGGCGCTTTATCGGCTCTTATAATGACTTTGTAATCATCTGATGGCATTTGATCCAAGTCGACTTTGAATAGTTTAACCAAATGATTATTCTGACGAAATAAACGTTGCAAGTTTGAAATAATTTCACGTCGTGTTCCGTTGATAACAGCGCAACGTTGATCAACTTCGTCTTCTTCATCTTCTGCGAAATAAATTTGCAAACAATTGGAAGCTTTATCTGGTGTTGGAAGAAGCGAACTGATTTGGTGGTAAACTTGTCCTTGCACTTTGAATGTTGGCGTAAAACCTTGAAAAATATTTTATTTTTGAAAAAAAAAACGATAAAAAAACAGACAAACCTGTATTGCTAACAATGTTTGTAGCTCCGAACGAAGTCATTTAATAGCTCGAATTGTTTTTCCGAATGTTTTCCAAAAAATGTTTGGCGTTGCCAGAAACGTAGCTTATAAGTGGTTCAGGTGCCAGTCATAATTGTCATAATTGAATGCCGCCAACTGAAAATCGATTCTTTGTCTCGATGAAGCCGCTCATAATTGATTACCTTCAAGCCGGTTTTTATGTTATTGAGGAGTTTCAGCAGCTCTTGCTGTAGGAGCTCTGATTCGAACTTGTTCTAGACGTGCTTCATGTTGTTCGGGTGTTTCTACTGCTCTTGACTGCCGCTCTCTCAACCTATTTGGCTTTAATCGCATTTTACGTTGTCCGGGTGTTTCTTATTTTTTGTTAACTAATATTTATTTTCGGATTAATGTGTATATTTGGTCCAATAAATCTCAACCAGGTTAGCAGAGCTTCGGAAGGGGCAAATTGCTGTTTGATGAGCTATACTGGCATGGCAGGCGGAGTTATGATTTGGTTTACTTCCATTTTTACAGTTATTGTTATGCTGTTCACATGCAGTCACCACAATTTGTACAAAAGAAGCATGCCTCTCATCTATTCTTGAAATCTTTTAAATTAGCAGAATTCATCAACAATTATAGATCAATATATCATCTTAAATCGATTTATGGGTTTTTATGGGTCCTCGATCTTCGGCGTGAAAATAATATTTAATATTTAACCTTGGATGCGACTTTAAAATCATAATTTACTTTTACTCTCAAAGAGCGTGTCAATACCATCTCACTCTCAGTAATTTTTTAAAGTGGCATAAATACATCTTCTTACCACTGAAATAATAAGTTACAACTACTACAAATCATGAACAACTGATGTTGTACTCAGAACGAAAAATTACCAAGAGGTTTACAAACGCCTGATAAAAATCATTTCAGGCAGAGACAAGAAATTCAACGTCATCATAAATCATATTATCCAATACCGAAAACAAACATCAAAATAAAAAAATTCAATTTACGCCAACATCATAAGAAAGCACATAAACACTAAATCATGTTTGCGAGCATCTTCTTTGGATATATATAGAAGCACATAGTGGGATAATAATGCGATACATTTCACAAATCTGTTCTACTTCCAGAAAATACATTAACTCATATAACATGCCATTATTATATGCCATTCAGTCTTAAAACGATATTTTGTCAAAATCAGTCTACACACACACAAGAAGACGAAGATTTTTTTTATTTTATTTTGGTTGGGGCATCCACCAAAACGTAAATTTTTGGATGTGCATGCGTTCATGCGATCCAAATCTTAAGTGAATATACCATTGAACGGAGACTTTAATTAAAGGGTACTGTTGTCAGTCTGCTCTCGTAAAAAATACAACGAGAACTACAGAATTAATTTGCTTAAGGATGATTGATGGCATCAAAAAAATCTTTAAGGTGAATACCTAAAATATGTTCGGATGAATAATTTATAAAATAAAAATTTTAATTGATTTTTGTTAAAGAACAGCATCTTTGGTTGTATATACAAATAACATACACGTGAAGCCTAGAGATGTAGCCCAAACCATATACAAATATGGTCGAGAAGAAAAAGGGATCAGAATGCAGTTAATTTAATTACAATCTCAACCTTTCTAAGAATTTTAATTAATTTTATTTTGCCTACAGTTTTCAAATGGAATTTGGTTCGTCTCATGAAATTTATTTTTGGGGTAAAAACATTTTATTGCGTGATTTGGATTTGTTTGTTAATCCAAACGAAATACTTTGGGTTTGCGAGCGACTCGAATTGAGAATACCTCTGTATAAAATGCATCACTTCAATAATCTCATAATTAACATTCGTATTGTATAGCATGCAATAAGTGGAGTATCAGCAGCTGATCATCCTACCTTGTCTGATATTATGTACCGTACAGTATAAAATGCGGTACATATGGACAACTTTTAAAAACGTTAAATTTTATAAATTAAACATGAAATCGAATAAATATAAATTTTATAGGTTTTGAACTGGAATATATTTACAAAAAAAAACTAATAATAATTTACAATAAATTTTGCGAATTTATTCGTTTGCCAACGCACAAAGAT
This sequence comes from Nephrotoma guestfalica, assembly GCA_963691935.1. Lineage (NCBI taxonomy): Eukaryota > Metazoa > Arthropoda > Insecta > Diptera > Tipulidae > Nephrotoma > Nephrotoma guestfalica. Next base: position 66,771,542 of record OY829913.1, on the reverse strand, counting down.
TGTCTTCGATCTGTGTTGTAAATGTTATGCTGTTAAAATACACAAGCAAATGTCGAAACGGTGATAAATAAAATTTATGCGGCAATAAACAGCATGCGATCGGCGCTTTACCATAGATTTACTTTTTTGGGTATTGACGAAACATCTTCTACCGTTTACAGTATATTTGTTTATGGTCTTGAAGTTTAGGTTGTCGATGGCCGTTTAATGAATTTACTTTTGTTTCCAATGGCTTTATTCTTGAATCTTTCTGCATAATAAACTAACAAGAAGTATTCAAGTTTTAAGGTAATTGCATTTTTTAAGTTTTAACCAATGTTAATACTTAATACTAGTGTTCACAATTTAATTTAGATCCTACTTATAAGCGTAATTTACACATTTAATGATTTTACAGGTTCATTAGTCCGGGTGGATCTGCTCTTCTTAGTCGTCTAAATCGCGGCTGTTTTAGTATATTTCGGGCCAATTCGTTGGGATGCCCCTGTAGTTTGGAGTATTTCGGATATACCGTGGATCATTAGCAATACATCGGAGTATTTTTGCTTGAGTTCGTTGCAGGAGTTCACTGGTTATTGTCTAATGATAACTTGGATTTTCTTCCTATCACCCAATACATTTTGGAAAATATTCTTTTTATTTGGTTGCGCTTTGCTTCAATATGTTCTTTCCACTTTAGCCATCTATCCAGACTGGTGAGCAGGAGCGTGTAATGCCTTTGGAGGATATAGTTTTCAAGAACAGCTTTGCTTCAAAGGTCTGTCTGGTTGCATTTACAATTCTATCCATTTGCTCTATGGTACCATGATGGTTTCGGAACCCAAATTGATGGTCTGGAATGATTTGCCTTTCTTCTAATACTGATTTCAGTTTTGTTATTAACATTTTTTCAGCTTTGATAGTGAGGGAAGCTCGCTTATTGAACGATAAGACGAGATTTGAGTTTCGTTTTTCCCAGGCTTATGTATCATTGTGATCAAAGATATCTTCCACATTTGAGGAATATGACTAGTTCGCATGATCACATTAAAAATGTAGGTTATTAGTTTTATGCAGTCATCTGGTAATCCCCTTATCATTTTTCCAATAATAAGGTCATATCCTGGCGTCTTTTTCGGGAAAATGCAAGTTTTGATTGTGTTCTTAACTTTCTTCCATTCAACCTTTATAGGTTTAAAAGCTGAATCATCATCCATCTGGTGAGGCAGCACGATATTTTTAGTTCCTTCGTGTGGTGAAAACACCGTCTTTAGACACGCAGGGAAAGCATTGGCTTTTTCTTGATCGCTTCTCGCCCAATTTCTAGTTGGTAGTCTAATCGGTGGATTCGACTTTGTAGGCCTTTTTAGATTTTTTATTGCCTTCCACAAAGTATAATCAGTCTTCTCTGTTGCCGAGAGTTCACTTAAATAGTTCTGGACACATTGGTTTTCTTCTTCCTGCAGTGCAAATTTCAGGGTTTTGTTAGCTCGGATTTAGTTTGTTGCAATTGCCGTCGAATTTTTCGCATACCTCTGTTTCTGTTTACTTTCCGGTTTTTGGAAGATTGAAGTCCCAATATTTTTATTTTTATTTTTTTCTTGGTCATTTAGTTTCCCACGAGTGTCGGAGAAATGCAGGTCCACCTCCGGGCTCCGTTCGCGACTGGGCTTTGTCAAATAAGCGTCCCCTCCTCCCTCTAATATTCACCCGCCCATTCAGCCATTCATATAGATATCCCAAATAAATGGGACGCATTCCGCTAACCTACCTATCGATAGGCCGTCTACTATCCACCACCAGTGACTAACCCCCCCCCCCCCTCCGATAGATGCAGCTCGCCACGGGAGCCAACTCTGTTCACAGGACTCTAAAATAAAAGATGAACTACTTCAGGTAGTACCTGAAACTAAAGACCTAGGAGTTACTTTCGCTTTACAAGTTCATTGAGCTATGCATCGCTATAGCGAACCCCTAGTCCGGGTTTATTAAACATTTTTGGTTTGGGGACAATTAAGATCCTATATTGTGCTTACGTTCGATTCCAGCTAAATGTGTAAATGTGTGGTGTCCGCTTTCCGAAGATCGTATCAAAAGGATTGAGAAAATTCAAAAGAACTTACATCACTTTACCTGGAAAGACGGATGGGTATATATGATCTACCGTACCACATAAATATACTGCAACTATCACGATGTCTAACTGGATGTGACACTTACAACTTGGAAATGCTAGAAAATATGCACACCGGAAGTTCCAATATTCAATTAAAATTATGGTCCCCAGTAGTCAACTAACTACTTGTTAATTTTCAAATCCAAATCGAATTTAGTTTATTTTTACAATAATAACATTCCAAGTCAAATTTGTAGACCAACCACGCCGAATCGTATATACATAAATGTGCTTCATTATGATATAAAATATTGGATTCAAATTTTTAAATGTGAAGGTAGAATGAACTCCAGATTGAAATTGTGTAGACAATACGGCACAATACTGATTATTGTTGAGAAACTGTTTTTTGACAAAAAATGTGATTGCCGCTTCAATTTTGGAAAGCTGATCTGGACGATCTTTTACAAAATTAATTTAGAATTGTTAGTTTAAAGCCGGTTTTCTCGTAAATGATATACCTTTCAATATACATACATGCAAAGAACGAAAGAGACCATACTCAAGCTGTCATTTCCGGTAGAAAGGCATAAAATCTCCCACGAGAGCTGTCTCAAAATTCACTGGGATCGCCCAATCTGTAGAAAAAGCTTAGGCTTGAAATTTCATAACGATCAACCAGACCATCTGGGCTGTACAGTGGCCGAATTTTTGTTGAAAAATAGTTTTTTTTTACCGATCTACATCGGTAATATACCTACAAATTTTAATTAGATTCTTCCAGTTTATACTCGTTTTTCACGTAAATGATATACTTTTCAAAATATTAGCAAGAAACAAAAAAGCTCCCATGGAAGTTGTCACTTCCGGTGTACCGATCTTTTCGTATTTTTTCAATTCTGCTTAAATTTTTAACACTAATCAGGACGATATTGTTGCAAATTTAATTTAAAAACTTTAGTTCATATCCGATTTCAAAATATTTGCAGAAAACGAGGTAGGAACTATAATTCACAACCGGACACTTCGTCTGGGCTGCAGAGACAAACGCACATACTTTGGCGATATAACGAAAGATAAATCAGCAAAAATTTCGAGGTCGAAAATACCCATGATTATTTTACTACGTAAAATACTACGACAAATATGCAGTTTAGACTATTATAGCTACAACTACTAACCTAACAATTAACAAAATTTTGTTTTTTATTTATTGTTATTAAATTGTAATTAACAACGATATCGATTTGTACAGTCTACATTAAAACATGAGATCGGTTTTCTAAATTCTAGCTTTACCAGCTCCCTTAAAATAAATCTTAGCCTTATTTCTATAATTTTTCTAACAAGTTTTATTTAATTCGTGTAGTGTTATATTCGTGAACCCAAATTTTTTTCCTATCACCATAAAATATTTTCCAAGCGCACAAATTCATGCCCACACCAGAAAAAGCTCACGAAAATCTCATAAAAATAAAATATTATGTGTTATGGTTTTAATCATAAAAATAGATTAGGGTTATTCAAAAAAATAAAAATTATTGCTAGATCCTAAACATATACGGAATATGGATCTAGACAGTTTTGGATAAACCCTATATACATATAAATGGTACATACAGAAAGCTCCACATACATGTACGAGATAAATTTTCTTAAACAATAACAATTTACCAGAAAAAATATTTTCATTGTTGTCTCACAAATTTATGCGACTTCTTTTTCCGAAAACTATGTGTAGGATACATAAACCTAATGTTATAATAGAAGGATTTACAGATGAACAAATGTCAAATTATTTTTTTTTTTGGGACATAAACTAGGTGTATATACAAAAACATTTTCTTCTCGGCTCCTTGTACTCGGTACGGTGGTACACACATGAAAATTATCTTGGTTGTGGCACACAAAAAAAACTGTTGGAAATATTTCATCCGTGACAATGCCTCATACAATACACAAAAACAATAGTCGTACATATGTAAATTCATAATTTTATGCTACACATTCAAAACATAGATATGTTTATAGGATCAAGGTGTATTATCTCGGCTGTATATATTCGGTTGTATGTATATCGTGATGAAACCCGGCTTTGGAATGGAAAATATATACGGATGGAATTTAACGTAGGAACCCCAGATGGGATTCAGACGGAGGATGTAATACGTTTAAATGGAAACATCAGAAAGATGTGTGTTTGTGAATTATGAGCGGTTTACACAATATCAACCACAACATAATTTATGCATGATGAACAGGTACTATTTGTAATCTAGTGGTGGATTGTAGCTATTTAGTTTTGTGCAAAACATGAGGGATTATCCTAATGTTTATTATTCACCCGTTATCGCTTGACTAAGTACCTTAAGCTATATAGTCATAACTTGTAAGAGTTAGAGCTAAATTTGATGTGCATGTGTTGTTATTTCATATATCGTAACAACTCTTTTAAGATTTCTCGATTGCCAACTTTCTAAACAGTTTCTAAACAAAAACCACATGCTAAACTTGAAAATCTTTCAATATTAGTTTACAAATACCAATTTCAACAAACCTAACTCAGTCTAATTCGGCACTTTGCTCACAGAAATTGAAGAAGTTCCAAATAACTGCCATACTAAGAAAGAACAATTAAGCGAAACCCATAATCAGCAGACCTATAAACGAAGTCTACCCTAAGGTACTTACTAAATACGGCTAATCGACGATTTTTGTATATGACGATATACGGACTGGAGATCCAAGTTACTTGGATTGTTACAGATTAGAGTTTGGCTCGTGAACATTTTGGTACTGGTTTTAATGCTGACATTGATCTGATGCATGTGAAGTTTATCCTAATTTTCTCCTAGATTTAAAAAAATGGCGTTTAGTACTATTTTAAGAAAAATTTCACACGCTTGAGATGTGAAGTTTATACTAAATAAAAAAATACTAAAAAAGTGAGAAAGTATTAGTGAATTGCAAACTTTAGGCGATTCTAAAAAATAAAAACTATCTAATATTTGCGAACAACTGAGTATTTGTATGACATGCTTGAATAGCCAGTTTCATAAGTTGTAATAAATTGGATAAATACTCCTTCAAATTTAGATTAGAATAAAAATGCCCGTCAAACACCCTCAAATTTGGCCTGAATCGCATCTACCGCCTAATTTTGTTCGATCACTCACATTTAGTGTAATACTAAACACATTTCCAGGTTTTTATCATCGGTTTCCTTGATAGAACAATTAGATAATGGTACTAATTGTTCACTCCAGCCGAATCATGAAGTTCTAATAAAATCTACACCCTCAAATTTGGCCTGGATCGCAACTACCCCCTAATTTGGTTCGATCACTCACATTTAGTGTAATACTAAACACATTTCCAGGTTTTTAACATCGGTTTCCTTGATAGCACAATTAGATAATGGTAATACCTGTTCACTCAAGCCGAATCATGAAGTTCTAATAAAATCTACACCCTCACATTTGGCCTGGATCGCAACTACCCCATAATTTGGTTCGATCACTCAAATTTAGTGTAATACTAAACACATTTCCAGGTTTTTAACATCGGTTTCCTTGATAGCACAATTAGATAATGGTAATACCTGTTCACTCAAGCCGAATCATGAAGTTCTAATAAAATCTACACCCTCAAATTTGGCCTGGATCGCAACTACCCCCTAATTTGGTTCGATCACTCAAACATTAGTGTAATACTAAACACATTTCCAGGTTTTTAACATCGGTTTCCTTGATAGCACAATTAGATAATGATAATATCTGTTCACTCCAGCCGAATCATGAAGTTCTAATAAAATCTACACCCTCAAATTTGGCCTGGATCGCAACTACCCCATAATTTGGTTCGATCACTCAAATTTAGTGTAATACTAAACACATTTCCAGGTTTTTAACATCGGTTTCCTTGATAGCACAATTAGATAATGATAATATCTGTTCACTCCAGCCGAATCATGAAGTTCTAATAAAATCTACACCCTCACATTTGGCCTGGATCGCAACTACCCCATAATTTGGTTCGATCACTCAAATTTAGTGTAATACTAAACACATTTCCAGGTTTTTAACATCGGTTTCCTTGATAGCACAATTAGATAATGGTAATACCTGTTCACTCAAGCCGAATCATGAAGTTCTAATAAAATCTACACCCTCAAATTTGGCCTGGATCGCAACTACCCCCTAATTTGGTTCGATCACTCAAACATTAGTGTAATACTAAACACATTTCCAGGTTTTTAACATCGGTTTCCTTGATAGCACAATTAGATAATGATAATATCTGTTCACTCCAGCCGAATCATGAAGTTCTAATAAAATCTACACCCTCAAATTTGGCCTGGATCGCAACTACCCCATAATTTGGTTCGATCACTCAAATTTAGTGTAATACTAAACACATTTCCAGGTTTTTAACATCGGTTTCCTTGATAGCACAATTAGATAATGATAATATCTGTTCACTCCAGCCGAATCATGAAGTTCTAATAAAATCTACACCCTCAAATTTGGCCTGGATCGCAACTACCCCATAATTTGGTTCGATCACTCAAATTTAGTGTAATACTAAACACATTTCCAGGTTTTTAACATCGGTTTCCTTGATAGCACAATTAGATAATGATAATATCTGTTCACTCCAGCCGAATCATGAAGTTCTAATAAAATCTACACCCTCAAATTTGGCCTGGATCGCAACTACCCCATAATTTGGTTCGATCACTCAAATTTTGTGTAATACTAAATGCATGTGAAGTTTATCCTAATTTTCCACTAGATTTTAAAAAAATGGCGTTTAGTACTATTTTAAGAAAAATTTCACACGCTTATATAGAGATGTAAAGTTTATACTAAATAAAAAAGTACCAAAAAAAGTGACAAAGTATTAGTGAATTTCAAACATTTAGGCGATTCTAAAAAATAAAAACTATCTAATATTTGCGAACAACTGAGTATTAATATGACATGCTTGAATAATCAGTTTCATTAGTTCTAATAAAATGGAAAAATACTCCTTCAAATTTAGATTAGAATTAAAATGCCCTTGTCTCACTAACGATTGAAAAATACTACACACAGTTCCACATTTCTCTAATTGTTTTCCCGATAACTATTAGTACAAGTAACTTCTGTTCACCCAAGCTACACCCTCAAATTTGGCCTGGATCGCATCTATCCCCTAATTTTTACGCTAAATGTGAATGATCGAACAAAATTAGGATGTAGAATTTATTAGAACTTCATGATTCGGCATGAGTGAACAGGTTGTTACCGGCTGGCTACTGCCAATCTGCAGATATCACTAAGCACCTGCAGAGGCCTCCACGGTGGTTTTTGCCGGCTACGTTCTCAGGGAGAAGTGCTAAGGTCGTGGGGTTTGAGGCATACAGGGCTCCTGGCTTACACCGTGATGCTACAGAAATTTAGGGGAACGCAAATAATAATAAAATGTACCCGGAGTTCCGCCGAAACTCGTCGGCCGGAACCTGAGGAACGAACACAAACAAATTATAAACCGAGAGCGGTGCCTTGGTGCGCGCATCCATCCGAATTCAAACGGGGACAAGCCCTGGTTACGGAATCGGATGCGGGCACCAATGGACCGCAAACACTACGCCGACAGAGAGGGAGTCTCCGCTCCCATCACACCACACCGAAAAAAATTTAATAATTCATTTTATTCATAAAAAAAAACACGAAAGGAAAACCACTTCCCCCTCCACTCGCACCAGAAGAAAACGAGAGAGAGAGAGAGAGAGAAAACGATGCGCACCGAGCGTACACCCGCTGTGCGGATTACAAAAAAAATTTTTAGAAATTTAATATAATAACAAAAATATATAAAAAAAATAAAATCAACAAAAAAAATAAAAAATATAAATAAAAAAATTGTACCTTAATGGATATATTAAAAAAAATACTGGTGCGACCTTGCGCGGCCGTCATGCCACAGGTGATGTGCTACACCCGGACCGTTGCAGTGCCTTTCACCGTTACCAAAGTAAACTCGAAAACACGAGGGGCCGGTTGGCCACCCGTATGTAGCGACCTTGTGCGGTCGGACGTTGCGGGGCCTTTCCCCGATACCAATAAAACACGAGGGGCCGGTTGGCCACCCGTATGTTGCGACCTTGTGCGGTCGGACGTTGCGGGGCCTTTCCCCGATACCAATAAAACACGAGGGGCCGGTTGGCCACCCGTACGTAGTGGGATGTCCTACACCGATAAATAAATAGCCGCGTGTCGGATACCCACAAACACAATGATCGAGGCTCGTATCGGCCGTTTTTTCGCCGACAAAATAAAAATCGCAAGTCCCGTTAGGCAACCGGCCGCCGTTAACAAAATAAATTTCGGCGCACACATTACACCTCGTTGGTCTACTGTATATACGTGCACTATACTAACTGGCTTGACTTCTTCAATCAAACGATTCAATCAAACAAAAAAAAATTTCCAATCAGCAACACAAATTTCCAATGGCGAATCACTATTCAAAACGCAATTGGTGTTCTCCAAACAACTCAACACTACTTTATTAACAATTTATTTTTTGACGATTTTTATCGTTTATTTTTAAAGATAATTCAAAAAAATGAAATTTTTATATATATTTTGTATTTAATAAAACCAAAAAAAAACTCGACTGTCTTTTCCAAAAATCAAAACTCGAGTCCTCATTACCAAAAAAAACTCTCACGCCACACAAACGACGCGCAAAACATTCCAGAAGAATTGTCTTTCTTCTCTGTCTCTCGTTTACATCAATTCGCATTGATGTAAACGAGAGGCATATAAAAAAAACATTCTTATGAAATGTTTTGCTTTACACACCACTCGATGTACATTGCTCTCCCTCTCTCCCATTTTCGTACAATCACTACCAACCAAACAGAAAGAAACACACAGGAATCCATCCACCATTAACCGCGTTTAGATATAAATAAAAACGGGCTCAAGAAACGTTACGTAAACCAAACAAAGAACGCAGTTGCGACAGTACAGTCGTAACAAACGTGGGAACGTCCCACACCCTGAGATGTCTCATGAGCCGGGCCTAAAACAAACAACACGAAAACAAAGATAGAGAGAGAAACGATTATTTCGACGATTACGATTACACAACAAATCTTTAAGCAACGTGTAATATAGGGACTGTCGGCGGTACTAACGCATCCACGGAAGGGTCGATGTTTTTACTCGGCAAGGCTGGATCTCCAAATTGAACACCAGGATCAGGCGTGCTCTTACTTTCGGAATCATCCTCACAAGGAGCGGATTCATCCGGAAAAGCTCGAGACAGCGCATCAGGTACAACGTTAACTGAACCTTTTCGGTATCCAATCTGAAAATCCAGCGCTTGGAGTTTAAGACTCCATCTCGCCAAACGTCCGGAGAGATCTTTTTGACTCATTAGCCAACGCAAACTGGAATAGTCAGTGTAAATGACGAACGGATAGCCTTCCACGTAGGGACGAAATTTCCGCACGCTGAGGGCGGCAGCGTAGCATTTCAGCTCGGTCACCGAGTAGTTTGGCTGCGCCGCATTGAGCTTATGTGAATAAAACTCAATGGGCCGCTCCACCCCCTCGGCGTCCACCTGACAGGTGGACTACCGGAAGACACTACCGACCCCAACGGCACTGGCATCACACTGAATAAAAAAGGGTTTTGTATAATCAGGATGCGTCAAAACTGGGGCAGTTGACAAGGCGGTTTTGAGAGCGTTAAAAGAAGAATCAGCAGCTGCAGACCAACATACTTTAGTGTTTTTACCAGTAAGATCGGTGAGAGAAGAAGCTAAAGAGGCGAAATTAGGTATGAAGCGACGGTACCATCCGCACATCCCCAGAAAACGTCTAATCTGTTTCGTCGTTTTCGGAATAGGGTACTCCAGAATAGCTTTACATTTAGCTGGGTTTGTACGGAGGCAACCATCACCCACAATATAACCTAAATAGTCGACTTCTTTCAACACAAACTTACTTTTGGTCAAATTACTTGTTAAACCAGCATCCTTCAGATATCCAGCAACCTGTTGTAGCAAATCGAAATGTTCAGCCAGAGTGGAGGATGTGACCAGAAGGTCATCGAGGTACACAAAGACCTTATCGTGTAGCTGGTACGGGATCACGCAGTGCATTAAGCGACAAAGCGTCTGTGGTGCGTTGCACAAGCCAAACGGCATCACCTTGAACTGATACAAGGGCCGTCCAGGAACCGTAAACGCTGTTTTATCGCGGGATGCTGGGTCGAGTGGAATCTGCCAAAAGGCATCCTTCAAATCAATCGCCGAAATGAATCGGGTGTGTCCCAAACGACCCAACAATCCGTTGATTATTGGCAGCGGATACGCATCCTTGACGGTGGCCTTGTTCAGTTCTCTAGCATCTAAACACAAACGGACTTTGCCATTGGCCTTACGCACCAACGTGACCGGTGAACACCAGGAACTTTGTGACTCCTCGATGACCCCCAAAGACAACATCCTATCCAACTCGGCATACATGAGTTTCTGGATAGCTGGGGACACGGAATAAAAACGTTGTTTGACTGGTTTTGCGGAACCGACATCGATCATATGAGTGATGAGGGATGTGCGGCCCAAACCTAATATATCGCTGCTCGGGAAATATTCGCGGATAAGATCCAATTTACGACGATCATTAGATGTTAAAATATGAAATTTGGGTGTGTTGGTAGTTTCGCCTAACCGGTCCGAATTGTTTAACGCGGAGATTTTCGGAGAAATTCCAAAACGATTCCAAAAATCGATACCTAAATATAAAGGTTGTTCTAACGAAGGAACGACATGAAAATTCATAAATTGAGTAATCCCATTAAACTCGACATTAGCTCGTATGTAACCAAATACTCGTTGGACTTGACCACTCGCGGTAGTTATCATGGATGGAAAATTATGAAACTCTACGAATGGATTTGACATGAGTCTCTCCGATCCATTCCCCAGAACACTGACACTCGCCCCGCTGTCAAGAAGACCCTTAAAAGGGATCTTATTTATTAAGTCCTGGGCGTAAGGCCGAGTGTCACTACCCTCGGAGAATAGGACGGAGGAAATCACGTCATTTCTCATTGCAACGCGGTGGTTCCAGTATTTCTTGGAACGCTTTAAACGATCTAACTTAGCTAACGACGGAGAATTATAGAAAAACTTTAGAGCGACAGGAAGGGAAGGGGGAATTTGGTAAGGAAGAAGGATCGGGAAAGGAATCAAGACTGACGGACGAGTTTATCTTCGTGTCGAGTTCGATAGTGAGCGGAGTTCCGCGTCCGTATTGCTCGCTGCGTCCTCCTGAATCGGTTTGAGTGGACTTGTCCGTTGAGGCATCAGTCTGGGTGGCAGTTGTGGTTGTGGTGATTCTCGTGGCCCAGTCCTCCAAGAACCACTGTTCTGGTTTTCCGACAATCTTGATGGCGTGTTTCGTTCTTCGGCACAACGTCGACAGCTCGCAGATATAGTACCTCGCATCCCACATCGATAACAAAACAGTCCGGTTGGTGCCAATTGACATTCCATGAACGTGTGGCCCATATCCGAACAATTAAAACAGACAATATTTTTGCCATCACCTGGATGCTGTTTGTACACTAACCCCGAACTGTCTGCTGGGATTTGTCCGCCCGAACGTTTCACCGCGCCCGACGAAAACCTGCTCCCCGATTGAAACGCGGATACTGAGCTATCAGATAGTACATCAGTAAAGGGGTAATTCTCGTACGAGTCATACGCTCCAGCATCATCATAAAGACTGCCTGATAACTCATTGATCACGCGTCGTGGATCGATTGCAGGATTCGCCGGAGCTTTGAGCCGCCGGAAAGACTCCTCCCAAGCAGAACAGCTTTTGATTAGTTCGTTGATGCTGCTAAACTGACGATCGGTTAGGTGGTATTGTAACGTCAGCTTCATATTGTTCATCAAAATTTGAATGAGCTCATCATCTGAGTATGGAGTGCGACATTGCAGGGTGAGGGTCCAAACATGGTTATAAAAGTCCAGGAAACTTTCATTGGGTTGTTGCTTACGCGCCTCGACCATTCTGCGAATTTCGTAGTTGGTGCGGCGGTCTTGAAATCGCTCGGTCATACCGTTTCGTAGCTCGGTCCAGGTAGCGTGCGGGTTGTGTTTTCGGAACGTCCAGTACCACTGTAACGCTATGTCTTTCAAGATGGTGTGGAGTTCTAACAATAATATCTGGTCCGTTAGTCCTCGAGATGACGCGATGGTATCCACTTGGAATAAAAACATATCAATGTTGATGCCCGAGGGCGATCCAGTGTAGCTTAGACCGCTTCCGGACAGTAAACGTCGATCGATAAATTTCGGTTGTGCTGGTGAACTGGTAGGTGCATGTGCATTATGAGTCGGTAGTACGGGATGGGACTGACGATTTCCTTCCACCTGCGATTGCAACTTAGTCTGCCGTTGATCCAAAGATACCAACTGCTGTGACACAATTTCGAATTTTTGCAGCATGGATTCCAACAAAGCCGTCTGGGCATTTGATTGTGATGCCGCCAGACTTCTCGCCTGAACCTGATCAAGCAATTCCTCTAACGTGTATCTGCGTTCCGTGTGATGTGGGTTTTCCGATTCGTCCGCCTCGTCACCAAGGTCTTGCACTTGAATCCCATCACTTCCACTGCCCTGGGTATTATCTGAACGGAGCATATCCATTTCGAGGTGGATGCCTTTAGCGCTTTCGATAGACTCATTCAGCTTGTCGTGATTTTGCAGATAGATTTGCAGACTCGTCTGTAGATCCTCACATGCTTTAAGAACCTGCCGTGCGAAATCCTGGTACTTTGGAGAGGTTAGGGCTCGACTTAATCGACCGGACCAGAATAATAATTTTTGCAAGTTTAATGATTATATATAGTTTTAGTAAGTTAGTTCCTAGTGTTAGAGTTACCTATGGTGTGTGCAGCGACAGGCTATTCATTAATTTTGATATTAATTTCATTTTGATTTATATGTTTCTTATATATCTCATTTTTTCCGAAACATACTGGGATGTTACATGAATCATCTACGTGCTAATTCACATGCTTCCTCCTCAATAGTAAACAATGTGGTTCTCAAATCTTCAATTAACAGGTACACAGGTCTGAATTTTTCTTTTCTAAACACTCGTAGTATTCTTCATAAGATTGATGAAATTAGAGAGTTAGTGTGCGGTGTAAAACTTGACATTCTCTGCTTTGTTGAGACATGGCTCCATGATCGCATTCCGGATGCTTCAATTTGTCTTTCTGGATACAATATGTTGCGATTGGACCGAAATTTGGATTCAATAAAAAAGGGAGGTGGAATCTGCGTTTTCCTGAAATCAGGCATTCGATATAAACTGGTACATGGTCATTGTGCAGCTAATTTGGAGGTAATTCTCATAGAACTATTACTCGGAGCAACTAAGGTGTTGTTGGTTGTTGCATATAGACCGCCGAATAAACGTTTCCTTGAAGATTTTGGGACCTTCTTGCAAAATTATAGTGTTAACTATAATGATGTTGTACTGTGCGGTGATTTCAATTGTGACCTTAAAACAACTAAATCGACAACGAAAAAATTTAAAAGGTTACTAACTGAATACTCTCTCACTCCCGTGAACACCGAGCCAACATTTTTCACGTCACACTCTAGTTCATTATTGGACTGTATTATTTTTAATACGGATAAAATTGTATTTCATAACCAAATCTCGGTTGGATTTAGTGATCACGATCTTCTTTACTTTTCCTATGACATTAAACATGAGAGATCTATTCCTAAAATCTCATTTCGCGACTATAATAGCATTAACTCATCAGATTTGCTTGATAAATGTAATAACTTAAACTGGAGCATGGTTTATAATTTTAACAACCCTGTTGATAAAGTAGAATACTTTACAGAACTAGTTGTAGACTTGTTTGAGGAATTTGTGCCACTAAGGACTATATCACCCAAACCTAAACAGCCGCCTTGGTTCAATGATGAGATCAGGGATACCATAAATTTCAGGGATTTTATTTTACGTCGGTGGAAGCGTACAAGAAGAATTGAACTGTACCAAGAATATAAAGCTGTACGAAATAAGAGTAACAATATTATAAAACGCGCGAAGTCCAATTATTTTTCATCTATATTGCACCCATCTCTTCCTTCAAAAGTGTTTTGGAAAAATTTGAAATCTGTTGGTTCCTTTCTTTCATCCAACGAAAAACCATCTACGCAATTTTCACCAAGTGAGTTCAATAATTACTTTTCTCATATCAGTGCACGTTCAGCGGGGTTACCAACCGTTGATGTTCTAATGAACTCTAGCTCGATGGAAGGTTACTTTAGTTTTAATAACATCGATATCACTGACCTTATGGATGCTTTGGATTCCGTTAAATCAAACGCTGTCGGAGTTGACGAAATACCAATTAAGTTCGTTAAACTTATTTTACCAAAGGTTGATTGCTACTTACTACATATTTTTAATAGCCTAATAACATTTTCTATCTTTCCTGAGAAATGGAAGCAATCAATCATTATTCCCATTCCTAAGAATAAAAATCCCAAATGATTATCTGATTTTCGCCCTATTAGTCTGCTTCCCGCTTTGTCTAAAGTTTTTGAAAAAATACTGCAATCACAAATATTAACTTACGTTGAATCGGAAAATTTACTATCAAAGTACCAGTCTGCTTACAGACGTCATTTCAGCACTAATAGTGCTTTACTACACATCAATGACGACATCCGCAGGGCCATAGATAAGGGTTATCTTTGTACGCTGGTTCTTCTAGACTTTAGTAAAGCTTTCGATAAAATTGATCATTCAATTTTGGTTAGCAAACTTCGTAACAGTTTTAAGTTCTCAATATCGGCTTGTCGTTTGGTTTTGTCATATCTATCAAATCGATCACAATTGGTTAGATCTAATTCAGGAATTTCTAGCTCTTGTTATACTAATTGCGGTGTTCCCCAGGGATCGGTATTAGGTCCTTTTCTATTCATGATGTATATAAACGACCTACCTGCTGTTATCACTCAATGCAAATATCACCTTTTCGCTGATGACCTGCAAATTTATAGATTTTGTAGGCCCAACGAGATAACAAATTCTATTGGAACTGTTAATTCCGATATCGAATTGATTACGAAATGGTCTATAGAAAATTATCTTGAACTTAATGGTGGAAAAACCAAATCTATTATTATATCTTCTACAATTCGTGATACGCACTACCTACCTAAAATCAGTGTACTTGGAGAGGAGGTAGATTTCTCTGATTCTGTGAATAATTTAGGCTTAACTTTTGACAAATGCTTATGCTGGAGTTACCACATCGAAACAGTTTTTAATCGAGTAATTTCTTTATTAAGAATGTTATGGGCTACCACGAAGTGCTTTAATACCAATCTTAGACTTCAATTGGTGAAATCTTACATCCTTCCACATTTTTTGTACGGAGATATTGTCTTCTTTGTATTAAAGCAGAAGTACTTTAATGAACTTCGATTGATATTTAATTCTTGTGTGAGATACGTATACGGGCTAAGAAAGTACGACCACATCTCGAATTTTACTAATTCATTACTTGGTTGTTCTCTTGCTGAATTCTATGAGTTTCGAGTTTGTTTATACATTTCCAAGTTCTTAAAGTATAAACAGCCCATCTATTATATTGTTGAGAAATTAGTTTCGTCTTCCAATCGTCATATTCATCTTTTGACTCCGGCTATTAATAAATGTAATCTGATGAATTCATCATTCTTTGTGAGGGGAGTTAGCATGTGGAATTCGTTAAGTAATGACGTCAAGAAATCTAAATCTCCTGCCGTGTTTCGGAAAAAATACTTTTCTTCAGCTTAATAATATCAAAATTCTATTTTTCTTCTTTTGCCAATTTCAAGTTTTGAATCGCTAATATGTCGCTGTACACCTATAGGTTAATTTAATAAATAAAATTTGTAATAGATTAGAATAATGTAGTTTGCCACTAATGTAATAAGTTCATATGAACTTCAAACATTTATATTAAAATAAATAAATAAATAAATAAAGTGGACTTGAACACTCACTACATAATGATCTACATATACCTTGACGAATAAGATTCTCGAATTCAGCTTATGCAATACGAAGCTTGTCGGGTGCTAGTCTACGCGGTTTCGCTGCGCACGAAGGACCTACAGTGACAATAGCATGAGAAACATTGAGTTTGAATTCGTTCAGCTGAGGTGATTCTCTAGTAATCTCTTTGAATTTCGAATAATCAATACCGACAATGAGAATTCTATTCCGCCCCAAACTTATACCAATTTGATTACGCAATCTAAAATTCCTTTTAGTTTCCTTTGAGAATGTCACACCATCGCTAAAATATTAATCTCAAAATCTGTCAACTTAAATTACACGACATTTCTAATTGACGTTCTACACACTTATTAAATATAACAAAAGAGCGCTACACAACACAACCCAAACAACTCGTTACATTTATTATTCATGAGCATAGCAAACTCGTGTATTCAAGATAAGCGCAAAATTGTTGTATTTCAACTACAGGAGGTTTTACTACCTGCATTATTAAATACACAAAGTATATAACAACCAAATACCACCATCACCACACCATCACCGTGTCCTCCTACGAGTTTTACAATTTTGTATCGTTTTTAAATCGATATTCCCATAGACAATTTTACAAATTGACTTGACAATTATTTTGTTGTTTAGTTTGACGTCGATGCGAAAAGTCTCCTGCGAATCATGAAAGAATCTACGCCGTATACACGTAGAAGACACAAAAAGCAATAAAACTAATTTAAAATTAATCGAAAATATAAATAATTATAAAATTAAAACAATTATGAACTTCTTATTATTTGTCTTATGATCATTTTTAAGTAGATAACACAACAAAGTAAAAATCAATGGTAATCGATGAGTGGAGCAGTAGTTTACATTGTAAACCATATTTTAACAATGGCAAGAGATGTTCTAGAAATTTCTGGGCAATCTGAACGCTGGTAAACCGTTCCTGTCCTTTAATGTTTACACGTCATCAAGTAAACCTAAAGAGCTATTCATTTAAGTGGGCTATCTTTACATTTACCGATGCCACATAATAGTTAGTCTATGTTTAGCTTTCCAGTTTGATGGCATTTTAAAATCCTACATGTCGATTTCAAAGGAGCGTTACAGAATATAATCGTAAAATCTACACACGATTATTAAATCAATCAACTGTAAATTTATAAGATAAAAGAATTTAGTTCGCGCTATCGCTGATCGGTATGCCGCTCGTCTACCAAATATTAAACCTTCAGATTCTCATATACACTGTGATACATATCTATGTAGCCACTCGTTTTTTCCGATTTTTGTTTAATAAAAAATAAAATAATATGCAAAATGGAGGACCCTATTAAAGTTAGCCGAAAATGTTCAGCCGGAAAATGTCGATAATGTAGATTCAAACTAATCAAACGAAAATAACAGAAGATAATAATAATAATTATATAATTGTCGGTTTTATTAAATGTTTGGGGAGGTTAAATGGGAAATGCATCTATATTGAAATGTTGAGAAAATATTTCAAATGAAGTGTCTTCTACATATCATTTTAAAAACGTCAAGCCAATTTTCATGTTGGGAGTCCGGCAAAACTCGGTTGAATAAAACATATAAAATGGTTACCCCCAGCCGAAAATGCCGATAATGCAGAATAAATTTAATTCAGATAAAATCCGAATGATGTCGATAATGCAGATATAAATAATTTTTTAATATAATTTATAATTTCAACACGAAAATTGACCTGTATTTTTTCCTGGATCATTAAGACCTATCATTTGAATCTTCTTCCAGCCATGGCACTTTAAACAGTAAATTTTTAGAAATTTTCAAATTTTGTGTGCGATATATTCAATCAAGGTTTCCCGGACTCCCAACATGATTTTTATTTTTTATTTTTTTTATATTATGACTTAGTCTTGTACTATGTCCAGATTTTCATGCTGGTGCAGACGTTGTACGTGTTTTGTTGCATGATGATTGATTTGATCCGCGACAAGCTCGATCTTTAGATCTCGATTGAGGTTGTCGTTTCGAATGTACCACGGTGCATTAACAATGCATCGCAGGATTTTATTTTGAACTGTTTTGACATTTGTTTTCTTGGCACAACCCTAGAGTTGGCTACCATATGTCCATATAGGTTTCGCGATTTGTTTGTACAACAGCAGTTTGTTATGGATCGCTAGGTCAGATTGTCTCTCTAAGAACAATTGCATTTTTCTAAATTATATGTTTAGTTCTTCTCTCTTCTTTTTTTTGTGTTCCTTCCATCTAAGTTTAGCATCTAAAGTCATGCCGAGGTATTTAGCAGTATTTGCATGCGGTCCTACTATCGAGTTTACCTTTATTGGTATTTTAGATTTGTAAAATTCACTTGGATTGATTTTGCTTCATTTCTCAGTAGCCTTCTGTAATTTACTAGTGGAGTCGTTGATGTTCTTTGCTGTTGCAAGTACTGCGGAAGTGCCTCTCTGCTATGTATGATTTTAGAATTTGAAAAAATTGTTCTGGAGGATTTCAATGAAGTTTGAATTCTAACCCTTGGTGTCACATTTTGTCGAATGCCTGCGCTACATCAAAGAATGTAGTTGAGCATATTTGTTTGCTTTCTAGTGATTTCTCGATTACTGTTGGGGCTAGTTTAATGTTGCGTTGACACAAATGTGTGGTTCGAAACGAGGGCAATAATAAACTGCGTACTCCCAAGTTGGTTTTTGTTAATTATAAATTTATTGTTAATTTATTTATAATTTTGTATTGTTGTTTGAACTTATGTTGATGGAGTGTAAATTCGACTATATAAATGTCAAAATGGTGGCTCGTATTTATTAGCGTAGACGACTCCGAAAAATATCGTTTAGTAAAAGCGCTCAAACGCAGGTGTCGCATCGAACGTAAATTCGGTATTGAATCATGCACTGAACTGAAGATGCAGCACAGGAATTCGTTCACCAATTGACACTTGGATAGGTGACGTTTTGACATTTGGATATAATACAAATAATTTTAAGTAAGTATATAAATATAAATTATACAATTATAAATTATGAATTAATGCTTAATTAATTATTTTAGGAGGATCAAATTGGTATTTATACAATGATAAAGGGTAAGTATAAAGTTGATTATTTTATGCATTTACATTTGTTTGTTTTTTAGGTTAAATGTATTTCAGAGTGACATATTTCAGATTGAGATATTAGGTAAGTATTTGTTATGTTGAATTGCTCCAACATACCGCCGCTCTTGAACCATCTGGTTCAACAATTGGATGCAATTATGATGTACGAACTGTAACTTTCTTGTTCGAATGTGACTGACTGGACGTTGACACATCTTGCTGGTCTTCGGAATCATTTTGGCTCGATATTGGGAGTATGACCAGTTTACTAGTGGGACGCTTTATTTCCCCGGATTTGGTTCTGAGCGTAACCACTCTGGTAATGCCATCGGAACCGGGATGTAATTTTGTGACTTTTCCTACTGGCCACTGATTTACGGCTACTCTTTCATCTTTGATTACTACTATGTCGCCGATCTGGATTTGCGGCTGAGAATCTCTCCATTTCGCTTTTGGTTGTAATGATGCGAGGTACTCAACATTCCAACGCTTCCAAAAATGCTGTGCCAGCTGTTGAACCATTTGCCATCTGGTTAGATATGATGGTTTGCGGTGAGTGACGTCGATTTCGGGGATTTTTGTTGTTGGGTGACCAAGCAGGAAATGAGACGGAGTCAGGACGTCGATGTCTGTGGAGTACATTGCGCAGATAGGCCTGGAGTTTAGCGTGCCCTCGATTTCACATAATAAAGTGTTCATTTCCTCCATTGTAAGTATAGTGCTGCCAATGACCCGCTTGAGATGATATTTGGCGGATTTGACCCCTGCTTCCCAGATACCCCCGAAATGAAGTGCGCTGGGAGGATTGAAATGCCATGTTATATAGTACCTGGAAGAATAAGCTGAAATCACTTGCGAATTGGATATTAGTTTATTAAAGGTTTGCCTTAATTGGCTGCTGGCACCGACGAAATTTGTGCCGTTGTCGCTATGAATCTCTTGGCAAATCCCACGTCTTGCAACGAATCTTTTCAGGGCTCCTAGGAATGATTCACTGGTCATGTCGCCGACCAACTCCAAATGAATAGACTTTGTGCTAAGACAGATAAATAAACATATATATGATTTATATGTCTTTTGGCCTCGGCCCTTTCGTAAATGTATTGGAATTGGCCCGGCGTAGTCTACGCCAACCTTTAAAAACGGGCGAATTAGTTCGACACGGCAGCTTGGCAGATTACCCATGACTTGATTATTTATCTGTGCTTTAAGTTTGGAGCAGATGACGCACTGATTAATAACTTGACGAACCGTGCTTCGGCCACTCGGAATCCAATATTGTTGTCTGGTGATGGCTAGTGTCAACGATGGACCAGAGTGCTGGTTCCCTTTGTGGATGTCGACCAGAATTAGCTTCGTAAGCAGTGACTTCGGATGCAGGATTATGGGATGCTTAGTGGAAAACGGAGCTTCCGAATTTTGCAGTCGCCCGCCAACGCGAATGAGGCCGAATTCGTCTAAGAAAGGGCTCAATGATTTGATTTTGCTAGATTTGCTTATTTCGCCTGTTGTTTGAATTTGCGCTAGCTCCGTATAGTAGAACTTTCCTTGTTCATGCCGACATATTTTGAATAGGGCCTGGAACAGTTCTTCTCTCGTTAAATACGTTCCGTAGGTTCTCGAGCCCCTTTCAATCTTTGAGTTCGTGATGAAGCGTAAAATGTACGCGAATACTCTTTGAAGTTTCGTAATAGACGAAAATTTTGTCATTAATTCATCGAGGCATGGACTGACGGTTGTAGTTGCAAAGGTGAATATTTTGTTATTAATTTCTTCAATTGAGCCATAATCGCATTGTTGCGGAGGCCACGATTTCAGGGTTTGACGGAGCCAGATAGGGCCGTTCCACCAAAGAGCGTGGTGATGTAATTCATTTGGCGATAAACCTCGGGATGCGCAGTCGGCCGGGTTGTCAGTTGAAGGCACGTGTAACCAATATTTGCGCGGTATAATGTTTATAATTGCAGCCGTTCTATTGCCTACAAAGCTACTCAATCGTCGGGGATGACTGGCAAGCCAATCTAATACGATTCGGGAGTCCGTCCACGCATATGTTTCCGAAATTTCTGCTTCTGTTTCCCTTTGGATTAATTTGATCAGGTTGGCAAGAAGCAACGCAGCGCAAAGTTCGAGTCGTGGTAATGAGACTTGTTTCATTGGAGCCACTTTGGTTTTGGCCGCAATTAATTTTATGAAGATGTTTTCCGACGATGTTTCTACCCGTAGATAGACCACAGCAGCAAAGGCATCTTGACTGGCGTCGGCGAATCCATGCATTTGAACGGTTTTAGCTTTGGTTGTTTCAATGTATCTGGGAATCGAGATTTGTTTAACGTTTTTCAAGTGATTTCGAATTGTTTGCCACCGTTTGCATATCGCTTCTGAAAGTGGTTGATCCCACTCGAGATTACTGGCCCACAACTTTTGGATGAAAATTTTAATTTCTACTATGACGGGGGCTAACCACCCTAACGGGTCAAATAAACGACTGGCTTCGGACACGACTATCCTTTTTGTGAATGAGTCTCTTGGTGGCAATTCAGAATCGAATGTAAATTGATCGGTATTCGGGTCCCAATTAAGTCCAAGTACCTTTATTGAGTTTGAATCACTTTGAATATTCTCATCAATTGATTTGATGCCTCGGCTGGCTTTCTCCTTCAGATTATGTACAATATTGGCTGAATTAGACATCCACTTGCGGAGATTAAATCCATGCTGAGACAGTATCTTATTTATGGAATTTTTTAATTGCATGAGATCCGATTCCGTATCAGCCCCAGTCATTATATCGTCGACGAATGTATCCCGGCGGATCGCCTTGGCGGCAATTGGTGTAGCTGCTTGGTTATCATCGGCTATCCTTTTTAGGACTCTTGTGGCTAGAAAAGCGGAGGACGCTAAACCATAAGTAACGGTCGTTACTAAATCGGAAATGGCGTATTGGTTCGGAAGGATGGGTACGCCAGACTATTCTTTGGAAATTTGTATCTTGGCTGTCGATAGTCACTTGCCGATACATTTTCTCCACATCGGCAGTCACAACAAACTTGTATTCTCGAAATCTTAGAATGATGGCATGCAGGGTTGATTGGACCGTTGCGCCAACGGCCAAGCACTCATTCAACGAATTCCCAGATGGAAGTTTTGCCGACCCGTCAAAAACCACTCTTAATTTTGTGGTGGAACTGGAACGTTTTAGGATACCGTGGTGCGGTAAGTAATATCCTGTATCACTAATTTCTGATTGCGGAATTTCTTTCATGTGATTTAGCTGTAGATATTCTGCCATAAAATCCTGGTAAAATCTTTCAAAATCTGGTTCACGAACGTTCCATGCTTCTCAATCGTTGAATGGCAATATTTATCGAGTTTCCTAAGTGTTGAGGTGATGTCTTAAAGGGCAACCTGACAATGAATCGCCCGTCACTTGATAGTTTGGTTTTACCGACGAACTCCTTCTCGCATAATATTTCTTCCGGAGATAGTTTGAATTCGGGGTTTGGGATCGCGTCTAATTCCCAAAATTTAGTAAGCGCGCGATCCAAATCGACATCGTTACTGTCATTTGTGGCAGTCATGGACGTTATATCACCTCTCAATAAGTTATCAGTTTTTCCAGCGACGACCCAACCTAATATGGTTTTGTACAATGTTAGTCCATCTTGATTGATTCGAGTTTGACCGAGTTCCAGCAGGCTGAAGAAATGGTCGGCTCCAATCAAAATATCTATGTGGGCCGATTTGAAGTAATATGGATCGGCTAGCTGTAGTTTAGGCCAACGAATTGATGCGTTACCCTTGATGGTTTGGTGCGGCAATCTTGTCGTTATTTTGGATAGGATGAAGGCTTCTATTGACAACGCTCAAACGCAGGTGTCGCATCGAACGTAAATTCGGTATTGAATCATGCACTGAACTGAAGATGCAGCACAGGAATTCGTCCACCAATTGACACTTGGATAGGTGACGTTTTGACATTTGGATGTAATACAAATAATTTTAAGTAAGTATATAAATATAAATTATACAATTATAAATTATGAATTAATGCTTAATTAATTATTTTAGGAGGATCAAATTGGTATTTATACAATGATAAAGGGTAAGTATAAAGTTGATTATTTTATGCATTTACATTTGTTTGTTTTTTAGGTTAAATGTATTTCAGTGTGACATATTTCAGATTGAGATATTAGGTAAGTATTTGTTATGTTGAATTGCTCTAACAATTACATCAGTAATTCGATGTACTTGTTCTATCGTAGAATGTTTTTCCCTAAATCCAAACTGATGTGGAGGGATAAGATTCCTTTCTTCGATAATTGGTTTTAGTCTTTTAAGAAGAACCTTTCCAAATAGTTTCGATGATATCGGTAGCATTGAAATTGGCCTGTATGAAGCTTTATCAATCGGAGGTTTGTTCGGCTTAAGTATCATAATTACTTCTGCAAGTTTCCATTGGCTTGGTACATATCTTAGTCGAAATACTGCATTAATTATATGCACTAGTTTCCTCAACGCCTTCTCCGATATCACTTTTATTATCTGACCCGTTATAAGATCATATCCTGGAGCCTTATACGCATTCAGATTATTCTTGATTTCCCATTTTAGTTGGGATGGTTTTTTCCTCTTCCGTTTGTTTGGGGTAAGTTTGGAATGTCTCTTCAAGGTGACTTGCAGACAAATCTGCTTTTTGTTTAGCATTGGATGAACCTGAAGTTTATGTCTTTTAAGATTCTTAGTTGCTTGCCATAATGAATAATCAGTATCTTTTTGCCCAGTTAGAGTGCTGAGGTATTTATTAACTCACTGATTTCTAATTTCTTTTATTAGATATTTTCATTTGTTGCACAAATGGTTAAATATCCTCTTATTTTCCGGGTTTCGATGTTTTTGTCATTTCTTCCGTGCTTTTCTTTTACTTTTAAGAAGTTCTCTCACTTCCTCTGAATAGCTAGCATTGCGCTTCATTTCCTTACTATTATTAGGAGTGCTTTTTCACGCATCACTTTGGATATTATGGACCAGCCTATCTAGTGCGTCTTCTATTTCGGCTGGTCCCTATATTGGGTTCTGCAGACTAATTCTTTCTGTTAAATGTGCTTGAAAGAGATCCCAATTGGTTTTGGAGCTCGTTAATTTCGGGTTGCTCTGTTCCATAATCATTGTTTGGCTAAGTACCATAATAACTGGTGAATGATCTGACGGTAGACTTTCACTGTTCTCTACATGGATATAATTATCTGAAATTCCTCCTGTAATAAAGAAGTCTATAAGATTTGGAGTCTTACTGATATCCATAGGTCAATAGGTTGGTGTACCGCCTGAGTAAAACTCGCATTTTAGTTGTTTACCTGCTGCGAACAGTTCTTTTCCTTTAGCAGTCGTTAACCGTGATCCCCGATAAATATTTTTTGCGTTATAGTCACCTCCAATTAAAAAGATATTTCCTAGTGTTTTGAGAAGACTAATATAATCCACAACATGAAAATTGCTCTGAAATTTTTGCCACGTCTGAGCATCATTAAGACCTTTCGTTTGAATCTTTTTCCGACCATGACACTTTAAATGGTCAATTTTGAGAAATTTTTAAATTTTGTGTGTGCAATATATTCAATCGAGTTTTGCCGGACTCCCAACATAAAAACTGACCTGAAATTTTTGAGGTTCTGCTTCACATATTTCTTCAAGTTGTCTCATTAGTAAAATAGTTTTGTATTATAGTTTTAATGCATTTAATGCAACGAACTAGACATTTTGGATTTAAGAAGAAATTACTGTTTAACACCAATGTATTTATCTGATTTAACGACGTTTTTAGGCCGGCTATGTATACGAATCTGTCTCACCGACTTTTAGTAGCGGATAATCCGAATTGTTTTTTAATCTGCATTATCCGTATTTTTAGTAGTCCGAATCTGCATTGTCGACATTTTTCAGCTGATGACTTTTAGTTGTTAGAACCGAATCTGCATTATAGGCATTTTTCGGCTAGAGCGAGTCGGCAGACTTTAACAGTATAATTGGAGGACGGTCACGAAATACACTTAAAAGATAATAAAAACATTCACTTCGATATGTTCTCGTACACAAAGTACCATATAAGCACTTTTTCTTCGACATTCAAGCTTCAATAAAATAACTAAAAATTAAAAAAACTAATATGTCGTCGGCCCCATTTTGTTCTCGGCCAACGCCAGAATCTTGCTAGGCATACTTCCAATAAATGAATCAATGATTTCGCGTGATGATTCGTTCCAAACATTTTCAATTGCCAATTTCAACTCATTGGTCGTCTGAAGTTGTCTGTTACCCTCGTAAACCTTTCTAACTAATAATTCTCAAAGATTTTCTATCGGTTTTAGGTCTGGAGAATAACCGGCCAATCTAAAATTGGTATGTAATGCTCCACAAACCATGATTTGGTATTTTGACTCTTGGGCGTTATCAGACCCAATCCATAAGGGTCAAAATACCGGTAAGAGGTGGTCTTCTAAGGTGCCAAAAACTAAAGTGAGCTTTAAGGCAGATAGAAAGTCCTCCATACCATTAAATTTCCACCACAAAAATTTCGCTTTGTGAACATTGTTTCCTTTGTAAGATCCCTCCAAATAATAGTGAATATCATCTGGCCCATCTAGAATAATTTTTGATGTTTGTATTTATAATAAATATAGAACTAATTTTTGTCAATTACCTTTGACCAGTCCTGTCTCATATTTGCCTTAACGATATTTGCCATGGCAATAATATTGGTTCTAATTCAGGTAACAAACACCTTTAAGCCCCACGTGTTTTTGGGCACATTTAACTGGAAATCGCTTTTCAGGCGTTTAATAATTTTCATGGAATTACTGGCACCAAGTCATCTTGTTCTAAGAGCTCCGGTTTTTCTTGTCCCGTAAGTAGTAGGATTTTTTAAATTTTTTGCAGCCGTTACATGATGATAATCTTCTAACTATTTTCCGAAAAGAAAAACCTTCTGCGAAAAGAGCTTAAACTTTGCCTTTCTCCTCGGCCGATAAGTACGGACAGAATACCACTAAAATTTTTATGCTCAGCGAGAAAAATGTAACCAAAGACTACTGTGGTTATGTAGTTATGGAACAAAACAGTTTGAAAAAACTGTAGTTTCTCAAACTAATTGAATCCCGAAACGGGGTTTCCCATGACGAATCACATACATACTTTCGTTTATTTTTTGCCATTAATTTCTTGAATCAAAAATTTTTTAAACGGGACCTCGAGATTTTGCCAGATTCACCATTTGCCATATCGCCGAAAAAAGGACTTTTCATAAACTCTGTAATTACGCGTGCATTAAATGGCCTCGTTCTCTTCTACAGTCCAGATGGTTTGTCTGATCGGGATGAAACTTCATACATAAGCATTTTTATAAATTTGGATATCCTAGTGATTGCAAACAGGAAGTGGCAAAAATCAGTCCACGACTGATTTTTGCCACTTCCACGACTAACTCCACCGGAGGTGGAAGCTTGTAAATATTTAAAAAAATATAGAATTTACGAGAAAAATGACCAACGACTACAAGATTCTTAATTAAATTAGCAAAAATATCGGTCAAGATTATTATTCTAAAATTTTACCGGAAATTACATTTTTTATCAAAAAAAACTGTTTCTCAACATAAAATCGGTCCTGTAAAGCCCAGATAGATTGAATGATCAGGATGAAACTTCATACTTTTGCTTTTTTACAATTCCGAGGTTCCCAGTGAATTTTGACCAAAATCAGTTCAACGAGAGTAATAGCATTCGTAGGAACTTCTTTGTTTTTAGGAAATAGTTTGAGCCTTTTTCACAAATTGGGAGATCATAGTGTTTTGGCAGCTTTCAAAGGAGCTTTTTCGTTTTTCGCAAATTCTTTGAAAAATTTTAGTTATAAATTAAATTTCAGCTCTTCAACCTGAGGTACCTAGAAGGCTTCGGCTGTCTCTTAATACACCTAGGTAGCACCTAGTGAGCCGCGTCCACGTTACGGGATTGGGTACTACTTCGGCAGTAAAAAAATGCTACCGAGGACCAAATGCCAGTGGTCTAATTTGACGCATACAAACAGTGAATACAACAAATACGGAATGTAATACCCCAGGTGGTACAGCGGCAGAGATGCTCCAAATTCACACTCTTCGGAAGCAGGCCCAACATTTTCTGTGGTGGACCAATCATTGTTTAACCCATTTGGACGAAGTTCCAAATTATCAAGATCACCAAAATCTTCAACTGGAAATATTTTTCAGTACGAGAAGGAAAATACCGGTCTCCGTTGACAATTAAGAGAAATAAAGGAATTTACAACTAAATTGAAAGAAGAATTTACCATTTTAAGGAAATATAATGAAGAAATCAAAAAAGCATTTGAAGCTGGTCCGGATCGGATTGTGCCAGTATAAATTCAGAAGAACTCGGAGGTGTTATTTCCCTGGTTGGACGTTATCTTCAAAGGGTGTCTGAAGCTGGGGTACATCCCGAAGAAATGGAGTGAGGCTTGGGTAATCTTCATCCCAAGGCGGGTAGAAGCTCGCACAGCAACCCTAAGGACTTAAGACCAATATCTCTGTCACTTTTCTGCTGAAAACCATGGAAAGGTTGCTGGATGTCTAAATTCCTTCGAGAATTATACCCAGAAGCTGGAGACAGTCTTAACATGCATACCAAAAGGGTACGTCCATGGACACGGCGTTACATACCTTGGTTCAGGAAATTGAGAAGACACTGGATTTTCAAGAAGACTCGTTGGTGGCATTTCTCGATATCGAGAGCGCTTTCAACAACGTGAAGGTGGAGGCAATTAGGGAAGGATTGTTGTCACTTGAGATTGGATACCCTGTAACCAGGCTAATTAATCACCTGCTAGGTAGAAGAAGGGTTATAGCGGAGATGGGGGAAATCTCCTTTAGAAGACGGGTTGTTCGGGGAACACCCCAGGGGAGTGTCCTCTCTCCCCTTCTGTGGAATGTAATAATCAATGGACTACTATTGAAACTAGAGGGAAAGTACCTATGTAGGCAATCAGAGATGTGATGCAGAATACATTATCAATCACTGCGGGTTGGGCCAGAAGAAGTGGATTGGGAGTTACGCATCTAAAACAGAGCTGGTTCTTTTTACTAGGAGATACCGGAAATTCCGGTAATGGTTCCACCAAGTCTAAATGGTACTATGCTGACCGTTACTGATAGGGCGAGATTCATGGGGATCCTTCTCAACAGTAAGCTCATTTGGAAACCAAAGCCGATAGAAAGAGTGAAGAAGGCCATTGTGGCAATCTATTCTTACAAAAGTTACATAGGAATGAAAAGGAGTCGGAGACCGGAACTGGTGCACTGCCTTTACACGGCAGTAGTTAGGTACGTACTACTGTATGGTGGCCAGCTCTGGAGAAGTTGTCATACAGGAACATAATGGCGAAGGTGCAGAGGGCAGCCTGCTTCCTCATCAGTTAGGCGTTGAAAACGACCCACACTAGTGTCCTAGAGGTCAAGCTGTACCTTCTTCCGTTGGATATTTTTGGTAAGCAAATGGCGGTCAATACGGCCTATCATCGATTTCGGAGTGGAAGCGCCTACAAAAAGGGCACTCAACTATAGTCAATTCTGTGAGAGTGCTGGTAAATTTGGATTACATAACACTCTTGTTGTGCTTTTGCAAGCGTTTTAAGGTGATTCTCCCCTCTAGGGAGGATTGAAAAAATCGTCTCATTATGGAGACCGGGATAGTTAAATTCTTCACTGATGCTCCAAGCTCGGTGGTAGAGTAGGAGCTGGTGTGTTCTGTGGGGAATTAAATGTAAGTCTATCCTTTCGTCTACCTGATTACTGCAGCGTGTACCAGGCTGAAGTTATAGCGATTGAAGAGGTAATGCACTGGTTGAAGCACAGTGTAATTTCGATGACTGACGTCACTATCTGTGTGGACATTCGGGATGCTATTCTTTCACTGGATTCAGTTTCCCTAGTGGCAAGGCTTGTGTTGGATTGTCACACATCTCTCAACGGGATGAGTGAACACTTCAATATCCAGTTGGTCTGGGTTCCGGGCCACTCTGACGTTGAGGGAAATTACAGGGCAGACGAATTAGCAAGGTACGGTACGACTCTCCAAGTGGAACCAGGGAGAGAACGTGTTGGAAGGCCTATGTCTGGTCTAAAAGCAGCAAGTCATAGGCAAGCAGTTGCCTTGGCAAATGCTTGGTGGCTTGCTAGTAGCGGCATGGTAGCGAAATGAGTATGGCCTGAGCTGAGCTTAAAGCGATCCAAGATCTTGATCACACTAATGAAGCATGATTTAGGTAAATTTTTAAGGGTACTTACGAGACACTGCCTTTTCGGAGATCATGCGAGAAGGCTGGGTCTGATGTCAAATGTCCTGCGCTTGCTGACAGAAGACATGATCACTTGGGCAAATACACTATGGACAGCCTCTCTGATATCGAAAACTTTAATGTTCGAGATCTCTTACGCTATGTGAATAGCACTAGATTGGTTTAAAGGGAGTTTATTGATGTCGGATCCTGTGTTATCACAATGGGTCAAAACTGGCCTAAGTGTGCGATAGCAACCACTGAATCCTAACCTAACCTAACCTAACACCCCAAAATAAGCAGTTCCTTACACTATGTAGACTCCGAGTAGGACTACTAATTGATGATTTGGTTTATAGCTTTTTGGTGAGCACTTCGTACGTTTCTCGTACTATAAATACATGGGTAATGTTTATGTACGTTATAAACGGATTTGAAGTACGAACACAAAAAGCCGAAGATTGTCGAGAACAGAGTAATACATATTCTCCTTATCCTTGGTTCAGCTACTAAATTTTTGTGTGAATACTTTCATCGGGTGGTGTGTGCTTCTTGTCTGATGCAAATGAAGGGGCCATAACTTTTGGGCATTTAATTTCCAACATCGAAATAAAATTACCATTATTATCATATCTTACACCATCGGGACTACACTCCTAGCCTGGATAACGAGCGTTAACATAAAATCCGGTTTCTCGAACATCGGCACCGGTTGAACTTTTATATTGCATAAAAGCACGTCGTTAATTTTAATTTCCATATGCAATGGCCGGTAGTTGTGAAATGTCTGTATTCGACCATAAAAGATTTTTTATTAAATTTTCATATGCAGCTGCTGTAAAATAAAATTTCGCAACTGATGCCGTAATTCCTAAAATTGTGCCATGCGCTATAATTTAGACAAGCAATCTGAAGTACCGGACCGAAAGTTGCTTGAATGTTTAAATTTGTCTTCATTTGCTGTATTTTATCCAGTAATATTTCTTTTTACGTGGCATCTAGAGTATAATCTTCGTACTTGAACTTCAATAGACTCAAATATATGCATAATTTGGCAGAAACGTTTGCAAGTCAGAGACAAAATTGTTTGTTGTTTGCACTTGTGATTCTGGGTTGCTTCTCTGTTTTACAGGATTGAATTCCAAAAACCGCTTTCTATTTTGTAGTTTCTTTGTAAAATGGACGTGTTTGGCTTCAGTAGCTATCATTGGATATTTCCCTTTTTCCTTTGCTGATTCCAATTATTTATAGCCGATGTGCACGATATTATTTTATACCCACAGGTTTGGATATCTGCAGCAGGGAAACTTTCGACTTCCAAAATGAAACTTTGCATACCGATTAAGCCCAATTTGTGCTAATTAGTGCTCATGGGAACAAATTAGTGCTAGTTCAGGAGCCGGAAAAACGGAAAAAAGAAAATTTCAAATTTCGCCTGGAACAAGAAACAAATAAAACCCGATTTCTAGAAAAAACCAGAAATAATTTAAGCCCAATTTTAAAATTTACCAAAAACGGCTAAATTGACAAAATTTATGTTTATCATAGAAATATAAATTTTCATTCGTCAATTGAATCGTTTCATTGTTCGATTCGTCAATTGTCATTTGCCCCTAAAAGATACTATATTAAACAAACAAAATACAGGAATATACCGTTCAATAATATTTTTATTGAACAACAATTTAAAATTAGAAATAAAATGTTCTAAAACCCAAAAATAAGCAAACCAGGTAGCATATTCCTGTCAAGGATGTTTATTGTCATCTGAAAAAAGTCCTAATCCAGAATTGGCCAAATGCCATTGAACAACAACTATCGTTCAATGCACAACTTTCTGACAAAAATATTTCTAGAAACCAATGAAGTGGGCACTTCTGATTGCATATTTCCATCAAGTATGTTCGTTGCCATCCGAAAAATATAGTGGCTAAATTTGTGCTAATCCAGAATTGGATCAATTCCGTTGAACAACAAAGTCCGTTGAATGAACGATTTTCTAACAAAAAAGTAGTCTAGTAGTTGTGTCAGAAAATTGTCCATTCAACGGTCTTTGTTGTTCAATAAAATTGGACCAATTCTTGATTAGCTCAAATTCGGCGACTATATTTTTCCGATGGCAATGGACACATCTGACAGGAATATGGTATCTGTATTTTTTATGACTTGGATTTTAGAACACTTTATTTCTATTGTTCAATTTTGGTTCCACACAATTATTGAAATTGGTACCTTTGTATTTTACTCTACTTTAAGGGCTGGTTTGTTTTTCCTTAATTCATGAATGAAAATTTTTGAAAATTATATTTTTATGATAAGCACAAATTTTGTGAGTTTAGCCGCCTTTGGAAAGTTTTAAAATTAGGCTTACATTATTTCTGTTTTCCTAGAAATCAGGTTATATTTGTTTCGTCCTTTAGGCGAAATTTAAAATTTGCTTTTCCCGTTTTTCGGCTCCTGGTCTAGCACTAATTTTTTCCGGTGAGCACGAACCAACACACAACAATTGAGCTTAATCGGTATGCAACGTTACATTTAGAAATCCGGAAGGTTCCCTGCTGCAGTTACCTACAGCCCTCTAAGGCAAATAGTGTTCCAATAATGTGAGAGCAGCAGCGACTTCTCGATACCTTACAATGACAAGACCCTTCAATTAGTTTGGCATCGGATTTGTTTATGGTCAAACTCACTTTATAAATTACACCTAGAGGCCTACACATCTGATTTTAAATAATAATGTTGCTCGTCATTATTATTTTGCATATTTGCTATGTGCCGCTAGTGAAACTATGGCGCGCACGACGTAACGATTTTAATTTTTCGTGGTGGGCTCCTATTCATTATTGTCCTCATCACTGCTACTATCCTTTCGCTCTTCGATATTTCCCATCAAATCGACATAAGCCATAATTTCTTCATAACTAAAACCTTTTGGGATTAATATCGAAGGAAAGAGTTTCCAACCGATAATAGGAATTTACTTATTTGTTTTGTGTATTTGGATATTTTTTGTAAAACCACTTTGATTTAACGATCGATGGTATAATTTTATTTTGCTGCATACATTCCGTTACTCCAAAAAAAAATTGGGGATTAATTGGAAGCTCCATGCGAAATTTGGTGGAAATCTGTGTACCGGAAGCGACACCTTCAAAGAGAGCTTTTCAATTTTTGCAATGATGTTGAAAAGTTTGGTACTTACCAAAAACGACAAAAAATAAAAAAATTCAAATAAATTTAAAGATTAAATTTTCAGCAATGATTCACCTTGTTGCTTTTCAAAATTAAAGCAGGATTAAGGATTTTACCAAAAGTTCGGTAAGTTTAATTTTTCACTTTAGAAATCTAGTGTGTATTCGAGATCTGTATTCGAACATATTCACCCCTCCATTTTTCTTATGACTTAAAGCACATAGACCAATAAAAAATTTAACCCGATGAACCATAATTTTAAAATAAAATATCCAAACACACAAAAAACCAGCCTACATATCGATTTAGAATAAATTTTTTACAATTTGCGGTTAAACATTTACATAAATTAATTGCCGATAATATAATTTTTGCTAAAAAATTTTACATTACAGTCATACCACTGGGTAATTAAAATTAATGGTGCGTATTTAATGTTTAGCGGGTTAATTAGCCGAAAAAAATTAACATTTTATGTTTAGGGGTGAAAAAAAAAATGTAAAATAAATAAATCGAAAATCGATAAGCTTTTTAAAGCTTTACTAAACATAATCGGGAAAATGTTGTATTAAAGCTGGAGATTCAGGTATAATTTTTTTTTTCGAAAATGTTCTCATTAATTTTAATGGCATAAGCATCATATTCAACTACTCTATCTTGGTTATTATTATTGGTCCTGTTAAAAGCTCATGCGGTATAATAAAATCAAATATATAAATTGGATTCTTCTTTGTCGTCGTCGGCGTCAGATCCCAACAATTTTTATTTGATAATGAAAGTAAGAAGAATAACATCGAAATGTTGCCAGAGTTTTGTTTTTTGTGTACACAATGTCTGTGACTTTATGTGCTGTGCTTTTTACCGAAGAGTACAAATTCACAATAAACCAGAAATTTATGTTGCGGAAAATTTTTGTTTTGTCTGATTTTTGGGAAATATTTTTTTTTTTGTTATCAGAACCAAAGAACCGAGTATAAAAAATAAAATTGAATTAGTTTTACCTTAATTATGTTCTATAGATGTATATTTTATGGTCTTGTATTGTTTAGTTACAGAACGGGAAGGTGGACATTTCTATTTTATTTACGTACAATAGTTTCAAAACACATGAACATTATTTATCTAGTATTTTATAGTTTTTGCTCTGAGATAGATGCTGAAATGCGGTATAAGCAGGCGACAAATTATTGGCTTTCGGGTACTGGAATTTTTTTGTGGGCGGTAGATTTTGGTAAGTTGATTTTTATAATTAATGATAGCTGTGTTTATCAAATTTCATTTATTTCAGTACGAGAAATATTGGATCTTCCATACTTTAATTTATTAAGTTCATTGATTTATACTATCCATATAGCCAAAAAGTGCAGGTGAGCTTACATTGCCAAAACAATTAATGGCTCAACACAACTCGATTACAGTACCGTTTAGGTTAACCTTAATTTTACACGACTGTATTGAAAATAAATTAATTCTAGAAAAGACTGGATAAAATAATAGTTCGCAACCCGTATGCAACACTACACTCCAAGAAATTGCGTTTTAGCTAAAAAATTGCTAATTTTCCTGAAAGGTAATGTTCGGATCTATAAACACTCCTGAATCACGATCTCTAGGCATAGTCGATAATGGAAATTTAATTCCGGATAAAAATGGTCTCGACTTATTTTAAGAAAACCACCTGTAACTGAAAGTATGTAAAAGGTTTTTCAATTTGAGCGGGTCGATGTTGAAATGGGATAAAACAAGCTGTATGTGAGGTATTAACGAGATTCTTGTTTTATTTGAAAGGCCCATGTATGCCATTATTGATGGAATATAACATCGTTAAAATGTCCGCCGCGGCTTCGTACGGTGGCATCTGAATGGTTCAAATTACAATGACCCTGTCGTATAAATCTGACTAAATTTGAGCGATGGTATTGGTTATGTTGGTTTTAAGGGAATCGGCCGATTGCGGCTTCTTGACATAGACGTACGACTTGAGGAAACCCCACACGAAAAAGTCTAGCGGGGTCAAATCGTACGATCCTGGTGGTCAATTCACGTCATCTCTGCGAGAGGTAACCCTGTGGCACGTATCCCCGTCCTACTGGACAAACATGTCGTTTACCTCCATATCGTTCAATTTGGGCCAAAAGAAATCGATCAGCATTGTTGTGTAACGCTCGCCGTTGATGGCGGTTGCCTCACCAACGTCATTTTCAAAAAAGTGCGGACCAGAAACAGCACTTTTTTGTGAATGCATTGCCACCTGGTGCACCTCGTGTGGATTGGTCTCACCATATATATGACAACTTTGCTTGTTAACACAGCAGTTCATCCAAAAATGCGCCTCGTTGCTAAAGATGATTTTTCGGCCAAAATTGGGGTCCTCTTCCAAACGCTCTGAAGCCCAGTCAGCGTACAAAAGGCGTTCTATATGGTAATTAACTTTAAGCTCCTGGGTCACTTTGATCTTGTACGGGTGTAGGCCCAAGTCCCGGCCCGAAATTCGCCAAGTTGCGGCAATGTTCTCGTCGTTCTAGTGATCCTTTGACGAACGAGTGTTGATTGATTATTTACCGAATCGGTTGTCTCGAATTTGGCCACCAAACGTCGAAGGGGTTACACTACTCACCACAAGTGGCAACTCTCACAAATATAAATTGTTCCAGCATAATGAAATCTTAAAATTGTTTCTTGATGACAAATTTATTGATTTCAGAATTAAAGGTACTCGGTATAAAAAATTTTCATATTTAACAATGTTCCTTCTTTCTCCGCCATTTCTCAAAGAATTGCGATACATTTTTTTTTTAGAAGTATTGTTTAAGGATCCTAACTTGAGTTTTCGACAAAATATTGTCGAAATATTAAAAACGAGCCAGATATTGAATATTCCGCTCATCCGAAAGTGTTGATTGGTGCTATGGACATAGAATGTTCCCATTGTCATGCGCTCAAATTCAAACATGAGTCAGCCGGGATGTGTTGCGCATCAGGAAAAGTGCAACTACCAGAAATTGAGACACCACCAGAACCATTGAACGGCTTGCTCGTCGGCACGGATCCACATTCAAACCTGAGCAACAGAAATAGTTCACAATACTACGGTAAATGGTCAACAATTCAATTAGACGTTCAAAATCAAAGGCCAAGTGTACCACAAAGTATAGGCTCATTGCTGCCAATGCTAAACCAACCACATAAATTTTTACAAATCTACTTCATGAGGGGTGAAGATGTCAATCGTGTGGATGCACGTTGCGGCTACAATAATCTCAATTTGCCTAATGCCGGCACATCGCCGGTAAACTGGACGCCTTATTGAATGAGCACAATGAATTATTGAAATTCTTCAAATCACACATGTACGAAATCATGCTATTGTCATAAATCCGAATAAAACACCAGCTGGACAGCACGTGCATATATTCAATGTGCCTTTGTTGACGACGTTGCTGGAATCATAAATGATGACCGCACATCAACGCGAGAAATCGTGATTCAAAGAAGAAACAGTAACCTGGAGTTCATACGATGCTCTCCAATATCTGCTAATTTTCTTGAAGGGGCAAGACGGATATTGCATAAACATTAAACACGAGATCCCGCCACAAGCAATTCGTTCATTATGAAAATCATTACTCGAGCTCGATGGATTTTTAGGCGTACCGTATGATGATTTGATGTGGTCAAGACAACGTGCTTCTGCAATGTCATGAGCTGTGCCAACAATTCATGGTGGTTGACCTGTACGCGAAGGTATAAAGCAAACGACGTTATTATGGGCGACGCCGACACAGCCGAAATTGATAACTACGTCATTCTACCATCATCGTAAGTAGGCAGTACACATCACATGCAAGAATACATACAGGATGCTATGACTTACGTGCACGAGTACGGACGACCTTGTCACGGCATTACAGCACGTGTATTCAAACAAACATTTAAATTTTTAATGAGCTTCATTACAAAATTACACGTATTCGGTCCCACACGTTGGTGGATGTATTTGGTTGAATGGCAAAAGCGAGGATAACCTCATGTACACATTTTGATTTGGTTAGTCGACCAAATACGCCCTGAGGAAATCAATAGTGTAATTTCCGCGGAAATTCCAGATCCAACTACTGATCAACTACTGTTCGATATTGTTACCAGAAACATGATTCATGGCTCAATCGTTTATCGCCTTGCATGGTAGATTGGACATTGTACAAATCGTTTTCCTAAAGATTTCACCAACGACACGTTCACAAATGTTGACGGATATTGTCGAAGAAATACTGATAATGGCGGACAATAATTTACGCTAAATATCAATAACACAGACATTGACATTGACGATCGTTGGGTGATACCGTATTTGCCTCTGCTGAGCAAAACATTCAATGCTCATATTAATGTTGAGTTCTGCAATTTGGTGAAGAGCATCAAATACGTTTGCAAGTATGTGAATAAGGCAGTGATATGGCTGTGTTTAAAATCCAAAATACCGATTTGAATGCTCCTCAATTGAATGATAACGACGAAATAATGCGCTACCTAATTGGCCGGTTCATCAGCTCCAATGAAGCTGTCTGGCGTATCTTTGGTTTATAAATTCATGAACGGGACCCAGTATAACTACTACCCAGTATTCAGCCGTCCATCTTGAAAACGGCCAGGCGTATATTTCACCAACTAGACAGTAATTGAGCGTGCCATAAATGCACCAAAAACTACACTCACGGATTTTGAATTGTGTAATCGTGCGGATACTTTCGGTGACTCTGCTTCGTGCTTCTCTATTCCGAAGTACCACGCTATTTAACATGGAATCAAACAAAAATATGGATTCCCCGCAAGCAAGGTACGCCAATTGATGCGTGCCTCATTCTATTCAAATCAAACACTTTGGGCCGAGTATATACAGTCACTCCATGGCAGATTGAGAGCTTCCATCTGCGACTGTTGTTGGTTAATGTCACCAGCCCATTGTCATTTCAAGTGAATGGTCAACAATATCTAACATATAAAGATGCATGCCTTGCACTCGGCTTGCTCGAAGACAACAATCACTGGGACGATATGCTTGCTGAAGCACCTTTGGGCTGTACAGCAACACAAATTCGTCTACTATCCGCTATAGTGTTGACTACATGTTTCTCGGGTCGAGCAGACATATTGTCGGATAAGCACAAAGATTCATGACTGACGATATATTGCATCGAATTCGTACACGTTGCGAAGTGGATGGACACCGAAATAAATCGTGAACTGCGGTACGATACAGCGCATTATGCTGGCAGTTTCGGTGGGACAAAGTGGATTCTTTTTTTTTGATGCACCAGGTGGAACTGGCAAAACATGTCTAATTTTGCTAATTCTCGCCGTAATACGATCAAATAATGGCATCGCATTGGTCGTTGCATCATCTTACATTGCAGCAACTTTATCCAATAAATGCAGAACAGCTCATTCAGCATTTAAGCTGCAACTGAATATTTAAAACAACCCAAACGCAGAGTGCAACATAAAAAAAACAATCGCCCGTAGCCACAGTGCTAAAATAATGCAAAATTATCATCTGCGATGAATGCACTATGGCACTCATTCTCTTGAGGCGTAAATAGAATACTCAAAGATATAAAAAACAACGACAAACTATTCGGCGGCATTCTGTTACTCCTTTCAGGTGATTTCAGACAAACACTGCCCATCATTCCACGTTCAACGTATGCTGATGAGATCAACGCTTTCTTGAAATCATCGCCACTGTGGCGTAATGTTAAAAAAGTCCAGCTAAAAATAAACATGCACGTCCAAATGCTACAAGATCCATCCACTGATACATTCTCGAGCCAATTGTTAGATATCGGCGACAGAAAAGTTGCTGTCTATGAAAATACTGGATACATAAAACTGCCCACTCATTTCTGCACAATCGTTGGTTCGCAAAATGCTCTCACTGACCGCATATTTCCTGGTGTACACACACTACACATAAATCATGCGTGGCTGGCAGAAAGTGCCATTTTGCAAGCAAAAAATGTGGACGTCGTCGATTTAAACTTCAAGATACATTAGTCGTTGCCAGGCGACTTGGCATCGTACAAATCGATCGATACAGTTTGCGATGCCAATGAAGCTGTAAATTATCCAACAGAGTTTTTGAACTCATTGGATTTGCTAGGTATGCCACCACACCTTATACGACTGAGTGTTGAATCCCCGGTTATTTTACTTCGGAATTTGAACCCACCACGGCTGTGCAATTTCACTCCTGAAATGAGTAAATGATGAGTGCTTCTTGTCCATTTCTTTACAGTAAAATATAAAATTTCTTGAGCGGAGTTTTAAGTAAAAGTCATTTTCCTTGATATTTATTGAGGCAGATTTTACTCTTTGAATGACCATTATTGGCCATTCCCAGAGATGGTTATTCCGGTATAGTTAGTGTATAATGTAAATATATACATTATTTCATAGGTCAAACTGCATGACGTAAAGCCATATATAGCCTTTTAAGAACACTAAAGTTATTGAAAAGTTGTTGAATGAATTTTTAGCTAAATAGCTATTAGGATAAGTACGGTTGGATTACACATAAAAACATCATTACCACGATTATCAATGCTCATGTGGCAAGGAGGACAAATCTGATGAAAAACGATTTGTTCTTTGTTGAGCCTTAACACCATCGTGGGCGAATTTAATACAAAAATCGGCAGGAGCGCAGAAACTATTTTACTTATTGGTCCGAACAGCAGACACCGGCCGAACTTAATGAAAATTCACAAGGCAACGTGGTGATCGAATGACCGAGGAACGGAAAATCTAATTTATCACGCCATGATCTCGAGAAAAGTCACACACAAATCCCTCTGACAAAAGAATCGCGAATATTCGCTCATATATATGAGGACCAGCATTGAAAACTTCATCTTTTTAGCGGAAAACAGGAGTTTGAAAGGTTGTTTGCCAACGCCCGAAATTTTAATAAAATATTTTATCTAAGACTCACAGCTATCAAAACACGAATGGGGAGCTTAGAACAAACATCGCTGAAGTTCTCTCGGTTTAACAAACCTAATTCAAAAATTTATTAAATCGAACTGACGAAGTGACGCTTCAATCAATTATTAAACCTTGAAGGAGCTTCTCTTGCATCTATTCTTCATGACCACTTCGCAATGATGTGTGTATAGCAGAATTTACTTGGCGAATGGTAGACCGCACTCAAATACCCAAATTACGGTGACATACCTTTTTTAAACACCACCGGAAAAGTAGCTTTAAGGTTGATTTTCACGATTCGGTCCGTTTCACAAGACGCAGTGTGAGTAATCGCTGAAATGTCACCCAATCAAATGAAATTGTACCTATGCGAGCGTTGAAGAAACGAAGAAAAACATTACTGCAGCCCGTATTGAACAACATACACTGAAGTATTGGAAACGATCGAACATACATTTTTCGAATGCCCACTGGTTGCAGGGGAAGACAGTTGATTGAAGGAATTACTTAAGAAAACACGTTACTACTGAAAATATATTGCAGAACATGTTAGATTGTCAGGGGCAAGAGATATGGATCGCGAAAGATTCCGTAATTTAACCATCGAGGGTTAGAAATTCCGCTTCTGCTGGGAGCCTCCCCTGCGACTTAATGTATAGTTGTGTATATTCCGCGTGTCTATATGGTTGAAATGCTAACTCTTTAACACCTAATCTAATCTTTAACTATATACCATCTTCTTCCGCCACCAAAAAATGTTTTTTTGTGTTTCCCCGTAGAGGGGATGTATTTCCGACGTTTATGATAATCCGAGCTTCAGTTAAAATTTCATGGAGCATCTGTCCCCTATTTTAGAGCTTCTATAACCGAAGTGAGGCAGTACAACCTCGCCACAATCCAAATCGCCTCCCGCGTTAGTGGTATCTGGTTAGCATCTGTTTTCCAGGAGTAGCGGCTCTGTTCTACCATCTGGCAGTAATTGTAAAATGCTAAGTTAGAGAATTGTACAGGGTGGGCCATAAATCACTGAACATTGTATTTTTGATATAATTTTTCAATTTTGTATTTTTTTCTCTTTTTATTTTACAGAATTATAAACAACGTTAGGGAGATTCAGTAGCCATGTTTTCGATTGAGGAACTTACAAAAATTGTTGAGTTTTATTTTGCTAGTCAAAATTCAATAATTCAAACCAAAAGAAAATTTCAATTTTTTTTTTAGAAATGCGCCATCCGAAATCAAGTACGCAACCTAGTCGCTCGTTTTCAGTCATCGCGATCTGTTAGTGACTTACCTGGTAGTGGAAGACCGCTGAAGCACGAAGCCAAGATAATATCGAACAAGTTCGGGAGAGCGTAAATGAGAACCCTGAAACATCGACTCCTAAACGTGCCACTCAGCTTAATGTCCAGAACTTCACTGCGTAGAATAATGAAAAAAAAATATTGCTGTTTCCGTACAAGATACAATTGGTACATGAAATTTGCGGAATATAATCAGACAAGATCTATGGCCCCTACTTCTTCCAAGACGAAGATGGCAATGCATTGATTGTAAATGGTGAGCGTTAAAAAATAAATAAATATATCAAAAATACAATGTTCAGTGATTTATGGCCCACGATGTACTTATTGGTAGGATAAAAGAAGTTTATTTTACAGGGACATGGAACCCTAGCTGCAGGTTAGCTTTCGGCAACCTGCGATAGCAATGTTTTTTCGGTGGATCACTTAGCCGGGACTGTCTGACTAGGAAGATGTCGCGCATGAAAACAAGAGGTCGGTTTTATTAACGTTGCAATCAGAAGATAATACCGAATCATGGAGGCCTTAGAGTTCGAGAAACATCATTCATAATTAACGTTAAGGGCTGATTAGTTGAATATACGGACTTTGTACGAATTGGCTTTGAATCAGCCGAGTGGAACTCGAAGCAGCAACGAGGAAAAGAACGAGTTTGGAATTAGAGCAGAATAGGATGAGAGCAACCCTGGAAAATATAAGCAAAGTACAGCTTCATGAGTTCAAACAAAATGATAGATAAAACATCTGTTGAGACAGAGGGGCGGTGGAACGTAGTGTCTAAGAAAAGACCACAAAGGAGACCTCGAGTACGAGGAAGAGGAAGAGAGAGGAAATTTCATTCGCCGATCTGCTGCGGAACTACAAAATGGATTTTGAAAAAGATTGGGGAGAAATAGGAAACCTTATTGCTGGAACTCCAAAGTACCATATGTCCTCCATAATCTCCGACATTTTTAAAACAGCAACTGAACAATATGAGTTATTGTTTAACGTTTGGTCCAAAGGGCGACATTGTTGATCATGGAAAGATGGGGTCATAGCTTCCCATGAAGTGAGTGAGGTTCTGGAGTTGAAGGAGTAAAGAGATTTTTTTCTAGATAGCTTGAATGCCACCGTCTCAGTCATCTGGGTACTAACTAGAACCAATATTCAAAACTAAACAGGAAATGTGGTATTCAAATTCACTATCTCTGTGAAGAAAGTGAACACGTAACTGGTATCTCTTTGAATGTTCAGCCTACCAGAGAGTGATGTACATATAGCAGAGGTAATTAAAGAAGTCCAAAGCAATATTAATCGCAGTGAGGCCAATCAGGATTCAACCACTCCTGCAGGGCCGGTAGGGATACTTTTATCGGCTGTGTGAGAGCCAAGGTCCAAGGTATTCGTTTTTAAAGCTGCTTCGCTCGTCCTAATGCAATGACGACTTTTAAATGGTTATTGACCAATGACCCGCAAATGAGTCGTTTCTGATAGCTGGTGACTTCATCGAGTGGGAAATTATAGAAACAATCAAAATGAACACCGAGGAATTATTTTGGGAGTAAGTGACCTATACATGCAATCACCAAGTCTTTGTAAACGAACTACTAGAAAGACGTTTTTCAAAAATATCTATGTTGAAAGAATCTGTATTGCTGCAACGTCAAGAAGACAGTTGAGAACCATTGAAAGCAATTTGCAAATCATTCTGTTGGGACGATAAGTTCAAAGAGCTGCGATAGAATTGCATCTAGGAACGAAAATAGTATAAACGAGCCAAACACTTCGAAACCCTATTCTGCACCAAAGGCATTGTGAAGCTAAATCGCAACTTAAGACATTAGATTAAAGAAAGTAAACGGAATTGTTTTCTTGAACTGTCCGAGGAAGTTGACCGCCCCCTATGTGTAGCCGATATCTATCGGTGATGAAAAAAATTCAAAAGTAAGCACACTGCTACTTTCACGTGCCAATGCACATAGCTACCCATATTGCGGAACTTAATTGAAATTTGACTTCAGAATTCCAATTTTGCCAAGAATAATGCCTTTAATCTGTTTGATTTTCTGTTTAAGGGTGTGTTACGACACCTTGAGGGGTCATAACATTATTTTCTTTCCTTTGTTCTGTTTGAATTTTTAGTTCCATGGTTATTGAATGAATTATGCCTTTTATTGACGGCATTACCTTACCATCTGTTCTATGGTAACATCGTTTGTTTCTACGGAAATTGGCCTTAATATTTTGTTTTGTGTTTTTGTTCACATCCAGTGTTCATGTAAACATCGAATGAATGAGACCGGCAGAGATGTAGAGAAATATTTTTCATGTGTTTTCTCGTTTTGTTCTATGCGATTAATGGGCGGTGTGAAAGGGTGGGCGAGTGACGCGCACGAAATCGGGTCGAGTTCTAGTTGGTCTTCAACCATTTTGGGTTTGATAAAAATTAAAAATAAGCACAATAAAAATTATTTTAGTGAATTAAGTTCAGTTTTTTTTGTGTCTTCTGATATGCAGTTTTTAAATTTTCGCTGGCTATGTTTTTTCGGTGTATAGAGGAGACAATTGTAAAACCGAACTATATTTTGAATTTGGTTGCGCAGCTGTGGTCTTATAAAGCCGTATCGGTCACATTTTACGGGTGGCTTAGCCGAAACTAAATAATTATGTTCCGATAATTTGGGTATCGCATTTTTTTATTCAACAGGGGCCGCACATAATCAACGGGTAGCCTATCGAGGTAAATTTATTTACGGCGCGCAGACGCCCAGACGATATTTACGGTTTACGGCGGGAAGGCGCCCAACATTTACGGTTGCCTATCGAGACCAAATTTATTAACGGCGGGAAGACTCCCAAGCCATTTCGGTAATCCAGGACGCCGCAATCCTCAAGGTCGACCTCAATGAGGTCAAGAGATACTTATTTTTTTCTTTTGTTTTATTTTTATTTATTTTATTGAATCCAAATTTTAAATTTTTTTCAATTTTCAATTTTTTTAAAATTTTATTCAATATATTTATTGCTCCAATGTCCATTTTGCTCAAATTATTTTGCTTTATTTTGCTTTTTGGTGCGATTTATTACCCCCCCCCCCCCTCCTTTAGCTTCGGAATTTTCACTTTCGACCGTTCGTTCGTTTGATTTTTTTTTATTCTCCTTGCGTCTCTGATTTTGTTTTTCCTTGAAAACTTTATTTAAATAAAACAGCACGGCGTAGGTTTCCTGGCATTCGGTTTTATTTTTTCTTCCTCATCGACCTCAATTTATTTTTTCGTTACTTTCCATGTCATG
Organism: Nephrotoma guestfalica; assembly: GCA_963691935.1. NCBI lineage: Eukaryota > Metazoa > Arthropoda > Insecta > Diptera > Tipulidae > Nephrotoma > Nephrotoma guestfalica. The sequence goes on along the minus strand of OY829913.1, from coordinate 66,727,143 downwards.
TCACCTATTTTTTTTTCTTTTATGATAAAATTAATTATTAAATTATTCGGATTGATATGATGGGAGTACTGAGGGGTCTCATTCGTGTTAGTTCCATAGTTGCAGGCTGGGCTTGTCAGTCCCCTTCATCCCCTTGGCAGGACATCCTCAGGGTCAAAGTGGCTAGTCCAGCATATGTGTCGCCCATTCAGGGACGACCGTAAAATCTACACGATCTCCTCGTGGCATTTCTGCAGTCTCCAGCTGTCGAAGTGTGTAATCTGGGAGATTACCTAGATGTCTCTCCGATTGAACAGATGCTTTATCTGTTGGGGAGACCTCCTTACATCGGCATCGGGTTCTAGAGATCGATGGGTTATTCGGAGGGGTCTCATCAGCAGACATTGTGTTTGTCATCCGTGAAGATCCGGTCGTTCCTGAATGGGCACACGATTTAATTTTGGTGTAAATTTAATTTAGTTTCGTTTTTTTAATATGCAAGCCTCAACATCCCCACGACCCAAAACCCTAAGATCTAGTCGGCCAAATTACCGTGAAAGTGGTCTCTGCATATTTAGATGAATCTGCGGGTTGGCTTCGTCCCATCCCGTAACAGGTGGTAATTACTTTCATTTACGTAATAAAATTAAGTATAGTAATCATGAACATTTTTGACCTCGAGATGTTTGCAGATTTACCATTCGCTATATCATCGAAGTAAGTGGTTTTAAACAACCTATATATGTATGCGTGTATATGTGGTGTCATGCCGAACAAATATCTGTAGCTTCTCTACAGCCTAGACGGATTGACAAATCGGAATGAAACTTCTGATATAAGCATTGACCATAAATTAGGAAATTCAACTGAATTTTTGGACGAAATCATCGCCATTGGAAGGGACCGCTTTATTGTTCTTTGCAAATCTTCTCTCCAAAATTCTGGAAACGACTACAAACTAAAAGATTCTAAATAAAATTTGTAACAATACCGGTCTAAATCAGTTTACCAAAATTTATGCAAAAATGACGACTTTTGAGAAAAACCGGTTTTACAGCAACACAGCATTTACGAAGGAACGTTTGGAAACAAAAAGATTGTAAATTAAGTTTCAAACAAAATTAGTTCAGATTATTTTTTTAAATTTTACCGGAACTGACGAATTTTTATAAAATAAAATTATTTCACCAAACTGCGGCAACTACAGCTCTACAAGCGAATCACTATGTATTCGGAAACACTTCTTAAATAAACTTTCTGTATTAATTGGGAGAGCCTTGCGAAATTTGGTGAATATTTGGGTACCGGAAGTTGAAGCTTTAATGGAAGCTTTTATAATTTTTGCAATGGTTTTGAAACAGAGGTTTTCTGAAATTTAAGCAGGGATAATGTTTTTTGATTAAAAAGACAGTTCAACCAAAAGTCCGGTAAGTAAAATTTTTCGCCTTAGAAACTCGGGTGTTGGTAGCAAAATACAAGCAACAAGCGCTATGGATTTGATATGTTGTGCAAAGTATTCAAATTGATCAACAGCAAGAAACTGAAAGTTTAAAATCTCAAATTTTAGGGAGAAAGAGGGACAGAATCTTCCAAACAGCGCCTGTCCATTTCCATAATATGACAACTGATATGCACAAATACAATTCTTCGAAAGTATCATGTAGTTGAAATAACGAACACTGAGTTCATTCCAATCCATCATATCAATATCATAAAACAATACTCGTACAATGTTCCAGATTGTTATCAATATGCATATTAAGTGTACAACAAGTCGAACAACCCACGCAAAAGTTAATTTTTTAAATCATTTAAAATCATAAAAATTAAATTAAATATGCCGGGTTATGCCATTGTTATAAATATTTTTCTAAACTGACATTGATTGATTAATTAAAACCGACACTCGGCCATATCATTGCATCCCTCCGCGCATTGTGTTCTGTGGAATAGTAAAAAATTAAATTTTATTTTATTTTAATTTTCTTTAATTACATAAAATTATGTATTCATCATACATGATTTCACGCTACACCGTATTTGTATATGTTACATGATATGATACGAGTATGTACGTACGTATGAATATGTCGTACTGTCAAAATAATGTGTTCATGAGAGAGAAGATACCACATACTCGTACGAGTATATGGTAATTGTGAAAATCATAACTTAATTGATATTTTGGCTTTTTACTAAAAATTTGCATATCCATATGGCAGGGTTAACAAATTATGTTAACAGTGTCAGATATGTCACATGAACGGGTTCGATTTCGTTTTTCTACGAGAACTATTGTTTGTCATCGAAGTGCGGTTACCATGACGTGTGAAGTTTGGTTTCGAACTAATAAAACATTGGATTCTTTAAGGCCAATTTATGTTAACCTGAATAAATTTTCCTAGAAAAATTTGGTTGAGCAACGTTGCACGTTGAGCAAGAAAGAAACGGTAAGTTATATCTCTAATGAGTCGGTTATTGGAAGTTTAGAATATTGAAAACCAATATGACGCATTGATTACCGGTAATTAAGGTTTTACTATAAAAATTTCCGGTTTTCAACATCCAAAACTTCCAATAATCGCTCATTCCAGATATAACTAAACGTTCCTTTCTTGCTCAACGTGCTATTCTCGTTACCTAAAATCATTTTCAACCGGAATTTAAGCAATAAAATGTTTTCGATTTTTTGCGAAAAAACGTGATGGTTAGCCTTACGAATTTTTATCGGATAAAATTTATTGTCACGGATTCTGAAAAATTCGGTCGTTTTATCGTAATTTGAGAATACTGAATAGAGTTGCGCTTAAACTAATCCAATATGACGCCTCGTTCACCGGTAATTAAGGTTTTACTATAAAAATGTCCGGTTTTCAACATCCAAAACTTCCAATAACCGCTCATTCCAGATATAACTAACCGTTCCTTTCTTGCTCAACGTGCTATTCTCGTTACCTAAAATCATTTTCAACCGGAATTTAAGCAATAAAATGTTTTCGATTTTTTGCGAAAAAACGTGATGGTCAGTTAGCCTTACGAATTTTTATCGGATAAAATTTATTGTCACGGATTCTGAAAAATTCGGTCGTTTTATCGTAATTTGAGAATACTGAATAGAGTTGCGCTTAAACTAATCCAATATGACGCCTCGTTCACCGGTAATTAAGGTTTTACTATAAAAATGTCCGGTTTTCAACATCCAAAACTTCCAATAACCGCTCATTCCAGATATAACTAACCGTTTCTTTCTTGCTCAACGTGCTATTCTCGTTAAATAAAATCATTTTAAACCGGAATTTAAGCAATAAAATGTTTTCGATTTTTTGCGAAAAAACGTGATGGTTAGCCTTACGAATTTTTATCGGATAAAATTTATTGTCACGGATTCTGAAAAATTCGGTCGTTTTGTCGTAATTTGGGAATACTGAATAGAGTTGCGCTTAAACTAATCCAATATGACGCCTCGTTCACCGGTAATTAAGGTTTTACTATAAAAATGTCCGGTTTTCAACATCCAAAACTTCCAATAACCGCTCATTCCAGATATAACTAACCGTTTCTTTCTTGCTCAACGTGCTATTCTCGTTAAATAAAATCATTATCAACCGGAATTTAAGCAATACAATGTTTTCGATTTTTTGCGAGAAAACGTGATGGTTAGCCTTACGAATTTTTATCGGATAAAATTTATTGTTACGGATTCTGAAAAATTCTGTTGTTTCATCGTAATTTGCGAATTCTAAATAGAGTTGTGCTTAAACTAATCCAATATGACGCCTCGTTCACCGGTAATTAAGGTTTTACTATAAAAATGTCCGGTTTTCAACATCCAAAACTTCCAATAACCGCTCATTCCAGATATAACTAACCGTTTCTTTCTTGCTCAACGTGCTATTCTCGTTAAATAAAATCATTTTAAACCGGAATTTAAGCAATAAAATGTTTTCGATTTTTTGCGAAAAAACGTGATGGTTAGCCTTACGAATTTTTATCGGATAAAATTTATTGTCACGGATTCTGAAAAATTCGGTCGTTTTATCGTAATTTGGGAATACTGAATAGAGTTGCGCTTAAACTAATCCAATATGACGCCTCGTTCACCGGTAATTAAGGTTTTACTATAAAAATGTCCGGTTTTCAACATCCAAAACTTCCAATAACCGCTCATTCCAGATATAACTAACCGTTCCTTTCTTGCTCAACGTGCTATTTTCGTTACCTAAAATCATTTTCAACCGGAATTTCAGCAATAAAATGTTTTCGAATTTTTGCGAAAAAACGTGATGGCCTTACGAATTTTTATCGGATAAAATTTATTGTCACGGATTCTGAAAAATTCGGTCGTTTTATCGTAATTTGGGAATACTGAATAGAGTTGCGCTTAAACTAATCCAATATGACGCCTCGTTCACCGGTAATTAAGGTTTTACTATAAAAATGTCCGGTTTTCAACATCCAAAACTTCCAATAACCGCTCGTTCAAGATATAACTTACCGTTTCTTTCTTGCTCAACGTGCTATTCTCTTTTCCTAAAATCATTTTCAACCGGAATTTAAGCAATAAAATGTTTTCGATTTTTTGCGAAAAAACGTGATGGCCTTACGAATTTTTATCGGATAAAATTTATTGTCACGGATTCTGAAAAATTCGGTCGTTTTGTCGTAATTTGGGAATACTGAATAGAGTTGCGCTTAAACTGATCCAATATGACGCCTCGTTCACCGGTAATTAAGGTTTTACTATAAAAATGCCCGGTTTTCAACATCCAAAACTTCCAATAACCGCTCATTCGAGATATAACTTACCGTTTCTTTCTTCCTCAACGTGCTATTCTCGTTACCTAAAATCATTATCAACCGGAATTTAAGCAATACAATGTTTTCGATTTTTTGCGAGAAAACGTGATGGTTAGCCTTACGAATTTTTATCGGATAAAATTTATTGTTACGGATTCTGAAAAATTCTGTTGTTTCATCGTAATTTGAGAATTCTAAATAGAGTTGTGCTTAAACTAATCCAATATGACGCCTCGTTCACCGGTAATTAAGGTTTTACTATAAAAATGTCCGGTTTTCAACATCCAAAACTTCCAATAACCGCTCATTCCAGATATAACTAACCGTTCCTTTCTTGCTCAACGTGCTATTTTCGTTAAGTAAAATCATTTTCAACCGGAATTTCAGCAATAAAATGTTTTCGAATTTTTGCGAAAAAACGTGATGGCCTTACGAATTTTTATCGGATAAAATTTATTGTCACGGATTCTGAAAAATTCGGTCGTTTTGTCGTAATTTGAGAATTCTAAATAGAGTTGTGCTTAAACTAATCCAATATGACGCCTCGTTCACCGGTAATTAAGGTTTTACTATAAAAATGTCCGGTTTTCAACATCCAAAACTTCCAATAACCGCTCATTCCAGATATAACTAACCGTTCCTTTCTTGCTCAACGTGCTATTTTCGTTAAGTAAAATCATTTTCAACCGGAATTTCAGCAATAAAATGTTTTCGAATTTTTGCGAAAAAACGTGATGGCCTTACGAATTTTTATCGGATAAAATTTATTGTCACGGATTCTGAAAAATTCGGTCGTTTTATCGTAATTTGGGAATACTGAATAGAGTTGCGCTTAAACTAATCCAATATGACGCCTCGTTCACCGGTAATTAAGGTTTTACTATAAAAATGTCCGGTTTTCAACATCCAAAACTTCCAATAACCGCTCATTCCAGATATAACTAACCGTTTCTTTCTTGCTCAACGTGCTATTCTCGTTAAATAAAATCATTTTCAACCGGAATTTAAGCAATAAAATGTTTTCGATTTTTTGCGAAAAAACGTGATGGTTAGCCTTACGAATTTTTATCGGATAAAATTTATTGTCACGGATTCTGAAAAATTCGGTCGTTTTGTCGTAATTTGGGAATACTGAATAGAGTTGCGCTTAAACTAATCCAATATGACGCCTCGTTCACCGGTAATTAAGGTTTTACTATAAAAATGTCCGGTTTTCAACATCCAAAACTTCCAATAACCGCTCATTCCAGATATAACTAACCGTTTCTTTCTTGCTCAACGTGCTATTCTCGTTAAATAAAATCATTTTCAACCGGAATTTAAGCAATAAAATGTTTTCGATTTTTTGCGAAAAAACGTGATGGTTAGCCTTACGAATTTTTATCGGATAAAATTTATTGTCACGGATTCTGAAAAATTCGGTCGTTTTGTCGTAATTTGGGAATACTGAATAGAGTTGCGCTTAAACTGATCCAATATGACGCCTCGTTCACCGGTAATTAAGGTTTTACTATAAAAATGCCCGGTTTTCAACATCCAAAACTTCCAATAACCGCTCATTCGAGATATAACTTACCGTTTCTTTCCTCCTCAACGTGCTATTCTCGTTACCTAAAATCATTATCAACCGGAATTTAAGCAATACAATGTTTTCGATTTTTTGCGAAAAAACGTGATGGTTAGCCTTACGAATTTTTATCGGATAAAATTTATTGTCACGGATTCTGAAAAATTCTGTTGTTTCATCGTAATTTGAGAATTCTAAATAGAGTTGTGCTTAAACTAATCCAATATGACGCCTCGTTCACCGGTAATTAAGGTTTTACTATAAAAATGTCCGGTTTTCAACATCCAAAATTTCCAATAACCGCTCATTCCAGATATAACTTACCGTTTCTTTCTTCCTCAACGTGCTATTTTCGTTAAGTAAAATCATTTTCAACCGGAATTTCAGCAATAAAATGTTTTCGAATTTTTGCGAAAAAACGTGATGGCCTTACGAATTTTTATCGGATAAAATTTATTGTCACGGATTCTGAAAAATTCGGTCGTTTTATCGTAATTTGGGAATACTGAATAGAGTTGCGCTTAAACTAATCCAATATGACGCCTCGTTCACCGGTAATTAAGGTTTTACTATAAAAATGTCCGGTTTTCAACATCCAAAACTTCCAATAACCGCTCATTCCAGATATAACTAACCGTTCCTTTCTTGCTCAACGTGCTATTCTCGTTACCTAAAATCATTTTCAACCGGAATTTCAGCAATAAAATGTTTTCTATTTTTTGCGAAAAAACGTGATGGCCTTACGAATTTTTATCGGATAAAATTTATTGTTACGGATTCTGAAAAATTCTGTTGTTTCATCGTAATTTGAGAATTCTAAATAGAGTTGTGCTTAAACTAATCCAATATGACGCCTCGTTCACCGGTAATTAAGGTTTTACTATAAAAATGTCCGGTTTTCAACATCCAAAACTTCCAATAACCGCTCATTCCAGATATAACTAACCGTTCCTTTCTTGCTCAACGTGCTATTTTCGTTAAGTAAAATCATTTTCAACCGGAATTTCAGCAATAAAATGTTTTCGAATTTTTGCGAAAAAACGTGATGGCCTTACGAATTTTTATCGGATAAAATTTATTGTCACGGATTCTGAAAAATTCGGTCGTTTTATCGTAATTTGGGAATACTGAATAGAGTTGCGCTTAAACTAATCCAATATGACGCCTCGTTCACCGGTAATTAAGGTTTTACTATAAAAATGTCCGGTTTTCAACATCCAAAACTTCCAATAACCGCTCATTCCAGATATAACTAACCGTTTCTTTCTTGCTCAACGTGCTATTCTCGTTAAATAAAATCATTTTCAACCGGAATTTAAGCAATAAAATGTTTTCGATTTTTTGCGAAAAAACGTGATGGTTAGCCTTACGAATTTTTATCGGATAAAATTTATTGTCACGGATTCTGAAAAATTCGGTCGTTTTGTCGTAATTTGGGAATACTGAATAGAGTTGCGCTTAAACTAATCCAATATGACGCCTCGTTCACCGGTAATTAAGGTTTTACTATAAAAATGTCCGGTTTTCAACATCCAAAACTTCCAATAACCGCTCATTCCAGATATAACTAACCGTTTCTTTCTTGCTCAACGTGCTATTCTCGTTAAATAAAATCATTTTCAACCGGAATTTAAGCAATAAAATGTTTTCGATTTTTTGCGAAAAAACGTGATGGTTAGCCTTACGAATTTTTATCGGATAAAATTTATTGTCACGGATTCTGAAAAATTCGGTCGTTTTGTCGTAATTTGGGAATACTGAATAGAGTTGCGCTTAAACTGATCCAATATGACGCCTCGTTCACCGGTAATTAAGGTTTTACTATAAAAATGCCCGGTTTTCAACATCCAAAACTTCCAATAACCGCTCATTCGAGATATAACTTACCGTTTCTTTCTTCCTCAACGTGCTATTCTCGTTACCTAAAATCATTATCAACCGGAATTTAAGCAATACAATGTTTTCGATTTTTTGCGAAAAAACGTGATGGTTAGCCTTACGAATTTTTATCGGATAAAATTTATTGTTACGGATTCTGAAAAATTCTGTTGTTTCATCGTAATTTGAGAATTCTAAATAGAGTTGTGCTTAAACTAATCCAATATGACGCCTCGTTCACCGGTAATTAAGGTTTTACTATAAAAATGTCCGGTTTTCAACATCCAAAACTTCCAATAACCGCTCATTCCAGATATAACTAACCGTTCCTTTCTTGCTCAACGTGCTATTTTCGTTAAGTAAAATCATTTTCAACCGGAATTTCAGCAATAAAATGTTTTCGAATTTTTGCGAAAAAACGTGATGGCCTTACGAATTTTTATCGGATAAAATTTATTGTCACGGATTCTGAAAAATTCGGTCGTTTTATCGTAATTTGGGAATACTGAATAGAGTTGCGCTTAAACTAATCCAATATGACGCCTCGTTCACCGGTAATTAAGGTTTTACTATAAAAATGTCCGGTTTTCAACATCCAAAACTTCCAATAACCGCTCATTCCAGATATAACTAACCGTTTCTTTCTTCCTCAACGTGCTATTCTCGTTACCTAAAATCATTATCAACCGGAATTTAAGCAATACAATGTTTTCGATTTTTTGCGAAAAAACGTGATGGCCTTACGAATTTTTATCGGATAAAATTTATTGTCGCGGATTCTGAAAAATTCGGTCGTTTTGTCGTAATTTGGGAATACTGAATAGAGTTGCGCTTAAACTAATCCAATATGACGCCTCGTTCACCGGTAATTAAGGTTTTACTATAAAAATGCCCGGTTTTCAACATCCAAAACTTCCAATAACCGCTCATTCCAGATATAACTAACCGTTTCTTTCTTGCTCAACGTGCTATTCTCGTTAAATAAAATCATTTTCAACCGGAATTTAAGCAATAAAATGTTTTCGATTTTTTGCGAAAAAACGTGATGGTTAGCCTTACGAATTTTTATCGGATAAAATTTATTGTCACGGATTCTGAAAAATTCGGTCGTTTTGTCGTAATTTGGGAATACTGAATAGAGTTGCGCTTAAACTAATCCAATATGACGCCTCGTTCACCGGTAATTAAGGTTTTACTATAAAAATGTCCGGTTTTCAACATCCAAAACTTCCAATAACCGCTCATTCCAGATATAACTAACCGTTTCTTTCTTGCTCAACGTGCTATTCTCGTTAAATAAAATCATTTTCAACCGGAATTTAAGCAATAAAATGTTTTCGATTTTTTGCGAAAAAACGTGATGGTTAGCCTTACGAATTTTTATCGGATAAAATTTATTGTCACGGATTCTGAAAAATTCTGTTGTTTCATCGTAATTTGAGAATTCTAAATAGAGTTGTGCTTAAACTAATCCAATATGACGCCTCGTTCACCGGTAATTAAGGTTTTACTATAAAAATGTCCGGTTTTCAACATCCAAAACTTCCAATAACCGCTCATTCCAGATATAACTAACCGTTCCTTTCTTGCTCAACGTGCTATTTTCGTTAAGTAAAATCATTTTCAACCGGAATTTCAGCAATAAAATGTTTTCGAATTTTTGCGAAAAAACGTGATGGCCTTACGAATTTTTATCGGATAAAATTTATTGTCACGGATTCTGAAAAATTCGGTCGTTTTATCGTAATTTGGGAATACTGAATAGAGTTGCGCTTAAACTAATCCAATATGACGCCTCGTTCACCGGTAATTAAGGTTTTACTATAAAAATGTCCGGTTTTCAACATCCAAAACTTCCAATAACCGCTCATTCCAGATATAACTAACCGTTTCTTTCTTGCTCAACGTGCTATTCTCGTTAAATAAAATCATTTTCAACCGGAATTTAAGCAATAAAATGTTTTCGATTTTTTGCGAAAAAACGTGATGGTTAGCCTTACGAATTTTTATCGGATAAAATTTATTGTCACGGATTCTGAAAAATTCGGTCGTTTTGTCGTAATTTGGGAATACTGAATAGAGTTGCGCTTAAACTAATCCAATATGACGCCTCGTTCACCGGTAATTAAGGTTTTACTATAAAAATGTCCGGTTTTCAACATCCAAAACTTCCAATAACCGCTCATTCCAGATATAACTAACCGTTTCTTTCTTGCTCAACGTGCTATTCTCGTTAAATAAAATCATTTTCAACCGGAATTTAAGCAATAAAATGTTTTCCATTTTTTGCGAGAAAACGTGATGGTTAGCCTTACGAATTTTTATCGGATAAAATTTATTGTCACGGATTCTGAAAAATTCGGTCGTTTTGTCGTAATTTGGGAATACTGAATAGAGTTGCGCTTAAACTGATCCAATATGACGCCTCGTTCACCGGTAATTAAGGTTTTACTATAAAAATGCCCGGTTTTCAACATCCAAAACTTCCAATAACCGCTCATTCGAGATATAACTTACCGTTTCTTTCTTCCTCAACGTGCTATTCTCGTTACCTAAAATCATTTTCAACCGGAATTTCAGCAATAAAATGTTTTCTATTTTTTGCGAAAAAACGTGATGGCCTTACGAATTTTTATCGGATAAAATTTATTGTCACGGATTCTGAAAAATTCGGTCGTTTTATCGTAATTTGGGAATACTGAATAGAGTTGCGCTTAAACTAATCCAATATGACGCCTCGTTCATCGGTAATTAAGGTTTTACTATAAAAATGTCCGGTTTTCAACATCCAAAACTTCCAATAACCGCTCATTCCAGATATAACTAACCGTTCCTTTCTTGCTCAACGTGCTATTCTCGTTACCTAAAATCATTTTCAACCGGAATTTCAGCAATAAAATGTTTTCTATTTTTTGCGAAAAAACGTGATGGTTAGCCTTACGAATTTTTATCGGATAAAATTTATTGTCACGGATTCTGAAAAATTCTGTTGTTTCATCGTAATTTGAGAATTCTAAATAGAGTTGTGCTTAAACTAATCCAATATGACGCCTCGTTCACCGGTAATTAAGGTTTTACTATAAAAATGTCCGGTTTTCAACATCCAAAACTTCCAATAACCGCTCATTCGAGATATAACTTACCGTTTCTTTCTTCCTCAACGTGCTATTTTCGTTAAGTAAAATCATTTTCAACCGGAATTTCAGCAATAAAATGTTTTCGAATTTTTGCGAAAAAACGTGATGGCCTTACTAATTTTTATCGGATAAAATTTATTGTCACGGATTCTGAAAAATTCGGTCGTTTTATCGTAATTTGGGAATACTGAATAGAGTTGCGCTTAAACTAATCCAATATGACGCCTCGTTCATCGGTAATTAAGGTTTTACTATAAAAATGTCCGGTTTTCAACATCCAAAACTTCCAATAACCGCTCATTCCAGATATAACTAACCGTTCCTTTCTTGCTCAACGTGCTATTCTCGTTACCTAAAATCATTTTCAACCGGAATTTCAGCAATAAAATGTTTTCTATTTTTTGCGAAAAAACGTGATGGTTAGCCTTACGAATTTTTATCGGATAAAATTTATTGTCACGGATTCTGAAAAATTCTGTTGTTTCATCGTAATTTGAGAATTCTAAATAGAGTTGTGCTTAAACTAATCCAATATGACGCCTCGTTCACCGGTAATTAAGGTTTTACTATAAAAATGTCCGGTTTTCAACATCCAAAACTTCCAATAACCGCTCATTCGAGATATAACTTACCGTTTCTTTCTTCCTCAACGTGCTATTTTCGTTAAGTAAAATCATTTTCAACCGGAATTTCAGCAATAAAATGTTTTCGAATTTTTGCGAAAAAACGTGATGGCCTTACGAATTTTTATCGGATAAAATTTATTGTCACGGATTCTGAAAAATTCTGTTGTTTCATCGTAATTTGAGAATTCTAAATAGAGTTGTGCTTAAACTAATCCAATATGACGCCTCGTTCACCGGTAATTAAGGTTTTACTATAAAAATGTCCGGTTTTCAACATCCAAAACTTCCAATAACCGCTCATTCCAGATATAACTAACCGTTTCTTTCTTGCTCAACGTGCTATTCTCGTTAAATAAAATCATTTTCAATCGGAATTTAAGCAATAAAATGTTTTCGATTTTTTGCGAAAAAACGTGATGGTTAGCCTTACGAATTTTTATCGGATAAAATTTATTGTCACGGATTCTGAAAAATTCGGTCGTTTTATCGTAATTTGGGAATACTGAATAGAGTTGCGCTTAAACTAATCCAATATGACGCCTCGTTCACCGGTAATTAAGGTTTTACTATAAAAATGTCCGGTTTTCAACATCCAAAACTTCCAATAACCGCTCATTCCAGATATAACTAACCGTTTCTTTCTTGCTCAACGTGCTATTCTCGTTAAATAAAATCATTTTCAACCGGAATTTAAGCAATAAAATGTTTTCGATTTTTTGCGAAAAAACGTGATGGTTAGCCTTACGAATTTTTATCGGATAAAATTTATTGTCACGGATTCTGAAAAATTCGGTCGTTTTGTCGTAATTTGGGAATACTGAATAGAGTTGCGCTTAAACTAATCCAATATGACGCCTCGTTCACCGGTAATTAAGATTTTACTATAAAAATGTCCGGTTTTCAACATCCAAAACTTCCAATAACCGCTCATTCCAGATATAACTAACCGTTTCTTTCTTGCTCAACGTGCTATTCTCGTTAAATAAAATCATTTTCAACCGGAATTTAAGCAATAAAATGTTTTCGATTTTTTGCGAAAAAACGTGATGGCCTTACGAATTTTTATCGGATAAAATTTATTGTCACGGATTCTGAAAAATTCGGTCGTTTTGTCGTAATTTGGGAATACTGAATAGAGTTGCGCTTAAACTGATCCAATATGACGCCTCGTTCACCGGTAATTAAGGTTTTACTATAAAAATGCCCGGTTTTCAACATCCAAAACTTCCAATAACCGCTCATTCGAGATATAACTTACCGTTTCTTTCTTCCTCAACGTGCTATTCTCGTTACCTAAAATCATTATCAACCGGAATTTAAGCAATACAATGTTTTCGATTTTTTGCGAAAAAACGTGATGGTTAGCCTTACGAATTTTTATCGGATAAAATTTATTGTTACGGATTCTGAAAAATTCTGTTGTTTCATCGTAATTTGAGAATTCTAAATAGAGTTGTGCTTAAACTAATCCAATATGACGCCTCGTTCACCGGTAATTAAGGTTTTACTATAAAAATGTCCGGTTTTCAACATCCAAAACTTCCAATAACCGCTCATTCCAGATATAACTAACCGTTCCTTTCTTGCTCAACGTGCTATTTTCGTTAAGTAAAATCATTTTCAACCGGAATTTCAGCAATAAAATGTTTTCGAATTTTTGCGAAAAAACGTGATGGTTAGCCTTACGAATTTTTATCGGATAAAATTTATTGTCACGGATTCTGAAAAATTCGGTCGTTTTATCGTAATTTGGGAATACTGAATAGAGTTGCGCTTAAACTAATCCAATATGACGCCTCGTTCACCGGTAATTAAGGTTTTACTATAAAAATGTCCGGTTTTCAACATCCAAAACTTCCAATAACCGCTCATTCCAGATATAACTAACCGTTTCTTTCTTGCTCAACGTGCTATTCTCGTTAAATAAAATCATTTTCAACCGGAATTTAAGCAATAAAATGTTTTCGATTTTTTGCGAAAAAACGTGATGGTTAGCCTTACGAATTTTTATCGGATAAAATTTATTGTCACGGATTCTGAAAAATTCGGTCGTTTTGTCGTAATTTGGGAATACTGAATAGAGTTGCGCTTAAACTGATCCAATATGACGCCTCGTTCACCGGTAATTAAGGTTTTACTATAAAAATGCCCGGTTTTCAACATCCAAAACTTCCAATAACCGCTCATTCGAGATATAACTTACCGTTTCTTTCTTCCTCAACGTGCTATTCTCGTTACCTAAAATCATTATCAACCGGAATTTAAGCAATACAATGTTTTCGATTTTTTGCGAAAAAACGTGATGGTTAGCCTTACGAATTTTTATCGGATAAAATTTATTGTTACGGATTCTGAAAAATTCTGTTGTTTCATCGTAATTTGAGAATTCTAAATAGAGTTGTGCTTAAACTAATCCAATATGACGCCTCGTTCACCGGTAATTAAGGTTTTACTATAAAAATGTCCGGTTTTCAACATCCAAAACTTCCAATAACCGCTCATTCCAGATATAACTAACCGTTTCTTTCTTGCTCAACGTGCTATTCTCGTTAAATAAAATCATTTTCAACCGGAATTTAAGCAATAAAATGTTTTCGATTTTTTGCGAAAAAACGTGATGGTTTGCCTTACGAATTTTTATCGGATAAAATTTATTGTCACGGATTCTGAAAAATTCGGTCGTTTTGTCGTAATTTGGGAATACTGAATAGAGTTGCGCTTAAACTGATCCAATATGACGCCTCGTTCACCGGTAATTAAGGTTTTACTATAAAAATGCCCGGTTTTCAACATCCAAAACTTCCAATAACCGCTCATTCGAGATATAACTTACCGTTTCTTTCTTCCTCAACGTGCTATTCTCGTTACCTAAAATCATTATCAACCGGAATTTAAGCAATACAATGTTTTCGATTTTTTGCGAAAAAACGTGATGGTTAGCCTTACGAATTTTTATCGGATAAAATTTATTGTTACGGATTCTGAAAAATTCTGTTGTTTCATCGTAATTTGAGAATTCTAAATAGAGTTGTGCTTAAACTAATCCAATATGACGCCTCGTTCACCGGTAATTAAGGTTTTACTATAAAAATGCCCGGTTTTCAACATCCAAAACTTCCAATAACCGCTCATTCCAGATATAACTTACCGTTTCTTTCTTCCTCAACGTGCTATTTTCGTTAAGTAAAATCATTTTCAACCGGAATTTCAGCAATAAAATGTTTTCGAATTTTTGCGAAAAAACGTGATGGCCTTACGAATTTTTATCGGATAAAATTTATTGTCACGGATTCTGAAAAATTCGGTCGTTTTATCGTAATTTGGGAATACTGAATAGAGTTGCGCTTAAACTAATCCAATATGACGCCTCGTTCACCGGTAATTAAGGTTTTACTATAAAAATGTCCGGTTTTCAACATCCAAAACTTCCAATAAACGCTCATTCCAGATATAACTTACCGTTCCTTTCTTGCTCAACGTGCTATTCTCGTTACCTAAAATCATTTTCAACCGGAATTTCAGCAATAAAATGTTTTCTATTTTTTGCGAAAAAACGTGATGGTTAGCCTTACGAATTTTTATCGGATAAAATTTATTGTTACGGATTCTGAAAAATTCTGTTGTTTCATCGTAATTTGAGAATTCTAAATAGAGTTGTGCTTAAACTAATCCAATATGACGCCTCGTTCACCGGTAATTAAGGTTTTACTATAAAAATGTCCGGTTTTCAACATCCAAAACTTCCAATAACCGCTCATTCCAGATATAACTAACCGTTCCTTTCTTGCTCAACGTGCTATTTTCGTTAAGTAAAATCATTTTCAACCGGAATTTCAGCAATAAAATGTTTTCGAATTTTTGCGAAAAAACGTGATGGCCTTACGAATTTTTATCGGATAAAATTTATTGTCACGGATTCTGAAAAATTCGGTCGTTTTATCGTAATTTGGGAATACTGAATAGAGTTGCGCTTAAACTAATCCAATATGACGCCTCGTTCACCGGTAATTAAGGTTTTACTATAAAAATGTCCGGTTTTCAACATCCAAAACTTCCAATAACCGCTCATTCCAGATATAACTAACCGTTTCTTTCTTGCTCAACGTGCTATTCTCGTTAAATAAAATCATTTTCAACCGGAATTTAAGCAATAAAATGTTTTCGATTTTTTGCGAAAAAACGTGATGGTTAGCCTTACGAATTTTTATCGGATAAAATTTATTGTCACGGATTCTGAAAAATTCGGTCGTTTTGTCGTAATTTGGGAATACTGAATAGAGTTGCGCTTAAACTAATCCAATATGACGCCTCGTTCACCGGTAATTAAGGTTTTACTATAAAAATGTCCGGTTTTCAACATCCAAAACTTCCAATAACCGCTCATTCCAGATATAACTAACCGTTTCTTTCTTGCTCAACGTGCTATTTTCGTTAAGTAAAATCATTTTCAACCGGAATTTCAGCAATAAAATGTTTTCGAATTTTTGCGAAAAAACGTGATGGCCTTACGAATTTTTATCGGATAAAATTTATTGTCACGGATTCTGAAAAATTCGGTCGTTTTATCGTAATTTGGGAATACTGAATAGAGTTGCGCTTAAACTAATCCAATATGACGCCTCGTTCACCGGTAATTAAGGTTTTACTATAAAAATGTCCGGTTTTCAACATCCAAAACTTCCAATAACCGCTCATTCCAGATATAACTAACCGTTTCTTTCTTGCTCAACGTGCTATTCTCGTTAAATAAAATCATTTTCAACCGGAATTTAAGCAATAAAATGTTTTCGATTTTTTGCGAAAAAACGTGATGGTTAGCCTTACGAATTTTTATCGGATAAAATTTATTGTCACGGATTCTGAAAAATTCGGTCGTTTTGTCGTAATTTGGGAATACTGAATAGAGTTGCGCTTAAACTAATCCAATATGACGCCTCGTTCACCGGTAATTAAGGTTTTACTATAAAAATGTCCGGTTTTCAACATCCAAAACTTCCAATAACCGCTCATTCCAGATATAACTAACCGTTCCTTTCTTGCTCAACGTGCTATTTTCGTTAAGTAAAATCATTTTCAACCGGAATTTCAGCAATAAAATGTTTTCGAATTTTTGCGAAAAAACGTGATGGCCTTACGAATTTTTATCGGATAAAATTTATTGTCACGGATTCTGAAAAATTCGGTCGTTTTATCGTAATTTGGGAATACTGAATAGAGTTGCGCTTAAACTAATCCAATATGACGCCTCGTTCACCGGTAATTAAGGTTTTACTATAAAAATGTCCGGTTTTCAACATCCAAAACTTCCAATAACCGCTCATTCCAGATATAACTAACCGTTTCTTTCTTGCTCAACGTGCTATTCTCGTTAAATAAAATCATTTTCAACCGGAATTTAAGCAATAAAATGTTTTCGATTTTTTGCGAAAAAACGTGATGGTTAGCCTTACGAATTTTTATCGGATAAAATTTATTGTCACGGATTCTGAAAAATTCGGTCGTTTTGTCGTAATTTGGGAATACTGAATAGAGTTGCGCTTAAACTAATCCAATATGACGCCTCGTTCACCGGTAATTAAGGTTTTACTATAAAAATGTCCGGTTTTCAACATCCAAAACTTCCAATAACCGCTCATTCCAGATATAACTAACCGTTTCTTTCTTGCTCAACGTGCTATTTTCGTTAAGTAAAATCATTTTCAACCGGAATTTCAGCAATAAAATGTTTTCGAATTTTTGCGAAAAAACGTGATGGCCTTACGAATTTTTATCGGATAAAATTTATTGTCACGGATTCTGAAAAATTCGGTCGTTTTATCGTAATTTGGGAATACTGAATAGAGTTGCGCTTAAACTAATCCAATATGACGCCTCGTTCACCGGTAATTAAGGTTTTACTATAAAAATGTCCGGTTTTCAACATCCAAAACTTCCAATAACCGCTCATTCCAGATATAACTAACCGTTTCTTTCTTGCTCAACGTGCTATTCTCGTTAAATAAAATCATTTTCAACCGGAATTTAAGCAATAAAATGTTTTCGATTTTTTGCGAAAAAACGTGATGGTTAGCCTTACGAATTTTTATCGGATAAAATTTATTGTCACGGATTCTGAAAAATTCGGTCGTTTTGTCGTAATTTGGGAATACTGAATAGAGTTGCGCTTAAACTAATCCAATATGACGCCTCGTTCACCGGTAATTAAGGTTTTACTATAAAAATGTCCGGTTTTCAACATCCAAAACTTCCAATAACCGCTCATTCCAGATATAACTAACCGTTTCTTTCTTGCTCAACGTGCTATTCTCGTTAAATAAAATCATTTTCAACCGGAATTTAAGCAATAAAATGTTTTCGATTTTTTGCGAAAAAACGTGATGGTTAGCCTTACGAATTTTTATCGGATAAAATTTATTGTCACGGATTCTGAAAAATTCGGTCGTTTTGTCGTAATTTGGGAATACTGAATAGAGTTGCGCTTAAACTAATCCAATATGACGCCTCGTTCACCGGTAATTAAGGTTTTACTATAAAAATGTCCGGTTTTCAACATCCAAAACTTCCAATAACCGCTCATTCCAGATATAACTAACCGTTTCTTTCTTGCTCAACGTGCTATTCTCGTTAAATAAAATCATTATCAACCGGAATTTAAGCAATACAATGTTTTCGATTTTTTGCGAAAAAACGTGATGGTTAGCCTTACGAATTTTTATCGGATAAAATTTATTGTTACGGATTCTGAAAAATTCTGTTGTTTCATCGTAATTTGAGAATTCTAAATAGAGTTGTGCTTAAACTAATCCAATATGACGCCTCGTTCACCGGTAATTAAGGTTTTACTATAAAAATGTCCGGTTTTCAACATCCAAAACTTCCAATAACCGCTCATTCCAGATATAACTAACCGTTCCTTTCTTGCTCAACGTGCTATTTTCGTTAAGTAAAATCATTTTCAACCGGAATTTCAGCAATAAAATGTTTTCGAATTTTTGCGAAAAAACGTGATGGCCTTACGAATTTTTATCGGATAAAATTTATTGTCACGGATTCTGAAAAATTCGGTCGTTTTATCGTAATTTGGGAATACTGAATAGAGTTGCGCTTAAACTAATCCAATATGACGCCTCGTTCACCGGTAATTAAGGTTTTACTATAAAAATGTCCGGTTTTCAACATCCAAAACTTCCAATAACCGCTCATTCCAGATATAACTAACCGTTTCTTTCTTGCTCAACGTGCTATTCTCGTTAAATAAAATCATTTTCAACCGGAATTTAAGCAATAAAATGTTTTCGATTTTTTGCGAAAAAACGTGTTAGCCTTACGAATTTTTATCGGATAAAATTTATTGTCACGGATTCTGAAAAATTCGGTCGTTTTGTCGTAATTTGGGAATACTGAATAGAGTTGCGCTTAAACTGATCCAATATGACGCCTCGTTCACCGGTAATTAAGGTTTTACTATAAAAATGTCCGGTTTTCAACATCCAAAACTTCCAATAACCGCTCATTCCAGATATAACTAACCGTTCCTTTCTTGCTCAACGTGCTATTTTCGTTAAGTAAAATCATTTTCAACCGGAATTTCAGCAATAAAATGTTTTCGAATTTTTGCGAAAAAACGTGATGGCCTTACGAATTTTTATCGGATAAAATTTATTGTCACGGATTCTGAAAAATTCGGTCGTTTTATCGTAATTTGGGAATACTGAATAGAGTTGCGCTTAAACTAATCCAATATGACGCCTCGTTCACCGGTAATTAAGGTTTTACTATAAAAATGTCCGGTTTTCAACATCCAAAACTTCCAATAACCGCTCATTCCAGATATAACTAACCGTTCCTTTCTTGCTCAACGTGCTATTTTCGTTAAGTAAAATCATTTTCAACCGGAATTTCAGCAATAAAATGTTTTCGAATTTTTGCGAAAAAACGTGATGGCCTTACGAATTTTTATCGGATAAAATTTATTGTCACGGATTCTGAAAAATTCGGTCGTTTTATCGTAATTTGGGAATACTGAATAGAGTTGCGCTTAAACTAATCCAATATGACGCCTCGTTCACCGGTAATTAAGGTTTTACTATAAAAATGTCCGGTTTTCAACATCCAAAACTTCCAATAACCGCTCATTCCAGATATAACTAACCGTTTCTTTCTTGCTCAACGTGCTATTCTCGTTAAATAAAATCATTTTCAACCGGAATTTAAGCAATAAAATGTTTTCGATTTTTTGCGAAAAAACGTGATGGTTGTTAGCCTTACGAATTTTTATCGGATAAAATTTATTGTCACGGATTCTGAAAAATTCGGTCGTTTTGTCGTAATTTGGGAATACTGAATAGAGTTGCGCTTAAACTGATCCAATATGACGCCTCGTTCACCGGTAATTAAGGTTTTACTATAAAAATGCCCGGTTTTCAACATCCAAAACT
Source organism: Nephrotoma guestfalica (assembly GCA_963691935.1). NCBI lineage: Eukaryota > Metazoa > Arthropoda > Insecta > Diptera > Tipulidae > Nephrotoma > Nephrotoma guestfalica. Next base: position 66,706,721 of record OY829913.1, on the reverse strand, counting down.
TCCAATAACCGCTCATTCGAGATATAACTTACCGTTTCTTTCTTCCTCAACGTGCTATTCTCGTTACCTAAAATCATTATCAACCGGAATTTAAGCAATACAATGTTTTCGATTTTTTGCGAAAAAACGTGATGGTTAGCCTTACGAATTTTTATCGGATAAAATTTATTGTTACGGATTCTGAAAAATTCTGTTGTTTCATCGTAATTTGAGAATTCTAAATAGAGTTGTGCTTAAACTAATCCAATATGACGCCTCGTTCACCGGTAATTAAGGTTTTACTATAAAAATGTCCGGTTTTCAACATCCAAAACTTCCAATAACCGCTCATTCCAGATATAACTAACCGTTCCTTTCTTGCTCAACGTGCTATTTTCGTTAAGTAAAATCATTTTCAACCGGAATTTCAGCAATAAAATGTTTTCGAATTTTTGCGAAAAAACGTGATGGCCTTACGAATTTTTATCGGATAAAATTTATTGTCACGGATTCTGAAAAATTCGGTCGTTTTATCGTAATTTGGGAATACTGAATAGAGTTGCGCTTAAACTAATCCAATATGACGCCTCGTTCACCGGTAATTAAGGTTTTACTATAAAAATGTCCGGTTTTCAACATCCAAAACTTCCAATAACCGCTCATTCCAGATATAACTAACCGTTTCTTTCTTGCTCAACGTGCTATTCTCGTTAAATAAAATCATTTTCAACCGGAATTTAAGCAATAAAATGTTTTCGATTTTTTGCGAAAAAACGTGATGGTTAGCCTTACGAATTTTTATCGGATAAAATTTATTGTCACGGATTCTGAAAAATTCGGTCGTTTTGTCGTAATTTGGGAATACTGAATAGAGTTGCGCTTAAACTAATCCAATATGACGCCTCGTTCACCGGTAATTAAGGTTTTACTATAAAAATGTCCGGTTTTCAACATCCAAAACTTCCAATAACCGCTCATTCCAGATATAACTAACCGTTTCTTTCTTGCTCAACGTGCTATTCTCGTTAAATAAAATCATTTTCAACCGGAATTTAAGCAATAAAATGTTTTCGATTTTTTGCGAAAAAACGTGATGGTTAGCCTTACGAATTTTTATCGGATAAAATTTATTGTCACGGATTCTGAAAAATTCGGTCGTTTTGTCGTAATTTGGGAATACTGAATAGAGTTGCGCTTAAACTGATCCAATATGACGCCTCGTTCACCGGTAATTAAGGTTTTACTATAAAAATGCCCGGTTTTCAACATCCAAAACTTCCAATAACCGCTCATTCGAGATATAACTTACCGTTTCTTTCTTCCTCAACGTGCTATTCTCGTTACCTAAAATCATTATCAACCGGAATTTAAGCAATACAATGTTTTCGATTTTTTGCGAAAAAACGTGATGGTTAGCCTTACGAATTTTTATCGGATAAAATTTATTGTTACGGATTCTGAAAAATTCTGTTGTTTCATCGTAATTTGAGAATTCTAAATAGAGTTGTGCTTAAACTAATCCAATATGACGCCTCGTTCACCGGTAATTAAGGTTTTACTATAAAAATGTCCGGTTTTCAACATCCAAAACTTCCAATAACCGCTCATTCCAGATATAACTAACCGTTCCTTTCTTGCTCAACGTGCTATTTTCGTTAAGTAAAATCATTTTCAACCGGAATTTCAGCAATAAAATGTTTTCGAATTTTTGCGAAAAAACGTGATGGCCTTACGAATTTTTATCGGATAAAATTTATTGTCACGGATTCTGAAAAATTCGGTCGTTTTATCGTAATTTGGGAATACTGAATAGAGTTGCGCTTAAACTAATCCAATATGACGCCTCGTTCACCGGTAATTAAGGTTTTACTATAAAAATGTCCGGTTTTCAACATCCAAAACTTCCAATAACCGCTCATTCCAGATATAACTAACCGCTTCTTTCTTGCTCAACGTGCTATTCTCGTTAAATAAAATCATTTTCAACCGGAATTTAAGCAATAAAATGTTTTCGATTTTTTGCGAAAAAACGTGATGGTTAGCCTTACGAATTTTTATCGGATAAAATTTATTGTCACGGATTCTGAAAAATTCGGTCGTTTTGTCGTAATTTGGGAATACTGAATAGAGTTGCGCTTAAACTGATCCAATATGACGCCTCGTTCACCGGTAATTAAGGTTTTACTATAAAAATGCCCGGTTTTCAACATCCAAAACTTCCAATAACCGCTCATTCGAGATATAACTTACCGTTTCTTTCTTCCTCAACGTGCTATTCTCGTTACCTAAAATCATTATCAACCGGAATTTAAGCAATACAATGTTTTCGATTTTTTGCGAAAAAACGTGATGGTTAGCCTTACGAATTTTTATCGGATAAAATTTATTGTCACGGATTCTGAAAAATTCGGTCGTTTTATCGTAATTTGGGAATACTGAATAGAGTTGCGCTTAAACTAATCCAATATGACGCCTCGTTCACCGGTAATTAAGGTTTTACTATAAAAATGTCCGGTTTTCAACATCCAAAACTTCCAATAACCGCTCATTCCAGATATAACTAACCGTTTCTTTCTTGCTCAACGTGCTATTCTCGTTAAATAAAATCATTTTCAACCGGAATTTAAGCAATAAAATGTTTTCGATTTTTTGCGAAAAAACGTGATGGTTAGCCTTACGAATTTTTATCGGATAAAATTTATTGTCACGGATTCTGAAAAATTCGGTCGTTTTGTCGTAATTTGGGAATACTGAATAGAGTTGCGCTTAAACTAATCCAATATGACGCCTCGTTCACCGGTAATTAAGGTTTTACTATAAAAATGTCCGGTTTTCAACATCCAAAACTTCCAATAACCGCTCATTCCAGATATAACTAACCGTTTCTTTCTTGCTCAACGTGCTATTCTCGTTAAATAAAATCATTTTCAACCGGAATTTAAGCAATAAAATGTTTTCGATTTTTTGCGAAAAAACGTGATGGTTAGCCTTACGAATTTTTATCGGATAAAATTTATTGTCACGGATTCTGAAAAATTCGGTCGTTTTGTCGTAATTTGAGAATACTGAATAGAGTTGCGCTTAAACTAATCCAATATGACGCCTCGTTCACCGGTAATTAAGGTTTTACTATAAAAATGTCCGGTTTTCAACATCCAAAACTTCCAATAACCGCTCATTCCAGATATAACTAACCGTTTCTTTCTTGCTCAACGTGCTATTCTCGTTAAATAAAATCATTTTCAACCGGAATTTAAGCAATAAAATGTTTTCGATTTTTTGCGAAAAAACGTGATGGTTAGCCTTACGAATTTTTATCGGATAAAATTTATTGTCACGGATTCTGAAAAATTCGGTCGTTTTGTCGTAATTTGGGAATACTGAATAGAGTTGCGCTTAAACTGATCCAATATGACGCCTCGTTCACCGGTAATTAAGGTTTTACTATAAAAATGTCCGGTTTTCAACATCCAAAACTTCCAATAACCGCTCATTCCAGATATAACTAACCGTTTCTTTCTTGCTCAACGTGCTATTCTCGTTAAATAAAATCATTTTCAACCGGAATTTAAGCAATAAAATGTTTTCGATTTTTTGCGAAAAAACGTGTTAGCCTTACGAATTTTTATCGGATAAAATTTATTGTCACGGATTCTGAAAAATTCGGTCGTTTTGTCGTAATTTGGGAATACTGAATAGAGTTGCGCTTAAACTGATCCAATATGACGCCTCGTTCACCGGTAATTAAGGTTTTACTATAAAAATGTCCGGTTTTCAACATCCAAAACTTCCAATAACCGCTCATTCCAGATATAACTAACCGTTTCTTTCTTGCTCAACGTGCTATTCTCGTTAAATAAAATCATTTTCAACCGGAATTTAAGCAATAAAATGTTTTCGATTTTTTGCGAAAAAACGTGATGGTTAGCCTTACGAATTTTTATCGGATAAAATTTATTGTCACGGATTCTGAAAAATTCGGTCGTTTTGTCGTAATTTGGGAATACTGAATAGAGTTGCGCTTAAACTGATCCAATATGACGCCTCGTTCACCGGTAATTAAGGTTTTACTATAAAAATGCCCGGTTTTCAACATCCAAAACTTCCAATAACCGCTCATTCGAGATATAACTTACCGTTTCTTTCTTCCTCAACGTGCTATTCTCGTTACCTAAAATCATTATCAACCGGAATTTAAGCAATACAATGTTTTCGATTTTTTGCGAAAAAACGTGATGGTTAGCCTTACGAATTTTTATCGGATAAAATTTATTGTTACGGATTCTGAAAAATTCTGTTGTTTCATCGTAATTTGAGAATTCTAAATAGAGTTGTGCTTAAACTAATCCAATATGACGCCTCGTTCACCGGTAATTAAGGTTTTACTATAAAAATGTCCGGTTTTCAACATCCAAAACTTCCAATAACCGCTCATTCCAGATATAACTAACCGTTTCTTTCTTGCTCAACGTGCTATTCTCGTTAAATAAAATCATTTTCAACCGGAATTTAAGCAATAAAATGTTTTCGATTTTTTGCGAAAAAACGTGATGGTTAGCCTTACGAATTTTTATCGGATAAAATTTATTGTTACGGATTCTGAAAAATTCTGTTGTTTCATCGTAATTTGAGAATTCTAAATAGAGTTGTGCTTAAACTAATCCAATATGACGCCTCGTTCACCGGTAATTAAGGTTTTACTATAAAAATGCCCGGTTTTCAACATCCAAAACTTCCAATAACCGCTCATTCCAGATATAACTAACCGTTTCTTTCTTGCTCAACGTGCTATTCTCGTTAAATAAAATCATTTTCAACCGGAATTTAAGCAATAAAATGTTTTCGATTTTTTGCGAAAAAACGTGATGGTTAGCCTTACGAATTTTTATCGGATAAAATTTATTGTCACGGATTCTGAAAAATTCGGTCGTTTTGTCGTAATTTGGGAATACTGAATAGAGTTGCGCTTAAACTAATCCAATATGACGCCTCGTTCACCGGTAATTAAGGTTTTACTATAAAAATGTCCGGTTTTCAACATCCAAAACTTCCAATAACCGCTCATTCCAGATATAACTAACCGTTTCTTTCTTGCTCAACGTGCTATTCTCGTTAAATAAAATCATTTTCAACCGGAATTTAAGCAATAAAATGTTTTCGATTTTTTGCGAAAAAACGTGATGGTTAGCCTTACGAATTTTTATCGGATAAAATTTATTGTCACGGATTCTGAAAAATTCGGTCGTTTTGTCGTAATTTGGGAATACTGAATAGAGTTGCGCTTAAACTGATCCAATATGACGCCTCGTTCACCGGTAATTAAGGTTTTACTATAAAAATGCCCGGTTTTCAACATCCAAAACTTCCAATAACCGCTCATTCGAGATATAACTTACCGTTTCTTTCTTCCTCAACGTGCTATTCTCGTTACCTAAAATCATTATCAACCGGAATTTAAGCAATACAATGTTTTCGATTTTTTGCGAAAAAACGTGATGGTTAGCCTTACGAATTTTTATCGGATAAAATTTATTGTTACGGATTCTGAAAAATTCTGTTGTTTCATCGTAATTTGAGAATTCTAAATAGAGTTGTGCTTAAACTAATCCAATATGACGCCTCGTTCACCGGTAATTAAGGTTTTACTATAAAAATGTCCGGTTTTCAACATCCAAAACTTCCAATAACCGCTCATTCCAGATATAACTAACCGTTCCTTTCTTGCTCAACGTGCTATTTTCGTTAAGTAAAATCATTTTCAACCGGAATTTCAGCAATAAAATGTTTTCGAATTTTTGCGAAAAAACGTGATGGCCTTACGAATTTTTATCGGATAAAATTTATTGTCACGGATTCTGAAAAATTCGGTCGTTTTATCGTAATTTGGGAATACTGAATAGAGTTGCGCTTAAACTAATCCAATATGACGCCTCGTTCACCGGTAATTAAGGTTTTACTATAAAAATGTCCGGTTTTCAACATCCAAAACTTCCAATAACCGCTCATTCCAGATATAACTAACCGTTTCTTTCTTGCTCAACGTGCTATTCTCGTTAAATAAAATCATTTTCAACCGGAATTTAAGCAATAAAATGTTTTCGATTTTTTGCGAAAAAACGTGATGGTTAGCCTTACGAATTTTTATCGGATAAAATTTATTGTCACGGATTCTGAAAAATTCGGTCGTTTTGTCGTAATTTGGGAATACTGAATAGAGTTGCGCTTAAACTGATCCAATATGACGCCTCGTTCACCGGTAATTAAGGTTTTACTATAAAAATGCCCGGTTTTCAACATCCAAAACTTCCAATAACCGCTCATTCGAGATATAACTTACCGTTTATTTCTTCCTCAACGTGCTATTCTCGTTACCTAAAATCATTATCAACCGGAATTTAAGCAATACAATGTTTTCGATTTTTTGCGAAAAAACGTGATGGTTAGCCTTACGAATTTTTATCGGATAAAATTTATTGTTACGGATTCTGAAAAATTCTGTTGTTTCATCGTAATTTGAGAATTCTAAATAGAGTTGTGCTTAAACTAATCCAATATGACGCCTCGTTCACCGGTAATTAAGGTTTTACTATAAAAATGCCCGGTTTTCAACATCCAAAACTTCCAATAACCGCTCATTCCAGATATAACTTACCGTTTCTTTCTTCCTCAACGTGCTATTTTCGTTAAGTAAAATCATTATCAACCGGAATTTCAGCAATAAAATGTTTTCGAATTTTTGCGAAAAAACGTGATGGTTAGCCTTACGAATTTTTATCGGATAAAATTTATTGTCACGGATTCTGAAAAATTCGGTCGTTTTATCGTAATTTGGGAATACTGAATAGAGTTGCGCTTAAACTAATCCAATATGACGCCTCGTTCACGGGTAATTAAGGTTTTACTATAAAAATGTCCGGTTTTCAACATCCAAAACTTCCAATAACCGCTCATTCCAGATATAACTAACCGTTCCTTTCTTGCTCAACGTGCTATTTTCGTTAAGTAAAATCATTTTCAACCGGAATTTCAGCAATAAAATGTTTTCGAATTTTTGCGAAAAAACGTGATGGCCTTACGAATTTTTATCGGATAAAATTTATTGTCACGGATTCTGAAAAATTCGGTCGTTTTATCGTAATTTGGGAATACTGAATAGAGTTGCGCTTAAACTAATCCAATATGACGCCTCGTTCACCGGTAATTAAGGTTTTACTATAAAAATGTCCGGTTTTCAACATCCAAAACTTCCAATAACCGCTCATTCCAGATATAACTAACCGTTTCTTTCTTGCTCAACGTGCTATTCTCGTTAAATAAAATCATTTTCAACCGGAATTTAAGCAATAAAATGTTTTCGATTTTTTGCGAAAAAACGTGATGGTTAGTTAGCCTTACGAATTTTTATCGGATAAAATTTATTGTCACGGATTCTGAAAAATTCGGTCGTTTTGTCGTAATTTGAGAATACTGAATAGAGTTGCGCTTAAACTAATCCAATATGACGCCTCGTTCACCGGTAATTAAGGTTTTACTATAAAAATGTCCGGTTTTCAACATCCAAAACTTCCAATAACCGCTCATTCCAGATATAACTAACCGTTTCTTTCTTGCTCAACGTGCTATTCTCGTTAAATAAAATCATTTTCAACCGGAATTTAAGCAATAAAATGTTTTCCATTTTTTGCGAGAAAACGTGATGGTTAGCCTTACGAATTTTTATCGGATAAAATTTATTGTCACGGATTCTGAAAAATTCGGTCGTTTTGTCGTAATTTGGGAATACTGAATAGAGTTGCGCTTAAACTGATCCAATATGACGCCTCGTTCACCGGTAATTAAGGTTTTACTATAAAAATGCCCGGTTTTCAACATCCAAAACTTCCAATAACCGCTCATTCGAGATATAACTTACCGTTTCTTTCTTCCTCAACGTGCTATTCTCGTTACCTAAAATCATTATCAACCGGAATTTAAGCAATACAATGTTTTCGATTTTTTGCGAAAAAACGTGATGGTTAGCCTTACGAATTTTTATCGGATAAAATTTATTGTTACGGATTCTGAAAAATTCTGTTGTTTCATCGTAATTTGAGAATTCTAAATAGAGTTGTGCTTAAACTAATCCAATATGACGCCTCGTTCACCGGTAATTAAGGTTTTACTATAAAAATGCCCGGTTTTCAACATCCAAAACTTCCAATAACCGCTCATTCCAGATATAACTAACCGTTCCTTTCTTGCTCAACGTGCTATTCTCGTTACCTAAAATCATTTTCAACCGGAATTTCAGCAATAAAATGTTTTCTATTTTTTGCGAAAAAACGTGGTTAGCCTTACGAATTTTTATCGGATAAAATTTATTGTCACGGATTCTGAAAAATTCTGTTGTTTCATCGTAATTTGAGAATTCTAAATAGAGTTGTGCTTAAACTAATCCAATATGACGCCTCGTTCACCGGTAATTAAGGTTTTACTATAAAAATGTCCGGTTTTCAACATCCAAAACTTCCAATAACCGCTCATTCGAGATATAACTTACCGTTTCTTTCTTCCTCAACGTGCTATTTTCGTTAAGTAAAATCATTTTCAACCGGAATTTCAGCAATAAAATGTTTTTGAATTTTTGCGAAAAAACGTGATGGCCTTACGAATTTTTATCGGATAAAATTTATTGTCACGGATTCTGAAAAATTCGGTCGTTTTATCGTAATTTGGGAATACTGAATAGAGTTGCGCTTAAACTAATCCAATATGACGCCTCGTTCATCGGTAATTAAGGTTTTACTATAAAAATGTCCGGTTTTCAACATCCAAAACTTCCAATAACCGCTCATTCCAGATATAACTAACCGTTCCTTTCTTGCTCAACGTGCTATTCTCGTTACCTAAAATCATTTTCAACCGGAATTTCAGCAATAAAATGTTTTCTATTTTTTGCGAAAAAACGTGATGGTTAGCCTTACGAATTTTTATCGGATAAAATTTATTGTCACGGATTCTGAAAAATTCTGTTGTTTCATCGTAATTTGAGAATTCTAAATAGAGTTGTGCTTAAACTAATCCAATATGACGCCTCGTTCACCGGTAATTAAGGTTTTACTATAAAAATGTCCGGTTTTCAACATCCAAAACTTCCAATAACCGCTCATTCCAGATATAACTAACCGTTTCTTTCTTGCTCAACGTGCTATTCTCGTTAAATAAAATCATTTTCAACCGGAATTTAAGCAATAAAATGTTTTCGATTTTTTGCGAAAAAACGTGATGGTTAGCCTTACGAATTTTTATCGGATAAAATTTATTGTCACGGATTCTGAAAAATTCGGTCGTTTTATCGTAATTTGGGAATACTGAATAGAGTTGCGCTTAAACTAATCCAATATGACGCCTCGTTCACCGGTAATTAAGGTTTTACTATAAAAATGTCCGGTTTTCAACATCCAAAACTTCCAATAACCGCTCATTCCAGATATAACTAACCGTTTCTTTCTTGCTCAACGTGCTATTCTCGTTAAATAAAATCATTTTCAACCGGAATTTAAGCAATAAAATGTTTTCGATTTTTTGCGAAAAAACGTGATGGTTAGCCTTACGAATTTTTATCGGATAAAATTTATTGTCACGGATTCTGAAAAATTCGGTCGTTTTGTCGTAATTTGGGAATACTGAATAGAGTTGCGCTTAAACTAATCCAATATGACGCCTCGTTCACCGGTAATTAAGATTTTACTATAAAAATGTCCGGTTTTCAACATCCAAAACTTCCAATAACCGCTCATTCCAGATATAACTAACCGTTTCTTTCTTGCTCAACGTGCTATTCTCGTTAAATAAAATCATTTTCAACCGGAATTTAAGCAATAAAATGTTTTCGATTTTTTGCGAAAAAACGTGATGGTTAGCCTTACGAATTTTTATCGGATAAAATTTATTGTCACGGATTCTGAAAAATTCGGTCGTTTTGTCGTAATTTGGGAATACTGAATAGAGTTGCGCTTAAACTGATCCAATATGACGCCTCGTTCACCGGTAATTAAGGTTTTACTATAAAAATGCCCGGTTTTCAACATCCAAAACTTCCAATAACCGCTCATTCGAGATATAACTTACCGTTTCTTTCTTCCTCAACGTGCTATTCTCGTTACCTAAAATCATTATCAACCGGAATTTAAGCAATACAATGTTTTCGATTTTTTGCGAAAAAACGTGATGGTTAGCCTTACGAATTTTTATCGGATAAAATTTATTGTTACGGATTCTGAAAAATTCTGTTGTTTCATCGTAATTTGAGAATTCTAAATAGAGTTGTGCTTAAACTAATCCAATATGACGCCTCGTTCACCGGTAATTAAGGTTTTACTATAAAAATGTCCGGTTTTCAACATCCAAAACTTCCAATAACCGCTCATTCCAGATATAACTAACCGTTCCTTTCTTGCTCAACGTGCTATTTTCGTTAAGTAAAATCATTTTCAACCGGAATTTCAGCAATAAAATGTTTTCGAATTTTTGCGAAAAAACGTGATGGTTAGCCTTACGAATTTTTATCGGATAAAATTTATTGTCACGGATTCTGAAAAATTCGGTCGTTTTATCGTAATTTGGGAATACTGAATAGAGTTGCGCTTAAACTAATCCAATATGACGCCTCGTTCACCGGTAATTAAGGTTTTACTATAAAAATGTCCGGTTTTCAACATCCAAAACTTCCAATAACCGCTCATTCCAGATATAACTAACCGTTTCTTTCTTGCTCAACGTGCTATTCTCGTTAAATAAAATCATTTTCAACCGGAATTTAAGCAATAAAATGTTTTCGATTTTTTGCGAAAAAACGTGATGGTTAGCCTTACGAATTTTTATCGGATAAAATTTATTGTCACGGATTCTGAAAAATTCGGTCGTTTTGTCGTAATTTGGGAATACTGAATAGAGTTGCGCTTAAACTGATCCAATATGACGCCTCGTTCACCGGTAATTAAGGTTTTACTATAAAAATGCCCGGTTTTCAACATCCAAAACTTCCAATAACCGCTCATTCGAGATATAACTTACCGTTTCTTTCTTCCTCAACGTGCTATTCTCGTTAAATAAAATCATTTTCAACCGGAATTTAAGCAATAAAATGTTTTCGATTTTTTGCGAAAAAACGTGTTAGCCTTACGAATTTTTATCGGATAAAATTTATTGTCACGGATTCTGAAAAATTCGGTCGTTTTGTCGTAATTTGGGAATACTGAATAGAGTTGCGCTTAAACTGATCCAATATGACGCCTCGTTCACCGGTAATTAAGGTTTTACTATAAAAATGTCCGGTTTTCAACATCCAAAACTTCCAATAACCGCTCATTCCAGATATAACTAACCGTTTCTTTCTTGCTCAACGTGCTATTCTCGTTAAATAAAATCATTTTCAACCGGAATTTAAGCAATAAAATGTTTTCGATTTTTTGCGAAAAAACGTGATGGTTAGCCTTACGAATTTTTATCGGATAAAATTTATTGTCACGGATTCTGAAAAATTCGGTCGTTTTGTCGTAATTTGGGAATACTGAATAGAGTTGCGCTTAAACTGATCCAATATGACGCCTCGTTCACCGGTAATTAAGGTTTTACTATAAAAATGCCCGGTTTTCAACATCCAAAACTTCCAATAACCGCTCATTCGAGATATAACTTACCGTTTCTTTCTTCCTCAACGTGCTATTCTCGTTACCTAAAATCATTATCAACCGGAATTTAAGCAATACAATGTTTTCGATTTTTTGCGAAAAAACGTGATGGTTAGCCTTACGAATTTTTATCGGATAAAATTTATTGTCACGGATTCTGAAAAATTCGGTCGTTTTGTCGTAATTTGGGAATACTGAATAGAGTTGCGCTTAAACTGATCCAATATGACGCCTCGTTCACCGGTAATTAAGGTTTTACTATAAAAATGCCCGGTTTTCAACATCCAAAACTTCCAATAACCGCTCATTCCAGATATAACTAACCGTTTCTTTCTTGCTCAACGTGCTATTCTCGTTAAATAAAATCATTTTCAACCGGAATTTAAGCAATAAAATGTTTTCGATTTTTTGCGAAAAAACGTGATGGTTAGCCTTACGAATTTTTATCGGATAAAATTTATTGTCACGGATTCTGAAAAATTCGGTCGTTTTGTCGTAATTTGGGAATACTGAATAGAGTTGCGCTTAAACTGATCCAATATGACGCCTCGTTCACCGGTAATTAAGGTTTTACTATAAAAATGCCCGGTTTTCAACATCCAAAACTTCCAATAACCGCTCATTCGAGATATAACTTACCGTTTCTTTCTTCCTCAACGTGCTATTCTCGTTACCTAAAATCATTATCAACCGGAATTTAAGCAATACAATGTTTTCGATTTTTTGCGAAAAAACGTGATGGTTAGCCTTACGAATTTTTATCGGATAAAATTTATTGTTACGGATTCTGAAAAATTCTGTTGTTTCATCGTAATTTGAGAATTCTAAATAGAGTTGTGCTTAAACTAATCCAATATGACGCCTCGTTCACCGGTAATTAAGGTTTTACTATAAAAATGTCCGGTTTTCAACATCCAAAACTTCCAATAACCGCTCATTCCAGATATAACTAACCGTTCCTTTCTTGCTCAACGTGCTATTTTCGTTAAGTAAAATCATTTTCAACCGGAATTTCAGCAATAAAATGTTTTCGAATTTTTGCGAAAAAACGTGATGGCCTTACGAATTTTTATCGGATAAAATTTATTGTCACGGATTCTGAAAAATTCGGTCGTTTTATCGTAATTTGGGAATACTGAATAGAGTTGCGCTTAAACTAATCCAATATGACGCCTCGTTCACCGGTAATTAAGGTTTTACTATAAAAATGTCCGGTTTTCAACATCCAAAACTTCCAATAACCGCTCATTCCAGATATAACTAACCGTTTCTTTCTTGCTCAACGTGCTATTCTCGTTAAATAAAATCATTTTCAACCGGAATTTAAGCAATAAAATGTTTTCGATTTTTTGCGAAAAAACGTGATGGTTAGCCTTACGAATTTTTATCGGATAAAATTTATTGTCACGGATTCTGAAAAATTCGGTCGTTTTGTCGTAATTTGGGAATACTGAATAGAGTTGCGCTTAAACTGATCCAATATGACGCCTCGTTCACCGGTAATTAAGGTTTTACTATAAAAATGCCCGGTTTTCAACATCCAAAACTTCCAATAACCGCTCATTCGAGATATAACTTACCGTTTATTTCTTCCTCAACGTGCTATTCTCGTTACCTAAAATCATTATCAACCGGAATTTAAGCAATACAATGTTTTCGATTTTTTGCGAAAAAACGTGATGGTTAGCCTTACGAATTTTTATCGGATAAAATTTATTGTTACGGATTCTGAAAAATTCTGTTGTTTCATCGTAATTTGAGAATTCTAAATAGAGTTGTGCTTAAACTAATCCAATATGACGCCTCGTTCACCGGTAATTAAGGTTTTACTATAAAAATGCCCGGTTTTCAACATCCAAAACTTCCAATAACCGCTCATTCCAGATATAACTTACCGTTTCTTTCTTCCTCAACGTGCTATTTTCGTTAAGTAAAATCATTATCAACCGGAATTTCAGCAATAAAATGTTTTCGAATTTTTGCGAAAAAACGTGATGGTTAGCCTTACGAATTTTTATCGGATAAAATTTATTGTCACGGATTCTGAAAAATTCGGTCGTTTTATCGTAATTTGGGAATACTGAATAGAGTTGCGCTTAAACTAATCCAATATGACGCCTCGTTCACGGGTAATTAAGGTTTTACTATAAAAATGTCCGGTTTTCAACATCCAAAACTTCCAATAACCGCTCATTCCAGATATAACTAACCGTTCCTTTCTTGCTCAACGTGCTATTTTCGTTAAGTAAAATCATTTTCAACCGGAATTTCAGCAATAAAATGTTTTCGAATTTTTGCGAAAAAACGTGATGGCCTTACGAATTTTTATCGGATAAAATTTATTGTCACGGATTCTGAAAAATTCGGTCGTTTTATCGTAATTTGGGAATACTGAATAGAGTTGCGCTTAAACTAATCCAATATGACGCCTCGTTCACCGGTAATTAAGGTTTTACTATAAAAATGTCCGGTTTTCAACATCCAAAACTTCCAATAACCGCTCATTCCAGATATAACTAACCGTTTCTTTCTTGCTCAACGTGCTATTCTCGTTAAATAAAATCATTTTCAACCGGAATTTAAGCAATAAAATGTTTTCGATTTTTTGCGAAAAAACGTGATGGTTAGTTAGCCTTACGAATTTTTATCGGATAAAATTTATTGTCACGGATTCTGAAAAATTCGGTCGTTTTGTCGTAATTTGAGAATACTGAATAGAGTTGCGCTTAAACTAATCCAATATGACGCCTCGTTCACCGGTAATTAAGGTTTTACTATAAAAATGTCCGGTTTTCAACATCCAAAACTTCCAATAACCGCTCATTCCAGATATAACTAACCGTTTCTTTCTTGCTCAACGTGCTATTCTCGTTAAATAAAATCATTTTCAACCGGAATTTAAGCAATAAAATGTTTTCCATTTTTTGCGAGAAAACGTGATGGTTAGCCTTACGAATTTTTATCGGATAAAATTTATTGTCACGGATTCTGAAAAATTCGGTCGTTTTGTCGTAATTTGGGAATACTGAATAGAGTTGCGCTTAAACTGATCCAATATGACGCCTCGTTCACCGGTAATTAAGGTTTTACTATAAAAATGCCCGGTTTTCAACATCCAAAACTTCCAATAACCGCTCATTCGAGATATAACTTACCGTTTCTTTCTTCCTCAACGTGCTATTCTCGTTACCTAAAATCATTATCAACCGGAATTTAAGCAATACAATGTTTTCGATTTTTTGCGAAAAAACGTGATGGTTAGCCTTACGAATTTTTATCGGATAAAATTTATTGTTACGGATTCTGAAAAATTCTGTTGTTTCATCGTAATTTGAGAATTCTAAATAGAGTTGTGCTTAAACTAATCCAATATGACGCCTCGTTCACCGGTAATTAAGGTTTTACTATAAAAATGCCCGGTTTTCAACATCCAAAACTTCCAATAACCGCTCATTCCAGATATAACTAACCGTTCCTTTCTTGCTCAACGTGCTATTCTCGTTACCTAAAATCATTTTCAACCGGAATTTCAGCAATAAAATGTTTTCTATTTTTTGCGAAAAAACGTGGTTAGCCTTACGAATTTTTATCGGATAAAATTTATTGTCACGGATTCTGAAAAATTCTGTTGTTTCATCGTAATTTGAGAATTCTAAATAGAGTTGTGCTTAAACTAATCCAATATGACGCCTCGTTCACCGGTAATTAAGGTTTTACTATAAAAATGTCCGGTTTTCAACATCCAAAACTTCCAATAACCGCTCATTCGAGATATAACTTACCGTTTCTTTCTTCCTCAACGTGCTATTTTCGTTAAGTAAAATCATTTTCAACCGGAATTTCAGCAATAAAATGTTTTTGAATTTTTGCGAAAAAACGTGATGGCCTTACGAATTTTTATCGGATAAAATTTATTGTCACGGATTCTGAAAAATTCGGTCGTTTTATCGTAATTTGGGAATACTGAATAGAGTTGCGCTTAAACTAATCCAATATGACGCCTCGTTCATCGGTAATTAAGGTTTTACTATAAAAATGTCCGGTTTTCAACATCCAAAACTTCCAATAACCGCTCATTCCAGATATAACTAACCGTTCCTTTCTTGCTCAACGTGCTATTCTCGTTACCTAAAATCATTTTCAACCGGAATTTCAGCAATAAAATGTTTTCTATTTTTTGCGAAAAAACGTGATGGTTAGCCTTACGAATTTTTATCGGATAAAATTTATTGTCACGGATTCTGAAAAATTCTGTTGTTTCATCGTAATTTGAGAATTCTAAATAGAGTTGTGCTTAAACTAATCCAATATGACGCCTCGTTCACCGGTAATTAAGGTTTTACTATAAAAATGTCCGGTTTTCAACATCCAAAACTTCCAATAACCGCTCATTCCAGATATAACTAACCGTTTCTTTCTTGCTCAACGTGCTATTCTCGTTAAATAAAATCATTTTCAACCGGAATTTAAGCAATAAAATGTTTTCGATTTTTTGCGAAAAAACGTGATGGTTAGCCTTACGAATTTTTATCGGATAAAATTTATTGTCACGGATTCTGAAAAATTCGGTCGTTTTATCGTAATTTGGGAATACTGAATAGAGTTGCGCTTAAACTAATCCAATATGACGCCTCGTTCACCGGTAATTAAGGTTTTACTATAAAAATGTCCGGTTTTCAACATCCAAAACTTCCAATAACCGCTCATTCCAGATATAACTAACCGTTTCTTTCTTGCTCAACGTGCTATTCTCGTTAAATAAAATCATTTTCAACCGGAATTTAAGCAATAAAATGTTTTCGATTTTTTGCGAAAAAACGTGATGGTTAGCCTTACGAATTTTTATCGGATAAAATTTATTGTCACGGATTCTGAAAAATTCGGTCGTTTTGTCGTAATTTGGGAATACTGAATAGAGTTGCGCTTAAACTAATCCAATATGACGCCTCGTTCACCGGTAATTAAGATTTTACTATAAAAATGTCCGGTTTTCAACATCCAAAACTTCCAATAACCGCTCATTCCAGATATAACTAACCGTTTCTTTCTTGCTCAACGTGCTATTCTCGTTAAATAAAATCATTTTCAACCGGAATTTAAGCAATAAAATGTTTTCGATTTTTTGCGAAAAAACGTGATGGTTAGCCTTACGAATTTTTATCGGATAAAATTTATTGTCACGGATTCTGAAAAATTCGGTCGTTTTGTCGTAATTTGGGAATACTGAATAGAGTTGCGCTTAAACTGATCCAATATGACGCCTCGTTCACCGGTAATTAAGGTTTTACTATAAAAATGCCCGGTTTTCAACATCCAAAACTTCCAATAACCGCTCATTCGAGATATAACTTACCGTTTCTTTCTTCCTCAACGTGCTATTCTCGTTACCTAAAATCATTATCAACCGGAATTTAAGCAATACAATGTTTTCGATTTTTTGCGAAAAAACGTGATGGTTAGCCTTACGAATTTTTATCGGATAAAATTTATTGTTACGGATTCTGAAAAATTCTGTTGTTTCATCGTAATTTGAGAATTCTAAATAGAGTTGTGCTTAAACTAATCCAATATGACGCCTCGTTCACCGGTAATTAAGGTTTTACTATAAAAATGTCCGGTTTTCAACATCCAAAACTTCCAATAACCGCTCATTCCAGATATAACTAACCGTTCCTTTCTTGCTCAACGTGCTATTTTCGTTAAGTAAAATCATTTTCAACCGGAATTTCAGCAATAAAATGTTTTCGAATTTTTGCGAAAAAACGTGATGGTTAGCCTTACGAATTTTTATCGGATAAAATTTATTGTCACGGATTCTGAAAAATTCGGTCGTTTTATCGTAATTTGGGAATACTGAATAGAGTTGCGCTTAAACTAATCCAATATGACGCCTCGTTCACCGGTAATTAAGGTTTTACTATAAAAATGTCCGGTTTTCAACATCCAAAACTTCCAATAACCGCTCATTCCAGATATAACTAACCGTTTCTTTCTTGCTCAACGTGCTATTCTCGTTAAATAAAATCATTTTCAACCGGAATTTAAGCAATAAAATGTTTTCGATTTTTTGCGAAAAAACGTGATGGTTAGCCTTACGAATTTTTATCGGATAAAATTTATTGTCACGGATTCTGAAAAATTCGGTCGTTTTGTCGTAATTTGGGAATACTGAATAGAGTTGCGCTTAAACTGATCCAATATGACGCCTCGTTCACCGGTAATTAAGGTTTTACTATAAAAATGCCCGGTTTTCAACATCCAAAACTTCCAATAACCGCTCATTCGAGATATAACTTACCGTTTCTTTCTTCCTCAACGTGCTATTCTCGTTACCTAAAATCATTATCAACCGGAATTTAAGCAATACAATGTTTTCGATTTTTTGCGAAAAAACGTGATGGCCTTACGAATTTTTATCGGATAAAATTTATTGTCACGGATTCTGAAAAATTCGGTCGTTTTATCGTAATTTGGGAATACTGAATAGAGTTGCGCTTAAACTAATCCAATATGACGCCTCGTTCACCGGTAATTAAGGTTTTACTATAAAAATGTCCGGTTTTCAACATCCAAAACTTCCAATAACCGCTCATTCCAGATATAACTAACCGTTCCTTTCTTGCTCAACGTGCTATTTTCGTTAAGTAAAATCATTTTCAACCGGAATTTCAGCAATAAAATGTTTTCGAATTTTTGCGAAAAAACGTGATGGCCTTACGAATTTTTATCGGATAAAATTTATTGTCACGGATTCTGAAAAATTCGGTCGTTTTATCGTAATTTGGGAATACTGAATAGAGTTGCGCTTAAACTAATCCAATATGACGCCTCGTTCACCGGTAATTAAGGTTTTACTATAAAAATGTCCGGTTTTCAACATCCAAAACTTCCAATAACCGCTCATTCCAGATATAACTAACCGTTTCTTTCTTGCTCAACGTGCTATTCTCGTTAAATAAAATCATTTTCAACCGGAATTTAAGCAATAAAATGTTTTCGATTTTTTGCGAAAAAACGTGATGGTTAGCCTTACGAATTTTTATCGGATAAAATTTATTGTCACGGATTCTGAAAAATTCGGTCGTTTTGTCGTAATTTGGGAATACTGAATAGAGTTGCGCTTAAACTAATCCAATATGACGCCTCGTTCACCGGTAATTAAGGTTTTACTATAAAAATGTCCGGTTTTCAACATCCAAAACTTCCAATAACCGCTCATTCCAGATATAACTAACCGTTTCTTTCTTGCTCAACGTGCTATTCTCGTTAAATAAAATCATTTTCAACCGGAATTTAAGCAATAAAATGTTTTCGATTTTTTGCGAAAAAACGTGATGGTTAGCCTTACGAATTTTTATCGGATAAAATTTATTGTCACGGATTCTGAAAAATTCGGTCGTTTTGTCGTAATTTGGGAATACTGAATAGAGTTGCGCTTAAACTGATCCAATATGACGCCTCGTTCACCGGTAATTAAGGTTTTACTATAAAAATGCCCGGTTTTCAACATCCAAAACTTCCAATAACCGCTCATTCGAGATATAACTTACCGTTTCTTTCTTCCTCAACGTGCTATTCTCGTTACCTAAAATCATTATCAACCGGAATTTAAGCAATACAATGTTTTCGATTTTTTGCGAAAAAACGTGATGGTTAGCCTTACGAATTTTTATCGGATAAAATTTATTGTTACGGATTCTGAAAAATTCTGTTGTTTCATCGTAATTTGAGAATTCTAAATAGAGTTGCGCTTAAACTGATCCAATATGACGCCTCGTTCACCGGTAATTAAGGTTTTACTATAAAAATGCCCGGTTTTCAACATCCAAAACTTCCAATAACCGCTCATTCGAGATATAACTTACCGTTTCTTTCTTCCTCAACGTGCTATTCTCGTTAAATAAAATCATTTTCAACCGGAATTTCAGCAATAAAATGTTTTCGAATTTTTGCGAAAAAACGTGATGGCCTTACGAATTTTTATCGGATAAAATTTATTGTCACGGATTCTGAAAAATTCGGTCGTTTTATCGTAATTTGGGAATACTGAATAGAGTTGCGCTTAAACTAATCCAATATGACGCCTCGTTCACCGGTAATTAAGGTTTTACTATAAAAATGTCCGGTTTTCAACATCCAAAACTTCCAATAACCGCTCATTCCAGATATAACTAACCGTTTCTTTCTTGCTCAACGTGCTATTCTCGTTAAATAAAATCGAATGATGGTTAGCCTTACGAATTTTTATCGGATAAAATTTATTGTCACGGATTCTGAAAAATTCGGTCGTTTTGTCGTAATTTGGGAATACTGAATAGAGTTACGCTTAAACTAATCCAATATGACGCCTCGTTCACCGGTAATTAAGGTTTTACTATAAAAATGTCCGGTTTTCAACATCCAAAACTTCCAATAACCGCTCATTCCAGATATAACTAACCGTTTCTTTCTTGCTCAACGTGCTATTCTCGTTAAATAAAATCATTTTCAACCGGAATTTAAGCAATAAAATGTTTTCGATTTTTTGCGAAAAAACGTGATGGTTAGCCTTACGAATTTTTATCGGATAAAATTTATTGTCACGGATTCTGAAAAATTCGGTCGTTTTGTCGTAATTTGGGAATACTGAATAGAGTTGCGCTTAAACTGATCCAATATGACGCCTCGTTCACCGGTAATTAAGGTTTTACTATAAAAATGCCCGGTGTTCAACATCCAAAACTTCCAATAACCGCTCATTCGAGATATAACTTACCGTTTCTTTCTTCCTCAACGTGCTATTCTCGTTACCTAAAATCATTATCAACCGGAATTTAAGCAATACAATGTTTTCGATTTTTTGCGAAAAAACGTGATGGTTAGCCTTACGAATTTTTATCGGATAAAATTTATTGTTACGGATTCTGAAAAATTCTGTTGTTTCATCGTAATTTGAGAATTCTAAATAGAGTTGTGCTTAAACTAATCCAATATGACGCCTCGTTCACCGGTAATTAAGGTTTTACTATAAAAATGCCCGGTTTTCAACATCCAAAACTTCCAATAACCGCTCATTCCAGATATAACTTACCGTTTCTTTCTTCCTCAACGTGCTATTTTCGTTAAGTAAAATCATTTTCAACCGGAATTTCAGCAATAAAATGTTTTCGAATTTTTGCGAAAAAACGTGATGGCCTTACGAATTTTTATCGGATAAAATTTATTGTCACGGATTCTGAAAAATTCGGTCGTTTTATCGTAATTTGGGAATACTGAATAGAGTTGCGCTTAAACTAATCCAATATGACGCCTCGTTCACCGGTAATTAAGGTTTTACTATAAAAATGTCCGGTTTTCAACATCCAAAACTTCCAATAACCGCTCATTCCAGATATAACTTACCGTTCCTTTCTTGCTCAACGTGCTATTCTCGTTACCTAAAATCATTTTCAACCGGAATTTCAGCAATAAAATGTTTTCTATTTTTTGCGAAAAAACGTGATGGTTAGCCTTACGAATTTTTATCGGATAAAATTTATTGTTACGGATTCTGAAAAATTCTGTTGTTTCATCGTAATTTGAGAATTCTAAATAGAGTTGTGCTTAAACTAATCCAATATGACGCCTCGTTCACCGGTAATTAAGGTTTTACTATAAAAATGTGCGGTTTTCAACATCCAAAACATCCAATAACCGCTCATTCCAGATATAACTAACCGTTCCTTTCTTGCTC
The DNA here is from genome assembly GCA_963691935.1 of Nephrotoma guestfalica. Classification (NCBI taxonomy): domain Eukaryota; kingdom Metazoa; phylum Arthropoda; class Insecta; order Diptera; family Tipulidae; genus Nephrotoma; species Nephrotoma guestfalica. The sequence goes on along the minus strand of OY829913.1, from coordinate 66,685,358 downwards.
AACGTGCTATTTTCGTTAAGTAAAATCATTTTCAACCGGAATTTCAGCAATAAAATGTTTTCGAATTTTTGCGAAAAAACGTGATGGCCTTACGAATTTTTATCGGATAAAATTTATTGTCACGGATTCTGAAAAATTCGGTCGTTTTATCGTAATTTGGGAATACTGAATAGAGTTGCGCTTAAACTAATCCAATATGACGCCTCGTTCACCGGTAATTAAGGTTTTACTATAAAAATGTCCGGTTTTCAACATCCAAAACTTCCAATAACCGCTCATTCCAGATATAACTAACCGTTTCTTTCTTGCTCAACGTGCTATTCTCGTTAAATAAAATCATTTTCAACCGGAATTTAAGCAATAAAATGTTTTCGATTTTTTGCGAAAAAACGTGATGGTTAGCCTTACGAATTTTTATCGGATAAAATTTATTGTCACGGATTCTGAAAAATTCGGTCGTTTTGTCGTAATTTGGGAATACTGAATAGAGTTGCGCTTAAACTGATCCAATATGACGCCTCGTTCACCGGTAATTAAGGTTTTACTATAAAAATGCCCGGTTTTCAACATCCAAAACTTCCAATAACCGCTCATTCGAGATATAACTTACCGTTCCTTTCTTCCTCAACGTGCTATTCTCGTTACCTAAAATCATTATCAACCGGAATTTAAGCAATACAATGTTTTCGATTTTTTGCGAAAAAACGTGATGGTTAGCCTTACGAATTTTTATCGGATAAAATTTATTGTTACGGATTCTGAAAAATTCTGTTGTTTCATCGTAATTTGAGAATTCTAAATAGAGTTGTGCTTAAACTAATCCAATATGACGCCTCGTTCACCGGTAATTAAGGTTTTACTATAAAAATGTCCGGTTTTCAACATCCAAAACTTCCAATAACCGCTCATTCCAGATATAACTAACCGTTCCTTTCTTGCTCAACGTGCTATTTTCGTTAAGTAAAATCATTTTCAACCGGAATTTCAGCAATAAAATGTTTTCGATTTTTTGCGAAAAAACGTGATGGTTAGCCTTACGAATTTTTATCGGATAAAATTTATTGTCACGGATTCTGAAAAATTCGGTCGTTTTGTCGTAATTTGGGAATACTGAATAGAGTTGCGCTTAAACTAATCCAATATGACGCCTCGTTCACCGGTAATTAAGGTTTTACTATAAAAATGTCCGGTTTTCAACATCCAAAACTTCCAATAACCGCTCATTCCAGATATAACTAACCGTTTCTTTCTTGCTCAACGTGCTATTCTCGTTAAATAAAATCATTTTCAACCGGAATTTAAGCAATAAAATGTTTTCGATTTTTTGCGAAAAAACGTGATGGTTAGCCTTACGAATTTTTATCGGATAAAATTTATTGTCACGGATTCTGAAAAATTCGGTCGTTTTATCGTAATTTGGGAATACTGAATAGAGTTGCGCTTAAACTAATCCAATATGACGCCTCGTTCACCGGTAATTAAGGTTTTACTATAAAAATGTCCGGTTTTCAACATCCAAAACTTCCAATAACCGCTCATTCCAGATATAACTAACCGTTTCTTTCTTGCTCAACGTGCTATTCTCGTTAAATAAAATCATTTTCAACCGGAATTTAAGCAATAAAATGTTTTCGATTTTTTGCGAAAAAACGTGATGGTTAGCCTTACGAATTTTTATCGGATAAAATTTATTGTCACGGATTCTGAAAAATTCGGTCGTTTTGTCGTAATTTGGGAATACTGAATAGAGTTGCGCTTAAACTAATCCAATATGACGCCTCGTTCACCGGTAATTAAGGTTTTACTATAAAAATGTCCGGTTTTCAACATCCAAAACTTCCAATAACCGCTCATTCCAGATATAACTAACCGTTTCTTTCTTGCTCAACGTGCTATTCTCGTTAAATAAAATCATTTTCAACCGGAATTTAAGCAATAAAATGTTTTCGATTTTTTGCGAAAAAACGTGATGGTTAGCCTTACGAATTTTTATCGGATAAAATTTATTGTCACGGATTCTGAAAAATTCGGTCGTTTTGTCGTAATTTGAGAATACTGAATAGAGTTGCGCTTAAACTAATCCAATATGACGCCTCGTTCACCGGTAATTAAGGTTTTACTATAAAAATGTCCGGTTTTCAACATCCAAAACTTCCAATAACCGCTCATTCCAGATATAACTAACCGTTTCTTTCTTGCTCAACGTGCTATTCTCGTTAAATAAAATCATTTTCAACCGGAATTTAAGCAATAAAATGTTTTCGATTTTTTGCGAAAAAACGTGATGGTTAGCCTTACGAATTTTTATCGGATAAAATTTATTGTCACGGATTCTGAAAAATTCGGTCGTTTTGTCGTAATTTGGGAATACTGAATAGAGTTGCGCTTAAACTGATCCAATATGACGCCTCGTTCACCGGTAATTAAGGTTTTACTATAAAAATGCCCGGTTTTCAACATCCAAAACTTCCAATAACCGCTCATTCGAGATATAACTTACCGTTTCTTTCTTCCTCAACGTGCTATTCTCGTTACCTAAAATCATTATCAACCGGAATTTAAGCAATACAATGTTTTCGATTTTTTGCGAAAAAACGTGATGGTTAGCCTTACGAATTTTTATCGGATAAAATTTATTGTTACGGATTCTGAAAAATTCTGTTGTTTCATCGTAATTTGAGAATTCTAAATAGAGTTGTGCTTAAACTAATCCAATATGACGCCTCGTTCACCGGTAATTAAGGTTTTACTATAAAAATGTCCGGTTTTCAACATCCAAAACTTCCAATAACCGCTCATTCCAGATATAACTAACCGTTCCTTTCTTGCTCAACGTGCTATTTTCGTTAAGTAAAATCATTTTCAACCGGAATTTCAGCAATAAAATGTTTTCGAATTTTTGCGAAAAAACGTGATGGCCTTACGAATTTTTATCGGATAAAATTTATTGTCACGGATTCTGAAAAATTCGGTCGTTTTATCGTAATTTGGGAATACTGAATAGAGTTGCGCTTAAACTAATCCAATATGACGCCTCGTTCACCGGTAATTAAGGTTTTACTATAAAAATGTCCGGTTTTCAACATCCAAAACTTCCAATAACCGCTCATTCCAGATATAACTAACCGTTTCTTTCTTGCTCAACGTGCTATTCTCGTTAAATAAAATCATTTTCAACCGGAATTTAAGCAATAAAATGTTTTCGATTTTTTGCGAAAAAACGTGATGCCTTACGAATTTTTATCGGATAAAATTTATTGTCACGGATTCTGAAAAATTCGGTCGTTTTATCGTAATTTGAGAATACTGAATAGAGTTGCGCTTAAACTAATCCAATATGACGCCTCGTTCACCGGTAATTAAGGTTTTACTATAAAAATGTCCGGTTTTCAACATCCAAAACTTCCAATAACCGCTCATTCCAGATATAACTAACCGTTTCTTTCTTGCTCAACGTGCTATTCTCGTTAAATAAAATCATTTTCAACCGGAATTTAAGCAATAAAATGTTTTCGATTTTTTGCGAAAAAACGTGTTAGCCTTACGAATTTTTATCGGATAAAATTTATTGTCACGGATTCTGAAAAATTCGGTCGTTTTATCGTAATTTGAGAATACTTAATAGAGTAACGCTTAAACTAATCCAATATGACGCCTCGTTCACCGGTAATTAAGGTTTTACTATAAAAATGTCCGGTTTTCAACATCCAAAACTTCCAATAACCGCTCATTCCAGATATAACTAACCGTTTCTTTCTTGCTCAACGTGCTATTCTCGTTAAATAAAATCATTATCAACCGGAATTTAAGCAATACAATGTTTTCGATTTTTTGCGAAAAAACGTGATGGTTAGCCTTACGAATTTTTATCGGATAAAATTTATTGTTACGGATTCTGAAAAATTCTGTTGTTTCATCGTAATTTGAGAATTCTAAATAGAGTTGTGCTTAAACTAATCCAATATGACGCCTCGTTCACCGGTAATTAAGGTTTTACTATAAAAATGTCCGGTTTTCAACATCCAAAACTTCCAATAACCGCTCATTCCAGATATAACTAACCGTTTCTTTCTTGCTCAACGTGCTATTCTCGTTACCTAAAATCATTTTCAACCGGAATTTCAGCAATAAAATGTTTTCAATTTTTTGCGAAAAAACGTGATGGTTAGCCTTACGAATTTTTATCGGATAAAATTTATTGTAACGGATTCTGAAAAATTCAGTCGTTTTATCGTAATTTGAGAATACTGAATAGAGTTGCGCTTAGACTAATCCAATATGACGCCTCGTTCACCGGTAATTAAGGTTTTACTATAAAAATGTCCGGTTTTCAACATCCAAAACTTCCAATAACCGCTCATTCCAGATATAACTAACCGTTTCTTTCTTGCTCAACGTGCTATTCTCGTTACCTAAAATCATTTTCAACCGGAATTTCAGCAATAAAATGTTTTCAATTTTTTGCGAAAAAACGTGATGGTTAGCCTTACGAATTTTTATCGGATAAAATTTATTGTCACGGATTCTGAAAAATTCGGTCGTTTTATCGTAATTTGAGAATACTGAATAGAGTTGCGGTTAAACTAATCCAATATGACGCCTCGTTCACCGGTAATTAAGGTTTTACTATAAAAATGTCCGGTTTTCAACATCCAAAACTTCCAATAACCGCTCATTCCAGATATAACTTACCGTTCCTTTCTTCCTCAACGTGCTATTCTCGTTACCTAAAATCATTATCAACCGGAATTTAAGCAATACAATGTTTTCGATTTTTTGCGAAAAAACGTGATGGTTAGCCTTACGAATTTTTATCGGATAAAATTTATTGTCACGGATTCTGAAAAATTCGGTCGTTTTATCGTAATTTGGGAATACTGAATAGAGTTGCGCTTAGACTAATCCAATATGACGCCTCGTTCACCGGTAATTAAGGTTTTACTATAAAAATGTCCGGTTTTCAACATCCAAAACTTCCAATAACCGCTCATTCCAGATATAACTAACCGTTTCTTTCTTGCTCAACGTGCTATTCTCGTTACCTAAAATCATTTTCAACCGGAATTTCAGCAATAAAATGTTTTCAATTTTTTGCGAAAAAACGTGATGGTTAGCCTTACGAATTTTTATCGGATAAAATTTATTGTCACGGATTCTGAAAAATTCGGTCGTTTTATCGTAATTTGAGAATACTGAATAGAGTTGCGGTTAAACTAATCCAATATGACGCCTCGTTCACCGGTAATTAAGGTTTTACTATAAAAATGTCCGGTTTTCAACATCCAAAACTTCCAATAACCGCTCATTCCAGATATAACTAACCGTTCCTTTCTTGCTCAACGTGCTATTCTCGTTACCTAAAATCATTTTCAACCGGAATTTAAGCAATAAAATGTTTTCGATTTTTTGCGAAAAAACGTGATGGTTAGCTTTACGAATTTTTATCGGATAAAATTTATTGTCACGGATTCTGAAAAATTCTGTTGTTTCATCGTAATTTGAGAATTCTAAATAGAGTTGTGCTTAAACTAATCCAATATGACGCCTCGTTCACCGGTAATTAAGGTTTTACTATAAAAATGTCCGGTTTTCAACATCCAAAACTTCCAATAACCGCTCATTCCAGATATAACTAACCGTTTCTTTCTTGCTCAACGTGCTATTCTCGTTAAATAAAATCATTATCAACCGGAATTTAAGCAATACAATGTTTTCGATTTTTTGCGAAAAAACGTGATGGTTAGCCTTACGAATTTTTATCGGATAAAATTTATTGTTACGGATTCTGAAAAATTCTGTTGTTTCATCGTAATTTGAGAATTCTAAATAGAGTTGTGCTTAAACTAATCCAATATGACGCCTCGTTCACCGGTAATTAAGGTTTTACTATAAAAATGTCCGGTTTTCAACATCCAAAACTTCCAATAACCGCTCATTCCAGATATAACTAACCGTTCCTTTCTTGCTCAACGTGCTATTTTCGTTAAGTAAAATCATTTTCAACCGGAATTTCAGCAATAAAATGTTTTCGAATTTTTGCGAAAAAACGTGATGGCCTTACGAATTTTTATCGGATAAAATTTATTGTCACGGATTCTGAAAAATTCGGTCGTTTTATCGTAATTTGGGAATACTGAATAGAGTTGCGCTTAAACTAATCCAATATGACGCCTCGTTCACCGGTAATTAAGGTTTTACTATAAAAATGTCCGGTTTTCAACATCCAAAACTTCCAATAACCGCTCATTCCAGATATAACTAACCGTTCCTTTCTTGCTCAACGTGCTATTCTCGTTACCTAAAATCATTTTCAACCGAAATTTAAGCAATAAAATGTTTTCGATTTTTTGCGAAAAAACGTGATGGTTAGCCTTACGAATTTTTATCGGATAAAATTTATTGTAACGGATTCTGAAAAATTCGGTCGTTTTATCGTAATTTGAGAATACTGAATAGAGTTGCGCTTAGACTAATCCAATATGACGCCTCGTTCACCGGTAATTAAGGTTTTACTATAAAAATGTCCGGTTTTCAACATCCAAAACTTCCAATAACCGCTCATTCCAGATATAACTAACCGTTTCTTTCTTGCTCAACGTGCTATTCTCGTTACCTAAAATCATTTTCAACCGGAATTTCAGCAATAAAATGTTTTCAATTTTTTGCGAAAAAACGTGATGGTTAGCCTTACGAATTTTTATCGGATAAAATTTATTGTAACGGATTCTGAAAAATTCGGTCGTTTTATCGTAATTTGAGAATACTGAATAGAGTTGCGCTTAGACTAATCCAATATGACGCCTCGTTCACCGGTAATTAAGGTTTTACTATAAAAATGTCCGGTTTTCAACATCCAAAACTTCCAATAACCGCTCATTCCAGATATAACTAACCGTTTCTTTCTTGCTCAACGTGCTATTCTCGTTACCTAAAATCATTTTCAACCGGAATTTCAGCAATAAAATGTTTTCAATTTTTTGCGAAAAAACGTGATGGTTAGCCTTACGAATTTTTATCGGATAAAATTTATTGTCACGGATTCTGAAAAATTCGGTCGTTTTATCGTAATTTGAGAATACTGAATAGAGTTGCGGTTAAACTAATCCAATATGACGCCTCGTTCACCGGTAATTAAGGTTTTACTATAAAAATGTCCGGTTTTCAACATCCAAAACTTCCAATAACCGCTCATTCCAGATATAACTTACCGTTCCTTTCTTCCTCAACGTGCTATTCTCGTTACCTAAAATCATTATCAACCGGAATTTAAGCAATACAATGTTTTCGATTTTTTGCGAAAAAACGTGATGGTTAGCCTTACGAATTTTTATCGGATAAAATTTATTGTTACGGATTCTGAAAAATTCTGTTGTTTCATCGTAATTTGAGAATTCTAAATAGAGTTGTGCTTAAACTAATCCAATATGACGCCTCGTTCACCGGTAATTAAGGTTTTACTATAAAAATGTCCGGTTTTCAACATCCAAAACTTCCAATAACCGCTCATTCCAGATATAACTAACCGTTCCTTTCTTGCTCAACGTGCTATTTTCGTTAAGTAAAATCATTTTCAACCGGAATTTCAGCAATAAAATGTTTTCGAATTTTTGCGAAAAAACGTGATGGCCTTACGAATTTTTATCGGATAAAATTTATTGTCACGGATTCTGAAAAATTCGGTCGTTTTATCGTAATTTGGGAATACTGAATAGAGTTGCGCTTAAACTAATCCAATATGACGCCTCGTTCACCGGTAATTAAGGTTTTACTATAAAAATGTCCGGTTTTCAACATCCAAAACTTCCAATAACCGCTCATTCCAGATATAACTAACCGTTCCTTTCTTGCTCAACGTGCTATTCTCGTTACCTAAAATCATTTTCAACCGAAATTTAAGCAATAAAATGTTTTCGATTTTTTGCGAAAAAACGTGATGGTTAGCCTTACGAATTTTTATCGGATAAAATTTATTGTAACGGATTCTGAAAAATTCGGTCGTTTTATCGTAATTTGGGAATACTGAATAGAGTTGCGCTTAAACTAATCCAATATGACGCCTCGTTCACCGGTAATTAAGGTTTTACTATAAAAATGTCCGGTTTTCAACATCCAAAACTTCCAATAACCGCTCATTCGAGATATAACTTACCGTTCCTTTCTTGCTCAACGTGCTATTCTCGTTACCTAAAATCATTTTCAACCGGAATTTCAGCAATAAAATGTTTTCTATTTTTTGCGAAAAAACGTGATGGTTAGCCTTACGAATTTTTATCGGATAAAATTTATTGTCACGGATTCTGAAAAATTCGGTCGTTTTATCGTAATTTGAGAATACTGAATAGAGTTGCGCTTAAACTAATCCAATATGACGCCTCGTTCACCGGTAATTAAGGTTTTACTATAAAAATGTCCGGTTTTCAACATCCAAAACTTCCAATAACCGCTCATTCCAGATATAACTAACCGTTCCTTTCTTGCTCAACGTGCTATTTTCGTTAAGTAAAATCATTTTCAACCGGAATTTCAGCAATAAAATGTTTTCGAATTTTTGCGAAAAAACGTGATGGCCTTACGAATTTTTATCGGATAAAATTTATTGTCACGGATTCTGAAAAATTCGGTCGTTTTATCGTAATTTGGGAATACTGAATAGAGTTGCGCTTAAACTAGTCCAATATGACGCCTCGTTCACCGGTAATTAAGGTTTTACTATAAAAATGCCCGGTTTTCAACATCCAAAACTTCCAATAACCGCTCATTCGAGATATAACTTACCGTTTCTTTCTTCCTCAACGTGCTATTCTCGTTACCTAAAATCATTATCAACCGGAATTTAAGCAATACAATGTTTTCGATTTTTTGCGAAAAAACGTGATGGTTAGCCTTACGAATTTTTATCGGATAAAATTTATTTTATTTATACGCCTCGTTCACCGGTAATTAAGGTTTTACTATAAAAATGTCCGGTTTTCAACATCCAAAACTTCCAATAACCGCTCATTCCAGATATAACTAACCGTTCCTTTCTTGCTCAACGTGCTATTTTCGTTAAGTAAAATCATTTTCAACCGGAATTTCAGCAATAAAATGTTTTCGAATTTTTGCGAAAAAACGTGATGGCCTTACGAATTTTTATCGGATAAAATTTATTGTCACGGATTCTGAAAAATTCGGTCGTTTTATCGTAATTTGGGAATACTGAATAGAGTTGCGCTTAAACTAATCCAATATGACGCCTCGTTCACCGGTAATTAAGGTTTTACTATAAAAATGTCCGGTTTTCAACATCCAAAACTTCCAATAACCGCTCATTCCAGATATAACTAACCGTTCCTTTCTTGCTCAACGTGCTATTCTCGTTACCTAAAATCATTTTCAACCGAAATTTAAGCAATAAAATGTTTTCGATTTTTTGCGAAAAAACGTGATGGTTAGCCTTACGAATTTTTATCGGATAAAATTTATTGTAACGGATTCTGAAAAATTCGGTCGTTTTATCGTAATTTGAGAATACTGAATAGAGTTGCGCTTAGACTAATCCAATATGACGCCTCGTTCACCGGTAATTAAGGTTTTACTATAAAAATGTCCGGTTTTCAACATCCAAAACTTCCAATAACCGCTCATTCCAGATATAACTAACCGTTCCTTTCTTGCTCAACGTGCTATTTTCGTTAAGTAAAATCATTTTCAACCGGAATTTCAGCAATAAAATGTTTTCGAATTTTTGCGAAAAAACGTGATGGCCTTACGAATTTTTATCGGATAAAATTTATTGTCACGGATTCTGAAAAATTCGGTCGTTTTATCGTAATTTGGGAATACTGAATAGAGTTGCGCTTAAACTAATCCAATATGACGCCTCGTTCACCGGTAATTAAGGTTTTACTATAAAAATGTCCGGTTTTCAACATCCAAAACTTCCAATAACCGCTCATTCCAGATATAACTAACCGTTTCTTTCTTGCTCAACGTGCTATTCTCGTTACCTAAAATCATTTTCAACCGGAATTTCAGCAATAAAATGTTTTCTATTTTTTGCGAAAAAACGTGATGGTTAGCCTTACGAATTTTTATCGGATAAAATTTATTGTCACGGATTCTGAAAAATTCGGTCGTTTTATAGTAATTTGAGAATACTGAATAGAGTTGCGCTTAAACTAATCCAATATGACGCCTCGTTCACCGGTAATTAAGGTTTTACTATAAAAATGTCCGGTTTTCAACATCCAAAACTTCCAATAACCGCTCATTCCAGATATAACTAACCGTTCCTTTCTTGCTCAACGTGCTATTTTCGTTAAGTAAAATCATTTTCAACCGGAATTTCAGCAATAAAATGTTTTCGAATTTTTGCGAAAAAACGTGATGGCCTTACGAATTTTTATCGGATAAAATTTATTGTCACGGATTCTGAAAAATTCGGTCGTTTTATCGTAATTTGGGAATACTGAATAGAGTTGCGCTTAAACTAGTCCAATATGACGCCTCGTTCACCGGTAATTAAGGTTTTACTATAAAAATGTCCGGTTTTCAACATCCAAAACTTCCAATAACCGCTCATTCCAGATATAACTAACCGTTCCTTTCTTGCTCAACGTGCTATTCTCGTTACCTAAAATCATTTTCAACCGGAATTTAAGCAATAAAATGTTTTCGATTTTTTGCGAAAAAACGTGATGCCTTACGAATTTTTATCGGATAAAATTTATTGTCACGGATTCTGAAAAATTCGATCGTTTTATCGTAATTTTAGAATACTGAATAGAGTTGCGCTTAAACTAATCCAATATGACGCCTCGTTCACCGGTAATTAAGGTTTTACTATAAAAATGTCCGGTTTTCAACATCCAAAACTTCCAATAACCGCTCATTCCAGATATAACTAACCGTTTCTTTCTTGCTCAACGTGCTATTCTCGTTACCTAAAATCATTTTCAACCGGAATTTAAGCAATACAATGTTTTCTATTTTTTGCGAAAAAACGTGATGGTGTAAAGGGATGGGGTGTATATTATCACTTCTTTATTTTTAATTATTATTTATTATTATATTATATATATTATACATTTTATTTATTTATTATTAACATAGTTGCTTCTTCCTCGAGCAACCAAATCTATCTCTTTTTATATTAACTTAATATTAATTATTACAATATTTTGTAATGCCTAATAAACATATTTTATCGTTATTGAATTATCGTAAAAGAAATAAATTTCGAAATATAAAATGTGTTTATTTTACAAAATACAATTTCATGGAATTTCTTCGCATCATTAAATATTTTCGCGCGTGCAATGTTTCGAAATGTTAAGTATATTGTACCGCGTATGATGTCGAAATTTCCATGACAAGTGTGTGGCATTACATCCTTCCCCTTTAGAAAAATTTACCAATTGAAGATTAGTAAATTTTTTTATTATCATTATTATTTTTGTTTATTTATATATATATATTTTTTTTATTTAGCTTCTAAAATATTATCTTGTTATTCTAATTAAGTAATCTTAATTCTACTCAAATGAATTCATCTTAAATTTATATGCTTATAAAAATTACATTCTTGTTTTTATTTTTTTAGACGGTTATTGTGTATTTCTTTAATTTCATTCTCTATTTTAATCTTCGAGTTCACATCATTTCTTTCCACTATTTCGAAAGGTCCAGTATAATTACTTTCAAGCTTTCTTCTGTTACCCCTTTTCAGATAAACAAGATCACCTACGCTGAAATTTCCTGGATTTATTTTTTTATCTAATTCCTTTTTTCTATTTTCTTTGGTTCTTTTCAATAATTCATTAGCTTTTTTGTGAGCCTCTTGTAATCTAAACCTAACTTCTTCTGCATAATTATCATAATTATAAATCGGATTCGTTTTTTCAGTATCTATGAATGATGGTATGGTAGCTAACTTTCCAAACACTAACTCATATGGAGTGTATTGTGTATCGGTATGTGGAGTTGTATTATACGAGAATACAAAGTATGGTAACCATTCATCCCAGTTGCCGTTGGTAGTGAAATTATTTAAGTATTCATTTAAAACTCTATGGTTTCGTTCTATTGAACCCAAGGTTTCATGATGATATGGTGTAGAGTTGACTTGATTGATTTTTAGTAATTTACAAATGTTTTTCATTAATTCATTTAAAAATTCAGTTCCCATATCTGTTTTTAAAACCTGGAAAATACCATATTTTAACACAAACTTTTCTACTATTGATTTCGCAATGGTTATGGCTTCTTTATTTATTAATGGAATTGCTTCTATGTATTTGGTTAATTCGCATTGTAAAGTTAATATGTATCTAAATCCATTCGAAATCTTCAGTGGTCCTACCGTATCTACTGCTACTACTTCAAAACTATTCCCTGGTGTTTCTGTAATTTTCATTTTCTCTTTCGTATGCCTGATTATCTTATTCTTTTTGCAAGATTCACATTTATTTACAAAATCTTTGACCATTCTACTCATATTTTTCCACACATATCTCTGTTTTATTCTACAGATTGTTCTTTTAACACCTGAGTGACCTCCAATTGGATTCGTGTGATTTTCTAAAATTATTCCTAACATTTCTTCGGTATCTATTATTCTTTTCGGCGGTTTATAAATTATTATTTTTAAATTATTTTCTTCTTTTTTACCTTTTTTTGAGTTCTGCAGAACATTAAATTTATTTTTGAATTCATTAATATCTATGTGACTAAAAATTAAATCGTTGCTTTTCAATGCTAGTTTATCTATTTTCAGTTTTTGCATGCAATTAATTAACTTCTCCAATTTTGAATTCATTTCCATAATTGGATTATTGCTAATCAAAATAGTCACAGTTTTTAACCATTTGTTGTCATTGCCGAATTTATTTATAACCTGCAAACCTGTTGGTACGTTTATAAATTTATTGTTTTTAGTTTCTCGCGAGTTTTCTGTTTGTTCATACACAAACCTTAATTCTCTTAATTTCTGTACTTCAGTTATAGATGTACATTCCCAAGCGTAGAGTTGATCGGGCTCTTTTCTTGGTACATCTACACTAAAATCTTTAGAATTTTCATCCAGTTTATTTTTCATACTTCTAGTGATTACATTAACTTTTTCTTTTGGTATTAATGCTTTTAATGCTTCAGTGTCCCAAACTATTCTAGATAAAGCATCTGCATTGGTATTTAGTTTACCTTGTTTAAAAATTATGTTGAAATTGTAGTCAATTAGATCTAATCGTATTCTGGTCATTTTAGACGATGGATTCTTATTTGTAAACAGACTTATCAGTGGTCTGTGGTCAGTTACCACAGTAAATTGTCTACCGTAAAGGTAAGGTTTAAAATAATTTATGGCCCAATGTATAGCTAATAGTTCTTTTTCAATAACTGGTTTGTTTAGTTCGTGTTTATCCATAGATCTACTTGCGAAGGCAATTGGTAGATCTTTCCCAACTTCACCTTGTGATAAGATAGCACCTAACGTGAAATTTGATGCATCCGTTGTTAGAACAAATTCTTTATCAAAATTTGGATACTGTAGGATTGGTGGATTAATTAATTTTGTTTTAAGTAAATTAAATGCTTTTTCACAATCGTCAGACCAAACAAACACTGTTCCCTTTTTTAATAGGTTATTGAGAGGTTTCGCTATCAAAGCAAAGTTATTGATGAACCTTCTGTAATAGTTACAGAATGCAACGAATCGGCGTGTACTATCCGAATCGGTTGGGCGTGGATAATTTTTAATCACTTCATATTTCGCAGGGTCAGGCTTAACCCCTTCACTTGTGATGTAGTGACCTAAATACGTGACTTCCTTTTTCAAGAAATTACATTTAGATGGATTGATTTTTAAATTATAGGCTCTTAATCTTTTAAATATTTTAATTAAATTATTATTGTGGTGTTTCATTCCACAACCAAAAACAATTATATCATCCACGTATAGAAACGCAAGTTCCTCTAGACCAGCTAATGCTATTGATAGCATTCTTTGGAAGCTGTTCGTGGATATATTGAGTCCAAATGGTAACCTTTTAAATTGAAAGTGTCCTTTATTCGTCGAAAAGGCTGTCATAGGACGAGATTCCTTCTCTAGTTCTATTTGATGAAAAGAACTAGTTAGGTCTAACGTCGAAAAATATTTCGCTCGGCCTAAATTATCTAATATGTCCTCTAGACGAGTTAATGGAAATTTATCGTCTATAATTTTTTTATTTAATTGCCTATAATCTACAACTAATCTCCATTTTCTATCACCTTCAGAAGATTTTTTTGGGACAATTAACAATGGAGAATTATACGGGCTGATTGAAGGTTCAATGATATCATTATTTAAAAGTTTTTCGATTTCTTTATCTATTTCATTATATTGAGCTTTTGGCAACCTATATTTTTTTATATAAACAGGCGTATTATCCTCTTTTATTATTTCTTGCTTGTAAAAATTGTTAGTTGTTAATGTATCACCAGAAACGTAGAAAACATCTGTAAATTCCCTACAAATTTTAAAAATTTCCTCCTTTTCGTAATCATTATTATTTTCCATGTTCAATTCTTTAATTATTTTCGTGTACCGTTCTTTATTTGAAATGTTAGTGTCTTTAGTGTTCCGTATTATATGATAATTACTTAAATTCTTTAATTTTGGTTCATATTTATCTATTTGCACTGCCTCTTCATTAGTGTTTATTATTCTTATATGTGCAATACCATTCTTAGGAATTATTCCATTGCAAATAAATACTCCTTTACTTATTTCTTCATTTAAAATTATACTATCTTCACTTCTTTTAATATTTAGAGCTTTCAAAATTTCTGTTCTCGCTGGTATTGTAAAAGTATTTTGTGTTGGAAGATTCGTCTCCAAGTGTAGGATAATTTCTTCATCTACAGAGTTAATAGTGATTGTGTAAGTTTCATAATCAATCTTACATCCATTTTTGCTCAAAAAATCCCTACCTATTATTCCATCTGTGTTTATGGGGAAATTTGTTTCAACTATGTGTATATTTTGTTTAATAATATGATTATGGAATTTAAAGTTTGTACATACAGTGCCTAATGAATATGTTTCGGAGTCTGTCACTCCCGTTATTCTACATCTATTATTACTATCTATAGCTATATTTTCTCTTAATTTATCCACTTTGCAAACAGTGATATCCGATCCTGTATCAACCAGAAATGTCAAGACGTCTCCGGACAAATCTGATTGTAACATTATCAGACTTCCTGAATTTGCATTTATATGGAAAATTAGTGAATTGCTAACTCGTTCAATTGTTTTGTTATATCCTCCTGTGATGTTATCGGAGGAATAGCCCCGTTTCCCGACCTTTGTAATACATGTATATTTCGGTTTCTTCGATTTTCATTATTATAATTTTGATTTCTATGACTTTGATTATTATAATTCTGATTTCTATAATCAAAATATCCTTGGTTATAATTATTATTTTGGTTTGAGAAACGATTCGAATTTCGTTGTCCATAATTTGCATTACCACGATATAAATTATTTTTGTGTTGATAACTATTGCTATTTCTATAGTTATTATAATGTTCACTATTATAACTGTTATTGCTCCGACCGGCAATTCTGCTGTTCCTATTAAATTTCTTTCTGGTAAATTGAGATATTTGGTGTTTAAGTTGTGACACATTTTGTGTGTCTGTTTGAAAAACTTTTGAGGCCTCTCTTGCTACTTCGATAGCCTCAGCTAAAGTTTTTGGTCTAGCTGCCATTACAGTGGGTTTCAATATATCTATTAATCCCTCTTTGAATGCATTTAAACCCAATTGATCCGATATCAAATGTACGGTTTTTATATCTGCATCAGCTAGGATTTTTACTTGTACACTATTTAGTTCGTTAACTAACTTTTCAAGTTTTTCTATATAGTGTTCTATTTTACCCGTTTGCCTGGCTCTATGTATTTCTGATTGTATCTCTAGTGGAGAACGCCTTAAGCCAAACACTTTGTAAAATAATTCTTTTAGCTTCTTAAAAGTTTCTGGTTTTTCCTCTAACGTGATTTTTGATTTTACACTATCACTAATTCTAGCCGCTAACACAATCGCGATCAATTTTGGTTGATCAGCTATTTTTAATTCGTCATGTAACAACTTGACCAAACTTAAAAAATTTTCTAGATCTTTGTGTTCACCTGTGAAGATCGGTAACACTTTAATAACTTCACTAATTTTTAGATCCATTTTCTTCTTAAATGGCATTTAAATATTACACATAATCTAAATTAATTCTATATCTAATTTATATTGGAAATTTGATCACACCAGAAATGAAATTAAAGGGAAATTATATGTGTGTCATAAAATTATTTTTCAAAGCATATTTTGTTAATTGTAACTTAATAGGTGGTGACTACACACTCATTAAAAAATAAAAAAAAATATTTATAAAATATGTTGTGCAATTGGATCTTCTTGACATCAATTTTTTTTTTGTTCTATATTCATATATATACTATACTATCATACTTATTCATGTTTATTGTTTAAGAGTTTATTACTCTTGTTAAATTTGTAACAATTTTTTTCTTTGCATTTTCGTATGCTTTCTTAATTATATAGATTATAGCTAATATTATTATTACAACTATTGTTACCTTAAAATACCCTGACATGTCCGTATAGTTTGATGATTGATGGTCATTGCTGACGGTCTTCTGGTTGCTCTGCACAGCCTCAAGGTTCCTCGCGCCATTGAAGAAATCCATTTTTTTTTGTGTATACCCAAATTTTAAGTGGGGGTTTCCACTCTCGTCTATCAATTTTTTTTTTTATATTATATATACTATATATAGTGTGGTGCGACGGACACCCAACACTTTAGATTCACTTTTTTTATTATATTCCGTATCTATTATTTATTATCAACATTTTTTTTTTTAATGTTTCACTGCACAGTTTAAAAACAAATATGTATATAATGTTGATTAATGCACTTCACTATAGATTCAGATTCATATTCGGCAAGATCGCCATGTAAAGGGATGGGGTGTATATTATCACTTCTTTATTTTTAATTATTATTTATTATTATATTATATATATTATACATTTTATTTATTTATTATTAACATAGTTGCTTCTTCCTCGAGCAACCAAATCTATCTCTTTTTATATTAACTTAATATTAATTATTACAATATTTTGTAATGCCTAATAAACATATTTTATCGTTATTGAATTATCGTAAAAGAAATAAATTTCGAAATATAAAATGTGTTTATTTTACAAAATACAATTTCATGGAATTTCTTCGCATCATTAAATATTTTCGCGCGTGCAATGTTTCGAAATGTTAAGTATATTGTACCGCGTATGATGTCGAAATTTCCATGACAAGTGTGTGGCATTACAATGGTTAGCCTTACGAATTTTTATCGGATAAAATTTATTGTCACGGATTCTGAAAAATTCGGTCGTTTTATCGTAATTTGGGAATACTGAATAGAGTTGCGCTTAAACTAATCCAATATGACGCCTCGTTCACCGGTAATTAAGGTTTTACTATAAAAATGTCCGGTTTTCAACATCCAAAACTTCCAATAACCGCTCGTTCGAGATATAACTTACCGTTTCTTTCTTGCTCAACGTGCTATTCTCTTTACCTAAAATCATTTTCAACCGGAATTTAAGCAATAAAATGATTTCGAATTTTTGCGAAAAAAACGTGATGGTTAGCCTTACGAATTTTTATCGGATAAAATTTATTGTAACGGATTCTGAAAAATTCGGTCGTTTTATCGTAATTTGGGAATACTGAATAGAGTTGCGCTTAAACTAATCCAATATGACGCCTCGTTCACCGGTAATTAAGGTTTTACTATAAAAATGCCCGGTTTTCAACATCCAAAACTTCCAATAACCGCTCATTCGAGATATAACTAACCGTTTCTTTCTTGCTCAACGTGCTATTCTCGTTACCTAAAATCATTTTCAACCGGAATTTAAGCAATACAATGTTTTCGATTTTTTGCGAAAAAACGTGATGGTTAGCCTTACGAATTTTTATCGGATAAAATTTATTGTCACGGATTCTGAAAAATTCGGTCGTTTTATCGTAATTTGAGAATACTGAATAGAGTTGCGCTTAAACTAATCCAATATGACGCCTCGTTCACCGGTAATTAAGGTTTTACTATAAAAATGATCGGTTTTCAACATACAAAACTTCCAATAACCGCTCATTCGAGATATAACTAACCGTTTTTTTCTTGCTCAACGTGCTATTCTCGTTACCTAAAATCATTTTCAACCGGAATTTAAGCAATACAATGTTTTCGATTTTTTGCGAAAAAACGTGATGGTTAGCCTTACGAATTTTTATCGGATAAAATTTATTGTCACGGATTCTGAAAAATTCGGTCGTTTTATCGTAATTTGAGAATACTGAATAGAGTTGCGCTTAAACTAATCCAATATGACGCCTCGTTCACCGGTAATTAAGGTTTTACTATAAAAATGTCCGGTTTTCAACATACAAAACTTCCAATAACCGCTCATTCCAGATATAACTTACCGTTCCTTTCTTGCTCAACGTGCTATTCTCGTTACCTAAAATCATTTTCAACCGAAATTTAAGCAATAAAATGATTTCGAATTTTTGCGAAACAAACGTGATGGTTAGCCTTACGAATTTTTATCGGATAAAATTTATTGTCACGGATTCTGAAAAATTCGGTCGTTTTATCGTAATTTGAGAATACTGAATAGAGTTGCGCTTAAACTAATCCAATATGACGCCTCGTTCACCGGTAATTAAGGTTTTACTATAAAAATGTCCGGTTTTCAACATCCAAAACTTCCAATAACCGCTCATTCCAGATATAACTTACCGTTTCTTTCTTCCTCAACGTGCTATTCTCGTTACCTAAAATCATTATCAACCGGAATTTAAGCAATACAATGTTTTCGATTTTTTGCGAAAAAACGTGATGGTTAGCCTTACGAATTTTTATCGGATAAAATTTATTGTCACGGATTCTGAAAAATTCGGTCGTTTTATCGTAATTTGAGAATACTGAATAGAGTTGCGCTTAAACTAATCCAATATGACGCCTCGTTCACCGGTAATTAAGGTTTTACTATAAAAATGTCCGGTTTTCAACATACAAAACTTCCAATAACCGCTCATTCGAGATATAACTAACCGTTTCTTTCTTGCTCAACGTGCTATTCTCTTTACCTAAAATCATTTTCAAACGGAATTTAAGCAATAAAATGATTTCGATTTTTTGCGAGAAAACGTGATGGTTAGCCTTACGAATTTTTATCGGATAAAATTTATTGTCACGGATTCTGAAAAATTCGGTCGTTTTATCGTAATTTGGGAATACTGAATAGAGTTGCGCTTAAACTAATCCAATATGACGCCTCGTTCACCGGTAATTAAGGTTTTACTATAAAAATGCCCGGTTTTCAACATCCAAAACTTCCAATAACCGCTCATTCGAGATATAACTTACCGTTTCTTTCTTCCTCAACGTGCTATTCTCGTTACCTAAAATCATTTTCAACCGGAATTTAAGCAATACAATGTTTTCGATTTTTTGCGAGAAAACGTGATGGTTAGCCTTACGAATTTTTATCGGATAAAATTTATTGTCACGGATTCTGAAAAATTCGGTCGTTTTATCGTAATTTGAGAATACTGAATAGAGTTGCGCTTAAACTAATCCAATATGACGCCTCGTTCACCGGTAATTAAGGTTTTACTATAAAAATGTCCGGGTTTCAACATCCAAAACTTCCAATAACCGCTCATTCCAGATATAACTTACCGTTCCTTTCTTGCTCAACGTGCTATTCTCGTTACCTAAAATCATTTTCAACCGGAATTTAAGCAATAAAATGATTTCGAATTTTTGCGAAACAAACGTGATGGTTAGCCTTACGAATTTTTATCGGATAAAATTTATTGTCACGGATTCTGAAAAATTCGGTCGTTTTATCGTAATTTGAGAATACTGAATAGAGTTGCGCTTAAACTAATCCAATATGACGCCTCGTTCACCGGTAATTAAGGTTTTACTATAAAAATGTCCGGGTTTCAACATCCAAAACTTCCAATAACCGCTCGTTCAAGATATAACTTACCGTTTCTTTCTTGCTCAACGTGCTATTCTCTTTACCTAAAATCATTATCAACCGGAATTTAAGCAATAAAATGATTTCGAATTTTTGCGAAAAAAACGTGATGGTTAGCCTGACGAATTTTTATCGGATAAAATTTATTGTCACGGATTCTGAAAAATTCGGTCGTTTTATCGTAATTTGGGAATACTGAATAGAGTTGCGCTTAAACTAATCCAATATGACGCCTCGTTCACCGGTAATTAAGGTTTTACTATAAAAATGTCCGGGTTTCAACATCCAAAACTTCCAATAACCGCTCGTTCGAGATATAACTTACCGTTTCTTTCTTGCTCAACGTGCTATTCTCGTTACCTAAAATCATTTTCAACCGGAATTTAAGCAATACAATGTTTTCGATTTTTTGCGAAAAAACGTGATGGTTAGCCATACGAATTTTTATCGGATAAAATTTATTGTCACGGATTCTGAAAAATTCGGTCGTTTTATCGTAATTTGGGAATACTGAATAGAGTTGCGCTTAAACTAATCCAATATGACGCCTCGTTCACCGGTAATTAAGGTTTTACTATAAAAATGTCCGGTTTTCAACATCCAAAACTTCCAATAACCGCTCATTCCAGATATAACTAACCGTTTCTTTCTTGCTCAACGTGCTATTCTCGTTACCTAAAATCATTTTCAACCGGAATTTAAGCAATACAATGTTTTCGATTTTTTTGCGAGAAAACGTGATGGTTAGCCTTACGAATTTTTATCGGATAAAATTTATTGTCACGGATTCTGAAAAATTCGGTCGTTTTATCGTAATTTGGGAATACTGAATAGAGTTGCGCTTAAACTAATCCAATATGACGCCTCGTTCACCGGTAATTAAGGTTTTACTATAAAAATGTCCGGTTTTCAACATCCAAAACTTCCAATAACCGCTCATTCCAGATATAACTTACCGTTCCTTTCTTGCTCAACGTGCTATTCTCGTTACCTAAAATCATTTTCAACCGGAATTTAAGCAATAAAATGATTTCGAATTTTTGCGAAAAAACGTGATGGTTAGCCTTACGAATTTTTATCGGATAAAATTTATTGTCACGGATTCTGAAAAATTCGGTCGTTTTATCGTAATTTGAGAATACTGAATAGAGTTGCGCTTAAACTAATCCAATATGACGCCCTGTTCACCGGTAATTAAGGTTTTACTATAAAAATGTCCGGTTTTCAACATCCAAAACTTCCAATAACCGCTTATTCCAGATATAACTAACCGTTCCTTTCTTGCTCAACGTGCTATTCTCGTTACCTAAAATCATTTTCAACCGGAATTTAAGCAATAAAATGTTTTCGATTTTTTGCGAAAAAACGTGATGGTTAGCCTTACGAATTTTTATCGGATAAAATTTATTGTCACGGATTCTGAAAAATTCGGTCGTTTTATCGTAATTTGAGAATTCTGAATAGAGTTGCGCTTAAACTAATCCAATATGACGCCTTGTTCACCGGTAATTAAGGTTTTACTATAAAAATGTCCGGTTTTCAACATCCAAAACTTCCAATAACCGCTTATTCCAGATATAACTTACCGTTCCTTTCTTGCTCAACGTGCTATTCTCGTTACCTAAAATCATCTTCAACCGGAATTTCTGCAATAAAATGTTTTCGATTTTTTGCGAAAAAACGATAAGCTTTTGCTTTGGCACTTGGAATTTACGGGGACTGAACAAAGAAGAAAAGCTTAATTCAGGTGATAATATATTGAATTCTAATTCCATTTATGTGTGATGAATTCAAGAAGCAAATATTGGTACTGTAACATATTCCTCCGAACACTACAGTTGGTACCTTGCTAAGAATCATCAAGGTAAGCGAAGAAATGTTAGTATTAGAACGAAAATATTCCACAATTCGTGTGAAGCACATCAGAAGTTACTTTGGTACCATAATAACCCTGATTGACATTCCAACATTAGGAGACATTTTATTTTTTAAAGTGTATATACTGCCAAAACGTTCACAAGTTAATCGGCGAAGTGCATCATTCTCCCAAATAATGTATAAGGTTATAGCCAGAAATTCGTTGCCCAGACGTCATAATAATTAGGACCCTAGCAATTCGTCTGGGAAAAAAAACGTTTATATTTCTTTCTTTAGTCAAGCGAACTGTTTTGAAACAAAAAGGAAAACTTTCTCAAATTGAAAATTTAATTTCTTCTTTTAAGTTTTATTTCTGAAAAAATAAGAAAATTAAATCAGGATAAATGAAATGCACAAAGATCAGCAATAATAATAATAAGAGTTTTCTTTCTTCTTTTGCTTTTGTTTTTTATGAACTTAAATGGAAAAACTTTTAGATTTTTTTTATGATTATTGTATAAAAAACAATATTTTCATTTTGTCTAATTAACTTAATGATTTCTTTCCCTTGTGTTTGCACAAAAAACAAATCGTACTCGAACAATTTTATTTCTGTTTGAATTTTCTTTCCGCAATTTAACGAAAAAGCTCAATTCAAATAAGCTTTTTTCTCTACTGTGCGTTTTATAAGAGGAAATTAATAAATTTTACGTAATTATAAAACGATTACAGAATTTTTATGTTGCGTGGGTGGAACAATATTATCTGGCAGTGGTGAGGTCGTTATTAAATTACTTAAAGTTGTTGAAATTAAAGCGTTTGAATAAATTAAGCGTGCATTTTTGTCGTGTGTCGGATATTAGTAGATTTGCATATATAAAATAAAATAACTTGACAAATCAATTAAGGAAGCAATATTTTATCCAGAAAATCACCACACATATCAAAAATAACAATACATCAACAAGCATAATCAATCAAGATATACGAACAGCCACAACAACAAAAATAATTCATAATTTACCATTTTAGATGTGAATTAGAAGTGAAACTAACTAATCTTAGGAGAGCCTATGCGATATTGTTAAATTAACCCAAAATATTCCACCATAAAAATGTTGGCGATGCAGTTTCAAAATTTCGATAAAGAAGATTCATTTCTATAGTCAGCCAAAAGTTTCAAAGAAATTTTGATTGCGACAATACTTGACCCGAAAATGTCGATAATGAAAATGTAAAATAAGAAAATAAGTTTACCAGTTGAAAAGCGTCGATAAACAAGATTTCTTAAAATAAGAAAGCGAGAATCAAATAGTCAATAATGCAGATAGTTGAACGTTTTATCAAATTAACGGAAATAAAATCGTAATTATCAAAAATGTACATAGCTTTAAGGGGTTTGCCAGTTAGTCATCAATCTAACTTTAAGTGTTCGATGAAGCATTAATAGTATGGTTGGAGTGGTCTAGATGGGTTTGGGAGGGTGAAATTTGCTATTGTCTCATTTTGTAATGATACTCGTAAACGGGACCCGAGTTCAAGATTTTAACCCCCCAGACTATGACTGATGATACATTTTCGATTTAAGTACAATTTCACAGCCTGATTGGGGGTGGCTTGATGAGTGTTGTGGTTGTTATTTCTAATTTTTAATGTCCCCGCAATCAAGATTTTTCCAGCTGAACACGTTACTATGGCTATTCGGATTTGGATTTGGAATTTGGAATTTTCGTAATTTTATAATGACAAAATGGTCCCATGTTCAATAGTCCAACATCACGCTATTTACGCAAAATTTTATAGCAAGTTTGCGGGAAATTATAGGAATATAAAGGGGTGTAGTTTTGAATTTTCTCAAAATTTTTAATGTAGGTAAAATTTCGTATAGTTTAATTGGTGGAGTTCTGAGGTAATTTTATGGGTTATTATCCAATTTTATTAATTTTTAAAGAAAAAGGTTCCGCATTCAAGATTTTGCCATTTGGTCACCGATCTAACCATCTGTACACAAAATTGCATTGTATGGTTGGGAGAGATCTGATTAAACACCTCCTAAAGGTGTTGTTTTGGAGACGAGATATTTTAGTTGTTCATCAATAATAACTTTACGATGAGGAACTGAAAAAATCTTTAATGTAGAATCATTTTGTTCTTAAAAATTGAGAAAATTAGAAATTACACCCCGTAAAAGCTCATCACACCCACCCCCCAACCATTAAACGAATCTTTGTGTAGATCTATGATTGATGCAGCGAATAGTAATAGCTAGATTAATTAAAAACTCGAACATCTTGAACGCTGGATCATTTTATCATTAAAAATTGAGAAAATTTGAGATTACACCCCCTAAAACTCCACAGACCATCAACACCCACACATGGCAAAATATTGAACGCGTGACTATTTCGTCATCCGAAAATTCGAAACTTCACCTCCTCAATCCTTCACCTCCTAGATCCATGCGACATCGAATACTCAATGTTAGATAGTTAGCGGTGAAATTTTCAACCACTTAAACCTCCCTCAACCATTATACAAAATCTTGAAAACAATCATGCTTTATCGAATACTCGTTATTCGATTGACGACTAACTAAACCATCTCAGAGCTCTCCCAACCACATTAGATTAATAATCAACTGAACTGGAAAAATCTTAAACGCGGGACCATTTGGCCATTAAAAATTGAGAAAAGCCGAAATTACAGGCCCAATACCCCATCAGAACTCCGCCAACCACACTATAAAATTTTGCGTATATCCATGCTACATCGAATACTCTTAGATTAATGATCAACTGGAAAAATCTTAATCGCGGGGACATTTTAACACTAAAAATTCAGAAAATTTGAAATTACATACCCCAAAGCTCCTTAGACCTTCTCCAACTATACTACGAAATTTTGCGTAGTTCAATGCTACATGGAATAGTCATTGTAAGATTAATGACCAACTGGAAAAAATTAGAACGCGGGACCATTTTATCATTAAATATTGAGCAACTCCAAAATTTCACCCCTAAAACTCCTAAATCACCAATAGGTAAAATCTTGAAATGGAAGGAAATTTTGTATCATTACGATTTCATTTTGGTTTATTATATAAAACTAGCTGGCCCGACGAACCTCGTTCCGCCCCAAATTACTTCGTTTCGAGCAAATACTTTTATCCTTCGCGAAAATTGATTTTGATGAGAGCAAAAATCAAGCAACTCAACTGAATTCTCAATAGACGATTAAGTTGAGTGGCAATTCCATTCTCTTTTTCATCGAATGCAACACTACCGAATTGAAAGGGAATGAAATGTCGATTGAAACTCAGACATCTATCGAAAATTGAGAATGTTTTTGGATTTTTGCTCTCAGTGTGGAAATGAATTGGAGTCAGTTGGAATTTAAAAGAATTCAATGTATTTTATTCGAGTGGAATTAAACTTAATACATACGCGAATCAATACATTGCATTGTGGTAAACAATATTTTTCGGTTTGTTGTCCGGCGCGTAAATAAACAACGATGATGGTTTGCCAACTCTCGAACACGCGACGTACAACTGACTATGAGAAAAACACGAAAATTCCAGATTTATTTTGCACACTTCCAACGATTGACCTTGCGATTTGTTAATCGTCATAGCGAATGCCAAACGAACGGGGAACTTAAGTCGAACGGAATGTCAGTTGAAATTCACAGAGGAATTTTCGGAATTAAAACATCCTCTGCTTTAAGTTTGTCCTTGATGATCATCGCTTGAATCATGTTGTTCATCAGTTTCTTCATAGCAAATAGCGTTCCATTATACAATCTCGGATGGTTCAGATTACGCAGCATGATTATCACAGATCCTACCTTGAGCATCAAGTTATACGATGTTATTCCCGGCCAATCAAGCGCATTCAAAAACTCGGTTGAATAGTTGGTTGCTTCGTTTTGATTGGTAACACAGTCAACGGGTTTGTAACAACGCGTTTTCCCAATGATTTGGTTTTGAATGAAGTAATTTAGAGTGTCAACATTATTGTTCTTCGCTGAGCCAATCGTGATCCATATAATTTCGGCGGATGTCCGGAAACACTTTCGTGATAAGCACTTCCTTCGACGTCGTGAACATGCAAAAATTCAAAGGAAACGAAATCGATCCGGTCAAAACATCAACACGAATTTGACCATTGCCAAGCGTCAACAGTTGTTTTGAAAAATCAGTCGTTCTGTAACGCGACTCTCATGTTCGTGGTCAACTGGAACTACTTCACATAGCGCCACAAACTTGACGATTTCAAACATGCATCGAGTTCATCTGCAGCTGTTGATCTCAACGCAGAATGTGCCGTCCGGCCGCCATCTAGCAATGTGGCTGCAATTCCCGATAATGCAACGGCTAACGCTATTTCAGATCTCGAGCGATTTTTGGCCAAAAGCAATGAAATCAGAAATGTTTTGCTTGTTCCACCGGGAGCATCGAGGAAGAATATTACGCCGTTTCCTTCGTCAACTGCCTTCATCAATGCATCGCACGCATTCTTTTGCTGTGCATTGAAAAGCGGGACATTTATTTGCACTATTTGGCTGATTGAATCTCGATCGTACATTTGCTCTCGTTGCAATTAACGATTAAATGCATCGTGCATCGAACGAATTGGTGCTGGTATGCCCAATTTCGACAAATAGCTGCCGCACATCAGCACGCACATATCTTCGATCATGATCAATGCCTCGTTGCATTAGTCGTCGTTCATTTCAAGCTCATAATTCGATGTTGCGTGCTAACTCGAAGCAAAATGTCAACAGTCATCTCGTCCTAGTATATATTTATTTCACAATTTCAATGCGTTCGATGGATGACACGTCGCTATGATGATCGCGAACAATGCACGAATTTGATTTGCCTGTGCATAAACAGTAGAATCGGCGAGTTTTCCAGGAAATCCAGACGTTGGCGGGCTTCTCGATAAGTGGTGCACAACACACTTTCTATAGTACGAAGCGATTCGAACGAAGCAGGACCACAAACATGGAAGAAAAGCAAACGAAGATAGAAGCATTGGTCTTGTCGTGGATGAACGGTATACACACGGCGTAGCGCATCAGTCGAATACACATTTAGTATATTAGCGTGGCATTTCACAGTAAATTTCGAAACTCGTGAGTGTTGTAGCTAGTGGTCGTTCTGCTCGTTGTGTTGCATTAGCTTCCGTGAAATAGACACGTTGTCCAGTCTCTAAATGCACCCACAAATGTTGAACAGTGGAATGACGTTCGTGTAATGTAAATGAGAAAATACACCAAATCGTCCCGTTGCAACTGACATAACGGCCCAATTGGAATCTTGACACTTCGTCATTTGCATCCGGAGCGGCAATGCTGTTTTCGATAGAAGCTTGCAATACGGAACGCCCCAGCGATTATCGACCACGACATCTTTTCCTTTCACCGTCATCGTGACTGTTCTGCCACCATCTTCGGATGAACGACGACGATATAGTGGATAACCGTCGTTTCCACTAATTGTGTATGGCAGCAACGGTGCACACGGTGAATTTGGATTGTGATCTCCGCACGGACGTGCATCATGTTTATGGGTCGGCTTCTGAATCTGGTATTTCGGCGCTGATGATTGAATCGATTTGGTCTGGTCTGATTTTCTCAAATAACCACATCAGAATGTGTGCATGTGGTAAACCACGCTTCTGCCACTCTACTGAGTACATCCAACAACGTGGCTGTCCGAAAACCATCTGCTTGAGGATGAAGTCCATTAGCGTCCTGAGTTTTAGTTTAAACACACGTGCGATGGTGTCGTGGCAATCGCCGGAAGTTTGTCCTGACAGTAGATTACCGGTAATTTCACGTCATTTCGGATTGCAGGTGAACGTGACGAACAAATCTGGCCGTCCGTCATGCCACACACACGTCATAGCAACCTGCGCATATTCATGCATATGCCGTGGGCTGCCAACATATG
Source organism: Nephrotoma guestfalica (assembly GCA_963691935.1). Taxonomy (NCBI): domain Eukaryota; kingdom Metazoa; phylum Arthropoda; class Insecta; order Diptera; family Tipulidae; genus Nephrotoma; species Nephrotoma guestfalica. The sequence continues at coordinate 66,657,433 of OY829913.1, read as the reverse complement.
TTGCTGGGAGAATGGTCAATTGACCGACGTTGAATGTACTGCTCGGAACGTAGTTTTGATTGATTGAAGCGGATGAAATTTAAACGTTCCGTTCCGGTTTTCACGTACATATCGACATTACTGTTGACACAATCGACGATATCTCAAAAGATGATTGTCCTCGCCTTATCGCATCATCAACCAATAAGTATAAAACTGCATGGAACTGACCTTCTTATTAGTTTCTTCACCTGGAAAATGAATATGTTATTTGTATAACAATGCAAGTACAATCGACAGCTCAATAACTAACCGGTCACCGGATTGACTATTTTATCTGGAAGTGGTAGCCACCCTCTCCGTGACATAACATCAATGGATATTGAAATGCATCATATGACCGATGAGTTTTATATACGCACTGCACTCGTCCGTCATCGCGCCGCTTGATCACAATATCGCCCGACTCCACATTTCCACCAATCACAACTGCGACTTCGTCGATAGGTCTTTTGGTCTTTTGTCTGCTCTAATGATTATTTTGTGATCATCGGAGAATATTATCTCCAGAGCAGTTTTAAACAAACGAACCAGCGCATTGTGTTCATGAAAAAGACATTGGAGTTCTCCGATTATCTCTCGTTTGGACGCATTGAAAAGCGCAAGGCGCAACACAATTCTAATTCGGAATTTCCAACAAAATAAATTTGAAGAAACTTGGGTTCTTCATTTGCTGGTGGCAACAACGCTCCGCTTCGATGATAAAATTGACCTTGAATCTATAAAATAGAGATAAGTACACAATGGCTCCGGTGGCGAAGTCAAAACCGGCAATTTAACTTTGCAACCGGCACAGCATGGCCCTGGCATTTCTATTTGAACTTCAATGCTTGACAATGAGGGCACACGGCAGACAATGCGCCAATATCAACGCAGCGAAGATCTTTGTTGGCGATTGTAGTCATAAATGAAAGTAGCGCGATTCAAGTCGGCGTTCACCGCACTTCTTCGTCGAGTTACGTTTTGTCGAACCTGAGCTGGAGCACGTCTCTGTTCATTTAATTCTTCGCGTTGCTCTTGTGTTTCATTCTCACGTACACCGAGCAATCTTTGTGAATTGTGCGTTCTTCGTCCTAGGCTCGATCGTCTGATAGCCGGCATTTTAATCAAAAATCAATTCCTAAGAATTACAATGATTCATTTGACTAATTTACTTTGAAGTCATTATTCCACAAAAATGAACTTACCATGAACTTTATATGATTGTAATAATGGTAATGTTGAATTCAGTGAAAACATGGAATTATCGCGTGTACATTTTCGTGTGATGATTTTTTACGATGTTCGAAAGGGACTAACTCAACAATAGTGCTTCGAATCATTTCATTGATTTTGGCGACGAAGCACATTCCTTGGCTAGTGTTTACAATTGGTACAATGAATTTAAACGCGAACGACGTTCATTCAAAGACGAGCCTCGTGAAGGTCGCCTAAAACAGCAGTTGTGCCAGAAAACATCAATGCTGTGAGAAAACTGATTGAAAACGATCGTCATGTGACTTATCGTGAAATCGACGCATGTCTAGGCATTAGTAACACCAGCATACATACGAACTTACATGAGCATTTAACGGTGCGGAAACTATGTGCACGTTGGATTCCACATTTGTTGGCAGACGCACAAAAAAGGTTCGTTTCGATTGGTGCCACCAAATGCTTGAAAAACTCGTTGGAGGTACTTCCAAAAACGTATAAGAACGTGACAGATGACGAGTCATGGATATATTCGGGCAATCGACTGTTTGGGTCTTCCATTTCGATGAAAAACCAACAAAATTGAGCGAGTTTGGAGCGTTGGAAAGCAAACGATAGCGTGTTTCTTCACGAAAACTGGTCATGTGGCTACTGTGGCTCTTGAAAATCAAAAGATCGTCAATTCAGTTTGGTATACGATCATTTGTTTGCTCGAGATTTTCAACAAATTCAGAGAAAGAATGCGAGCTCACACACCTCACATCAAACTAGTGAGTAATTGAGCACTGAAACGATCGAATTTATCAGTCATCCGCATTATAGCCCCAACTTGGCACCCAATGACTTCTTCCTGTTCGCAAAAATCAAAGATAAAATGCGTGGACAACAATTTTTATCGAGCTATCATCTTCGGACTGGCAAACGTGTTTCGATAAATGGTTTGAGCGTTAAAAAAATTAAAAAAGCAATTTTTGATGAAAAGTTTTTCGTAAAATCTGCATTATCAGTTTTTTTTATTTCGGCTGATACTTTTCGGCTAACTTTAACTAGGATCCTAAGTGTTATAAATACCTACCTATACTCAAGTAAAATATCTGGCACTGAATAAAAAGTTTGCACACAAAATACTAAGTTTGTGTGATTTATAAAATGGAGGGGTGAATTTGTTGTAGCCAGCCAACACCCGACTTTTTTTACCACGAATGTATACATACATCCCGAATACACCACTCTTGATTTCTAAAGTGAAAAATTTAACTTACCGGTCTTTTCGTAAAACTGGCTTGTATAATCAAAAATTTTTATCCCAAATTATCCCCATTAACCATTGTTGGTTCAAAATTTAATGCTCAAAACTTTACATTTTTTGTCGTGTTTGCAAATGGTAAAATTTTCGAAATGTTTGCAAAAATTTAAAAAGCTCCCATTGACGCTGCCACTGCCAGTATACAAAAATTTTCACCTATCGCAAGGATCTCCAAATTAATGGAAAAAGTTTAAGTATGAAGTTTTCTTCTGAATAGTCATTCCGCGTGGAGTGTAGGGATACAGCATTTTGGTGAAATAAAGTTTTTTGGTATCAAAACTCATCATTTCCGGTATAATTTAAAAAATGATCTGAACTAATTTTATTTGAAATTTAATTTACAATCTTTTTAACTCTTTTGTTCGTAAAAGCTACAAAATATACTTTTGAAATATTTGCAAACAATGAATAGGACTGCCACATCCAGTGGTCGAAGTAACCCAAAAACCACTGATATATCACAATTTATGGAAAATTATTAAGTTTCATCCCGCTCAAAGCTGCTGCACGACTGTGAGATTTTATCCGTACTCACAGTCTGAAGTTAGTAACCAATAGTTTTTGCTCAATAAAATTCGTCTACTTTATTTGACGTTTCCTTTAGTCGATTTAATTTTTTGTCATTGTGTGGTTATCTCTAAAGGTCGGTCGTCAGCGGACCGAGTGACGCAAAGATAAAAATATTTTAACCCGCAGGGGAATTTTTTGGAAAATTGGGGAAAAAATTATAAGGAAAAAATGGAAGAGAAATATTTTCAAACGTTTTGATTGGTTTAGCGCGCCAACGAAAATACTCCTATGAGGGCCACCACTCCCAGTACATCGATTTAAACCAAAAATCTTTAGAATCTCGCACTTTTTAAGAAAAGCTAATCCCGAACAGTCTATTCGTCTAGGCTTTAGAGACGCTACAAACATTTAGTCTCACCAGTGTTGTGCCGTATTTTCTATATCGCGTAGTTAGTTGGTATTCTACATGTGTAGACAAGGTATGTAGAAAATTAAAAAATGGCGTCAACAATGCAGAAAATGTAGAGAATATGCGACAATTTCGATAATAATTGTTTCTATTAGCAATCAGTAAATTTTATGATGTCTTGGTACAGAAAAAAAAATTTGAACTCAAGTTTTTGCTTGGTAATGACGTACGTATAAATAATTATGAGTGAAAAACGAAATAAACAGAAAAATGGAAATTTATTTTTTCTTGTGCTGTGTTAGAGCAGTATGAGAAATTTATCGCCATCTGCATTGGAAATGACTGTAGTTTGTTCACTAGAGTGGTGAAACCACGAATATGGATATATATCAGCAGAATTCATACATATGTGACTGATGAACAGTTCAAGAGATTTGTGGGAAATAAATTTGAAATTGTAAATTGCAACGCGGTTTGAATCATATTCCGAATGTAAATTACTACGTTTCTTATCGATTCAGTGTCAATAACTTGCAGTTTGATTCAATGTTCCATTCTGATGTTTGGCCAAAGGGTCTTTTCATAAAGGAGTTTGAGTTTCCGAAAAAGCAATTGTTTTTTTGAAACCTTTGCTAATAATCGAGATAGATTATTGGATCTTGTCTTCAGCAACGGCATTAACACTTTCAAATTTTCAGAATCCGTGTTACCTCTATCATAAATGATATCAATCATAAGTCTTTAGATATTTTATTTGACTCAACTAATTTAATGGCGAGTTCGGAACTCCTCAACTAATCAAATACAACTTTCAAAGTTGCCTGGAACCCATAAACTGGCAAATAACTCTCAATCCCAATGATATAAACGAAAATGTTGATAAATTAAATGGCATTATGCTTTGATCCGTATGCTGCGTATCTATATGCGGTAAACCACAAAATCCTCACACACAGGGGTTCGATGAAAGACTAGTTAACTTAAAAAATCAGAAGCTGACAAAACTATGTTTCCACAACATAGTAACGAATTTGAAATTTATTTCTAATCAAATTATAGGTCGTATCTCGATCAAATTCAAGGAAAATTGAAAATACTTACTTTACGAATAAAAAGGCGTAATTGAAGGATACCCTGCTACAACAATACCAGCTCCTCAAACTCAAAATATATAGCTGACATGCTCTCGACGTTTTTCAGTCTTTAAACCAACCGTCACTAGTGAATGGAACGAACAACTCAACAATAACAACGTATCAGTAACTCGTCCTGTTATTTTTTAGGATAACATTTTATCGGCTTTAAAGGGATTTGGAGACGATTGTGGTTTTGACAATATACCCTCTTCTATTTTGAAGGAATACGCTAACATTTTAGTAATTACAATATGTTACCTATTCAACCACTTCTTAAGCACCGGCGTGTTTCCCGAAAAATGTAAAATTTCAAAAACTTAAATTTCTTTTTAAATCGGCTAAGCGAGACGACTACAGAGTAATATCAACCTCATCATATCATATATGAATGTGTTTATGCCTAGCCGATCCACATCAACTAATCTGGTTGAACTCACCAGTAAAATAATTAATGAGGTAGAAAAACATCATTAAGTTGATGTAGCGTACAAGGATTTCAGTAAAGCATTTCATTCTATCTGTCATCAAAAAATCACTCCAGAATTTATTCGCATTTGGGTATCCATTCGATTACATAAATTCGTTCAAGTCTTATCTATCAAACCGGCGACAATTTGTAATAGTTACGTCTTTTGTTCCCCAAGGATCATACATCGGGGCTACTTTTAATGGAATGCTAGATAGAAGAAGAAACTCTTTTCTTAAAGTCGATAGGTTAAGTGAGTGGTGTGATCGACACATGTTTAATATTGTTTAGTCATAGAAAGCAAAAATTACTCACAATATATCGACCACAAAAAGTAGAAAAATGCACACCCCCAATTTTTAACCCCAGGGTACTTAAACCCTTACAAATGTATTTTTCTACTTTTTGTGGTAGATATATTGTGAGTAAATGGCCTCTTTGTTTTCTATAACTATGAATGCCATTAAAAATAATATTTTGTCCGAAAACCCGAAAAAATCTTAAATAAAATAATCACTAATATTTGTTCAGTCAATGAAACATTAATTGAGCATACAAGTTCATCGGGTCACACCCAAAAAAACGAGAAACTTTAACCGAAAGCTTGCTAAACATTTAAGCTCAAAACAGAACAGGAGCGAAGGCGGTGGGCGAAATCGCCTGTTATATAACAAAACAAATAAAAATGTTAAAATGAATATCGCCCCGCCCGTATTAAAAAAATCGCTCCTTCTATACCCTATCATTCAGTACTATGTTACTTTTGTGTTAGTCTTAAGTACTCCATTATTCTTGTGATATTTGTGTGGTTGAACCGTGAAGCCGAATTTATATTAGGTAAAAATAAATCGGTGGTACTCAACCTCGGCGTGCTTCCGCTATATCTGTCTACCGTCCGTCTATAAGGCAAACGTCATATCGTCGGTGGCAATGCAATAGCGTGTATCTAAAAAATTTGCCAAATTTATTCATTTGTTTCCTAGTTTCAGTTCCAGGGCAGACTTAAGGCCGTCAAATCAAGAGTTTTGTAATTTTATTTTCCTACAATACATGATACTATACATAGTTAACGATGATTTTGCACAGAGAATTCCTCTCATTACCATGGTAACTCGTTTGTGATCAAAACTGAAACTATAATTTATTATAAGATAATTATAAGAAATCAGCGACCAATCCTCAATGACAGTTGACCAAACGATTTCGATCGTTGGATTTATAAAATTAGTAAGCATGTACGACCTCAACATTCCGTATTTGATGGAAATGTGGGCTTTTGAGTTACGTTTTTATGACCAAACGAAAACAACTATTCTTAATGACAGTTGTTCAAACGATACCGCTATTTAAATTTATAAAATATTTTATATTGGTCATCTTTCCAGACCCGAATACTTCGACTAATGCCGAACAATGAGTTTCTAACGAGTTTCAACAAAAAATTCGTTACCTAGGCATGACGAATCGAAAACAACTAGTGATCAATCCTCAATGATAGTACATCAACCGATTTTGATATTTGAATATATCAAATTATGAGTATTGGTCAACTTTCCAGACCGAAACAGTTCGAATCTTGTGGAATTGATGAGATTTTATTTTAATGAATTTGCACAATAAATCGTTTCTCTCGCATATTATTCTTTATAGCGTCTTGCATTTCATTGTTGCCGAGTTATGAACAACCAAACAATTTTATTGATTTTAACTTTATGTCTTTTACTTTAGATTAGATAAAGGGCTTTCAATTTTGACGGGTCGATGTTGAAATGGAATAAAACAAGCTGTGTGTGAGGTATTAATTCTTTTATTTGAAAGACCCATGTATTCCATTATTTATGGAATATACCATCGTTCATGGAATATTGAGCGATGGTATTGGTTCTGTTGGCTTTACGGGCATCGGTCAATTGTAGCTTATTGGCATAGGCCTGCGACTCGAGGAAACCCCAGTGCGAGATCTTGGTGGCTAATTCACGTTAACACTGCAAAAGATAACCCTACCTTCAAATCGCCCATGCAGAATGTCCATCGTTGGGTCTGCTGTGAGACACGTAGCCTCGCCCTGCTGGAAACACATGTCGTCTACCTCAATATTGTTCTGTAACACTCACCGTTGATGGGGATTGGGTCACCAACGTCATTTTCAAAAAAAGTACGGATCAATGAGTCCGCCAGCCCAGAATCCGCCATCCATGGTAAACCTTGTGTGGGTTGGTATCGTCCCATCTTCGGCAATTTTCCTTGTTAACATAGCCGTTCATCAAAAAATGCGCCTTGTCACTGAAGATGATTTTTCGGCCAAAATTGAGGTCCTCTTCCAAACGCTCTGAAGGTCAGTCAACGAACAAACGGCATTATCTTTGGTCATTAACTTTGAGCTCCTGACACAGTTAGATCTTGTACGGGTAGGCTCAAGTTCCGACGCAAAATTCGCCAAGTTGAAGTCTGTGAAAAAAGGCCGAGATCTTGTGCAAGTAAAATTTACCGTAAAATGGGCACAACGTGCGCAACGTTTGTACTAATGAACACCCATTTTGATAATAAAGTTTTATCATTTGGACGTGCTGCTCAATGGCATAATTTGACATGGTGATTTGGCATCAGTGACTGAAAAAACACCAGATTAGACAGGCGCCACCAAAACAACATGATCACCACAGACTGCCAACATCGACCTGCCCAAATTGAAAAATCCCTTTACATGTATTTGTATCCAAATGTATATTCCAATTGGATTTGTTGTTAATTTTGTAAAATGAAATTTTCAAATGAGCGACCAAACGTCAAATTGTGTTGACCAATCTTGACCTATCGATTAAATAACGAAGGTAATCGTTTCTAGTTTCCTAGTTTCATTATTTATTTACCGTTTAATCGTAAGTGACCAGACGATAAACACTACCGGACCGGTATTGTTTCAAAATTAATTTAGGATCTGTTAGTTGTTAGTCGTTTTCTCGTTTTCTTTCCTGATATGTAAGAAAACGAAAAGCTTCCATAGAAGTTGCAAGTTTCGTTGGACCTCCCAATTTACGGAGAACGCCTAAATATAAAGTTTCATTACGGTTAATTATCCGGATTTGTGTTGAAAACTGTTTCTTCTCAAAAATCGTCATTTATGATTACTACGTAACTACCCAACGATTTAGATCACAACTATAAATTTAATTCGCGAGTAAAATCTGTCACAACCAAATCGTCGTGGTCACGCCAAAACACAAACGATAATTTATTTCTATTCAACTCACTGCTAAATCGAATGTGTAAAGTGAAACATTTAAACGAGGAGGATGATTTAATTTATGTGAATTCATATAAAATTTGACCGACAAAAATTTATTCCATAAATTAAAAGATAATTAATCATCGGCCGCGGTGTCTCTGCCACACTAAATATTTTATTTTTAGAAAGTTTATCCGTATCTATGGCAGGGTGTAACTTTACACTTAATGACCGATCATACACAATTTATTTTTTCTTTAAATGAAAGTATTTTATACATGCAGCATCTAATCGATTTTCACGTTATGTAGGTATGCGCCGCAAAGTAATTAAGCCAAATTTGAATTGGTATCGTTTAAAAATGTTGTAATCTCAAACTTTATTAATTTGGCAACTCCACCTTCTCCATAATGTTAATAATTATTATAATAAACCATATATAAATTGGTTAAATGAATCTAAATGAATCTGTCAAATAAATATTTAAGATGAAATATCAAACATAATCACACACGATATATACATAACACCGAAACCGCGGGCGCGCGCGATTTCTTTTCTCTCCAAAAACCATCAACATTTTGTATCTTGAAGTGTCAAACTTGGTTATTATTAATTACATAAAATGTTAATAAACCGCGTCTTTTTACGGTATGGGTTTGGGAACATGGAGAAAATAATTAAAAATTGTGTGCGAGGTGTGGGGTTTCGATATCATATAGTTACGAGTGTATTAGACCCATTTCATTTTCTACGGTGTTATTGTTAAATGTCGTGGGAGATTCGTTTTATATGAAAAGAATTGAAATCGTTCATATAAACATTCACTTAATGGCATTGTTAATGTACCAAAATTGTTGTTATTGTGTTAATAAATACTGTCAATTTGACAATTACTAAATAAATTGTGTCATTGAGTCATAAAGTGGCAGGTATTTTAGGAATAAATTTTTACAAAAGCGCTAATTACTTAGATAATTTGAATTAAATATGTTGAACAGATTTGTAGTTGTTTCAAATATTTGGTTCTATACTGTAAATTCGTTATGAATTTTTGTAAAGCTCTCGAATTCACTTGAAAATGTTCCTCACTGCTTTAAACGTTTAGAAGTTTAGAACGCGGATGGCTGTGTGCCTGAGATATTCCTGTATAAAATTATTCAGCTTCTGAGTAATAAATTGTTATATTTGTTAGATGTTAGTTGATTAGCAGCAGAATTGTCGAGGTTTATCAGGTCTGCATTATTAACTAATTTATTTAGTTCTAATGAAGATTTTTGATTACAGAATACCTTTGAAACCATACTGCTTTTTAATTAAAAATAAATTGTAATTAGCAGTTTAATTCTTTTAACTAATAGATAATTACTATTCAAATTATTGATTTTGTTAATTTGGGAATTTAAGAATACTTCAATGGGTTTAATAAAATTATTTTAATAGATCAAACGAATATAATTGTATGGAAAATTGAAGTATCGGAGGAGGAAAATTTTATAAAGTTACATAGCAGTGGTGTTGCCCGATTCCTGTTTAAATTAAATTTTAATTCTAATTAATATTTTTTTAGGAAGCTTGCAAATTTTCATGATTTTTTATGGAAGCAGACAAGGTGGGAATCACAGTGGCTATAGCCGGGTTTGCTAATAAATTTGATATTTCAGCGGATGTTTGAATTTTTGAAATTATAGATGGCTTGGAGACTACAGAATAAAATTTAAATGCTGACAAATATTACTGTGCTTAGATAGTTTTTATATTTTCGGGGTTCATTGCAGATAGGCTTCTTTAATTAAATTATTTTCTAGGTTGTTCGGGAGACTGTGAATTGGTAAGAGTTTTGGTTAGCTTGTTCTAAGTAGGATAAATGGTTATTGCTGGTTGTCAATTTTATGGGTGGAGGAAATTTTTTAATCACTGATTATAATGAAGTTTTATTTCAGGAGGTTTACCAATTAAAAATTTTTCAGGATCGTGATTCCTGATTATTTATATCCAGAAAACAACAATTATTGTGCCGTCTTATGCTTTACTAATTATTGACTACTTAGGTGTCTGTAACCGGGTCAAGTCTTTCATATCTAATAACCTTTCCTATTCCTCCATATTGTTATATGTAAAAGGGGTGTACGGAAGGCCCGGCGTATCCGGGATCTCTGGTTAGTCTTGGCCGCACATTCTAATCAATCAACCAATCAATCAATCAATCAAATTCGTGGGAACATTTTCCTAAACTATCCTAAAAATAGAATTAGGATTATTTAGGAAAAACTTTTTAAAATTTTTTATAGGTGTGCGTGAGTATGATATACTTTATCGGATAAAACGATAAATCCAATAATTTAACCATTTACAGAAAATTATAATAGCCAAGCGGAAAATTGAACCAAATTTTGGAAAAATATTTTCTACAATCTGCTTACTTTAAAATGAAGTTCAATTTCCAAATGACAACAAGTAATTTATGAAAATTTTTAACTTTAACGATATATCTTAAACTTGATATCCTTGCTTATCCCTTCAAGGCTAAATTACATACTTTAAGAGAACCAAAGGCCATTCTTGTAGAGTGCACGAAGGACCATCATGACTAGTATAAAAATAATAATTTTAAGTAAATACCAAACAATTTCCCAGAAGCATTTTTCCTAATTAATTACAAAAATAAATAGACAAACACCATTCCATTGGAAAATCTAGGGGCCCCGGGTGTTTTAGGAAATAAAATTTGTAAAGAGTTCAATTTAAATATCGTACGGTTGTTCCGAGCATTTTGAATGGTGTTATCTGTTAGTTTTTATCCAGAACAGCTCAAAAGTGCGGAAAAAAATCTCGGAAAACCCATACGATATGCAAAGTGACCTCTTTACAAGTACTTCATCACCGTACTTATTTGCATTTTTTCATATAATTTATAATTTACTCGTTTAAACGAAGTTTTACGCGTACATTGAAACAAAAATGGCGGATCTAAACTTTTAATAAAGTTTAGGAAATACTTCACTATCATAAATATATGGAGTTGTATAGGGTGTCTCAGCAAGAGCGCCGGATTTAAATTTGCCGCCATTTTGTTAATACGAGTTGTACGGTGATTTTTTTACAGTTGTCACGTACGGACCACGCGATTTAATAATATGGAGAATTATTCAAACCAACAACGTTTAATTATTGTAAAAACCCATCACAAAAATGGTGAAAATGTTTCGCATAAATGTGGCTGTATTTCACCAATATCGCGCCGTATTTCCTCTTTAAGATGTTCAACTGTTTCAGGCTTCTTTGCATACACCTTTTCCTTCACATAGCTCCAAAACAAAAAGGCCATCGGTGTTAGATCGCACGATCTTGGTGGCCAATGTTGATCGTCAAATCGCGAAATGACACGGCCTGGAAACTTAGTCTGCAGTAACACCATTGTTTCACGTGCTGTGTGGCGGGCCGCACAGTCTTGTTGAAAAAACATGTTCTCCACATCAATTACATCCAATTCAGGCCACAAAAACTCCGCTAACATTTTGTGATACCGCACTCTCAAGTTTCTGGTTTCTCGGCCACAGATTCCCTTACTATGGCTATATTTTCGAGTGACCGGCAAGGACGACGACCGGCAAGGCACTGCCGATTCCGTAATTGGCGAACTGTTTTCGCAAAACCTTCACCATTTTTTGTAAAGTATTTTTACAATAATTAAACATTGATGCTGTATAAGATAGCAGAAAATTTCCAGCAGAAAAAATGTATTTTTGCTATTCACCGCTAGAGGCATCACTATCACAAAAAAGAAATTTTTCTGCTGATATTTTTTGAAACCAGCAGAAAGTTTTGTGAAAAATCAAATAATTTATGAAAAAGAAGCGAAAATATATGTTTTAAGGTTTTGCGTATGTATATTTCAGTTTTTTAACAAAAGTGTTAGAAAAACCCCCCTGTAACTACCCTGGGCTTATGTTTTTATGGTAGCTGAGATCATAATCTGTATACATGAGTAACATAAGATTCATAACTGGCGTCAGTAGCGTTCCATAATTTTTTGAAATCATTTTAATGTGAAATGTTTTCAGTTTTTTAACAAAAGTGTTAAAAAAACCCCCCTGTAACTACCCAGGGCTTATGTTTTTATGGTAGCTGAGATCATAATCTATATACATGAGTAACATAAGATTCATAACTGGCGTCAGTAGCGTTCCATAATTTTTTGAAATCATTTTAATGTGAAATGTTTTCAGTTTTTTAACAAAAGTGTTCATATGTTTCACCTTGTGAATCGACATCAAGCGTACATATAAAAATTGACAGCTCGGTGTAAAATTTAGTTTTCATTTAATAAATAGTTAATTAAAGTGGTTTTGGGTTTTTATTAAGTTAAAATAAATTTATAGTGGTGTACGAACAATTTTATAATATTAAAAAAAAGGTGGTGGACGTAAATATATAGTGTTTAAGTGGATTATTGTTTGGTGGCAACAACAACAAGTGTTTGTTTATATTTAAGCGGCGTGTTTTTAGACAGTAAGTAAAGTCAGGTGTGGGCAAAAGGAGGGCTTCGGCCCTTAAAAGGGGCGATGTTTGAAAGCCCAAATAGATTCGCACCGTTGAGGATGTTGGGAAATAATACCCAACCCTCCAAAAGGAAAAAGATCGAAGAAATGCGAACAAAGAGATTAGGATTCGGTGGCGGTGCAGATATAATGGATTGCAATGGAGTAAATGAAAAATATTTAATAATCAAGCACGAGCAGGAGGGACAAAACCTGTCAAATTTTTCACCTTTTGGAATACAAAAAGCGCTGGATATGATAACCAAAGGTATCATTAAAACGCAACGTTCGAGAGCTGGAGAACTCTTGGTTCTGACAAAAAATCAGGCAGCGACGGATGCATTACTGAAGGCAACATCTCTGGGACAATTGGCCAAAATAAAAGTGACAGAACACCCCATATTAAACAGTTCCAAAGGTATCATTTTCTGCCACGACCTAAAAAGTTTAACTGAGGAGGAAATCAAAGAAGGGCTTAAGGACCAAGGCGTCATAGAGGTATACAAAATAAAGAAATGGGTGGAAAATAAATTAACGGACACAGCAGCAATTATCCTGACTTTTAATTCACCAATATTACCGGAATATGTGAGGGCAGGCTTTATACAACTAAGCATTCGATTGTACATTCCAAATCCGTTGAAGTGCACCGAATGCCACAAATTTGGTCATACCAAAAAGAGATGCACAAGTGATCCTAAGTGCTACAAATGTAGTGAAGTAACACCACACAACCAGCCGTGCACTACACTAAAATGCATAAATTGTGGAGAGGCACACACCAGCAACAGTAAGGAATGTCGAGTATATAAACGAGAAGTAGAAATAGTGAAAATTAAAACTGTAGATAGATTAACATTTCCCGAGGCGAAAGCCAAATATTTTCGATTATATGCAAACACCACACCAGCTAACCAGACAACATATGCAGATACACTAAAAACCTCCTTTAACCCACCAAACACACCACAAAAGCCGCAAAACAAAGAAAACCAACTAGAACAGACAAAACCACAATCACATCCAAAAACTATTTCAACTTCAAGGCAACAACAGACACAATTAAACCAACCACAACAACAACAGCAACAAAAAGATCAAGTACAACAACAACAAAACCAACAACAGCCGCAACAACTAAAACAACTACTAGAAACGAACAAACTACAACAACAAATACAACAAGTACAACGACAACAAGAAAGATTACAACAACAACCGCAATCAAATCAACAAACAACTTGTAATACAGCAATGGACATGGAGACAATAAAAAAAAATGAAGCATGGCTAGCAATGAGACATTCTAATTTAACTCCAAAAGAATTAACACTATTTGGAAATAACCATGTAAGTATGATTGATGATGAATGAGGGAAGGAGGAGAGAGAACGCATTTGCATTTATAAATGCCCTATCCTTTCTTCATTTCTTTGAATGGTAGAGCGAATGCTGAGATCCAATGAATGCATGAAAATTGGTCAGATAAATATTCGCAGTATATATGCCAATGGCGATATGTTGCGGAATTATCTGACCAATAATGATGTGAATGTGATGATTTTGTGTGAAACTTGGGAGCGTGAGGGTAAGACGTTTCGGGTGAAAGGATACAATTATCTGTCCAGACCGAGGGCTGATGGCTTCGGCGGGGTGGCGATATTGGCACGTGCCAATATCAGCCTGGTCCTTTGTGACATACCGCGCTTCGAGCACATTGAAGTCATCGCGGCCAAAACTCGGAATCTGGACAGAAACTTGTTATTTGTTAGTATCTATGCAACTCCAGTGTTGTCTACGTCTGACAGAGAGAGAAGCCAACGAGATTTTCAAATTTTGTTTGAATGGGTGGAAGGCAAAAGTGACGTGATTCTAGCGGGTGATATGAATGCGCATTCGAGAATATGGGGGAGTGAAAGAACTGATGCTAGAGGTAACTGGTTGACCCGCCTCATTCTGGATTCCGACCTCGTAGTCCTGAATAATGGTGGGTCGACTAGAATGCCGAGAGTGGGGTCGACAACCAGCGCGATAGATTTAACTTTAATATCTAGCGGGCTGGCGGGCCAAGTCACTTGGAATGTCACAGATGAGAATTTGGGTAGTGATCATTATTTGATCAGGGCATGCTTAGGTGGTATAAATGTTGACATAGACCGTAAGGTCATTATGAATGGTAAGAAATGGGTCGAACGTATGAATGAGATTCTCACAATGAAAGAAGTAAATGAGGTTAACCAACTTGAGGATGAAATAGAGAGAGCGAATGAAATGTGCACTATAAATATCAGAGGGAATGAATACAAGGTGAATGGTTGGTGGAACAATGAAATCCAGTATTGGTATGAAAGGAAACGGATAGCATTGAGAGAGTTCAGTAGGTGTATATGTCATGAATGCAGAATAAATTATGGAAGAATGAATGCAAAATTGAAAAAGGCTATCCGTAGAGCGAAAAGGAAAAGTTGGCGGGACTATGTATCAAAAATGACACATAGAACCACAACTAAGGATGTATGGGATAAATTTAATAGAGTGAGAGGATATAGAGCGCAAGGCAGAAATGCAGTGTTAGATGACAGAGAGAATGGAGGTGTCTTTTTACAAATGATTACGGACGTACGTAACAATTTGAGTGATAAGTATGAAGTTTTGCTACCTGATAATGAAAATGAATTTATGAACGATATGTGTAAGGAGTTTGAATGGGAAGAGTTCCGAGGGGTTTTAGAAACATCCAAATCTACTACCCCCGGAACCAACAGAGTGAGTTATAAAATGATTAGTAGATTAGAATTCGAAGCCAAGGCGGCCTTGCTTCGAATTCTCAATCAAGTATGGATGAGTATTCAGATACCGGAAAAATGGAAGGAAAGCAGAGTGGTACCTATTCCTAAAAGGGATCGGGATAGGAATCTGGCAACAAATTACAGGGGAATATGTATGTTGAATGTATTTGTTAAAATTGTGAATGGTATGATGAAAGGTCGTATAGATAAATTTGTGAATGAGGGAAATTTGTTGCCGGAAACCACCTTTGGGTTTCGTCACAACCACTCTGCTAATGAGTGTGTAGAAAAGTTTGTGTGGGAAGTACAAAAGGAAAATAAGTATGTTGTGGCGGTATTTTTGGATATAGAAAGGGCATATGATTACGTGGTTCCAGGGAAACTTTATCAGATCCTTATGGACTTGGGGTTTCCTTGGAAAATTTGCAAATGGGTGTATGAGTTCATGAATGAGAGAAAGTTAGTTTTATGTGGTAGAGGGTATAGGTTGGAAGGAGCGGTGACTATCGGCCTCCCCCAAGGCAGTAAAATCTCACCGACTCTCTTCAACCTATATACGAGCTCGATACATAGGTGTAACTCCTCGGGCAAAGTCATTTTGCAATTTGCAGATGACTTTGTCCTGATGGGCAAGGGGAGTACCCTCGAGGAGGCCTTGAGTCGGGCTCAAGAATGTGTGAATCAGGTAACCGAATGTTTGAGTGAACTGAATTTGAGAGTAAATTCGAGTAAATGTTGTAGTATGGCTTTTAGAACGAATCGGATGGTTGATGTGCGAATATATAATGAGAGAATTGAGTGTGTGAAATTGACTAGGTATTTGGGAATCTGGATTGACAGAAGAATAAGTTTCAAAGTGCATATGGAAAAATTGGCCGATAATTGTAAGAGTAGATTGAACGTGATTAAAAGGGTGAGCAAACCAAAATGGGGAGCTCATCCGGGTGTGACTGATATGTTACGAAAGGCGCTAGTGTCAACTAAAATTGCGTATGGAATTAGTATATATGGTGATGGGTCCAAGGTTGGGTTTAAAAAGTTGCTGCTTGTGGAGAATGCGTGTGCTAGAGTGGTATTGGGAGCGATCAATTCGACACCAATACATACTCTGTGGTCTGAATTGGGTGATTCGCCTCTTAATTTTAAGAGGGAATGGATCACCGTGCGAGAGACTGTGCGAATGTTAACTAAGGACAATAAATTAGTGAATGAAATGAAAGAGAGATTGCAAAGAGGGTCGGTTTACAAAAAGACAACAAGATCACTGGTAATCTTGGAAAATATTAACATATTCTCCAAGATTCGTCCGGCAAATCCGAAAGTCCCTCCGAGCAATCTAATAGTGCGGTTGAAGTTTGGTGACACAACAAAAGCAATGATGAATGAGTTATCGGTTAAGAGCGAATTTTGCAAAATGCGAATGAATTATGTTGCACATGTGGAAGTGTATACAGATGCTAGTGTAAATGATGATCGAGTAGGTGTGGGAATTTATATTCCTTCAATGAGGAAAGAGAAAATGGTAAGAGTGCATGACAGTATCTGTATAATGAATGCAGAATTGATAGCGATTATGGAAGGGATCAAGTTGGCAATGACACAAGGGAGAAGGAGAATAGTGTTATTCTCTGACTCCCGGAGTGGGTTGGAATTAATTAGTAAGGGTGGGGGAACTCATGGCAATGTGTAAGTGGAAATGCTATATAAGTATCTTCAATCTTATGGGAGGGAGGTCATCCTTCAATGGATACCTTCACACCTACAGATTGAAGGTAATGAAAGAGCCGATATGCTTGCGAAACGGGGTTGTTTGATTGAGGATGTAAATGAATATGAATTCATGGATGCCAGAGACGTACTTCGCATGTTTCAGATGAATCTGTGGAGAAAATGGGAGAGAGACTTTGTTGAAAAATGTCAGGTGAAAGGTAAGAAGTACTTTGAGTTGGTTAGGTCTCCTTTGAGGCAACCGTTCTTTAAGGTACTCAAAGGAGATACTAGAATGTTACGAACTATGGAACGAGTGAGATTGAATCATGGAAATTGGAAAGAATGTTTGAAGAAACGCAATTTGGTTGTGTGTGAATTATGTGAAAGCTGTTTGGTTGTGGAGGACATCGAACATTTGATTCTGAAATGTTCTGCATTTAACCAGAGCAGACAAATGTTCGATGTTCTATTGAGTGCAAGTAGTTTAACTGAATTATTACGAATGGGAATGAACGTATATAAGAATATGTATGAATTTATTAGAACAAATCAGATAGAAGTGTGAAAGGGGATCGATGTGTGGAGGCTAGGTGAATGAAAAGAAATTAAAATTAAATTATTATTATTATGGTAAAAAATGTCAAAAATTAAAAATTGTAAATTTTGAAACGGGCCATATGGCACCAAATTTTTGGAGCTAGTGCCAAATAAATAAAAAAAAAAAAAAAAAAAAAAAAAAAAAACAAAAGTGTTACAAAAACCTCCCTGTAACTACCCTGGGCTTATGTTTTTATGGTAGCTGAGATCATAATCTGTATACATGAGTAACATAAGAGTCATAACTGGCGTCAGTAGCGTTCCATAAATTTTAGAAGTCATTTTAATGTGAAATATTTTCAGTTTTTGAACAAAAGTGTTAGAAAAACCCCCCTGTAACTACCCAGGGCTTATGTTTTTATTGTAGCTGAGATCATAATCTATATACATGAGTAACATAAGATTCATAACTGGCGTCAGTAGCGTTCCATAATTTTTTGAAATCATTTTAATGTGAAATGTTTTCAGTTTTTTAACAAAAGTGTTAGAAAAACCTCCCTGTAACTACCCTGGGCTTATGTTTTTATGGTAGCTGAGATCATAATCTGTATACATGAGTAACATAAGATTCATAACTGGCGTCAGTAGCGTTCCATAAATTTTAGAAGTCATTTTAATGTGAAATATTTTCAGTTTTTTAACAAAAGTGTTAGAAAAACCCCCCTGTAACTACCCTGGGCTTATGTTTTTATGGTAGCTGAGATCATAATCTGTATACATGAGCAACATAAGATTCATAACTGGCGTCAGTAGCGTTCCATAAATTTTAGAAGTCATTTTAATGTGAAATATTTTCAGTTTTTTAACAAAAGTGTTAGAAAAACCCCCTGTAACTACCCTGGGCTTATGTTTTTATGGTAGCTGAGATCATAATCTATATACATGAGCAACATAAGAATCATAACTGGCGTCAGTAGCGTTCCATAAATTTTAGAAGTCATTTTAATGTGAAATGTTTTCAGTTTTTTAACAAAAGTGTTAGAAAAACCCCCCTGTAACTACCCTGGGCTTATGTTTTTATGGTAGCTGAGATCATAATCTGTATACATGAGTAACATAAGATTCATAACTGGCGTCAGTAGCGTTCCATAAATTTTAGAAGTCATTTTAATGTGAAATATTTTCAGTTTTTGAACAAAAGTGTTAGAAAAACCCCCCTGTAACTACCCAGGGCTTATGTTTTTATGGTAGCTGAGATCATAATCTATATACATGAGTAACATAAGATTCATAACTGGCGTCAGTAGCGTTCCATAATTTTTTGAAGTCATTTTAATGTGAAATGTTTTCAGTTTTTTAACAAAAGTGTTAGAAAAACCCCCCTGTAACTACCCTGGGCTTATGTTTTTATGGTAGCTGAGATCATAATCTATATACATGAGCAACATAAGAATCATGGCTGGCGTCAGTAGCGTTCCATAAATTTTAGAAGTCATTTTAATGTGAAATGTTTTCAGTTCATTAACAAAAGTGTTAGTCACATTAAAATAACTTCGAAAATTAATGGAGTGCTATCAACGTAGGCGATTTTTTTTGTGTTGCCCTGTATTTGTATTATGATGATTATAATAATTTTAATATATTTTAAGAGTTCTTATACAACCGCAAATCGTTCTTTAAAGAAAATTTACTTTTTTCGTTTCAAAACGTTTAAACCTATATGTTCTCTTCTTTTTCATTAATTATTTGATTTTTCATCAAACTTTCTGCTGGTTTCAAAAAATATCAGCTGAAAAATTTCCTTTTAGTGATAGTGCTGCCTCTAGCGGTGAATAGCAAAAACACATTTTTTCTGCTGGAAATTTTCTGCTATCTTATACAGCATTAAACATTGCTATAGTTTGAATACTTCTTTAAATCCGGCGCTCTTGCTGAGACACCCTATATTATATGTTCCAAACTAATTAATCCAATGGAAATTATTTTTTTTGTTATAGAAATAATCGAGATCATCAGTTTAGCCGCCTTAAGAAAGTTTTACAATTAGGCTTGAATTATTTCAGTTTTTTCTAGAAACCGGGTTTTATTTGTTTCGTCTTTTAGGCAAAATTTGAAATTTTCTTATCCCGTTTTTCGGCTCCTGGGCTAGCATTCTTTTTTCCCGTGAGCAGTAATTAGCACAAATTGAGCTTAATCGGTATGCAACGTTTCATTTTGAAATCGAAAGTTTCCCTGCTGCAGTTACCCACACGACTATTTATTATATTCCGAATTAAAATCATGTCCTATATACCACATACAACTGATGTAGCACAAGAAACAGAGAGAAGTTCTGAACACGTAATTTCAATGAATTAAACTTTTCAAAATGTTTACACTTTCCGAAAATCTATGTCGTTATAATTTACTTGCAGTTAAAAATTTTACTCCGAATAGTCATTTCGTTGGAAAAATTGCAACTGCTTATTTTTAAACCCTGCGAATTTTTCTGGCGAACAGTAACAAAATTAGAGTATTTTAAATATGAGGTTTTAGGGATTTCTCGTAAAGGTGTATTGCACGTAAGACATTGTTTACCTGTTGAAAACTAAGTAGGAGTTATTTTTGTTAAATAATAAGCTGTGTAAAATTGAGAGAGTGAAATTTAATATAGTACCGTCTAAAATGATTAAAAAATGTAGATGTATGTACAAAGACGAAACTCGCCCACCAAAGGTCCGTCGATAATCGTAAGCTAAAGAGTGTAAAGGCTGTAAGGCACCACGTAAATGGTTACGGTTGATGGTGGTGGTAAAATGTATTCAATTGACATCTGTTTAATTATTATTTTACAATTTCAATCTACGTGTGAGTGCACACAAATTTATTGCTCATTTCCAAATGTTTATAATTCGGCCCAAATAAATCATTTTCAATTAATAATTTCGTTGTATTACAAGTTCCAATAAATGGATTGTGGCACGCTGCCAAACAGTTTTTTTTTTGCAATAATAATAATTAATAACTTTTCCAATTTACCTCGACAATAAAAAATACTTTATTCCTTGTGCTCTAAAATTTTCTCAATTATTTTGCAATAGTTTAACGTTTTTTTTTGTTTGGAATTGAAATTAATCGTTGTAATAGGGGAGATGACAATGTAACAGAATTCAACCAATTACCCCAAAACATATAAAATATGTCACCCGATGAAAATAGAATGTCTAAAATATATAAATACGAATATGATATCCAGTACTGTGCTGTGCTCATCAAAACAATTTACTATAACGAATAAAAATGTTTGGTTGGGCACCGTGCCAACAATATACACGTTGCAAGACAACAAAACATTATTTGGACAACTGCAGTATGATTTCAAATAAATTAAAACCGAGATGGTTTCGGGATTGTGTGACAAGGAAGTCTTTATGCTGTATAAATTCATACACAAATTCCTTAAGACGCAGACGAAATATTTATATGCATAAAATATGTATTATGTTTAAATGGCTCGGCTCGTCGACGCATAAAAAAACATGAAAAACATATTTTATGTCACTTATTTAACAGCTCATCTTAATAATCTTGCAGATCATAAAAATCATTAGTCCATGCACATCGTATAATAATAAAGTCTCGTGTGTGCCTTCCCGTCTTGCATATTACACGAGTTGAATCTCCAATATTTTACAGTAGTTTTCCATATGTATTTTTCCCTACAGTAGATTTTTTTTTTTAATTTTACTTCGTCCAAGTCCATTAAATTCGTTTTAACTGCTACATTTAGTTATTCCAGTTGTACATTTATATTATAATATTGTTACACTAGCGTCTGCCTCTTTCGGTGCACATCCCTACATACGAGAAATTTTATGGTACAGTAAAAATTTTATTTCCATTTTGTTATTCATACTCTGGCTGTTGTTGCTTGCTGCATGGATTCAAACAAAATTGGCTGTATGTGAAATTTTTAAATGAAGTGACAAAATGAATTTCTAGTAGCTATAGTTTCTCGTATATGGCATAATATACGAGTATAAACTTTTACACATAAATATATTGCTTGTAATGTTTCTGGATTTAAAGGATATTTAAGTGGATTCAATTTAAATATTTACTACTGTACTAACTAAATATAAGATTGTTATGAAATGTGACAAAATAGATGCAAGTAGAGATTCAGGTAGAGGCTGCACCAATAGAATATTATAATTAATGATCTTTCTTTCTGGGATTTACCTAATTATTGTTAAGAATTTCCAGAATTTTATTAGATTCGCGAAAGTGAAACAGTCAACGTATTATAGCCTGGGCAAATTGAGGATTAGTTAAATTGGTTTAGCAAAATTCGGTCAAATACTCTGACAATAAAATTCAATTCGGTTCGCTACACTACGAAAAATTCAAAAATCTACTAGCAAGTTTTTCGATGAGGTATTTCATTGAATATTACCACTTTAATCAATCCGCAGTCTGTCCAGGGGTGAGATGCCGTAACATCACTTCAGGCAACAGGTTTGATTTAGTTTTAAAATAAACATTTATGTAATGTTAAGTACGTGTGCTCGTGCAGGTTTCCTTGTTTGGGTTAATTATAACGATGAGGATTACATTCTGCGTCACAAAAACATATTTAAATTAATTTTTAACGAGATTAAACCTCACGTTGCTAACGGAATTCGTACAACAAAAATTCCCTTAACTCGCCAAATTAGCTGCAGTATTCAATTTCTACGCTACGCGATCCTACCAACGCACTGTAGGGGATGTATTACTATACATTCAATGGTTGAATCAACAATATGTGGAGCAATAAGTGACATACCGAAGGTTTTAGAGCGCATTATTTGCCCTAAGTTTATTAAATTTTCTGATGAGGCTGGGAAACGTTAAATGGTTTGGCGTAAGCCTGGCGTACTACCGAACGCGGTCGATATATAAGCGAACACACAAATATTAAGATTTAAATAAAAAATTACAAAATTAATATCAAGTATTAATAATTTTATTATACATAAATATTAAATTTCTAAATTTCTAAATTGTTTTTATTTTTACTTTCAGCCAACATACTGCCCCCAAAAAGAAATTAATTAATTTACATTAAGAGACTAATTATTAGAAAATTTTATAGATTACAATAAAAATAGAGATACACCACATATTATTTAATTAATCTGCGGGAAGTGGAGAAGTTTTAGCTACAGGCCGTCGCAGCACTCCTTGCATTGTTTTGATTGTAACCACTCGGATTAAGCCATCTTGTCCTGCGTGTAAATGAGTAACTCGTCCCATGGCCCACTTCGATGGTGCTAGATTATCTTCTTTAACGACTAGCTGATTGAAAGTCGAAATGAAAAGTCGTTTTTCAATATTTGCCCATTTGTAATGATGTTATACAGTCCATTGACCAGAACTTCCAAAACCCCTGAACGCGTTGCTGATTTCTTTTGCCATCTACTTAGTCGTAACTCAGGTAAGTGAGTAAGCTCTGGTTCCGGAATCGATGTTAAAGGTTTTTATAATTGAAAAGTGGCCTGGCGTTAGTGGATCATACACGGATACGACATGATGACATGATGCTTTGTTGATTTAACGTTGGCCTCCTAGTGTGAATCACTAGCAGGATTGAATTTATGTTTTATTTTATTCTATGTAAGAAAAAACCAAATTGCTTTCATTGTCATTAATATTTTCTATAGGAGACCCTCTTCTTGCTATAAAAACCAATTAATGGTGCGATGTAAGCTTCTGTCGTGATATCGCTGACCATTTCAATGTGTACCGCCTTCACTGCCAAGCATATAAATAGTACAATGTATCCCTTAACAATTTTCTTTCTGCCGCGACTATTGTTAGCTTTGAGACATACAGGCCCAGCTAGCTCAACTTCCGTTGCCATAAACGGTCTTCCAGGAGACACCCTTGATCTCATAGCAGATTGCCCATCAGTTGTGTACAGGTTGCAGATTTTTGACAGAAGCATACCATACCTTTGCTAATATAATTTTTCACCATGTTTCGAGCGCCTAAGAACCAAAATCGTTGACGCAGCAAACTCAATAATAAAGTGGGCCCTGGTTGAAAATGTTTCTCGTGATATTTTGCAATATAATTTAAACTTATTATATGATTTTTAGGCAGAATTAGAGGATGTTTAGTGTCAAAAGGACATGCTTCTTTTAGGCGCCAACCAACACGGATTAAACCACGTTCGTCTAAAAATGTAGTTAACGAACGTAATGCACGATTTTTTAGCGGGTAGTCCGATTAAACTACTTCGATTTTTTCTCGAATTGCTCTGCGGCTTGCATTTCGTCTAACGTAGGCGGTTCAATCCCTGTGGTTAATGAGCCGAATGCTATAGTGTATCCGACTTTGTTGCCCTTCTTAATTTGTAGCGATATCTAAAAATATAGCTCACGATTCGTTTAATTTTTACAAATGATGAGAATCTTACAAATAGTTCACGAATAAAATAAAATTTAACTGTGCATGAAAAATGTCTATAGTCCGATTACGTTTTTCTAGATCACATAACACTTCAGTTTCACTAAGCTGTGCATTATGAGTTGATAAGGTAAGCCAGGTGTTGCGATGAAGTAGTAACCAATACGGTCCTTGCCACCATAGTTTGTTGTCGATCAGTTTTGATGGTGATATACCATCGGTTGTCGGTTGGTTCCAATATTTTGCTTCTCACAGGACCGTGCGTTTGGTTGCCTTTCGATACTCGTCGAGACGGACCGTGAACTGAAATGTGTCTTCTTTTAGATTCCAATTTAGGCTAAGTATTTTAATCCTAAATGATTCATCGTCAAATTCCAAGAATTTGGCTTCCCAGTGTTCCAGCGGTATACTATTGAGAAGTTCTTACGAGTTTGACATCCATTTTCTCAAGTTGAAACCGAACTCTTTACAAAAAGCGATCGTTTGTTTGTATATTTCAATTGTCTGTTCTAAATTGTCAGTTCCGGAAAGTAAATCATCCATATAAAAGGCGTTGCTTAGTACGGGTGCGGCTAATGGATAATCACTTCCGTGGTCAGTCACCATTTGTTGGGCCGACTGAACTGCGAGGAATGATGCTGGCGTTGTTCCATATCTTACAGTGCACAAACGATAGTGAGAGTTAGAATCAGAAGTATTTTGCCTCCAGGCAATTCTTTGGAAATCACTGTCCGATTTATGTACCCATACTTGTCGGAACATTTATTTTGTTGAAGTGTTGGACCAGTTAGTAGATTGTCGTCAAAAGACTGGCCGGAACTGGATTTCGTTGAGCCGTCGAATACAACCCTCAATTTGGTAGTTGTACTTGACATTTTTATGACCACGTGATGAGGCAGGAAGTATTTCAATTCCACTGGATGTCAACTTCCGAATCTGGAACCATTGTCATGTGACCTAATCGAAGATATTCTGCCATGAAATCTGAATATGCTGATTTTAGAGGTTCATCCAGAATCTGTTAAGCCTGCCCCCGTTGATTGCTTAATGCCAAATTCAGCTATATACCCAGTTCATTACTATTCTGCTTGATCGGTAATCTTACAATAAAACTCCCATTTGGATTTTTTCTGGAGCTGGTTCGGAAAATCTCTTCATAAGAAATTTCGTCTTCAGTCAATCTATTACATTGAGGTGCTGTTTACACATGCCAGAATTTTTGCAATAACTCATCTATTTTATCAACTGAGTTATTATCTACTTCAGCTACATGTGCCTGAGTTTCGGGCCCATTTGTCCTATCTCCGCCAAGTACCCATCCAAAAATCGTTTCGACAGTTATTATTTATTCGTTAATCTTCAATTGCCACTCAACAATGATCCAAACACCAATTGTACCCCAACGATTATATCAATACGACCATCTTTGCTAAATTCAGAATCGGCTAAAAACACCGGGGAATTTATTTTATTCAATTAATTTGAAACTAATGATGCGACCAAAACCTACTTTTCCGATCATACAATGACCTCAATTTAACTTTCACTTCGCCACATGACACCTATGATGATGGACCATCTATGCCGGACACCATTGTACGAGTATGTCTTCTTACAAGACCCAACTGATTGCAAAATTACTCACTAGTAAATGACGACATGGAACCTGTATCTAACAAAATTCTACATGTGTGTTCCAAGCCATGTATATATCTTCAATTTGTTGGCAAAATACTGAAATTTAACGAATTCCCACTTTGTTAACTTGACGTTGCCTTTGAATCTAGAGTTGATAAATCGTTCTTGGAATCGTTTGTAGTTTTAACTAAATTTTTCATTGGGCTATCTGAAGAGATGGCCGATTGCGTACTATGCGTACGAAAACAGATCGCACATCTGATTTTCATTTTACATTTAAATACTGCATGGTCCCTTCTTAAGTAATTAAAGCAGCATTACGTACATGCAGTGGTTTAAATTTATTGCAGTCACACACACAGTGCTCCCCAGAACAAAGTAAAAATTTTACTGTATTCGTTGCGACGAATGATTTTGTCTACGAGGGCGGATTGAAAATGAAACTACCTAGCGCTAGATGGCAGCACAAACACAAACAATTTTTGTTTTTTAGAAATTGCGATCTGTCAAACGTCAGCTGTTAAAACTGTTAAAATTTTACCCAAATTCATCGATTAGTTTGTTTGTTGTAGTCGTTTAAAGTAAGCAACTTTTGTGTTTCTTGAAAAATGGAAAAAAACGAATTTCGTGCAGTGATTAAACACTATTATTTGAAAGGGAAAACGGCGAAAGAGACAAACAAAAAGCTCGATAAACATTACGGTGAGTCTACTCCGTCAGATTACATGGTAAAATATTGGATTGCTGAATTTAAACGCGGCCGAAGAAGCACTGCAACAATACCATCAACAGGAAGGCCAAAAGAGGTTACTGAAGAAAATATCAAGAAAATCCTCGATATCGTTATGAACGATCGCCGAGTCAAGTTGCGTGAGATTGTTGAAATGGTATACATATCATATGAACGTGTGCTCAACATTTTGCATGAACATTTGCATATGAAAAATCTATCGGCAAGATGGGTGCCGCGTTTGCTCAGTGTCGAACAAAAACTAGTTCGACAGACCACTTCACAGCGGTGTTTGGACATGATAAAGCGTGATCCTGTTGATTTTTGGCGTCGATTAATTACTGTTGATGAAACGTGGGTCCACCACTACACACCTGAAACCAAAAATCAATCGAAACAATGGGTGGAAGTGCTCCGAAGCAGGCAAAGGCAGTGAAATCGGCTGGCAAGGTTATGGCCACTATATTTTGGGATGCACACGGAATATTGCTCATCGATTATCTTAAAAAAGGATCCACAATCACAGGAAAGTATTATCGTGCATTATTGGATCAATTGGTTGATGTAATCAAGGAAAAACGACCACATTTAAAGAAGAAAAAAGTGCTCTTTCTTCAAGACAACGCACCGGTTCACACAGCATTAGATACGATGCTAAAATTACGTGAAACACACTTCGAATTGGTTGATCATCCACCTTATAGTCCAGATTTAGCTCCTAGTGACTTTTTCCTGTTTCCAAACTTGAAAAAATGGCTCGCAGGACAAAGATTCATCTCAGACGAAGAAGTGATTATCGAAACTAACGCGTATTTTGAGGGGTTCCCGAAATCGTATTATCAGATGGTATAAAAAAGTTGGAATATCGTCTTACTAAGTGTGTCGAACTAAATGGAGACTATGTTGAGAAATAAATGGTTTTTGGCAAACAAAAATTTTGTTTTCCTACTTAGGTAGCTTCACTTTCAATCCGCTCTCGTATATAGTCAGTATCAGGGATTATATTGTCGATACTACAGTACTTACTACGATACTACGATACTTTGGCTTTATGAAAAGTATTTCGATACTTTAGTACTTTTTTTTTAGTACTTTTAAGACAATTCTAGAAAAATCACTTGTAATTCGGTTTCATCTAGAGATCGGAGTTTTCAACAACTCTAACTCCTATGACTAAAATATTTAATCAGTTTAATGATTAAAGCTACTAACGTAGTTTAATATTTTGAGCTAAGTGTAAAATTTTGCAAAGGCTCCATGCGAAATACAACTCTTCTTATGGAATTCTCTGTCATAACAAAGGTTTATGCTTTTATTAGTTACTTATCATTTAAATAAGTCAAAAATTCCGATAAAATTTAAATGCATTGATTTGATTGATTGATTTATTAAATACTTGTAACGTCTTTATAAAACCACTGGGCAATAAAAGTAAAGAAGTCCTTGAGCAGTTTAATCCCTTATCGCCCATAAAAAATATACATACAGTGCCAATACAAAATAGCGAAAACCCTCAATATTAATAAACAGTTTTTTTTTGGAGATATTCACATTAAAATTAGGTTCTCTTCAATTGGATGTGAAGCCCAGTACATTGTTCTGAACGACTACTAAATTTTGTTACTTTCAATTAAAACTGTTGGTGTCGGGGCACGAAGGCTTGCATTCTAAAAGATCTGTTCTACTCTAATCAAAGTTTTATGTTTAAGCTTTTAATTATTTTTGTTCATAGTACTGCAGAATTTCTTACGTAAAAAGATTACAAAATGTCATTTCTTTTCAGAAATCACTAAACAAACAGAAATTTCGAATATGTTTGCATCGTTATTTTTCGGAAAATTCAAAAGTATAAACAATTTTACGAGACGGGTTTCTCGATCCCAATCTTTAATTGCGATAGCCGAGTAATAATTTTCAGACACAGTGAATTAACGGCCCTAGACCATATATCTAATTAATTATGAATACAGAAAATATAAATTTGTGCAGCGCTTTTAACAATGGTAATTTGTGGGTTAATTAATTAATCTTAGAAGAGGTTATATTCCATTCCATAAACCGCTCAGGTAAAACTAATGTAAGTTTAAACTATGCAATGAGTGTTCAAAGAGATCCAATACTTACTTCCGACTTATTTAACGTCACTATTTCTAGTCCCAAGTTTCAGGATTAGCAATAATAATTGCTGAAATGATGATAAGATCTTTAGCGTGACGCAATAAAACGGTTTAAGTACAACGGCAAACGCATTTAACTAAATGATTGCAGTGGTTGGTGAAGGATGGCTAGGAAAGTGAAAATTAAGTTTAACAGCAATAGAGGCACTCAAGTACTGCTTACCAACAAAAATGGTGTATTGTTAAATATTTCTTTTAAAATGGGGCTGTTGTGTTTTTATAGTTTACATTGAAATAAACCCGTGAAATTAAAATTAACTAACATTACGAAAGATTTGCAAGAACTGCTTGACATGAACATGGTGAAGATTTAACTTGCAGCATGCCTATCGCTTCTGTGTCCGAATTCATTAAAATTGCGATTTGGGTCCTGCAAAGTGGGTATTTTTATGTGAGTACAGCGCTAAACTACTTTCAAGCTGGATTCAGTACTCTGCTCCTTATAAATTTAGTATCATTTGATACAGTATGGTATGTGATATATTTATCTACTTAAAAATTTATAATTTTTTAATTTCAAACTATTTCTTTTATTTTATCAATATTTATTATAATTATTGTTTCGAATTATTTTAATATAAAATAAATCCACTGTTAAAATTGCACATTTCCATAAATGTTTGTCCAAGAAATAAAATTGTGTTCAAAAATTTCACAACGAACACTCGCATAAATTTGTGTCCAAAAACTTTTGTTGAAGAACTTCATGCACCACTGGCATTTTGTCCCCGATAGCACTTTATTACTGCCGAACCAGTACCCGCCCCCGCGACGAGGACACAACTACCTTGTGGTCCTAGGTGTACACAGAGACAGCCGAAGTCCTCTGAGTACCCAGGCTGAGGGGTATTAGTGATTTAAAAAAAAAAAAAATAATAAACTTAATTTAACAAAGTTGAAATTTTCAATTACAAACCTTATGCAGTGCCTTGCCCCGGGAACTATTCAGTTTCTAGATTTCAAATGATTTTCAGACGTTCCAGGGCCGTTTATAGACTTGTGTTTTGTGTAAAACTTGGCATAAAATTAAAAATTAAATAAGACTGAAATTACACAATTCCTCCATGCATGACAAAAGCAACCTATATGTATTTATTATAATTTTTTCAGCCGCACACACCACAAATCATAAGCCACAACATGTACAATGTGCATGTACCACCAACTCAGTTCCAATTTCATACCGCACACAAACTGGTACAGGCATAAAAATCAAAACACACAAATTAATAGATTTAGGTTTTCGATTGACGCACGCGTCACACCGCACAAATCAAACCAAATGTGACACCTTGTTGTGCATGAAAGTGTGGCGCCGATATTTCTCTATATAAACATAATTTTCTCAACAAAAAAAAAAATTTGTATTTCTTAATTTAAATTACGGCACATAAATAATAATAATATTGTATTTTGATTGTTCGATGATATACAAATATACAATTCATTCATTTTAAATCTTAAATCTGAAATAATTTTTTTTCCTTCATTTTGTGTTTAAGAATACGACGATGATGAAATTTTAATTGAAGCCAATATGAAGTGATTGAAAGATAAATACTCTCGGTTATGGTGTGTATTTATATTAACATTTCAATTTAATAAACACTGCAGCACTCTATAATTATTATAAGGTGTTGACTCGTCAAATTACATTCGAAGTGTTACATAAATGGAGTCGAATCGGAATTTGGGTTATATGTAGATTTCGGTTTAAAAGGTGTTTAATGCGTGCACACACATTAAAATTTACTGCGTGTTAAATGGTATACACATTCATAAGTGCATAACTGTGTTACGCATTGATTGCGACACGGTCCAATGAGATAAAAGTGCGCGTATTTGAAACGAAATAAAATTTTGCGTGGCCGTTCCTATATAGAGTCGCGTGTAACTTGATACCATGTCCCTATAACGCAAAAAATCGATCTGTCAAAATAGTATTGCAGCTATATGTGGGCCCTATATAAACTCCACGTATATACAATCTGATTGATATGCAACGAATTTATCATGATTTCCGTTGTACGTTTTATATGCAGACATCCTTCGTCTGAACTGTTAAATAAATTTCACTATATTGGACGGTGTGTAATCAACTGCATATAAAAGATAAATTTTGTGATCATAAATTAAGAAATGTATGTGCTTATCACACACCGTTCGATATATGTGCATACCCATGTGAGATGAATTCATTGTACATCGGACCGATAAATATTCCATTTTTGTACGTTTTAAAGCATATACGTCTTAACTTTCAAAAATATATATACTTATAAATCAATATACTTAACGTACCACCTAAGTACATACCTTCGATTTATTATATTCTTGTAAATTGATTACAAAAAATCCCACATTGTTACAGTTTATATAGTTTTTGTTGGTTGGCTGGTCTGGTTCGAAATTATTTTGACACGCGTACAATAATTTGTTAACAATAATTTGTTTTTCAATAACAAATAAAACTAATAAATAGAAAACAATTAGACTGTCTATTATTGTACCAACATATGCAAATTTATATATACGAGTATAAATAATAATTCCGTGAACCCACACGTCGCGTTTACCTCAATTATAATCAGAATTTTAGTATCGCGCGCGCGTACATTGAGTGATTTAAGCGTTCGCGGAATAATTGCGGAACCGATCCCAATAAAATGTAAGCTGCGTATCAAATGTGTACATGTGCCGGTCCCAAGGTAAAAACTCTTATGTTATGTAAAAATAGAAATTCACAAAATCATGACAATCATATTGTTTGGTACATGTTTTAAATACCAAATGGCATGCAAAGTTGCATGGCGCAAATGACAAAGTGGATCTAGAAAAAATTAATCATGTTCTGTTGTATGAGGTTGCTGGTTGTCGTTTCTTATGTACGTATATATAGATGGGTGCTTTTGTCGTGCCGTTGATTTTATACGATCAACACGCATGTTATATACTCGTTCTTCCTATACGTAAAAAATTATTGATGGTATTGTTGTGTTATGGCGATTATTTATGTAGCCTTGTATGCTTTTTATAGGTGCCTGTCGTGAAAGAATATCTGGATGGCGTTTTCTATAAAATTTTTACAAAAACAAATCTTGATTAATTAGTTTTCAAACTATGTCAGTTATACATAAAATATTGTTTTACATGAAATTTGTGATAAGGCATAGCGATAACATAGCATTGGTGAAAATAATGACGTAAATCATTTGGTGCAACGTATAATAATTGGCATGCAAGGCTGTACAGTGAGTAAAACAATCATACATAGTTCATGCATCCTTCCAGTTATCCTGTTTGCGTAGGTTATGCACTTCATTTAATGAGATTCATTTAATAATTATGTTTTTTGCAATCCTTTGGACGTCTTTCTACTCTCAGTTTTAGCCAATGTTGTGCGTCTACGCGCATTTCCGAATGACAATGTCGAGAATTGGTAGAGTATGTAATGTTGCGAATCATCTAAAATAAAAACATTTATTAAGTGTAATTAACTTTATTCGGTTAGATTTGGAACCCACAATTACACTTGTTTTCATTTAGGTATTCGTAGCAAAGCAATGGTGCGTCTGATATTGCCAATGAGTTCAGCAATTATTTTGGGAGTATTGCGTCAAATTTGAAGTCTAGTCTCCCATTAAATAATAAAAATTCTATGGAGTCTGACGGCGATTATGTTGAGAAATCTTTTTTTTTCATTCAATTGACGATCTTGAAGTTTCTAAAGCCATTGCTTCTTTAAAATCAAGAAACTCTTACGATATATTCAGTTGTAGCAATTACTTAATTAAAAGTTACGCTGACCTTCTACGAGTATGTGCTCCGTTATGTCAAATTTTTAATTGTTGTTTTAGAACTGGTATTGTTCTTGAAATTTTGAAATCAGCAATTTTGCTACCTCTTCATAAAAATGGTTCCAGATGCGACTTAAATAATTACCGGCCTATTGCTTTACAGCCAGTCCTGTTAAAAATAATGGAAAAAATTATTAAATGTAGAATGGTTGTATTCCTAGAGAAGCATAGTGTTATAAGTTGTTGTCAGCACGGCTTTCGCAATGGGTTTTCCACGGAGTTTGCATTAATTGAATTTTTAAATAGCGTTCAGAAATAATTCTGAATTTTGCGCTGGGCTTTTTGTAGACATAAAAAAAGCCTTTGACATGGTTGATCATAACCTCCTATTGCATAAGCTTTCAAAAATTGATTTCAGAGGAAACATTAATAATTGGTTTAAACCGTATCTTGCAAATCGTAATCATGTTGTTAAGGTGAATGGAACTATGGGCAGCCCTTATGTCTTAAACATTGGTGTTCCTCAAGGTTCTGTCTTGGGGCCACTTCTATTTCTGATATACGTAAACTCAATTTTTAGTGCCAAGTTGGCAGGCTCTATGCCTTTGCAGATGATATGAGTTTATGTTATCGTGGGTCCTCACAAACTGATGTTTGCCATTAAATTGCAGCCGATCTTTTAGTTTTAAAGAAATGGTTTGACCACCATTTCCTAATTTTAAGTGATAAAACTAATTTTATGCATTTTAGTTTGGGTAGCAGTAGTTTACATTCACCGTTAACGTATCATTCCAGTTTTTAATGCTGTTAATTGCTCCAGCTCGTGCATTTCCATTGAAACTGTTGAAAGCTTCAAGTACCTTGGAGTTATTGTTGATTGTAATCTGAATTGGAAGCAACATGTCGATAAAATGAAAAAAGTCTCTTAGCAATGCGTTACGAACTTTATATCTATTAAGACCAGTAGCACTACTAGTCTCGAAAAGTCATGACTTGAAATGAAAACAGTAGCACCCAACAGACTTAGATGGTAGCCAGCCTAGTAGGCGCTCCACGTGTAGTCAACGTTTAAAAATTATTAGATAAAGCGTAAACGCCCATCTCTAATTTATCACTAAAAATACTAAAATTTAAGATCAAATGTACGACCTGTTGCGACATAATGGCTAAACGATCTTTCTATTCAGCTGCAATTTCTAATTTTGAGTTTAAATCGATTTAATTTTTTGTCGCTTGCAAAAGGGCACCTCGATATATTTCCACGCATATTTTAAGCGTTTAATATCCTATGTATAAAGATTAGCTACCACCCAAGAGAAAATAACCTCTGAGATATTTTCTATTTACACGATAATGATTCCATCCTAAGTCGTTTATCGCCCACAGGATCCTTTTTTGTCAACGATACTCACTGTGTGTAAAGTTTCGATTTCGCTATAGGTGCT
The DNA here is from genome assembly GCA_963691935.1 of Nephrotoma guestfalica. Taxonomy (NCBI): domain Eukaryota; kingdom Metazoa; phylum Arthropoda; class Insecta; order Diptera; family Tipulidae; genus Nephrotoma; species Nephrotoma guestfalica. Next base: position 66,623,351 of record OY829913.1, on the reverse strand, counting down.
GAGCTCCATCGAGCCTTCAGAATTTCTTGGGGATTGAGTTTCGATCGGAAGTTAAAAGATTCTGCACTTGAAGTGGTTTATAAATCATACGATTCAGGTTAGACAGGTCGAATTTAAAGAGAGAATATTGTTATGATGAAAGGTTTTGGAGACTCCTTCCATTTTATCACAAAGAAGTGTTCAAGTTTTTTTTTAATGCCTGTCTAGGTTGTTAATTATAATATTTAAGGTTGACCTGATCTTTCGACTGTATCCGAGGCCTAATAGGCCCTCAGCTATAAGATTATTCCTAGCATTACCCTTACCTACATTGTCCTCCAGTGGTTCCTAAATGCTTTCCGACTCGTATCGCAATAACTTGGATTAAATATCGAGTATTTGTGATTTGAAAACAAATGCTGCTTCAATAGTCTCTAATCATTGAGTAAAAAAATAGTGTCAAAGGTGAGAGTCACGTTTAAAATGGCCTTGGTTATATCACCGTTGCTTGACTGTAGGAGTAGAATTAATTTATATTACTTTTCTAAAGGATGCAGGATCTACTATTTCTTGCCTTACCTGAGTGTATAACTATATTCTTCCGCACTAAGGCCGCACAGACCCTACTATTATTTACCCACAGTTCTTGAATAAGAACTAAGTGTTCTTTGGATTTTGGTAGTCTCAGAAGGAGAATAGCAGTGTTAGTGTAATGCAATTTGATCTCAATTATCCCGAGCAACTCGGGACGATTAGTTCTCATAACTCCGAATACTACCTCATTGCAGGTTAATTCCTACCTTATTGCAAGCGAACCCCTCCTGTGAATCCAACAATTGTTCCTCGTCAGTAATTTGGAAAATAAGACTTTACATCTTCCCTATATTAGTTTTTACGGATTCTTTTCATTGGACCAACTATCTCCACCAATACAGGTATCACCTCCTCTGAATTGCGTACTTTTCTCAATTTTCAATTTCACTCACAGCCGAAATTGATTACTCCGGCCGTTTGCGTTTACAATAGGTGCTACCAATTCTTTATTTATGCTCGTAGCGAAATCGCTACAATTACTTTTAGTCTCCCTCTATTTGACAATCTACCAATCTCAAGTCAGTTTTCTTCAGTTTGAATTTGGCCTTTTTCACCGCTGTCAATTATCTTACGATTTCCAAACTCCTCCTAGTAATCGTTCTAAATTATTCGACAACATACTGCTTAAGAGACTCAAACCAATAATACAAGGAACAAGTCTTATTAATCCACATCAGTTTGGCTCCCGCCAAAACAATTCAACAACATAACAGTAGCAAACAAAATAACGTTTTCTGACGATTAGACCAACGTAGCAGTTGTTATCTACAGAAGAGGCCACAAACAAATTCAAATATGCGGCTTGCATTGTCAGTACATGGACGAAGAGATGGCTATTTAAATAAAGTTAACCAAATTTGTGTACATAAAACTCCACTACGAAAAAGTTCAAATGGATAGAACTTTACTCTCATCAAATTCGCCATGCAAACACGCCAAAATAGCTAGGCATGGCTCTACACGCAAAACTAAAATGGATTTAAAAAAAGTGTCAAATAGAAAGAAGGATTAGTTAATAAGGAGAAATCCTGAGCTATCTTTACATAATTAATTGCATCTATATTGGCAAATTCTGAAACATGTGTTGGTTTATGATAATCTGGGGCTCTGGGGCTGCACAAAGAATGCAAATGTCCAAATCATCCACTGACGGCAAAACAAAGTTGAGATTCGTCGTATGTTGGATGACACGAAAACACAAATTGTACAAGAAAAATTACTAGATGATTTGTAAATTAGTTGCATTCTCCGCGAATAAGAGGCGTCGTGCTAGAAGATCAATATAACAGCCTAATACCAACGTCGTAAGCACGTGGTGCTCCCTGTTAACACACCAAGAACGCGGTGACCGAGAAACGGTGGGATAACTACACACCGAAAAGCAATGAGTTCACACCAAAGAATAATTTTTACCCCAGGCGGGACTAAAACTGCTCAGTTGTAATGTTGAATAAAAATCGTAACGTTGTGGTGATTGGAGAATATTTGAAGAAAATGGTAACATTATAACAGAGAATAGTACACGGAAGTATCTAAAACTATTCTGTGGGACTTCTATGTGAATGTTCTAATGGCCGGAGCACATACGCTGGACAAAGCACGCAAAATCCGAATTAATATATCTCATATTTTAAGCTGTACTGGTTTCAGGCTGTGTAAATGGGCTTCACATGATTTAAACTTATTAAAAACCTGAAAGAGAATCCTCGGAAGAATCAAAATCCGTGATACTTATGGGTGTCAGATGGAACCCAAAGAGTGATAATTTTACCTTCAGAACCAATTTAGCTAAAAATCCAAAAATAACCAAAATAAATTTACTATCGGAAATGTCGCAAATTTTTGACCCACTCGCTTGGTTTTCACCGGTCATTGTGAGTGTTAAAATCCTTTTTCAACATCTATGGCTACATCAGCTAGAATGGGATAATGAGTTGCCTGCAGAAATTTCATCGAAATGGACTACAATTCCAAATGAAATGTACCAGATTAGGGATATTAAGATCCCCAGATGGCTATTCACTCGCGGTAATGGGGTTGAATTGCACGGCCACACGCCTCCGAAAGTGCGTGCGCTGCAGTTGTTTACTGCCGTGTGTTAACCGATGACATTATAACCACTATTGTTGCAGCCAAAACTATGATTGCACGCTGCATAAAAATAATCTCCTTGCCTTGGTTGGAACTTTGGTGCAGCAGTACTATTGTCAAGAATACTGAAACTTATAAAAGAATCGTTGGAATCTGAAGATATCACCATATATGTGCGTGGGCCGATTCAACAATTGTGTTGGCCTGCCTTTCGGAGCATCCCAGCAAATGGAACGTTTATAGCCAATAGAACCTCTAATACTAAACACAATTTCTAGAATTCAATTGCAACACGTAACTTCACAATGCAACCCAGCTGATTGCGCTTCTCGAGGCTTAAATCCTTGTGATTTTGTTCAATTTCTTTTATGGTTGCACGGTCCAACTTGGCTTAAAAAATCGAAGTCTGCATGGCCTAAACAACCTACAATTACAAAAGATACTCAAGTCATCAAACAAAAGATCAGGCCTAAATCAGTTCTAGTGCACATCGCCACCAAAACATTTAGTTTGCCTGATCGCTTTACTATATTATATTCCTCGTTTCATAAGTGTAGTAAAATACTAGCCTCTGTCATACGATTTAGTAAAATGTTTCAACGGTCACGAAAAAATAGTCTACCAACCTTCACCATTGAACTGGCAGCTGATGAATTAAACCAAGCCGCTGCTGCTCTGATTCGATGCTTTCAAAAGGTATTGAAAGGTATTGAACGATGATAGATTATTATGAGTGGGCGGTCGAATAGAAAATTCGGAAACGAAACACCCTATAATATTGCCACCAGACCACATTCTTACAAGGCTTATCATCCGAGCCGCACATCTGAAACATCAACATGCAGGGTCATCATTACTAATGGCTATTTCGAGACAAACGTATTGGATAATTGGAGCTGAAATATGATAGGGTAAATCATATTTCATTGCCTGCCTTGTTTTAGAAGAATGAAGATGTCACAAAAACAGCTAATGAGTTCGCTTCCTCAGACTAGAGTTACCTTTGAAAGAATTTTTCTAAAAATAGAGATCGATTACGCTGGACTGCTGCAGGGTTGCTTGCGCAAAGGAAGTGTCAAATATCTTAAAAAACTACGTTGCCGTATTTGTGTGCTTAAGTACAAAGGCAGTACACTGTGAATTAGTGAGTGACCTTACCACAGAAACCTTTGTAGCAGACATACAGCGTTTTCTGTCTGGTCGCGATTTATGTTCTGATGTATAATAATGATTACGGCACAGATTTCGTTGGCACAAAAAATTTGTTTTCCGACCTTTTTTATGTTTTATCAAAAAATTCTAATGTCATTTCCAATTTACTCTTAGAAAACAAAATAACTTGGTATTTGATCCACTAGCAGCTCCACACTTTGGCGGTCTCTGGGAGGCCGCATTTAAGTCAATGAAGTGCTATCTCAGGCAAGTGGTTGGTAACACTATTTTAACTCTGAAGGAAATGTTAACACTCATCATTCAAATTGAGGCGGTTCTGAATTCGAGGCCGATCTGCAAGCCAAGTAGTGAATATATAGATGCATTTACACTCGCACATTTCATTATAGATCAACCGCTTACACTAGTTCCGGAATATGACTTGACTGATATAAAATTGACCTCGTCAGCCCGATTGTCTATGGTTCAGAAAATTTTACAACACTTCTGGTTACGTTGCCATAACGAATCTAACCACTTTGCAACAAAGGTCGAAGTGGACTACTAAGATGTGAAATTTAAAAATAGACGACGCAGTTATTGTGTGAGACGATCAAATACCTCCAGCCAAATTGAGGTTAGAAAGGAGTTGCCACGGTACGAACGATGATGATATGTAAATCAGTTGTATTCTCCACGAATAAGAGGCGTCGTTCTAGAAGGTCAATATAACAACCCTAACACCAACCTTGTAAACACGTGGTGCCCCCTGTTAACACACCAAGGACGCTGTGACCGAGAAACGATGGGATAACTGAACTTCGAAAACCTACTAAATGATGTTCTCTCCACTGAGCCCTTCAAAGCAATGAGTTCACACCAAAAAATAATTTTTACCCCAGGTGGTACTGCAATCGCTCAATTGTAATTTTGAATAAGAAACGTACCTTGTGATGTTTGGAGAATATTTGAAGTAAATGGTAACATTACATATACCATTTTTAGGTGAAATAGTTCTCCCTACACACCCGAACAAACATAGCACGAGTACAAAAAATTTGTATGATGCGGCTTTGAAAAATTGAACATTCTTCAAATTAAAAATGTGACTCGCAAAGGCCTTCAAAAAAAAATATTACTTCGGAAACAATAACAAAACTCATACACACACGCCTCCATATATAATTAAAAATTCTTTGTCAACGAGATTTAAATATCTCATTCTAAAAATTGTATACACATAAGAACAATCTTCGTAATGAAAGAAAAACATTTTTCCGAAAACACACAACAAAAGGAATTTTCCATTTCGTTTGCATGAGGTATATATACGGTACAAAGAAGGATCGCGCATAGCACCATGCTAAAATCCCAGAAAATTATATGCAAACATATAGAGAGGAAAATTCTAAAAGAATTAAATTCTTTTGAATGATGACGACGACAATGATGCCGGAGTGAGACGTAACGAAAATTTCTAAAGGCACACAAAAAAAAATTTAGATTTTGTTTTTCATTATTTTCCTCCTTTTTAATTATTATTTTTTTGTATGCCAAATGCGATACACAGATGGTTTTGTATATATACAGTAGTTTCTTAAGATACTAATAAGGATTTACATTTTTGTCCGTAACAATGAAAATTGGGTCACAATTGTTACATAAAGTTTTGTTGATAAATCTAGTTCTTTCCCATATTTAAAGTAATCCTTAAAGATAAGTTTATGAACCCTCATAAGTACCATACTAGGTACGTATAAAAGCAAAAAATATAATTTATCCTTACATACATCTCAAAAGGTATGCACGACTAAAATATAACCAGATAAACAACAAAAAGGACATTCAAATCTCTTAAACACAACAAGTTGTAAAAGAGGTGTCATATCCAAATAAAATGTTGATTAAATTAAATTAAAATGTGAAAAAGGACTACAACACTAATTCAATTTAGAATTAACAAAACACAAAATCCTTTTAGATACGTAAGACGAAAAAATAAAAAAAAATTCATTTCTTCATTTATCAAAGTTATCATTTTATATCATCCTTTATTATCGTTTTGTTCCTTGCCAGGAATATTTATGTACGTTTATAGAAAAGGAAGCAGATTAAAATTTCATTTTAAGAATTTTTTTTTATTTTGTAATCATTTGTCGTCCTGTATTTTACTTTTTTTTTTCTTAAATAATAAATGGAGATATAGCTAAGAAACGGGATAAGTATCCTTTATTGTTGAAATGTAAAATAATACAAAAATTAACTGAAATCTGTCCTCCTGCCTGCTCAAGCCACCCCCCCCCCCCATTTAGGTGATGCGCTTGGATAAATAATCCTTTATTTTTCTGTTTGTAATGTAGGGAATGGAAAAATAATTAAAAGGAAGAGATTAGAAATACGTTTTGTCTTGTTGTTATCGTTTTTGATTAGAGACAAGTATATAAAGGCAGTAGAACACAAAAAAAAAAGGATTTTTCGAAACGGATGGTTTTGATTGAAATTTAATATAAGGAAGTAATTTTATCATTATTTTGTTAGCTTACTGTGTGTTGTTGTGTTTTGAATTACAATGAGTTAATCAAAATGTAGAACATCTTGCACACATTTTTAGGTTGGGTTTGCAACAGAACGAAATATCCGGACGTTGATATTATGACAAATTTGTATTTGATAAAGGGAATCGATGACATGTCGTTGTGATGGGACAGTTTTATATCAGTAACGCATATAAAGTGGAATAAATAAACTGGTTTATTGATATGGACGAATATAATTAAATTCTTATATTGAACTTCTGGTTCCGATTTATCCAGTACCTCATGATGCTTTACTCTTATAGTGGAATTGAGATTTTAAAATTTACATGATTCCCAGAACCCAAATTTTTAATAGAAAATTTTACAAATAAAAATATATAGGAAGTTGTGCTCTGGATTCCAAAAAATTTGATCGGTTGAATTATCGGTTGTATTGTCTAAACCGCGTAAATTAATAAAATTCTACATGTGTAAAGAATGTATATAGCCAATTAAAAAATATCGTCGACAATGTAGAGAATGTAGAAAATATCGAAAATGATGATAGTGAAGTTTGTGCTAAAAAAATTAATAACAAAATTACACTGTTAAATTTGTTATTTTTCCAATTGGAATTTATTTTCAAAATAAAATTATAAAATTGGACTAATTCTAAATGTTGTGTCGTTGAATCTAGAAATATCTACAGATTTTAGCCGACATTTTAGCGAAGGTAAAGCATATACCTATTACTAAGATGTAAGTAAAGTATATTTTTGAGTTTGGTTCTATTGAAAATTATATTTAGAAATTGAGCATTTTTGACGGGTTTCAAATAATATTCCAGCTAATTTTGGAGATGTCCACGGGGTTTCACTAACATTTTCAAATAGATCATCCAATCTACTGAGTCTATAGTGAATATGATAAAATTATGATGGGTTTTACTATGTTTTAATGATACTAGAAACTTCACAATTTTGATAACTATTTCAAGTTTAATAAAGAAAGAGCTAAATATATTTACAAGTCTTGGTCAAAAAACTTAAGATTTTTATACCGCCGATCGTAGAGATGTCCACAGGTTCTACCCACATTTTCGAATAGACTATACAATATTCTACCGTTATAGTGATTGGCATCAGATTCTAATGGGTTTTGCTATGCCTATAATCGAATTCATGATTTTATTCGTACTGCCGATACCAGAGATGTCCACGGAATCTCGTCTACATTTTGCTACAACTTATAATACTTTCTGTCTATGGAGCGAAAATGGGTCAATTGTAATGGGACTAACAATGATTTTTTGAATTTTCAAGTTTCGAGTTTGTGACAAAAATGTTATTATTTCCTTCTACAATATTTTAGCAATTTCTCCAATTGGATTTTAAATTGACATTCCTAACCAGGCGACGAACCCGTTTTAATAGATTTGTAGTATATATTGCTCGCTTATGATGAAACTTATTTTGGTAAATAAATTTTTTAAATGTTTAACCAAATTTTTTAAGCAAATTGTGGATAATTACTAAATTTACAGTATTTTGAAAGTCTAGAATACACCGACATAATAATTATTATATACGAGTGCATAGAAAATTTTTGAAACTTACCAACAATAAACTATACGGTTCTGTCCTAACTACATAAAATGAAAAGGTAATTACAAAAAATTCTTCGATGACAACTTAATAGAAAATTATGTGAATAATAAAATGAGCTTGCTGATGGCAACTTTAACGATTCAATCAACAATCATCACAATGGTGCGGGAAGTTAAAAGCGTTATCCAGAAGCCCAAGAATAGCAAAGCGGCTGATCGCATCAATAAATGTAACCAATTTAACTCCATTACTAGAAGAAACACGGAACGCTGGTACAATACCATAGAAATATAAAGAGAACTTAACCATAACACTACCGAAGAAAGGCATCCTTAAACCGTCAAAACGGGCGAGGGATCTCCTTCTTCAATGCAATATAATATTTTATCAATGATAATTTTTGTGTACCACCAGTATTAGGAATAAACAAGCTGATTTTAGATCAGAATGGAATTTTACATATCACGACAACAGAATTTTCCTTATCATCAAACAATCCAACGAATGAAAGTCACCACCATACTGTTTTACCTGCACTGCGAACGCCATACGGTCGGTCCAATTTTTGAGCACATTTTCGTTGTTATGCGGCATTATGTCTTCAATGGCAATGCGAATATTGTTCTTGAGAGCGTCAATCGTTGCTGGTCCTCCAACAATGTCCTCCTCTTCAAGGGACAGCAACAAAAATCGTTTAACATGGCGCGGTAGCGCTCACCATTGACAGTAACGGCGGCTCTTTGCTCATTTTCGAAGAAAAATAGCCCAATGATGCCACCGGACCAAAATCCACACCAAACAGTCACTCGTTGAGGATGCATCGGCTTCTCCACGATCACGTGCGGGTTCTCCGTGGTCCAAATGCGACAATTTTGGTTGTTTACATAGCCGCTAAGATGGAAATGCGCCTCATCCGAAAAGATGATCTTTTGCTAAAATCAGCATCTTCTTCAGGTCGATCGCAAACCCACTCAGCGAACCGAAAACGCAATGGGTGGTCCCTTTGCTGCAATTCCTGAACCAATTGAACTATATCCGATGTCATATCAAGGTCTTTATGCAGAAATCGTCGCAATGTTGTGCGTGAAATGTTCAATTCTTGAGCACGATGACGAGTTGACGTTCCCGGCGACTCACGCACATTCTTGGCTACAGCATCAACATATTCAGGTGTACGCTTTGATGGCTGCTTGGTTCGTGTTGGTTTATTAATTAGCAAGCCTATTTCTTTAATTTTATTCACAAAATAACGAACATATGGAGCTCCCGGCGTTCGGTTCTTTCGGAAACCGCACGCAATTTACGCACACATTCTGCAACATTACCATGATTTTCGAAGTAATGTTTAAATATTTGCCAGCGTTTTCGAACCATTTTCGTTCAGCGGAAGGATAATAGTAACTTTCTGTCAAATCAGAAGTGACATAACCCTTACCATACTCAAAATAATCGCTAGTTCAAAAAAAAATTTAGATGACCCACCCTGGATATATTTAATTTATTGATGTAAATTAATGGTTCCCAGGCAGCAGGAATATCGAGACCGATCTCTTCTGATTTCAATACGGTATCGAGACGGAATCAGTTTGTATCATAGCTTGTCGTGTGTTTCATTTTCGAGAACGGAACTCCAAAATACTAGTAACCTTCAGACCTTTCCAAGAGAGCAACTTCACCTTTAGATTGGACCGCTAAGAAGGGGAAATAGAAACCAAATGTACAAAATATCAGGTTTATTTCTACGATCGGCGGCATAAAAAAAAGAAATTTCTTAAAAGTTTAAAAATTTTATTTACCAAAACAAGTTTCATCATAAGCGAGCAATATAAAAACTGTTAGTTTGCATTTAGAGTCAAATTATTCTAAATATATGGACATCTATTACAATTTTAAGGATTTATCTCAAGAACTGCATAATAATTGTATGAACAAAATGCAAACCGACATTATCTTAGATCCTTTGCGTAAGTTCTAGATTCTTAGTTCGGCTTTCTCGAACAACGATTCAGATCCCGACGTTGACTATTTCAAGTATATGAATAACACAGCATTCAATCTTCTTTTGTTCCCAGTTCCCATCCAAATTTATTACGACACTGTGGTTGGTAAAATTACAAACAAAATATGATTTGGCAGTTAAGCATCTTTTTTAAAAATCACTCTCGGTAGGAATTTTTCCGTTCATCTTGAAAGACCTTTTTATTATTCCTATCCGTAAGAAAGGCAACGTTATCCTGCATTCATTCATAAACCTTTGCTTTCTGTCTTTCAATATGGTTTCCTTAACGGTCGTTCTACGATCACAAACCTTACCGAGCTTACATCAACTATATTGAATACTACGGAAGAAGGGAGTGAAGTAGATGCATCCATCGAAACTTCTGCTGTGGGTGGGCTTATATCCGAGATACAGAAAGTATCAGGTGTTCTTCAGATCATCAATTTCATCTGCTTTCATAGCCACAACTGGAGTGGCCCAAGGTGGCCATTTAGAGCCCATTCTCTTCGTTCTATCTATAAACGACGATATGCAGAATTATAGATCCATCTGAACCCCACTGGTTCAAATTTATTTCAAGCCGACTTGGATAGCTTTGCTGATGATAGTATATGAAAAACAGCTCAGAGTGATACGTACACACATATACCAATACATTACTTACTCTCGTAAGCGTGTACGTTTCCAATTACGAAACTGTTATATCAACAATAATGCCGGAGTTACTTCAGTTCGACATTTGCGTGTTATTTGTGATAATGATTTGATTTTAACCCTTGGGGTATCGTTAAGCGCTGAGCTAAAAAATTTCACAGTCCTTTTGTGACGGATGCTCTGTACATAACTTTTGTTCGACCCTTGCTGACTTATGCTAGTCAGGTGTGGGCCCCTTATCATGAAATACACATAAAATGAATAGATACAGTACAATGAAGATTTTCTCTAAATGATTTAAACCAATATATGTTGCGGCTAAAGCTAATCAATTTACAAACACTCGGTTAGTACCTAATTTTTACTGACATTCTGTTTGTTTGTCAACTGTTTTCTGCTTGTATCGATTTGTCTGTTCTGCTTAGTAAGATAAATTTAAACATCAATTCTCGGGCGCTACGGAAGGTACCTGCCTTCAGAATCACGCATCACCGATTGGATTATGGAAAAATGAAACTTACTCGAATGCTCCACGAAACTAATTAGAACTACGAGTTTTTTGACTTTAACATTAGTAAATTTTCTTTAAAAATTCTCCTTTACTCTATTTACGTGATGATCTTTGTCATCTTTAATACATTTTTTTATTGTTTTTCAACCTTAAATTTTATGGCATTGGTTTCCATTCCTTAAATTTTAAATTTTGGTTTTTGAAATTCTCAATTCTGATTTTTTTTTTGTTTCAGTTTTTCCACTATTAACGTTTCCCATTTTCCAATCTGCTTGGACTAAGTAAACCTAACCGACAATTTCCCCTCATCTTGTAGCTTTTTCACATTTAAAAATATTTTTTCTGTCATCAGATGATAAACTCTTCGCGTGCGGTCAGAGGGGAGTAATTGATTCTGGGTATTATGATTATTATTATTATTTACTGATATGCAAATCACGCGTGCTGCTGTCTCTATGGCCTATGCTAATTTACCGAATGATACACCAGAAACAGTTTTTAGATTTAGTGGAATGAAATCGCTTATGGTTCTCTCAATTTTAAAAATATCGATTAACCAAAGTGCCGGTCGAGATGCTAGACAGCACCTTACAAATGATTTAGATTGTGTACTACTGCATTGGCTTATAAACGTGAACTGGAACAGAATACTGTAAATAACTGTAAATTCAACGGATACGTTTGGCAATGTACCTACTTTTAAATCATTAGATATTGATCTCGCCATTGAGAAGTATAGTAATATAGCTGGATACAATTTCAACCAAATGGAGCGTGATTATTAGGACTGGTAACAGTTCAGTATTTCAATGGGCAGAAACAAATTTTAGAACTATGAAAATTTAATACGATTTGCGTTCAGATGCCTGAAATCGAAAGTAAATGTTTACTGAACGTGGCCACGTATAATAGCGTACCAAAGCAATTGGAAGAGATATCTAAGCGAAACAGTCTATAAATATTACAGCATAAATTGTAAAATAATGTTTTAAATTGAATTACTAGAAACAGGTGAAGCTGCGGGTTTTTTGTCGCTCAGTATTTCTGTTCTTTGCAGGTGGCAGTTGACGCTTTGACAATTTTAAAATTTACTGCCATCTGAAATGTAAACAATTAAATTAAAAAAATTACCTAAAATGTAGGTCATTGCAAATAACTATAATTAGAAAATGGATTACAACAACTTAATTATTTTAAACATATCCTAAGCTCACATATTTGTTTTGTAAAAAATGAATCATAGCTTTCACAATATTGGAAATTCGCAATTTGAACTGCAAAAATGTGAGATGAGACAACCTCGTGAAAAACATTGGGGAGAAATAATTTCCGAATTACAAAATTGTAAACGATCAGAAAACAAGTGTGGAACCGGCGCCTAAACAACATGGCATGACACTCGATGCCAAGTCGAAATGTATTGACTCATAGGTAGAGGCTCCGAGCTTACAATAGACAACAAGCCGCTGCTACATCGGTAAATACTGAAGCCGATATGGACCTACGGTATTCAACTCTGGAAATGTACTAAGCAAACAAATGCCTAAATGATACAGACGCTTCAAAGCAAGGTTCTCCGTAGCATGCTCCGTGGTATACAAGAAATGAAGTCCTTCACAGGGACTTACAGATGGAATACATCAAAGATAAAATAAAAAGGCATGCCACCAAACACGAAATAAGGCTCTAGGAACATGGAAACCCCTATATACGCCATATGATAGATAACCCTGTCGTTGAAAGAAGACTTCAAAGAACGAGGCCACTTGACCTAGTAAACATACCAAACTAATATTAGTATTTTAAATAGGTTTAATTAATTTTATGACTTACCATTGGGTTTCACTCCAACAAATCAAAATTGTTTAAGAAATGTAAAATTTGTAAAAATTTGAAAGACAAATTGCTAGATGAGTACATTCTCAGTTGTAACTAATAAAGGGGAAACAAAAGTAATTGGAGAAATCTGATGTTCAATAATTTCAGGGAGCCTCTTATTCAGGAAATCATAAAATTATTACGAAAGAACATTTAGGCCTATTTAAAGATTTCTATTAATTTAAAATCGAGTGGATAAGGCGGCCGGCCAGGTATGCACAATACTTTCCGATATTAATGTTAAATCATCCCTTTTATTTTACTGTCTGTATGAATCGGCTGTTGTTGCCTATTTGCTGTTCATTAAAAAGCTTCGAACGACAGTAGCTGGGAGCACTGCCCTCTTCCCAAATGATGAATTAAATTGCTTGTATGTCATCCAAATATAAGTGTTTTGGTGAACTAAATCTAATTAATTTGGAATCAAATTTACCAATATTGTAGTCTATCATATCGAAATACAAATCTTATTTTTCTGATCCGTTCCGTGACACGCAAATCAAGAGCGGATACCATTCTCAAGAAACTATAATTTATATTTTAATAACTCTTTATCGGATAGGGAGACCTGAAGATTTAATATCACCACATAGCATTTGGTTAAACAAAGTTTATAATTACAACAGTTTGGTGCGTAGTGAGTGGTGATTTTCAAATATTAAATTAAGACCGTAGCCTCTTCAACGTAAAATGGGGAAACCTGAGGGAAAAATTATTTTGATCAAGCTTTGACGAAAGCAAGCATAGGTTTTGAGTTATTGATAAAATTGGCGATATTGTTTCCAACGTTCAGTTTGCTATTACAAAAAGAGGAATGTTAGCACGTTAGATGACAAATGTATCTGAATACCCTGTGAATTAATTAACTTTGTCGTGGTTGTTTTGATATTGATAAAAATGGGTTAGATTGGGATTTTAAAAGAACCCAGCTGGAATTGTCAAAAAATTCCTACATTGTTCCATTGCAAAATCAGAAGTGGTTGGATTTTGTATCATTTAATGCTTGAAACCGGAAAGCGCCAGGTTTCTTATGTATTCTTATGACAATCAATATATTTTCATGGCCATTTATTCTACGGCGCACGTGCCCTGCTTTCGATTGAGAAGTGACTAATGAAATTTGTATCTACTAGGTTGTGTTGAGGCCAATGGATGTGCGGCAGAATGGAACTAAAAAAAGTTTGATCACAGTTTATTTTGCGAATATTAGTAAGTCCTAGTCAGCTGTTCGAAATAGAGTGAAGTTACCATAAAATTTATTAATGATTATATTTGAGCCTCGCAAATATCGGTGCAAAAACCAAGGCCTAGCTTTAACCGTAGATGTAACTTTTAAACACCTTTGTTAATACGAGTACTAAATAGAAATCGCCCACGAAACCATTTTGACCTGATTTATGGCATTGACCACCAAATGCACGTAGAAATTAAATTTTTTTAAATATTTAAAAAAGTGCTGTCTATAATTAACGAGAAATATTTCTCACGATTAAACAATGGTTTTCATGCTAAGTCAATTATCATAATATTCGCATATAATATTTCACGGGCGCGTAAATTTTAACGCAAACTCATTTAATTTGAATATGATATAAATAGTTAGAATCCACCAGCTATATATAAAACTATCAAAACAAATTAAAGCGCAGACAATCTTACGTAACAATTACAAATTCTTAATGGTTACATGCATCTTATTATATAAAAAATCTCAATCTCATTAAGGCGCGGCTGCGGTCTCTTGTGCAAGGTTAACCAAAAAAAACCATTTACTCTGTTTTGTTGATTGTTGAATTGAATTGAAAATTTGTGTATGAACACGGACATGAACATGAAATAATCATGTAACCAATTATTTATGTTTACGTTCTCGAGCAAAACATGGGTCCACATATGCATACACATGTATGTGGTCGTAATCAAGCGCGAGACAAATTTTTTCAAAAGAGACACCACCTAAATCTGAATTGATTTAAAAAATTAATTTAAATATACACGTGATTTGTATGCAGATGGTAGAAATTTTATTTTTAAGATTCATTTTTCACATTTTTGGGTACAGTTGTGTTTACGTACGAGGGGCCACCCAAGAATTTGTACCATTGAATCATTTGTCTATTATTATGTAAATTCTTAATCATCATATAGATGGTCTTTAAGTAAAACGATTTTGTTGACAAATTTACGAGATCGACATAACATACCTGGGATTTTAAAATTTGGGAAAGTTAAGCTACTCATACAAGTCTCAAGATGCAAGATTTTTTTAGCATACACGTTGGGACGCAATATGTCAAAAACAAAATTTTGTAATTGCAAACAAACCTGTGGTGTAATTATAAATCCTAAAACATGGTAGCTATATATTCAAACTGAACAGGTTGAATGCGTTTGAAGTTAGACCTAACTTAATCCTAAACCAACAAAAACATTCGAAAATTTGCAGGTATTGGTTAAAAAGTAAAACAAGAATGTAATTTAGGCCAAATAATTAGAAGTTAAACATTTATTAGGATGGGGTTAAGAATTTAGGATTTTCTTAAGAAGTTGAATATCTCGAGACCTAATCTGTTTATCAAGAATGTTATTATACTTTTCCGATAGGTCTAGGAAAATAATTAGCTTTTCACATGGCTTGGAATATAGATAGTCCTGATCTGGGCCTATCCGAAAAACACAATAACATTTTTGATAAACATATTAGGTCTCGAGATATTCAATTTATTACGAAAATCCTATATAAAATCCTTAAATATTACCTGAAATGTCAATTGTTAATTCGCCTAAATGTCATTTTGCCGTATTTACCAATGCAACTCCACTTCGTTCAATATGAGTTAATTTAATTCTAACTTTAAACGCGTTGTCCTAAAGTTAGTTTTTTTCTAGTTGGGTGTAGCTTTCCATGCATACAGGCTGACGTATAATGCAAATGTCTTCTGTAAATTTAAAGATTTGTTTTATTCGATAAAATTTCAAACATTACAGTCATCAACGTATATAAAGCTATTTGGTCTCAGCATTTCTCAGCAATATTTAATCAAATCAACATTTATAACACCAAAGCCCAGATGAGCACTGGCCCAACTTAAGAGTGCTCTGTATTTCAAAAAAGCTCATCCACAGGATGTCACAGCCCGGAATACATTAAGAGAAGCACTTTCTGAAAACAAACCCTGATCAAAGAGGACGACTACTTCCCATTGGGTCCACCTCCGAGTGAAACCGAAATTAGATCCACAATTAAATATATCCGATCTGAAACTGCCCCCGGTAAGATCATATGTTCAGCATCCGTAGGGTTATGGAAGAGAAGTGGTGGGCCGGACACAAAGTATACGTACTCTGTATTGATTTATCTAAAGCATTTGATAGCGTTAATCTTGATGTTATATCGGAGTGTCTTCAACATTAAATACCAAATTACCTGGTCAATTGCATTATAAAACCTGTTTTTAGGAGCATTCCTCAGTGAAATGGTTTAATGTCACCATCTCGAAAATAACCAAAAAGCAAAGGAGTAAAGCAAGGGTGCCCAATTCTCCCAAGAATATTTAACTTCATATTAAATGAAGTGCTATTGACAGTGGCAAATCAGTTTCCTTAATTAAAATTAGAACAGCGGGACAATCTGCAATTACCATTGATTCTCGTACATGATGATGATATCATACTTGTCACTCATCAAATCGATACTATTGAACCACATATACAAAAGTTAATGCATTTTCTTGGATTCGCCGGTTTAGAAATAAATCCAAAAACCCTCATTAGAGACCCAAGTGCAACAAGTTAGCACCCAATTAGCGTACTTTTAGGGATTAAATTCACCGTTGTCGAAGTGATCCGATACCTAGGGACTTACTTAAGTTCAAAATTAAGTCGACCGCTTACTATACGAGCCCGATGTCACTACTATTATCCCATCGATGATTTATGGACTTAAATCAGCAGCTCTCACCTATGCAAATCGCCGGCGCCTCAGACAATATGAGCTGTTTTTGTTAAAAAAAATTAATTGAGTTCAGCACCAATAAACCCAGCACAAAAAAGGTAAAATATTTGCTAAGTAGCAAGACGATCACCAAAAGAATTAAAGTTCATAGAATTAATTACTGGGAACACGTACCTCGCCGTGGGTCATCTCATATTTTAAGTGCCGCATCATCATACACAGCTGGAGCAAAAAAAAACTAGGACGACCTTGGATGGATATCATTTCTTAATTTATAGATTAGTGGATTGTAGGCTTCAAAGCAATTCAAAATAACACTGGTAGGTGAGAACAGAAAATCTACGAAAACAGAACAGGATAGATGTAGAGGAAATACCACATATGGTTATAAAAAATATAATCATGCCTTTCTAATTTTGGCTAGTATTTTATTGGATTTGGTTTGGGTTGGTAGGGGGCTGTGGGTCGAGCGCATTTGCGGGTGATTTGTCTGCTTGTTCTTTTTGGGGCTTATAAATATTTGTGCTGTTTGGTGGCGGATTGAGTTCGGTAAATTTAATTTGATATGACATTTTTAGGAGAATTGGGTTCATTATAGTTAAAACTAATCATTCATTATTTGTTTATTATTCTGTAATATTTATTGTAAATTATAAATTTATTTTTATTTTTATTATTTAAAAAAACTAGAAATTTGAACACTCATTACTAAGTTACAAGAAATTTATTATTGATTTCAGGATGCTCTTGGATTATTTCTCGTTTAATTAGAAAATTGATTGTTAGTGTCAATTATTCTCACAGGTTTTATTCGGTAAAAGTGAAATTTGCTCCTACTCGTTAAAAATAGCTGGATTCCATTGGCGTTAGCAAAGTACTTGCAAGTACTTGTGAGTAGATGTTCAATGGAATGCAAGCCAGTTAGAAGTAAAACTTAAGTAACAAACATTTTGATTGAGTAGTTATGAGTAGCTAGAAATACTTGCGACTTATTTAATATTTGTCAGGAGAACTGAATTGGATTAATTAAGGCTAAACATTACATTAAACTGATTTAATTTAATTCAATAATAATTAATATTCCTTTCCGATCCCTCCATCTCGTTATGTGTAAAAGAGTGTGCGAATGGGATCGGCGTCAACCGGGAATCTTACTTAGGTTTGGTCGCACACTCTAATCAATCAAATTTCGTGCTTTTAAAATTTATCGATTCCAGATATTCGTTATTTTCAATTTCGTTATAAATATTTGCATATAAATGCTTTATCCGTTCATAGTACAAACTATGTTTAAACCTTTTTCCCTTATTTAAAACAAACCAGGTTGGTAATAAATTCAAAACTAAGTAGCTCGTGGGCAAACGATGAAAACAAGTCCTGAATCGCAAAGGTAACAGGAGGATTCCGTGCGGATTCGAAACGGAAAGTCCATAAATCTTCCAAAGGCCCAGCCATTTTAATAGTTAAAGGATAATGAAGCAGCCATAAATGAAGTTTCGATTTCAAATTATCATTGAATAGAATAACGTATTGCTCCTAATGTAGTTTAATTACATTTTTTAGTTGAAGAATAGGTTCTGTAGGAATCAGGAGGAGCAATATTACGCTACTATAGAAAAAGAACTTCTAGTCATTGTCTGGCCAACTAAGTACTTTCAACCACATTATTCGGCGAAAAGCCACTGATATGGCTTAATACGATTACGAAACCGTATACAAAAAAGGTGTAAAGAATTCCAACGCGAATGAAATCTCACGAATGCGATCCGAACCAAATGTTATCAGTATAACATAAACACTTCAGATTTTTCTACAGATACCCAGAACGCAGACAATGAACAAAATATTATATCGACTACCAATACGCCGATAAATCATTTTAGTTCTCAACTAGTCATAACCATTGATCCCGAAATTCTCGAAGGCTTAAATATTAAAGCCTCGTCAACTTTTTGATATCACCATCCGCTTTAATATTGGAACACAGATAACGGAATATCGAGTGACAGTAATAATGTGTGTTGATATAGTTTTTCAAATAGATACTGTAGCTTATTGCGAGAAATTCCCAAATTCACAAAAAAAACTATCTAAAAACTAACTAAACTCACGAATATGGAGGACGCCTGCACTGTATGTCCATCCACTTAAATTAAAGTATGAGATCACAGAAACATGAAAACGACCGCTTTAAACCCTTCATATACATTTCTGTTTCTTCCAAAGTCACGCATTTCTCACACTCCACTATATAACGTTATATAGATCAATAACTAACTCCTCCTGTTATTTTTGAGGACACCATTTTATCAAGTTTAAAGGGGATTTGGAGATGGCTCTGGTCTTGATAATAACACTCTTTGATAATACACACCGAATAACCGAGATAATCAAAACCCCAAACGTGATCATATTTGCAGATGACGTTTTGCGTACTATTAATGGAATGCCAGAAGAAACTTCAAGAAGACATCGATAGATTAAGTGAGTGGTGTGATCGAAATTCGTTAACTTAAATATTAAGAAATGCATAATCATGTCTTTTCATCGTAAATGAAATCCGTTAATCACTTCATACAAAGTCAATTGGGAATTATTGATTTACGTGTTCGTGTAACATTTGTTACTGACGATTTCGCAGTTTCAATCAGCATATTGAAAATTGTATTGCGAAGGCGAATGCCATGTTTGGATTTGTTAAACGATGGGCCGGTGAATTTAATGATATTCAAACCTTATGTTCACTCTATATCGCTACGTTCGATCTCAACTGGAATACGCTGCAACGGTCTGGAATCCAAACCATGCTGTGCACATAAAAATAATTGAAAGAATTCAATAGAAGTTTTTGATTTTTTTGTTAAAAACAGTGACTGCGGTACGACCACAACTTACAATTCTATGAAAATGTGGCTCGGTTACCTCCGTACTTAACAAGATGCACGGACTACAAAATATGCATGCTTGAAAATAGACGACTTCTCTTGGGTGCGGCTTTTATTGGTAACGTTTTGCCTGGTCACATTAATTCAGTTTACATCTTGGAAAACATATCAATTCGTGTGGCATGCAGAGTTCGTACCCACATTTTCGACTAGATTACACAATATTCTACCGTTATAGAATTCATGTTTTCATTTGTACTGCCATTGCCAGAGATCTCCACGGAATCTCGTCTACATTTTGTGACAGCTTACAATATTTTCTGTCTATGGAGCAATAGTGGGTCAATTATAATGAGCCTAACAATGATTTTTTGAAAATTTGTAGTTCCGTGAGTTTGACAAAAATATTATTAATTCCTTATACAAGATTTTAGCAATATCTCCAATTGGATTTTAAATTGACATTTCCAACCAAGCGACGAACCCGTTTTAATATATTTGTAGTATACATTACTCGCTTCTGATAAACGTTGTTATGCTAAATACATTTTTATTTGTTGGGAATGTGAATTTAAAATCTAATTGGAGATATTGCTAAAATCTTGTAGAAGGAGTTAATAATATTTTTGTCAAACTCACGGAACTTCAAATTTTCCAAAAATCATTATTAGACTCATTACAATTGACCCATTATTGCTCCATAGACAGAAACTATTATAAGCTGTCGCAAAATATAGACGAGATTCCGTGGACATGGCAGTACAAATGAAAACATGAATTCTATTATAGGCATAGCAAAACCCAGTTTAATTTCGGTTAAAACGAAACCAAAAACTGTAAACTCAATCAAAAAAAAAAACTCATTTATTCGTTGCTCGACGATTTTTTTTTAAACCTTAACCGAATTTAGCCTCATACAGCGATACGATAATCGATTGAGCTCAATAAAGTATATTGCCTACCCACAATTTATTTGATCTCGTTACCAAACTAACTCGATTTCAACCAGAATGAAAATTATTAGTTTCTATGAAGTCAGCTGTGTACAGAAGAACATTTTAGAAGATTCTCAAATTTTTCGGATTCATTTTGGAAGGATTATATCGAAACCAATATAGAATCGATACAGCAAATCAGCAAATACTACAGAATCGTGTAAACGCCCTGTATGATCGTTACGGAAGCTGTAAAATAATTCAATTTTATTCCAAGAATGAAAATAAAATCGCTTATGGTTGTACCAATAACAAACAGACCGATTGACCAATATATTTCAATCACCTATTTGTTTTATAAAAATTAAATTTTAACTTCTAAAATATAGATAAACCCCAATTTAAACTGGACAATTATATAAGATGACGCCTTCGTACAGAAAATCAATGGAAACACAACAAAAATGCTATAATTTACATTGTCTACGATTTGTCTACATACTCTACCAATTCTCGACATTTTTTACTCAAAAATTAATTATCTACGCTATTTTCGACACGCGTAGACGCACAACACTGCTTGTTACAAAAAAAGGTTCTTAAGATTACTCTCATACACAACTTTGTGACACAGAATTTTTTTAACCTATATTTTTACTGTACTGCTTCACTTCCCGCAGCTGAAGTCGATAGAGAAACTTATTATGCGTTTTTGGAGTACATGGATTCAGACCTAGAATACCGCACTGTGTTGGGCTTGGGGACGTAACCATATGTAATATATTGTCTAAAACAAATTAGAGTAACATAATTACAATAACACTCGAAATGACTGAGCTAATGAAGTAAAATAAATCAATATTGACAGGAGTGTTAGCCTTGTGGCACTAAAGTTGTTGTTAGTAAGAAATACTTCCCGTTACTGGAAAATATACCACTAGATAATTATACTTTACTAAAAATAAAATTAATCAGTGACGAACTTAACTGTTAAATTCAATTAGTTATGACCGCCGTTGCTCGTTGCTTAACTAATTGGATTCCGTGAACGATTTTTCGAACTTCTAACCTACGAGTAATTCCTTCAATAACACCAAACGCACAAATTTGGCCCGTTATTTATACAAAACTTAATTGATTGATCGAGAAGTGCGGTGGATGGGTGGAATGTGTATTTTAGTACAATAAATTAAGTCTCTCTCAATTAATTAGTTTTTGTAATATCAGCAAAATGTTTGCTGAATACCGCTCATTTGTCAAGTGTCAATCATTTAATTTATATTCACTTAGAGAATTTACATTTGTCACCGCATAATTGCAATGTATGTGGTGAACCACATAAAAAAAATGTAATTCCAGCATGGCTAAGGAACTAATTAATTTTAGTGAAGATTATATCTTCAAGGTGAAACTACTGTAACAATGGGATCGTATGGAAATGGGTTGCTAACGAAATATGATACAGTTCCGTAAAATTACTGAATTTTACGGGAATCCAGCATGCTAAGTGACATATGTAGTGAGATGCTGTACTAGCTTCATCTAATAGAAAAATACGTATGTTTTGTCTAAATTGGGAATTTAGGATGTTTAATACAACCAAATTTGCTTTGGAGTACTACAAATCGAACAATTTCAAATAATTTAATTTAACTTAAATTCAACCGTAAAATTTCAGAATTATAAATATTTTCCGGTTTGTACTATAAAAAATTAATAATAATTTAATAAATTGAATAAATTAAAAATATATTCCACACAATTCAAGTGAGTCCCATTCTCGGTTCGCTGCTTAACAGTTGCGGCCCTGCACTTATCACATCTGCGTTACAAAATGAAATTTGACACGGGAGCTTGTTTGCTCAAAGGATTGAATGGCATACTTAGAAGTCGCTTGAGTTAGGTTACTTTCATTTGATTTGCATTCGATTTACTCGGAGCTGATTGGGCTCTTAGCGACGTTGAACATTTCAAAATAAAATATTGATCGTTCTGCAATTGTGTGAGACCGAAGTAATAACGCAGATTGTCGGAAAAAGCTGTTGCAAATGCAGATTTTATTGGAGCATGCTTGATTGAAATGGAATCGTGTCTCATCCATATGCCCACATATGCCCATAGTTGCATTTAATAGAGTAGTATCAGTTCTAATGAAATAATAGAACGATAAATTTAACGATAACTTGACATCGAGGAGGAATGCGCCCATGCAAGTTAAAATCCATCATGAAAAAATCCCATACAAAAGCGAACATATTTTATTTTAATCAAACTCAATATGTTCACAAAAGTTACAATAAATTAAATTAAACTCTAAATGGGAATGGCTTTTAATTACGATAAAAAATTATTCAGACATTTTATCTCTAGCCAGTTTTTGGCTGGTTTAATTCGATTTCATAGAATGACGTGTGAATCGATTGCTTGTTTAATTTAATTGCTTGGACTTTTGGTTGCTGGAGATGAATCGGGAGGTACCGGGTTCGAATCCCGGTAGATTGCGATCTGTGATGAAAATGAACAAAATTGTGACCCCCTGTCGAATTGCAGAACCCATGGGCCGACCCATCTTTCATGCCAGTACTACAGGCTGGCATGGAGCTATGCAATGGTTCTACGAAAACATTACAAGATAGTATGAATACTTAAAGGCTAATAATATAGGCTAATTAAATACTCTAATAAAAAACTTTGGGCTCCACCCCTTCCAACTAAAATGATGGGTTCTGCTAGCTTTAGAAAAAGTTAGCACAACCCATATCAAAAAATAATTAAAAAACAATTGCAAAATTAAAGCTTAATTTTAGTCTAATTAAATGTCCAATTAAATTTTTTTATTCTGCTCGTTCTAGAAAAACGAAACTGGTACGAAACCCAAAATAGATTGACATACAAATAATTTTAGGCTCGTTATGGCCTAATCCAATGCCCCATTAAAAAAATTTTGGGCTCAACTCGTTCTGGCCGAAGAGTCAGGTCATCTAATCTAAAGCTAGCAGAACCCAAAGAATTTAAACTTTCGGTTAGATATCCTGAATTTTGGTCAAGAACGATTGGAGCCATTTTTTAATGGGGCATTTAATTAGGCCACAATGAGTCTAAAATTATTTGTTTGTCAGTAGATCAAGTTTCTCGTTCTAAATTCGTTTTTGGTTTCGATTTGGGTTCTGCTAGCTTTAGATTAGATGCCTGGAAGTTTGGTAAAAATCGAGTGGAGCTCAAAATTGTTTAATGTGGCATTTAATTAGGCCATAATGAGCCTTAAATTATTTGTATGTCAATTTATTTTGCTTGGCGTTCTTATTTCGTTTTTGGTCCGATTTTCTATTTACGTTCTGCTAGCATTTAAGTGATAACGCCTTATGCTGTTTCTAGAATGAACAGAATAAAAAAAATTAAATAGAGCATTTAATTAGCCTAAAATTAGCCTTTAATTTTGCAAGTGTTACTTTTAACACCAGACTTGGAAAGGCGATCAACTCTAGGTTTATTGTTAAACACCATTTTCTTTATTGTGTTATTATTATAAAAAGCAAAACTAATATTGTTATAATCGGACACGATGTTGCTAATCCGTTGGCTAGTTTTTCCTATATACTCTAAGCGACGCCAATTTTCCTGCGTTGGATTATCTGGTGGATAAATACCCGTTAGAACCTTATACGCTTTAGCTTTTTATTTAATAACTTTAATATAGTATATTAAGCTCTATGTCGTAATTTGAATTTGTCAAAGGGATGTTTATTAGTCTATCTATAAGTGAGTGGAAAGCTGACATTTTAATATTATGGGGATGGTTTGAAGAACTAGGGATAATAACGTCTGTATACGTGGGTTTCCTAAAAATTATGAAGTCTAACGAAGAATTAATCCTAGTTATTGTTATATCTAGAAAATTGATACATTTATTTTCTTCCCTTTCCAACGTAAAATCAATGGTGGGATACTGAGAATTTAACCAAGTAAGGATGGAGTTTAACGGTCTATCAGTTCCATTCCATGTCTATCAGTTCCAGGATTGTTGCTTGATAAAATCATTTGTTCGAAGAAATTCATGAAAATTTCAGCTAACAAAGGTGACAGAGGGGAGCCCATTGGTAGACTATCAGCGAATTTGAAATATGTATTATCAAAGCAGAAATAGTTTTGTTTAATACAAGTCTCAAACACCAACTTCAGTTCACGACGTAGGCCCTCATCTACAACATCCCTATCTAAGTAATTACAAACTATTTGAGATAAAGTTTTAATTGAAGTTGGAGTGAAAAGACTGACAACGTCAAACGAAACTAGTTTTGAATGTAGTGGAATGTCGACGTCTTGAATTTTGCTAATCAATTCTACCAAGTTCTTAACCGAGTAAGCCGAAAAGAAATTAGTATGATCATTAAAAAAGTTTATGAAACCCTTACATAGCTTGTAGGCATTGCAATACGCGACTATTGGTCTAATCGGGATGCCCTCCTTATGGATTTTTGGTAAACCATAAAGAATCGGAGCAGATAGATTCATGATAGAGTACTTCCAATCAGTTCTATTAAACAACTTTTGGCATTGGTTGATTCACTTACTGGCAGAAATCTTAAAAGACCTAGTTGGATCCCTACCTAGCTCTATTGCTTTGCTTCCTGTAATAAAATCAGAAATTTTATTACACTAATCGACTTTCGACAGTAATTGTATTGCCTTTATCCGCTTTACATACTATCAGATCAAGGTCACGTAGTTTTTTCTTTATCGCACTAATCACTTTAATGTTAGTATTAGGAGAAGCTAGAGTGACATAAGCAGCAGATGAAGAGTTAGATGGAGAAGAAGAGTTATCAATAAGTTTCTTTATTTGTAGTGCACATACTGAATTTAAGTTGGGTCGGCTGGTCAAATAGCATATGAATCTCAGCATTTGAATCTCTGCCCTACTGAAACCTACTGAGGACAAGTTCTTAAAACGTGGATGAAATTGGAAACCGGACGAACTACTATTACCTCTACGGTTAAATGGATAAGCCTTATCTCGCAACACATCCAGCTTAGCTTTTTGTTTCACATATTGAATCTGTGAAATTTCGGATACCTCTGTACGAAATTTTTTCTCCAGCCAATCTAACTCAATAGCATACCCTTTACGTAGCTCGTAATTCCTCTAATTACAACGGGCTAGATTGATAGCTCTTCTTAGTATAGTGAGGAAGTAAATTTAAGATGCATTATTCCACTCGTTTAAAAGTTTAAAACATTACTCGATCGATTTCGAATTGTTCGCAAAAGGAAATAAAAGAAGGTTTACCATTGACTACTTCTGGGTACTCCAATTTGAGGAAACTTTAGACAACCTAGGGATAGTGGCATACTTGACCACCGGATACTTGAAAGCAAGATTCCACCAGCTCCCGATGAACATTAAATTGAGTTTTAATAAATGATTCAATTACAGATACTGGTAGGAATTTTTTTTAAATGTTTAGAAAAGTGCAAGTGAGAATTCCTATAGAGGGACACCGAGTTTCTTGGACATATCTTAACCCAAAACGCAGTTAAACCCAAATCGGAAAATTAAAAAAATATTTCCGGAGATTGATCAAAATACACCAAAATAGCTAAACACATCGCGAAAGAATTTAGTGATCACCTTTACGTTAAACCCAAAATAGCCTATATGTACATACTACTTGCTGCGAAGCTAGAGTAGGAAGGCTCATCAACCATACTAATGATCCTACTATTGAAACACCTCAATAAAATGAACCAAAGCTATCGGCAACTACGAACCCCAAAAATTCAGGCATCAAAGAATTCCGAGATATTTGTATCTAACTAAGTATTGAAAATATGTGTAATTTTTTACCTATTTTCGGTAGTTGAGTTCAAAATGGGATTACAAATTTTTATTTATTATTTCTTGGATTAAATTTGAATGATTTTGTGAAAAGGCAGTAGGTGTTTTGAAGCACACTCTAGTGTAGGCCAGATAGACATAATGTATATGGCATAAACATGAAAAAGCTTTGTACTAATTACAATTGTAACACGATTTAATTAACCCTCATAACGCGTCCACCCATAAAAAATATATTTTATTGTATTGTGATTAAAATGAAAAATTACAAAAAAAATCTATTATTTAGGTTTGACAAAGACCCAATTAAATAAATTACTTTAAAACCACTCTCATGAAAAAGGGTTAAAGCATGATATCTTAACATTGTATAACAAGACAAAAAATATTTTTGTTTTAACCCAATGCCAAATTTTATGCTTCCTAATAATTCAACCACTCTAACTATATGACCGACCAAATTATCTGACAACAAATTACCGTAAAAAGCATTTAAAATGTTAGGTCGCTCCTAAACACAAAACCTAACGAGAACGAAATGATATACATGAGAGCAATGGAAAAACGAGCAGCCACAATAATTCGAGCTCTACTATGGAATATGGCGTAAAAGCACAAAACACAAAAAAACCAACAATTATGTATTTGCTTTTTGTGACAACAACAACACCAAATGATATGGGTCGTTTAAGGTTATTCGGGTCAGTTCATAAAAATATTTTATTTATAGCACCAAGAACTACAACAACGAATTTAGATTTTTGATTTTCTACTAAAATTTATTATTGTTCTTGTTGGTTTTTGGGTCTGGGTTGGTTTTCTTAATATCGTGTATTATGTCTCTAAATTCTAAATCGTTAAAGAGATACCGATTTTTTGTGACTTGTATGTAAGACAACAAGGTTTCAAATCAAACACCAAAACTGTCAATTTTTTGCGCTAAATTTTCTCAGAACTCATTTCAATTTAGAAGATTATGTTTAGCACACCAAACTAAAAAATCTTGCGGTAATTTGAGTGAAATTCTTTGATGTTCCATTTCTTTCATACAAACAAACACACATCTGATGAATAAATTAAGAAATATCAATGTTTTTTTTTATTAAATCGGATGCATGTTGAATATATGAATATCAAATGGAAGAAGATGAGTTTGTTGTGTATGTTATAGCTATTATGTGGTATTCATATCGTAATATGTATGTGATGAAGTTATGTGTGCATAAAAAACTGGTTTGTTTTTATAAAAGTTGACAGATAAATATGTAGATCATAATATAAAGGGTGTTTTTTTAGAGGTTCACATCTTGAAGTTGGCAACACTGTTTTGTTTGACAACCGATTTGACAGGTACAACTTGCTTTGTCAATAGTTTGATTTGCCATTTCATAAGGAATAGACTCACGCCAGAGCAACGATTGTTGAAATTTTTTATCAAAATAATGGCTCTGTTCGCTAAACTCATCGTGCATTACGTACATTATACGGTTGTCATAATCGTCCATCAGAGCGGGAAATTCGGTCCATTATGGATTGTTTTTGCACCACGTATACTCTAAATGATAATATACGCATCCAGTAAGACGTCCAGTACAGCGTAGCATTGAGGAAGACCCAAATCAATTAATTCGACCTCGTTCTCAGCAACTGGAGATCTTGGTTTACGTAATTACAAAATTCAACTTGTGCAGGAATTAAAGCCATCCACATGCCGGCAATTCGGCTGAAGCAGAAATTGATATTGGTGATGATTTTCTAAACAAAATTTTGTTGGCTGAATGGGTACGTTAATAAACAGAATTATCGGACTTTGTATGAAGATAAACTACAAGCCTTTTGCCGAAGCACTATTACATCCAGAGAAAATCACTCTTTGGTTCGCTTTATGGGCCAGCGGAATCACTGGTCTAAATGCCTTCATAAGCATTAATGGGTGTTAGGGTGCGATTCAATAGGGTAGGCATGTAAGTCATCGTGGACTATATCAACTCTGCAACTACGTAGAGACTACCAAATGTGTCTAGTATACCTCCATGCTATACTCGGGCAACAATTTTAATCAACGGCTGAGGCGAGTGGATTACACTATAAATATACAATATGCAATGAGTAAAACAGAAGGAAGAAATACCGCAGGTGGTACACCTACATAAAATACAAGAATATTCAAATAATAAACAGCCCGTTCCAAAGACGAGCAAGGGCCACTAGATCTGCTAAGAAAACTTTTAAATTCTCATTTGAAAATCTTAACATGGGGTATCAATTGTGAAAAGTATACCCAAAATGCTGAAATAACCAGATTTGCCTAGACATCTCTAGAATTATATGTTAATTGTACTAAAACATGGGGATACATACATGGTTTTTCGCATTGTTCAGTAAAGTCATTAAATTTTAACAAAACAAACACAATTGCGTTCAAAATATGAAAATGCAACTTCACAACCAAAACTTCCCAACATAGAAAAGCAATTATTCGACAAATTAATAAAACTCGATTAACAGAAGAAGCATTCATGCGAATTTATCACAGAGTGATAAACGACTATCCAACTTTGCGAACGCTTATGGATATTTATTTACCAACATATTCTGTAACAGAACTGGAACGGAAATTTTTGGAAACGAAACAATATTATGGCGAAACAACCAGAAATTATGGATACAGACTTTATAATGCACTTGACCAATACAAGGCCAGCTTTAAAAACAAGTATGGACAAATTGACAAGATTTACAACAAACATCTAGAATTACAAGCCGTGCAAACATTCAAACGAGGACTGCACAATATCATAACCAAAAATAAAATATAAACCAGCAAAGCCCAAAGTGAGCATATGGTCAACTCGATAATAGGCATACCAGGAACACAGCAACATGAATCATCAACACTCGCTCGAAAAAAGCAAATATATCATCCACCGCCGTATACTTGGAGCCATTTTAGCAGTCCTGCTATATCAAAGCCAACATCAACACTCAAACTTACAATTAAACAAATTTCAATCAAACGGCAACAGTTACTTAATAACACAACCGCGAAACTACAAGTACGAGCGAGAAAGACACACATTCAAATCCAAAGAAACCAAAATTGTTATTCCAGAAACAAGTAATACATTTTCAATCAGCAAAAAATCAATATTGACACACAAATCAATAATAACAACCAACCATCAATCCTGGTAATTGAGAAACCGAATGAAAATACTTATCAAATAAACGGAAACACCCAGTTCAAACAATTAAACGACATAAAAAATTAAGCAATTCCAGACATTTTTAAAACTAATTTAAATCAAATCAAATCATCACAACATTGCAGTGACAATGAGGATCAAAAGTTGCAAACCAGAACTAAATCATTGAAAACCAGCATCGTGTATAAAGGGACACATAACACCCTACTACACTGCAATAATGCATTATCAAATGGCGGAACCGGAGTTAAAAACGCGAAAACCCTCATAATAAATCAACAGGGACAAGTTTTGTTACCAACCGCAGTAGTTAAAGCCATAACTTACACGGGAAATCAGATCTAGCTAAGAGCATTAATCGATCCAGGATCACAGGTACATTAATCTCATCAAAAGCCGCTAACGTACTCAACCTTAAGAAAAAGAAGGTCAACGTTTCTATCTCGGGTATAGGAGGAGGTAAAGCAGGTGATTGCAAACATATAATCAATATACAAATCTTGCCATGATTTGAAACCGAGTTTCAACTAAATATCTAAACTTGATATTTGATAAACTCGACCAACAGTTACCGGAGGTGGACTTTGATGCAAGATGCTGGACCCATCTCAAACAAATACAAATCGCCGATCGTTATTATAACAAGTCACAACCAATTGATCTCATACTTGGTGCAGACTATTATCCAGCAATCATAAACAACAACATCATAAAAGGAGGTGAATTAGAACCAATGGCATGACAAACTGAAATCGGATGGATAATAATAGGCAGCAGAGCCGGCACCAGAACAAACCAACCAACAACAACGATAGCTACTAAAGGCATTGAAGATCAATTGAAATTACACATATAGAGGTAGATTCGATACCGGAAAACAGAAGTAATACGGAAGAGGAAGACATGGTTGAACAACATTTCCAGTTAACCTCAGAAAAGGGATCAGATGGAAGATATGTGGTAAGAATTCCATTCAACGATAATCATATCAAATTAGGAGAATCCAGAAAAAAAGCCGCTGCCAGGCTAACACAAATTGAAAATCGGTTCAAGAGAGATCCGTCTTTCAAGCAGTTATATCATCAATTTATGCAGGAATACACAAATCTAAAGCACATGGAACTCGTGAAGGAAGAGGTTGAAGTTCACAATATAGCAAGTAACACCTATTACATACCGCATCATAGTGTAATCAAACAGGATAGCACCACTACTAAACTTAGAGTAGTGTTTAATGCTTCGGCTAAAACTACGGCAGGAATATCTTTAAACGATTGCATGGAGAATGGTCCCAAATTACAAGATCACCTAGCGGATATATTATTGCGATGGCGAAAATACAAAATTGTAATGACGGTGGACATAGAGAGAATGTATCGCCAAATCTGGATAAAAGAACAAGACCAGAATTATACCAACGAATATTATGGAGAACTCAACCGTCTAAACCGATGACAACTTATAAACTTAAGACAGTCACATATGGGACCACAGCTGCCAGTTTCTTGACCATAAGAGGAATCATGTCAATTAGTTGGCGAATTAAAATTGCTAACAGATCGAGGTGAATTTAATTTACGAAAATGGTTCTCTAACTCAAATGAATTATTAAAACATATACCAAGAGAGCTACACGGTAAGGGTAATATGGAAATCAAGCTAAACGATTGCATCAAGACCCTAGACATTTTGTATGATCCACAAGAAGACAACTTTAAATTTGATGTTGCAAGACTTCAGTTATCCAGTAACCAAGCTACAAAGCGTTCATTATTATCCGAACCATCGAAACTATTTGATCCAATTGGATGGCTCGCTCCATTCACAATTACAGCAAAAATTATGATGCAAGATTTATGGTTAAGCGGAATAAAATGGGATGGACATCTACCAGAACATATTAACACAAATTGGATAAAATATAAGGCAGACTTAAGTGATATCAAAAACATAAAAATTCAAAGGATCAATACAACCGAAAATACCGACACAGAGATTCACGGTGTCGCTGATGCTTCGGAATACGCATATGCCGCTGCTATATACTGCCGAACAGTAAACGAACTTGGAACAATAACAACACAACTAAAGTGCGGTTGTCAATTCCTCGACTAGAGCTAAATGCAGCGTTATTATTATCAAACTACTTAAACGCGTACAAGAAGCCTTAAATCTAAACAACTGCAGGATGTATGCGTGGTCAGACTCAAACATTGCACTATGTTGGGTCACAGGCGAGCCAAGCAAATTTAAGGCATTCCCAGCAAATAGAATTTCTGCAGTAAAATCCTTGATACCGACCACAACATGCCATCACGTAAAATCAGGCGACAACCCAGCTGATATAGTTTCACGAGGCACACCACCATCCGCACTGACAAACAACAAATTATGGTGGGAAGGACCGGACTTTCTGCGACAAAATATAACTAGTTGGAAGGAAGTCAACAGTTCTTCGCCTACTTATACACATCATCGTGAAAAATTAGAAGAGAAAACTTCAAAACTAATGACAATAAGCAGACAAGAGCACGTATTGAATGAATTATTTGAGCGATGTTCAAATTACAAAAGATTAAAACGCATAGTTGCAAGCACGGCAGCAATAATCATAAGCAGCTAACAGGTATAGAACTTCGGGATGCGGAAACAACAATTCTCAAAGCATTACAAAAACAAGATTTTTCTAATGAAATTAGCTGTCTTAGCCAGGCTCAACAAATTAGCAAAAGAAGCAAGCGACTATCATTGAATCCAACTTTAGATGAAAATGGCTTGTTACGATTAAATGGACGAGTGCAAAATTAAGCATTATCAAGGTCGAGCAAAAATCCTATCATCCTGGATAAATACAACCTTGTAACACAAAGACTTATAAAAAATGATCATATCAGTACCTTACGTGGGGGTGCCCAACTAACATTGTCGCATTTGAGAAACAAATATTGGCAGCATCTTACACTGCTGTGTACACAAATGGGAAACTTACCATCTGCTAAAGTACGGCCGGGAAGACCGTTCGCAAAAACGGGCATCGATTATGCTGGCCCCATTCAAGTAAGAACAACCAAGTCAAGAGGTTACAAAACTCGCAAAGGTTACATTGCACTATTTATCTGCATGGTAACAAAAGCGATTTAACAACCGAATCATTCGCGCAATAACCACATTACCGGACGAGATCGCCACTATATGATAGCCAACGACGAAACCAATTGGCATTTCATATCGCCCATGACCCCCCATTTCGGTGGCATATGGGAAGCTGGCATTAAATCTATCAAGTTTCATTTAAAACGAATCATAGGAGAAGCAACCCTCACCTTTGAGGAGCTTTACACAGTAGTTACACAAATCGAGGCATGTCTAAATTTTCGCCTGCTAACTCCACTCAC
Source organism: Nephrotoma guestfalica (assembly GCA_963691935.1). Taxonomy (NCBI): domain Eukaryota; kingdom Metazoa; phylum Arthropoda; class Insecta; order Diptera; family Tipulidae; genus Nephrotoma; species Nephrotoma guestfalica. The sequence continues at coordinate 66,590,158 of OY829913.1, read as the reverse complement.
CAATAATCCAACAGATCTATCAGCTTTAACACCAGGACATTTTTGATAGGTGATTCTTTCAAGTAACTGGCGGTCGCTGATACAAATAACATCTCTATAAAAACAAGATAGCACCTTGTTGAGAAAATGGTGCAAGGCTTTTGGAAAAGTTGGCCCTCTGAATAACTCCACCAACTTCAACAACGAACTAAATGGAAATGTAGCCAACCGAATCTAAAGTTCAACGACTTGGTGTTACTAAAGGATGACCAACAACCAACCACACATTAGAAACTAGGGCGAATTATCGAGACACATGCCGGAAGCGATGACTTAGTTCGAGTAGCTACGAGAAGAAGTGCAAGAACAATACCTTCAAGCGGCCAATTGTGAAATTGTGTAAACTACCAATTGAGGAAAATTTAAAGGATCTAATGCGCATGAAAGCAAACCAAAGTGAAGAGGAGCAGGAGTCGCAAATATCCAAGAATTACGAGAGGATTCTGCGGCAGTAACCTCATCGAGAAGTGAAAAACCAGGGCAAATTGAAATAGCTGACGCTTGCGACGTTGACCATGTGTTGCATTTTGAGACTCGCTCAGGTCAACATAGACATTACTCCATTCAACCATTCTACAGGCATACACTTTGAATCAATAGGCAGACTCGAGGTGGTAGCCATGAAATGGTCACTAATAATCTATTATAATATGAGTAATTACTGGGAGGAAATTGAAGCATTCAAGACCGCGCGAAGTCAACTGAAGAAGTCATGCATAGACGTTGTTGAAATAAACTGCGAACAAATTCAATGGCAGTTCAACAATTTGGAGGCATATAATGAATTATTATTCGCGAGCAACAAGAAAGTGCGCGGACCAAAACGAGGTTGAGGCGACACAATAGGCGTTGTGTTAGGCTACATGTTTGGGATTCTTACAGAACGTGAAGCAAGAGATAAACAATGATCATCAGCATCAATTAAAGGCACTGATTGATGCTGATGAAGCCATAAAGCACATAAGAACATTTTGCACCCTTCATTACTCTCCCCGGCTCAATTGGACCAAGAGCTCGGAATTATTAAAAGACATATACCATCAACAATCACGAAGATGCGCAGTAGAGTAACTCCAAGAAACATTATAGTAGAACTCACCATTCCATTAATATTTACGCGGGAGTACACGTTGTTAGCCGTTTTCCCAGTGCCTAATATCAAACACAAGAGTTCGCAGTCTTACATCGACACCAAAGCAGAATAATTAGCAATAGATGCTCACCTGGAACAGCTCGCATTAATGATTAGAGAGCAAGTAAAAAATTGTCAATCATTTCAAGGAAGAAATTTTTTGTGTGAAATATCGTCAATATATAACATCTTGAGCCGCCAAGCTCAGTGCGAGGTGGCAATCCTACAACATGTCATTTCTGGGATCCTTTTAGTCTACGGTGTCATTTAGGGCATCAAATGTATAAGACAAAGACGAGCAAATCCTCGCCCACCACTATCGCCACTTCAACGTGCAGAAGTCTAATCATCCCAAGTAGGCGTCCCGGAATATGTCGAGTTCAACATCAACAGGGCATCGATCTGCACAAATATTATAATTGTTATGTAGTATGTATACAAGTAAGCATGCTTGTAGCACTTACTTCTATTCTCAATAATAAACCAGAACGAAATTATATCAGTAACGTTTTAATTTTATTCTCAAAAAATTTTAATTCAGAAATAGAGCGGTAAGCTCAATATCATCTGAAATTAAACACAATAAAAATGTTAATAAAATGTAATAAGCAACAGTGAAGTTTAAAATGCCCTATCCCCAAACCACTCCCCACGACAGGTGGGTACATTAAAACTTGGGTTTAAACTTTTTAATTTGAGGTTGAAATGAAGCTCCATGGAGCCGAAATGGTTCCATTAATATAGAAATCATTGAATTTTGCTGAATTCTAACAGAAACAATAATTCTCGATATAGTCTACATTTTCTACATTGTCGACGTCATTTTTGGATTGTCTACATACATTCTCTACACTGTAGATTCTCTGCTCTGTAGATCTAGCCAAGATAACTACGGAATTAAAACTATCAAGTTCAAAAGCCAACCATAATCATGTTGTAGCCAATGGTAGTCACATACTTTACGTCGCCACTGCCAATGTTACAAAAAATACCTGAATCTAACAAAATTGCTTAAGTAGACTGGTTAAAGACACCATAAATTAAATGCATGTATTATAAATTTAACTATTGTTGTGCCGTAAACAACATTGTAAGGTACGTACATTGTAATTTCCTGTCTTGGGAAATTCTGCACACATATTTTCAATGTTCACGTACGACTAATTCCGATAATTTTATTTATTTTCTATACATACATTTGAAAATCATTAAATCACAAATCATGATAAAAAAAATAAAAAAAAATTACAATTTTATTATCAATTTGCAATAAAATAAAAATTACAATACAATTTTCCAATTTCCACACACATACACAGTCACAACAATAATGACAACAACAATAAAAGTTGGTAGTAAAGTAGTTAGTTGATACAAATATTTATGTTTTTCTATGCTTCCCGACATTACATCCACATACATACATATACATTTTAGCAAGCAATTCCATGTAATGCAATTTTCCAATTTTTATTTTATTTAAATTCAAATTGGAAAGAAATAAAAATGGAAAATTATAGAGTAACAAAACTGACATTTTAGCTTGGTACACAAGTCACGTAAAAATATTCTGTCATTTAATGTGTACGGCAACATTTCGCAAACGAACAAAAGTTATGTAGTTTTATGCTTCATATTCGCTTGATCTACCACTAAGTATTCAATTTATTCAAAATACGAGTTGATTGAATCAAATTTATGCATTATTTGGACGTGATCATAATTTTGTGCCAGTGGTTTGTGATTTGTTGTTGTCAGATATGAATATTAAATATGATAATGATTTTCGCGATTTTAGAATCAGTTATTGTTGTCTACCTCTATATCGTTGCGATATGGCGTACATAATTATGGAAGGTGTCGATTGAATTAGTCTTAGCGGTATGGTTGGCAATAAAATATTTATATTGAGCCATTCTGAATTTTTTGATATATTTTACTATACAAATAATCGTAAAATATACGTGATGTGTATATTTTGAAGGTAATATTTATGCCATTGCACTATACTTCGACGTGTGTACGACAATGTTGCATGTTGCCACGACAAATTGCTATTTTGTACTAAACTTGCGCAGCTTATAGGAACTTAGCTGATACGACTGCATCTCGGAAACAAATGGTAGGCTGACAGTTTTAATGTAACAATGACATTGCTGTAGAATAATAACGATAATCAATCTTTTCAAAGTCCAATGACCTAAATTAGCCACCGCAGACATATAACCATAGGTCAATAGAATCACTATGGGGCTACTTCAAATCAAAAGTGTTAAATAAAATCAAACGCTCGAATGAAAGTTAATGGCTCGAAAATGCCCAACCTCTAACGGTCGTGAACTGCTCGATATCCTTTTTAAACGTATCAGAATAAACTTAATACTTTTAGTTACGATTTTAATATTTTTCTACATCAGAAAAAGTGTTACAGATTCATCTAAATATGCTGAGGTCTTTTTCACGGTGATTTTGCTGACTAGATCTCAGTGTTTTGGGTCGTGGGGAAATTGAAGCTTGTATACTCCTCCTGGCCTACACTGTGGAACAGAACACAAATAAATAAATACTGAAACTAAATTGAATTTAGACTAGAATTAAATCGGCCGAAATTTGAGAAAAGTGTGTAAAAAAATAATGACCGGGTGTGTCCACCGAGGAACAACTGGATCCCTTCGAATGACAAGTACAATGTCTGCTGAAGAGACCCTTCGAATGACACATCGACCCCTAGAGGCCGATGTCCAGCCACAACGAAGCAGCATCAGAGGGTAGGGACGTCTCTCCAACAGACAGAGCCTCTCTTCACCAGAAATCTCCCACATTACACACTTCGACAACTGGAGACTGCCGAAGTGCCACGGGGAGACCGTGCAGATTTTTGGGTCGTCCCCGAATGAACGACACATATGCTAGACTCAGCACTCCAACCTTGTGGATGTCCTGCCAAGGGGATGACTGGGAGTGGCAAGCTCAGCCTGCAAATATGGAACCGACACAAAATAAAATTTCTCCTTCCATCATATCAAACCGAAAGAACTTTAGTCATTTATTTAGAGAAGAAGAATAGTAATGGAACACCACTAAAGCCGATGAATGGAAAGGAAAAGAAAACCGAATGCCAGAAAACGCCGTGCTTTTTTTTATGACCTAATTTTCACCATTAATAAGTAGAGGAAGGAAGGAATGAGAGAAAAGAAAAAGAAAAACTGATAGCTGAACTTGAAGAAACCGATAAAAAAATAAACAAAACAAAACAAACATGATCGCTGGCCTTGAATAAATTGTTTAGCGAAACCATTGCGCACCCTCGCTCGCGCGTGCCAATTGACCGCTATTCGGTGTTCGATTACACAATTAAATCTTGAAAATTGAAAATTAAAAATTAGCAAAATGGAAATGGAAATTTGAAAATAGGAATTGAAAAAAATGAAAAAAGTGTTGAACCAAAATAAAGAATTAAAAAAAAAAATTGTACCTTCTTGACCTTCAGAAAGATCCTGCCAAAAGGGGTTGTGGCGACTTCTCGCCGTTAATCCATAAAAATTACAAATGGTAAATTTTATTCTTCTTCAGCTTACAAAAATAAAGCGCACATAATTTAATTGTTTTTTTCACATAACAAAACAAATTTACAATAAATTACGGTAATTTTCCTCGACCGCATCGGCCATTTTACTTCAAAAATTACCACTATACTTCAATATTGAAAACCCGTCTGTCTAATACCAAATGCAACACTAGACTTTAACTAAAAAAAAAATTCTCGAAATCAAAAAACATCTAGAAGAATATTTTTTTGTTAGTGTTTCACTCACTCTTATCACGCATCAATTGTACACAACAAAACGAGCAAAACACAACAAAAATATTTTCTATATCTCCGCCGGTCGCACACACGCACAAGGTGTACACATTGGTCTTGCTCTACAATTCATTCGACGTTAACATGAACACTAGATGTGAATAAAGAAGCAAAACAAGATATTAAGGCTCATTTCCATAGAAACAAAATATTTTAGTACTAATGCCATATAACAGATGGAACTGCAATTAGTAAAATGCCTCAAAAATTCAATTGCAACGAATTCAAAATGCAAAAACAAGATTTAAAATGAAATGATGTTATGACCCCACAAGGAGTCGTCACAAAAGTTATAATTAATACAGATGGAGTAATACTTTGATGTCCACTCTGTACAAATTGATAACAAAACATAAAGATGATAGCTTCCGAAATAAAGTGGTCACCAAATCGTAAAAGGTATAACGATTAAGTTTTTTTACAAATTAACTGTAGAAGGTTGATCATTTAGTAAAATTAATTCAATTTCGCTTCAAAATCGTACTAAAATAACTAAAATCCACTATGAAAATGGTGGACATGAGCTCCTCACAGAACATCATGAGCTCAAGGATTGATCCTCACAGTCTTGTTTAGTTTAATTGGTCTAAGAATTAAAACCGCAAGATCTTAACTTCGACAATTGCAGATTAGATCAGAAAAAAGTGCTGGTTTTAAAAAAAAATATTTTGTCTGATGAATCGAGGTGAGGTTATCTTCAAGACGTTGGCAGTTTAGTTTCGACCTAATGAAAATTTGAATTTGTTATCAGGTGCCCAACTAAATTTCCGGGTTTCACACATAGATGGTGCTAGCGACATATCTAGTTGTCATTTATGTCAGAAGTTGTATTTTGATCATAGCGTGGACAGCTGTTAACGATAACCAGTGGTCATACCAGCACATATACGTGTCGTTAATGCCATAATAAGTGAGAGTAAAAAGCATTACTACGTTGAACAGTTTAATGACAATGGTACTAGTGTCCGCAAAAACTGGCAGTCAGCAAATGATTTGATACATGAGCACCCCGAGTCTGCTGAAACCAAAGAATTAAATTGTAAGTCGAGTGGTGTGATCTCTGATTCAAGTGCCATTGCTAATGAGTTTAACAATTTTTTTTGTGCGAGTAGGTCAATCCAGTTGTTCGACTGTTACTTTGGATGAGTCGGTAAAACATAGATTGGTGATAGAAAACTACAATACGACGAGGAGCTTTTGTCTTTTCCCAATTTTCCCTGGTGAATTATATGCAATTATCAATTCGCTTAAGAATAATTCATCGTCCGATTTCGATGGTGTTTCTAATGTACGGTGTTTCTAACGTATTAGTTAAGAAGATGGCTTGTTATCTTATGGATGTCATCATTAATTTAAGTGTCAATACAGGGATTTTTCCATTAGCCCTAAAGCGAACGGTTAGTACATTTTCTGAATAAAAATAATTTTCTCTCTCCACTGCAATTCGAGTTTAGGAAAAATAAGAACACGGAACAAGCTATTTTAACAGTTCTGGAACAAATAAGTGGGAACATTGATTTAGAGCTGAAGTCCTCTGGTCGATAAACAGATAACTAAAGCTTTTGATAGAGTAGACCATCCTCTTAAGGAAACTTTATTATTGTGGCTTTCGGGGAATGAACCATAGCTGGCTTTGTAGTTACCTATCTGATCGATTACAAGTAGTGCGTGTCAATCGCCAACTGAGCGGAGAACGGCCAATTAAGGCAGGAGTTTCTCAGGGATCGGTGTTGGAACCCCAGTTATTCCTTGTTTACGTGAATGTAATTTTCCGAGGCCCTTGGTTCAAGCTAACAGGTTAACATATCAGGGACCGAACATGATTTAGATTTACTGGCGGAATGGCTTAAAGCTCACAACCTACTTTTGAGTGAGAAAACTAAAGTAGCTCATTTAAGGGATAGCAAGGAACTATCTGATGCTCTTTCTTTCCATGGTTTTGCCTGTAACAAAGCTCAGACTTGCACTTCGACTGGCTGTTTAAGATTAGTGTAGTAAATGAAATTAGATATTTAGGTATTTTGATTGATGCAAATCTAAATTGGATGGACAAGATTGAGGGCTTGAAACACAAACTATTCTTAGTATCGAAGAAGATGTATGTGGAGGTTAGTTTATTATGCCCTAGTTGATTCTATTCTTCTTTACGGGCTGGCGTGTTGGAGGCGAGTGCCTGTAAAACATTAATGCGTTAGCTTTTGTTTCGGGAGAAACATATTACCCGCATAATGACTTTTCATGATGTGCTATCTCCTTCTTGACCTATTTTACGGGCTCTGGACATCCTGCCACTGAGACACAGGTTTGTCTTCTAGCTCTTAGCAACATGTCTTGTTTGCCTCATTTCTATATTAAAAGTGGAAATACCTTTGTCACTTATTTTGGCTTCGGTCTTCGAGTGAACTCGCAATACAGAAAACATTTCCCTAACTGGAGGTTAATTTTTCGTAGATATTTCTTCAATATGGTTTCACCCATCATCTTCAATAAATTACCGATTGAAATTAGAATGTCTGGGAGCCTCTCGGTCTGCTCTAAAGCCCTTAAACAGTATTTAACTGCAACGCAAGACGTAAAAATTGGTTAAAATAAAGTTGGTTATGAACATAAAAAAATTTCGCAATGCAAAGATATTTTTTCTAGAACGAAAATTTCGAGTTTTGTGCCAAACAAACAGAATTTTCTGAAGGCTTTGCGTTTCTGTTTCAACTTGAATAAAATGCAGCTGAAGCACGTAATTTGCTTGAGGAGGCCCACGGCGAACATGCACCATCGAAAACAACCTGTAAATATTGGTTTAAACGCTTCAGAAGTGGTGATTTCGACACTGATGACAAGAAGCACTCCGGAAGAGTAAAAACATTTGAAGCCGTTGACCTGCAAGCGGTATTAAAGGAACAGGCTGAGCAAAATTAACTGGAGAAATAAGAAGAAGCTGGACATGTTTGTACTAACATTCAGCTGTGATGAAAATATAACTGACATTTATAAGATCACTAGTATATATATTGGGTTGCAAAGTGGAAATTTAACCACTTAGATGTCAAGCATATGAACACACACAAAAATATTGTGGCAAACTTCCAAGGTGTGTTAAATGTACCAGGCACCACTTAACTGTAGAATCCGACAATCCGCAAGCACATCTAAAATATGTACACTGTAGACAAAGCCATCCTGCTAATTATCGAGGATGTGTTGTTGCAAAGAAAATTCAGAAAATTAAAATCTAAAGGATGAATAAAACTCACATCAACAAAACAAGGCAATAGGCAACCATTTGGTCACCATCTAAGAACTCAATAAACCACATTACAAGACAGTCTCATGAAACTAACAAAATTTGATGAGCGGCTACAAAAATTGGAAGATAGCGCATTGGGAGCTAAACCCAAATCCACACAAACATGAACAGCACAATGAAAATCAAGTCATGGAATGCAAATGGTCTGCTCCGGCATCAACAAGAACTACAAGCAGTCCTCGATATTGAGTATCTAGATAGATGTGTGTCTTATTTCGGAAACACATTTTACTAAGCAATCCTACATATCATTTAAAGGCTATTGCGTATATCACACTACTCATCCAGATAATTCAGCCAGAGGAGGAAGTGCAGTCATCATAAAAAAATATCCAACTTTTTGCAGAAGCAAAGTGTGAAAAAGAAGAAATTCAGGCCACAGTGGTTTGTATAAAAACCAACAATTTTCCTATTGCTATCCACCAAGACATTCTTTTAAAAACAAACAATACTCAGAGTTCTTCAAGCGTCTGGGAAAAAGGTTCATAATAGGTGGCGGTCAAACTAGAGCTCTACAAGGCAAGAAAAGACTAAACAATCTTACTCAACAATTAACAAGAGAAATTCACAAAATAAAAAATGAGTCGGTTAATTTCTACTTAAGTAAGTTGACGAATGTCAGTAATATGGATTACTTGCTCTGGAAAGCAACTAAAACTCTGGAAAGGCCAATAATGCCGACCCATCCTATCTGGAAAATGGATGGCATATGGGCAAATAAAAACTGAAGGATTTTTTTGCTAATTACCTTGAAAATATATTTCAACCTCATGAATGTCAATTACGAGAAACATTGAATGAGAACATAATAGAAATTCTCAAAGATGTCACACCTACATCGCCTACTGAAGTGCCAAGCGACATTAAAAACAATTTAAACTTAAAGAAAGCACCAGGGTTTGACCAGATTACCGGAGAAATAATGAAGCAAAGTTATCTAATATCATAAACTCTGCATTCAGGTTAAAATATGTGCCAAAGTGTTACTTTGGAAAGTGGCTGAGGTTATCATGATTTCCAAACCAGGAAAACCGCCACATCTAATAACATCATATACGAGTAGGCCTATATCGTTGCTTCCAATAATGTCTAAACTCTTTCAAAAGTTCGCAGTATTCCTTGATGTAGCGCAGGCTTTTGCCACAATCTTAAATTAATCCTACCTAAACAGTACAGCATAATATTGGAATCGTATGTAACGGAAAGATATTTCAGGCTTAAGCAAGAAGATGAATATTCTAAGCTTAAGGAAATAAGAGCAGGAGTTTCACAAGGAAGTGTACTTGGGCCACTTCCATATTTACTATACACCCGAGATGTTCCAATTCCACAAACAACAAGATAGCCACTTTCGATGATACCACAGCAATCATGGTAGTAGGTGATAATAACTCAGATACAACAGAGAAATTACAAACCGCCATAGAGCAAGTACACAACTGGACAAAAAATGGCGAATAAAATTAAATGAAACCAAAGTACAAAAACCAGTATATTTAAAATATCTTAGTATGCTATTAGACGCTAAGCTTCGCTGGAAAGCTCATGTACAGAAGAAGTGAGACGAGTCTGGATTAATATATAGTAAAATGTATTGGATACTGGGAAGAAAATCTCATCTATCAATCCCTAATAAGCTTCTGCTTTATAATCAAGTATTGAAGCCTGTCTGGACTTATGGTATTTTGCGGGTTTTTTTGTGTTACCAGGTTGGCTATATCAACAGCAAATGTTGATATTATTACATTGTCGGTAACAGGTAAGTCTGCTGAGTACAATAAGTATAAAATTGGTCCCATAACGCTTCCTTGTGGGACTCCCGCGTTTATATCATTTAGGTAAGTGGTTGCATCTTTTTGCTGGACCATGTATTGCCTTTGGAGGATATAGTTTCCCTGAACGAGTGAATATTTATCGGCAGGAGCGCTTTAAGTTTGTATATTAGTTCATCGTGCCAAACTTTTTCAAATGCTTGTGCAATATCCATTAAGACAGGAGATCAGTATTGCTTTGTCTCAAAGGTCTGTCTGATTGCATTTATCATTCTATGCACTTGCTTTATGGTACCATGTTGGTTTCGGAACCCAAATTGATGGTCTGGAATGATTTGCCTTTCTTCTAATACTGGTTTCAGATTTTTTATTAACATTTTTTCGAACAGCTTTGAGATTGTGGGAAGCATTCTTATTGGACGATATCACGTGATTTGAGTTTTTTTCCCCCAGGATTTTCATTTTTTCAGTAATAAGTGTCCTGACGTCTTTTTCAGGCTAATGCATTCAAATTTTACAGGTTTAAAAGACGAATCATCATCCATCTGGTGAGGCAGCACGATGTTATTAGTTCCTTCGTGTGGTGAAAACATCTTCTTTAGATGTGCAGCGAAAGCATTGGCTTTTTCTTCATCGTTCTCGCCTAATTTCTAGTTGGTAGCCTAATCGGTGGGCTCGACTTTATAGACCTTTTCAAGGGTTTTGTTGCCTCCCACAAAGAATAGTCAGTCTTCTCTGTTGCCGAGAGTTCACTTAAATAATTCTGGACACATTGGTTTTCTTCTTCCTGCAGTGCAAATTTCAAGATTTTGATAGCTCGATTTAATTTGCATTTCAACAATGGCAATTTTGTTTGTTGCTGTTACCGTCGAATTTTCCGCTTCTCCTGGATTTGTGACTGGATATTATTTGATAATTTATTTATATTTTCAGAATTGTTGATGATTGGTAAAGCCTTTCAGCTGATATTTCCAGTGCCTCTGTTAGCTTTTTTGCACCCACATCGATATCTGCTGGTGTTTTTAGCGGGATATCAAGATGACAATTTTGTTCGACTAATCTCCTATATTGATTCCAATCGGTTCGTTTGTTTGTCAGAAATTTCGGTGTTTCTGATTTTAAGACAACATTACTCATTGTTACTGTTATGAGTGAATGATCAGACGACAGATCATAGCAATCGGTGGCCTTAACATACGTACGCTAGATCAGCTACTTTCTTTTTATCCGCGGCCCAGTAAGTACGATGACCGGTAGATACACAAATCCAGGGATCGTTCCTCTATAGCTTCATAAAGTTGTGTGCCTTTAGGCGTTGTTAGTCTTGAACCTCATTGAGTATGTTTGGCGTTGTAATCACCCCCCGCGAGAAATTTATTACCCAGCTGACCAAAATAATCAATAAACTGCAATTTTTTATAGCGTGCTTTAGAGTACACTGCTGATATCACAAAATTACCAGATCATTCCTTCAGGCAGATGCTCGTTGATTGGATGTAATATTACTCATATTTCATAAGTTCATAATGTTTTAGTATTCTCTTAATCAATACAGCAATGCCACCGTGTGCTTTGCCATCCGGATGCTTAGTTTCATAAATAGAGTACCCATTAATTTTGAAGTATTGTGCTCAATGTGAAATGATTGAACCTCCGCTTTATGCTGCGCTAGGCTGTTTGAATTCCATATTGCTATTTTCAGGAGAGTCATTTTTGATTTTATACAACTATCTGCATCAGCGTGTTCATCGCCATGAAGCTTTGCATCATACCAGATAGCTTGTTTAAAGCTGATGAGATGTTTCCATCCTCACTTGCCTTTACTTTTGGAACGGCACCCTTAAGTACACTTGCGTCCGAAACCCCGTGATGCACACTACTGTTTACATTTATATTCTGGTTTCCATTTTGAACTTTAGCTTCTGATTGTAATTTAAGCAAACGTTATTCAGCTCGTTGACTAGGATTAATTCTCCTTTTCAATTCAATATAAACTGGGCAACCTCTATAATTCGCTGTGCTGTGTGGATGCCATCACAGTTACTGCATTTTCTAACAGAAGCTTGAGTTTTACTTTTATCGCATTTCGATGAATTATGGATATGACCACAGATTACACAAACATCGCTCAAAGTGCAATAAGCTTTATTGTGGCCGTATTCTTGATACTTAACACACTGTACCGGTCCATTTCTTTTTCTGGGTTCTTCAACAGTAATTCTTCTATGTAGAAGATATTTTAGATATTTTTTCATCTGGTTCTAATTCCAGACGGAATATGGCTGTGGCACCTTTTTGCACTGAAGTTTTTTTCAGCGAGAGCAGCTTGTATCCTTAGTCGTCGAAGCTCTCAATTATTTTTAACATCACAACCAACCCTTTTTGGCTCTTTAGTTGATAAGTATAGTAGTGTTTTCTCACTTGACGGCTGAATTTTGGTTTCTTTATATTTCCTCGTTTAACCCCAGAAATATAAAAGTTACCCCCCGTTAAAGTGTCGATGGTTCTTGCAAGATCTCTATTTGGTTCTCCCCTCAAATATGTAGTTTGGTGGCGGTTTCTCAGTTTTTGATGTATTATTTTTTGGTACAGCATATTCAGATTCTAATTAAAAACGAAATAACGAAGAAGAGTTATTTTAAAAAAAGAAGGATGGTTTAGTAGAAGCTTGAGCTTTGTAAATAAGACAATGAAGTTTTTAAACTAAATGATTTTAGTAAAATTTAGTATAAACTTGAATACTCGTACCTACATAAAATTCAAGAATTTATTTTTTGTCCAAAAAACAATAATTTTGGACACGCCCATAAATTTCTGACTAAAACTATAAAAATTTCCAATAATTTAAAAGTGTCCATGAACTTCACACCGTTGACACAAGTCACTTTTTTAAATTCGCATTTGGGGTGCTAACTTCACCACTTGCCTCGTTGAAGTATGTATAATGAAGCTAGCCCGATACTCAGCCCGAAAAAACGCGATGGCAACACTAAACTATCACTATCGTGAGAGTTTACTATCCCAATCCGAAAAAATGTCACTATCGTGACAGTAAAAAGTATCATGATATAATGTCATGAAATTTATAACATTCTTTAGCCCCAAATTTTAAATTTACTTTTATGTATTTTTAAGATATATTACTATGCTTGGTGGCATAGACAGACACTTCATTTATATGAAGCTAGCCCAATATTCAGTTAGCAACTATAACTATCGAGAACATTTTATATTCGAGCCCGAAAAATAGCACTGTCGCGACAATAAAATGTGGCATGATAATCTGTAATGATATTTAGAGAAATCAGCCTGAAATTATAAATATAACTTTTAAATATTTTTAAATTATCTCTTCAATTGTTAGAAAACCTAGACAGCCCAAACCTAACCTGAAAGCGACGATGAGGAAACTTAATTAGCATTAAGTGATTGACCACTATGAGTCTAGCAAGAACCTTAAGCCCAAAATTTAAAATTGATGTTTATGGATATAGTCACAAGCACTTGGCATATACCGCCGGATTCGTTGAAACTTTGATTATAAACGCGATGATTTACAGAAATTTTTTATCTGGAACTATCTGGATATAGTCAATTGAATCTCGACTCACAGATTCAGTATATTTTGTGTCATGGCATAAATTGTATATTGCCATAAGTAAAAAAATAAAATTTCGGGCTGAAAATTTGGGTTAGCTTCACGGAGGTCGTTGAAGTTACTATGCAACTATATCTGGGCGTTCGCAAAACTACCGTAGAAATAACATTATGCAAATTTTCTCATATACGTACGAATGTTTTCGGCGCGGCGAGATTTCCATAAAATTCCCATAAACAATTATTATGATTTTAGATTGAAAAATTATAACAAAACCAAAAAAAAATAACAGACGAAGCATAAATTTATTCATGTTTTCTTGTCAATGTGCCATGATTGATGGATGGTTGGATCTGTGTGTTCCGAGATGGATTGACGGAATAAATTGAATTTATGTTTTCACGACGCGAATCGATAAAATTGAATTTTTGTTTTATTATCCCCGGAACATAAATACATAACCATAATTATATGTTGTAAAATTTGTTTTTTTATGATCGAAATCTTTATGCAAATTAACCGTGTACCATATATTCAATAGGTATACAAAGCTCTCTGTGTGTTTATTTATTTATTGATTTAAGATGATATAACGAGTGTCATCGTCGTATATGGGAGCTTAAAGCGTGTGAATTTTTTTAACTTGTGTATATATTCTTGTCCCAAAACGACAACGAAGTAGCAAAGATGTATAATTTGTCGCAGCGTATCTTTTTGGGTTAATTGAATTTATACGAAAATTGTTTGTGATGAAATTTTTTTGTCGTCACAGTCAGTATGAAATGAGTTATTTCACCTTAGGGATCAAAAAACATTTGCATTTTATTTATAACCAATATTTAAACTAAAAATTATAAATTATTATTATTACGTGTTATGCATATTACATATAATATGGTCAGAACTTCCTGTCTGGGGAATAAGGTACCTATCAAAATAATGCGCCAAGACCCAGATTTGATTTGCTCATCTCATCTCCGATACACAATCGCTCTAAGATATGGTTTGAATTTAAATTGACTCCCAAAATAAATAATTTCCGAAAACCGGCAAGAAGACTACTAGAAATAAGAAGAAGATGCTAAAAATGAATTTAAATGATCTTGTAATTTAATTAAAAAAGCAAAAAATTGTGTTTTTTTTTCATAAAAGATTTCGGGATTTTGAAATTCTTAAAAGACCAGATGTCAGAAGATATGAATTTCAAATTTAATTAATTAAATCATTTTTGTGCGGTTTGTTGCTCTGTTTGTGCTCTTTTGGTTTCATGAAATTTTAGATTTCTCATAATTGTTATTAAACATCTTTTTGTGTCTTTGTTGTTGCTGTTGTTGTTGCTCTGCGTTGAAAGAATCTGCATAATTATTAATTTGAATTTTTAGAATTATTTTTTTTAATTGAGAAGAATTTGTACTTAATTACGAATATTATATTAAGAATACATTAATTGTGTTGATAGAATTTTTTGTTGTATATCGGATCGAGTATTGCGTAAAATTGATAATGTAGAGGGTTCGAAATTTATTAAATTCATCTAACCAATTTATGTATTTTGAAAGTCGTTTAATGTGGGAACCCACAAATTGTATGGTGTCAGTATCGAATAGTGCTATTTGTTTTATTGAAAAGCGGATGATAGCTATATGTTAAGCTGCCCATACACGGTGCAAGTTGGTTGTACAACTGGTCTGCAGACTAGTCAAGTTGTATCGTTTGTAGAGCAGTTGTACAACCATTTTGAAGGTTCGAAGCTAGGTTGCAAGAAAATCAAAAAATTTTGATTTTTATAGGCGGAGTCAGTGGTTGTACGATCAAGTTGCAATGTGTGTGGACAAGTTGTACAACTTAAATGACATTTTATGTTTATTGGGAATTTTAATACCGTTATTGACGAAGATTATAAATATAAATAAGTTTCTTTAATTGGCTGTAGTTAATAATCAGTTGTGGAGAGACTTTTTCGAAGAATTCGAACAATGTCCAGAATTATGGAAAGTTAAAAGTTCTGTGTACAAAAATAAAGATAAAAAGCTAAAAGCGATGTAGATAAAATTGAAGTGAGTTATACATTTTAAAGATATTTCACATTACTGTTAAATTTCTATTTAAGCTTGAAACAACCCTCCTAGTTTCCAAAAAAATATGTCGAAATAAAAATATTCGGGACGAATTTTTGGAAACAGCTGTCGATCATTTAGTTCGACTTAAAACTAAAGAAGATGAGTCAGAAATATTTGCAGCAGGATGGGCAACATCTTTTAAAAAACTGAATGATAGACAGAAACTTTATGCCAAAAAAGCCATAGATGAAATTTTAATAATGGGACAATTAAACGAGCTGACACTTAACACAGTTTCTCCATTGCCCAGTTCCAGTAGTTCATCACGCGCTGATTCTAGATGCTCAACATCTTACACATCAAATCAATTGCCTATGTAGTACCAGTAGTTTTTCCCGTCCTGATTCTAGATGTTCAACACCGTATACATCAAATCAATTGTCTAGTACCAGTAGTTTTTCGCATGCTGATCCTAGATGCTCAACAATTTATGCATCAAACCCACTACCAAGTACCAGTAATTCTTCACGAGCTGATCACTCTAGATGTGTAAAACCTTATACATCAAATCACATCGTTGTTGAGGAAATTGTTCCTGTTAATTTTAATATTTCTAGGTCATCACAAAATTCAAATCATATAACTTTTAATGATCTTTTTAATGACAACCAATACTCATAAAAAATTTTAATAAAAATATTATTGCTTTTTCTATGTTTAAAACTGTTTATTTTTATGAATATAAAAAAAGTACAAATAATTACAAACTTTTATTCGGTGCTATGCAAACGATTGACAACTTCGCAGAAATCGTTTATCACGAGCTTAGCTTGTGATGATGAGTTTCTTCATGCTGCTGGTTGCATTTGCAATAATGTTTCTGAAAGCCGAAACGTTCCTCCCGATTCATTTCTAGAGTATAAAACGCCTCTACTCTTTTTTAAAAAATTATGTAAATTGCAACAAGCTATCACAATCTTCGTAACTTTTTCAGGAGAAAGAGCAATAGTTTTTAAAAGAACTCTAAATCTAGCAGCCAACATGCCAAATGCATTCTCTACTTTTACTCTTGCAGAACTCAATTTTTTGTTAAAAAGTTCCTGTTGTTTTATCAGATGATTACCACTGAATGGTTTCAGCAAGTTCTCTCCCAGGGCAAAGGCATCATCAGCTATTAGAACGTAAGGTAACTTCCGGCCCGTAGAATCCACAGTTTCAGGTTCAGGAATATTTAATTCTTGGTTTAGTAATTTTTGGTAAAATTTTGTATTATTAAATACACAACCGTCTGATATCCTACCATTTGCTCCTACATCAATCATTATAAATTCGCTATCGGCATTGGCAAGAACAATACTAAACTGTTTTTTATAATTAAAATAGTAGGAACCAGATTTAGCTGGTTTTCTAATATTTATATGCTTGCCATCAATGGCACCTATACAATGAGGAAAACCAGATTTTCTTTCAAAATCGTTGGATATTTTTTTCCAATCATCAGAGGTAGCTGGAATCTGTATTTTAAGAAAATTATGTTAGTAAAATATTATGCAACTAATTATTTTGGTAAAACTCACCTTAATATAATCCTTTAAAACTTTTCGAATTGCTTTACATGTTTCGATAACAATTTTCAAAAGAATTACCGGTAGCCAGAAACCTTAAAGTTATGGATAATCGCGTTTCTTCATTAATGGCATCACGCATAAAAGTATCCTGCTTTACTATCAATGGCTTTACTTTATCCAGAAGATACAGAAATGTTTCTTCATCCATACGCATGAAGTTTTTAAAGTCATCTGGTTGACTAACTTTTAATTCTTTCAAAAGTCTTTGGTTAGAAAACGTATCTTTATCTTTTAACCAGCTTTTCATAATTTCTCTTGTTCTTTGTCTTGAAATAAAACTTCCGCAATAACAATTAAAGCAGTAATGTCATCACTTTCACTCATATTTATAATTTCGTTTTTTAATTTTACTTAAATAATTTTGACTTGGAATAATTTTACTTGATAGGTATTTACTTATATTTGGAAAAACTAAAATATTTTGACTGTTTCTACTTTCTATGTTTTGAAACTTGTTGTAACTACAACAAGTTGCAAAGTGTGTGGTGTAGTCTGCAGACTAGTCTACATACCAGTTGTACAACCAAGTTGGACCGTGTATGGGCGCCGTTACAGTAAAATAAGGTAGGGTCACAAAACCAGACGGGTCTTCACAATTTCAGACCAAATCGAAAAATGAATGTTTCTAGAGGAAAGGGGATGCTCATTATAAATTTCCACACCATTCATTACATCGCATTCTAATTTTTCATTGCTATTTTGTATCAAAATGAGCAGGATTACGTAATATTTTTGAAGGAGTCGGCCCCCTAGGCTATGGTGCTTTCATATAATTGTTTCCCAAAAATCTCTGTATTTTTCGAAGGACGTTTCAGCCGCTCAACCAATGTTCATGAAATGTTTACCAGAAATAAGTCGCATGTCCAGAACCAACATTAGAATATTTGCGAAGGGGTTTGACCCTGGGGTCTGAGGACCCTGGAACAAATTTTTTATAAAATTTCATTTTAACGAGAATGAGTTTTGCAAAGAGATGATATGAAATTAATGAAATGCTCGAATCCAAGTGATCCGTCCCTTTGATCACGGCATCCTCCTCAATTTCCACGCCATTCATCCAAACTAATTGATTGAAACTCAGAAACTTTTCATAAGGAATTTATACGAAAACAAGCAGACTTTTGTAGAAGGCCCCCTGGATTTAGGTGCTTCCATAAATTTTTTTCCGTAATCTCGATTTATTAAAACCATTTTTTATTAATCACAGAAATTTCTTCTCGTCCGTCTCCATTTACGAGTACGTAAATTCACGACGAAAGCATGAAGATGGTGACCACATGCATCAAATACATTGCCAATTAATCAAAGCACGTCAGTTCTATATAAATTTAACGTAGTCCGTTTTTGTGAACAATATTTGTTGTCAATCTATCTTTTGCCAATATGAAGAGATTCGATGGTTTACCCACACGTGAGCATGCAACGTATAAATGGCAGATGTATACGTGGCAGAAGAACGCCTTCTTCCTTAAACTTTCCGCTCAAAATGGTTGCTTCAATAACATTTGCGGTGATTCACTTTATGACCAAATGTGCCATTGCATAATCTGGGTGGGCTTAAATTACGTGTGGTGGCATTCCTGGCATATCTATTGAATTTAAAAATTCATTTGGATAATTTACTGTGTCATTTTCATCAACGACAGTGTTGATTGATTTGAGAGACATCAGTTCGCCTGGCAACGACTCTTGTTTCTGAAAATTAATTTCGTCAACATCAATATTTTTCGCTACCAGAATAGCACGTTCACTGAGCCAATTATGGTTCAAGTAATTATTCAGAATATCCGGGAAGACATTCTTAATTAATTCATGTTTTGAATTAACGATAGTGCATGGATTGTCTGGCAATTTGATGTACCACCCGTGGCCACCATATTTGTGGTAACAATATCGAACAATTCTTGGTCAATTGATCGATCTGGAATTTCTGAAGAAATTATTTGGTCAATTTCTTCTAGGCGGATTTTATCTTCAAGCCAAATCAAAATATGAGCATGCGGTAAACCTCGCTTTTGCGACTCAACCGTATATATCCAGCAACGTGTGTTACCAAAAATCGAGTATTTAACGATCAAATCCATCAATGATTTTAATATTTGCTTAAACACACGTGCAGTGATATCATATTGTATTTCCACCCATTTTGGATTACATGCGTAAATGTAATAAATAAATTTAGACGACCGTAATGGCGTATATAAGTCATCGCATCTTGTATGCATTGCTGCATGTGCTGTAACTGCCGATGTAGCTTGAAAGTAGAATAAATGCGGTACCGATGTAGTTGATATCTAAATTTCCATCGACGTTTCCAATAATAGCATATCGTAAGTGGATGTATTCCTCCGATCGCAATTTAGCCTGGTTAAATCGAATATATTACAAACGCTTCGCTTTCGTCCTTAGCGGACATGTTCACAATATATTGATGGTACAGCTGGTGATATAGAAAGATATGGTTGGCCTGATTACGTCTAATCATCAATCAGGATGCGTAGTAGTGCATCGAGCTGATTTTTTGATTGTCTCGACATCTTCCTCTGTGACATTCTTTTAAACAATTGAATAAGTTGATTCCTATTCTTCACAAAATTTTCCACCAATTTCACAATTGCTCGTTCTTCTGTCCGTTCGATGAAATTGTACTGGCATCTGGTTGTCACGCGTTCTTCATCACTGCGCCCATAAAATACATTTGCAGAATCTTCGGGTTCTCATTAAGCGTAGACATCAATGAACCAATTTTATGGCACACCTGGCCTTGTATGTATTTTGAATGTAGACTCAAAGTTACGTCCGTCGGATTTGTGAATTTTTGTTGCTCTAAACGACGTCATCTGGAAGTACGAATTAAATTTGCGTGTCTTGCGCAAAAACAATTTTGAATCGTCTGATGTCCAAGGTAAAAGTGATTTGGAGGTTCCTCTGTCCCTTCAGGACTCTGAAATATTGTATGAAACGACTTGTGTTATCAGTCAATTGAATCGATACGTCGAGAAAACGTATTCTTCCAGAGCTGCTGAAACAAGTAAACAGAGTACACGGTATGAAAACGATCGAAGCAGAACATTTGCTTTTACAGCTGGTGAAAGAAATGAATGGAGTGAGACACTGCAGGAAAACAATTACTTACGATATCGCCGATTAATATAACATTTCAGTCCTTTACGATAAATACTATGTTGAACGACTCCTCCACATGCACAACTAATTTGGTCATCAAATTCTCAAGCAAACCTACGTGGAATAAAATAATAGCAATTTTGTTAACTTTCCGCACAACCATCATAATTTTGGAAAGACACGCGATTGGCAGTATTCAATTGAATGGCAAAAAATAGAATTGCCACATTACCAGATGTCGATATTGATCCAGACTTATTTGAAGGCTTCACCAAAAACATGATTCGCAACAACAATTTACCATGCATTCTGATGGGAACTATACACTCAATCGTTGATGATCAACTGAAAATGGAGGCAAATCCATCACTTTAAAGAGGCGGTACACCAGCAGCAGCAAAGCAGTATGGCGCATTTTATCATTTCCAATCCATGAACGACATCAAACAGTGGTTTATTTGGCAGTGTACTTTGAAAATGGATGGCGTGTATACTTTGTATACAACAGAAAATTAACGTACCATTTTGGTTATATGTAGCTAAGTCATTGCTGGTTTTATGACATAAGTTTCAGTCATGTACAAGCTGTCGTTCCGTGTTCATCAATATTAAGAGATTTATGTCGATAAGCAACATTTACGTCATTGCATGCTATTATGTTTTCAAATGAAAACGAAAAATTCTGTTCAAGGTGTAGTAAAACAATGGTCCAGGTACACTAAAACAATTTGAAGACGAAGAACTTAAAGTTTTACTGGATCAAAACCCGTGTTAAACTCAAAAAGAGCTTAGAGAGTAGTTAGGAGTTACTCACCAAGCAATATCACTTCGATTGCATGCAATGGGAAAAACACAGACGGAAAGAAAATGGGTTCCTCATAAACTAACCGAAGAAAACAAAAACCGAAGAATTGACATCTGCATGAATTTGCTTCGTAAATCATTACGGGTGTAATCACAAATGTAGCTTTTGTACGATAATCCCAAACTCATAAAACCATGAGTTGATCCAGGCCCAGCTTTCAACATCAGTATCAAAAATGAATATTCATGCCAAGAAAATTGTACTGTGTGTCTGGTGGGATTGGCAAGAAGTTATTTACTACGAGCTTTTGCAACCTGGTCAAACTGTTACAGCTGAATGTTGCCAGACCCAATTGATCAAATTAAGTGATTCTTTGGGAGGTAAAAACTTGAAGATGCACAAAAATGGCTCGATGACTATTTTGCTTCGAAACCATCACGTTTATATCGCGAAGGCATTCATCATCTACCTAAAAATGTCAAAAGGCCAGATAGTAGACATAGTAGTATGCCGAATATTTCGATAGTTAATCTTTGTAATAATTATATTTTCAATAAAGTTGAATTTGACCAAAACAGCAGAGTTTCTACTTGCACGCCTAATAGTTTGTGTGCAATGAATCAAAATCAGTTCATTTGGGAATAGCTGCGCCGAATCGACATGCAAACGACATTTTCGAACATAATTTGCAACGAGAAACACATTTTGTTGTTCAAGAATTGGTTAAGTTTGTCTAACCGAATCTTCGAAAATTGATTAGAGAACAACGCCTCACGAACAGACATTGAACTCTCAATCCGTGATCAAACAGCACATTCAGCGCTAAAATTGCCGTTCAATATACAAATCAATGAGATACCAACATGCAGCATCATCAAAAATTATGGAATGGGTAAAGTACTGCAACCGCCTGTCATCTCACTCGAAAGATACAAAAGATGCGCTTCATCGTACACTAAAAGGTTTGAGAATAAACTAACAGCTTTTAGGTGGTGTACTTATTTTATTATTATTATTGGGAATGGGAAAATGGCAGTCGATGAACCCACACAATGTACCACATTGCCAACGAACTTGTGGAAAATCAGAGCAACCATAGATGATTTGATTCACAAAGTTTTCTCATATATTTCACAGAATTACAACAATCATTCGTGACTCAGTACACGTGCTATATACATATTAGCAGCCAGATACGACTCAATGCCAACAATTTTAACATTCAAAACGAAATACGAGGCGAAACGATAACATTTAAGTCCATCGATACTGTAATGAATCAAGACGAAGCTGTCAATTATCCACCTGAATTCTTCAATTCACTTGATTTGCCAGGGAACCCGCTACACGTTTAAACTTTGAAAATCATTCTTCTCTGAAACATTAATCCACCATGACTTTGAAACGGTACCACACTTTTAGTGAAAAAAGATGAACAATATCATCGAAACTATGAGGAGATGTACAGTTGCCATACGCATCCCAATGGGATACCCGACAGATATGCCATTAACATTTACACGTTTGCAGTTTCCAGTGCGACTCGCATTTGCAACAAAGCACATTAAAAATTGCTACAAGTGTGGGCACTAAATTTGGAAAATTCATGTATCTCACATGGACAGCTGTATGTGGCTTGCCCACGTGTCTGAAAACTTTCTGATTTATGCCCGCACTTCACGGAAAAATAAAAAATATTGTATATCCATAAGCGCTTCAGTAAACAGAATTAAAACACAAACAGTTTGTTTGTTTGTGACTGTAAATACAGGGTGGCTGAGACCAAATGTTACTGACTTCACTCTGCTGTCATTTGTGTAGTTGTCATTTTCGCGCGTCAATTTTTTGACAGATTGAAGTTTGGTTAGTTGTTTACATGTGGCCAACAAATAATTGTTCTAAATTAATATCTTCATAAAAAAATCGTAATGGAATTCAAACGTAATAGCGTAATTGCACTGTATTTGGATGGAAATTCACCAACAGCCATAGTTCGTCAGCTCCATCATTTGAATGTGAATAAAATGTTTGTGTATCGAACCATAACTCGATACAACGAAACTGGTAGCATCGCTAAACGCAACAGAGGCGGTCCTAAAAAGACAGCAACATCAAAAGAAATGGTACGAAATGTGAAGAAACGAATCCAACGAAATCCTCGTCAAAGTGCCGATCAATTAGCCGCACGTCTACATGTTTCACGATACAGCATTCAAACCATATTGAAAAATGAACTACACTTGAAGCCCTACAAGATACAAAAAGTTCAAGATCTTACGGAGGCACAAAAAAAAGTTAGGCTTGAAAGAACACGAGCATTGAAGGCCTTGGCCGAACGTAATGAGCTTCCAAAAATTGTCTTATCTGATGAGAAAATTTTCATCATTCAACAGTATGTGAATAAACAAAATGATCGTGTTTGGTTAGAGCACAAGTCCAACGATAATTTGGACACAAGAGTTGCGATGCGCAAGCAATCACCAGCTTATGTTATGGTTTGGACTGCAGTGACTGCAGATGGACGCACTCCTCTGGTTTTCATCGAACATGGAGTCAAGTTAAACCAAGAGGTGTACCGCCAAAAGATTTGGCGGTACACCTCTTGGTTTAACTTGACTCCATGTTCGATGGAAGTTCGAAAATTTTTTCAAATTTGCATTTAATTTTAGTTCTGACGAATAAATGTGATTACCAAAAAAATCTAAAGCAGTTTGTAAATAAGACAATAAAAGGATCTTTATAGTAATGACCCCGACGTTATTATCAGTGTCCACGCATTCTGCTTTGTAATTTGTGTTTACTTATCAAATGCCATCTAGCCAGCACCTCATGTTTAATCCGGCATGCAATCGGTTCCTGCCGCAGAATCTTATTTAAAAAATGACGTCGACGAAGCAGTTAATGTAGAAAATGTGTCGACAATGCCGAAAACTATTTTTTCTGTAAACAATCAGCAAAACATTTAAGATTTATTTGCTATGTCTTGTATGCTTTAGCTGTTTTAGTACAGTTTCGAAAAAAATTGCGTTGAACCTTCTGCGAAGAAAGACATATTGATAGTCCTGGCCATCGATAGCTATCGATAGTTCGAAGTTAAATTATCGATAACCGTCGATAGTTTACGATAGTTTTAAATTCAGTTGATTCTGAAATTAAATGTCTGGAAATAAATTTGTTTCCAGGACCACTAATATTTTTATCCTCCTCATGCAAAAATACGGGATTATTGATAGCATTCATTTTTAAACGGAAAACTGAGTAAAACATAAAGGAGCAAGCAGAATCTTGATGTAGCCAATTATTTTGGTTGATGAAAATAAGTTTATCAACGTTTTAATCTCTTTCTTGGCCGTCGATCTGATATTAGTTGTCCGGTTTTACTGAAAATTTGTTCAGAGGGCATTGTATCACTGGGGCACTTCAATTTTTTTCTGAATAGCTCTACAATTTCTGAAGTGACTCGGAGTTTGAGTTCACCTTGACAAAAAATTGATGGTTGGTTGATTGGTTGGAAAATTGAAAAATTGAATTGGTTTTATTATAATCATTGGACTGAAGGTGGGAATCGCTTGCATAGGTTATTTAGGTTCCCAATACAATCCTATATAACATCGGACTTGTGTCAGAAACTGCCTTCGTGAGTTCCAGATATTGCCGCAATACAATAATATTGTCTACATTCCCAGTACGCTGTCTGTTTTCGTCCATTTATGAAAAAGATCAAAAAAGTTGACATCGCCGGATAATTTCTTGGGGTTCCTAGAAACTCGGTTCCAGTTATTAGAACAAACAATTTAGAACAAAAAGGCTAACTCCAAGAGTGAAGGAGCTGTCTACAACTTCAATAAGGCGAAATACTTCCCGAGAAATTCATCATATACTCACCGTAGTACAATCGCAAAGTGCTCTTTATATTCCAGGGGTGCAATTGCATCAATTTTAAAAATCCTTGTTCAAAATGAAGACATGAGTTTGCAATAAAAGCAGATTTATGTAACAAGTATTTGGTACATTTCATCCACAAACAATGTGATAAAAAGCGCGGTGTAATACCTGTAATGGAGCAGCATACCATTTCTTACTACATCAACATACCTCCATAATAGCAGTTGCATATCGAAAGCATACGATTTTCAGACTTCTCAGTTACTAGAAGTGCTACTGAAACTGAAGATAAATAATGCACAGGAAGAATTTTCAACAGTTTTCATCGATAGCGGCTCTCAGGAAACAATACGTAACTATGTTTTACCAAAATTGACAAGAAGAATGCCAAATGAGCATCTAAAGACACATAGACGATTTAGTTTGGGCAGATCCGAACTTCAATGTTCCAGGAGTCGTATATATTCCATAAGGAATAGATTACATTTCTGGTATTTAAATTGCCAGAAAGACTTTAAAAAAGTAGAACCCTACTTCAATGCATGTTATGAAGAGAAGGTTCTATTTAAAAAACGTAGAGCTGGGTGACCCTAAAACAAGTAATTGCAAGATTTATTTCAAATAGATAAGAAAAACTCCAATAAGCCTACGCTAAAACGAGAATATCAAAATTTTATGTACGAATACCTGAGCCTAAAAGACGTGGTTCCAGTAAACGATTCAACAAGGAGAAACAATTATTTACTACCTCATGCAGCCATAAAGGAATCAAGCACAACAACTAGGCTTCGAGTGGTTTTTGATACTTCAATGAAACATGGCAGCCTTAATGAAGTACAACTAATTGAGCCAACCGTTCAATCGACCTGAGATGGCAAAGCTATGTCTTCACTGCCGACATCAAAAACATGTATCAGCAAATAAAGGTCCCCGAAGAAGATCAGGACCTGCAACCAATAGTCTGGCGAGAATATCCAAATATGTCATTGCAGGAATAGAAATTCACAGCAGTAAATTATGGCACTACCTCAGCACCATACCTGGCCTTAAAATTCTTAATTTAGCTGGCACGTCACGAATAAACTATTGTTTTTAGAGGTTCACAATTTTAAATTAAAGTAGAACAAACCAGCTTTATTGGATGGATAAGCGGCTGTCGCATACCAGTTATAAAATGTCCGGAAGTTAGAAGATCCATATTATCTGCATCGTTGGATATAGGACACAAAGGACGTGAATTGAGACATGCTTCGATCATGCATAGCGTTGTGGATAATTCCTCATGTGTGAACATTTGATTTCCAACGACTCGGCATAGATCATGTTTCAATGATTTCACTGCCGCCTCTCATAATCCTCCGAAATGTGGAGCGCTTGGAGGTATATAGTGCGAGGTAATGCTCCGCGTTGAAAACTAATCCTGGATAATCTTCTCCCACTGCCATTGGTTTTGGATTAGAAGTTTGTTTACCTTCACGAAATATGTACCGTTATCACTGTAGATGTGGGCAATATTTCCTCGGTGCGATGTAAATCTTTTGAATGCTGCCAAGAAGGTGTTTGCTGTTAAATCAGAGACCACTTCGAGGTGGACTGCCTTTGTTGAAACGCATACAAAGACAGCAATAAATCCCTTATAGGCCTCATTTCCTCTGCCTTTTGAGATTCGTATATTCAATGGACCAGCATAATCGACACCCGTATGCGTAAATGGCCACGACGGGGATACACGACCTCTTGGTAGATGGCCCATGAGTTGTTGCGTCCGTTTACTTAGAAATCGAAAACATAAAATGCATTTTTGAATATGATTCCTTACTCCTTGAATTGGTGCCATGAAGCGCAGTTGCATGTGCCCACTTAATAATTAGGCTGGTTAGGTATGATTTAGCTGCTAGATTAGCCGGTGTTTTTCCCCGAATGGGAGATCCGAATTTTTTACTCTGTCTCCTACCCTTATGAGGTCGTCGTTGTCTAGGAACGGATTCAGTGAGGTGATGATGCTCTTATTCTTAATTGACTGTTGATTCCTTAATCTTGATATTTCATATGCAAAGAAAACGCCTTGAACTGCTCTTACGATTGTGGTTAATGCTGTCCGTAGTTCTATTGCTCGTATTTAATCGGCACACGTTGGTTTCTTACTAATCTTAGATATGAATCGGAGCAGATGAGCAGTGACTCGTAGGAGTTTTAAATAATCTGATCAGCTTGATTATGGTGTTATCAGATGTCGCGTCCTTATTGAGTACGTGGAGAACAGTTATGACCCGTTTTAGATCGATACTCGGCTCAAACTTTTCCATGGATTTATTTATTACCGGTTCCCTCATTGCTTCAGATCGGGTCCACCATTGTTCCAGAGTACTTAATTTTGATAGTGAAATGCCACGGGATGCATGGTTTTGAATTTATGATACCCGATTAGAGACGAATGTTTCCCATTTTGTTGCTGGTTTTTGTAGCCAAGCCAACACAATGGTAGAGTCCGCCCATGCAAAAATATTCGTCGGTTGCACTGCTAGAGTTTGGAAGACTTGATTAATTAAAGTTGATAAAAGAAATGCTCCGCAAAGTTCCAGACGTGGTAAAGTTTGCTTAACTCGAGTAGGTGCTACCTTGGCTTTGCCAGTCAGGAGCCGTGTGACGATTGTACTGTCTGACAACTTAATTCGACTGAATATGACTGCTGAATATGCCCTTTCGGACGCATCGCAAAACCCGTGTAAACAGAGACTTTATTGGCTGAAGTTACTGTTCCTACCCAACGCGGAATTGATAGGGTTTCAAGCTGTATTAATTCGTCTCGCAGCTTTAGCCATTTTGTTGTAATTTCTTTAGGAACCTTGTCGTCCCAGTTGATTTCCGTGGCCCACAGGTCTTGTAATATAAGTTTGGATGTAATGGTCATTGGCAACAACCATCATAATGGATCAAATTGTCTTGCAACTTCTGAGATATTTGGTTTCCCTTGAAACTAAAGCAGTCTGAGATCGGATTCCAATGGATTCCTAAAGTTTTAATAGTTTCATCTTCTGCCAACTCCATGTTTCCAATTAATTTATTTGACCCTTGTATAAACTGCAATAATTTTGGGTGACTGTTCGACCACTTGCTCAGTTGAAATTGACCTTTTTGAAGTAATGTGATTAGCTGCTCTTGTAGAAGTAGTGCATCGTGTAGGTTATCAGCATCGGTTAGAATGTCATCGACATAACAGTCCTTTATCAAAACTTTTCTGGCCATTGGACAGTGTTCTCCTTCATTCATTGCTAACTAGTGTAGTGTTCTTATTGCCAAGAACGGAGCCGCTGATGTGCCATATGTAACAGTAGTCAAATTGTATTCCCGTAAAGGTTGGTTTGGATTTTCCCTCCAAAGTATTCTTTGATAATCTTGTAGTTCCTTTGCCACTTTGATTGGTCGATACATTTTGATTATGTCGGCTGCGAATACTACTTTGTGTTTCTCCACCGTAGAATAAGTGACCACAAATTATTTTGCAGGGTCGCTCCGACATGCAGATTATCATTCAAACTCCAACCCGATGTTGTCTTCATTGACGCGTCAAATACAACGCGAAACTTTGTTCCTTTGAATTTTCCTCCAATATTGCATGATGTGGAATGTAAAGTTGTCCCTTGCAATTGGGTGATGGTGTCATATGAATTCTCTCATGAATTCTAGATATAATTGTTGTAGTCGGTCATTTTTTTTGCAATCTTTTCTCAATTTGCAGAAACCGTTGCGTGGCTCTTTGTTTTAAAGCATTTGGATTCCGCTTAACCGTTTTTCGATAAATTGTTTCACACTATTCGTCAGATTTTGTTAGTGGAGATTCAACAGGTACCTTTTCTAACTCCCAAAACTTGTGAAGCTCTTGAGCGTGTGCTAATTCTCCCTTGATACTGATGTTAACCATTAGAGTTTTGGGTTGAGCGGTTGTTGCTGGGCCTACTATCAGCCAACCCAAACTTGTTTTCATTCCATTTGGATTTCCTCGAATGATCTGTGATTCTGACATATCCGCATCAACGTCTGCTCGTAACAAGATGTCAATAGAGTCGTCAGAGAGTCGTCATTACGTTTTATTTTCTGTTGTGGCACATCTGATGTTATTTACCACAAAACATATGCTTCTATTGGTAGCTTAAGCACTGATGGAAAATGTGGTTGAATTTCCAGTTGAACTATAGCTTCCAGCTACAGGCGTTTTTAGTATTGCCGGTTAAAGGGTTTTAATATTGCCGATCGATTAATGCTCGTAGCGTAACTGTTTTGTTGGTGGAGGTTTTGGTTATCTCTTTAGCCGTTTAGAGCAGGGTCGTGGTATTTTCATCGATTGCATTGATTGATACCTTTTTCTTGGCATCATTATTGTAGGTGTGCAGCAATTGATGATGTTTGCTATTGCAAATTGTACAGGTTTCTGTTTTGAGGTATGCTTCTGTTGAACTGTGCGAGTTCGCAGTATTTACAGAATTCCCTATTTCAGCCTCCTTTTTGTTGACTTTCTTGATTTACCAAAATTTGTCTGTATGAATCAACCTTAAATTGTTTACTTGCGATGGGATTTGCACTCTGCAGTGCTTCAAGCACATTCATTCTCTTCATTATGAGATGTAAAAACTGTTCCATTGTGGGATAGTCACGACTACTATGAAGAGGTTCCTCGTAGTGCTTTAGGGTGTTGTAATACAATTTTTTCACATTAATGTGAATGAGAATGGTACTTCATTCATTCACGTTGTAGCCCAGGTTCCAATTAGTGTATCAAGCATTTTCTAATTTCCTTAGCTGCATTTAGTTGAACTTTTGGAATGTTCAAAATGGTGTCAATATATTCGGCCACACATTTTTCGTTTATTGTTGTACCGCTCCATAATTATGTCATACGCAGTTTTGAAGTTTTCTGCTTGCAATGATAGATGTCCTATTAAGGTAGATGGTTCTCCTTTTAAACTTGACTTAAAATAGCTTAATTTTTCAAAGTCTGATACATGACTGTTATCATGTACCAAATTGTTGAACGTGTTTATGAATGACGTCCAGATTTTAAAGTTGCCGTCGAATGTTGGAATTTGAATTCGCGGTTGTTTTGGCATAATTCTTGTGCGTTGCTGATATTTTGACTGATTTTGCCTTATGTTTGATGTTAGTTTTAATTTGATGGCTTCGTATTTTTTAACACTGTGCCATAGTATAGTCATCTATGAAATAAGGCAAAGTGATTTCTTCATACATTTAAATACATAAAAATTTTATATAACGTTTTTTACATGTAAAATGCCCAACACTGCACCAAAGCCGAACAGTCATGGTTCGAAGGTTATGCTGTGTATCTGGTGGGACCAAAGAGGCATTGTGTGCTACGAGCTGCTACAATTGAATTACGAGAAAAACGATCGGAATATAT
Source organism: Nephrotoma guestfalica (assembly GCA_963691935.1). NCBI lineage: Eukaryota > Metazoa > Arthropoda > Insecta > Diptera > Tipulidae > Nephrotoma > Nephrotoma guestfalica. The sequence continues at coordinate 66,559,531 of OY829913.1, read as the reverse complement.
GAGGAAAGGGATGATAAAGTTATTCTTCTGCATGACAACGCTCGGCCTCACCTTGCAAAAGTCGTAAAAAATATTAGGAAACGCTCAAGTGGAGTATTTTACCGCACCTGCCGTATTCTCCGGACATTGTTCCTTCTGATTACTAGTTGTTCCGACGGATGCAACACGGCTTCAAGCTTACATCGCCTCAAAAGACGACTCATTTCATTTTAAAATGTTATAATATATTTGCTAAAATCAAAACTTCTCTCCGAGTCCTTATCCTTACACTTAAAACTCTTTATATTGCAATGAAGTCATTATAAAAGCCATTATACACTTAGAACAATTATCCACCAAAAATTAACGATTTTAATGTTTAATCAACCCCATGCTATACAAAACCACACATATTTGTAGTAACCACACCAGAACTAACTTATGTACAAATGAAATTTTGATATTGAATGATAAATCCCAACGGAGATAAAACACAAACAGCAAAATTCCCTAACGCTAGTCATTAGACAACACCACAATAGATATATTGAAACGTTTCAGGACGCATTGTATGAAGGAAAGCAAAACTCGGAATATTACATTTACGAGGGGGATGAATACAACATCTAAATTTTCATATTTAATTGGACATGCACAATGGAAAATGCATTTTCTTTATTATATAGGTTAGGTTCGTCCTATACCTAAACACGAAGCTAAATTATGATAAATCTTATTTCCCTTTAATGGATAAATAAAAGATGAAACAAACAAAACATGGAATATATTTCACAAACACCACCCTTAAATCTCTCTAGCCCGAGTATATTTAAATCACACAATGATCCATTTGTGCTGTGTGTACATAATAAAATCATCACATTAAAAATGCACCCTTCAATCATTATCGTCTTGTGTGTATTCTTCGAATTCAATTTGAAGATGGTCGAGTAAAATAAAATAAACCACCTGCTTGGAATACCTAACGTTTTTATTAATTTATATTAGTGGTGCGTTGGTGAATCAACAAATAGGATTTAGGATTTGCAAGTTTTCCCTTATAGTCTCGACCGAATTTTGATTACAAAGTTTGGTATTTAATAAAATTTGGATTAGGTGCACCAGGGCGCTTAGAAAAGTTCTTAGAGTTTAATTTACGATTTTTTAATATTAATAGACAATGGGGATTATAAAATTTGGTACTACCCCTATTCCTAATAAATTCATGCTTCTAATGAATATTTTAAAATCATTTTCATGTAAGTGATATTCCATGTACATCAATAAATCTTGTGCACTTACTCCGAAAACCGCATATAAAATCGATATACCTATGTAGATATAGTTAAGATAAATGGTCAGATACCAGACGAGAAAATTACTCATCCTTTATGTAATGAGATTAAAAATTATCTCAATCCACCGGATGTATGATGCTATGTATGTAGGTATAAAGTAGAGGCCCACCCCATATAAACTCATTTTTAACTTCCGAAAAATCACTAGGACTTTATAATTGTATTATTTTATGTACACACACACATGTACAAAAAATTTCAATCACATTAATTTAAATTTATGTTTAATTTATGCTCGATACATATATATATATATAGATAGCACCATAAAGCTGCTGTGGGTATTCCCTTTATACATAAAAATGTACTTGCACATACGAGAACTCATGCACATCCACATATTACGAGTTTATTCCTAGTCGATTGCGTGCATAAAATATTTATATTTTCTCTTTTCAAATCCTACATAATCCCAATGTTTACATTTGACAACTATATTTTCGTATGCACACACATAGGGCAACACCAACAACAACAACACTAAACTATAAAATAATATTTTCAATTTTCAATATTCAATTTAGTTATAAACTCGTCCTACCACACGGACATAAATTTGTAAAAGGGGATGATAATTGAACTCACTGCTGAAGTATCATCTCTATTTTATATTGACTCTTCCGCATCACTATCGATATTTTATCCAGGTCTAGCTGCTAGTCCAGTATCTGGATTTAAATGTCCGTTCTTCTCGTACTCCGCATTTTCTGTACATCAAGTATTGGAAAATTGAGTAAATGTACATGAAAATTGGTTTGCCATGTTTGGTAATTTTTTAATTTATATTTATCTGTCTGGCTACCACCATTAACGTTGAAATATTTTATAATTTTTGTGGGAATTCAAGAATATCCTTTTTGATAGCACATACCAGATAGTAGACTCTCCTAATGGATATGTAATTGGGTTTGCTATTTTGGTTTTAATGAAAGTGCTTAATTGAGGTTGGTAATATTGGTCTAGCGTTAAAATATTTATGTTTTGATGACACTCGGCCATTTTGCTCGAACTCAACTCGAGCATTTCGGCCGATATTTCGTTAATTACGCGTGCTATGTTCGCTTCTAATGCAGGAATCGATTGTGGTTTATCGATATAAACAAGTGATTTTAGATACCCCCGTAAAAAGTAATCTAACGGCGTTTTCGATCACAAGATTCTGGAGGCCAAAGGAACGCAAAGGAAGGTCAACCGGCGTCAATTCTTGAACATGCTGTATTTTGTATACCTTCAAAACAAGATCGCTCCTCAAAATACGGCACAATGTGCCATACGATAGACCCAGAACTTGAGAACAGCGACGAACTGATTGATTGCGGTCCTCACGTACACTTTCAGCTACAGCAGCAATATTCACAAAAGATCGACTTGTCCGCACTGTTTCGCGAATAGTGCGTTCAGTTGGACGATTATGAACACCATAAAATGGTCGAAGACCACGAAAACAATTTTTCACTGAACACTGAACTAAAATGAAATACTGAACACAAATGTCATATGAACATAACAGTTGTGACGCATGAATCCCAATGAGAATCCCAATTGGAAAAGGTACCTCCTATTGGATCACCCTTTACATCCAATACATACAATCGTTGACCATCGCAAACAGATATGTGCTTGATTCAGACACAGTATTTTTAATTTCTCAGCTTACAACCGCAAAACGTATTTATTTCTGCAATTCGAACATTTATTTTGGGAACTTCCGGTTTTTTTGGAGTTAGACATTTTCGATATGAATAATGCAAATGGGTCTAACTTTTGTTTTGTTTCGGGTCTACATTGTGAAGTGCCAGAATCATACGGCGGCCGCTTATCCAAACTAGGCTCTAGTATAGGTTGAAATCAAGACGTGTTTTCAAACGTCAAAAACGATGTCAGCGAAGTTTGTTGGCTTTTACAATTAACTCTTAATGACTAACTCACGTTTCTCTAGCTTGTATTTTAATCACTTCAATGCTTGAACTGAACAGATTGAGTTAGATAAACCTGCATCTATTGAATTTAAGTTTCTGATTGCTGCCGTTAACAGAATCCTCTATATAAAGTCCGAAGTTAAGGCTAAAGTTTGCGTTTCTCATTCTTGAGTCTCTTTACTCTTGAAACGACGAATTAATATGAATGGCTGGTGGTAACTAAATATGAAAAGTTAGATACTAACTGACTATCTAACCACACCTGAGCTTGAAAATCTTAACAAAGGCTGCGAGCCTACTTTCATCAATTCAGACTCTCTTGTACCTACCGTAATAAGAAGCTTACGAACTGGAGTTATTCTCTTCTGAACTACGTACCTCTGCTGGTATCTTTTGGATAAATTCGTTCAACAAGCCATTTTAGTGTTCTGATCTTAAACAACTTAAGAAACTGCGTGGCGACTCAAAAATAAAGCCAAAAGGTTATGCAAAAATGTAAGGTTTGTTGCGGCTTCCAGATGGCAGACTTACCTCGTACAAAAAAGAAATGGCTAAATTGCCGATTGCTGTGTATTTTCCCGGTTGCCATGCTATAAATTCCGTAATGTTTTTCCGCCCGATTTAGACGTAGCCCGATGGCATCCCTCTCATTCAGGATCACTTACTTTTACTCTGTCAAGCATGCATTGCTTTTGGAATTATTTCGCAATCTTGGAACAGAAGTAGATTTGTTTTTATTCTGAAAGTCGGATTATACCGATTCTAAGACATTTCATCCTGTCAATCTTTCTTCAACTTTCCTTTAAAACTTTGGAAAAAATTGTTGATTGTCCTTCCATTCAGCAGCTCTCAACATGTTTACAAAGTTGGAAAATCGTGTGCAATTGCCCTCCATAAACTTGTTCCAAAGATTGGAAGATCGTCTAGTATTAAGGAGTTTCTTGTATGCACTTTATTTAATTATTAATTTATATTGAAATCAGTCTACAAATTTGAGTAGAAAAATATTAAGTAAAAATCGCTGAGGGGCATAAAATTGCATAATCATGCATGTGAAACACGTCCCAAAAATCCCAAATTTGTTGCATGCAACACAACATTCAAACAATCTGATCTACAAAATTCAAAAGATTGACATGTGGGTAAGTTTTGTGGACACATAAATCGAACGATTCCTGGGGTCGGCGATATAAATAACGGGACTTTTACAAAAGGGTTGTAGCACCAAATTTAATTTAACAAAGTTGTTCAACAAATTCCAAACATTGGCATGTGGGTAGGTTTTCTAGAAAGCTCGTGATACGTTCTCATAACGGGACAAACGAATCGAACGATTCCTGAGGTCGGCGATATAAATAACGGGACTTTTACAAAGGGGTTGTTGCAGCAAATTTCATATAACAAAGTTGTTCAACATATTACAAACATTGGGACTTTCACAAGGAGGTTATTGCAACAAATTTCATTTAACAAAGTTGTTCAACAAATTCTAAACATTGACATGTGGATAGCTTTTCTAGAAATCTCGTGATACGTTCTCATAACGGGACAAACGAATCGAACGATTCCTAGGGTCAGCGATATAAATAATAAAAGGCTTTTGATGCTGCCAGGCTTTTGAAAACCGGGATTTATTTCGGCACCCGGTTTCAACCCTATCCGCCTTATTCCAGAACTTTATCGAAAACGCAAATTTTTGAATCCCGTTTAGGACCCACATGTTGAATTTCAACAAAATCGGTCTAGAAATACCGTAGTTCCATCTCTATTGATTGTTTTATCGAAAAATTATGTTAGAGTCCCATTTCCATCGCACGCATCGAATTTGAACAAAATATGTTAAGAAATGGCCAAATTCCATCCCTATTAGCGCTTTTCTAGAACTATGTCGCAAACTAGTTTTTGAATTTTGTCTAAAAATCATTTAAAAGTCCCATTTTTCACATGTCAAATTTTAAAAACTCAAACCGGGGTTTTCAAAACCAGGATTTTAAAAACCTGAATTTTGAAAACCGGGATTTTGTTACACACCCGAAAGTAACGCATGATCCACCGATGGGTCATAAAGCAGTAAACGTGTTAAAAATATTGATGTCAACTTTCGAGAAGATTTACTTGTATTCCTTATCTCAGAATACTTTTATTATTGATTGGAATTTTTTTTTAAATGAAGAGATACCGTTAAAATATAACTAATGTTACAATTAACTGATGATTAGATTGTAAGATTAGAAAACCAAATCGTTTTGATTTATTGCGACTAATAAACCAGACTATCAAATAAGTCTGTGAGCTACACCCCACTCACTACGGTTTCATTGCGACTCAACTCAGTTGTACAACTAGTCATTTTGTGCATGGTTACAACCCAACAATAAAGTATCCTGTTTTTTCCCTTATAAGCCGCACCACTCTAATAATCCGCGGCTTGCCTGACTGAAAATTACTTAAAACCTTTACGATCACCTCTAATTAGCCGCATTCCGTTAAGCCGCACCTATTAGAAGCCGCACACTAATGATGAGCCGCATCCTACTAAAATCTTTTAAAACTCTTACATTTTATATCAACGTAAAATGATCGTAACAAAAACGCAACCATTTGTTTATTGGGTTTCTTACGTTTTTTTATTTTTCTCTATTTGGTCTATGCACAAAGGGAAACTTTATGACAGAAAAAGATTTTTGCCAGATTTTTTGGTAACGTAAAATACCATAACACTGAATTTTAGTGAATAGTTTTAATTTGGTTAGGTAGTTTTATTGTAACGTACAAACTGTGTTTGCGTACTTTTGGTAGCACCTATGTCTTATGAATCATAATTTTGTGATAGTAAATCAAGCCAAAGTTGATATAGAAATTCTAACCTAAAAATCGGTAAAACACGACAGAACTACACATTAAATTTTAAATTATAATCTATTAACGAATCTATGGTTAGACGTTGGTGGGCGTGTGAAAATGAAATAAAAATAATTCCAGACAAAAATAAGAAAACCAAAAAACGGCAACGTCGGGCAAAGTGGCCTTCATTAGAAATGGTTGTAAACAAATGGGTTTTGATTGAATGAGCTAAGGGGCGGTAAATAACTGGTAAACGAATTTTGCAAGAAGCACGTTCACGTGCTATAGCAATGAAAACCGCATTTAATAGATCATCGAAATGGGTACACAAGTTTATGAAGCAACATAACTTAGTTGTAAGAGCGGCCACATCAACAGGACAACATTGGCCAGAAAATTGGGAATAGAAAGTGGGTGACTAAAACATTTGTCGAACAATCCAAATTGGGAGTAAATTTGAGTCAAATTGCAAACATGGATGAGGTTCCAGTGAATTTTAATTTACCATCAAAGTTTACTATAACTGAGCGGGGAGATGATGACATCATCGGATCGGTCTCATCGGATGTCAAAATTACCAAAACAGGGAATGAGAAATATAATTTTACTGTTACATTGGCTGTTACCGCTAACATAATTGTATCGGCAAATGAAAAAGGGTGGATGTCATTCGCAGAGATGATATTGTGGCTGGAAAAAGTGTGGCGGAAACGACCACATCATTTTTTAACAAAAAATCTATTTTAATATTAGACACAGCACGAGGTCATAAAACTGAGGAAATTAAATTGTTCTGCAAAAATATTCAGCTAATTCCTGCTATGATTCCAGGTGGGTTGGCGAGTAAATTGCAACCACTTAATATATCTGCAGAGATGGGCGTTTACGCGTCATCTACTAATTTTTACGAGATCGCGTCAACAACTCGTCGATAATGTCGACTACTCATCGACAACGTTGACAACTCGTAGACAACGATGACTAATCGTAGATAAGTCGACAACTACTTCACGTCAGGAGTGATTGACTGATCTACATATTTTGAACTTCTTTCTCCCGAGGTTTTAGTTAATGTAAATTAAATTTACTATAAAAGTAATCACAAAATAAAGTTTCGTAGTCAACTTACGGAGGTGGTCAACTTACGAAAGATTACGCGTAACACACGTAAAATTAACATCAACAGCAATATCTTGGACATGTAGCTACAACATGCTTGTTAATATGACTGAATCTACTCTGAATATTTCGTCATCATAACTCGAGTTCTCAAAACTTCAAAACCGATATACTCTGAGCAACTACATTCTACGGAATTAAATATTTGGCTGTCTGTTCCGTAAAAATGCCATATACATTATTTGGGGTGGAATCGTGTTATTTTTGGGAAAAGAAAATGTTTCATTAGGAAATGGTTATTTTGAGAAAGCTGCAAATCATCCCATTAGAAATTTTAGCATATTGGTCAGCATAATGTCATGTGGAGTGAGTGGCGTGAGAACTTTGAGGACGAATCTATTTGCGCTAAGTACAAATCGGGACGAAATTTTAAAATATTATATGTTGCAGCACCCTCACACACTAAATATTTTATAATCCCAGATTGCACATTTTTAGCACGACATTCATGATATTTAAACTTTCGTTGGTAAAGTATTTTAAGAGAAATCATCCATCGCGATAAATACGTATACTTGATAAGAGATTTTGTGTAAATCAAATAATATATTTATCTACAGCACTGAATTTTTTAGGAACAGAGTACTGAATCCAGCCTGAAAGTACTACCTGCCATTTTACCTATTCCACCAATATTTCAAGGCAATTTAATTTAAAAACTGATGGAATCCAAATACAAATTTAAATTAATGCACTCGCAATTAAATTTATTGTAATTTCGAGTGATTTAGATTCTACGAGTTTTGTATCAATCTATGCCATACATAACCAACAATATCAGACAGTAACATCGTTAACTACTATTTCTTGTTTTGTAAGCAGTGGAATTTTGACTGGTGAGTGTCCCTGTTCCAATAAAAGCATTGAGTCGTAACACTCGATTTTATTTGAGGAATTACTACAATCTATTAATTGGATGAGTGTCCTGTTGTAGGCCCGCTCATTTGATAATTAAACCATATTATTGATTCCTATTAAAGATCTTATCGTAATCTCAGCAAGAATCGCTTTGGACATTCAATTGAGAGTATGATAATTTTTAAATCAAATGCATACTTCGAACCCTATTGGTTCTCTCTGAGCGGTTTACCTTCGAGTAAGGTATTTATTGTCAATTTATAAATCAATTGCGTCTTAATGGAATTCGCCTCTCTGGCGATATCAATCCTGTTAAAATCTCTCTCTAAATTTTAGCCCTTTACATTCAAAACTAATTAAATATAAGGCTTAGGGTCGGTTATGATCTGTGTCTGAAATTTATTACGATAACTAAAGATTGGAATTGAAAAATCTCACGTCTCCTAAAATTTTTTGTTGTTTAGAACTTTCCAAGACATTTTAATTTGTCGTTAATCTAAGAACTGCGTTTAAATTGGCAAACCAAAAATATAAAAAATGTCCGTTTGTTCAGACCAAAATTTGAATATAAATTTTTTAAAACGGAAGCTTAATATTACTGATTTTCACCGTTATAGTTAACTATTACAATTTTTTATGAACTAAGCACTTTTATTGTACAATTTTGGTGAACGTCAACCGACCTTTTAGCGAAATGGGGAGTATATTAAACTAATCGAGAGTACTTATGGTAGAAAACCAACCTTACGTACCCATCTTTACCTCTAACGTGGTTGTATCAATATGGTTTCATATACTAACGAAATATTTAAGCGATTTAGTATCAAAGTGTAAAATTATTATTGAACCTCTAGGTAGAACAACTAGAAAAATACCGAGATAGCAACTTTACCAGAAGTGCTAATATAAAATAAAATGAAAATAATGAGAAAATTAGGATCATAATTTCATTTCCTCGGTTGTCGACGTTGTCTACATTGTAGACATCAGCAATGTTAAAAATTGCTATGTAATCTACGTAATAGATTACGGGTCGATCTACCTCGCCCATCCCTGTATATCTGTCAACAAATCATTTAAATCGAAATTAAAAAATCTTTGGGAACAATGTATGTTGACTGGCTACAAAGAGTACACAAGAAAAGGGACCATGAATCGAGCGGGATATGAAGAAATCGTTGGTTGGATAGCATCGGCTTGGGACAGTGTCACTGACAATACAATAAAAAACGGGTTTAAAAAAACCAATAAAATGTTTTACCCTGAAGCAGACACTGTGTCGGAAATTTCGTCAGATGAAAAATCAGAAGATATTGAACAGGATGCTGCTAAAAATTAGCGATTTGTGATACACCAGTTGCTGGTTTTAGACAGATAGAGGAGGAAGGAGATGATCAGGAATGGAATATAATAAAGTTCGTCATGACACAATGAAACTAAGTACACCGGTGTGAAGTTTTCAACATTTATCAAAAGTGTAGCTACACAAATTAACAAAAAACAAAAATGTAGATACACAATTTGACAAAAAGTGTAGAACTACATAAAAAAATTGTGGCAGGGTTGAAATTGTTATAATTTTCACTAAATATAATCTAATCTAATACGAGGCATATCTCTGCGACCTTCGGGGAATTTTTGTGTTTAGTGTAAATGGAAATAATAAGATAAAAAGTGTAAACCGGGTCTTGTGGGTGTTTAATGGCCATCAACACTTAATTCTAGATGTGACACCACAAATCTGAGTATACTGGCATTTCGGGGACACTCAATTCCACCTTTAGTGAGCGGCGTATCTGGAGCGGCTAGGTGGAAGGGAGGGTCCTTATAATGCCAGTGTACTCAGATTTGTGGCGTCATCTCTAGAATTTAGTGTTGATGCCCATTTAACACCTACAAGACCCGGTTTACACTTTTGATCTTATCATTTCCATTTACACTAAACAAAAGAAAACCCCGAAGGTCGTGCCCCTGAAATGGCAATATACTCAGATTGGTGGAGTCATCTCTAGAATTTAGTGTTAATGACCCTTAAACACCCACAAGACCCGGTTAACACTTTTTATCTTTTTATTTCCATTTACACTAAAGAAAAAAAATTCCCCGAAGGTCGACAAATCTGATACTCAGATTTGTGGTGTCATATCTAGAATTTAGTGTTAATGGCCTTTGAACACCCACAAGACCCGGTATACACTTTTCATCTTATTATTTCCATTTACACTAAACAAAAAAAACTCCCCGAAGGTCGCAGAGATATGCCTCGTATTAGATTAGATTATAAAGGGTGATTTTTTTGTGGTTAGGATTTTCATGCATTAGTATTTGACAGATCACGCGGGATTTCAGACAAGGTGTCAAAGAGAAAGATGCTCAGTATGCTTTGACATTTCATAATGAATAGACTTACTAACGAGCAACGCTTGCAAATAATTGAATTATATTACAAAAATCAGTGTTCGGTTCGAAAAGTGTTTCGTGATTTACGTCCGATTTATGGTCTACATAATCGACCAAGTGAGCAAACAATTAATGCGATTGTGACCAAGTTTCGCACTCAGTTTACTTTATTGGACATTAAACCAACCACACGAATGCGTACAGTGCGTACAGAAGAGAATATTGCGTCTGTTTCTGAGAGTGTTGCTGAAGACCGTGAAATGTCGATTCGTCGCCGTTCGCAGCAATTGGGTTTGTGTTATTCGACGACATGGAAGATTTTACGCAAAGATCTTGGTGTAAACCCGTATAAAATACAGCTCCTGCAAGAACTGAAGCCGAACGATCTGCCACAACGTCGAATTTTCAGTGAATGGGCCCTAGAAAAGTTGGCAGAAAATCCGCTTTTTTATCGACAAATTTTGTTCAGCGATGAGGCTCATTTCTGGTTGAATGGCTACGTAAATAAGCAAAATTGCCGCATTTGGAGTGAAGAGCAACCAGAAGCCGTTCAAGAACTGCCCATGCATCCCGAAAAATGCACTGTTTGGTGTGGTTTGTACGCTGGTGGAATCATTGGACCGAATTTTTTCAAAGATGCTGTTGGACGCAACGTTACGGTGAATGGCGATCGCTATCGTTCGATGCTAACAAACTTTTTGTTGCCAAAAATGGAAGAACTGAACTTAGTTGACATGTGGTTTCAACAAGATGGCGCTACATGCCACACAGCTCGCGATTCTATGGCCATTTTGAGGGAAAACTTCGGAGAACAATTCATCTCAAGAAATGGCCCGGTAAGTTGGGCACCAAGATCATGCGATTTGACGCCTTTAGACTATTTTTTGTGGGGCTACGTCAAGTCTAAAGTCTACAGAAATAAGCCAGCAACTATTCCAGTTTTGGAAGACAACATTTCCGAAGAAATTCGGGCTATTCCGGCCGAAATGCTCGAAAAAGTTGCCCAAAATTGGACTTTCCGAATGGACCACCTAAGACGCAGCCGCGGTCAACATTTAAATGAAATTATCTTCAAAAAGTAAATGTCATGGACCAATCTAACGTTTCAAATAAAGAACCGATGAGATTTTGCAAATTTTATGCGTTTTTTTTTAAAAAAAAGTTCTCAAGCTCTTAAAAAATCACCCGTTATTTAGTGAAAATTATAACAATTTCAACCCTGCCACAATTTTTTTATGTAGTTCTACACTTTTTGTTAAATTGTGTATCTACATTTTTGTTTTTTTGTTAATTTGTGTAGCTACACTTTTGATAAATGTTGAAAACTTCACACCGGTACTAAGTACCTTTACCTAACGTGAATTAAGAAGTGATTTTTTTAGTTACCAATTAATTTTTTGTTTTATATTGAAAATTTAGTTTGTTATTTTTTCGATTTCTTTACTTAGCCGCAGTACCATAATAAGCCGCACTCCTTTAATAAGCCTTTATTTTTTTGAAGAAAAACTTTTTTTGAGCGCACAAGATGCGGCTTATAATAGTAAAACAGGGTACAGAAGACAAAATAATTACACTATTTAAATTAATTAATTTATTTATTTACAATAATTACACTACAAAATGTAAAATTTTTAGATCTCACCTCCTTTTGAATCTTTCACTCGGTCCCTATTGGCATGATGATCGGATGTCACAATTATTAAATTTTATTAATTTTTAATTAAAATAAATTTAAATATTTTTATAAATTATGTTTTATTGTAATAATAATTAATAATATAGTTGCTACAGGTATTTTATATAATATAATAATACTTAAAATCTAATATTAATTAATTAAATTATCAATTTTACTTAAATATATACTTAATAATTTAATATTTTATAATATTGTGATTATTAAAATTTATAATATCTGTATATAATGTAATATATATAAATAATATAAAATAGTAGAGAGTTTTTATAATTTTAAATATTATTTAATATTAGTTATTCATTAAAATTATTATTATATTTTTAATTTGATTGCAATATTTTCAATATACATATAAATAATTAATTAATTAAATAAGTAAATTAACAGAAATCAAATATGCATTTATATTATATAAAAAAAAAATTATGGCCTATCACATTTTCATTGTATAAAATAATTTAATTTTAATTATATATTATAATATATATGTGGTTGGATTAATTATACAATTATTTATGCATTAAATTATAAAGTTGTTATATATCACAGGTACAAAGTTTATACAATTTTTTTTTAATTTTAAATTAATTATTGTAATTAATTAATTAATTAGAAATGACTAAATCAATGATTGATATACATTAGTGTTGAGTATAATTAAAATAAAAAATTAATTTAATAATTTAAATTATTCCAAGAGTGGCAGCAGAATACACGCAGTGACCACTGTACTCGGTATGGATACATTATATAAGCAAAATGAGTTACCTTGTTTTGAAATCTCTTGTTTTATATTTTATATAATTATTAATTATTTACAACTATTATAATATAAATTTTCTTTTAAAAATAATTTCATTTCCGATTTGTGTGTTGTTATACAAAAACTACATAAATGATTAACTTCCTTTTAAAAAATGTAATACAAAAACGATTTCCAACTTGAGTCTAATTTAAAAGACATAAATTTAATGAAATGAGATCGAAAATTTACAAAATTAGGTTTTCCTGTAAATTTTTTATCGGATTTGAATGGGTATATATGGGCGGTGCACGGTCGTTATATATATACGAACCGAATATTATATTAAGCCATTAAAACCAAAATGTTTTGTGCAGTCATAAAAATTCCATCAACACACAATTCCAAAAAAAGCAAAAAAAAAAATCTGCGATCCCAAAACCATTTAACATTTATACACAAACCCGAAAAAATTGATGTCTTTATGTGTAGCTACGTACATATCATTATAAATCGGGCGGAGGTAGGTAGGCCCCAGAAAATATTGTGAGCCCAAATCATTCGCACAAATCGATAAAAATCTAATGCGATTTTGGGAATTCAATCCTTTCCTCGTTAATTATAAGGGTTACCACCGACATTTAAATTATTTAAATCGAAATTATTATTGTTAACATGATAACAACAACAACAACAAATAATTATGACTTAATTTTTAGAAAGATATCGAATTCCTATTTTGAGATGCGAGAAATATATAAAATACAAATTATTGGAAACCTTTTTTGGAGATTTTCGATAATTATAGTTTTTTATTTGTTTGTTTATTTATTTGATTTGTTATTTAGAAAAACTAATAAATTTTTTATAATTATAGAGATTTTATTGAAATTTTCTGTTTATGGTTATTTTGAGTTTTAAAAATTTATACGGATTGATGTGCGGTGAAATGGTACCGGATTACTACAGAGGCAGTTCATTAATGATTAGCAGTTTGTATAAATTATTGGCTAATTTGGTTATTTAATTTTTAGAGGTTTGTATAACTTTCTCGTTTTTTGAATTTAGATCATGTATTTCTCTACTCATCTATTAAAAAAGCCAATATAACAAGTTGAAATTCTAGGACGAGTCGAGCGGCTGAGCCGATCATCAAGAAATGTTTACCATGTATGATTTCTATGCCAAAGAAAAATCCTGAACATTCCTCCTGAACAAACCTTCGTTATAATAACCCGGACAAATGCTGGCCTGTTTCAATTACATAGCGTTTCTCAATAAGAGGTTTCATTTTAAATAGCTTGCTTTTATTTGGGTAGCTGCCAATTTTGAAGCTGCCATATTTTGACATTTGAAAATTAAAAACTACGCCATTACTAAAAATGGTACGATTCACTTTTCAACAACGCACTTAAATTGCCAAAATTCACTACAAAAATGGTAAAAATTTTGCAGTCACAGTTTGCAAAACTAAAGCACTTTTGGGTTGTCGTGAAGCACCTTCTCGGCCGGCAATAGTGAAACTGGTGAACAAATTTGAGCCGTTGGGACAATTTAGTGAGGTGAAGAATTGAAACCGTGTGCGTCGCTCAACGACTACAGTGAATATTGCTGCTGTAGCCCGTAGCGTTGACGAAAACCCAGGTTTGTTGATTCCTCGTCGATCGTTGGAAATAAACATTCTACAAACGACATTACATCGTATTTTGCATAAAGACTTAGGTCTTAAGGCTTTTAAATTTCAGTTAACACAAGAACTCAAGCCGGTCGAGTACTATAAACGTCGTATCTTTGCTGATTGGGTCCTTCAAATGCATCAAAATGATCCGGATTTTCATCGAAAAATCATCTTCAGTGATGAGGCCCATTTTCACCTCGGAGGTTATGTTAATAAGCGGAACGGTCGCATTTGGAGCTCAGAAAATCCAAGAATGATTGTTGAAAAGCCTCTCCATTCTCAACACACTGTTCGGTGCGGTTTTTGGGGTGGCGGTGTGATTGGACCTTATTTATTCGAAAATGAGGCTGGTGCAACTGTTACGGTGAATGGATTGTGCTACCGAGCTATGATTAATGAGTTTTTGGAATTGGAAGATATTTTTGTGGACGACGTTTATTTTCAGCAAGACGGCGCTACGTGTCACACAAGTAACGAAACAATCACAATTTTGTAAGGAAAGTTTCCTGACCGTGTTATTTCTGGAAGAGGTGGTCACAATTGGCCATCGAGATCTTGTGATTTAACACCTTTAGACTTTTTTCTTTGGGGTCACCTGAAAGATAAGGTGGAGATGGAACTCGTGAAGTTATCGAGTGAATTGGTCATGAAAAATTTCATGAAAAGGATATGGTGCTGCAAACATAGCCGTGGCGGCCATTTGGTGGTATCGTTTTCAAATGTTATTGGTATACCTTCCTCTTAAAAAATACTCGTTTTTTTTAATATAAAAATGAAACCTCTTATTGGAAAATAATTTATGTGTTCCAAATTACTCCAATAAAAAACAAATAACAAGTTCGTTGGATTGCGAGTTTTTTGTGACAAGCATAAAAATTGTAAAATTGGAAGGTTAATTTTTAATTGAAATACCGTGAAAAAATCGTAACTATATTTTATTCATTATAAAGGGTGGCCGAAAACTTGCATCCCAGCATTCGATTATTCAGACACACAGATCATATCGAAATTTCTTTCATGTTCGATATGCACCTAGCGCTCCAACAATTTACCGTTTGGTTCAGCGTTTTCGGTAAGAAGCGGCTGTCTGTGAAATTCCGCGTGCTGGAAGATCTGGTGCAGTACACAATAATGTGAACATTGCTCGGGTGCAAGCAATGATTGAGGAAAACTCCGAAACTTCCACCAGGCAGGCGATGGTCTCAGCAGTTGGTGATGTCTAGGCGGTCTTTGCAAAGAATTTTATATAAGTTGCACCGTTTCCCATATAAGATTCAATTTGTTCACGAACTAAAACCAAAAGCTGGTAAACAACGAGTTTATTCACAAACACATAATGAGCGATGAGGCCCATTTTCACCTCAATGGTCAAGTGAATAAACACTATTGCAGAATATGGGCACCCAAAATTAAAGAATAATTGTTGACGATCAAATGCTTCCACTTAGATGCACCGTATGGTGTGGAATAACTTCGAAAATGATCATTGAACCATATTTTTTCGAAAACGACGGACAGGTTGCGGTTAATGTGAATGGCGTTCAATACCGGGCAATGATTGAAATTTTTTTAAGGTCAGAGGTAGAGAACAATCCAGAATTGTGGTTCCAACAAGATGGAGCCACAGCTCACAGAGCTCGCCCAACTATGGTTCTCCTGCGCGAAATTTTTGGCGATCGAATGATATCGTGTTTATCTGATTTTAACTGGGCGACTGCGTTCGCCCGATTTAACGGCTCCAGATTTTTTTCTTTGGGGCTACCTAAAGAGTAAGGTTTATCCCAATAAACCAAAAACTTTCGAACAGCTTAAGAAATGCCAACGCTAAATAAAATCAGAAACGAAAAAGTTATTCATTAAATAAATCATAACGTTACGTATGCGCCACCCTATAGAAAATCGAAACATACAACGGGTGTTCAAATTTGAGGTATCTTTTAAAAATTTAGACATAAATTGTGCGAAATTGGTCCCGGTTAATAATGAAAGAGAAGAGAATGTCGTTTAAGTGCTAGCTCGGCAAGCTGTTAATCTTTTACCAAAATTTTGAATAGCTTTTTCGCCTAATGATGGTTCAATTAGTAAAATTTGCTCGATGATATTATGTCTTTGAAGTATTGAACAGTTTGGGGATTATTACTCTTTAAGAAACCCTATAAGAAGAAGTTCAATGGCGTTAAATCGCATGATCTTGCATGGTCAATTCACGTTTGTTCTTCGAGAAATTATTCGATTATTAAACTTCTCTTCCACAAGATCGATTGATTCCGTTGGCGTGTGGCATGTTGCACCGTCCTGTTGAAACCACATTTTCTGCACATCAAGGGTTTTTTTCGGCCCAAATGCGGCAGTTTTGTTTGTTGACATAGTCGCCAATTTCAAAATGAGCTTCTTCGGTGAGGATAATATGCTTGAAAAAATTCTCATTAACAAATTGCCGACGTAAAGCGTGCGGTTATTTGGCTTTAATTCTTGTGTTAACTGTATTTTGTAAGCCTTTACATGAAGAAGTTTGTGTAAAATATTGAACAATGTTGTTGGTTTGAGGTTTAATTGTTGTGAACGACGATGAATTGATATCCGGGGCTCTTTAGGAACACTTGTGCTAACAGCTGCAATATTTTCACTTGAACGACCGATACGATAATAAATTTCCCTTCTCTGATCTTGAACTGAACCAATTTCAATGATAAATTTAATAGCACGGTTTTTCGGAGCATTTTCTACGGAATTTTCTTCCAACTTCTGAATAACTTTAATGACACCTCCATAGTTCTATTGCGGAACAAGACGTAACATAGCGGCTAAACCGGAGCACTTTTATACAAATTTCTCAAAGTCGTGATCCATTGCACTCATTTCCATATATTCGAAAATAATCTCTCTCGAATTTTTTGTCAACATTATTTTTTTAAAATAGTAAATAGTTAAAACTCATCACAATCGATCATTAGTCCTCGAAAATCCACCTCATCCATTTTATTTAAATCGTTCGACCCAAAAAAAACTCTAAATGCATTTTCTGAAAAATTAAGACTCACTACAATCGATTCCTGGCATTAGAAAACCCTTTGAGTCGCAATTTTAATCTAAATCGTTTAATTCTAAAACAAATTAAAAAAAGGGCCTCAGGCCTTTCCGAAGGGATCCCTAAATTAATTTTTCCAAAAATAGTACCCATTAAAATGTATTCCTCGGCAATCCCTTAACCAATTTTTATTAAAATCGTGCTAGCCGAAAAAAATTAAATAAACATACCCGGGCCGCATCAGACGACATCAAAATCATTGGGGGCGGAAAAAATGTGAAAAAGGGACCAAGGCAAAACATTGATTAGATGGCAACATTAATTAGAAATAAATTCTGATACTGGTTAATCATTACGCAACATGACGGTCCATCCGGAGGACACCAAAATGAATAATCAGATCTCCATTGGTTTCTTTGCATCCAAACACTATTCCCGCCAACTTTTATCCAAACCGTTCAAGAAAAAAATAAAGTTAAATCGGGGCCTCAAGCCACATCATCTCTCAGCAGGATGCAGTACCAATTAGCAGCATGATGCAATATCACGCATCATTGTGCAATATAACAAAACATGATGCAGCATCCTATAAATTAGTGTAACATTCCAGAACATGGTGCAACATAACGCAACATCGTGGAACATCACGATCAACAACAAGGTGCAACATCATGCAACTCGCTGTAACATGGTGCAACATGACACAATATCACGTAACATGGTGCGGCGTACCATGATGGCCCCGCAAAATATGATTAAAGTCGTCCAAGACAAATAAAATGTTAGGCTCCAAGCACTCGGTACCCACCGGACGACACTTTATCTGAATTTTCCCGAAATCAGTTTTGGTATCAAAAACGCTCCTCAAGCAAAAGAATCGATAAAAATCGTGCAAGCCGAAAAATATTAAAGAAGGAACCCATACAGCCCACCGGGATGACTGTATGAACGGATTTTCCCGAAATTAACACACCTCGCAATCAATCAACTCTAGACACTGAAAAATTGTGAAAATCGTTCGAGACGAACAATAATTTATGAAAGGGGTCCGGGGCCCACCAGATGTTCCTCGAACCAACTTTTTCCGAAATCCGGACCAATCACAATCGATTCCTGGTAATGAAAACCCCCATTCCTCCAAAAAACCAAGGAAGTCATATGTCCCAGTGAATCAACCATAAATATGTAAGAAATGCTGGCGTTAATGATGTTGCGGTTAGTGTTGATTCTTTCATTGATTTGAAAGTTAACATAAAGCTTGAAGTTCGAAGGAGTGGGTCTCGTAGCCATCTGAAAAGAGATATCTAAAGTAATTATCTTAGGTGTTAGCTAGTTGCTTGATGGCGACTTTGACTCGAACTAGGTGCTTTAGGTGGTAGCAATACGGTAAAGAATTGCAGGGCGTACACAGAGACCTGCTCTTGCTGTGCACAACATGGCTATGGGTTGTCCAAAAAAAAAGCAAACCCGCCAGTTTCGCAAGTGGCAAAGAAATACGAAAACCACATGATCACCATTTAGGTTGCACTACCTGTAACGCTTACAAAAGTGCTGTTCAAGTCTGAAATATAATATTTAGTCAAAATTTAAGACATTGTAATTGCAACCTGCGTTTCGCGCATATCAAGTCGGATCAGAAATATGTGAGTGCATCTCCAACCATAACATAGATATTATATATATGCAAGGACAGATATATATTTTATGTATCCAGTGATAGTCATCGAGTTTCGATCGAAACTTGGTTCCATTTATCTATTTGCAATATACGCCGAATACAATGAATCGACCGAGTACCATCTTTGCAAAATTGAAACGATCCTAGGCTCTTTATCGAGCCAACACCAAAAGCCAGTGATCATTAGAGGTCTTCGGGTCTAATAGTGACATCTTCATAATGAATAAGCTAGGAAACCTAACGGCGTTCTCATCTAATGGAAACTCCAAAATTGATCTAACAATATAGCCAGTGGGGCCTTGTTCAGCTCGATAGTTAGGTGGTGTGTGAGAGAAAGTTGGGCTTCTAGTAACCAGAGAGCCATTACGTTCGAGTTGTCAAACTCGTAACAAAATAGTCCGCTCGCCAGTAGCAAAACTATGAGATTTTAAGATAACCGACTGGCGTCTATTTGCTAGTTTCCTGAAATAATTCAGCTCGCATGGGCAAAAAGCTGCTTCAAATTTGACTACTTTCATAAAGTGTTGAAATCAGATGAAATGATTATTATCAGGAAACCTACCGAAGGAGTTCCACTTTTGTTAAATCTTACCTAACTATAATGTTGCTACTTGTTATGTGAAGCCTCCGAAAAATGTTCTTAGCCACTCGCATTAGATCGCGGATTGAACAGCGTGGGCTCGAAGATTCGATAGTCCACCTACTATTATTTAATATATTATATTAATTATATAGGTATATTCCTGGACATCGCAGGAATATTTGATGACCTTACGTGGCCGATAGCGACATTGCCAGATTATCTCAATATATAATCTCCCAATGGCATTAAGAAAATTGTCAGCAGCTACTTCATCAATAGATCTGCAGTAATAAGATATGTGGATGATTTTGTTACTAAATAAATAACCAAAGTATGCCCTCAAGACTCTATTCTAGGACCTCTAGTCCAGAATATCCTGTTTAACAAAAGCATGATTAATGACAGTAATGAAATTGCATTCTCGGATGACAAATTTATTCTAGTTCTAGGCAACTCGAAACTCTAACTTCAACGTCAGGGTCAAATTGCAATATATAGAATGCACGAAAGCTGTGTATTTAATAAAAAATTCACTATTGGGAGATGGTTACTGAAGCACAAAACAGTAGTAATAATTTACAAAGATGTGTGCCGCGGCAGGATGGTAGACTAAACTGTCACTGAATAGTTTTTAAAGATGTTGTTGTGGTTCGAGCTGGCATACTCCAAGTAGATATTCTAGCCAAAACGGGAGCTCACTTTTACCACCTAAGAAGAAGTAATCCAAACGAATTAGGGGTCTTTGTACATATTGTAGATAGTGCACTTAATCAATGTACAAACAAAAAGGGAATAGAGACAACGGCGATTGGCCTATGGTAGAGTAGGTGGAAGGAATCGGTCAATGGTAGACAAACAGTTGACTTCATTCCTGACATAAAAGCATGACTCAAAATGAAACTACAACTAACGAGCTCGACGAGCAAAGTATAATCTCTATACATGATCAGTTCAAAGTTTTGCTACAGACATTCTAAATAACTGATCAACGTCAATGCATATGTGGTCTGAAGTAAAAGTCGTTAAGCCTCGACCAATATGAATATTAATGAACTACCACTGCTCACCCTAGTATGCGTTCAAACTTCCGGTAGCAGCACTGAAATCCGGATTGCATATTTCTCCACGTGACTAATGATGGTCACATGACAATTTCTTAATTGTGGACGGCTAAATGTACAAGGCACTGCTATATCAGTAAACTATGCTAATTGATTTAATTCTTATACCTAGGTAAAGGTTTTACCTAGGTATTGGAATTAAAGCAAGTTTTTTTCTAGTAATGTTGACTACGATTAATACGGGATGAATGCCAGTCGAGGTTATTGTGTGGGAAAAGAATTAATTGAAATCAACTATCACAATTCCATGCCAAAATGTTTATTCAACTTGAAAGTTTCTGAAACCACGAATGCAATTAAAAGGAATGCCTCACAGAGGAAATTTCCTGATGAAGTTCATAAGCGTATGCCAATTCGATTATGTTATCGTAAGAAAATAATGGGGCCGAACGTAATAAACTACAATAAACTAGAAGAGGCAGATGTGTTCAGGACTTTACAGATATAAGAACGGATTGATCCACTGTGGAATGGGGTCCATTCGTTTATTTGCAATCGTGGCACTATTTGAAGAGTTTAAGTTTTTTTCGAATTCCACTCGGCTTCCGTTTAACAGCGATATATTAGCAAGATTAGTTTGTGTTTTACGGACGATATCGTAATTATTAAGAGTGAAAAGGGAGAATCCCGATCAGTGAAAACCAATCAAAATTTTTGTCAGACATGATAAGGATCAAAGGTTCCATCCAGTTTTTACTAAATTTTATTTAGCTCGCTTCGTGCTTGTTTGCCTATCCGCGGAATTCTGCAATCGAATTTTAGTGTGAAATTTCAGTGCTTTCAGTAAATTTTGCAGCATTTTGAATAAATTTCTTTTCAATTATGTATGTAATATTAGGTTCGTCGTCTTTTCATTTTATGTAGGGATTGATGTCTTTTGTTGTAACGTTATTAATTATAATCTAAGTAAGGTAGCATTTTTATTTAAATTCAATTGCTTTAGAAGACAATCAGTGAAGTACCGAATTATCCTAATATATCTCAATGCATTCTTTTATTTTTGGTTGTACGATTAAAATTGGAAAGTTTCAATTTTGGAAGGTCATCGTAACCCAAAACACTCATTTAGGCAAATCTAACTTTATTTTTCGTCAGTTGATCGTTTATGTAACACAAAAATAATTTGAATTTGAGTGAAATCTGTAATTAATGAAACCTGAAAGTCAATAAAATTTTCTTAAAATTGGTTTTGTTTTAGCACTTGTTTCCAGAGGGTTGAATTAAATCGTAATTGAGTATAAAGTGTTAAAATTTCAGTCAAAAATTTGAATTGTACTCACGGCATCCAACCTTTCTTTAATTCCAAAGCCACTTGAGCGTAATAATCACCACAACCGAATTTATTTAAAATTAAGTAGAATTTATTCCAAATTTAATAGGCTGCGTATTTAATTTTCACTCAAATTAATGTTTATCTTAATCAAATATAATGACTTTTACTAAACCAATCAATTTTGCATTTTAAAATGAGTGACTTTAAGAAAAATTTTGATTGATTGAAAACATCTAAAATGTTTCGAGCCCACAAATTTCACTCACAAATTATCCAATCAATTATTGAATTTGAGTGAAACTAGCAAAAAATTGTTTTTTTTCTGCAAAACGGCGGTATAGTTGGTAGAGTATAATTTTGACTCAAATTTACAAATGGAATGAAATTTTGTCTCAAAATTTCAGTTCTGATTTCTCTAAAGTGGTACGCAGTTAATATTTCATTTTACGCGAACTGCAGAATTTAAAAATTAGTGGGCATTAAAATTTAACTGAAATTGTTTTTCTAAAATTATTAGTAGAATAAATTTTAGGTAAATTAAATTTAATGGTCAGTCAAATAAATTTTGTTAATTCGTTTGAATGCAACAATATTTTCAGTTTTCAGATTTCACTCAAATTAGAGATATCTAATCGATTTACTTAGCTCTTTGTAAGCCATAGAATTTCAAATAAAATCAGTTTAGGATTTAAGAGAAATTTTCAAAAGAAATTGGTCTATAACTTTTTGAATTAAAATTGTTTTCGAGTATACGAGTACTAAAAAACTTAATACAGTCTAACTTTTTACTTTTGTAAATTGGTTATTTAACCATAAATGGGATAAAACTGTAGTATCCCAGGACTGATTGAGTTAAATTAAAGTTTAATCATCATGATAATTATACAAAGTTCCTAACAAAAGAAACTCAATTGCACTATTAAAATTTTACTCAAATTATTATCAAGGGATTATTAATAATTTTTTCTAAAATTAGGTGTAAGTCACCAGTTAAATAAAGTCCATTATATGTTTAAAAAATACGCCAAAATTTAAGAAAATCTAATTTAAATAGATAAAAAACATTTTTTCTGCAATATTTTGAGTCAACAAATTTCACTCGAACTAATAAAAAATTGGAGCTTCACACAAATACCATCCAAACTTTCGATTTTCGATTTTGAGTTAAATTAGAAAAAAATGGAATTTTTTTATTTTACAAACGGCAGTTGGTAGAGCAAAATTTTTACTTATAAATTCAAAAATAAAATGAACCTTTGTTTCAAAAAGTACTTAACCAAAATTTAACTATCGTGGTTGATTTAATAACTGCTTTTTAACATTTTCGCTCAATCGTAAACATTTGGAACGACAAATTTCACTTCCGATTTCTATAAATTTAGTGAGCTCTGCATTAACATTTAACTCAAATTGTTTTCAAAAAATTACTACCTAGTAGTATACATTTTATGAAATTTAAGTTTATAATAGACTGTCAAATGAAGTAAAATTATTATTGATACTTTTGAAAGCAGCTGTCACATTAAAATTTTGTTCAAATTTACTCAAACTCAAATTGTTTCCATCCTAATCGATTTAAAATTTGATTGAAATTTATTATTTATTTATCTTGCTATTCAAATTTCACTCAAATTGTTATGAAAGCGTTATTAATTATTTATTCTAAAGTCCTATGTAAGATTCTCAAAACTGATAATTTTTAATAACGCCAAATGTTAAGACATTTAAATTTGTTAAAACACATTTTTTCGTTGCTTTTGGAAGTAGTTAGAGCTTGAAACTTAGAGCTTCATTCAAATTACATCCAAACTTTCTTTAACTCCAAAGTGAATTGAAGTAATAATCTACAGCCTGACTCATTTAAAATTAAGTAGAATCTATTCCAAATTTAGTAGGCTTTGTATTTAATTTACACTCAAATTAATTTTAAAGTTATATCTAGGTTCTAAACTCCCAATTTCACGTCATAGCAAATGACACCCTCAACATTGAAATTTTGTTAACAAGTTATATAATTTTAAATGAAAGCCACTCTTGTTTTGAAACTTTTTAATTGATTTAACACTTCTAAAATATTTCAAGCTCAAAAAATTTCACTCAAATTTTTTGAGTGAAATAGCGATATAGTTGGTAGAGTGTAATTTTTATTCGTAAGCTTAAAAATAGAACGAACCTTTGTCACAAAAGGACTGAAGTAAATTTAAGCCAAATCGTAGTTGATTTATAAACTATGTACGAGTACATGTAAATTTCTAAACAGTTTCTAAAAATTAAAATTGACTAAAATTATTTCAAATTTGACGTTGAATTTTACTTCTTATTTCTCGAAAGTAGAAATCAGTTATTCGTGAAAAATGTATTTTTTCCAATCATTAGATGAGTCAGGCCAAATGCTATATTAAATTGGAAGCTATATTGTAAACATAAAAAGAATTAGTTAGTCGAATGAGTTTGTCAATTTGGAGAGCTTTGGAGGTCGTGTTAAAATTATAATTTCACTCGAACTGCAGATTTTAAAATTTAGCTGGCTTTGCATTAAAATTTATCTCAACTGGTTGTGAACAACATTTTAGTAGTTTGAATTTTAGAAAATTTAAATTTAATTGTCCAGAAAAAATGTTGTCAAAGCTTTTGAAAGCAGCTGCAATATTTCCAGCCATACTCAAATTTGTTACTATGTAGGTTAGGAATTTAAACAAAATATAATTTAGGATTTGAAATAATACTCTATACGTACTCCAAAAGTTAATAAAGTATAACTTAACCAACAAAATTTTTATCAAAACAGAGTTAGTTGCATTATGAAAATTTCACTCATACTTAAACTTTTCAAAATTTTTAACTCAAATTTTTTCCATCCTAATCGATCAAATATTTGATTAGAGTTTATTTAAACTCTATTTATTCCCGTATTTGAATTTCACTCAAATAAAATGCTTAAAACTGCTTATCATTAATAAAACAGCTGTAGTATATCCAGTCGACAAATTTCACTCAAATTTTTCAATTTATATTTTGGCTACTCAGACTAGTTAAATTAAAAAAAAAGGTTTTTCTGATTTAGAATTGTTGCTTCTCGTTTAGCAACTTAGTTTGGTTGCACTCAGACTACTACTGAAGTTTGATGATCTGAGTGTTATTTGCAGTAGCAACATTTTTGAAGTAGTAAGTAAATGGATGATGCAAAATAATAATTTATATAAGATATGTGTACCCAGGAGTGCATATTTGACAATGATTTATGAATGAAATACGCCAAGTGCGCCAACTACAGTAAAATAAACACAATTTCTAATTACATAACTTTTAATCGTTTTTAATCATATCAGTCTTATATTTTTTTAATTTTAATTTTTATTTTAATTTTTATCTCTACAAACTATTATTGCGATAGGTAAACGTAATGTAATATATGTAGATGAAATATTACTAGAGTAGCGAAATTTAGTGATTGTTATAGTTGGGTTTGTAGTTTTATACTAAAGTACGTCTACGTTTATATGCATATAATAAATAAGTTATATTATAAAGGAAATAGCCTACCGTTATATATAATATAAATAATATAATATGGATGATTTGATGATCTACAGATGGTGGACCCTACTTTTAGTTTTGCCCCGCCATCTTAATAATTTGAACACTATGTGTTGATGTCGTTGGATCACCTGCTTCTGCATACAGACACGAACTTTCACTACAGGAACAACATGTATCACCATCGTCGTGTCCTCCGCCCCGTGAACTACACTCACTTTGATGATCAGTACTCGTATTATCACAATGGTAACCATTTAACATACTACTCTCGGTATCGTGTTCTAACAGTTCATCATTTTCGTAAATTGCACTTTCATGATTATTGTTATTACTATTACCACTATTACTATTATTATTCATATTATTACTATTACTAATGTTATTATTATGGTTTGCACTGTAACCATTCTGTAGCCGTTGTTTTAACGAATGGTCGCTGCAGTCGGATGCGCACGTATTATAAATTTGGTGTGAATTTGAATTGGCAAAATTTAATTGTGGCAATGGTGGCGGTGGTGGTTGAAACCATTCGGGGCTTGGAAGATGTGGTGCTTGAGGTGACGTAAGGGCATCATAACTGCCTCCACATTGGCGTTGCTGATTACAGCGGGCTCGTAAATTTTGGCTATAGTTGTACGGTTGATAATCCGAGTGTGAATGGCTCGGGGCATATGGATGGGAATGAAAACCTCGTGGTGTTTGTGAAGATGGGCAACATGGTGGTAGTGGTGGTGGTTGGAGATTTGGTGGTGGTGTTATTTGGTGATGCCGCACCGATTGTTGTGAATTTGGATAAGA
This sequence comes from Nephrotoma guestfalica, assembly GCA_963691935.1. Lineage (NCBI taxonomy): Eukaryota > Metazoa > Arthropoda > Insecta > Diptera > Tipulidae > Nephrotoma > Nephrotoma guestfalica. The sequence continues at coordinate 66,532,854 of OY829913.1, read as the reverse complement.
AACTGGATTGTTGTAAATGTTTTCTGGGATTTGGTTGAAGGGTTGCATCGATGGCCCCCATGGAGAGTAGTTTGCGGAATGTGCTGATCCACCACTATGGCCTGAGTGTTGTGAAGCTGTCATTAAACTAAATAAAATTATAAATTTAGTATTTAGTTTAAATTATACGAAATTTAAAAATAATTTACTTTGGATGTATTGACAATCCAGAACCAGACCTCGAACCCTGCTGTGGCAAACGCTTTGATGTTGGTGGACTAGCTGGTGCGTAGCAGATTCCAATACTTTGACCTTGTGGAATTGGCGGTGGATGTTCTGGTGGTGGTGGCAAAAATTCAGACCAGCTTGTAGGCACTTTGAAAATGATAAATTAATTATTTTCTGAGTCATACAAATATAATAAATTGTCTTACTTGGCGGATATTGAGGATAGGGTTGTTGTTGTTTTGGTTGCACTCCATAACCTTGCACCAACGGATCTGAATGCGAGCTTGAGGTTCCTGATGAGCATATTTCATGTTTCGTGCAACTATCGTTAGTCCCGATCAACATAGTTGTTGCATACGGTGTCGGATTATCAGGACTCTTACGACAATTATAGAATGTACTCATGTTTCGTGTATCGACCTCGGCGTAATCCGTACCTGCATCTATATACGACCCTTGCGACATGCTTTGATTTCCAAGCAGTTTGGTTTCGCTGACGCCTGAATCCTTATCCGTGTCGCCAGATCTCCATCCCCGATCGATCCATAAACTATCCTTACCGTTTACATTAAGCGCAGTTATTTCGCTCGCATTAACCACTGTCAGGTGTCCCAAATCTTTAGTGTGATGATGCCTTCGCCTTAATATCATTATAACACCGGCCGCGACTAATACAATGGCGGAAAATATTGTTAGCACCAAAACAACAAACCACGTTTCATTCACAATATTTGATGTTCGCTGTACATCATCGGTTGCAGTGCCACTCGGATGGGCACGAGGTGGTGATATTAAATGTACCGGATCCATAACTAAGGATACCGATTGCGAATATGGACCGGCTCCAACCCGAGTATATGCAACGACTCGCACATTATAAGTCGCACCGGTCGTTAAATTATTTAGCATAACAGACATTGTCGTCGAATTAAGTGTCATTTGGGCTAGTACTTTAGAAGAATTACCAGCTTTTACTTGTATTTTGTACCCTAATAGAATACCGTTATGATGCTGTGGAGGTGGCGGCGACCATCGTACCCAACCAGCTGTTAAATTTAACATACCTGTTTGTACGTTATCTGGCGCTGCGGACGGAACATCTTCGTGCGTTTGGACAATTTTTGAATTGCTCGGTTGACCTTCGACACTACGGTAGAATGGAGCTACAAAAAATTCATATTTGGTGAATTTTTTCAGATTCGTCACGATATGGGTTCCCGACAGTGGATTAAGCACCGTGATAATATTGTACTTCTGCGAACCTCCGCTTAAGTCGCGAAATCGAATGTACAACCCTTCGATATAGTCTTCGTTTGTTAGTAAATGTATATTCCAGTCGAGCCGAACTGATGTCGAGTTAACCGGCTGCACGTCAATAAGTTCGACAATTTTACCGCTGAGAACCGTACGGGCAGCAGTCAATTCTGTTTGAGGAATGATACCGTTTTCAGCACCTAATGTTTTTACAATATCGGATACGTTTGATGGGACTGAAAGGCCGTGAGTATTTTCCGCGCGTACTAAGAATATATACGAGGTGGCTGGTTTAAGTTCTGAAATCTAAATATACAAAACAAAAATATATTTGTTAGTAAAGTCGGATACCTCAGCGACCGGCATTTAATGTTACGGTAATGATTTCGGATGACACTCGATGAGCTGCGACCGCCCATCCAGTTTGCAGATCTGAGCTAAAATATTCAACCGTGTATCCTATTAAAGGACTGGCACCAGAACGATCCTGGCTTTTACCCCACGAAAGTGTTACGCTACTTTCGGTGACGTTCACAATATGCGGTGTTCCCGGTTGAGATGGAAATGTACTGGGGTCTGGTGTACGATGAAGTGTCGTGGGTGATGCACTTTTCTCGACCTTTAATTATGAAATTAAGATAAAGGTTTGATTAATTACGTTTATTAATTTGTAAAACAGTGAAATCATACAGAATAAAAAATTAAATTACTGAAAAGTAAAATGTTAAGAGTATTTTCCAGAAATGTATCAGACAAATATAAATATTTTCAGGTAAGACCGCGAATTTCATTAGCGTGAACTCTGAGAAATGAGTAAGTAAGCTTTTGAAATAAATAATACTTTCATACAAGAAAATAGGAATAACCGAAATTTTTAAAGCTCTACAAAAAAAGGGTTAACCAGTTCCTAAATAAATTTGTAATTTTCTGTAAATAAATAAACTGAAGTATTGGAATATGGATTACTAATTAGTTGTGTCTAAAGTTAGCCAAGTGATGAAATTTAGCTCTCTGAAAGATGTTTCTCAAGCATTAAAGACTTCCAGATCAAGTGTGATCTTTCATTTTTAATATTGAGTATCTCGCACAAATCTTGAATCAAGGATGCTTCAAAATTTCGCCCTTGAGCCGAATATTATTCCAATGACACTCCAAACCTGCATACCCGATTATTTACAAATGCGTCTGCTATAGTACATGCATAATGGTTCCATATTAGATATGCTTCATCTCATTTACAGAAGTAATCGGTATATAGTAGTGTACACTAGAGCCCTGCATCGGATAGTAATATCCGCGGGTATCCGCAATCATCCGCTATCCGCGGATTAGAGCGGATGTATCCGCATTAATTTGTGGCGAATGAGTGTCGGATGCGGATTTAGAACTCTCATCCGCATTATGCGGATTATCTGCACAATGCGGGGTTTGACGCTCAAATGAGGTTACAATATCACATCACGTTGATTTCAGATGCTGCTGTCAATTTTATCAATCACTTATGTTCTGTTGCGCGCCTTCTCACCAAAATTGTATAGAATTTTCATCAAAATTAAACAAAAGGTTCCTAAAATACTCGCGGCGGTCTTACCGATCATTGAAATGGTTCAATAAGAATACAACTTAAACTCTTGTGTGTTCACTGGTTGAGACTTAACGTAAAGGAAATTCATAAAAAACGATTTTGCGGATGCGGATGAGTGCGGATGCGGATTTTAAAAATTTTCGCGAGTGCGGATGCGGATAAATTTATTATTTTTTTCGGCGGATGCGGATCGGATGCGGATACGAAAAAACGTATCCGCGCAGGGCTCTAGTGTACACGCTAGATGATTTCGTCGCATTAATCTGGCTGAATTTTCTAAGTGGCGTTCGTTATGTTAACTTTGATGTCATCAATAGTTTGCGGTTTATTCGCATAGATCTACGATTTAAGATAGCCACGAAGAAAAAAGTCAAAACGCTCATGCAGCAGGTCCCTCGTGGCTTGCGCTATGTGGCACTTAGCGCCGTCCTGTTGAAACAACATGTCGTTTGTATTCATGTCATCCAGGATAGGTTACAAGAAGTTGCATTTCATTGATCTGGAGCACCCGCCGTCGACGTTCATGGCAATGACAGTTTCGTTATATAAGAAGTACCGAGCAATGATTCCGCTAGACAAAATTCCGCAGCAACTGACTTTCTCGGGAGGCATTTGATGCTGGACGATCTGGTGTGAACTGATATCATTCCAAATCTGATAATTTTGCTTGTTCACATATTCATTCATCCAAAAATAGGCCTTGTCACCAAAGATGTATTTTTTTTACCGAAATTTGGGTCAACTTCCAACTGCTCCAGGATACAATCAGCAAGCAAACGGCGTTGTCTATTGTCGTTTATCATAAGTTCAGGAACTGGTTTTCTCGTACATTCTAACGCATAACAGCGATGATTTTAGCAGATCTTGCGTTTCGTTGACGTGTTGGCTGATTATTTATTGAATCGGTTGACACGAATTTAGCACCAAACGTCGAATAGTCAACTCGGCGTTGTTCAAAGCTATAACCTTCGATGGTGATTTGTCATATACTACTAAACAATTCACAATAATTTTGAACGAAGTTGCTTTAACAGCAGTGGCTGCTATAACTTAACAAATTTCGGGCATCGCTACTGAAACCCCCTTTTTTGTCTCTCCTTTAATTGACCGAATAAAACGGATTTCTAATTTTCTCAAACGTTTAATTGACACCCAAATGTGATCTAGCTTATCTTGCATTTCTTGTAGGACTTTTGATATCCGGCTAGCATAAATTTCACCATTAAATAAAGGTAGAACAAATTATTGTGTGCTACGCTACACTTTGCTGATTACCGAGTTATAAGTAATCCATCCTATAATGTTAATGATTGGCATTGAGCCCAAAAACTTTTTACCACCTGCCACTTAGCAATAGGCTGCATTCCCCATCTACATGATTACAAACAGATATGTCCAGTGATTTTCTACTTCTTCTGTTTTACACCTGCAGCCGTTCAATCCACTTTACCACTTGCTCCTAAGGCTGCCAAATATGTATTAACCATTAGACTGTCACGTGATCGTGGAAGTGCTTTACATTATTCACCACGTCCAGCTATTTACGCCGAGTTATGCAGTAGATTTCCACAGCTTTGTTTAGCGAGCGGCTGTAGTATGCTAGTACACGTTTGTTACTCTCCTGTTTCTTTGAAAACTGGCCCTATTCCAGTTAAGATAAGATAAAAAGCTCTCCTGCTTTCGATTATGCCAATATTAGAGAACTGCCGAGTTTCTTATTTAGTTCTGCGAATGATGTTTGGTGTTTCTTAGTCTAGCTAAATGCTGTATTTTTCGGTTAAGGATGAAGAGCTTGCGCAACATCTGCAAAGTTAGGCACAAACTGACGATAATACGAGTACAGTACCAAAAAGCTCCTTACATCATGTATACTCCATGGTGTTGGCCATATTTTTACAACCGCCTGTTGTTTTTGTGAATCCATTCGTACCCCTTTTTCTTAATAAAATGTGCGCCAGATAGTTTATATCAGGCTACATTTAGATGCACACAGTAACAATCTGGGACCATGGAATAATCGTCCTAAATGATGTCATCCAAATTCATGAGACATGTTTTAAAATTAAGGCCTCGTAGAACATGCTCCATAAATCGTTCAAAGGTAGCAAAACAGCATTAACAGAAATTGATATAGGTCAGACATGTCGTGAAGGCCATTTCCCAGTTGTTTTCCGGGTGGATCCCCACCTGCCAACATCCAGTTTTATGATACAGTACTGAGGAGCTTGCTCCTTATAATTCCAAGCTGTCATCTACATGTGGCAACGGATAAGTGTCCTACTTAGTAACATCGCACCATCATGCACCATTTTCGTGATCTTTTTCTCAATTTTTCGTTGCTTAGCCAGTGGTAAACGTCTCCGCGCTTGTCGAATGATATTTGCGTTGGGTCATTCCGATGTAACACTACATGTACATCATTTTTACTCAAATCTTCATCGTTGAATGGAATAATACGATCTGGTTCTGGATGTTTTGACATTCCATTCGGCTTATACGACTGGTATTTTGCGAAGTAGTTGAATTTCTCAGCTTTGACGATCACTGCATCTTTCTTGATAACGTTGGGCTCACATTCATTACTCAGACTGGTATTTAGGCTGGAGTTTCACAAAATTTCTGTCGCATAGTAAGGCATCTTTCATAACGTTGGTTGGTTCTACTATTCACATTTTGTGTCTCCCATGGTCAACACCTATTCGTCTAATCTAAATAACAGAAATTACACTCTCTTCTTTTACTGTTGCAGCATCAACGGGAGCAGTTTTTAGATCATAACGAAACACATTGTCGTTTAGTTGTTGTGACACAATCTCAGGACGTAAAACCGATCTGGAGGCTCCGGTATCCTGTATAAATGTGCACTGTTCTCGTTCCAATAAAACGTTAACAACTAATCTGTTCCAATTAGTTCTAATTGGGCGATTAGAAAAGTGACCATAGAGCTCTTCATCGTAGCCAATTGATGTTCTTCGTTCTCCCGCTGCGTCGTTATCTGCCGGACTCCTTCCGTTCTTCTTCGCTTGGTTGCTAGTTCTTTTTACAATCTCGTATGTAGCGTCCAAGTTTCCGAAATCTAAAGCATCTCTACCATGAACGGGTTTGAAATTTCTGACTCGCATAATTTCGATAGGCTGGACTACTTATCTTTGCTTCTATTAGTGCCTCTATTTGAGCGATCTCCGAATCTAGTTTCCCCAGTTAAATGGAATTAATAGTCAAACTCGTTCTGATTGCCTCATATGCCAAGGCCAATATGAAATCTTCTTTCATGGTTTCAACCTTGTTGTTTGTTCAAAGATGAAGTTTCAGGCATTAACAAATGTATACACAACTAAACCATTCAGCACATCTGTAGGAACTTGGGCATATGCTTGACGTACTAGTGGCTTCTCGTTCCAAATTCTGAAGACTCTCGCCTCGTCCTTGTTCTTGGATTTTGCATAACTCTTTAATGTTAGACTGGCTATATCAAACCTCCAATTACTTCAGGATACCTTTGCAGTTCGTCTCTGTGGCAGATGTCGTTTGAAAGTCATCTGCTGCTGTTCCTCGTAGAGTAAAAATTAGTGCTTCTACTTATTCCTTGGCCGCCCACCCATTATGCTGTACCGTAGCTCAAAACTGTACCTTGAAATACTCAAACGGCAGCTCTTCATCAAATGTGGGCTCCTCGGCTTTCGATATTTGACTTTCAAACCGCTTTTCCATCTCTTTCATGTCATCTACTAGTTTACCCTCTAGTTCCTGCAATCGTACTTTAATGCCAGTCTCGAGAGTTTTTGCACTGTCCTCTAGGGTGTTTATTTCACATCTGATGTTGCTACTGTTGTTACTGATTTTCACGAGCTTCACCAATTTGAATGAACTTAGCACCTTGTTGATCCAATTTGGCGTTTTACTCTCTCCGTAGAACATCAAACTTTGTATTCTGCTCACCCAATTTAGCGTTTTCCTCCGCACGTACTTGCAAACCCAGTTCCTTGTTCAACACATAGTTCATCAAATTTAGAACTCTGTAGTAGTTATGGTTTTTCTATAAGGACGGGAAAGGTATCCTTTTTCATTCTCGTAAATCAAATCGATTTTATTGGTTTGAGAAGTTTTAGCTTAGATAAATTCTGGATATCGTAGAGTTTGTCGAAATATTCCACTATGTGAAAATGTTAGCCTCACGAACGATCGAATAAGGTAAAAGGCTTTTCCATAAGGACGGCAAGGTATCCTTTTTCGTTCTTGCAAATGAAATCGATTTTATTGGTTTGAGTAGTTTTAGCTTACATAAATTCTGGATATCGTAGAGCTTGGCGAAGTATTCCACTATGTGCAAATGTTAGCCGCATGTTGTTGCAATCATATGAGTCAAGAGTCTTTTCCACAAGGAGGGCAAACGTATCCTTTCTCGTTCTCGCAAATCAAATCGATTTTATTGGTTTGAGTAGTTTTATCTTAGATAAATTCTGCATATCGTAGAGTTTGTCGAAATATTCCACTATGTGCAAATGTTAGCCTTATGTTGATACAATCATATGAGTCAAGAGCCTTTTCCAGAAGGACGGGAAAGATAACTTTCGTCGTTCTCGCAAATCGAATCAATTTTATTGGTTTGAATAGTTTTAGCTTACATAAATTCTGGATATCGTAGAGTTTGTCGAAATATTCCACTATGTGAAAATGTTAGCCTCACGAACGATCAAATAAGGTAAAAGCCTTTTCCATAAGGACGGGAAGGTATCCTTTTTCGTTCTCGTAAATCAAATCGATTTTTATTGATTTGAGTAGTTTTTAGATAAATTTGGACATCGTAGAGTTTGAAGAAATATTCCACTATGTGCAAATATTAGCCTTATGTTGTTGCAATCATATGAGTCAAGAGCTTTTTCCATAAGGACGGGAAAAGTATCCTAATTCGTTCTCGCAAGTCCAATCGATTTTATTGGTTTGAGTAGTTTTAGCTTAGACAAATTCTGCATATCGTAGTTTGTCGAAATATTCCACTATGTGCGAATGTTAGCCTTACGTTGACACGATCAAATAAAGTCAAAGCCTTTTCCATAAGTTCGAGAAGGTATCCTTTTTCGTTCTCCCAAATGAAATCGATTTTATTGGTTTGAGTAGTTTTAGCTTACATAAATTCTTGATATCGTAGGGTTTGTCGAAATATTCCACTATGTGAAAATGTTAGCCTCACGAACGATCAAATAAAGTCAAAGTCTTTTCCATAAGGACGGCAAGGTATCCTTTTTCGTTCTCGCAAATCAAATCGATTTTTATTGGTTTGAGTAGTTTTAGTTCAGATAAATTCTGGATGTCGTAGAGTTTGTCGAAATATTCCACTATGTGCAAATGTAACCCTTATGTTGTTGCAATCATATGAGTCAAGAGCCTTTTCCATAAGGAGGGCAAACATACTTATTGGTTTGAGTAGTTTTAGCTTACATGAATTCTGGATATCGTAGAGTTTGTCGAAATATTCCACTATGTGAAAATGTTAGCCTCACGAACGATCAAATAAGGTAAAAGTCTTTTCCATAAGGACGGCAAGGTATTCTTTTTCGTTCTCGCAAATCAAATCGATTTTTATTGGTTTGAGTAGTTTTAGTTCAGATAAATTCTGGATGTCGTAGAGTTTGTCGAAATATTCCACTATGTGAAAATGTTAGCCTGACGAACGATCGAATAAGGTAAAAGGCTTTTCCATAAGGACGGGAAGGTATCCTTTTTCGTTCTTGCAAATGAAATCGATTTTATTGGTTTGAGTAGTTTTAGCTTACATAAATTCTGGATATCGTAGAGCTTGGCGAAGTATTCCACTATGTGCAAATGTTAGCCGTATGTTGTTGCAATCATATGAGTCAAGAGTCTTTTCCACAAGGAGGGCAAACGTATCCTTTCTCGTTCTCGCAAATCAAATCGATTTTATTGGTTTGAGTAGTTTTATCTTAGATAAATTCTGCATATCGTAGTTTGACGAAATATTCCACTATGTGCAAATGTTAGCCTTATGTTGATACAATCAAATAAAGTAAAAGGCTTTTCCATAAGGACGGGAAAGGTATCCTTTTTCATTCTCGCAAATCAAATCGATTTTATTGGTTTGAGTAGTTTTAGTTCAGATAAATTCTGGATGTCGTAAAGTTTGTCGAAATATTCCACTATGTGAAAATGTTAGCCTCACGAACGATTAAATATGGTAAAAGCCTTTTCCATAAGGACGGCAAGGTATCCTTTTTCATTCTCGCAAATCAAATCGATTTTATTGGTTTGAGTAGTTTTAGTTTACATAAATTCTGGATATCTTAGAGTTTGTCGAAATATTCCACTATGTGAAAATGTGAGCCTCACGTTGACACGATCAAATAAAGTCAAAGCCTTTTCCATAAGGACGGGAAGGTATCATTTTTCGTTCTCGCAAATCAAATCGATTTGATTGGTTTGAGTAGTTTTAGCTTAGATACATTCTGGATATCGTAGAGTTTGTCGAAATATTCCACTATGTGCAAATATTAGCCTTATGTTGACATAATCATTTGAGTCAAGAGCCTTTTCCATAAGGAGGACAAACATATCCTTTTTCGTTCTCGCAAATGAAATCGATTTTATTGGTTTGAGTAGTTTTAGCTTAGATAAATTCTGGATACCGTAGAGTTTGTCGAAATATCCCACTATGTGCAAATGTGAGCCTCACGTTGACACGATCAAATAAAGTCAAAGCCTTTTCCATAAGGACGAGAAAGTATCCTTTTTCGTTCTCGCAAATCAAATCGATTTTATTGGTTTGAGTAGTTTTAGCTTAGATAAATTCTGGATGTCGTAGAGTTTGTCGAAATATTCCACTATGTGCAAATATTAGCCTTATGTTGACATAATCATTTGAGTCAAGAGCATTTTCCATAAGGAGGGCAAACATATCCTTTTTCGTTCTCGCAAATGAAATCGATTTTATTGGTTTGAGTAATTTTAGCTTAGATAAATTCTGGATATCATAGAGTTTGATGAAATATTCCACTATGTGCAAATGTCAGCCTTAAGTTGACACAATCAAATGAGTCAATAGTGTTTTCCATAAGGACGGGAAAGATATCATTTTTCGTTCTCGCAAATCAAACCGATGTTATTGCTTTGAGTAGTTTTAGTTTAAATAAATCCTCAAGAAAGGATAAACTTTCCATCCTATTGGAAATGGGTCTTAAGTCTATGCCAACCTAAGGCTAACATTTTCTTGCAACAAGTTCCAGGATATCCAGATTTATCTAAACTAAAACTTCTTAAACCAATAAAATCGATTAAATTTAATTTCCATAAAAACGTTTTAACATTGCTAAACGTCAAATTAACATTTAAATTTAGATCAAATCAAAACGGTAAATAAATTTATGAAAGTGACGGGGAAGACTAATAAGGTGATAAAATCATTATTTTCTCACCGTTAGCAACATATGAAAACCAAAAAACCGCTCATTTTGATTTATTATGCGAACGCGATACTGCCAAAATTCTAAACAAATTACTTTTGATCGTAATACTAGAAAATGCCATATACTCAAAAAGAGTTTATACCAAAAACCGCGAAACCGATACAAAAAAGTATTTAGAAATGAAATATTTAATTAAATTTTTGGTATTTAGCGCTGTGAGCATACGATGATGGCAAGTACATCGCATAAACAACGCGTATTATGTTTCATATTTTCACTTATTTCAATTAAATTTTAGATCCTCTTATAGTGGTACAACCAATTATGGTTTACAATTATGTCTTTTTATATCTACGTATAGTCACTATACATACTAAAACTATTAGTTGATGTTTTGTTATGTCATTTAGTTTTTATCGAGATCACAAACTTGTGCTCCATCAATCTCTCGCGCACCAAAAATTAATTGTTTGGCAGTGATTTTCCAATTTCGCGCGCTAATTTATCAAACTAATTAATTTTTTGTTTTATTATAGCACTTAGACATGGATTCACATAGTTATAGTGTAAGTCATAATAAAAATAAACCAAACCCAGACACAATAAACGACACCAATAAAGTAATTAACGTTTTATAATGAGACGTTAATCTTAGCGATTTGTATTACATGTCTTGAAGTTTTTATATTTTAATTTAATAACTTAATCATTATGTCATGCTGGGTTATTTATGCTGGTGTATCGTAAATTTTATGTGCGGTTGGATATTTTGGAATACAAATTTCTTGATCAAGCATCTAAAATATTAATTTTTTACAATATTATAGTCTCAAGTGGACTTCAAAGTTCAGGATTGTATTACAGTTTGTACAAATATCATGACGTCATGGAAATTAATCATTTGGTGTGTAGGCGATAGGGTGCGCGATTTTTGAGAAAAGAAAAAGGTTCAACGGTCCATAGTGTAACGAAAACCGTTCCATCCCTAAATAAATTTATTTTATTAAAATAATTGGTACCACACTGTTAACCGTTCAATTTTTGTATAGAATTACTTTAGTCCTCCGCTGTAATTTTTGAATAATAGAGGATATTTAAGTTAACGAAACGATGTTCGGAGAGTTAACAAAATAAATCTTTATTTATCAAAATTTATGTTAATATACTTTCACGTAAAAACTAACTCTAAGCTCATTTAACCCTTAGAGGACTACAAAAAAAGGAAACGTAAAATGCCAGAAGTGTCTTACGGACCCCTATATTAATGAGAAAATATAAATATACCTTTTTATTATTTTTATTGAAATATTAGTTTACATTTTTGTATTAAAGTACACACCAAGGCCATCATATAAAACCAGGTCTATATGTCTTTTGACTTCTGTACAACAAAATTTTCCATTGAAGTTGCGTGCAACACCTGTTGCAGATATTGCTTGTTATTCATATGACCGAACCCAGGGACCGACCATTTGGCGTTTTTGTATTAAAGTACATACCAAGGCCATCATATAAAACCATGTCTATATGTGGGACTTTTGACATCTGTGGAACATAATTTTTCATTGAAGTTTCTTGCAACACCTGCTGATGATATTGCTTATTATTCATATGACCGAACCCAGGGTCCGACCATTTGGCATTTTTGTATTAAAGTACATATCAAGGCCATCATAAAAAACCATGTCTATATGTGGGACTTTTGACTTCTGTAGAACAAAATTTTTCATTGAAGTTTCGTGCAACACCTGTTGCAGATATTGCTTGTTATTTATATCACTGAATCCAGGGCCGACCATTTGGCATTTTAATATAAGGCCACTCTAAAAAACCATGTCTATGTATCGGACTTTTGACTTCTGTGGAACATAATTTTTCATTGAAGTTTCGTGCAACACCTGTTGAAGATATTGCTTGTTATTCATATGACCGGACCCAGGGACCGACCATTTGGCGTTTTTGTATTAAAGTACATACCAAGGCCATCATATAAAACCATGTCTATATGTGGGACTTGACATCTGTGGAACATAATTTTTCATTGAAGTTTCGTGCAACACCTGTTGAAGATATTGCTTGTTATTCATATGACCGGACCCAGGGACCGACTAATTGGGGTTTTTGTATTAAAGTACATATCAAGGCCATCATAAAAAACCATGTCTATATGTGGGACTTTTGACTTCTGTAGAACAAAATTTTTCATTGAAGTTTCGTGCAACACCTGTTGCAGATATTGCTTGTTATTCATATGACCGAACCCAGGCACCGACCATTTGGCATTTTCGTATTAAAGTACACACCAAGGCCATCATATAAAACCAGGTCTATATGTGGGACTTTTGACTTCTGTACAACAAAATTTTCCATTGAAGTTGCGTGCAACACCTGTTGCAGATATTGCTTGTTATTCATATGACCGAACCCAGGCACCGACCATTTGGCATTTTCGTATTAAAGTACACACCAAGGCCATCATATAAAACCAGGTCTATATGTGGGACTTTTGACTTCTGTAGAACAAAATTTTTCATTGAAGTTTCGTGCAACACCTGTTGCAGATATTCCTTGTTATTCATACGACCGAACCCAGGTACCGACCATTTGGCATTTTTGTATTAAACTGCATACCAAGTCCATCATAAAAAACCATGTCTATATGTGGGACTTTTGACTTCTGTAGAACAAAATATTTCATTGAAGTTTCGCGCAACACCTTGGCCATTGAACTGCTTTTATTGAAAAAATATTAAAACTAAACGCGATAACAAAATCCGGGAATGCCGGAAAAAATTTACCAAACTTTCACCAAAGAGCAACCAAACCTTCATGCTAGTAAATCGGGAGAATCAAAACTATACTCGCAAGTGATAATGACAAGGCCTGAGCATTCGGCTAACTCTCTCTATATGAAATGACATCCATTCTCGGTGGTTCAGGATCGTCTGTGGCTATAAGTAAAAACACACACAAGAAATATGGTATATCGTCAATATATTGCCCCGACCCCCTCCCCCACACCTCAAGATAAAATTTAATTAAGGAAGACTATTGCACATTATATAAATTACTTGGATCCAGTTTCATAAGCGCAGGTAATTTAAATGCAAAATCTACCTACTGCGGGTATCAACGGTAATCTCTAAAAAAGTAAGAAAACTGTTTGCAGCAGGACGAATATGCAGTTGCCATTTTCATTCTGGAGATCAACCAAACCATTGGCCTACGGATAGAAACAAATTACCCGATATGATAGACCTCTGTATCACCAAATATATAAACGAAAATTGTTGGAATACACGCATGTTATTATGACAATTAGTGCAAGGATTGTTAAGAAAACTAGCCTACCTTTGCGAACCAGAAACAAAACCTGCTGAGAGAAATTCCAGAAACTAATTGAGGATAATATTGATCTTCAGGTGGCAACTACAGTTCGATACAGCTAGAACAACTCAACAACAGTATATAAGAAGCGGTGTGTAGTAGTGCTCCCTCCAAGTTCAAGCGAAATGAGCCGGAATGCTGGTTATCGTTTGGAAGTTAGGGAACTAGGTGCAGCAAAGAATGGCTAAGCAAAGAAGATGTGAAATAATCATGATACCTAAACCCAACAAATCACTAAATGACAAAAATTCGGGAAACTACATTTAAGAGACTCAAATCAATAATAGAAGAACGATATTTTATTCCTCCGCATCAATTTGGCTTCAGAGAAAACCATTCCAGATTAAATCGTTGTCCGTAATAAATTGTTTGGCCAACATCATTACTAAATTGAGGATCGTGCAGCTGCCTGACTACATAAACGAGAAGAGGATCTCGTTGATATTGCCGACAAATTACACTATTTGGTTGGCACTCGAACTCAAAATTTCAGTTCAATTAATCGCGACACGCGAACTAATAACTCAAAGATACACACATCAAGCATAAGCAATATCTATAGGTTAATTAAGACAAACAACGAAAACCTTCGCGATCAAAGCCGCCCAGAAGACGAACAACTCTTATAAACTGCAAGTTCCAACAAAACAGGGAACCAACAATGGCCTAGATACCAATCTCCACACAACTGGTGTTTGTATAACGATAAATCAGGATCAAAATGAAATCGCAACATACCGGTTCCCCAAACCAGTAAATCTAAAAGTCGCAGCGGTAGATCTAACACAAACACAGCATAACCGCCTATACGGGATTCGGAAATAACATCACATTCATGATTGTAGTAATCCCGTATCGCTAGTATACTATCGCTACGGAACAAATCGCAATTCCGATTTAGTTCTGGCAGCAGCAAATGGTACCACAATAAACACTTGTCATATCAAATTACTCAACGTCGACATAGGATTAAGACGTCTTTCAAACACGCGTTCATTCTTGCCAGTGTCAACCGCCCCATGATCGGCGCGGATTTTCCAACGAAATTTGAATAGTTAGTGGATCTACAAAATCGGAAGTTGATTGATCCATCCACTTTTAATCAACGCAACATTAGTACACGTTGATACACCATCACCATTGTTTTACATAACTATGGTATGGTGCTGTTAAAGAAATTTCGTTCTTTAAACAGCCCCATCAACTCGACAAGGCATAATGTACCAGGCACTCTATTCCCCATATCTAACATTTGTCCATGCAATTTCATGGATGCTCATTTTTTCCAAAAATCGATCTCGTCAGAGCGTATCACCTAATTCCAATTGAGCCTAACGGCAAACAAAAGCCCGCAATTACCATACCATTTGGCTTATTCGAATTCACCCGAATAACATTTAGACTCAGAAATGCTGCTCAAACATTCCAGCGTTTCATCAAACAAATTGTGAGAGATCTCGATTTCGTTTTTGTATATATTGACGACATTCTCGTACCATCTGAGCTGAGAAGTAAGCTTGCAATCCTCCAAGCAATTAAACACTTTCGCTGTTTTGTTGATAGTCGGGAATTCACCATTTTCACCAACCACAAACCGTTTAGTAGAGCAATTACCTCTAAAGCGGAACAAAACCCAAGGCAAGCATGCCACTAAGATTTTGTTTCTCTCAACAAGGTAAATACATTGTGGTCGTTGACATACTTTCTCGAACTTCCGACCACGAGCTGTCCTCTGCAGCAATTCGCTACTATATCACAACGATCTCAAAAGCCCAACAAGGCGATCAAGAATTACAAGATTTACTATCTAGTTCTATAAATCGGCGCCCTTCTAAGTTGAAATTAAATAAATTTTCAATAGCTGATTTGGAAATTTATTGTGAAATAACTATAGGCAAGAATTGCCCGTATATTCCAGAGATATTACGTAGGACTATTTTCGACACTCTGCTTAATATTTCTCATCCAAAAATGTAAAGTGTAACGTAACACAAAATCACCTCACGTGAATTTCCAAATTCGCCCAGGATTGAACATATTCATTTAGATATTGTTAAACCACTTTTACCTTCTTACATACATTTTAACTTGTTTCATGCGGTGGCCGGAAGCTTACTGAACCAACATTCCCCCCCCCCCTCCAACTATTGAAAAACACCCTTTGAAAATTACCTTTCTAGATCCGACGTACCGGTCAACATTACAACCAATCAAGGGACACAGTTTGAATCCAAACTATTCGCTGATTTTATGCAACTCTTTGGCTCACATCTAATACGGGATTCTGCCTACCACCCGTAAGCGAACGGTATGGTTGAGCACTCCATCGCCAACTTAAAACATTAAGAGCTGTTCTCGTGCAGATATTGTCAACTGGAGCACAGAGATCCCAATCATATTGTTGGGAATCCGAGCAACAATGAAATATGACGTATAATGTTCACCAGCAGAACTGGTGAAACTATCAAATTACCTGGGAAATTATTTGTAGAACACCCACTAACACCTCAGGTAACCGCATCCCAAAGTCACTGCAAATTTGTGACTACGTTTTCGAACGGCAAATTTTAGAACTGCAAACATGTTTCGACAAAGACTTGCAAAATCCCAGATTATTGCCCGTTCCAGCTCACCCGTGATCGGCGAGAGCTCCTTGAAAGGAGAATTAATTTGCCCAACTAAATTAAGGTCTCTATACATTCCAAATTACAATTTTTAAAATCGAATGCCCACTCGGTCGCATAGCTTTTTACAATAATGACTTCTCAGTTGAGGCACTTACAATTACGATTAGCCAGAATATCATCCAGCCAAGCAATTTTAGAACTAATACTAAAACTCCGAGATGTCAATTCTCTAGATACATCCTTGGAAACTTTAAATGGCCTCCAGATTGAAGAATGTCAAGACGACCAACGGCAGATCAAAAGAATATTCAGCAAAGTAATTTTCCAAGGCAGGTTAGTTTTAAGGAATCTGCAGAAAACGTACTTGCTTCCAGTAAGTCGCCAATTACAACGCCACAATTCAAGTCGAATTTTGTAACATGTTTCGTTAATGCATCTCAGATTCCAGTTTGAAAATTGTCACCTGTTCAATCAGAGCCATATGCACCTTCTATTCATAATGTGTAGCGGATCACTTTACTATTAACCCGCCATTGTTTACGTTGAGTTGTTTTCCGCTATATCCCAAGAACTAAATATATCTGGTCGTGAGGATAAACCACCAGTTTCAAATGTAAATGTTCACACGCCTAATAACTTTATTAATATGAGACGTAGATATCTGCGTGAGCCACCAAATATTTCCAGATGACTATGCTCCTAGAATATCCTTTATTGGTTTAATTTCTACACTAGTGGCATACTAGTTCAAAAGTTTTTCTATAAGGTTGAGCTTATGACTGCAACTCACGGCATTTCTCCGCGAAACCCTAATTGTAAATCGAATGAATTAAAAGATGGTTTTTACACCGTTTTCAAGATGGTCGAAGACAAAATGCTGGAGAACCGTTTGTTGATTTTTAAAATAGTATTTTAAGTGTAGCACTTCCTTTAAAACCCACACTAACCGAACTCAAACTTTTGCATATTTTAAGAAATAGCATGCATCGTGGACCAAGAGTTGAAGTGGCCAGAATAATAGTTTCCTCCCTCGTATATGGTGAACAGGTGCGTTGCAATTGAGGAGACGTGGAAGAATATGAATTACAATCCGGAGATTGCTCAATCTTGCGCCCCAGTTGAACTATACAGTAACCAGTGCAAAATAGTACAAACATACTCAAAACTTTCACATCAACTGATGAAAATTCTAGTGCTAATCAAAAATTTTCTGAAGATCAACATTTTACTTGCCACCTCGCGTACCATGTTGAAATTGTACAATTGCTAGCTAATTGCTATCGGAGGCCAGAAAACCTGCAAATGGGAATGAGAAATTCTGCGAATCCAGCAAACTCTGATGACTTCAAGGTGGAATACCGAAGACAAAACGGTTTGACCGCAAGTAAATTTTTCACACACAATTACTCGAAATTGTGTCCTTTACCGTAAATTTGACCGTTCAAAAAATCATAAATCTAGACCAATTCAATATTTTCTTAACAACACGCAGAGATCAAATGCAATTCAAATTTATTGATTGCGCAAAATTTCCGGCAAACAGGTATGCAACACAAAAGTGTGGCAGAGAAAGAGGGATAAATACCGGATTATTTATAAGTTTTCCTTCTAACCATTTTGATTTAAAGACCTGTGGAAGTGTTACTAAGTAGAATACACCACTAACGATGAGCAATTAATTCGAATAGATTTAGCTTGAACATTGGTGAAAGTACCTACTAGCAAATGTTAAATAACATGGCGTACAAATCATGTATATAACTACCATTAGAATTAAAATATAATAAAATTTAGATTGCTCATTTGCCTTGTGATAACAATAAAAGCATTCACGAACATAAAATATACATTAATTTATGCAAGTAGCTATAAAACAACAATTGGCCTAGCAGCGCTCCACTTAACAATCCATTTATGAACATGGAACAAGAACTTTTATTATCCTCCCAGAGAAAAATAAGCGATCCGTCTATTAAGCTTTAACATCTCGTAATATAGAAACATATATGAAATAGGGGTTATATACACACTTAACATTTATTATACTCTGCAATTTTACAGTAGCCATAAATCATTCGCACCATCCAATTTGCAACAAAAATATACAAAAAAACGAATCGTAGCACAAATAAAAACATAAAACAGTTAACACAATTTTGTTTTTGTTGTTTTGGTTTATAAATCTCTAATTTGATTTAAAAACAACAATCTCGAACTCGCCAGACCACCAAGTTTTAATTAAAGCTCCATAACAAAAACATCAATTAGCACGATCAGAGCATTGAAATCCAAATGAAATTTGTTTAACACCCGGACCAAAAATTCCCCAAGAAATGTTGAAAAACTAAACAATTTTCCAAGCTAACCACTAGCAACAAGCAAAAAAAAAAAAATTGGTAACACAAAATTTTTTTCTAGCCTCAAGTATTTTAATATGTGCTGTATATAGAATTTTTTATTTTTGGTAAATTGCATCAGTGCCCAAAACACTTGGATTGGGAATATAATATGCAAATACAACGATGGAAACATCTATAACTTTATTTCAAATCGGGTACGATACGTAACCAAAATGTTCCAACCATATACAACATACCAAAAACACCTCAACAAGAGTAATTGGGATTTTATACCATTGTTTGATAAATTTTATATAGTTGACAACAACAACAACAATTTTTTCGTTTTGTCCAATTATTTAGTCTCACCAGTAGTTTAGTAAATATGTGCAATATATGTTTGTGTAATATGCCGTTGTTGTTGCCATAATGATAAAATAATTTTAGAGTTTTCAGCAAATATATAAATTACACAAATACGTATTGGGAGTTGCATTTTATATAGAATCCGCGCACAAAAGTTTTAATTAAAATTTTATAATTTGATAATCAAACAGGAACGTCATCATTACCATCACCATGTATATGTGAAATGAAAAGATGAATGGCTGGGAAATCCTTCGAGGCGAGTTTTATGTAAAAATTTTTATTTTAGAATTTAAATTGGGTTCTGAATTATTTTTCTATGCAGGTAACGAACGAGAGTGATATACAAAGAGTGATGAAAAGTAATTTTGAACGTAGTAAATAATTGTTTCGTACTCACCGTTAAAGATGCGCTCCATGATGTTTCACCACTTTCCGATGATGCGGTGCACGTGTATAAACCAGAGTCGATTATCTGTAGATCTAGAAAAAAAATAAAAGTAAAAAATTTAGAAAATACTTGGGCCCATAATTTTCAAATAATAATAATTTAGATGAACGACGTATTGATAAAACAGTTGGCCGAAAGTGAAAAAATCGATAATGCAGATAGTGTCTTGACTACGTCAGCCGAAAGTTAAACAAACTATACATTAAAATGAAATATCTTAGCCGAAAGTGATCGACCTACAAAATCAGACGAAAACATATGTATCATAACAAACAACCAATAAAATTTGCAATTTAACCAATACTAATTTATTGTTTCCTGTATACCGCCAACATTTAAAAATTTATTTATTTAACTTAACGTCAAATGTGTCATGTTTGGAAAAAGTCTCGTTTAAAGGGGATTGTAATCGGTAATAACATGAGAAAGTATAGTATACTAGTTCATACAGCCGAAAATTGCGGCTGAAAAAATTTAAAAATTTTCAAGCTTTAAATGGTTTATAACTGTCGTTAAAGTGGTTTGCAATTCAACACTATGCCAGACATACACCGATCTCACTATACGTCAATTCGATGGGCCGTGACCATAGGCAGATTTTAAATCTAGGTTTTAATATCGGTTTCTAATGAGTTTATAGGGGGGAAATTATGATTTTTCCTTTGTTTCGTCGATAAAATCGTCCATCATTCGAGATTTTGCCACATGGAAACCAATCTGACTAGGCTGATTCGACAGCCTATGACCATAGGTAGATTTTGATCAGAAGGTTAGCAGTCAATCTGATGGAAAGTGGTGAAATTTTTATTTTTCCCTTCTTCTGACAATAAAATCGTCCATCATTCGAGATTTTGACACATGGGTACCAATCTGACTAGGCCGATTCGATAGCCCGTGACCGTAGGTAGATTTTGATAATAGGTTAGGGATGGATCTGATGAGATTATAGAGGTGAAATTGTTATTTTTCCAATATTCTGACGATAAAATCGTTCATCATTCGAGATTTTGCCACATGGGCACAAATCAGACTATGCCGATTCGATCGCACATAATCATAAGTAGATTTTGGTTATATATTGGAGGTAGATCTGATGAGGTTACAGGGCTGACATGTTTCCCTTCTTCTGATAATAAAATCGTCCATTATTCGAGATTTTGCCACATGGAAACCAATCTGACTAGGCCGATTCGATAGCCCATGACCATAGGAAGATTTTGAACAGAAGATGAGAGAGATGAGCAGATGAGCATGATGGGTTTATAAGGGTGAACATTTTATTTTTCCCTTCTCCTGACAATAAAATCGTCCGTCATTCGAGATTATGCCACATGGAGATTAATCTGACTAGGCCGGTTCGATAGCCCATGACCATAGGTAGATTTTGCTCATAGGTTAGGGGTGGGTCTAATGAGGTATAGGGGTAAATTTTTATTTTTCCAATATTCTGACGATAAAATCGTCCATCATCCGAGATTATGCCACATGGACACCAATCTGACTAACCTGATTAGATAGCCCATAATCATAAGTAGATTTTGATTATACAGATTAGGTATAGGTGATTAGGTGTATGTATTAGGTGAGTCTGGTCAGGTTATAGTGGTAGACAATTTTATTTTTCCCTTCTTCAAATGATAAAAGTCGTTCATCACGAATGATTTTATCGACAGAACATGGGCAAAATAACATTTTTACTCATAATCTTTCATTCTAAACCAGTATAGTGCGTCGACGCGTATTTCCGAATTGTCTACATGTTGGTTTCGAAAATAGCCTAAACAATTGATTTTTGAGTAAGCAATGTCGAGAATCGGTAGAATGTGTAGAAAATTCGTAGATAATCTAGATTAAGACTTTTTTTTTAAAATTGCGTTCTGTGCAAAGTCGTCATCCTCTAGTTTTTCAGTTTAATTTGGGTTCTACCTAAATTTTGGCAGTTAAAAGTCAATTTTTATTAAACAAATAGGTGACATTGAAATTCTCGTCAATATTGATACAACCATAAGCGATTTGCTAGGCTAAATTCGGTTATGGTTTCGCTGTACCACATGTGCCTTCTGTCATGAACATTTTAGAACCAAATATTTCATTTCTGATTTTAAACAAAACTTATAGCGTAAATGAGTTTGTTGATTGTTTACTGTTTTTGTTTGTATTTTGATCGAACTTAAATACAAAAAAGGGATGTTTCGTGCAGATAATGTGGTCTCCAGGCAAAAATTGTCTGATAGCTGGGGCGATGACCTTCTCTTGAACAATAATACAGACGGTTTTTTTTTGTTGTAAGCGACATCCATTTTGCTGAGGTTATAGCTCAGGATTACACTCGTCCCAGAGATTCGCCAATTGATTATCAATCGACGTATGCGTTGCTTGGTTCTTTTTCACTGGAGCGAACTTTCTTGAAATTGAAACGAAACAATAACTTCATCACCAACGTCAAGCAAGCATTGCTTGGACTATTATAAGGTTGCGTAACTGCTTGGGAGCATCATAGAAAAAAGTGAATAATGAGTGGAATGAACCCCTCTCCCTCCGGGCGAGTATACCTTAGTCAGAAGCTTTGTAATCTGGCTAGAATTCAATGGACTAATCATTCAAATAGTGAAATAAATTCAATTCATTAAAACATCAAAACTCTAACAGAAAAATGAAGGCTTAGCACAACGATTAGAGAAAGAAGAGAAACGAGTATATTCTCTGGACATGATTAATAAGGCGTGGGCACACATATTAATAACAGATAAACCAATGAAGGCAGTAATGAAATAGAAACCTGCAGAATATTCGTAGTATCGTAACAGGATTCCATACAAAAATACAAACCACAACCTTCAATATTTTTATTCTTTTTTTTAATAAAATATTTAGTGATACGATTCAACAAAAGACGTAGATGAAACAACCAAGGATGAGTTGTGCGTAATAATGGAGAAGACTCATGGACTACTGCATCACAAACCAGATAATTCATTAAAGGCAGTTAATTTCCACACAAAAACATACATATATGGGCATCATCTGAAGTGGAATAACGAAACAAATGTGATGACGAAACGTGATGATCAACAATAAATTTATCAAGTCATTACAAGATGTCAGGGCAACGAGTGGTGTAGACATTTGCAGTGCCCACCTACTGCAGGTAAACTATCATCATTCAAAATTAAACCTGTCGCTGTAAAATGCATCAAGACAGGTCGGAAAAAACTAAACACCGACAGATTAAAAGAAGCTGGCCACAAGAAACATATTCTGCGAAACCAATGAAGAAGCAGCCATCAGTGTAGACCAACAGTGGAAACAAATCTAAGAAATTTATATCGAAACAGCTATCAACACACTCGGGTCGGTTACCAAGAATTCAGACGCAAACCCCTTGGATCAAAACATGAGCGTACTACTTGAATCAATGCGTGTGCCATAATCAATACGATTCTCCTAAGAGACCTAAGAGAATGTACAAATTGGCAGGATATATATCCCTCGTCAACATAACCATAAAGTTATAGCAATGGCCATCTTCTATAGAATTTCACCGACAGTTAACTCGGAATTGAGAAAGAAACATGCTGGTTTCAGACCAGGGCGAAGTTACACCAATGTTATCATATTAAAACAGAACGCATCTTCATTGAGCAGTCTAATGAATTTAATTCACCATTGCACCTACTCAAATCAACCAAAAGAAGTTGACCTCAAAATAAATGGGTGGCACAGATGAAGTTATAAAGAAATAAACCAGAACAACATTAAACATGTTACACAAAGACTGGAATACATTTGTCCTATCCTATTTGTGTTTGTAAATAAATGCCTTAGGAGAATACTGAGGTGCTTTTGGCCCAACAAAATAATAAATATTTAGCTCCTTCAGATGGATTGCTCACGTTGAGGAAGTCGCAGAATTAAATGACAAGCAGATCTTTAACATGGAACCAACAAGAGAGAAGGAGAATCGGACGGCCAGCTCTAACAAGGAAACGAGCGATCCTACCAGAAGCGAAACAACTCCGAAAGTCGTGGGTCGAAATTGAAGCAATAGAACCCAACAGAGTTTGATGGTCCAGCCCAGTAGACACCCTGTGCTCCTAAATTGGAGATAATGGCAAAAATATTGCTTAAAATATCAAGTGAAAGATTTCGGTCATATTTAGCTCCTTGAGATGGATTGCTCACGTTGAGGAAGTCGCAGAATTAAATGACAAGCAGATCTTTAACATGGAACCAACAAGAGAGAAGGAGAATCGGACGGCCAGCTCTAACAAGGAAACGAACGATCCTACCAGAAGCGAAACAACTCCGAAAATCGTGGCTCGAAATTGAAGCAATAGAACCCAACAGAGTTTGATGGTCCAGCCCAGTAGACACCCTGTGCTCCTAAATTGGAGATAATGGCAAAAATATTGCTTAAAATATCAAGTGAGAGATTTCGGACATATTTTGGCATTTATTAGGATTATGAACTCGTGGAACTTATACTCGTATGGTTACCTCAAAATTTATTTATGTTTTACCATTTTATTGCGTGATAATGATGTTGGGCATTATAAAGAATCTTTTAATAGGGACGCTCGAAATTTGATAGGCTATAGTAGCCAAGTTGTTAGATGTTGTCAACCCTGTGAGATCGGTGCGACGCAAGATCTGTGAATTGTTCAATAGTGTTTGGCAAATTACCATGGAAGGTTATAGCGTTGTCTAGTCAACAGTTCCACGAGCATGTGGCAAGTTCCAGCACCTCTCTTTCACCATTTAATCCTCCCAACATAGACAGTATTTATAACCGAATTTTTATCGTGTAAACGATTTTAAACAATTTTTACTTTACACATTTAACTATTTTGCACTTTAACCGAAACATAAACATGAATGTGCTTCATTACCACATAAAAGCTTTTTGTCAAATTTTTCAATGTGGAGAAAGAATGAACTCCATCTTGAGACTTTTGAATTACAAAGAAACAATAGAATTTTGATAATTGCTAACGGAAATAATAATTTCAGACATTGCCTACATTATCTACATTAACGAAGCCATTTTCTTAATTTTCTACACACAAAATATTAATTATCTACGTGGTGTAGACAATACGGCACAACACTGTCCTAAACTTTGAATGTAGATTTTAAGTCGTATTTTATAGAGTTTTCATAGTGAGACAGACACTGGTTATTTGGCAAAATCTCAACGAAACAATGGATAATGGAACATTTAACCAATATATATAACCTCATCAAATCCACTCCAAACATATAATCAGATTCTACTAGGGCCATGATTCATCAAATTGGTACAGTCAGATCGGATCAAAATCTTGATATACAAACCTTTGATCAGCTAAACGTCACTATTGTTTAGATGTCTGTTATTGACAATTTTCTTTTAGAAAATTGATGTTTCATTTGTTACTTTTAAATCTGTATTGCCGGCATTTTTCGGTTGAATATTGAAGTTAAACTTCTTTACCGATACAATCTGCATTATCGACGTATTGTAATATTTCCGGTTGGGGCGGAAAACATAATATATGCATTACCATCGCTCCGCTGGGTATCAAAAACAATATCTGCATTACGATCTTTTGGTTGGAAACTTTCGGCTAACTTTAACAATATTTGATAAAGCCATTCTTGTTTAACTTTTCACCAGTTTTAATCAGATACTTTTATTTTGCACCTTGTATTAATGTATTTTACCATGTTGTTGCTCTGAAACAATCCGGTTTCCAAGATCCGCACATGGCTCTGTAAAATTACATTTTGAGTGGAACCAAAATGTACGAGAAAATTCACTTTACGCATCGTTTAGCGGTTAAACCTGTATAAAGCGAAACACAGTATAACAAATCTTACGATATATGCCAACACACCACCTAACAATGAAAATAATAGGTAGGGGCAAAAGTTCGTGACCTTTTACCCGGTAGATGGCTTTACATTCATATATCTCAGTAACCATTGATCTTACAGGGAAAATATGTGTTTCAAAGGTGATATTTTAACTTGTAATTTTACATACTGAGACTGAGAGGGCTTGACTGGGATGTTTTGATGCACCCACCATATCGTCCTGACCTTGCGTCAACGAACTACCATTTGTTCCGGTCCCTGCAGAACCATCCTCAATGATTTTACATTATATTCAAAAGAGGCCTGCAAAAATGAGTTGTCTCGATTTTTTGCCTCTAGACTACAGAAGTTCTACAGTGATGGGATCATGGCTCTACCAGAAAAATGGCAAAAGGTCATAGATCAAAATGGCACATATTTGGTTTAATAAATTTCATTTGAAATAAGAAAATTCTTTGTTTCAATGTCACCCAAAAAAGGCCACGAACTTTTTCCCTAACCCTTTATTTAAACTTTCCAAAAAACAACTGCACAACTTGGTGTCTCATTTTGACAAGATACATAAACAACAAGATGCCTCATTTTTAACCGTAATTATCATAATTATATCGAAAATTTCCGAGCATGGAAACTCGGACGAGTAATTCCTGGAGATTTTGGCACATAGCAACTCATTGAAATAAATGAAAACTGTCGAATTTTGAGAAAAATCGCCCTAGGTCTTTATGGATCGCCAAGGCGCCCCATATATAAACCCGTTGAATTTATCATAATTATAATGAAAAGTCCGAAAATGAACAATAGTAAAATAGAACAAAGTTATTAAATTTTGTGAAAATACGTCTATCCTTATCGTCAGGGTTCCCCATTGTGCCAGTTCATTTTATCAAAATGAAATGAAATAGTTCAAAAATAGAAATTCTGTGGAGCGAATTTGCCACACAGCAATCTACATAGTGCAATATACAAAAGCTGCCCGATCTAAAAAAATACGCCAAATATAAATGCGAAACGCCAGGCTATCCCACCTTGGCCCATTTCTTTTATCTTAAATATAATGAAGGTCCGAAAATGCAAATTATGTTTGCCCCACATAATTTTCATGCTAGAGATTTTGAAACATAGCGACCTATTTAGTCCAATATATGAAAGCAGTACAATTTTAAAATAATACGCCACATGTCCATGCAGATCGGTAGAATACCCCATTTTGGCCGGTTCAATTTTCATAATTATAACGAAAAAGTCCGTAAATGGAAATTCTGTGGAGCAAATCCTGTAGATTTTGATACATAGCCACGTACGCAGTGCAATAGACGAAAGCTCTTCAATTTCAGAACGATGTAAATTTCTAACTATAGATGGGTATATGTCTTGTATTGGGTGTGTGAATATGCCAGATGTCAAACGCAGTAGTACAAACGCGACATTTGGTTGAAGTGTATAAAGGCAAATGATATTTATTTGGAATAAAATTCGAAATTTTCAAGGAGTTAATTTTGTATTTTTAACTCTAATTGGAATTTTATTCCAAATAAATATCATTTGCGGGAAGTTTTATTCCATTATTTTATTGCAAAGAAAAGTCAGCGGAAACTTGTCGTTTCCTTGTGGAAACTTCATGTGAGCATGCTCAATGCGTTAGGCATTGGAGATAAAGAGCACGGAAAACCACCGACAAAATTTGCAGATGCTGAATTGGAAACGATATTGGCTTAAGATTTGAATGTTGCAAAATGTTTGCAAATAATGGGAATGGTTCAAAAAACTAGCAACTGGGATCTAAATGAATTAAAAGAAAGAGACCTCCAATAAAGACGACGTTTTTTTGCATCAAATAGTTAAAGGAGATAAAAAATGGATTTTTTATGAACATCCCAAGTGCAAAAAAATTATGCTCTATATCTGGGGTGATCAGAAATCACGTTTCAAGTGATCATTATCACGTTTGAAGCGAGTTATAGAGGATAAAAGGCCAGAATGGGTGTCACAACAAATTAATTTTAAAGCACGACAACACAACACCACATGTTGCAAACGTTGTGAACAATTATTAAAAGGACAGGACTGGGAAGTTCTACTTCACTGGCCATATTCACCAGACATAGCCCTTTTATTTTAGATTACTACTTATTCCGGTCGAGGCAGTCGTGTCTTTCTGAACAGCGTTTCAGCTCTCGCGCAGATATCGAAAATTGGCCTCCGAAAACCACGATTTCTTTAGAGAGGGAATCCGTAAATTGCCCGAAAGATGTGGGGGGGGGGGGGAAGTTATAGCTACAGATAAAGCATACTTTCAATAAATAGATCTTTCATTTTCTGTAAATGTGTTCTATTTTAATAAAAATGGGCGGAGTCATATTCACACACCTTACATAATAAATTAATTTTCCCGCGACAATTTTGGATGTAATTATAATCGTTTCTCGTTTGCAAATTTAATTCTAATTACTAAAATTATTACGATAAAGAAAAGCAAGAAGAAATTCTAGTTTCTTCTTGCTTTTCTTTATCGTAATAATTTTAATAAGACGAATTATTAAAAAGTTACGAGTCGGTATGATGGGGATCGGATTGTTTTTCGCGTCGGTGTACTATTTCGTTATAATATATTTATTCGTGTTCGATGGGCACACTCGGATCAGGATGACACTTCATATATAAGCTTCATTTATAAATTGGGAGATCCCAATGATTTTTGGTCGAAATCAACCGATCAGAAGTTGCAGCTTCCATAAGAGCTTCTTCCTTTTTTTTCAAATATTTTGAAAAGCATATCATTTGCAATATTAATGATTATCAACCATAAGCTTCTAACTTAATTTTGCAACAAGACCATTCCAGATCAGTTTTCCATAATTTAAGCGAAAATGACCATTTTTAACAAAATCTGTTTTTCAACAAAAATTCGACCCTGCCTGCACATATATACTGATTGATTGGGATGAAACTTCGTACCTAAGCTTTTTGACCGAAATCGTCCACCGAAGATGATTTTTCGTTTTTCACCGGAAGTGACAGCATTATTGAAGAGCTCTTACGTTTTTTGCATGAGTCTTGAAAACTATATCATTTACGAGAAGCCAATACCGGTCCAGTTCGGTTTACCAAAATTAAAGCGGAAATGACGATTTTGACAATGGACTGTTTTTCAGTAAAAATGTTGTTCCGGTACAGCCCATATGGATTGACTAAACGGAATGAAGCTTCAAGCATAAGCTTGTTCCATAAATCGAGAGATCCCAGTAATTTCTGGCCGAAATCGGCCCACCGGAAGCGGCAGCTTCCATAGAAGCTTTTACATTTTTAGCAAATATTTTTAAAAGTAAAAAAAATGTTAATTAAATTTTGAACTAAATTAATTTAGAACATATTTTAAATTTTACGGGAAATGACGAGTTTTGATAAAAAAATTCTTTATTTTATCAAAAATCGGCATCCGCACAAACCAAGCGAATTAAATATTCGTAATAAAACTTTATACTACAGATTTTCCATAAATTGGGAGATACATGTGAAATGTGATGCACATCTGAGTACCAGAACTAGCAGCTTCCGTAGGAGCTGTTTAAATTTTTGCAATGAAAAATTGTTATCACAAATCCAGTAGGTTCAATTTTCCGCTTTAGAAATTAGGTGTGGTGTATTCGAGATCTATGTACATTTGTCGCAAAAGAAAATCGGGTGTTGGTCACAACTATTGCACCCTTTCAATTTTTATGGTTTCTCAAGTTGGTTTGTCTTAGTGGTTAAAGCTTCGGCACTTGGATCGGGAGATACTTGGTTCGAATCCCACCAGAGGTTGAATGCAAAGCGAATTTTCGTCATCGATTACGATCGGTGATGTTAATAAACACAACTAAGACCCTCTGTTGGAGTGCAGAATTCATGTCAATTTACAGGTCGACATGGAGCTAGCAATGCGCAGGTGGTATACAATAGTGTGAATGAGCGGTGTGTGCATGAACGAAAAGGGGGTATTAATTGACCTTCAAAAAAATGTATCAAATGCCGCTTGTAAATTGAGCAATGATTCTCTCGGTTTCAGAGTTCAACACAGCAATAAGAGTAAAATCATCTATTAAAATATCTAGATCATACTCTTCTACAAAATGTCGAAAGTGTGTAATAAATTGAAAAGCTAACGATTGCAACTAGGGCATTTCTAGTCATATTGCTATAAAACGGAACCTATAGCAATATTTGAGTTACCCCCGTAGCTATGCAATATTTATTGTTTACGCTAGGAAAAGATAACAAAGTAATCGAAGCGAGCTTTTTATATCTGCCCTACTATAATTACTTTTTTGTCTACCTAGTTTAACTAACATAGCAAAATGGCCGTTTGAGGTTGCAAGCATACCTACCAGGAATTTTTGTGTTTGTTTTATTGATGTTGGCTTAGGTAAAGCAAATAAAAAAGTAATTCTATCTTTGGTGGGCAGTATCATTTTAACATCGAATGCATTTAACTTTTCAAACACTACCTTTAAATGAGAAGTCTGCTCAGCTTTCGTTTTGTTGGCAATTAAATCATCATCAATCTATGTATAAGCGAAAGGTAGGCTTAAATTACGTATTGTGCAAGTTTCAGTGAATCTTGACAAAATAATATCTGTAAGCGTAGCGTATTTATTTCAACTTGGTGGATTATAAGATCTGAAACGGTTATTGAAACATCCCCAGGAAATGAAGTAAGTTCATGATGAAATTGAGAATCACTTGATTTTATTCCGTTTATAGTTCAGAAAACCAACTGTGCTGAAAAATGAATCTTTAAATGTATTCTTTTAATCTTTTAATTCTTTGAGGTTTTTCGTAAATGTTAAACTTTACACAGTTTTCCGCCAAATTTCGCTCCGATCTAATTGGGAAAGGATCAAAAAGGTTTTAGTAGGAAGTTTCATTCCAAATAGTCAATCTGCCTTAACTATAGAAATGTAGAATTTTGATTTTAGAAAACCCGTCATTTCCGGTAATAATTAAAAACGGTCTAAGCAAATTAAGTTTAAAATTAAATTTACCATCTTTTGATTTGATTATAAACGAATATTACGAATATGACAATATAGGATACATAGAAAAATCTTAGAAATTCATCGTTTTTCCGGATGCTTTATAGAACCAATACAAGAAACCAGCAAATGCTACAGGATCGTGTAAACGTCTGGTATGAAAGTTACGGGAGGTACCAGTGTACGCTAATGAAATGCTAACTATTTACAATATAATTTATTTTATTAAGTCTGGATTTATAAATTTATTTAATTTTATTCCACGAACGACAATGATTGAACGATTAATATCGAAGACGCCGATTGACCATGATATTTCAATTGCACCTATTTGTTTTATAAAAATTGAGTTTAACTTCCAAAATAAAGGTAAACCCAAAATTAAATTGGAAGACTATAAGACGACGAATTCGTACCGAGAAACAATGGAAAAACAACGAAAAAGCAATAATCTACATATTCTACCAATTCTCGACATATTATACTCACAAATCAATTGGACCACTTTAGGTCACTTGGTAATCTAAATACTTTTTTGATATGAGATTTGGCTACACGTCTACTTTTGTTATTTCGACACATTTTACAGACATATACATTAAAGACATTTACAGAAATACTTAACTAACCAACCAACCGTTGAATGTTTCATGTACAGTTCTCTCAAACAAAAATCTCGAAATAATTCAACAATTTTCCACCACCTGATGTATGCCCATTTATATCCCTCGGATCCTCTCCAAAACTAAATAAATCTATCACTCTTCCTTCTCCCGTATAAATAAACTTTTTTGGAAAATGAATTTAAACCATTTAATTCTAAATTACATAATAATACAGTTATCTAATTTTACGCATGAAAAATTCAGTTTCCTATTTCGACAATAACAACAAGCACAGTAGATTTTTCAACAAGAAAATTGAAATACAAAAAGCTTTTTATTTTGTGTTGTGTATGAGTGCTTTCTTCAAAATGTAATTTGTTAATTCTATTATTTATTCGTTTTTTTTTGTTATTTCAACGGGGCCGGGAGACGAGCAGGCCCAAAAAATTATACATAAATAAAAACAAAAGATTTAGATGAGTCCTTAATCTCGGAATAGAATGTGCCTCGGGTGTGAGTATTTATGCAAGACAAATAGATTTATACTAGAGCTATAGCATTCTCATATATAGTTGCGACGAATTAAACGGTTTTAATTTATTTCATGGATTTTATTTGCTGGTAGTCGCGAGACGTTTTAACTCTTTTCCATACACAAACGAAATAGCTTTCAAATAAATTTTAAAGTTGCGCGAAGACGATATGGGCGAAGAAGTAAAAATAACAATTAAGTTAATATTTATGAGCCAACATTAAATTTTATGGTTGAACATATTTTCCAATTGTTTTGCTTGTTTGTATGCTGCTTATAAACATTCTTTAATTTAATTATAAAATTAAAATACAAGAAAATTTTGTTAGAAAGAAAAACGAGTGTACTAATGAAAATGATTCCGTTTGATAGTCGTCTTTGGATAAGTTTTATAGTCTTGTATCTTGTGTATCTATGTATCTTCTTTCGTAATGAATTAATTATGCGCGCAATAAAGTAGATAAATAGATAAAGTTGAGAATTTTTGGGGTGCCAAAGGTTGATTAACTCGAAGCAAAACAAATAATAGTTTCTAGCATACCAATTTTCAATAGATTAAGAATTGAGATTTGAGAACGACTGACGCGGCAACACAATTGGTTTAGATCGAAAGCCGGATAAACACAAACTGTAATAAATCTATCGAGACAATGAATCATATAAAGTTTTCCAGTTTATTATTCATCGATGACGGCCCCAAAAATAAAATATTTTGTTGATTTAGATCGAATTTTTAATTAAAATTTGTATCGATATCGACGAATTATTTTTCGAAATGACTTATCTTAATTGTGTTGCATCGAAATCCTTGTCGATTGAACGATGCTACGAATTTTTTTTTTGCTCGTGGAATACGAATTTATTATTTAAATTTTATTTAAATTAACCCAGTTGATTAAAATATAAAACAAGCAAAATAAAAAAAATCTGCAACCATTTTACAAAGATAACAAGCGGGGGTGGAATTAAAAACTCCAAATTGATAAGATGAAATTTAATTTAAGAAAAAGTACGGAAAGCTATTTAGTACTTGAAGCAAATGGAAATTAAGGACGTTATATTATACCCTCGCACAAATAAGGTTCTAAAATTTAATTTGTGCTTTGTTATGCGTACCGTATTTTAACTGCGGCAAGTTAAATTAAAGTGTTTTTGAGGATGCATAAAGCGGAATTTCGATTTATAAAATTAAGTTAAACATACAAGAGGTCAAACGTATCATACACTGTTCAGTTTAATTGAATTTTTTCTCCATTTCATGCTGTCACAATGATTGTTCAACTTATGATTGTAATGCATGATTGTTAAAATTTTGTTATTCGTGTAATCAATATAAATTGTTGTTAGTACAGGGCGGCTGACACGACGTGTTACCAAAACAAAACGCCACACAATTTTTAATTTTTGATCAATTTTATTGAATCAAAGTAAAAAATGTAGCAGTTTTCGATTTGGCCACCCTTAGTTGCGATTATGACATGCAGCACGAAAGTAGCTCTGTGGTATTTTGGCCCATTCCCGGCGAAGCGCTTGCTTGAGATGATCGACACTTTGGTATTTTTTTGTCCCAACCTTGCTCTTCAAAATACCCCAAACCGAGAAATCTAGCGGTGAATTTGGTGGTCATTGGGCAGTGGAAATGAATCGTGGAACGTTGCTCCTCAGCCAATATTGATTGACGCGCGCTTTATGACTCGGCGCCGAGTCCTGTTGAAATGTCCAGGCTCTGCGGCCGAAATGTTTTTGTGCTAAGACTTCAACGCTCCCTCTAACACATGATCACGATAAATTTGAGCATTTATCTTGATGCTACGGTTCAAAAATCGAGCGGTGAACGGCTTTCGGCGGTTACGGCGGCCCAAACCATCACCATTGGCGGCGCTTGGTTTCGAGTGACAATCCGTTGGTCCAAATTTTCAGTAGAACGGTCGGGCATGTAAATCCGGTCGTTTTGCTTGTTCACATATTGCTCAATAACGAACGGAAACTCATCGGATAAAACCAAATTCGGCAAATCGCCACTTTCGTGCAAGCGTACCAACTCCTTTGCTCTTTCCAGTCAAACTTTTTTTTGAGCATCGGTGAGATCATGCGTTTTATGGAATTTCAAGGCCCTTAGTTCAAGATGATCTTTCAATATGTGCTGCATCCGTTCGAGCGAAATGTTCGCCTCACGAGCTATTTTTCTGCCGCTACGACGCGGATTCCGAGCCAATTTGGCCTTCATCTTCCGAATGATATTCGGCAATGTTGCAGTGTGTTTCGGTCCTCCACCATGGCGTTTTGCAACGCTGCCAGTATCGTTATAACGATTTATGGTGCGATGCACAAACATTTTATTCATGTGCAGATGTTTTAACTGGTTAACAATCTGCGGCTGTGGTTTTCCAGCCAAATATAGAGCAAACCCACTATTACGCTTGAATTCCATTGCGGATAACTGTTTTTCTGAATATTTCCCACTAAAATGCTTTTGTACGCTTGCAAACAATGGAATGAACTGTCATTAGTGTACATTTGAGCGCTCTTTCATCACTGGTTTGACAGCAATGACAGTCTTAATTTGGTATCACTTCGTGTCAGTCACCCGGTATAATCACCGACAAATTGTATAAAACCAGAAAGTTTTGCTAAATAATGTGATTTTGTTCAGTTTACTTAAAGTTTGCAGTTCATTCCTAGAGTATTTGAGGTAGCCGTGGTAACCTTAAACACTCTCAACAATTAAGTCCAATTAGCTAATTTGAAATTAACATTGGTCTTTCGAGGCCATTAAAAGTACTGGCACATAATACAGTTCACGCTGATCAACAACAGGCAGATACTGTCTACAGTCGACACTGAACCACAACCGGCAACCAGCAAGCTGCACAGCGACACATAAACTCGTTTTGGATTCATCACCAACGTTTTAAAAATCAACGAGAGGAAAATTGACTGATTGATTGATTGAATTGAGTGATATCTTAGCTGCTAAACCAAAATGGAGGGCTATTGCAGTGTCAATTAGCTAAGGCAGATGAGATAACACCATTTATTTCCAACTATAAAAAAGGGCGAGTACGTCTACGGTGACAACGAAGTGAAGAATTTCAAGCCTCCATTGAAGGTAACAAACCAATACTATAAAGATAGACAGACAGTATGGGACACCCATACAAAGTATATTGATGATACGCGGCAACGTCTCAATCAACCATCCTTGCCATTAACACAAAGTCCATAATTAAATCCAAAATTTAACTTCGACAAGTCTGAGGGGTGAAACAAGAACGACCAGGACAATGAGGTTCCATCATTTGAAAAATCCACTCATGCCCAATCCTACGAATCAGCAAGAGAACCCATAAAATTGATTTAGCAATTAAAAAACAGAAGATCAAAATGCGAAGTTTATTTCGAGAAATTCGTGCGACTGAGGATGTACTGGCAAGCAACAACAAGTCCAGAGCAATCCTCAATCATAAAATAAAAACTATGGAAAGAGTAATTATGCAGATCATGGATCTGTATGGAAGCTTCTTCGAAACCTATGGAAATTCGTCTACCACGAATAGAAATCCCACACTTCCATGAGAAGTGCATGAAGTGGGCAGGTTTCGCAGATACATTTAAACGGCTAGTTCATGACAGCAATCAACTTACCAACACACACAAAATGAACTATCTTACAGGTCATGTACAATGATCAGATGGGAGACTATTGAGCCATCTGGAAACCACTGGACAGAATTACGATGCAGCTTGGGCAATTTTAGAAAATCGATATTCAACAGAAGATTGCTCGTATCTAACCTTCTGAACAATTTGTTGAACCAACAAGCTTGCACCACGGAATCGGCTGCGGCAGTAAAAAGCTTACATGACGTACACACAAGAAATGGCACACCGATTACATTTCGCGATTATAACATAGGCCAAAATGGTGACTTGAACAACCTAACCTTTTAGTAGGAGAATTGGTGATCCTCAAGAACGAACATTTAGCCCCCACACACGGACCACAGCCAAGATGGACTCGTCAGAGTAGTCTCCCTTAAATGCAAAGACAACACGATTATACGAAATATCATAAAAGTATGTCGAACACCTATAACTATCAACTTACAGGATCAACAACAACTAATGATGGAAACAAGACACAGCAGCTACCAACAAAGGGCCTAGATAAAGGCACTTCAGAAAAAATAATTGCACTAGAGTACAAGCAAAGCAAATTGTCTAGCCCTAACAGTATTTTCAATTTGCTGCGTACTAGGTTCGGCACATGCCCAGATCGATGTTACACCATTCAACCATTCGACAGGGATATATTTCTAGGATATAGGCAAACTTGAAGTGGTAGCCATGAAGTGGACGTTAGTAATTTACTACACCATGACGAGTTATTGGGAGGAGATAGAACTAAATTAGAAGCGAATTAGAAGCAGCTTGCAAGGAGCACTCTAACTTAAGATGCGACATAATACTACAACAACTTCAGTGGCAATTCAAAAACTTGGTCGCAGATAGCGGAGATTCTACTGACATCCAACAAGGAATGGCGGTGAGTAAAACGGGGCTTGGAGACCAAGCGGACAAGTCCAATTTGAGAATATTAACAACAACGAACCAGAAACCAAACATCAATAATAGACAACACAATCAAGTTGGTAAAGCACAATTCTAATCTAACAGTGACATCGTTGTGCAATCTAATTAAAGAGCAACAGAAACTAAGATTGGAAATGAAGCAGTTGAACGAGTATCGAACATACGAAGATAGGGTTCGCTCAATATTAATGAGCATGATCGAATTGACTTTAATATTAAAGAACTTCGAGGATACTCAACAGGGCCTTCTTGATGTCGCCTACTATACACATCGTAACATCTTGCATCCATCAATCATGCCGGCACAATTAGAAGATCAACTACAAGGAATTCGACAACTCATACCAGCTTCAATAACCATACCAGGCCACGACATTCATAATCTTCTGCACATATACCAAACAATGAATGTGGGTAGTAGGGTAACACAACGAAATGTGATAATTTAAATTATCATACCGCTGTTCTTTGCAGTTGATAATAATCTACTAGCCGTAATACCAGTTCCTGACATGAACCATTACAGCATAAAATCGTGCATCGTCACATCATCAAAATACTCGTACTTAGCAGTGGACAATCATCGAGAACATTTCGCATCTTTAACAACACAAGAAGTGAATCGTTGCCAAAGCTTTTTTATGCGAAATATCACCGATCTTTGACGCAATGACCAACGAAAACCATCGCGAGGTAATAGTCCTGCAGCGAAAAACGGCCCTTGATACATTATGCAGTGTTGAGTCAATAAATGCAACCAAACATTGGATAAAACTCAACGCTCCGAATCACTGGATATACGTAGTTCCCAATGAAACAACGGTTGACGTCGTCTTTGAATTCCGGTTTAGTGACGATGAATGCCGGCTGCACACTAAGAGACGAAAATCTTAAAATTATTAGCATTGGCACAACAATATCAACAATGAATTTCACAAATCACCTAAACGTATAAACGGACCCATCGTATTTAAATAATTCAATTAATTAAAAAATAAGTATTAAAATAAATTATAAATCCATAAAGTTTCTTTAGTCTTAAGCAGTCTTATATATTTTCCTTAGGAATGAAACTTTTATAGCAATTTCTGTCCTTGTTTAAGTACAACTGGATGTTGCATTTCAACCAGCTAATAAAACCT
The DNA here is from genome assembly GCA_963691935.1 of Nephrotoma guestfalica. Taxonomy (NCBI): domain Eukaryota; kingdom Metazoa; phylum Arthropoda; class Insecta; order Diptera; family Tipulidae; genus Nephrotoma; species Nephrotoma guestfalica. The sequence continues at coordinate 66,495,477 of OY829913.1, read as the reverse complement.
AGTTTGTTGTGTCCTGGGAGCTTGCAGGATAATCGTTTTTCTGTCCAATATTGACCTGTATTATCCAACCTAATCTCTTTTGGGGTAACTGTGTAGCTGTTCGTTAGTTTCTTTGGGTGGTCTCCCCACACGTACTGAATCTGCGAGCTTCATCAATGTTTCTGATAATTCAGTCTTCAATGTCGTGATTACATCCAGCATATGATAAAATACTCTCATGTACCACTTTTTGGAGCGCATCGATAAATTTGTTGTATTCCTCCAGAATCGAAGGGCATTCCACGTTGACACTACCACAACCTTTTTCTCTTCTTGATGCCATATGCACGGGATCTTTACCCACAAACGTATCTTTCTATTGACCTGCTGTGATTTCATGACCATCGACGTTAGCTACGATCTCAAAAGAAGAACCTCTTTGTTGTTCAGTTTGGAATTTTGTAAACGATTTTTGCGAGCAGTTCCTAAACTGCGGATTCCATTTTTAGACAATTCCATCATCAATGGATTATATCGAAGTATAATAATTGTCGAAAAATAATTTGTAATTCAAATTATGTGGTACTGGTCTTGCGAGTCGTATAATCACATTGGAAGCTGTTCCCAAATTTAATTCAGTACGTGGCCGTTTTTGGTGGTCAGTTTCTTGGCCAGTATATATTTCGATGTTGTACGCATTCCCGGAAATACCACAGAGCACAAATAAGCAATCGATAAGCATTCCTCTTGTGGAACTTTTTGAAAATTTTCTACGAGGCTGTTCAAGAAGATTTTGGTTCGATTTTCGATTTGGGTTCTGCTAGCTTTAGATTAAATGACCTGAAATTTGGTCAATAACGATTTTAGCCCAAAATTGTTTAATGGGGCATTTGATTAGGTCATAATGAGCATAAAAATATTTGTTGGTTAATTGATCTTGTTTTGGGTTCTAATTTCGGTTTTGGTACGATTTTCGATTTGGGTTCTGCTAGCTTTGAAGTGATAAAGCCTTATGCTTTTTCTAGAATGAGCAGAATAAGAGTATCTAAATATGGCATTTAATTAGCCTAAAATTAACCTTTAGTTTTCCAACTGTTTTAAGTCATTTTTTGTTTTGGGTTCTGCTAACTTTTTGTACAGCTAACTGAAGGGGTGGAGCCCAAAATTTTTTAATAGAGTAAATTTAGCCTACTATTAGCCTATAACTATTCATACTATCTTGTAATGTTCTGATGTTCTGAGTTCTGCTAGCTTAAGGAACGTTTATTTGGCTATGCCTATCACCCTGCTTCGTTTGATCGTCCAGGTCTGGCACACCCTGTATACGTGTTTCTTAGACACGGTGTCCCACATATTAATACATAATACAAATTGTAGTAAGGTAGGTCGGTTTTAGATTGGATCACGATGACGATGGATCAACCTACATTGCTAGATAATATAATCCTTTTTGTGTAGAGAACAAAATAAAATTATTTATTTAATAAATGTAAATAAATCAATAAATTTGCATAATATTTTAAATTAAATTTTATATTTTTTGATAATTTGATCAATCAAATTGAATGAAGCATTAACTTTATGTGCATAAAATAAATACAACACGGAGCTATATGGATTTAATCCTTTATGTCCTCTCGTATATTGAGTATATTCGGTCGGTTAATAGTTTTTTATTTGCACATACGCACATAATAAATAAATTATGGACCATTATTATTATTATTATTATTTTATAATAAATAATTTATTAAATTTAATTTTATTGTTAATTATTATTGTGTTTTATCAATTATTTTATTTATTTAATATATTGAAATGAATTTTAAGTGGTTTTTCATTAATTATATGCCGAATATTAAATTTTATTGACTCAACTGGTAAATATTTTTTTTTTATGGCCTATTGTGCAAAATAGTAAATGATGGCTTGTTGTCACATAATTATGATTGGTTTGTTTAAAACAAAACAATAATGAACAAATAAAAATTTATGGTTAATTATTATAAAATTAAAATGTAATTATAAATTTGCACCAAAAATAATTTTAATTTTATGTTAATCATCGTCACATGGTACTTACCATCAATCTTAAGTGATCCGCTCTGTATGATTATATAACGCGATTGTCCCAACTGCAACGGTAATCCATCTTTATACCAACGAATTTTTGGTATAGGTTCACCACTTGCGCGGCACGGTAACATCGCGATGCTACCGCGTGGCAATGTTTGATTTGCTGGGCCGATCTGTATGATTGGCGGTGGTGTATCATCGACCGATGTAACTTGTAAAAATGCACGTATAGTGGCCGATCCAGCTACGCTTAACGCTGAACATACAAAATAACCAGCGTCCTCTTTCTGTACGCCCCGTATTTGAAGCGTACCTTGATTCGTGACATGTATATGACCATACGAATTATCCGGAAACATTAGCATTTGGGAACCTTCTTTACTCCAAAATACGGACGGTGGTGGATTTCCCGATGCAATACAATCAAATGTGGCAATACCATTTAAACCGACTTTTCGATCTTGTGGCTTGACGCGAAAATTTGGCGGTGCTGAAATCAAATAACAAATCGGAAAATGTTTTAGTGATGAGTTTTCGTAAATTTATATAGATTGGGTTCAATAAATTCAAATCAAATCAAATTGTTGTGATGATCAAGCAAAATACGTATACGAGAAAATTTTTTTTTTTTTGTAATCAATTCTAAATTTTGTACAATAAACAATTTTAATTGAATTTTTTGTTTTCGTCTATTTCTATACCCGAGAATGAGTATCCAAAATGTGTATACAAATGTTTGGGGGTTGGATACTTTAGGGGAATATTAAATTTTTTTTATTACTGTGTTACGTTATGGACATTAGGGAGATAATTGCGATTTTTGATGGTAGGTTTAAAGTTTTAAATTTGTTGGTTTTTGTATCATGACGATGGAATGTTGAATTTTTGCACGAACAGTTTAATTTAAGTGAGAAATTTTATCGATTTAATGATAAGATTGGCGGCAAAAAAATTCAATTGATGAACAATTTAATCTTGAATTACTCCTATAATTTAGCAAATATTTTTTTTATTTCCTATATAGGTAACGTTCTTAAATAATAACAGACTCAATAACTAAATTTTATTTTAAAAAATATCAGTACTAAATAAGGTGTGAACTAATTAGCGGTTTCATGTTAAAAATGCAATCAAATAAACATATCAATATTTTTACCAGCGTTATTGCTTCATTGGCAAGAGCAAATTTTCTGATTATTGATGGAACACAACTTCACTCAAGTCGCTCGATGGCTCCAGGCTCTATTTCGCAAATAATTCGAGCAATGTAATGCCTAAGGACCCGAATGATTTGTGGATTCACGACAACTTACAAGAAAGTGTGACGGTGCTAAATAGTAGCTGCGCCGCCAATTGACATCGCCAAATCAGCTGATCGATTATTTCGTGACTGGTACGACATATATCGGAATACTGCCGAAATTAAAGATTGTGCAAGTCCATATATTCAATTTCTTGCCACAAAATTTGGTTATCATCGCTCAGTATAATCTGTAGCGAGTTGATGTTACTGGATTGAGTCGCAAACTTTTAGCTACAGCAGCAATGTGCAAATGTGCGGTCATGGTCTTATGAACTTCTTTTCAAAATTTGTACTGTTTCGGCAACACAGCACTTCCCTTGGAAATAAATGTTTCAGAACCGCGGATATATGATACTTTGTTCTTGTCAATATTTTGAGCGCAGCTGCCAGTGTAAAACATGTATAATTGTAATCGTTTTGAAAAAGCAAATCTGAAAATTTTCATTCTTGGTAATTTCACTTTCTAACACTTATTGAGCAGGTAATTATTGCAAAATTTTAATAAAGATTGTACTGTCAGATACGTCAATATTGAATAGGTATACTTCGAAATAACAAGAACGTTTCGTCAACATTAATTAGTTACTGGAATAGAAGTGAATATTTATGTTGCTTTGAATTCACATTGTTAACCAGTTGTACAGGGTGTCCGCCGGAAAGGTATACTACTTTGTTTTGCCGCCATTTAGGCGAATATTAGTATTGACAGTTCATACTTGACAATCGTGAAGTAGACACGTGGCAAATTCTTCCACAAGACCATTTACGCCGCCGTACATATGCCAATAGGATGTTACAGCTCGCCCATGACAACCCCGATTTTCATAAAAAATCATAATGAATGACGAGGCACATTTTCATTTAAATGGATATGTGAATAAACAGAATAGTCGGTTCTGGGCAATGGAAAACCCTCACATTCTTCATTAGTCACCTTTACATCCATTAAAAGTGACAGACTGGTGTGCAATTTGGTCAGGAGGAACCATTGGACCTTACTTCTTTGAAAATGAAAACGGCGTAACGGTAACTGTGAATGGGGAGCGATATCGTGATGATTGAACACTTTTTAACGCCACAACTGCATACTTTGGGATTGATTAACATGTGGTATCAACAAGACGGTGTCACATCGCATACAGCCAGGATTACAATGGAATTACTGCGAGAACTCTTGCCACAACAAGTTATTTAAAAAAATGGTGATGTTGATTGACCTCCACGGTCGATTGATTTGACTGCTCCGGACTTCTTTTTTTGGGGATATCTAAAAGGCAAGACTTATGCAAACAAACCAGAAACGCTTGAGCAACTCAAACAAAATATTCGCGATGAAATTAATGAAATACCGCGTGAAATGTGTGAGAATGTAATGCAAAATGTGCTCAAAAGGGCTCGCATTTGTGAGGCTAACAGAGACGAACATTTATGTGATATTGTATTCCATACATAATTGCCGACATTAAATAAAACATTTATCATTATAAGATCCATTCTCTTTCATTTAATCAAAAATCATAAACAAACAAAGTAGTATACCTTCCCGGCGGACACCCTGTACAATCTTGAGGATTCAAAAAAATTTTCTATATTTAAAAAACTCAAATTATAAAGGTTCATCAAATTGTTAAGTTGTCTTCTTTTATGAAAATCACTTAAGCGAAACATGAATGACGTGTCTTCGATGTTTCTCATTTTATCACAACGATTAAAATAAACAAGTTAATTCGTATTTCATGTTCGTTCTGTTGCAAATAGTTAAGAATAAAATTCCGCCGATTGTATCATCAGCAGTGAACTGCATGGCAATAAAAAATCTATATTTTTTAAATCACCAGCGTAATATTATGAAGATTGAGTTTTTAAATGAAATAATTTCAACTCAGACATGTCACATAATATTGGTCTATGCATTGTCATATCAATAACAAAGATGACTTCTCACAATAACGATTCATCTCAGACATGTCACAGACTAATATTAGTATGATTTGTTGATAAATATATCAGCACGTGTCATGCTTGATTGTCGCTGATGAATAGTTATTGCCGTCAAAGATATTTCCGCAGCGTTGTAACTTAGTGGCGTCAAATGAAAAAACACGTACGTGTTGCCGTTTCCTCAAACATGTGAGGTTAGTCATCCCAGAAAGTCATCCTAGAAAAAAATAATTATTGCATCAGGCAACACTAAAGATATGTGTTCGTACAAGTCCAGAGTTTCATTCAAATTGTTTAAATTGACGTTAATCCAGCCCAAGAAATATTAAAACCTCGTAATAAAACATTTTACATGGAAAGAAAAAAATCTATCTATAAACTCAGACATATTTCAAGAAAATTATAGATCTAGTCACAACGGTGGGATTGGCTTGAAAATTGTATGGTCGCAGAAATGGACATGATGACAAGTGGGTACTACCAAGTTCGGTTCCCGGGACTTGCGCTTTCTGGGAACCATGAAGTAAAACAGTACATATATTGGCCCAAACACGTGTGAACCTGTAATGCCAATCATAACGGTACGATGGACTTGAAATTTGTGTGGTGCGTAGGCAGTATAATGACAAGTCGTTACTATTAGGTTTGGTTTCCGTAACTCTTTCTTTCCAGAAATTATTAAAACAAATCACGGTCAAACGTTTTGGACTTGACAGTAGTTGAATACTATACCATGTATGGTTTCCGGAATTTGCGGTGTCTGTGAACAATGAACTAAATCAATTCATATGTTGGCACAAACACGTGTGAGGTGCCTATGGGACTCTGTCTCTTTGAAATCAACCGTCAAACGTTGGTTTGATAAGTTTAAACGTGGCCGTACACGCACCGGTGAGAGTTGGCAATTTCGAGATCCCGGGATCACGAATTTCCGGTATTTTGTAGAATTTTACGATCCTGATTTCCCAGGAATAGCCCAATTATTTTCCGGAAAGTCAGCAATTTTTTTTTCTAAGAAAGGATTGCATGCACATTTGCTTCCACAACATAAAATTAACTTGGAAATGGAAGCATCCACTTCAACAGCATCATTTGCGGAACAAGAACCTAAATAAAAAACAGAAAATTACAAACTATCTAGCTTCACAAGTCTGATCCCACGAAAAAAGATAAGGAAAATTATATCTGATGTGTTCGCTCGTATGATAGCTAAAGATGTGTGAAGCATTCCCTTCGACATAGTTTGCAACTCCATTGATATACGAGCTGTTCTTGTTGGTCGGGGATTTCAAAATGTACCAACACCTCGAAGAACTATTAAAGAAATGGTACTAGATTTTTCTAAAAAAGTCAAAACGATCTCATAAAGAAATTTATGAAGAAAAGGCTTAACATTTCCCATGTCATTTGATGAATGGACTTCGTCTCGCAATTGTAGGTATATGAATATAAATCTTCATGTAGCTGGACCAGAGTTTTGGAATTTGGGTTTGATTCGGGTTGATGGATCGATGCCGGCTGAAAAGTGTGTTTCTCTGCTAAAAGAAAGACTTGCACTGTTCAAGATCAATTTAGACCATAACATGCTCTACTCATAATTCCGAAAGATGGTGCAAGTGTAATGAAGAAAGAGGGAAAGATCGTATCTGCTGATCATCAGTTAAGCATCGCGCACGCCTTTCAACTAGCAATCATTTCAACTTTGTATAAAGCATGAAAACAACTAGAATCATCAGAAGTTGTTGATCAAAGTAACGTTAAAAATATATCGAATAATGAAAAAATGGAATCTAAAAAAACCAAAATGATTCCGAAAATAGTGATAATGAGGAAGGGAGACACTATTTTGAATCATCAGAAAAGTGAGGAAGATTGTTCTACTTTTTAAAAGATCTCCAACAAAAATGATGTGCTACAAAAATATAAAAATCGATTTCGGTAAAGTCATTCATTTAAAAATGGATTGTAAAACCAGATAGAGTAGTCTGGTGGTAATGCTGTAAAGATTTAAAATGTTGATGAGTTGCATAAAAAGGCATTTATGGACCTAAAGGTGCTCATTATTATTCAATAAACAACGTTGAACAAACAATTATTGTAGACCTAGCTAGGGCTTAACGCCGGTCAAAGCAACAATCGACGCAATTTGTCGACGTGACAATAATTGAATTAGTAAAAATATTGCATTGAATTTTACGTTGACTAAATTGAGTGAACAGAACAACGAAATTAGCCGACAATTTTTTCAGCTCTAACGCGTCGAATCTAAAAGAGACTCCAATCTTCTAAGTCGGCTAAAATCTAAAGATCTTCTTTGGTTTCGAAGAAGGCATGGAAGATATTTTAAGTGAAGACAGTAACAGTATAGAAATGTCAATGTCTGATCAATTTAATGGAGCTGGCATTGGCAAAAGATTAAACTGTACCAGAAAGAAACCAGCAAGACAAGAGAGCTTGCCCTCAAAACTGAATAAAAAATTGCACTTATTTGAAAGTGGCGGTTCAAAAGGATTACCTAAAGAAAGTCTATGACGTTCTGTTGATAATTAAACCTAAAAGTGTGGAGAGCGAAAGGGCGTCTTCAGCTGCTGAGTACATCGCTTCCAGACTTCGCAGCCGGTTAAGCGATAACACAATCGATTAATTGTGCTTTGCAATGGACACATTTGTACTTGTATTGGTCTGCTTGATTTACAGGCTAGGCTTGCCATGGTTTTTGTTGTATTATGGAGGTACTTAAAACGAAGTATATATAGCTGGAAGTCAATGTTGTACAAATTGCCATAATAAATATTTTTTTTCTTACATTTTCTTCATAAATAATAAAAAATGGTAAATAATGTAATTAACGTAAATAATTTATTAAACATGGAAATTCAGTGTCATCCGCACAAGAATAATTTTTCAGCATTTTAAAACCAATAATAATAAAAACGCACACTACCTTTATTAACAGTATAGTCATTAATTAATAGTTATTAACTAATTTAATTAAGGGGCGAAGGGGGAGGTACGGGACAGAGCGAGATGCACGACTACATTAGCAGCATCTACATCAAGCAACCGTTGCTGGGGTTTTAGTATTCCTTTGGGTGACCACACTGGAACAGTGTAAAATAAAAAGAAATTGTAAAATACAAGAAAACGAGATTATTCCCCGTTATATCAGTATGCTGCATCGAGCAGCAGTCTTTTAGCAGCCATATTTCTCATCACATATTTGCTTGTAAAACTGAGATAAATTACTAAACGTAATTTGTCTATACACAACACTGCTGTAGGTGCCAACCAGTATTGGTACGATTAGAAGAATTCTCGTAGAAATATTTGCCGTGTTTCATGATAGGCTTTGATCCGGATCAGTTCAAATTTTATATGAGAAACCTGATCCAAATTTTGTTTTAATTCACAAATTTTGAACCGGATCAAATCAAGCATCAAGAAACACAGCTATTGATAACGATTATTTTAAATGTGTTGAGATATCTTTTATAAGGCCTCTTGAGAAATGCTTCGAAATTGGGAGAAACCAGTTTGTTCATTTACTTATCGTATACAATTTGATTTTACTAAAGAAGGATTTAATTTACTATGACGTTACCTATTGCAACTTTGTCGAACAATGTCAAAACTGAACTATTCAACAATCTTTACCTGTTTTGCAGAAGAAGACAATTTTGTTCGATTTTTTAAGAATAATAAGCTTCCACAATAAAAATAATAATTTCCATTTGAAACGGCAAATGGAAAACATTTTGAAAAACAAAATGACCTAGAAATTACAGCCATATGAAGTTGGCCCAAAATCATATCCCTCATTTTTTTTTATTTCAACGCTGGCAACACTTTAAAACCATTACAGAATTACATTATCATTTTATGTCATAATACAAAGCATACACTTTATTATACGATTTGGCTGAAGTTTTGACAGCTCGTCGGTCTGATATTCCCCGTCATGAAACAATCATGTTTTCGCTTGAGAAGCGTTTTGAAATACTGAAAACTTGTTTTTAAAATCAATGTTGTGTAGCCGAAACCGTGCGAATTTTGAAAATAAATTTGGGTCGTGAAAGAGCGCAAAGCGGAACAGCTGCAGTGAAATTGGTGAAGAAAGTTTGTGAGAAAGGCTTGCTATTAGATGGCAGAAGTGGTCTTCGAGCTCGGACACTGCGAACGGCCGAGAATATTGCACCTGCGGTACATAGTGTAGGACATAATTCATTGAGCTCAACTCGACCGCGATCGCAGCAACTGGCCATTAGTCGCATCAGCCTGACAATAATACTCTACAAAGACCTCGGATTATTCGCCTACAAGGTCCTGATGACTCAGCAGCTGAAAGCAAATCACCATGTGCTTCGAAGGAGGTTCTCTGCATGGGCCATAGACCAGCTTCTAAATGACGTCGATTTTAGCCGAAAAATCATATTTTCAGACGAAGCGCGTTACCATCTCGGGGCTATGTAAACAAGCAGAACTGCCAAATTTGGGGTTCGGAAGAGCGACTGTTTGGTGTGAATTTTAGAGTGGTGGCATAATTGGCCCATTTTTCTTCAACAACGCTGGTGGAAACACTGTCACCGTCAATAGCGGAAGTTACAGAGCCATGCTCACCTACTTTTTATAACCTCAAATCGACGTTTTGAATGTTAACAACATTTGGTTTCAACAAGAGAGCACCACATGCCATAAATACAAGTTTTGGAGATGTCAATTGGCCTGCGCCAAGCTGCGATTTGGCGTTGTTGGCCTTTTTTTAAGGATATAACAAGGCTCACGTGGCGATACATGGTTGAATTATGGCTCAATTAACTCTCGCCACTTTTAATTTTGTATCTTCTAAGTTTTGGTATTGATCCGCGTAGTCATTATATTTTTTGATTAGTTCTGGTCCTAATCTGCTACAAATTTCTCGTGGCCGGACATGTCCCAATTATAACTCAATTAATAGTTGCAAATTTGTATTATGTTACTTGAAAGCTTTGATGTTGGCCCGTGATGTTGTCATGTTTTTCGAAAAGTTCTTGTCCTAATCTGTACCTTTGCGTAGGGGCGTCTGATTCAACCAAGGCTCTCGTGGCGATAAATGGCCCAATTATAGCTCAATAAATACTCGTAAATGTTTACTCTTTAATTTCTTGTTGTAGTATGGGTACGGCAATATCTTTACATTTTTCTAAGCTTTGGTATTGGCCAGCGATACCATTATATCGTTTGATAAATTCTTAGGTTCTGCTCACGGGTAAAGATTAGGACCAGAACTAATCGAAAAATATAATGGCATAGCGGGCCAATAAAAAATCTTAGAAGTTACAGAGTAAAAATTTACGAGTATTTATTTAGCTACTCGTCGAATTGGGCAATGTATAGCCACGAGTGTCTTGTTAGAATTGCTTGCTCCGACGCACAAGTATAGATTAGGACAAGAACTAATCGACAAATATAATGACATCGTGGAAGAGTAGTAATTGCGCTATAATTTTGCCATACTCGTATATGGCTACTTGAGCTTTGTTAGAATCGGAAGCCACGACGTATTGCTATTCTAGATTAGAATCAGAGCTAGTCGAAAAACGTAATTTAATCGAGGGTCAGTACCAAAACTTAGAAATTGCTAGTAAAATTTGGCGAGTGTCTATTGAACTATAATTGTGCCACATATGGCCACGAGAGCCTTGCTAGAATGACATGTGCCGAAGCAATGGTATATATTAGGAAAGAACTACTCGGAAAACGTATATTCAAGGCCAATAACAAAACATAGAAATTACAGATTAAAACTTGTCGAGTGTTTATTGAGATGTAATTGGGTTATTTATGACCACGAGAGCCTTGTTTGATTGCACAAATATGGTTTCCTGGAACAGATTTGTACCAGATGTTTTTCGAGATCTTTACTTTTTGATTGTCCTGTATTCGTATTTGTTTGTCTTTAACTTTAATTTGAAATAATTTTTTTTAATTTGCTTTACCATCTAACATTTCATTACGAATGTTTTGGAAAAACATAACTCGCGGAACAGTTTTAACTTTGGAAAAAATAAATTTTGGGCTGACTATGTTAAACTATCACGATTGTAATATTTTTTGGGGGCCTGAGGCTTATAAAATGTCGTGAAATACAATTTTTTGGAGCTGATACTGTAAATATTATAGACATTATCGTTTTAGAGTCGTCGTCGCATATTCTTGGGTTGAAATTTGGGCCAGCTTCACATACATAGAAATTACCTTGAAAACAAGCAATCAAAGCTTTAGTGGACCTTGGAATTTTACAGAGTTGGTCAAAATATTTATTTCCCTGAATTTAAATAACTCATCATCATTTTAACATCTCATCATCATTTTGAAATGAAATCATCAAGATTTTCAAAGGATTTAAACCAGTTTTGATTTTAAATTCATGCGAATAATTTTGGCAAAGTGCAAATTTTTCCCATGATTTTCAAGTTCATTCGCTTAGGCCGGCACTGTTCTTTTCCACGTTATAACTGGCCTTCCCAATTTCTATCCCATTATTGTTTATATCCTTATGCCAATTTATATTTTCAACTGTGGCCTTTGGAACTAGTTTAGTAGCGACGAATAAATTGCTGCGTATAATTTAAACTACAACGTTGACTGTTGGTTTAAATTGGGGTTTCTTAACATAAACTTCAAAAATACTCAATAAATATAAAGAAGTAAACTATTAATTGATAAATAGGATTTTCAAATATAGATTATCATCGTATTGAAAATGGTAATGCCTGTGTTGTGATATTTTCGACAGATATTTAATAATTTTATCTACTTTAATGATGAGACAACCTACTATGTTTACGAAAGAAAAGAGCCGACGAGCTTCCGAAAATTATGTTTGGAACATGAGGATGGGGTGAATTCTAATGAACCTAGCGGCGTTTTAGCAACATATTGGGCGAATACCAGAAAGTGATACCTCAAATGTTCACAACTATATTTCATATCACTTCGTTTGTATATAATCAACACTGAGGATTGATGTTGAGAGCACTAGTCGCGAGCAGAAGATTTGTATCGATAACTCTAACTGTGTTTAGACATGTTGATGTCGAAAATATCGTAGATAGTTCATTTTGCAGCAGACAATGTCGAGAATTCGTAGAGTATGTAGAATATTCGTAGACAACGTAGATTATTACTTTTTATTGTTGTTTTCCCCAATGTTTTTCAGTTGGAATTTGCCTCACAGTTTAGTGATAATATGCCATAACTTTTTCATTAACAAACAACTATCGCCACATAACTGGACGCATTATTGATAAATTGGTAACTGATGATGTCACTTTTTGTTTTTGGTGGTTTGTTTCCGAAAATATAATAATTTCGAAATAATAGTCGAACGTGGTAAAGACTCAAATGCCACCTGCAAAAAACCGAAATACTGGCAAATAAAAAACTGCCAGATTAACCTGCTTCCGGTATTTCAAATTAAAACTTTAGTTTAGATTTTTTATAGTAAAATTTAATAGACTGTTCGGCTTAGATCTGCCTTCAATTTCCGACATTTTTTATTCATTTAATCATCTGCTCACAATAGGCGAGTTCCATGGAGTTAGCAAACTATGTGCATGCTTGATAATCAAAGTGTTTGTGCAATCATTTTGGAGTGTACGATGATGATTGAAGGTTTGTAAAACATGATTGATTTTTTCACTTCAATTATGCGCTTGTGCAATCATGATTGAGAGTGTATTGTTGTGCTTGTCAGTCTTATATGACAACTGCATTATTTCAATTCATGCAAAGCCGGTAATAATATAAAATTATGTTCTTAGTTTTTGATATGAGTATACGACGAGTATACGGAATTTTTAAATCGCTAAAAAGTGTGTTTGCGAACACTCTATAGGGTTTTCCAATAAGAGTGATATGATTTCTTTAAAAAAAACACACTAATTGTTAAGGAAATTGAAATGTTTTTTATTTAATGTGAAGTACAATCGATAGAATTAAGTTCTGAATAAAACGTCATTCAAATGGCCTCCACGACTTCTTCTGCAGGAACGAATTCGATGAACCCAATTTTCGAGCTTTTTTTCCACTAAATCAAGTCGTATGTCATGAATAGCACGTTCAATATTGACTTGTAAAGCTTGAAGAGAGTTTGGTTTATTGCTAAAGACCAATGTCTTCAAATAACCCTACAAGAAATAGTCTAATGGTGTTAAATCACAACTTCTTAGAGGCCATTCAATATCACAATTTCTTGAAATAATCGAATCTCCAAACTTTTCTCGCAATAATTCAATTGTTGCACTTGCTGTGTGGCACGTCCATTGACAGTAACGGTGTTACCAGCTTCATTTCGAAAAAAATACGGACAGATGATTCCACCAGACCAAAACCACACCAAACTGCCAAGTTAGGTGAATGTAATGGTTTTTCATGAATAATTTGTGGAGTTTCTTCGCACCAGAATCGACAGTTTTGTTTATTTACCGCACCACTCAGATGAAGTGAACCTCATCGGAGAAGATGATTTTCTTAAAAAAATCGTTATCGTTTTCAAGTTGTTCCAAGGAAAAATCAGCAAATTCACGACGGTTACGGTAGTCCAATGACTTAGTTCTTGAGTGAGAACAATTTTATATGGATGCAAACCCAAATCCTTTCTCAAAATCCGCCAGGTTGTGGTTTGAGACAGTCCCAATTCTTGAGAACACGAAGACAAATTGCGGTCTTCAGCAACACTTGCCTGAACGGCAGCAATATTTGCATTACTTCGAGCGAATCTTTGTTTTATTGGCACTTCAACATTATGTAAAGAAAATGTACGCTCAAAATTTTCAACAATTCGACGAATAGCGAGCACACCATGATGAAATTGTAAACATTACTGAATACAAAGCAATAAAATTGACAGATCATGACATATTACAAATGGCCGAAACGGCACTTAAAAATCATATCATTCCTATTGGAAAACTCTATATATCAGGCGAAACTTTTCCGTTAACGCCAATATCAACCATCACGAAATCATAATTCCAATTTACTACAGCCTTAAGGACAATACTACAGGTATGCTTGAAGTTGAAGTAATAAGAACCTGTGTAATGTGGCTCACGTATTTTGACATGTGCGGGAAGTGTCATTTCTTTTCAAATACGTCTGCAACATTATAAACTTATTATTTTAACGTTAAGCATTTGGGATAAAATTAAAATACTCAATACTGTAATTTAGAACCGATGCGAAAACGAAAAATGAACTTATTACAGCAGACTTGTGATCATTTTAATCGTAGCGGTAGCCAATATGATATTATGAGAAAGCACTGCAAATGTTCCCACTGAAAGCGATTAATGATGTCTTGTTTGAAGAAGGCCTAGGCACTTTGTTCAGAAATAGTGTAAAATGAATGAGTCCAATTTATCATCTTCGAGGTAAACTTTAACCCCAAATTAATTTGTGACTTATACGTCAATGCCACATTATAAACTTGTGTGTCATACGCCGGATAATGACGATATGATCAAAATTAAAATTCATGGTGAATATTGTCTCTATGAGCACATATCTCTATGATTATTTTACTGAGGAGATATAACCATATTGAATTTGAGGTCTCCGAAATTCTCTCCGGTTGCAAAAAATCGTAATGTACTTGATAATCTCCCAGCTGGTGATATCGCAGCCTTGAATTTGTATCTTGTTTTATTATTATCGGGGTAACTATTTGTAAAAGATCTGAAAATGTCGAGAAGAATAATTTGAATTTTGATAATCACAAGACGAATATATATGTAGCTTCTTGAGGAGGTTTTCATGGGAAACCCCAGGTTGTGTTTCAAGCGAATCCTTCATCCTTTTTTTCTTGGTTGCCGTTATTTTGGCGACTTAGTTACCAAAATTAAAACTAGAGCCATACAGAATATTTTTTTGAAAGTGTATCAAATAGAAATAAAGCTTGCACGACACGATTGTGTAGTGTGTGTGGAGTTATCAAGCATGCTAGCGAAGCGTGTTGAGCATGTTTGCACGTGTATGGACGCCTTAAGAATATACAATTTTTTATTGAGTTGCTATGCGTAGCTAGAAGTATTTGCGAGTACATTGCTTACGAAAATGGAACTCGCTAAATGTTGAATGCAATTTTCTTAGGCCACGAGCAGCGCTGAAGTGATTTAATTTGTGTCCTCCAGCTATATTAATACACTTCATTATCTCGGTCACCATGAACAATATCTAATGTTTTTAAAGAAGGTGCATTACCTAAGTTTACCCATCGAACTTGCGGAATTGTATTGCGTTTCAAAATATGTTATAACAGTTCTTTAGTTTTACAAATGTAGGGGCAATAATATAAATTCTATAATTATCAAATGCTTGTATTATTAATTTGGATTGACACACATTTTCGCGTCTTTGTTGGAATTAGTTCAAAAATTAATGTGACGCAGCGGAAGAGTAAACCCTTAACTTTTATCTCAGTGTTTATAACGATCCTTTAAGCTTTCTAGATAAGTTATTTATAGTATCGATGCTGCACAGTCGTTGAAGTAATCCACTTCGAGTAACTTGTCAGGGAATCCGGAAAATAGCAGCATTTTCAAAGAAATTTTGTATCCGGCGGCGTTTAAAATACAAATAAAAAATTTCAATTATTATCGGGATCGAGTTCATCAAAATAATTATATTTTATTGAAACCAAATACAATGTCGTTACATATAGCATTCGACTCTATAACCATAACGCCGCTGTGCATTGCCGTCTGTTATGTACTCGTATGTTTTCAAAACGAAAGCTGTATGTACCTTCATTACCAAAGTTTAACATTCATTTCTTAAGCAAAAGCTCGATTCACAAACTTTATATGAATATCTAAGTATTTGAGTGGTTTTACCAGAATAAAATTTGCACTATGTAACAGCTGTTATTAATCTTACCATGAACTGATTCTTTAACATTTTATTGCGTAGTGGTGATTTTGTTCATTCTGTGGTTTGTTTAAAAATGGAACTGTGTATGAAGTTCTACATTTTAACATAGGTTTCCGACCTTTCTTGCATCTATACTGTACTATAATTTGTTACACATTTATTTGAATTTATTACAACAAATCCCGATTTTATTACAGTTACCGTTTTCGAGGAACGAGTGGTCGGTTTAGCTTACAATTAAACGTGCACCGCCAAAATTGTAACTGTTGATGTAGCTATGATATCGGGATGATTCTTGAACCAGAATTTATTACAAATTAATCACATTGATAAGTTATTTCAAGGCCACCCCTATAACTTGCCTAATGGTAAACTTCACCCCAAAACGATTATATATTTCAAAAACGTCAATTTAACCAAATTTAATACATTTTTTTACACCAGACTGCCACCAGATTTTAGGAAAAATGTTGCAAGAAGTCTTGTCGAGAGTAATTAAGCCCTATCCAGGTTTAATAATTTATTACACCAGACCGCCACCAGATATTGAGTCAAATATTACTCCTTGGACATTGTGGTGGGCAGGTCAACCTTATCCAGTTGTGTAATAAAATTGTTTTGTACCAGGAGACGCGGAATTGGCTCCCAACGATAGAGGCTTCAAATAGGTAATTTATAGGTCGACTCTACCATCTTTAATAATTTATTCCGCATATCGTGACACAAAAATATTTTATTACACAACTGGATAAGGTTGACCTATCCACCACAATGTCCAAGAAGTAACATTAGACCCCATATCTGGTGGCGGTCTGGTGTAATAAATTATGAAATGTGGTAAAATCGACCTTTAAATTACCTATTTGAAGCCTCTACAATTGGGAGCAAATACCGCGTATCCAGACACAAAAATAATTGATTCCAGGTGTGTGGATAGGGTTTAACTACACACTCGAAAAAAAATAGGATATGCCACGCAAATAATTACGTATATGATTCCAGCACAAAAGTTCATCGTTTTTAGAAGTAAGTTTTGCATCATAACAAAAGCTTTGTAGTCTGCATCAAAATATGTAAATAATGACATTTAAATCAAATTGATGCAACGTAAGACTAATTTTGAAGCTGGTGTACATTGAAACTGCAACGATACAACTTGCGTCGTAAAGTGAGTTGAGTGTAAGAATAAAATTTGGTTTGAAATAATATCGATCAATTTTTATTGCCTCAAGCAAATTTGTAGATTTTCCCCCCAATAAAAATCTACGTACCTTAATATCAATACAACCTGTTGAATTGTATTTTATACTTTGTCAGATTTGAAAATCTGTAACAAACAATTCAGATGTCTCGTCAAACTGCACTGCTGACCATACTACAAATCTACGAAAAATACTTTGACTTTACATACAAAGTTTCAACACAATATCTTAGCGAATTATTTCAAATTCGCCAACAATAGTTAACCTTGGGTTATATTGAAATTTCCTTTCGAAGTAATTATTGCATTAGTTTTAGTCGCAACTGCATCGCAAATAAATTAGATGCACGCTGCGTATCTAAATGCGATAACAATAATTTTCGACATTGTCTACATTCTCTACATTGTCGATGTAGACAATTTTAATTGTCTACATACATCAACTACACATGTACAATATTAATTATCTACGTGATGTCAACAATACGGCACAACACTGACCACGGTAAAATAAGTCAGGCTGTTAAGTATACATGAGTACAAACCTTCTGTCCATTTAGTAACCCAGAGGCGGTGTAACGACATAAATATAGGAAAACTTAAAAATCCTGTTTTATGCTCAAGGACAGACGTGTTGTGTTAAAATTATTTGCTTTAAATTTCAGATTATCTATTTAGCATCAATTGAATAACGTACAGTATTTTAAAAGTCCCAGACGTTCGTTTTAAAATCTTGTATTTAGAAAATGTTTACATTTCCGATTACAACGATTTCCATCCCAACTACTCAACAAACGCCATATGCTTCCAATGGTACAATTCCCATTTCACTTAATTATGCAAAATTGTTATTACCATACTGTGCCATCCAACGATATTCTCGCGAACCAAATTTCCAAAAGTTTTCAAATTTTTTCATATTTAGAAATTTAGTTGGATTTTTTTTTAAATATTTTTTTGCCAAACAAACAAATAAAAACTAATAACAATTTCCTTGACAGTAGTTCTAAGACATTTCCAAATGAATTTATTTTATTTATATTAGACGATAGCAAAAAAAATTGTGTTTGTCATCAAAAAAATAAAACTTTTCCAATTTTTTGTGCTTTTTGCGATTTGTGTGTGTGTGTGTATAAATGTTATGTGTGTGTGTGTTATTCTAGCTTTTTTTATTAATTTTGTCATTGCAGATGGTTCGAACATAAAATGAGATACGAATATAAGAATACTGGGAAATTTGAATACAAAATGTTCTTCCTATTTTTTCTATTTATAGTTTTGATGACAGATCAAAACAAATATTTTACAAAGTTTTGAGTTGCGGACAAAGTTATATCTATAATATGTATATATATACACGAGAATACTTACAGTTTACGACAAGTTGTGCTTTGGCCGATATTTGTCCCACTGAGTTGTGTGCTTCACATATATAAATGCCTTCATCCGCCGGTATTACATTTTTGATCAGCAAGCTTTTGTCTTCTTCGCGTATATCAGCCCGTCCAACGGGCATATTACCATCATCTTTACGCCATAGTATTGTAGGTTGGGGATCACCACCAACCGAACAATGAAATTGAACCATTTCACCAGCAAGTACAGTAACATCGGATGGTTCTTTGTTGAATGATGGTTTAACTGCAAGTACATAAATGAAAATCGAATCCAATTAAAACATCATTTAGTATATACGAGTACATTCCGAACCCTTAGGATAAACAATAATTTTAAACGACCTGCGATATTGTAACATATTTCGCAATTAAACGTCTAAAACACGTATTAAACGAAATCTGCATTAAATATTAAATCGGCTCAAGAGGCAGCACAAGTAATGGAAACTAATTAGAAAACTTTTTATGTTTTGTTTTCCCGTAAATTGTACGTGAAAATTTAAAACGAGCGTACATTATTTTTTTGTTTTTATTGAATTTTCTAATTTGTACACCTAAATACCTTTATAACTACAACGTAAACTAGAAAACGTGATTCATTGGAAATTCCTGAAGGCGAGCGCCTTTTTTGTTCGAAAAGCCAAAGTTAAAAATAAAATCGAATTAAAATTGAAATCGAATAATTTATTTAACAATTATACCGCGCGCTCAAAATAATTAAAAAACATTAAAAATTGCATAAAAATATAAAGTTTATTGTATATGCTGTGCTGTATCTCCACGATATGTGAAATTTTATGTTGCTCATTTATGACCAAACATTAACTTGAGGTGGAGGAATAAATTTCTTAAGTAAAACAAAACGTTGTTGTTGTCGTTTTTGTTCTTTTACTAAATTAATTTATGGTTTTTACGTTTTATGGGACTAACTTAACGTGATCATTAGCTGGTGGGTTCCTTTATTACATTGAAATTTCGAAAGGGGATTATACATTTTAAATCAAATATTGGTTTGTACTTTTATAACGATTTATGACTTTAATTTTATCACTTGTATTTAGATTTAAATGTTATGAAAGGTTTTAAATCATCGGCTTGGTGCACGACAGAGCTTTTACAAAGTTGTGGAAATTGGTGGAAAAATATTTGTTAACATTTTTTACGAACAAATATGCAATAGTGGGAATAAACCTTTGTATGGTTAACTTTCTTGTACGCCTAGTTGTTACAGTTTTGAAGAAGATGGCTTCATATTCATAACTTCAAATTTCGTAATTTCGTTTTTCTGTTGATATGGATGGTTCGCCTGGATGAACCAGTAGTAAATCCAGTTTTCATCGCCAGTCACAATTTGAGACAAAAAATGCCAACTTCGGTATCTTGGAAGCAAAGAAACCATTAAACGATTTTCACTGTTGGCTTCAGTCAGTTCATGTCGAACCCATTTTCCTTCTTTTTGAATCATGTTCATGATATTAAACGTTTGCTTATGGCTGCTTGAGTGACATTTAACTGTTTTGCAAGTTATTTTTCTGTTTGAGCTGAGTTTTCCTTCAATAATACTTCCAATTACTCATCTTCGAATTTTTTTGGTTGTCCAGAACGTTTTGTTGGTACGAAATTCGACATGTTTAAACGGGATTAAAAATATGTTGTTTACGCTTTCACGAATAATGACAAGCTAAATTTTAATGTTGAATATCAACACTTTAAGACGCCGTAGGTGTCATTGTGAAAGAATTTTTAGTACTAAAGTTACACCATCTCTTAGAAAATCGAAAAAACTAAGTTATACAACCAATATAATTCACTATAATTATGTCGGCAATAAAAAATGAACTTTACTCCTATAGAAGCCACTATTAGTGACTCCGAACAATCGAGTAAATGGTCTACCCCGAAGTCACAAACGGCATGAGTACACACAAACCTAATAAGCTACCAAAGCAAAAAAGTTAGACTCATCACTATCAGCGATTTAAGACAACGATTCACGTGCGTCCACATCGTGTCGTGCGTGACATTCAGATTTATACTTTATTTACTACTTTAGAACACTATCAAATATTAATTTCTAAATGCCAATCTCATCGTGACATAAACATTGGAAACATATTTGGAAACAATATGGTTAAATTGGGCCGATCCTGTGAGATTCGTAGTGCTTGTCACTTTATAACTATTTAGTTTGCTCGCGCATCAAATCGCACCAAATTGGTTGTTATTTTGAATATTCGCACACATATGAAATATACGATTATTCCGGATTAGACTAGCCGGATTATTTTTTAAGCTAAGAGGTGACATTACCAAAAGATGGAAAGGTAGTTGGTTTTGAACTGAAGAGAATTACAATTTCTCAATGAAAAATTGGTTTTCTCGTAAGACTGCAGTGACCAACTACAAAAATAATATTTAGCACTTTCAGCTTTTGTATAAAGTATAAACCTCTTAATCTAGTGAATTATATATATATATATGTTACGATTTAATCTCACCTTTTTCAATTTTTTTACTTTTATCGTGTTCCTTAAACAAAAAATCAGACACCAAGTTTTTTTGTTAAACTTTGGACCTTCAGTTATCTCGTTATACGGTTCGAAGAATTTAGGGGTTATATTAAACTGGTATACTTCCGGTTCTACTGAAGGTATCGTTAAATGTGGTATCACGTTAGAAAGACCTTATAGATAGTGTTAAATTATTCCATTAACAATTTCATGAAAGTACCGTTATTTTGAAAGTTTTAGTGAAATGAATATAGTGAAATGTTTTGATATGTATCGGATGAAGCTACTGTGTCCGAAAGGTGAAGGTTCCACCTTTCTATTATAATTTACTTTTTATATGTAAAAGACTTAGTTTACCCGGTACATTATTTTAAATTGGAAAAATGTGGTGCTTGAAATACTTTCAATATAGAAAACAGCTAAAATGAGGATAATTTGCAAAATTTGTAACTGTAAGTAACATCGTTTAAATAGAAAATGAACACGTGTTTAAAATGGGTATGATCTTTCAAATGTACAATAATTATTTCCAGCGATACACAGCTTCAAACTCGAAATAAACTAATTTTTATGACTTTTACCATTACGCACGTCAAGTAAAATTAGTCGGTTTAAAAAAAAACCTTATCTTTAAAATGAAGACAAATTTTTAAAATATAATCTTAAAAAGATGTCTTGTATTGGAATGGCTCACGTAGGACATGTAATTTTAAAATTTCTTGGGTGCTTTAGCTCATAAATTTTTGTAGTATTTTGTAGTACCTATAAATATTTTTAGGGTGTTTGAATGGGTCATAATAAAATATTATTTTTAAAGTTTAATTTTACATATAAATAGTCGAATTTGTAATTCGTAAATACCTACTGATTTTTCAAATTTGTGCTGGCGAGAGTCTCGTCTTGTAAAGATGATATTGAATTTACTGACATATTCTGATAAAATGGTACTGGCACAAGGTCTTGGACATATACAAAGTATATAACAATAAAAAGGTGGAACCTACACCTTTCGAACGGTGGATAACACTTCAATAAAAATTCACTAAATTTCACTAAACCTTTTATAATAACGGTACTTTCATGAAATTGTTGATATAATAATTTAACACCATCTTAAGGTCTTTCTAATACTCCTTTTAACGATACCTTCAGTAGAAACAGAAATATACCAGTTTATTGTAGCCTGTAAACAAATTTGTTAAACATTGTAAAAATCGACCAATTTCCTAACCGTATAGCGCGATAACTGAATGTCACAAAACTTAACAAAAAATACGTGGCTGCTTTTTTTGTTCAAGGAACACGATAAAAGCGCTAAAGGAACACGTGAAAAGTGCCAAAAAATGCTGCATCTCTCTCTCCTCTCTCTCTATATCTATCTATAGCTATCTTTCTATCTATCTATCTATTATCTATCTATCTATCTATCTATCTATATATATATATATATATATATATATATATATATATATATATATATATATATATATATATATATATATATATATATATATCACTCGCTAAACGCTTTCAAACCCGTCGTTAGCTCCAATTTTATTGTATTTTCTATATGAAAGGGATATTTCAATAGAACAATTAGAAGTCGCGAATAGATTTCAGTTCATTCCAAAACATATTTTTTTTTCATCAATATCAAATTACATACGGTGTTTTACATTAACTATAGTCGATGGGACTCAGTGTCACTTAAACGAAAAAAATGTGTGTGGCCAAACTTTTATTGCAGTTTTTTTTAGAATTTTATTTGTAATTAGATTGAAGTAATAATCTGAGAAATAGTTCATCATTCTATAAATTTTGAACCAATTAAAATTTTTTTAAATGACCTTGTTCCATTTTAAGTAAAATGCGTGAAATTTTCTTTCAAACACAAAAATCCATTAAGCAATGATTTGTTTCAGCCGGATAACTTTGGTTCTTCTGTAACAAATTTCACTAAAAGTTAATTCCGTTCAATATCCATAATATTCAAAATATCGTTAGCCTATCTAAGAAAGCTCTCGAAGAAGCCGGCTTTGCAGGAAAAAATTGGGGTAGAAAGAAAGGCGCAAAAAACTTAATATTAAATTTTGCTTAGTATTAACAAATATTGTAAAACCACCTTACTAAATAGCATCTCAAGATTCATTAGAAAAAATGGATATTTCTGAACATAGAAATATTTTTGTCAGAAAGCTCCGAGATCTTTGATTTCTGCAATTAAAAAACCTTGCCAGAAAATGTCTAAAATAAAACTTGATACTTTTAAAAATCAGCAGGATTTATTTTGTGGTTAACTTAATTTTAAATTTTTTTTTTTAGTCGTGTTTATTATAATCGAAGAATTGTGTCATAGAAATACTGTTCCAAAACAAGCACTTCTATGACACCGGTTGATTATCCAAACCTGTAACAAGTAACAAAAATTCAGACAAATTATCTAGACTGGTACAACGAACCACGACCATCAATAACACATTCAAGATTGCGAAGGTCACGTAATAATTAGTTCGAAACTCAGTGCCGTCAACTCGTCGAAAATAAACGAAAAATGTGTGCATGGTTGGCTCGTAACACTAATACCTCTCAAACAGAATATCTCGGCACCAGAAAAGTCACAACCAAATTCCGTCGATAATAGAAGCGCGAATATAAAGCATCAGACCGAGACTCGAAAAAATGTTTTGCCAACGCTCAAAATCTTACTAAAGATTTCTATCCAAGATCCACAGTCACCAAAAACACGGATGGAAAACTGTGAAGAAACGTGGCTGATGTTCTCTCAGTATGGCAACCTGTACTTAATCGTGCTAACGAAGTGGTCACTATGCGAACTATTGCTCCACCAGGCAAGGAAGTATTTATCCTATATCCCACCAAGCAGGAAGTAGATGCAGTTATTAGTAGATTAAAAAATAGCGGAATCCCCGCAAAACTATTGTGCTTTTCACCCCAACTATTCAACCGTTGATCAGTATTTCACATTGATAACTAGAAGAAATATTGCGAGTACAATATTACGATGCACCAATCTACTTTCGACATTCATATGATCAATCGCGAAAACCTTTGGGCAGCGCTCATATGTCTAGGAACTCCAGAGAAGCTTATCTATCTAGGCAAACAACATCTGGCTCGCTGTGTAGAATCGTAGAGGAAAATACAGTAGCTGACCCCTCCGAAATAATGTCTGGTGTACGACAGGAAAAATGTACTCGTGCGTGTGCTGTTTATTCTCGAGTTCGTAATAAGAAAAAGTGGTATTTAAACTTCGCGTTGCATATTCAACAAGTTAGGCTTAATTTATGGATATTCAGATGATATCGTGCTTTTTGGCAGAAGGCCAGAGAAAAATAGCTTCATTCGATCGATTTATGTCCAATTAAGGTTGGAAACAACGAATATCGTATTCAAATTAAGAAGATTTAGCATCTCCTAGGATACTATGCGACATTATCGGATTCATTAAATCAAACCGGATCACGTGGTGAGCCCAAGTCTACAGATCCCCATCAAACCGTATGAAAAGAAAAGCGTTTTAGCAACAACCAAATGGTGGTAACGTCGAACAAGATTTTTGAGTAATACGAAGTCGAAATTGGAGGGAGCGAGCGATGAATGGAGCCGGTGGCAAAACCTCTTCATATGGGATGTAAAAGGTGCACAGAGAGAAACAAGGTCCCTGCTTTTCAAGGAAATTTGAAGTATTTACCAGGCCTAGATGCCGTGTTCGAATATAAAACGCACCCACTTGAAATAAATAGTGAGATCGATGATTCTCTTTTTCTATTGGTGTTGGTGATTAAAAAATGCCTAAATATTTTAGGCAGATAAGGAACAAACAGTCTAATCAATTTGACCTCAAAAATTGTAAATTAATATTTTAATTTGAATTACCGAAAGCAGGTGAAATAGTGGTTTTTGGTCTGCCAGTACTCCTGTTCCGCTCAGATTGAATTCGACGAACCAGAGGACCAAAATCAGAGGCAAACCGTCGCACTCGATTACGTAAAACCAACGCAATCAATTCAACTGCGGTCAGAGTATTCACCCGTGGTAAGCGATCAGTGAAATTGACAAAAAACAAAAGAAACTCGTTCATCCAGGCATTTACCAGTCAAGGTAACCAGACCAGGAAACCGGCAGCAGGTAAGAGGATATTCATTTTTTTTTCATTTTCTTCTTTAGCATCGGTTCGATATAGCTAGATTTTCGAAAAACTAATTTGTATTGAAGTTTGCGTACTTCTTAAGATAAACAATAAGGCGGAGGCAAGAGGCAGCATTTATTAGCACAACCAATGTGTACAAAGTATCAGTTAAATGTGCGCCGTTCAAACGTGATGTCCCAGAAATTTGCTTCACAGTTGGAATTGCAGTTTCAAATAGGTGGTATCTCCGTCGATGCGATCAGGTACGGCCATATTATAGGTTTTGCACTTCAAATTCTGAATTTTGTAAATTATATTCAATTTTTTTTAGTTCATTCACAACTTTTTACAAGTCAACCACAAAAATTTTTTATACTTCATTCTCAATTTTTTCTAAATCAATAGTTGTATTGGTAAAACAAATTCAGTGCTCACAATTCTTAACCCAGTATTTTGGGATTGGGTATGCTGGATGGAAATGGACTTCTTAAATAATTTTTGGAAAAAGTTCTGGAATATGGCCCTCTGAGGCGGAACTCATTTTAAACCGATTATGATGAGATGGAAGAAGTTCTAAACTATAGCCTATACTGGACGGAACTTAGGTCGTTTTTAACCGGTTACGATGGGATTGAATTGGTTTAATGAAAATAAGATTCAGGACAGAACAGGATTGAGAACAGGACACGGCTATTACTTAACCGATAATGATAGAATTCTGCACGTTGGATAAATATGGGATTGTAAAATGATAAACTGCTGTACTCGCCAGAGGATGAGAAACCGAATCCCACTTTTTCTCTTTTCTGATTATTGCTGTAGTGAAGAGTATAATTATTGGTGGTTTTATGGAATTAACTCCGAGACCATTTATGCTCTTGTATTGCAAGTACCTCTAAAAAGTAAATGTACGCGTGGTTCGAAAGGTTCTGGAGATCTCAAGGTCTTAAAAGACATCATATTCCTTGTTGATAAAAGTACTATAAATTTATCCGAGTCCTTTGTGTAGGGTTCATAAAGCTATTTTTGTGAGAGTAGGCAGTTGGTCTGCCGCTCAACCCACTAATTACATGAGTTGGTCGGTGATAAATTTTAAGGCATTCAGCCTTACCAGAAACATGTTAAATCACAAACCGCTTGCTTCAAGAGAGAGTCCTGCTTATTACCGAGTTTATTCTAGTTTAAATGACCGAGTTCCATCCCAGGTAGCGAAATTCCGGAACTTGTTCCAAAAATCATCTAAGCATTACATTTTCATCCAACATACAAACTCTTATCAATATTAGTCAAGAAAAGGCCGAGTTCTTTTCTAAGTGGCCATATTCCAGAACTTCTTCTAAAAATCATTTGAGAATCCAATTTCTATCCAACATACAAAATCCCATCATAATCGGTTAACAAATTACCTAGTTCCGTCCCAAGTATCCCTGCTCCAGAACTTCTTCGAAAAATTGGATAAAACTCCCATTTTCATCCAACATACAAACGTTTCATTAACAACTGTCGGAAACAACTATCAATCATCGAATCACTTCAGGTTACTTAACGCTTATCGAATGGAACCAGAGTGTTATTCCATTACATAAAATCGTCCAATTTGAAGCATTTTCATCAGAAATCGCAGCCCTCAAACACCAACAGCCGTTACCACCCAAAAGCAAACTGAGTGGTCTGAATCCATTCATCGATCGTGATGGCATACTGAGAGTGGGTGGCCGACTTCGAAATTCATTATTACCATTTGATCAAAAACATCCAGTCATCATCCCATCAACGCACCACTTCACAAAACTACTAATCGAACATGGTCACCGAATTTGTTTGCATGGAGTATTCAACTTACATTGAACCAAATTCGCAAAACCTATTGGATTTTACATGCACGTCGAATTATCGGTTTACAATTGAAAACCTGTCATGAATGTTACAAAGTGAACCCAATACTACGTTCACAGTTAATGGGAGATTTGCCTCATGTACGAGTTCGACCTATTTTTTCTTTCTTCGCCACTGGGGTTGACTACGCAGGTCCGATCACGTTTCGAGTATCAAAAGGACGTGGAAACAAATCATACAAGGGTTACATCGCTGTTTTTGTTTGTCTCAGTACGAAGGCAATTCATTTGGAACCAGTGAATGATCTCACTACCTCAGCATTTCTAGCCACACTACAAAGATTATTTGCTCGTCGTCGATTTTGTCGAGACATGTATAGCGATTGTGGCACAACATTCATCGGAGCAAACAATCACCTTACACTTCGGTGGGCTTTGGGTATCATTCCAAAATCAACACGCACCTTCGAAGAAATGGCAACTGTACTTTGTCGTATTGAATCATGTCTCAATTCAATGCCATTATTTCCGCTCAGCGACCGATTCGATGATATTAACTCATTAACTCCAGGACATTTCATCAGAGGAGATGCTTTATTAGCACCGCCCGCTGAACAATCAATCGAACATTTATCTCCAGTCAATCGTTGGCATTAATTACAAAAAATCATACACGAATTTTGGAACGTCTGGCATAAAGAATATCTATCAAGACTACAAATTCGTACAAAATGAAATCAAGTCAAGGAAAACATCGCGATTGGCGAATTGGTTTTAGTGAAAGATGAACGATTACCAGCTAATCAATGGAGATTAGGTCGAGCCATCGAAGTTCATGAAGGCAAAGACAAATTGGTTCGAGTCGCTTCATTAAAAACCGCTAATGGAATCATGAAACGTCCGATTGTCAAATTGTGTTCATTACCTCATCAAGAGCCAGTTGACAAAAGTGTATTTGATCAGCTCCAATCGATAAAGGAGCATCTGTTGCACACTAATCAAATTTGAATCAACCTTGCTTTCATTTTAGCTATTCAATGTACCTACCTTCATTCTCTTCAATCAACACATTTACTCCGCCGAGTTGTGGCGGCGTAATAACCACCAAAATTCAACTTATTATGGAGGAAATGCCGATCAGTGTTTTATTTATTTCGTCAAGTTGCATCTATAACCAATACCATCAGGTCATGTGAAATCAATTAAACATAGTTAAAACCCAGTTCACTCACAAAAATCTCGTTTCTAGATACGACGAATCGATTGCGAATTAATCAACAAAAGCATCATACAATCATCGAAGATTTATCCTAATATACATCAGCCCGGGCGGCATGTTTGGAATTGAAAGGTGTTAACAGTATGCAGCTGAAAATAAAATGATAATGGAACATTGAAAACACATGATGTACTAAATTAAGCGATAAGCAAGAGAAAAAATGTACTTTTTAGCTTTAAATGTTAAAATCTAGATGTCATTTTATTATTGACACAGAAAATTTTGTAACCAAATATTGACGTGGGTAACTGCAGCAGAGAAACTTTCGAATTTCAAAATGAAACTTTGCATACCGATTAAGCCCAATTTGTGCTAATTAGTGCTCACGGGAAAAAATTAGTGCTAGTCCAGGAGCCGAAAAAACGGGAAAAGAAAATGTCAAATTTCCCCTAAAATACGGAATAAATAAAACCCGATTTCTAGAAAAAACCAGAAATAATTTAAGGCTAATTTTAAAACTTTCTAAAGGCCGCTAAACTGATGAAATTTGTGCTTACCATAGAAATATAATTTTCATAAATTTTCATTCATAAATCGAGGAAAACCTAACCAGCCCCTGAAAGATACTATATTTAAAAAAAACGGAGATATATCGTTCAATAATATTTGTGTTGAACAACAAATAAAACAATAGAAATAAAATGTTCTAAAATCCAAGGCATAAGCAATTCAGATAGTACATTCCTGTCAGGTATGTTAATTGCCATCCCAAAAATATAGTGACTGAATTTGTGCTAATCCAGAATTCGCCCAATTCGATTTCTAACAAAAAGTGTTCTAGAAACCAATGAAGTTGGCACTTCTGACTGCATATTCCGATCAGATAAGTTCATTGCCATCCAAAAAGTATAGTGGCTGAATTTGTGCTAATCCAGAATTAGCCCAATTCCGTTGAACAACAACGACCGTTGAATGAACAATTTTCTGACAAAAAGTGTTCTCGAAACCAATGAAGTTGGCACTTCTGATTGCATATTCCGATCAGATATGTCCATTGCCATCCGAAAAATATAGTGGCGGAATTTGTGCTAATCCAGAATTGGCCCAATTCCGTTGAACAACAACGACCGTTGAATGAACAATTTTCTGACACAAGGCGTTCTAGAAACCAATGAAGTTGGCACTTCTGATCACATATTCCGATCAGATATGTCCATTGCCATCCCAAAAATATAGTGGCGAAATTTGTGCTAATCCAGAATTGGCCCAATTCCGTTGAACAACAACGAACGTTGAATGAACAATTTTCTGACAAAAAGTTTTCTAGAAACCAATGAAGTTGGTTCTGATTGCATATTCCGATCAGATATTTCCATTGCCATCCCAAAAATATAGTGGCTGAATTTGTGCTAATCCAGAATTGACCCAATTCTATTGAACAACAACGACCGTTGAATGAACAATTTTCTGACAAAAAGTGTTCTAGAAACCAATGAAGTTGGCACTTCTGATTGCATATTCCGATCAGATATGTCCATTGCCATCCGAAAAATATAGTGACTGAATTTGTGCTAATCCAGAATTGGCCCAATTCCGTTGAACAACAACGACCGTTAAATGAACAATTTTCTGACAAAAAATGTTCTAGAATCCAATGAAGTTGGCACTTCTGATCGCATATTCCGATCAGATATGTCCATTGCCATCCCAAAAATATAGTGACTGAATTTGTGCTAATCCAGAATTGGCTCAATTCTATTGAACAACAACAACCGTTGAATGAACAATTTTCTGACAAAAAGTGTTCTAGAAACCAATGAAGTTGTCACTTCTGATTGCAAATTACGATCAGATATGTCCATTACCATCCGAAAAACATAGTGGCTGGATTTATGCTAATCCAGAATTGGCCCAATTCCATTGAACAACAACGATTGTTGAATGAACAATTTTCTAACAAAAAGTGTTCTAGAAACCAATGAAGTGGATGGCAATGGACATATCTGATCGGAATATCCAATCAGAAGTGCCAACTTCATTGGTTTCTAAAACACTTTTTGTCAGAAAATTGTTCATTCAACGGTCGTTTTGGTTCAATGGAATTGGGCCAATTCTGGATTAGCACAAATTCAGCCACTATACTTTTTGGATGGCAATGAACTTATCTGATCGGAATATGCAGTCAGAAGTGCCAACTTCATTGGTTTCTAGAACACTTTTTCTCAGAAAATTGTTCATTCAACGGTTGATGTTGTTCAATGGAATTGGGCCAATTCTGGATTAGCACAAATTCAGTCACTATATTTTTGGGATGGCAATTAACATACCTGACAGGTATATATGTACTATCTGAATTGTTTATGCTTTGGATTTTAGAACATTTTATTTCTATTGTTTTATTTGTTGTTCAACACAAATATTATTGAACGATATATCTCCGTTTTTTTTTTAAATATAGTATCTTTCAGGGATATGAAAAAATAATGAAAATTTATGAAAATTATATTTCTATGATAAGCACAAATTTCATCAGTTTAGCGGCCTTTAGAAAGTTTTAAAATTAGGCTTAAATTATTTCTGGGTTTTTCTAGAAATCGGGTTTTATTTATTCCGTCTTTCAGGCGGAATTTGACTTTTTCTTTTCCCGTTTTTTCGGTTCCTGGACTAGCACTAATTTTTTCCCGTGAGCACTAATTAGCACGAATTGGGTTTAATCGATATGCAAAGTTTCATTTTGAAATTCGTAAGTTTCCCTGCTGCAGTTACCCATGTCAAATATTGAACAAAAATAAAAAGTTCTTCTGCCAAAAATCTTTTCCACATTGTTTGCACACGCTTTCATTTTTGTCTTTGGTCCGTTTGAAATATTCCCGCAGGTTGAAATTTGACTCAAGGCTCTATACAACGGTAGTTTTAGTTATAAATACAAAATTAAATTTATAAATTTGGAGATAGCCAGGCTCAGCGAGCTTTATAGCGAGCTACAACAATGTTGTTTTATATTTTACATTTATAGCAAAGGCGTAGGATTTTTTAAGAATTAAATTTAATTAAAAAAACTTTTTAAAAAATTGAAATAACTACTAAAATTAAAAAATATCTAAATTTTTTTACTCTTACCGAAATACCGGTAAAAAATTTACCGGTAATTCGGTAATACCTTTATGGTAAATTTACCGATAAACCGATTACCAATGCAAACACTACTCAACAGTCCTCAACAGTCCTGAAATGATTTATTATCTTTCCTTGTCTTTCGGATAATTCTGATGGTGACCCCGCGAGCGGTCAGGGAGGGGTAATTGGTCGTTGGGAATTATTATTATTGCACAGGGTAACAAAAACTATTATACATTTTAACGAAGGATTTTTTTCCAACCGATTCTTATTCCTTCCAGCACTATAACACACGGTATAGGGTTTCCTTTCCTATTTAAGTTCTACATGCACACGTAACATAAAATAACACGACATGTCAATCTTTAACTCTACAACATTACAAAATAACAACAAGAATTATTTTTGATACCAAAACATTTTATATTTTCATGTTGTTTGTTAGCCGGAAGGGGTATGAACAATTTTAAATTGGTAAATAAATTTTTGCAAGATATAAAGACAGAGGAGAACAACCGTAATGATAATAATTACGCTGTACACAATATGTGTTAGTTTATAAGATTGTGCGATTTAATTTAAGACACTCTCGGTGGTGGTGTAATGGTTTAATCCTTCAAAATGATAATGGGTCTGTATATGTTGCGGGCCCTTTACATCACAATTACCGGTATTAAATTACTGTTATTACTATTTTGTTGGTGTTGTTGCCAAAAAATATGTTGAAATCGTCTATATTGGAACAGATGTCTTTTCTCAAGGTGTAAGTATATGGTTCGGTGGGTTAAGCCGTCTCACCACATACATCTATATATACTTGGCAGGGTTAATATTTTTATTTATCTCGGTGTATAGATTGTTATTGTTATTTTTATCTGTGTATTTTTACGATAGATCCTCTCAAAACATCCCCTAAAATTTATTCCTATATAGAATTTCTAATTTGATAAAACAAATAGAATTCGAAACACAAAAAAGGAAAAAAGTCGGAATCAGTTAATCTTCGGCAGAGCACACAGAAAATCGGTTTAAACAAAAAAAAATTATAAATACGTGAATTTTATTTAGAATTGATAAGAATTTATAATATTTTTGTTATACAGGGAATTTTTTTCATAATAAGGATTATTTATTCCTTTAAATAAAATAAAATTTTCTAGATATATCGGAAAAATGGCTTCAAGGCATGGTTTTAATTTAAAAATTGTGTTTTTTAAAAAGCTTAGATGTTAGAAATTTCGTGCAAGTAGATAGTGTGACATTTGATTTTTAGAGGTGAGTTCCTTACACACGAAACATAAATTCAAATATTTTTGTAGTGTCATTTTATAAAGAGGGGTGGCATAAGTATATTTTGGGTCACCCGAAACACAAAAACTCAGTGCTTATGTACTTTGATCTCTCAATGTTTATTTTTAATTCATTTTTTCATACAATTACAACAAAGTTTGCATGCACTTTTTCATCAATTGGTATACGTTATGGGATGAAGGTGGTGTCCCTATCGGTGAATAAGGAAATTAATTTATTTTATGTGTACTTAGCAACATAATATGGGCTTTTTAATTACTAATTGATAATAGTATTGACTTTCACGTTATGGAGTATACAGGATTTTTGGATCAATTTAATTATAGTTCGAAAATACTTTAACGTAACGAGATTAGAGGTTGGATTTTCAAACTAATAGTAATACTACTTTGGGCAAAAAATAGTAAGACGTCGTATGACTGTCAGTGACATCTGTGCCAATGTTCGACCAGCAACGGTCATTCTTTGAAAACTTGAATGCAACAACGGCTCAATTGGCAGACTGCATTCTACTGAGTTATGATCATGTCAAGTTACCAAAGATAGAATTTGCAAAATTTGATGGTACCTATATACAAATTGGCCTGCCTTTGAAAATTCGTTTGCATCTTCCATTCATAACAATCAATCATTGTCTAATATCAACAAATTAAAGTTACTTAAGAGTCTTCTGATGGAAGGTCCTTCATCAAATGCAAATTATTCAGAAGCCTGGACTAAATTGAAAGCTACGACAAGAAAGGAAAAATTTTAACATCTTACATCTCCACATTTCTCGATTTATCATCAGCAATGAGTAGGAAGGCATCTGATATTCGTTCACTTTATGATAAGTGTGATGAAATTGTAATCGGAATTCGAACCATGGATAGCGAAGCTGAGTATCGAGACGCATGGTTAATACAAATTATTTTATGTAAGCTGGATAGTGCGACAAAACAGTTGTGGTCAAGAGAAACAACCGAAAGGGAATTTCCAACACATGCCAATTTTTAAAAATTTTTAAATACCAAATGTGACGAGATTGATGATGGAGAAATCGGGAGTTACGAAACCAACCATCTTTACAGCAAAGCCAACATTCCAGGGGAAACCCGTTGTTGAAAACAATGACGTTAAATTAAAATTTGTCCTTGTGTCCGCAGTTTTGATGTCAGACTTAGACGAAATTTAGTCAATCAATCGGGAGCTTGCTACAATTGTTTGCGTATGAATCATTCAGTAAATGAGTGCCCTGATTTATCCAACTGTCGTATCTGCAATAACCGGCATAATTCATTGCTTCATGGGTCCGAACCAATGAATTTTCAAAACCAGTTCAATTATCCACAACAACAACAATCAACCATTAAGCCTCATGCATCGAATATTTCAAAACCATTTGAACAGTCTAAATTATCTACTCATTCGAGAACACCAGGTCACACTTCAGAATCATCGCACCCATCAACATCAGCGCCAATCATTCATCAAAATGATCTCACACTGTCGACGAATTCAATTATTAAAAACTATGCAAATTATTAAGAATTACCGAATGAATTAAAACCACCCCACAACCGCTCTTATTCACATACGGGACTTTAATGGAAATAAACATTTTGCCAATGCATTGCTCGACTCTGGTTCGCAATGTACATTCGTATCGGAAAAACTAGTTCAGCGCCTGCGACTCGGACGTTCATATTCATCATCAATCGCTGTAAACGGCCTGGCTGATATACAAGCTGCTAAGACCCGAGGTGTTGTTAGCATCAACGCGTCGTCAAGGTTTTCATCGTCAAATAGCCTGAATTTCAGCGCTTACAGTTTACCAAAGCTGCTTACCCTTTATCCTGCCGATCATGGTAAATTGTTTGGGGAACAGTTGTCCGCACTGAAACTGGCTGATCCTATTCTCGGCACTACAAGATAAATTTATATTTTATTTGGTGTTGACTTATTCTTCGCTTTAGTGCAGTCGGAAAAAATCTTCTTATCAGGGCATACATATGCACAGTCAACCATTTTTGGGTGGATTCTTCTGGGGCCTCAATTACATGATGATCCTTTAACCACATCGGTTCCAGCAATTATCACTGCTGAGGATGTGAACGAAACACTTCAGCGGTTTTGGGAGCTTGTGGAACTTCCAACAGCATCGACACACACGCCAGATGATCAGTTGTGCGAATCAAGCATAGCATTAGCATACCGCACGACAGATTGGGACATATAAGGTCTGCAGCGGTGCGACGACTTATAACAATGGACCGTCGTTTCATGAAAAATCCTCAGCTGGCAGTTGCATATAAAAAATTCATGAACGAATACTTGAATTTGAGTCATATGAAAGAAGTTCCGCATAATGAAATAGCTAGACGTGATGAAGACGTGTTTTACCTTCCACACCATGCTGTTCAAAAGATAGATAGCTCGACCACCAAACTTCGAGTTGTGTTCGATGGGTCCTGTAAATCTTCTTCACTCTATAAGATGATCTTATCACTATTGTAACTCGTTTTAGGCAGCACCCTAACGTTTTCTCCGCAGATGTCGAAAAAATGTATCGGCAGGTGCTCGTATCTTGGCCTGATAATGACTTTCAGAGAATAGTCTGGAGAAACAATCCTACCGAAGAAATTAAAACTTACCAACTCAACACAGTCACATATGGAATGTCGTGTGCACCATTTCTGGCTGTCCGGATACTTCAAAAAATAGCGGATCATAACAAACAAAATCATCCGGCAATTGCCACAATCATAAAACGGGATTTTTATATCGATGATCTACTTTCTGAATGTGAAAACTCTAATATCGCCAGCAACTTGTTTGAAGAACTATATCACGTCATGGAGCGAGCTTGCTTCTGTCTAAGGAAATGGAAATCAAACTCGTCAGATTTTTTATCGAGAATTCCTGATGAACTTAAGGAACCTACCATGTTAACCTTTGACGATGATACCGCGACCATCAAAACTCTCGGTGTTCAATGGAATCCTGTGAGAGTTGTTTTTTCCTTCGTAATCAACATATCTTCAAGCACGACGTGTTTCAATCGACATTAACTCTCTGAAATTTCCAAAATTTTTGATCCCTTGGGCTGGGTCTCACCATCGATTATAGCTATGAAGATACTTTTCCAAAAATTATGGATTCGAAACGTTAAATGGGATGATGAAATCCCATCAGATATCAGTCAACAATGGGAAGGAATAAAATTGAAGTTGCCTAAACTTGAAACCATCCAAATTCCTCGATATTTTTGTCATTTCGTCAACTACGAAATCGATCTAATTACATGCATTTTATGATGCGTCTGAGCTGGCGTATGCAGCCGTAGTTTATCTGCGTATATTGAAGATGCAGCAGGCGATATTAAAATATCACTCATCATTGCCAAAAATCGCGTGGCACCAATCAAACTAATCTCGATTCCACGACTCGAGCTATGTGGAGCCTTTATTCGGATGAAGCTAATCAAATTCTCTTATAAAATTTTCCGAGATCACCAGGTTCAAGTATTTGCTTGGACTGGTTCAAAAATTGTATTGGCTTGGTTATCAAACCATCCGCGAAGATGGAACACGTTTATTGGTAATCGCACGTCTCAAATCATGGAAATAGTGCCTAGAAGCCAGTGGCATTATGTGCCATCTAAGGAAAACCCTGCTGACATTGCATCACGAGCGATTAGTCCAGAACTACTTCAAGAATTCGATCAATGGTGGTCCGGCCCTAAGTGGTTGATGAG
Organism: Nephrotoma guestfalica; assembly: GCA_963691935.1. NCBI lineage: Eukaryota > Metazoa > Arthropoda > Insecta > Diptera > Tipulidae > Nephrotoma > Nephrotoma guestfalica. The sequence goes on along the minus strand of OY829913.1, from coordinate 66,458,791 downwards.
TCGAGAACAAAATTGGCCATCCAGCATCCCACAACAGTTCGAGACAATGTGCGAAGAACGTCAAATTCTCATCAAGGAAGTTTAGTGAGAAACATTCTGGTTTGACATCCATGCACTTATGAACGGAGAACTTATTGATCGTAAAAGTCAGATTATTTCATTGTCACCATTCATTGACAAGGATGGAATATTGAGGGTGGGAGGACGTCTGTCGAATCTTGACTGCCAATTTGACATGAAACACCCAATCATATTACCCAAAAGCCATAGACTTACTTGGTTGATAATCTACGAAACTCACTTGCTCAACCTACATGCTGGACCGTCTTTATTGTCAAGTCTTGTAAAACAAAGATTTTGGATCGTAAATGGCCGTAACGCAGTTCGTTATTTTTGTCAGAAATGTATTATTTTCGCTTAATATTGCTGCGAATTACCTTGTCAAATCCGGTCCGTATCACTGGATTGATGAATATCGTTTTTGAGTTTGACGGTTAGAAGACCGCAGGTCTCATAATTTATACACTGATCGAATATTCTAGATTCACCTAGATTTATTCTGGACGATTCTGTTCCAGACTGTTATATTCTGCTACACAACAAAACTGTTATAAAACTACCGTTAGTGCTTCTAATCAACCCCCGATGTCACCAATCTCACAAAATATGTAAGTAATATTCTAAACCTTATATGAGCAATTTTGTTGAATAAGGCTGTCGCCCATGCTGCATTAACTGCTCATCAAACAAATAGGCGAGATCATAACATTACTCCCATCTAAGCCTGTTCGTCCCGTATAGAACTCAAACTTCCACCTGTGTATAGTGCGCTTTGGTGATAACCCCTTTTTCGTTGCAGATTGTATGTACGTACGTGATACCTAGACTTCATTCGATCGCTTGAAACAAGTGCACTAACGGAAGCGTTGCGCAACGCAAAGCCCCCGATTTGGGTTCTTCATCATTTTGGATACCGTCACTATAATAGCATTAGTTCCAAAGTGGTTCACGTCACCGATATTTGATATTATATCTGGCAACTCTTTCGTTAGTGCAATTATAATGTACCTGTATTCACTCTTCGGCTTTTCTAACTTGGCGATATTCCAATTGGAAAATATTTTCTTGAATGTCTAGCCTCCTGTGTGATCCAAGACCATGCCGTGGGCCGTCTACTAAACTTGGTTCTGATACTATTCTGCACTACGACAAGACAACCGATTTAGAGTCTTCTCTAGTAATTCTCTGGAAGGTTGGAACACTTGACTTTAATTTGCATGCACTTTACTGTGTCGTTCTTCTGATACCTATGATTACAGCCATTACTACTTGCAACCGGATATTTAGCAATCGGAAACGAATCCTCTTGACATATATTTACAAAACCTTTTTTGTCTGATAGCAAACGAATCACCCTGCATAGGTTCCAACATTTGTTAAGACTGTTTGGGTTATGTTGGGCGCCAGCATGCTGTTGCCCGATGTTGTTGTTGAAGGAGCAGCATGATTTCCGCTTGTGTACCATTTTTTCACGAATTGAAAGCCATGCTTAAATACCAAGGTGCAATTTTTGTATGTATCCGAATTTGCTAGAGAGCAGGATTCATTTCTTTGTTACTTTGATTTTGATCCTAAAACGCATTAGCACGTGCATCGGGAAAAAATAGAGTCCATCTGTGTAGAATTTTTTAGTATATAGACAGATAAGTCTGCTTGATTCGAAGAACGCTAGATTGCTGGACTAGACTGGATACACCATTATAGATTAATGAAAATTGTTTACTGTCAGTGACAGTCAGTGCCTAATTCAGGTTAGCATTACCAAGGGAACAACGGCGTGAAGATATAGACCTCGGAGTTTGCTCCCCAAGGCTACAGTAAGCAACTTTAGATTGGAGTACGCCAAATCCTATACAGCCACCATTCACAATTTTTAGGACGCTTCCAGCATCCACTACTTAAATATGCCGGATCCAATTCGTTTGAAAATTTTTATTTTCTGAATGAATTCTGAACAAAATTGAGTACAAATATCTTTCAGCCTGGTGCAAGGAAACTCGCGACCGAATTCGGAGGATCAATTATAAGCTGCCTGTAAATTATTTTGAACGAAATTCTGAGCCCTTGTTACAATCTAACGAATGTAGTTAGATTATTAATTACCCGAATACTAAATAATCAGGCCTGTAATAGATTGGCCTGATTATTTAGTATTCGGGCAATTGTGAAAAGTGAAAGTGCCAAAAGTGAATGCCAACTTTTATGATCATCTTTCGGGAGCGTTCGATTGAGGTGCACATTTAATGGCGAAGTCATTGATAACATTTTAAAATCATTTTTTTCTATAAGTTTACTAGTACAAGTCAATAAAATCTCCCTGAAAAGGTTTTTAGTCTCTGCTATCAAAAAAACAGTCAACAAATGCATTTTGCTGATTCGAGAGGCACTAATAGAGAATTGTATCTTATTAATTCAGGATTTTTAGCGAATAACACGTGGTGTGAGTGCTATTCCTTAATGAAGAGAGTATAATACTCAGCACGCTGTACTAGCCAAAATCGTAGCATACAAATTTTATACAAAAGTAAGACTGATGCTGAAATAAGGCATTATGTAAGTTGGTTTAATTTCTAGATGGTAGCTGTTCCAAGCTACAACAGTTTATTATAAACCTTTTAAGCCACACGGTTATCCCAAGGAATCGTACAAATTATTAAAAGTGCGACATTCATCACCAAGTACATAACCTTGTCATTGCAGAGAGCAGTTGTGATATTCAAATGTGGGGGACCGTGAAATTTGTTTTATAATAATAAACTGAAAACGCTGATCAGTCGTTGGGGAGTTTCGATTTTAGTGATTCAGTTATAAACGAAATAGTTTCTTAAGTTCAGTGAAGAATTGTTATATTTAACTATTAGAACTCTTAAATCCTTTTATGCTTAAATCCGTATGCTTTGACTAATGGGGATTTGGAAGTTTGGAGGAAAAGTGGTACAAACAAATATAGCAACTGGACGATAATTTAAATTCTGCAATGACAATCTGAACTTTAGCAACCAGTTATTTCACATCATCTAAAATGTATGGTGGTTTTAAATGGTAATTTTACAACAGTTAAGAAAAGCACGCCCACTAAGAACGAAATATTCGTCCTGCACTCCACACAATGCTACATTCATATAACCAAATTTAACCACTTGAAAATCCTACAGTAAAAAGTGCGACGCATCATTTCTAACTCATTAAATTCAATAACCGCATTTTCCTTTATCCTGTTCCTCTCCCTCGTCCTTCAACGCATGTACAACAATCAATCCTTGAATATATTGTAAACAGCGCACAGTAGAAAAAGGGTTACCCCCCGTTAACAATAGCGTTTGTATATTCAACAAAATAAATAGAAACGGAAATTACATACATTTAAATTTAAAGGAACTGGAAAATTGAAAGAAAACTACTGTGTACGTACAATAAAAATGAAACGGAAATCAATTTAAAAAAAAGTAAAATGTCTGGTATAATAATATGTATAGCATTCAATATTAGATAATATCCTTTCGAAATAAAGTCGTCGCAAAGGGGATGAATTTCATTTAGACAAATTTGTGTTCATCTATTTCCTCCAAATGTATCCCCATCCTTTCATCCGTCCTCCCCCCAATATTCTATGTAAATAAATCAATCATTGTTCGCGTACACGCGAAACAAGCGAAACATGAAAAGTTTAACTATACTTCAAAATGTAATGAAAAATTATCTTAGCATTTTCCACGCAACAAAATAATGTATACATCTAGACACAACAACACCAACAACAACCGTAATAATCATAAAAATTGGGAATAAAGCAACACAAAACGCATAAAAGTTTATGTTCTTTTATCCTCCGGAACCGATAAAACCAAATTAAAGTGAAATTTTTCATCTCTACAGGTTCGCCCGTTGTTCTACATAATAATTCGGACAGCGTACGCGGCGGCGGTATCAGCAACAAAATGTTAAACTGTTGTTGCTATTTAATCATTTTTACCGTTTTATTTATGTTAACGTAATTTTTTTTTGTTTACCTGCTTCTGACCAACACAACCCTAACGTTTTATGTTTCGAAGAAAATTTAAGGAAAAGGTACATACACCCAAGATTAGTCGGTGTATACAACAGTTGTTTTAATGGGTTTTCTTATTCGGCTGGATACAGCTTAAATTATTTGATTATGCGATGAAAAATAAATTTTTTCTTATCTCGACTATTGTTGTTGTTTTTTTTTCGTAGATAAGAGCTCAACTTCTGTATTATTATAATGACGATAGGGAAATGAATAAAGATAAATTGAAGAATATCATAGTGTGTTAAAGTGATGTATTTTTGCTCTGCTCGTGATGAAATTATTTAATAGAAAATGAGAGATTTTGAATTTCTGCAGATTTAGTATTCGTTGTATTAAAAGTGTGGAGATTTTTTGACCATGTACAAATCTATTGGACATGTACAAATTCTTTAAACAAAAATGTTTGTGGGAGTTCTGGATGCATTTTTGAACAAAATACGAAAATGGACTTACTGATATAAATATCTCACAGTGTCCCCTTTCAACGTTTGCGTCACTATGTGAGCCAGCCCCAGAGAGTTTTGCTATTTGGCTTAGTGTCGGGTCCAACAATTTTTAATTCAATTCCAAAACATGAGTCCTCAATGTGTCCCCTTTCAGACGATAATAGCCACTACGTTAGCCAATCTGAGAGTTTCCTATTTGGCTTAGTACCGGGTCCAAAAATTTTTAATTCTAATCCACTATACGATAAATTGGTAATTGGTAATTGGTATTTCCCCACGAGTCGTATCGAAAAAGGATGTTCTGAATTGAATATCTCAATGTATCACATTTCAGACGTTTAAACTCGCTATGTGAGTCAATCTCTTAGAGTTTTGCTATTTGATTTTGTGCCATGTCTAAAAATGTTAATTCAAATTCAATAAACGATAAATTGGTTAATCGGGATCATATCATCATTGTGTTTATAAAATAATGTTCACTAACATAAATTATTGCCTATAAGAACTTTTGTATTGTCCAAAAGTGCACACTGGCGTACGAACTTATACGTGCCCAAAAAATGTAGACATGTTCATAAAATTCACACCGGTGTTTTGGCGGTGGTGTTTGTCGGTTTGTCCGTTTGTTAATCGTGTTGCGGATATAGCAACATTTCGTTATTCATCCAAAATAAACTAACATGTACCAATTAATATTTAGATATTCTCAATTGTAACACTTAATTATTTTAGAATTTATGATTGTACATATTTATAATTTATAATTATTTCATAATTTCAATTACTTATTATCAATTAGACTGCCATCTGCAGTACATCAATCTAGCAATGAATTGTACCTTGAATAATATACCATTTTTCTTTATTGTTAATTAGAGTGCCATCAGCATTAAGTATATAGCACTGTAGTATTGAATATCGTTTGATGTGTCTTGACTATATAAATTCAAATCGTTATTCAGCGGGTTAATATTTTTTTGTATAATTAGTAAGATTAACCAATCATGGAAAGACACAGTTTTTTTAGAGTAACTAACCAATCAAATAAAAGGATCTCCTTTTTTGTAGAAACCATATAGTTACATTATAAGTCGATCATTGTACATCAACCGAGGTTGATCTAATTAAATAAACTTATTTAAACAAATTGTGAATTTTAGTGAGTTTTGCAAGTGAAATAAAGTTGTGCAAAAAGAATAAACAGAGTTTTGTGAAGTAACCTAAATTCAGTGAAGTTATACAGTCCACATCGAACCATCGAGCTATTCATTGGTCCTTCGAGCCGGATCGCCGTTCCAGTAACCGAATATTGGAAAAGCATATCGTAGCGGAAGGTCATCGGCAGAAATAGAAACGTGGTATCAAAGCGTCTAGGTCGAATCAACCGTTAAAGTCAGATGAGTATAAATTCTTGATTTAACTTAAGACTCACTAAATAAATTTGGTATAATAATTAAATATATAATAAACCCAACCAATTTAATTGATTTGTTCGTTGCGATTCTAATCAAATTGTGCAAACCGTGTGCATAATTCTGTATAGACAACAACAAATTGCTATACGCACCATTAACTGTATAATCAATACCAAGATTGTTATACTAATTATATGCATTATCAATACCGAAATTGATAATGACATAGAGGGTGTTAAGAGAATCTAATAGATCATCTTACATTCAATACCTTCACCAATATCAATTTGATATACAAACAATTAATTATATTTGATCAATCATCGAATTATTATAATCAAAATTAATCGCGATTTACCAGGCTACAAGTCAGTTTAGAAAATATAATTAAAACAACTCGAAAATTTGTATAGTAATACTGAATGCCCAACTCGATCACAGTACCGTAAGACGAAGTGGTGCAGTGGATTAGCGTGCGGTACAAAATCGCAGAGGCTTAAGTATCTCGAGTTCGATCCTCGTACAAACCAATATAATTAAAATTTATCGAATTTAAATTTAACCAGATTTTTAAGAAACTGATCGCCAAATCAAATTTAAGTAACAAATAAAAATAAAAAAAATTTTTAAACTCCAATATATAGATATATATAGAATCAAATATATATAATAACCAAGTAGTGTTGTGTGGATTAGTGTGGTGCGTAGTCTTAGCGTTTCCAAGTATCTCGAGTTCGAAACTGGATCAAATTAATCAATTTTCATAAGGGTAAATAAAGTTTGTGTGAAAGAACGAGTAAAATGGAGGCGTTAATCAAAAAACGAAGCATAGTAAAGGGCCTGTTAACAAGAATGGAAAAGTACTCATTAGCCTTGAATGATGAATCGTGTGAAGAGGAAACTAAGGAGAAGGTCAACCGGCTAAGGGTGCTATTGCAGAATTTTGTCGATTTAGAGGATCAGATATTTGATCATGATCCGAGTGAAAAATCAGAAAGAGAAGAATTCGAGGAGCAATGTTACCGCGTGATCTCAAAACTGAATAAATGGTTACGTCGAAAGTCTTTTTCAGCCAACTCGAACAATCAGTGGAACCAGACGAATGATGCAACAATGAATTCGTCGCAACCAGGAGCTCAAGGGGAGTTCAAATTACCAAGAGTCAATATTCCTTTTTTTTCGGGTGATTATCGGGAGTGGCAAAGCTTTTTCGACCTCTTCAATAGTATGGTGCACGAAAATCAATCACTTTCAGCAGTGAGGAAATTCCAGTATTTAAAGGGGCAACTCAAAGGCGAGGCAAGCAATCTTTTGAAACATTTGTCAGTAACCGAGGCGAATTATATAGAGGCGTTCCAGAAACTGTGTAAAAGATACGACAGAAGAGGTATAATTGCAAACTCCTACATCAAACTATTTATGGAACAACCCACTATTCGTCAAGCCAACGCATCAAATATAAGAAAACTATTGGATACATCAGATGAAGCCACTCGCGGGCTGAAGGCATTGGGAGCTGAAGCAGAATCAAGGGATACGTGGTTGCTGTACATATTGATAAATAAGTTAGATGACGAATCAAAGCAACTTTGGATGAGACAAACAAGTGATAAAGAATTTCCAACCATACAATCTTTCTACGAATTTCTGACAAGCAGAGCTGACGCACTTGAAGGGGTAAGCCTAACGAATAAAGTTTATCAATCCAAACCAGGTACATTCGTCAAGGGCTTCCATGTAAAAGCAGATATCACGTGTCCGGTTTGTCACAATAACAACCACCAACTATTTGAATGTACTAAATTCAAATCAATGAATATCGTCGAAAGAAGGGATTTGATAAAAACTGACGGACGCTGCTTTAATTGTTTAAATAATAACCACAGCGTGTATAACTGCCGATCACCGAAAAGGTGTCGTATTTGTTCGAAGAGACATCATTCGCTGCTACATTCGGAAGAATTGACGAAGAATGTATCCGCCAACAGCAATGTACTATCACCAGAAAATCCAGAGACATCCCAGAAGCAATCACAAGCACAGGCTCGAGCGGTAGAGAATTTAAAGACCAGGCAACTAGAAGACAGTCATAATCACAAGGTAACTACAAATCATTCTCAAAGCGCCATCAATCAAACTTTTCTACCAACAGTAGTTATAAAAATAAGAGACAAATTCGGAGAATGGAAATTATGCAGGGCTCTGTTAGATTCTGGTTCTCAAGTATCGTTTGTGAGTGAGAACCTAGTTCAACAACTGCAACTATCAAGATCAAACGCACGTATATGTATTAGTGGAATCGGTCAGACAAAGGCAGGAACTACAAGGGGTAAAGTCACAGTCTGCATATCATCACGCTTCGAACCAAGGGAAGTTGAAGTAGAGTGCCTAATAATCCCAAAAATAACATCATACCAACCAACCATTTTAATCGAAAATAACATATTTAATAAATTAGAAAACTTATCCTTGGCTGACCCCTCTTTCAACCAGTCCAATAAACTCGATGTTCTCTTGGGAAGCGGCCATTTCTTCCGGTTAATGAAAGAAGGCATCGTACATTTAACCAGTAGTGGACTAACAGCACAAAATACCGTATTTGGGTGGGTTATTGCCGGATCAATTTGTTACAAGAACATTAACCAACAAGTAAAGAATCTTAATAGTCTACATTGTGAGCTAGATGTAGACAAATTACTTCAGAGATTTTGGGAATTAGAAGAAACCTCACCTACGAGATCTTCATCAAATTATTCAGAGGAAGAGAAATACTGCGATGAGTTTTATAACCAAACGACTACACGACTAGGAGATGGAAGATTTGTAGTTAAGCTTCCATTCAAACAATCATTTACACCACTGAGTTTAGGAAATACAAATCGCGGAGCATTGAGAAGACTTGAAGCAATGGAGAGGAAATTCCGAAAAGATCCACAGTTTAAAACATCATATGTCAAGTTTATGGAAGAATACGCCGAACTCAACCACATGAAAGAAGTTCCAGCAGATGAGTTAAACCAAACCAAAGGAGTATATTACCTTCCTCACCATGGAGTACTTCGAGAATCCAGCTCTACAACGAAGTTAAGAGTTGTTTTCGACGCATCATTCAAGTCATCAAATGGAGCTTCACTTAACGATTGGTTGATGGTCGGACCAACTGAATATGAGCCACTTACATCTATTCTCATGCGATTCCGCATTTATGAATTTGTATTTACAGCAGATGTCGAGAAAATGTTCCGACAAATAGTATTACACCCGGAGCATAGAGATTATCACAGGATACTATGGCGGAGTGATCCAAACCAACCACCAAAACATTACCGACTTACGACGGTTACCTATGGAACAGCATCAGCACCATATCTTGCAACACGGTGTTTACAAGAGATTGGAAACAGATTAATGACAAAAAACCCGATGATCGCAAGGAAATTATTACACGACTTTTACGTAGATGACTTCATGTCAGGTTGTCACACCACCGAGGATGCTTACGAAATCCAAGAATCTATTACCGCCTACCTCAAGTCCTATGGATTTCATCTGCGTAAATGGTCATCAAACTACGCTCCTTTATTAGAAAAGATCCGGCCAGAAGATAGAGAAAACGTTCCATTAAAGATAGAACAAGGGGAAGCGTACATCAAATTGCTTGGCATTCAATGGAACCCCATCGACGACCAGTTTCAGTTCAAGGTTTCAGTTAAAAACGAATCTGTTGGAACGAAGCGAGAAGTACTCTCTCAATCGGCACGAATTTTTGATCCAATGGGTTGGCTGGCTCCAATTGTTGTGACTATTAAGATCCTGTTCCAAAGTTTGTGGTTGTTAAACTTGAACTGGGATGATCCATTACCAACAATTGAAGCAAGAGAGTGGCGATTGATCAAAGAAGAACTACCAGAACTTGAGAGAATAAGAATTCCCAGATGGTACGGAACGAAAGAGGATCAATTTGAGCTACATGGTTTTTGCGACTCATCAGAAAAAGCATATGCTGCGGTCGTTTATTGCAGATGTGTGGATCAAAACGGCAAAGTAAGGGTTACACTAATGACATCTAAAACTAAGGTGGCTCCGTTAAATCAAATTTCTATTCCACGGCTTGAACTATGTGCCGCAGCATTATTAGCAACAGTAATCAAATCCGCTAAGGAAGCATTGGGAGATCCAAACCTGAAGACAACATTATGGACCGACTCCACGATAGTTCTAGGATGGTTATCTGCACCACCAAGAAGATGGAAAACATTTATAGCAAATCGAACAGCGGACATTCTAACTAAAACATCAAGAGAATCGTGGAATCACGTCGATTCACAGAACAACCCAGCAGATTGCGCATCGCGTGGGATGATACCATCGAAACTAGTAGCACATCAATTATGGTGGCAGGGGCCTCCTTGGTTAAGTTTATCACGAGAACACTGGCCAAACCAAGATTTAAAGCATGATAAATTCGAATTGATGAAAGAAGAAAGGAAAGCTAAGACATCAGTACTGACTACAATACCACTAAACAGCGACACTATACTACAAAATCTGGTCAACAAGATATCATCAAGCAGCAAAATTATACGAGTACTAGCCTGGGTCTTCAAATATTTAGAGAATCTTAAATCAAAATCTGACTTGAAAAACCGGAGTGAATCGGTGCTGACAGTAAATGATCTCAAAGGTAGTCGAACAAGAATTTTCACGTGGCTACAAGAAGAATATTTCATCATCGAGATAAGCGACATCAGATCAAAACGCCAACAATCAAAGAAGAGCAAAATTCGCTGTCTAAATCCGTTCATCGACCACGAACATTTATTGAGGGTAGGAGGTCGCATCGAAAACGCAGCTGCGGACTATGATACCATACATCCTATAATATTGCCGAACTGCGATTTCACCAAAATGATGATACGAGATTTACACGGAAGACACCAGCATGCTGGAGCTTCATTGCTAACCAGTATCATACGACAACGATACCACATATTGAATTGCAGACGTCTTGTGAAGGAAGTGATTAAGCGATGCAATAGATGTCGGAGATTTAATACGAAATCGAATTACCAGTTGATGGGAAATCTACCGACCGATCGCGTCCGTTACGAAACTCCCTTTTTAAAGATCGGTGTTGACTATGCGGGACCATTGCAAATGAGGCAGATTTACGGCAGGTCGAACCAAAGATGGAAGGCGTATCTTGCAATATTCGTTTGCATGGCAACGAAGGCAGTTCATATTGAAATTGTTTCAAATCTAACAACGGCAAATTTCATAGCAGCATTACATAGATTTGTGTCACGTCGTGGAGTGTGTAGCGACATCTATTCCGACAACGGTTCAAACTTCATTGGCGCAAACAACGAACTACGAGAAATTGGAGAATTCTTAAAAACTCATTCTAATCATATTCTTTCAGTTCTCGCTTCAGAAAACATAAATTGGCATGTCATTCCCAGTGCGGCACCTACGTTTGGAGGGTTATGGGAAGCAGCAGTCAAGTCATTTAAATACCACTTTAAACGCGTAATGGGCAATACAGTGTTCACGTTTGAAGAACTCAGCACCATAGCAACTCAAACAGAAGCAGTATTGAATTCACGTCCATTATGTGTGCTATCGGATGATCATATGGATGCACTAACACCCGGACATTTATTAATTGGAAGACCAATCAATCAAATACCACAACCACAATTATCCGAAGTCAAGATGTCACATCTCTCTCGTTGGCAACTTATGCAGCAAATGATACAACATTTTAGTAACCGATGGAAAATGGAGTACCTGACTTCATTACATAAAACAAATAAATGGCAAACACCAGGCGATTCAACTAAAATCGGGGATATTGTACTGATTCGAGAAGAAAATCTTCCACCGACCAAATGGTTATTAGGGCGAGTTGAAGAAGTTCATCCAGGACGAGACGGTACTACAAGGGTAGTAACCATAAGAACGAAAACCGGAAACTTCAAAAGATCAGTTAACAAACTGACAAAGTTAGCAACGAGGTGAATTGAATCAACTGATTCAAGGCGGGCGGTATGTTGCGGATATAGCAACATTTCGTTATTCATCCAAAATAAACTAACATGTACCAATTAATATTTAGATATTCTCAATTGTAACACTTAATTATTTTAGAATTTATGATTGTACATATTTATAATTTATAATTATTTCATAATTTCAATTACTTATTATCAATTAGACTGCCATCTGCAGTACATCAATCTAGCAATGAATTGTACCTTGAATAATATACCATTTTTCTTTATTGTTAATTAGAGTGCCATCAGCATTAAGTATATAGCACTGTAGTATTGAATATCGTTTGATGTGTCTTGACTATATAAATTCAAATCGTTATTCAGCGGGTTAATATTTTTTTGTATAATTAGTAAGATTAACCAATCATGGAAAGACACAGTTTTTTTAGAGTAACTAACCAATCAAATAAAAGGATCTCCTTTTTTGTAGAAACCATATAGTTACATTATAAGTCGATCATTGTACATCAACCGAGGTTGATCTAATTAAATAAACTTATTTAAACAAATTGTGAATTTTAGTGAGTTTTGCAAGTGAAATAAAGTTGTGCAAAAAGAATAAACAGAGTTTTGTGAAGTAACCTAAATTCAGTGAAGTTATACAGTCCACATCGAACCATCGAGCTATTCAAATCGATATATGTTGTGACATTGTTAAGGTCATTCTGTTATAGATTAACATCGATGGAACTTGAAATAAGTCGGTAAATTTTCATATCCTCTGCATAAATGGAAATTGTCGAGGTTTTAATCACGAAATCGACATCGTTGGTGGATAAGACGAAAAAATAGGCCCAAGTGGGGTGCCTTGTGGTACATCGGAAGTAGTTATAAAAGGATCAGATATTGATGACCTAAAGATCACCATATACAAACTTTCCACTCTCCATACCGTGGTGGTCGTAGATCGTTCTCTAAGAAAGCCATACTGATTCACTGAACAATGTTCGCGATTGGCCTATAATTGGAGACGACTGATTTACATTCCCTCTTATGGGTCGGAATTATAAAGAGTCTTTCCATATTGGTGGAAATATTCCGTGCGAAATCGAGTTTTGGAACAGTGTTGTAATGGTTGTTCTTATACGTGACACCAGCAATGTTAGAGCGCTGTTATTCATGTAACTAAGAAAGTCCGCATCAGGCTGAATAGCGTTCTTGGAGTAGGCCATATTAAAAAAATTGCGAACAAGCAATGGTTTTGGTGTCACCAGAACTGGTGATCACTAAACCTCATCGTAGAAGGATACCCATCTAATTTCTTCCAAGAGTTTGTGAATTTTCGATTGCGTACTACCGATATAATCGTTGTAGGGTTCATGAGAAAAATTCGAAATTTTATTGTAAACGTTTACATAATTTAAGTAAACCGAGTCCAATCTCGTCTGTCTGAATTTTTACAAGTTTTTATTTTTTGATTACGCAGTGAACGCAATTCCCTGTTGTGCTATGGTGGAACTGCCAGTTTCTTTCTACCTTAAGTATACGGAAAGGACTGTTGAAAGCAATAAGCCATCACGACATAAAAATTGAGAGTTAGGATTTCTACGTTGTGATTATTGTCGAAAATGGTTTTAAAATCGGTGTTAGCTCATAATTCATTAAGCTTCTTAAAATCACCTTTATGGAAATTAAAAAAACTAGGTGGTTTCACAGTTAATGTTAACTCTACAGTGCTGAAAATGTAATTAAAATAGGCGAATGATACAAATCAATTGTACTGAGAACCGAATTTGTTTCTGAAACTCTGAAACTTTTGCGCCAGAAGAAAACATTAAGTTCAGCTTCCTGTTAAGATTATACTTGACTTTACTGATCTGCATCAAACCAGAATTAGGCTAGTCATCAGCAATCAAAATTTCTATTGCAAATCGCGCATTCGCAGCAACATAATGGGTATGATTTTCAGATTGGATCTATATAAGACCCATCTAAAATATCAGTGCTATAAAAAATGAAATCAACTGCATCTACGAAGAGATGGTAGGTGTCTGCATGACTATTAGGGCGTATATAGCATGAAAGAAGCCTTGTTGATTTTAACACAGATCAGCTCAATATTGTTGGTATTCAGAATTACCACTACTGAGCAGTCAAAGTTAACGTGCATCGCAATAAGAAGGCTTCTGCCGTTCAGAACAACTTCAAAAACTTAGCCATCTTTGCGGAAAACATTATAGTCTGACGTAAAATTTTCATTACTGTTGAAGTCGTTATTTAAAACTTGTTTCGGTGAGTGCAAAAATGTCATAAAAAAGGGCATGAGTTTGCAAAAATATTTCATATAAAAGACATCTGCAATAATTGAAATACTGAACCACGCCTTTAATAAAGATTATAAAACATATTCGTCACAGGTGACTACCTAGTGGAACACCAGACCTACACCTCCTTCAATATTGCACTTTCATCGATTGTCAGTTCAAACGCAAAGATAACATTTACACCCAAATGTAGCATAGCTGCGAACCAAACATGATCCATTAATAAAGAAATATAAAAACTAAAAAAACGTTTAAATCATAACAACAATGTGCTGTATTAGACGATGTAGATCTACATCTGTGGCCCTATTCTTCTTTCCCTAATTTCCTATTCAAGGGGAATTGCCGAAATAGGGCCACTGGCAGCTCGAAAGCTTAAAATATAAATAAAAGCCTTAGAAGGAGCGGTAAATGCCAAAGTAGTGCAAATTAAACAAATAAACAGACGGTTGGACAAATTAGAAACCCCAAGAGTATACCCATAGCAGCAGTTCAGATGCATCTACTGGGGTTGGATCATGAACCCCGAACAGAGAAATCATTTTTTTTAGTATTTTATGAAGAAACACTCTGTAAGGAAACACAAAAAAAATTTACTGAAAAAATATTACACGACAAGTATTCGTAATCAATCATTTGCATACGGAAATCTACTACCGGTAGAAATTGAATATGAAAAATTTTCCTAAAGAAAAATCAAAACCACCAAAATACTCAGCTACATTTATACTCATCTGACCCTAAGCAAAATTTTAAAAATGTTGAGATGCAAATATTTTTAATCCTTCCCTCAATGAAATTGGGGAGATTGGACCACCAGATGTCACGGATTCCATAGGAGCTGTCTCGTTGTTTTTTCAATATTTGAAGTGGTAATGGAAATTTTTCATAAAAAAAACTCATTTTACCAAAATTTAGCCTTTTCACAGCCCATATAGGTTCACTAATCAGGACGCCTTTTAAAACTTAAGCTTTTTCCAAGAACGTTTAGTTAATTTTTGCTTTTTCGTTATTTGGACATATTTTGAAAGGATTCCACAATACACAACATTTTCCTCGACAAACAACATACAATTTATAAAACGGAGGAGTAAATAAGTTGTGACTACCACTTGATTTTCTTTTACCACGAATGTGTACATACATAGATCTTGAATACACCACACTTGGTATCTAAAGCGAAAAATTAAACTTACCGAACATTTGCTAAAATTCACGAAATCAACTAGGTCGACTATACTCGTATTTTTTAGCATCATCAGGCTAATATGAAATCTGCCACTTCGGCACAAAAATCTCTACCAAATTTCGTAAGGATCTCAAAATTTATGAAAAAGCTTAGGTTAAGAATTTTTATTCCGTATAGTCTATCCGCCAGAACCTTTGAGATGCCGAATTTTGGTGAATTTTTTTTTTTTGGAAATGAATTCCGATGAAATTGAAAAAATTATGTTAACAAATTTTGTTTGAAATTTAATTTACAATCTTTTGTTTTTAAACGTTTAATTTAATCTCGCTAGTTGCAAAACACGAAAAAGCTCCATTGGATGCTACCACTTCTGGTGAACCGCTTTCGGCCAAACCTCACTGCGGCACAGAGACCGAATTTATCTAAATAAAAATTTGGTTTGTCTAAAATCGCCATATCCGCTTAAATTTTGGAAAACTGATCTGGACCGATTTTATAGCAACATTTGTTTAGAGATTTCAGTTTCTCATCATTTAGTTTACGATCGTTTTCCGGTTGAGTGGTTCATTTATTCCTAACCAGGTCGCTGGTTTACAAGATTCCCTACTTATTCTCATTTTCTTTCATTTTACAATTTATTTTGAAATTTGTTGTTGTTCCCATGCTGTCAGCGATATGTGTATTAACGGTTGCTCGAAGTTGAGTTGATAGCCTATAGTTGTGGTGTTAACATTATATTTCTCTGCTACGTACCTCTGGGTTAAATTGAGTTTGCTTTAGGAAATTGATTGCTACTATAATAATTTTACCATTGAAAATTTTCGCCGAGCGAAGTGATGGCTACACTTTACCAATCGTTCATAGGCACAAAACAAACTTCGTGCGATGTTTAATTAAAATTTGCTAAATAAATTTGCAAAATATTTCTAAGGTAGACCACATGTAGACCACAAATTTGGCATTAGGCTTACACCATAAATTTAAAAATATCTTTGTCATTGCTTCATTTTGTTACTCCAAGGCTGACGTAGCATTAGAAGAAAATCAACTTTCATAGATAGAAGTGGACCTCTCTAAAACTAAGGTTTTTCAATATTAATATGGGAGGGGGCGTGTCAGAGAGAAATATTAAAGGAATCGGTGACAATGAAAAATGGATAAAAACGCCGATAATATTTCACGCCATTTTATTTATTAACTTAAATTCTGACATCATTAAGACTCTGGTAAAGCCTCTAACCTAAACCGAACGTCACGTTGTTGCATTGGATATTAAGTCCTGTAAGAAAAATTGCATCCACTAATAGGACTAAACTGGTAAATAAACGTATAATTGAGACACCACGTCAGCGTAATTTACAGCCATCCGAAAAGTAAAGTTCAATTAACGAGTCAGATCTACAAGCATGTTGAGCTATCAGCGGATTCCTTTTATGGTGTAATAAAAGTGCATGCAGTTGTATGGGAATTTGTTTGTGAATTGTTTTCGAGTTAAGCCAGCTGTTGCTAGGAGTTGCCTGATCCATAATTTTGTAATTACGTTGACTGAGCACTTTTTCTCGGTCAGCGATTTTATTCGGTGCAAGATATTAGAGGGTTTTGATCACCAATATCGATTTTGCTTAAAACAAACTCTAATTTATGCTCGTCTTAAGGTCTTGTAGAATGGAGTCGACTTTCTTCGCCTGTGCTACCGCGAGAGACAGCAGTGTGCACAAACTTTTGTTTGTCGCTGGTTATTTTGTTCACGTCGAACATGGTCTCGCTAATAAGAAAAAACTTTTTGGGATAATTTCCCAGAGCACTGGTAATCGCGGCAAATGTCTTGACGTGGCTAGACTTGTTCGTGTTGCTGTAGATTATCGCCATCATATACCATGATTTATTACTACTGTTATCCGACACGTTTTTTATACGTAAAGTAAAACGGTTTTCGTTGTATATCTAAAAAAAATATTTTAACGCACTTGAGAGGAAAAAGAATATTGCACTTTCAGCCACACAGTAATGACCAGAGAATTATGACTTGTGGGTTTTTTCAAATGGGGTCGTAAAGGACACGTTTTTCTAATGAAACGACCAGGGATTCTTGACGATTTGCAAAAATAGTGCGCTAACCCACGGGTGGAGGCTTGGGCCACTATTTCGAAATACTCGACCCTAAAATAAATCACTTTATGCTCTTTTTAAAATTTACTTAAATTTTTAAATTTTCACTCTGAGTTCATAAAATAAAAAGGTTAAATAATCTGGCCTGGGTCAAAAATGAATTACTATTGCGACTACGTGAGGCTATGGGTAAGCAAGGATTAGACCCGGATAATAACGAGTTCCAAAAGGTATTAGAGGAAAAACTAGATGATAAAGGTGAGTTGGTGGAGGCAGTTCCCATGCCACCTTGGAACTCTCGATATGACGCAATTATTGGTTATTATTTTTCAACAAAGTAAGCAAATAATGTTACAAATGAATTAATAATTTTATCAACAAAATGAAGATTTGACTCGAGAAATGAAACAAGAAATTGCGGAAATCAAAATAGGTAACGAAAAATTTGAAAAGGAGTTAGACGTACGATTTTTAGAGATAATCGACGCTTACCTCTAAAAACTTTTCTTCTATTTCCTCCTCGAATATTTCGTTGTCCATTTTGATTTATGATTTTGTAGAGAAAGTGCAAAACGAAGTTCAACAGGCGCCGTCGAATGTTCAGGAGGTTGAACGGAAGTTGCAATTACCTATAAATGTGAACAGAAAAAGCCCGTGAGAAAATTCAACGCAGCGGAACAAAAGGAAATAATAGGACAACTTATGTAGAACTCCGGTCCAGTTCTCACTAAGTAGCAGAAAAATGAAGCCCAGCGATTATACTAGAACGATATTTGTCTAGGTTATGTATTACTCCACGAAGGACCATTGTGGTAAAACACAGAATTGACACCGGAACAGAGAACAGACAAATCGATTCGCCAAGCACCTAAAAGATTGCGTTTGGCGAAACAAGAAGAAGTGGATAGCAACTATCCATTACCACGAATCCATGACTCATTAGACACATTATCGAGTGCTAAAATGTTCTCCATGCATTGACTGGTAGAAGTTGAAGAGGAAGGTCGTGGGAAAACCCGTTGTTACACTAAGAATTTAGTGTAAGCAACGGGTTATGACAATTTAATATAATGCCATTTGGATTATGTAATGCCCGAGCGACTTCTGAACGTATATGAAGCGGGTACTAAGAGGATTACTTTAGAGAACGTGTCTTATAAAAGGGGGATTATAATCCGCGAGGTTAAAGTTAAGTCCTAAGATATGTTCACTGTTCAGAACAGAAGTAACGTATTTGAATTGCTAACAACCAAACATTCACATGAATCACCAAGCTTCCTTGGATTGTGTATCTATTATAAACGATTCGTGCCAAGAGTTGCCAATGTTTCAAAAAGTTTACACGAATTAACGAAGAAGAACAAACCATTTTAATGGAAGGCAGAATAAAAGAAATACCGAAAACGCAAATGGCTATGCATAGCATCAATTTTTCCGTACCCTGTGGAATTTTTTTTGACAACGTCGAGAGCGAGTCAATGCATATTACTCAAAAATCCGATCAAAACCGGAGCGTAAAAACCCAGAGAAACAGGTGGTATGCTGGATCCAAAGTCTGCAAAGGTACGACTTTGACATCGAGCATCGAAAAAGATACGCACATGGAAATGCTGCAACATGGACTGAGATTACAGATAAAACATCCTAAGTAAAGACCTATTCGTCACAGTGGGACAGCCTTCATTTAGAGAATTGTTGTGTATAATGAATATGGGAGAGTTCGGATGGCAAAGATACAAATTTTTTAAAAGTGAGGATTGTCACAGAAACGTAAGTGGAGGCCAACTCATGCGTTGCAGCTAATATTCCGAGACTAAAGAACAACAGATTGGTTAATAGCACCTTATATATGATAGTCAGGCAAATCTGGCCAAAATTGGTGCTATCATAGAACACCTTATAGGTAAACGCGCCAACGCAATTTAAGGTCCATTCGTTTAATTACAGCTGGAAAGAAAAAAAGAACAAGACTGTGCTAAATTTTCTTTGCACTTGTCACCGTCTAGCGTCAAGCCAACTAAAGTTCCTGGAAGCTTCTCTGTTAAATGGCTCTGCGATAGGAAAGAAACTATATGTGGAACGAATGCGAATCAAAAGTTCTTTATGCCAGTCGCAACCACCAAATTTTTGTCTAGCCAACAAATTATCTGACCGTATTCTACATTTTTGGGTGTTAATTTAAAATTATTTTATAGAATTTAATATTTCATATTTGAATTAAGAATATTAAAATACTTTAGGATAGAATTGCCCATAACAGAAATGTCTCTTGAGCAGATCAAACAACGGCGGTGAGCGCAGCTAAATTTTTAGGATGTATATTTTATCAAAAAAGTGATAATAAATGGCCATTAGAAAGCTTAAAGAGATTGTACAGTTTTTGTTGCTAAGTTGGCACAACCGTTTCTATCTAGACGGGAAGCTTGAGCGCGATCTGTCATTTAGTTGTTTACAGTGCTCGATTTTAATAATGAATAAAAAAAATATCGAACAAAGTCTCAAATTTTGTATTCCAAATGGAATTACTAGTGCCAAATCGCTAAAAATGTTACAGAAGGCTTACGGTGAATCGACTTTATCAAAAACACGTGCATATGAGTGGCATTCAATAGCGGTCGAGGTTTGGTAGAAGTTTTACCTCGCCGAAATTTACGTGAAAAACTCAACCGCGTAAAGGTCGCTGAAGACATGCTTTAACCAGCCAATTCCGATCCCACATTCATAAAACTCATTATATAACAAGCTCCGGAATGGCGCCTTCCAATAGAGCCAAAATCTCGAAAAAACCACATCAAAGTCGATCAAAAGTCAAGACAATGTTGACTGTTTTCTTTGATTATCGCGATGTTGTGCAATCAGAATTCTTGTCAGACGGTCATACGGTAAACAAAGAATATTATTTGTCGTTATGCGGCGTTTGAGAGAAAATTCTTCGAAAAATGCAAAGTTTGTTCAAAGGAGGCTGATGGATTTTACACCACGACAACGCGCCATCTCACAAGGCTTTCATTGTGAACGAGCTTCTGGCCAAAAACTCAACAAGTATCATCGAACAACCGCCGTATTCACCTGATATGGCTCCGGTTTACTTTTTTCTTTTTAGAAAACTCAAATTACCACTTCGAGGCAACTATTTTCAGTCGATAGAAGATATGAAAAAGAATTCGCGGCGAGAACTGAATTCGATTCTAGAAAATATATTTGAAAAATGTTTTGATGATTGGATTATTCGTTGGCATAGGCCCAACTCGTACTATATATCCAGTTCAGACACCGATTATATTGAATGATTTTGAATTGTGATCTCATCTATTTTCTCATGTTTCCGGCGCAACCCTCCTACAGATTATGAACACCACTTATCAGAGCCTAGATTAGCTAGAATATAGCTAGATAATCGATACAGTCTGAATTTCTGTTTCAGCCTTAAAAATCCGTTTTTTGTTCGTTTACAAAAACGAAATACGTTCGAAATACAAAAGCAAGTGTTTAGATGCTGTCCAGAAATTAGTGCCCATTAGCTGCGATTAGTGTTGTTACCTTTAATTTTTATTGTAATACTATTTTTTTTCAAAATTGATTTGCATTTAAATTGTAAACATCTTGAGAGCTTTCCGGTATTGTAATACCTTTTTGTAAGGCCAGTTTTTCAATGTTCAGAAGTTATATTCTGTATCAGACTTATTATGCAGCTTTCGTAATAGTTAAATATTTCCAGTTATTGATGGGAATTTTTTCCGGTGTACGATTGCAGAATTTTTTATAGTAAGAACTAAACCTTCATATAAGTTCCCTGAAGCTTATTTTTAATAAAAAATTACGGTTACAGCTTCCTCTTCTTTCCAACGACCATTAATATTAAATTTACTTATGCAAAACTACTTCCGTATAAATTACTATAAAGTAAGATTTTCGACCAAAAACCAAACCAATTTAAAATTCAATTAATTACACCTTACAAAAATCTAATTAGCATCTATAAAATTCAAATTAATTTTTTAAGGAAAGCCAACGTAAAATTTTCCACTGAATTTTGAAATAAATCGTTTTCGTTATCTTTTGTCTTCGCTCCGAAGTAAAAAGTCTTTTGTATACACAGCATCCAGCGATTATTAAAAAGTAATTCATTATACTGTTTTTGTACAGTAATAATAGTAATAAATACACACAGAATGTACAAAATAAGCGAACCAATTTCACCCTAGAGGTGCTTACAGACGAGCGTACTAAACTATCTGCATGTAATAATAAATTAATGTAGTCTTAAAAAAAACTTAAAAAATATTGAAAATAAATTAATAGTTCTTTAAATATGGATCTAGCTGCTTTGCTTCGGGCAACACTAATTTTAAATATACATTTTTACTTTAATATAATTAATGAATTTACCTTGGACTGTTAATTTTGCATAAGTCGATTCGCGTACACCAACTAAATTTTGTGCTATACACTGGTATCGGCCTTCATCACGTTTTAGTACATCATTTATTAGTAAGTTTCCACCGTCGACAATACGTAACCGGCTTGGCGGTATTAATGATTGGGACGATAAAATACGTGGTTCATCCAACTCGAGTAGTATGTTGTCTTTTTTCCATAGCACCGTCGGTTCTGGATTACCTTTTGGCGGGCCACATTCCAGCAGTGCAGTTTCACCAGCCGCCACTCGTGTATCTTTTGGTTCGATACGGAAATCTTCTCGTAACACTGCAAATAGATAAAATACATAAAATTAGTTTATCGTACAATGGTAATATATGATGTAGCATAAAATACATAAACATTATTATGTATATATTTCTATGTTGTGTAACATACAGAACAGACATTCAAAATATACCACACTAAATTAATTCAATCGGAGGACATGGTAACATGTTTTTGTTGGTTTTGTTGTCTAGTCGGTCGAGTTTTTGCTAGATTTTTGTAGATTTTTAGGATTGGGATAGTTTAGGTTTATATTTTAATTAAAGTTGAACTAACGATTAGTTAAACTAATCTCTGCTTTAACAGACTTTAAGAATTATTTTTTTGTATGATTTATCATAGTGTAAGGGAATTTGACTCATGCTCACATTTTGCCTAGTTTTACCTACCAACTTGAGATTTTGATCTTACTATGAAAGTATTTTAAAACTCCTAAATTAACTTTGAAGTTCAATAAAAAGAAGTGTGTAAGGCATTCTCAAAATGTTAGGCAAACTCTTTTAAGTTGAATAAAGGACTTTTAAATTTCAATGTTGCTGATCACAATAAATTAATGAAGCAATTGTAAATATTCTTTATTAGGTTTACTTTGGAAAATTAATTGTGAATATAATTTTTCCTCAGACCCTTCACAACTATTCAAAAGTGGCACACGACAAGCTTGGCAACTTAAAGCACTATCAGGAATTTATAAATGTTTAAAATAATTTAATGGCCGAACAGCAGATGCTTCAGGCGCAATGGAATTAATTAAAATTCAAATGACTCACTATAGCTAAGCTCGATTGTATAATTTACTGGTGTGATACACAATCAAAGCTTGCTGAAGCATTTTGTGGTAAATCACCTCTAGTATATTTGTGTACGTGTTTTAAATTACGTCCCTTAAGCTAGCAGAACCCATATAGCAGAACAATACAAGATAGTATGAATAATTATAGGCTAATAATAGGCTAATTAAATGCGCCCTAAAAGGCATAAGGCTTTATAACTTTAAAGCTAGCAGAACGAACATCGAAAATCGGACCAAACACGAAATTAGAACGAACAACTTGATCTAATGACTAACAAATAATTGCCTAATCAAATGCCCCACTAAAAATTTTGGGCTCCACTCGTTCTTGACCAAACTCAGGTCATCTAATCTAAAACTAGCAGAATCCAAATCGAAAGTCGGACCAAAAACGAAATTAAAACGAAAAACAAGATCAATTGGCATACAAATAATTTTAGGCTTAATAAGGCCTAATCAAATACCCCATTATAAAATTTTGGGCTCCACTCGTTCTTGACCAAACTTCAGGTCATTTATTCTAAAGCTAGCAGAGCCCTAATCGAAAATCGGACCAACACCGAAATTAGAACGCAAAACAAGATCAATTGACACACAAATAATTTTAGGCTCATTATGGCCTAATCGAATACCAAGTTAAACATTATTGGGCTCCACTCGTCCTTGAACAAACTTCAGGCCATCTAATCTAAAGCTAGCAGAACCCAAATCGAAAATCAGACCAACACCGAAATTAGAACCAAAAACAAGATCTGCTGACTAACAAATAATTTTAGGCTCATTTTGGCCTAAACAAATGTCTCACTAAAAAATTTAGGGTTCTACTCGTTCTTGAAAAACTTCAGGCCATCTAATCTAAAGCTAGCAAATTAAAACCGAAACTAGACCGAAAAACAAGATCAATTGACATACAAATAACTTTAGGCGCATTATGGCATAATCAAATACACCATTAACAATTGTTGGGCTCCACTTGTTCTTGACCAAGCTTCGAGCCATCTAATCTAAAGCTAGCGGAACCCAAATCGAAAGACGGACCTAAAACGAAATTAGAACGCAAAACAAGATCAATTGACACACAAATAATTTTAGGCTCATTATGGCCTAATCAAATACCAAGTTAAACATTTTTGGGCTCCGCTCGTTCTTGAACAAACTTCAGGCCATCTAATCCAAAGCTAGCAGAACCCAAATCGAAAATCTGAGCAACACCGAAATTAGAACCAAAAACAAGATCCTCTGACTAACAAATAATTTTAGGCTCGAGTGGAGCCCACAATTTTTTAATGTAGAATTTGATTAGGCCACATAATGAGCCCAATTTCGGTTTTTGGTCCGATTTTCGATTTGGGTTCTGCTAGCTTTAGAATAGATGATCTGAAGTTTGGTGAAGAACGAGTGGAGCCCACAAATTTTTAATGGAGTATTTGATTATGCCATAATGAGCCTAAAGTTATTTGTATGTCAATTCGTCTTAGTTTGGGTGCACGGCGTCCAATTACTTCTAATAGAAGGTTTAATTAGACGCCTGGATAAGACCCGTTTAATCACCAGTTTCGATCTTAAAGATGCCTTTTGGCAAATTCCGTTACATCCCGACTCACGAGATAAAACTGCATTTACCGTGCCCGGTAAACCGTTGTTCCAGTTCAAGGTGATGCCGTTTGGCCTGTGTAATGCACCTCAAACTCTATGCCGCTTAATGCATAAAGTAATTCCATATGAGGTGCACGACAGAGTGTTTATGTACTTGGACGACTTATTGATCACTTCTGCGACTTTAGACAAGCACTTAGATTTGCTTACACAGGTCGCGGTATTCCTTTTAGCAGCCAAGTTAACTATTAATATTGAAAAGAGGCAATTTGTGTTAAAACAAATCAAATATTTAAGTTTTTTCGTTACAAACGGTTGCCTACGCACAGATCCGAACAGAGCTCGAGCGATAGTTGACTTTCCAGTCCCGCACACACAAAACTATATTCGTTGCTTTATAGACATGTGTGGATGGTACCGGAGAATTATAAAAAAGATTTCCGTAATTTCTGCAGCACTGACCGACATGTTGAAGAAAGCGATACAATTTAATTGGTCTGATAATGCTGAATGTGCCTTTCAAAGCCTCAAGGACGTAATGATTTCCTCCCCTGTGTTATCTCACCCTAATTTTAACGACCGCTTTTATGACAATGCGAAGCCTGTTCCAGCGGAATTGGTGAGATATTATTTCAGCGAGATAGCCAAGGTTGTCATGGGGTATTAATTGACCTTCAAAGGACATTCAATCCATTGAACAATTAATACTTTAAAAATAAAAAAAAAATAAAAAAATATTGGAACTGACACTTTGTCTCGGTACAAGTAGGTGATACGAACCGATATCGATACCCTTTCATTTCAAGATGATTTAAATTCATTTAATTTCGAGGATGAAGCTTATCAAGAACTTTACCTGTCATTGAAAAATACACAAAATGCTTATTGTATTCTTCAAGCCGTTGATGGCATGTTATCAATCAATTAGGAATCGTTTGTGCAATGCATAATGATATGTCTGTATGAAAGCTCACGTTCCAACCCCATTGATTCTTGAATTAATAAGGCAAGCACACTCAACTTGGAGTAGAAAAAACTGTAGACAAATTAGAGCGCTACTTCTACTGGCCTAGAATGTTTCAAACCGTCATAACGCTTATATATCAAATTGTGAACTCTATAAAACTTGCAAGCCTTCTACTCAAATTTTGCAACCATACATGGCTAAAGGTAAAGCAATTACCACGCATCGACCATGCCAACATCTATATATATAGATTTTTAGGACCATATCCTAGGACGAAATCGGATAATACCTAGATATTTATCGTCCTTGATTCTAATTCCAGGTTCTTGCTCTTAACTCCACATACTGCTTGAACATATTGCTACACCAAAATATTCTCCGCAAAGCAATGCTAACGAGAGAGCAAGTAGAACGGTGTTACCTGCAATCCGAACTTATTTAACCGATAGCCATAGAGATTGAGATATTCATATTCAGAAGATTGCAGCCACTATTCTAATCTTTGTTCAACATAATATTATGCACGGATCACAATATAAGTTATTACGAGATCTTAAATGCTTAGAAGACTGTTCTATCACTATCCAACGGTAGGCATATGAAGCAACCGCGAGAAAAGACCGACAGACGATACAACCTTCGATCTCGGCTTTCAGATTTTAAACCTGAACGAAGACTTGATTTTGTTGTTTGCCATGCACAATGAGACATATCGCGGGAGTGGGACTGCCCCATGATTGTAACGATATGACTTTCATTCATGCATTTCAGTTATGCAGTACAACATGTTGTATGTTTTATCAATAGACAAGTTAACTAGATGAATCACCCACAGAACCAACAGCGTGTCACGAAAACACCCTACCAGAATCAATCACAACAAATCCACCATCCAAATAAATTCCAAAGGATTTACTACCAATAACAATCGAAGGTAGACACAGACCTTGAATACTATCAAGACCAACTAATAGAATACGATGCTCAATACGACCAATCGTTCGTAGAATATACTGATTCGTACAAGACGCCAGAAATACTACGACGTTAATTTTTTAGACTAAGAAGCTCCCCGCTTCCATACCTCGAACATGTAGCGAAGAGCGGAAAACCCCTTAAATTTCTAATAGACACAGGCTCCAATAAGACCCCAGTATATAAGAACTCGTATCCAGAATGTAAAACCTTTCATCGCTTATTCAGTGGGGGCAGTATCAAAATTACTCACGTCGCCAGTATCGTTATTTTTGGTCCAGACAAGAAACGAAATTCTTTATATTACCTAGCTTAAGCTGCTTCGATGGAATAATTAGCAATGATATAGCCTAAAACAAATTAGTGCCACGACTCATATTGATAAAGGCTATATAACTATCCATCGCAATATGACAATCCCCTCAAACAACACATATCCGATTCGGTAAATAACATAACACCTAGAGTGGCTCATCTAAGTGCTAACCAAAGAAAACGGCTGGATAACATATAATAGGTTCATGTCCACACCTCTTTTCTGACGCAGAAGAAAAATTTATATACACAACAACGGTTAAAGGGGGAATTCGTAACACTAATACAGAGCCCGTATACTCTTACCGGAACTCATATCCAGTTTGTCTAAAAGAAGTAGTAGAAGATCAAATAGGGCATCTGTTAGATGTTGGAATTATTAGACCATCAAAATCTCCCTACAACTCACCATTTTGGGTTGTACCAAAGAAAGAAGACGCGACCGGTAACCATCTCGGATAGATATCCGATACCTGAAATTAACGACATACTAGCTACTTGGGTGACAACACACTTTTCAGTCGTTGATCTAAAAAGCGGATTCCATCAAATCCCCTTAAGAGAATCCGACATCGAGAAAACTGCATTCTCGGTCATCATGGGAAATACGAGTTCACTCGGCTTCCCTTTGGACTCAAAAATGTCCCTTTAATTAGAATTATACAGGGTGGCTGAGACCAAGTGTTACCAAATGAAAACGCTGTAATTTTTTTAATTTTGATTATTTTTTATTGACATTTCGTGGAATATGTTGAAAACATATTACATTTTATGAAAAACATGTTACTGCTCGATATGACCTCCTTTGGCTCTGATTATTTGATTCAGTCTTCCATAGAAAGCATTGCATGCTGACCGAACGTGAGCTTGCGGAATTTTATTCCATTCTCGAACAAGAGCTGACTTCAATGCATCAACACTTTCGTATTTTTTAGTGGACACCTTACTCTCCAAAATGGACCATATGGAGAAATCCATGGGATTCAAGTCTGGTGAATTTGGTGGCCATTCTTTCGACGAAATCAGCCGCGGAACGCAATTTTGTAAAAATTGCTGTGTCGCTCGAGCTTTGTGTGACGGTGCCGAGTCCTATTGAAATGTCCAACGGTTCGTACCAAAGTGTTTACGTGCCCAAGGTAGCAAAGCATCGTTTAGGATCTTTTGGCGGTACACCTCTTGGTTTACCTTGACTCCATGTTCGATGAAAACCAAAGCAGTGCGTCCATCTGCAGTCACTGCAGCCCAAACCATAACATAAGCTGGTGATTGCTTGCGCATGGCAACTCTTGTGTCCAAATTATCGTTGGACTTGTGCTCTAACCAAGCACGATCATTTTGTTTATTCACATACTGTTGAATAGTGAAAATTTTCTCATCAGAAAAGACAATTTTTGGAATCTCATCACGTTCGGTCAAGGCCTTCAATGCTCGTGTTCTTTCAAGCCTAACTTTTTTTTGTGCCTCCGTAAGATCTTGAACTTTTTGTATCTTGTAGGGCTTCAAGTGTAGTTCATTTTTCAATATGGTTTGAATGCTGTATCGTGAAACATGTTTTTCACATTTCGTATCATTTCTTTTGATGTTGCTGTCTTTTTAGGACCGCCTCTGTTGCGTTTAGCGATGCTACCAGTTTCGTTGTATCGAGTTATGATAGTTCGATACACAAACATTTTATTCACATTCAAATGCTGGAGCTGACGAACTATTGCTGTTTGTGAATTTCCACCCAAATACAGTGCAATTACACTATTACGTATGAATTCCATTACGATTTTTTTATGAAGATGTTAATTTAGAACAATTATTTGTTGACCACATGTAAATAACTAACCAAATTTCAATCTGTCAAAAAATTGACGCGCGAAAATCACAACTACACAAATGACAGCAGAGTGAAGTCAGTAACATTTGGTCTCAGCCACCCGTAGATATAAGTTACAAATACTTGCTTGTGAAACTTGCTAAAAAGCCGCCCTTCGAAACGGCGTAACCAAACAAACAACCAACATGTTGCAACGATAGACGAGATAAGTGAGGTCCTAATTTTACTCAACCAAGTCGACGACATCATCGGCGTGAACAACGAAACCCAGAAGCTTAATGGCACTTATCTGATAAAGTTTAATAACGTTAGCCTGTCCATCGAAAATAGAGTGCTAATTTCAAAAGAAAAAAACACTATCCAGATACTGCCGGAAATTCTTCAACCAACACCTCAAGAAGAAGAATTGCAAATGATGAAAGACATATCGACAACATAGATAGAATCGAATACCTCCAGCACCAGACTTCTATTCAGCAATCTTTGGGTTATGGAATGTGTAGGTATTTTTGGCATCACCATTGCCATATTCATCATTACCTTGTAATCTCTGGAATGTAAACGAGAACGAGATTACCGAGAACACTCCACCGACGACAATGAGTTACGCGACCGCTCATGCTCAATCGGAAACCTCAAATACGGAACAACATAAAAGAAGATTCTACGGAACAACATTCTTCTAACCAATATCGAATTGGACATTCGAATTTAAGAGGGGAAGAGTTACGACGCGCTGCACCTTCTTGGTTTTCACGAAAACGGGGATATCGTATTGCTAATATCGCAGCGACACCAAACACCAACAATACGTTAAACAACAATCATCTCTTATCTCTTAGTTACTAAGAATACCCGTAATATGAATAGCAAGTTGAACGGCATGATATTATTGATTTGAACTTAGTTGTAATCCAGATTGTTAAGTATTAAGTCAATTTAGTCATAAGAACTAATTAAGTGAAATTGATCAGAAATTGATTTTTTTCAATAATTTGGGAAGAGAAAAACTTAACGTGTACAGTGTTTAAAGTATTTAGAGTACAAAAAAAAGAAAAGTCCTTTATTTAGCCATTTCGAGGGCTGCTTGTAGTCGGTGGCAACCTTTAATCAAGAATAGTACAATATCGTGTTTAGCTAAATTTGCTTCATTATTATTTACATTATTATTATTATTTTTATCATCATCCTTATATCGATGGTTAAACTAAATCCCGAACATACTGTAACAAGACAGACCTCAGCTTAGCCGCGCAAAATAGACATCGTCGTACAGTCCCTGTACGATAATTTAATTTTACGTAACGGTGTGATTGTGGTCGGCTTAGGCCACCAGATCTTTCTAAGAGCAACGTTACAAAATGAATTCATCGCATCTTTGAATCTGTGAGACTTATCTTTTCTATTTTCAGAAATACTGTCAATCAAGAAACTGTGGACAAGTATTATACCACTTTTTACGTAAAAAATGTTTTTTACACAAATTTGCAGAGCATTTCAAATTTTGCAACTGGTATAATGTTTTGGTCACGATAGAGATATATTATCGTAAGACAATCGGCATTTAAAAAGCGGGATTGCCACCTTTAACTTCCATACCAATTTTGTAGATATTGTACCAAATTTTTAAAAAATGTCCACCACTAGACATTTTGTACATGAACATTTTGGAATCCATTTTTTAACATTATTGTCATGTAACAATAAATTACGAAACCCATTATAAAACTAACGATTATAATTGCAATCGATATTGTTACCAACAAAAATGTCCACCGCATATATACTTCGTACACACACAATATACGCATCCTCCAAGTTCTCCTGTAGATAATTACACATTTATATACGGGATAAACTCATAATTATTCGTACATATGTGTACGTAGCATTTCATGCCTACATAATACGATGGGATTTTGGTGTAAACCTCGAAAAATTATATTTGCGCGAGGATAAATCCAGGCGGCGTGATAATAAATACGCGTCTGAGTGTTTAATTTCTGTTTATTTAGTAATTAGTACTTCGTATATCTAAATTTGTTGGGTGGTTAGACGCTTTAATTGAAATAAATCACATACACACACACACGTATACATATATAAATTAAATTTCCATATTAGAACGGTAATCAACATGGAAAATTAATAAAATAAATCGACTTGACACCATAAAAACACAGCCGCATAATGAAAATAGTTAAATGGATTGGATTGAAACATGAACCAAGAATTAGAGATGCGAGATTAAGCCTTTAACCGGTATATCATTTTGTATATAGATAAGAAATGGCACGTGACATCATTTTGTTAAGCACGACATCTATATCATATTTTGCACCCCGCAACCAAATATGCGTATAAAAATATGTATCTGTAAAAATGAAGCTAATGAGGCACATGGGTCCTATTTTCCATATAATTTTTTTTTAAAAATCGTAATCCTTGCTATATAAACACAGACGGATACAATACACCACCACCGCCAATTGGTAACGATCTCAATTTCGGCGAAATCTAAACAAAATATTTTCGCTTTTAATTTATATTTACTTTAAGGGATGATTATTATTTATTTACTGGTATTTACTTATCTAATTTTTTCTGTTGTTGTTGTAATTATTATCATTAGAATTTGTGTTTATGAAAAGAAAACTCACGCAGTGACACGTGCGCCACATTTTTAGATTTTTGAGTCATATCTGTACTCGGTATAATATAAAGGGATGTTATTTAATAAGATTTCGGGGGTGCAGATTGTGAATTTGTGTACTTTTCAATGCGGCTTTGATGTTTACCAAATCTCGTAAGTATTGAAATTTTTCTAATTAATTTATTTTGTTTTTGGATGGAAAAATTGAAATTTTTAAAAATATTTTGATTAAATTTAATTGAGATGTGCCTATTTACAAAAAAAAAAAAATTCTATAAATTAAACTCTTGAAATTTTGAAAATTAATAAATTTTTTATGAGGGGATTATTAGATGTGCGGACGGGTGTGGAGACGAAGGAGATCTTTTGAAATTGGGATTAATGTAAAATCCTAATTAATTTGTTTTATGAATTGTTTTCAGATGATTTACGGGTGGGGATTCGAAACTAACAACTTGCTGAATTCATGTGATTGCGAAATTCTTATTTATTTTGTTGCCGAAATTTAAATGTTTAACAAATATTAAAATCGTATTAATTTATTATAAAAAAGCAGTTTTTACGTAAAATTACATAATTTACTAATGTTTACTAGAAAATTCATTTAATATTACATTTACACAGTAAATTTGTTTGAACATTGAGAATTACTTGGTTCGGTTTGTAAAACTACACCATTTTTTAATTAAATTTAAATTTACATAACTAGAGTGTAATGAACATCTTCATTGAACGATCTGCCAGTTAAAATTACTGTTCGTTTTATGTACTTGTCATAGCGAAATAAATTAAAATTTCAGGGAAAAGCATGTAATATTTCGTATTGCTGCAGGAATACCTTTGACTAGTCAGCTTTTTCTCCGACATTAAAAACAGCAACACACTTTCACAGTGCGAAAGAGAGGTAAAGCATTATAAAAACATTTCCTGGGAGAATTGAAATTTGCTATATTGTTACCTGGGCATTGGCAACTGGCACGTGTCTCGCTGTGGGTAGTCTGCAGCTTGCTTGGGGATTCCTAGTCGCCAATAAAATGTAGGCTCCAAAATAACGCAACTCTGACGTTAGCCTTTCTTAAAGATTGTCTGGAACACAAATATTTGCTATACCGTTTATATTCTAAAACTGTCCAAAGGGTAGCTAGCGGTAAATTTTATTATTTGGTTCCCATATGACCCCCAACTAATCAAGATAAGATTCAACCATTCTACTTCTACTTTTTTATTTCTAATTTTCAATTTGGTAAGAATCCTTACGGGATATTCTGAATCAATTCGTCAACCAAATTCGCAAACTGTGTAAGTCCATTTTGGGACATTTTGCATATTTGATATCATTTTGAAGAGAAGGAAATTCCGCTTTATTTGGTAACACTAATTGTTTAATATTTTCTCCGAGCTTTCTTTTATGTCAAAATTAGAATTTTGTGTAAGTCCACAGTGTAACACAGAGTTAGCTATCGTAGTGAATAGTTCGGTATTAAGATTACGTGCAAATACTAATTAAGTTATAATCTAATTTCTTGTTCTAATTTGTTAAATATCATATTTGTGTACAAATGTACAACATTAATTTCCAATGGACTAAGACAACATGCGAGTTAATTTATAACATTAGAATTTTGGACTTACGCATTTTCTATATTTTCAAAACTGTTTATTTTCATCTTTATTAAACGGTGTTTTAGCGTCCTAACAACGAAATCTTATATTTCAATGAAAAATTTCACGTGGTTTGAGAATGATAAACATGGCCCTGGGACAAAATTTAACCATCGAAAATTTAATACAGCTCGGGAAAAATCGACCGAATTTGACATGCAACGTTCAGGAAGATGGATCGTTGGCGATTGCAAATAGCACTCAGCTAAATAATAATTCTCAAATATTAGAAACAAAATTGCATTGCTGAACCAGGAAATTATATTGAAATTGTATCAAGTGACATTCAAATTGACCACAATTGACATACATGTAAACCAGGAATCAGCCTGTATTTCAATGGACCACATCGAAGAAGATGCGTCCCAGCCGAATGAACAACTTATTTCGTCAGGTTTGTACTAAAATATAATTTTGTTTCAAAACGTTTAAGTACAATGTTAAACGAGTTACAATGTTAATGTTTTAAAGATACTCTCTTAAATGCGGCAATATTATGGACCCCAGAAAAATCAAAATCCAAACGTTTTAATGTAAATGAAATTGAATGGAAAATAAGACGCAATGCTAATCGCAGAGCGAAGGGACTGCCTTATAAATCGAAACAAAACACGGACGGCGGATGGAAATATGACATAATTAAACCAGTTAAATCTCTAAAGCCTCGATGCAACTGTTCGATGTCAGAAAAAACAACTTTTATTATTAAATGTTTCGAAATTACCGAGGACGATCGTTTAGCAATTTTAAGGAATTTTGGGCTTTGTCTTGGGGTAACTAATACAGATAACAGAAAAGCAAAGGCTCCGATTGCGGACAAATAATGAGAATGGCATTTCGCGGCGATCAAATTCGTTCAAATATTTTGTAAGAAAATCCAATAGTACCCAACATAATAGGACGTGCAAAAATTTGTTTGTTGGTACCCTTGATATGAGCCATAGCACCATTCTAAACTGGATTAATGGCAAAAACGAAGAAGTATGTGAGCCTGTTGTCTCAAATAATGATAAAGTTGAGCTTACTATGTTCCAAGTACGTTCGAAACTTGTAAAAGATTGTTTACGACGTTTCTTCGAATGTATGATGTAGCAAGTTGTATTTAGAACCCGAATGAACTAGTAAAAGCCGGCTCTATCAAGAGTACAGTAATAATTGGTGTTCAAAACACAATATCGCGCCAGCTTCAATAACAGCAGTTTGCAATTTATTTGTGCGACTTAATTTATGTTTATACCACCTTAAATAATTATAAGGACCAATGCGACATTTGCGTGGGCCACAAAACTAAAAATGTTAAATATGATATTTATGAGGAGCACCAAATAAAAAAAATAGCCAGAACTGAAAAAATAAAGGATAAAGACAGCAATATTGAAAATGTGTTCACCATGGACTTACGGTTTTGCTATGTCCGAAAACGAAAGTATCATCCCTCTATTATAAAACCAAGTTAATGGTGTCCAACTTCACAACTTATAACTTGAAAACCAATGACGGGTTTTGTTTTATCTAGCACGAAAGAGAAGGAGGCGTTGGATCAAGTAAATTTTCGACCACTTTATTTTGACCGAGGTACTACCAAATGTAAAACATCCCGAAGACGAAATTATATTTTACAGTGATTTTACAGTTAGATTGAATCAAAATATTAACTCCACGCTTCAAATGCACTTTTGAATATCGCCATGACGTCTCACGTTACACTTGTTCAACAAATTCTTGAAAAAGGCCACACACAAATGGAAGTCGACTCCATGCATTCTGTCATTGAAAAGCAAATGAAACTAGAACAATCTATGTCCCAGCTGATTATGTTGATATCTGTAGGCAAGCTAGACTAAAGCCTTGGCCGTACGCCGTCAAATATTTGGATCACACCTTCTTTAAAAATTTCAGTTCGACTCAATATTATAAATCTATCAAACCAGGAAAAGCCGTTGGGGATGCAACTGTTAATCAGCTTCGATGCATTAAATACAACACAGATAGATGAATCCAACCGAAATTAAATTTTAATGATGAATGGTTTGATTTGCCACAGCGATTAAATCGACAAATTAGACCAATTGATTTTGAAACCCTGTCTGATCTTTACACAGTTCAGTCTCTTAAGAGTACGATGCGTCAAAATTATCATCCGTTCTATGACGAACTTCCTTACGAATAATTAATCTATTATTTACCCAATCTAATATTCTGTGCTGAAATGTGATTTAATTTTTTAAAATATTATTTTTTTTTTACATTACGAGTGAAACTTTGCTAAGACTGAAATATACTAATTTTTATTTATTACTTATTTAACCGTTTAGTTAATTATTTACTAATTATTTTCTTTTGCCATAATTTTTTGTATTTGAGATTATTCTTCGGTTTGTTGGTGTTTTTCAGATTTAAAATAATTGTATTATGATCAGATATAAATACTTGTACATTGCTAAGCTCAATAGTAAACCGTTGGTGATCGGCTTCTACAAAAACATGATCAATACAAGTATTAGAACATGGTCGTGTTAGGCACATACAAATAAGTAATTATCTTTTACCTGAGAATCTTTCATTAGATCAGAATTTATTTCACCAAGCAATATTTTATGTTTTGAAGTATCGGAGTTTAAAAAGTCGTTCAACTCTCTCAAAAATTCTTTAAATCCATAGGAATGCAACCTATAAATCAACACGAAACAGTATTTAATTTTACCTGCACTAATGATAATTTTCAAAACATCGGCGGATGAAAACGTTAACGAAAATACCTGGCCATCCAACGAAGACCTAACAAATGTCGCTACACTACCAGATCTATATTGATCATTACAATTTGCATAGAACATAAAGCCATCCAAATTATAATCTGAAATTTCCGAACTCGAAATCCATGTTTCAGTCAAAAATATGACATCAAAACCCAAATTTTGAGCATTTATATTACTCAAGAATACGACGAAAATTTTCCGCAAGCTTCGAATATTCTATAAAATCAAATTAAAGTTACTACTGTTGTAATTCATTAAATTTGCAGCAAATATTCAAACCATTCTGCTTGGGTAAATATATAGGGTTTTCCAATAGGAATGATATGTTTTTAAGTGTCA
Source organism: Nephrotoma guestfalica (assembly GCA_963691935.1). Classification (NCBI taxonomy): domain Eukaryota; kingdom Metazoa; phylum Arthropoda; class Insecta; order Diptera; family Tipulidae; genus Nephrotoma; species Nephrotoma guestfalica. The sequence goes on along the minus strand of OY829913.1, from coordinate 66,422,613 downwards.
TGATCTGTCATTTTTTATTTCATTGTATTCAGTAATGTTTACAATTTCATCATGGTGAGATATACGCAAGAACAACGTTTACAAATTGCAATTACAAACGATAACGATTTTTTTAAGAAAATCATCTTCTCCGATGAGGCTCACTTTCATCTGAGTGGTGCGGTAAATAAACAAAACTGTCGATTCTGGTGCGAAGAAAATCCACAAATTATTCATGAAAAACCATTACATTCACCTAAATTGACAGTTTGGTGTGGTTTTTGGTCTGGTGAAATCATCGGTCCGTATTTTTTTCGAAATGAAGCTGGTAACACCGTTACTGTCAATGGAGATCGGTATAGATCGATGATAACCAACTTTTTATGCAACAATTGAATTATTGCGAGAAAAGTTTGGATCATATCACTCTTATTGGAAAACCTTATATTATAAATGAATGTTCCATTAACAAAAAGAAATATAATAAATTATACAAAAAATAAAATTTGAATTTGGTATACGCGCTTAATACAGGGTGTCCGCCGGGAAGGTATACTACTTTGTTTGTTTATGATTTTTGATTAAATGAAAGAGAATGGATCTTATATTGATAAATGTTTTATTTAATGTCGGCAATTATGTATGGAATACAATATCAGATAAATCTCCGCCTCTGTTAGAGACATTCTCACACATTTCACGCGGTATTTCATTAATTTCATCACGAATATTTTGTTTGAGTTGCTCAAGCGTTTCTGGTTTGTTTGCATAAGTCTTGCCTTTTAGATATCCCCAAAAAAAGAAGTCCGGAGCAGTCAAATCAATCGACCGTGGAGGTCAATCAACATCACCATTTTTTTAAATAACTTGTTGTGGAAAGACTTCTCGCAGTAATTCCATTGTAATCCTGGCTGTATGCGATGTGGCACCGTCTTGTTGATACCACATGTTAATCAAGCCCAAAGTATGCAGTTGTGGCGTGAAAAAGTTTTCAATCATATCACGATATCGCTCCCCATTCACAGTTACCGTTACGCCGTTTTCATTTTCAAAGAAGTAAGGTCCAATGATTCATCCTGACCAAATTGCAAACCAGACTGTCACTTTTAATGGATGTAAAGGTGACTGATGACTAATGTGAGGGTTTTTCATTGCCAAGAACCAACTATTCTGTTTATTCACATATCCATTTAAATGAAAATGTGCCTCGTCACTTTCTCGTCGTAACTTTCGTAAACTCATCGTCACAGTAATCGATGATTGATTTTGATAAAATGTTGTAACCTCAATGTATGTAACCTCAATACGCACGACATTCTAAACAATGTTAATTGGTAAACCATCTTAATACTATTTATGCTAATATTTACAATTGAATTGGCAAACGATCTTAATACAATAGATCTGGCAATAATAGTTAATAACATTATGTGACAGTCAGAAATTGACAGTCCGAGCATTGTTGTTTTCTTACGTGTCATATCGAAAAAGCGAGTTCAAAAATTCTATGTCATTGAATGAGTGTATACGGTATATTTTCTTGTCGTCATCGGTTTTCTTCATTAGGAGTACGTTGTCCTTGACCTATAAATATTTAAACTTGTATTCTAGTTTTAGGTTCTTGGCTGCAGCGTACAATCTCGATTGCAGTGGTGTTAAATGATGCACAACAAACATTTTTTGTACTGGATGATTTGAAGGCAGCGAAGCGTCTAACTGCGAAGTGCGAATGGTTTTTTTCATGCGATAGTTGTTAAGAAGTGCTAGTTCCAGCTCGACATTTTTAAATTTGACAACAACTAACGACTTTTGCGCATTTGAATTGTGTTTGTTCACTAATTTTACCGAGCGAATTGACGTGATAGCATCCTCAGGTACCGCAACATCAACACACTTGAAAATACTATAAACTAGATTTTTCGCATAAGTAGCATCCTCAGGCACATGAAGTCCGGTAACAACAAGTTCATTCATAATTTTAACTTGCTCGTTTGGATCGATTTTAGCTTCTAATTTGTTGATCCGCACTTCATTCTCCGAGCATGTAGAAGTCAGTGCTTTCAAACTCTCTTTAAGTGTTGCATTTTCAGCAAGCGATAGAGTTAGATAAAAAATCTTGAAATTTTTCAACATTTTTAATTATCAATTTAAGGTCTATTAAGGTGATCATTATGTCAGGCAAACTAATGTTGTCTGATAATAAGCGAGGATCGGCTAACTTTTAGGTATGACACTGATGTACAGAAAAATTTACAAGTTCACAGCCAAACGTAAAACGCGGGAATTGCTAACGAGACACTTTCACATAAGCATTTTAGTGATAAAAATTTATATTGTAGTTTATTACAATGCAAATAAAAACTAATAAGTTTCACTGTTTAACTGATAACTTATTTTTTATTAAATATTGCTCAAATTAAATTATAAATATTTTAACTAACAGTCTGTACACTTTGACATATAAATTACGAATGTAAACAGACTGTAAACATTTAAACAATCATGTTCAACGTCAACGATAAATAGGTTCTGGTCAATGTATTGATATTAGGGTGGTCTCATTTGATAGCTCTGATCTTAAACCAATGAGCCACATATACCGTCTCTCTTATAAAGGCTGTTTTTTTAAGAGGTTGCCGATTTTTTTTTTGAATAAAACACATATAAAATTATGAAATGACCAAAATTTTTTTTTATTTGGTAGATAATTTTTTGGCATTTAACATTTAAACACAATTTCTGGCATATGGCTACCACGACTATTTTTCACAAATGTCATTCTGGAGGTCCAATTTTCCAGCACTTTTTCAAGCATTTGAGGGCGTATGTCAGCCACGTTGAATGGCATGACACGTTGAATATTGGTTTCCAAAGCGTCAATCGATTGAGGTTTATCCACATAAACCAATGACTTCACGTATCCCCACAAAAAGTAATCGAGTGGCGTCAAATCGCACGAACGCGGAGGCCAATTCACCGGACCATTTCTCGAAATAATGTTGTCGTTGAAAGTTTCTTTCAATAAGTCGATTGTTTCACGTGCTGTATGGCAAGTGGCACCATCTTGTTGAAACCACATTTCATTCATATCCATATCTTCAAGATTTGACAACAAAAACTCATTTAACATGGTTCTGTATCGATTTCCATTCACGGTAACGCGTCGTCCTTCCTCATTTTTAAAGAAATATGGACCGATGATCCCACCAGCCCATAGACCGCACCAAACAGTACATTTATCAGGATGCATTGGTAATTCTAGAACGGCGTGTGGATTATCTTTGCTCCAAATGCGACAATTTTGTTTGTTGACGTATCCATTTAACCAAAAATGCGCCTCATCACTGAAGAGAATTTTACGGTAAAAAAATGGATCTTCGTTCAATTGATTTAACGACCAATCACTGAATTCACGGCGCAAACGATGGTCGTGTGGCTTTAATTCTTGCACCAATTGAATTTTGTATGGCACCAAACCCAAATCTTTACGTAAAATTTTCCATAAAGTCGATGGACAAAGTCCAATTTGCTGAGCACGACGACGAATCGATAAATTGTCGTTTTCTTCGACACTGGCCTCAACGACAGCAATATTTTCTTCTGTACGAACTCTTCTCATTCTTGTCGGTGGCTTGGCATCCAAAAGAGTGAATGTAGACCGAAATTTAGTAATTACGTTCTTTATGGTGGTCTCTGACGGACGATTATGTGCACCATAAAATTCACGAAGTGCTCTATAAACATTTTTAATTGAACACTGATTTTGAAAATAAATTTCCACGATTTGAAAACGTTGTTCTGGAGTTAACCTATTCATAATGATTTGCCAAACAATACTGAGTAGAAATGCCACTTTGAGCTGTCAAAACAACTGTCATAAAATAAAACGACATCTATCGGAAAAACAAACCTCCTAAAAAAACACCCGTTACATCTCTGATATTTGCACAATTTTTTATACAGTGAGCAATTTTTAATTTATTTAAACGCTCGTATCATCTTTAAAATCAAGTGGACATTGAACCAACCTTGAACATTTATTTTGATTTGTTGGTGATTGTTACGATGGTTAATTAGCTTATTCGAAATCTATTGCCAAAAATGTTTCAATAGTATAAGGAATTAGTTGTATTCTTGAGTGATTTTTGGTTTTAAAAACGCCATATTTAGGTTTCGTAATAAAATATTTTCGCATTTTATATTAAAATGCAAATGCAACATTCCAAATTTTATATTAATCCCTAGTTTAGTAATTGCGTTATTAACTGTTCATAACAAAATTTTCGAATAAGCCTTATATTGCTTTTGCCAACTGTTTTACTAATACATGTGCATTTTCTGTTAGTTCGCCAAATTTTATGGTTCGCCATGTTTTGTTATTTTTTAATTTTGTCGGAAACTTGTTGAATCTTTCTAATTCCTATAAAATCACCTTTAATCCATTCTTTTATTTTTTCGAAACAGTTTACTGTCATGTTTGCTTATGGGAATCGCAATAAAGTGGTATCTTCACCAACAAAATACCATTCCGATTTAAGAATACATAAATCAGAATTCGGGGCTATTTTCAAATGCCTGTATAATGTGAAAATAATTTCAAAAAGTTTAATAATTATCACTCTCATATTTATAGAAGTCACAGAAAAATCCGAAAGGAATAATAACAAATAAAGTCTTTCTTTTGTTCTTACCATGGCTGCATATACAAATGGTTTAACTTACAAGACGTATTACGCCACGTGATGAAACATCTGCTTCTAATATCAAAATAAACTGTCCCTTAACTGGTTGTTTGAAAACTTTTATGAACAAATAAACTAATTGAAATCACTTAAATGGTGATCACTAAGACCAGTTTTTGCAAATCAAGTCCTGTGATGTTGAAACGAATAGTCAATTTTTATTCGAAAGCGTGTATCCTTGAATTAGAGAAGCACCAGTTATAGAAAATTCCAACTTAAATACCATACAAGAATGTGTTGATTCAATGACATACATATATTGAAAGCATCACATTTGACTTATTATTAAAACTCAAAAGTAAATTTAATGTTCCCGAACGTATCATATCTGTAATTGCCGATAAATTATCTTATTGTACAGAAGTGTTAACGACGCAAGTTGTTAAAATTATTGAACAACATTTTACTGAATTAAAAGATACAACTGGTTTGAAGAATAAACTATTACCTTCAATTCTACCTAAATTCAATTTGATGTCCTGCAACGCACGATCAACTTAAAAAGAAATCAAAACACTTCAACCCAATCTATGGTTAATCAATTTAGGTTAAGAACAAGGAAGATGAAGGAAGGAAAAAAAATTATTGTACACTTCAAGATTACAAGGACGGATTAGTTTATAAAAATAATAGATACTTTTATATTCGCCTGAAGTTTGTCACCTGCCCTTAAAAAAAAACAAAAAATTAGGATTTTTTTAGGACCAATTTCACTATACTGTACAAAATAGTGAAGTTTGTCCTAAATCCTAAAAACATTTAATTGTGGTAGTAGTATAATGTACTAAATTCGGATAAACCGATTAAACCATTGATTCGTTTTTACGTACTAATGTAGATTGAACTTGATATTACCCAATATTCTGGGAAACAAATAGAAAATAGCCCCAAAAATTAAATAAATATTACGGAAATATTTATTATATTTAATAATATTTAGTCCCAGTTTTTCTGGGAATCTCCTCAAATCTCTCCTAAATCTAATATCAAAACACGTTTGTTTTGTTCAAATTGGGGTTTAGGGTGTTTAGGATAGCCAAATTCGCCATGGAGTACTACAAATCGAACGTACAATTTCCTTAATTTTTCCGGGAATCTCCTGTTAACCAGCACGCGAAGTGACATATATGGCGAGATGCTATTAGGTCCTGCCTAATAGGAAAACACGTTTGTTTTGTTCAAATTGGGGGTTTAGGATAATTGAACGTACAATTTTCTTAGTTTTCCCGGGAATCTCCTATTAACCAGCACGCGAAGTGACGCATGTGGTGGGATGCTATGTGAGATGCTATTGGGCCCTATCTAATAGAAAAACACGTTTGTTTTGTTCAAATTGGGGGTTTAGTTCACACGTTCATACATTACCATTACCTAACTTTGCTGTCAAGGAAACCGATGATAAAAACCTGAAAATGTGTTTAGTATTACGCTAAATTTGAGTGAACGAACATAATTAGGGGTAGGTACAATCCAGGACAAATATTACATCAGTAACCTGTTAAATTTCAGTAATCGTTGGAATAAAATAGTTCAATAATTAAGAGTTTAATAACTTAAAACGCCTAAATGTTCTCTTTTTACACATACTGTTGTAAAATATGTTGTTTTTGTAGTTTTAGGATACATTTAGTCAACACTTCATATCGGTTTTAAATATTTGAAATGATATACATCATATGCGGCACTATGGTCGATTAAAAAAACTCAAAGATGATACCAAGTAAAGGCAAATACCGTCTAATAGAAAACAACTCGAGCTGTTCAAAACCGTTACTAAATTAAAATAAATAGTTTTGGAATGGTCAAGAACTGGTCAAGGCAAAAGAATTAGGATATAAATTTCATAAAAATTGAAATATTTTTCAAAATACTTGCTACACGATGGCCGATTCAGAAAAACTGAGAGATGTTACCAAGTGTGGGCATATAAAGGGTGATTTTTTTGTGGTTAGGATTTTCATGCATTAGTATTTGACAGATCACGCGGGATTTCAGACAAGGTGTCAAAGAGAAAGATGCTCAGTATGCTTTGACATTTCATAATGAATAGACTTACTAACGAGCAACGCTTGCAAATAATTGAATTATATTACAAAAATCAGTGTTCGGTTCGAAAAGTGTTTCGCGATTTACGTCCGATTTATGGTCTAATAATCGACCAAGTGAGCAAACAATTAATGCGATTGTGACCAAGTTTCGCACTCAGTTTACTTTATTGGACATTAAACCAACCACACGAATGCGTACAGTGCGTACAGAAGAGAATATTGCGTCTGTTTCTGAGATTGTTGCTGAAGACCGTGAAATGTCGATTCGTCGCCGTTCGCAGCAATTGGGTTTGTGTTATTCGACGACATGGAAGATTTTACGCAAAGATCTTGGTGTAAAACCGTATAAAATACAGCTCCTGCAAGAACTGAAGCTGAACGATCTGCCACAACGTCGAATTTTCAGTGAATGGGCCCTAGAAAAGTTGGCAGAAAATCCGCTTTTTTATCGACAAATTTTGTTCAGCGATGAGGCTCATTTCTGGTTGAATGGCTACGTAAATAAGCAAAATTGCCGCATTTGGAGTGAAGAGCAACCAGAAGCCGTTCAAGAACTGCCCATGCATCCCGAAAAATGCACTGTTTGGTGTGGTTTGTACGCTGGTGGAATCATTGGACCGTATTTTTTCAAAGATGCTGTTGGACGCAACGTTACGGTGAATGGCGATCGCTATCGTTCGATGCTAACAAACTTTTTGTTGCCAAAAATGGAAGAACTGAACTTAGTTGACATGTGGTTTCAACAAGATGGCGCTACATGCCACACAGCTCGCGATTCTATGGCCATTTTGAGGGAAAACTTCGGAGAACAATTCATCTCAAGAAATGGCCCGGTAAGTTGGGCACCAAGATCATGCGATTTGACGCCTTTAGACTATTTTTTGTGGGGCTACGTCAAGTCTAAAGTCTACAGAAATAAGCCAGCAACTATTCCAGTTTTGGAAGACAACATTTCCGAAGAAATTCGGGCTATTCCGGCCGAAATGCTCGAAAAAGTTGCCCAAAATTGGACTTTCCGAATGGACCACCTAAGACGCAGCCGCGGTCAACATTTAAATGAAATTATCTTCAAAAAGTAAATGTCATGGACCAATCTAACGTTTCAAATAAAGAACCGATGAGATTTTGCAAATTTTATGCGTTTTTTTTTAAAAAAAAGTTCTCAAGCTCTTAAAAAATCACCCGTTATTTCCTGAAAGTGAATCCATCCTCCTGTTCAAAACAGTTAACCACGTAAAGATAAAAGATTTGAGGTTGCTTCATGACAACTTATATATCGATAAATTTAATGAATATTCTAATACTCCACCAGACTATTCTTCCACTTTCATTAAATATATGCCCACACTTGGTATCATCTCTGAGTTTTTTTTAATCGACCATAGTGACGCATATGTATATCATTCCAAACATTTAAAGAATTAATTTTTTACTTTTAGACTAGAATTATGATAATTAAATTTGATCCCGGTATTTGCATGAAGTATACATTTTTGACGGTCTTTTTTTAGTAGTTGTGTTATTTACACTTTTAATTGCTACACGTTTTGGAAGTTACACTTTTCGTTAATTTGTGTAGCACAGTTTTCGTTAAAAACTTCACACGGGTGTCAGACAGGATTTTTAAAGATAATTTAAAGTTTATTAACACGTATCTACTCGTAAGTTGTTTTTTCGATGAAAAACATTTAAATTTAATTTTTTTATAAATCAATTTATGTCCAAATTTGATTAAACTGGTTGGGTTCTTGCTACTTTTGCCGAATTGCTGCTGAAAGAATGTTTCAAAATTTGGGGGTCTACAAAATAGCACGTTGGTGTGACATGACAAGTGGGTATTATATTACCAATGTTTAAAGACCTCGAAGTTGAGGTGGTAACAAAGACTCCAAAAATAGAAAATAACCCGCTTCAGAAAGGAATGTGGACCGGCACTGACATATCTATTTGTTACACATTTATCAGTTTTAGCCAGGCGAAACTTTTTGTAAACTCTTTGGTATCGTTTTCCGTAAACTGAGAGGAAAGCAACATTACCAGCGCAATAATTTAAAATTCACATCATGCACCAAAACAAATATTCAATATACGTGATAACATTTGTCCACAAAAATAAAAAATATAATTGAAAATATTCAATCCACCATGTAATTGAAATGTAATGTTAACTTTTCAAATAATATCAATTTACAATACAATTGCCGCGCTGCGGATAATTACATCACGATCAACAGTTTTATTCTATTCGAACGCGCTTCTTTCTTTATTCTCTATATACACTGTAGTCTGTGTAATGTACCTCCAGCTAGTATTACCCGTACACAGATAACAATAAAGAAAATAATTTTTCTAAACCCAAAACAATGGAAAACAATACAAGAAGTAAAGTTTATAGTCACGTGTCAACAATAACTGTATACTGCTAGAAATTGTGCTGCGACATAATATTGCACGTGTTTTAATATCTTAACGACAGCCAGTAAGATTTTATTTTGGTGTTCGGTGCTATTTTGTTATGCTACAAATTGGTATAGAGATTTGACGTCGATCGATTTAGAGATACAAATTAAATTAGTCTGCGCCACATCCAGGTATTATTATTTGGCAGCAGATTTATCCCATATATTTCAATTTTTGTATATAGACGAATTCAGCAGAAACCCAATGATTTTTGCTTGCTGATAAAAATTAACAAAAAACAGCATTTCCTTTATGTAGTCACACAACATTACATACGGGGATGATATATTACATAAAAAATATCCTTTATGTGTTTATACACAGCATTATATTCAATCCTGTATTTATTATAAATAAAACAAACAAAAAAAAGGATTTTCACAAAAGGATTTCTGCTTTTTGTGTTCAAATGAATTCGAAATTATGCCAGCAACAACAAGTATGTATGCCTACAGTATACAGATTGAAATATGATGATAAAATTGCTTTTTGAAAATATGGATAAATACACGACTCGAACGAGTGAGTACACAGCATATACACTCGTATAAAATTTATTTTATGATTTTGTGTATTTTATGAATGAAAAATTATTACAACAATTCTTTTGTATTTCACATAAATTTATTAAAATTTATAGAAAAAAAAAATCGAAATGATTTTTCATAATTGAAAATACAAAAAACCTCGGTTTTTTTTTCTATGCTGGGATATGAATTAAACAATCTGGGATCGCGCTTTTATTTTTAATTGTGTATTGATTTTTATCTTTTTGTCGAGATGAATTTTTCTGTATCCTGGGGTTTGGTTTTCATTGAAAGGTCGAACACCTCAACTGTATTGATTGACATTGGTAACATCAGAGATTTTAAATGTTAAACAAACACAAGTTCCTCGAAGAACATCAGGATCTGCAAACAATAGTCTGGCGGGATGATCCAAAAAAGCCATTGCAGGAGTACAAATTAACAACAGTAACTTATGGCACTGTCTCAGCACCATACCTGGTCATTAGAACATTACATCAGCTGGCAGATCACGAAGCAACTGTATTTCTCAAAGCATTTCGATAATGCCTTGACTGGGGCACATTCGTTAGTCGAAATATTGATCCTGAGAACGAGCTAATTAAATTGATAAAATGTGGAGGTTTCAACCATAGAAAATGGTGAAGTAATTTAAGGCAGGTACTATAAACAATTTCGGAGGAAAATCGAGAATTTATACGAAATTTGAACTAACAGAAGATCAAAATTTAAAAACATTACTGGGATCCTAAAAGAGACGAATTTAGCTTTAAGGTGTCAGCCATTCTTATTTAAATATAGATTCAAAAGCTGTGGGAAGCAAACATTGGTTGGGACGAAAAATTAACTGGTCACCTGGAAGACCGTTGGATACAAGTTCAACAACAGTTACAGCTTGTAAGTAAAATTAAAATTCCTAGGTGGATTAATTCTTATGACAATATAATTGGATTACATGGATTCTATGATGCTTCGGCTGTGGCATACGCTGATGTCATATAGAGAGAGTGATTTTAACATCCGAAGATGCTCCATTAAAAAAAAAATACACCCCGACTGGAGCTATGCGGGGCAGTTTTGTTGCCAAGATTAATGAACAGCGTAAGGCAGTCATTAGAGTCGCCAACATCAATATACGCTTATACGGATTCAGCCATTACTCTTGCATGGATTCAAGGTCCTTCAAACAAATGGCAGGTATTGGTAGGAAATTGTGTAGCTGAAATACACAACAACATTAGTCCAGCCTATTGGTTCCACGTCCAATCAGAAGATAACCCCGCGGCTTCACGAGGCATTAATCCTAAAAAAATCTAACACAATAACCTGTAGTGGTCTGGGCCCAAGTGGCTTCAAACGATGAATCTCCACCATCATCAAAACATCAAATTTTCGGCACTCAGGAAGAAGTGAAGAAAATCATAATCACACGCAACCAGCAGTACGTCAATGTGAAATTTGGGATAAATATTCATTATACACGAAATTGATAAGAATCATTACTTATATAATTTTTTTTATCAAAAATGCCAGATGCAAGGATTCGTCGAAACTTAATAATCAACAACATTCAGAAGACTGAATTTAAGCAACAAAAGTTCTTTGTGGCAATTACATCCATTTGTCGACAAAGTAGGTATTCTACGAGTAGGCGGAAGAATCAGAAACTTGACAGCGTCATTCGATACTAAACATCCAATTACTAGACCGACAAATCATCATTTTACTAAATTAATTATTGAAGAAACACATTCTAAAACGATACATGCAGGATATCAATTACTTTTAAGCCGAATCAGGAGCCAATATTGGATTATAAATGCCAAACAAATAATTCATAAAATAATCAACAAGTGTGTTCGTTGTTACCGGTATAAGACAAAGGAAGCACCTCAGTTAATGGGACAACAGCATCGCATGTTAGACCATCTCGTCCTTTTACACACACGGGAATTGCTTATGCCGGTCCAATCAAACTAAAATCTTCAGTGGACAGCAGTAAAAAATTCCGCAGACAACAAAGGCAGTACTTTTAGCAGTTGTTAGTGATTTAACAACAAATGTCTTCAGAGCTGCCTTCAAACGATTTATTTCCCGTCGTGCAGCCACGTCTACAGCGATTCCGGTACAACATTTAAAGACGCAGATAAACATTTGAAGACTGCCAGAAAGGAGTTCAACAAAACCTATATCTCAGAAATAATTAATATTTTATCAAATGAAGGTATAAATTGACATTTCAATGCCTCGGCAAGTCCCCACTTCGGTGGGTAGTAAGTATTATGGTAAGCAGCCGTAAAATCAGCTAAACACCAGTTAAAAAGAGTTTTAGGTGAAACCGTATTGAGATACGAAGAAATGTCAACAGTGTTAAGCCAAATAGAAGCATATTTGATCAAGATATTAGTTTAAGTAGTCTGGACCTCAAGCAATCGTTGGAAGTTAACTCAGATGCTGGTACAAGATTTTTGGAGAATATGGTCGTCTGAATATTTAACATCATTACAACATCGTCATAATCAAAGAACCGAATGTACCGCCATCTTAGCGGGCTCTAGGCAAAGTTAAGTAACTACATGTGGGTACAGACGGCAAGGTCCGTGTGGTTACGGTTCGTTGCAAGGGAAATAACTTCCTAAAAAGACCAATCCAAAAAATTTGCATTTTGTCCATAGACGACAATCTCAAGGTTGACAAACCTACCAGCACTGAACTCCAACCAAATAGACAACCAGAAAAGCTAAATACCAATCTTAGAAGATCGCCAAGGTTCGTTAAGGGACCTCTGACCATATTGACAATCTACCTAATGTGCATAGGAATGGTGACTGCGTTCCGAACACCTCAAACCAGTCAAATATAATCGGTTCCTTATAACACCAGCCACAAAATATTAATGAAGCAATCATCAACCATTGGTTGACGATTGACGATTGCTTCACTAATATTTCATGACCAAACATTATTTGAGCCGGATTCCACACGTCAATTAGTATCTTAAATAATTCTGTCTTACCAGCAATAAACATCACTGATCAACTGTTAGAAGTTCAACATTCCAATTCATTGCGAATATTCCAAGCTCTTGGATTAAAAAGAGATGATACCCTGGAGTGGAATGACATACAGGTAGCCAACAACCAACTAAGGGCAAAGGAGTTATTGCCATCTACTCAAGTTGTTACTAATTCAAAGTTGTAGTTATTTTGAGCTAGGGAAATAAGATCTGAGTAAAATTTCGAAAAAATATCGACTTGAGGTACCCCAATTGGTCTGGTCAATTTCCATAATTATAATGAAAAAGTTCTTAAATAGAAATCCAGGATTCGCATCCTGGAAATTTTGGCTCATAGCCACCTACATATTGCAATCGATGAAAGCAGTTCTATTTCGAAAGCCACATTAATCCGCCGTTTACATTAATCCAAAATTCTGTGGAGCGAATCCTGAAGAATTTGGAATAGAGCCACTTTAATAGTGCAATGCATTAAATCTATCCAACTTCGTAGAAATACGCCTCATATCTATGCGGACTTCAAAGTGCCCCATTTTGGCCCATTTAATTTTTATATCGAGTAAATCCTGGAAATTTTGACATATAGATGGATTAAAGCTATCTTAATTTTCACAAATACGCCACATGTCTATATGTGGATCGTCATAGTTAAGTATTTGGGCCCATACATTTTATCGAAATTAGGACGGAAACTCACGGTCAATGGAAATTCTGTGACGCAAATTCTCGAGATTTTGGCACATAGCCACTTTCATAGTGCAATAGATTAAAGCTGTCTAACTTCTCAAAAATACGACAAATGTCTGAACCCTAGAACGCAAGATGATCCGCATAGACATGTGGTAAGTTTGTCGAAATTGAATAATTTTCTTCTATTGCACTATGTAGGTGGCTATGTGTCAAAATCGCCAGGATTCGCTCCATGGAATTTTCATTTGCAGACTTTTTCGTCCTAATTATGATATGTGGCGTATTTTTGTGTAGTTCGACAGCTTTAGAAACTGCATTTTGTAGGTGGCTTTATGTACCAAATTCTGATTCGCTCCAAATAATTTCCCTTTTCGAACTTGTCCGTTAGAATTCTGAAAAATAAACTAACGCAAATAGAACACGCTCACGATTCGAAATATTGCACTATGGCCTAGATGGAGACCCTGACGATCCACATAGACAAGTGGCGCATTTTTGTGACGTTGGACTGCTTTGATCTATTACACTTTGTAACGGGTGATTTTTTAAGAGCTTGAGAACTTTTTTTTTAAAAAAAACGCATAAAATTTGCAAAATCTCATCGGTTCTTTATTTGAAACGTTAGATTGGTCCATGACATTTACTTTTTGAAGATAATTTCATTTAAATGTTGACCGCAGCTGCGTCTTAGGTGGTCCATTCGGAAAGTCCAATTTTGGGCAACTTTTTCGAGCATTTCGGCCGGAATAGCCCGAATTTCTTCGGAAATGTTGTCTTCCAAAACTGGAATAGTTGCTGGCTTATTTCTGTAGACTTTAGACTTGACGTAGCCCCACAAAAAATAGTCTAAAGGCGTCAAATCGCATGATCTTGGTGCCCAACTTACCGGGCCATTTCTTGAGATGAATTGTTCTCCGAAGTTTTCCCTCAAAATGGCCATAGAATCGCGAGCTGTGTGGCATGTAGCGCCATCTTGTTGAAACCACATGTCAACTAAGTTCAGTTCTTCCATTTTTGGCAACAAAAAGTTTGTTAGCATCGAACGATAGCGATCGCCATTCACCGTAACGTTGCGTCCAACAGCATCTTTGAAAAAATACGGTCCAATGATTCCACCAGCGTACAAACCACACCAAACAGTGCATTTTTCGGGATGCATGGGCAGTTCTTGAACGGCTTCTGGTTGCTCTTCACTCCAAATGCGGCAATTTTGCTTATTTACGTAGCCATTCAACCAGAAATGAGCCTCATCGCTGAACAAAATTTGTCGATAAAAAAGCGGATTTTCTGCCAACTTTTCTAGGGCCCATTCACTGAAAATTCGACGTTGTGGCAGATCGTTCGGCTTCAGTTCTTGCAGGAGCTGTATTTTATACGGTTTTACACCAAGATCTTTGCGTAAAATCTTCCATGTCGTCGAAAACACAAACCCAATTGCTGCGAACGGCGACGAATCGACATTTCACGGTCTTCAGCAACACTCTCAGAAACAGACGCAATATTCTCTTCTGTACGCACTGTACGCATTCGTGTGGTTGGTTTAATGTCCAATAAAGTAAACTGAGTGCGAAACTTGGTCACAATCGCATTAATTGTTTGCTCACTTGGTCGATTATGTAGACCATAAATCGGACGTAAATCGCGAAACACTTTTCGAACCGAACACTGATTTTTGTAATATAATTCAATTATTTGCAAGCGTTGCTCGTTAGTAAGTCTATTCATTATGAAATGTCAAAGCATACTGAGCATCTTTCTCTTTGACACCTTGTCTGAAATCCCGCGTGATCTGTCAAATACTAATGCATGAAAATCCTAACCACAAAAAAATCACCCTTTATGTGCCATAACTCCCAGGATTTGCTCCAAATGAACGGGCTAAAATGGCGCTCCCAGACGATCTGCATATATATTTAGCGTATTTTTTCGAAGTTGAACAGTGTTAAGCCAATGCACTATGTGATAAAAAAGCTGTATGTCGGGTATTGGCTATGCGCCGAAATCTCCAGGATTCGCTCCACCGAACTTCAATTTGCGGACTTTTTTTTCTAATTATAATAAAATGAACGAGCCAAAATGGGGATGAATGATGAAGAACGATGAAATGAACGAGCCAAATATTGCACTATGTATGTGGTTGTGTATCAAAATCTTCAGGATTCGGTCCACAGAATTTCCATTTGCGGACTTTTTCGTTATAATTTTGATAAAATGAACGGGCCAACATTGGGCACCTCGACAATCCGCCTAAATAGTTGGCGTATTCTTACGAAGTGGCTAGGTGTCAAATTCTCCAGGGTTCATTCAACAAAATTTAAATTTGCAGACTTTTCTGTTAAATGAAATGATCGAGCCAAGGTGGAGCACCCTGATAATCCTCGAACACATCTTGTTTATTTTTCGAAATTGGACAGCTCTAACCTATTGCACTGTGTAGGTGGTTTTGTCGCAAAATCGCGATTATTTCATTAATTTTATTTTTACTTATCTGGAACCATCTTACTTAGGGTATTTTTGCGGAATGCGTGAATATTTGGTGTTAATCATATGTCGAGCAAGTCAACCAATCATCGTGTAATGAATAATTTTGAAAATTTGCATACACTATGAGATAAAATAATGATAATTAAGGGTGGCAATTAAGCTGGCGTACACCAGAAAAGATTGATGCAATGTGGTAGAGTGAAGCAGAATATCTTATCGACACCGTGCAAAATAATTGGGTATGTCGCCATCATGTTGGTTAAAAATTCTCAAAGAAGATTTGTATTTTAATCCGTATAAAATCTAGTTGACACCAGAGTTGCAGGAAAATTACCATGAACGGCGTTAGATTAGAATACTCGAGTTTCACAGGTATAGACAATCACCATTTTTGGCTAAACATCATTATGAGCGACGTAGCACATTTCGACTTGATTGGCTTTGTTTATAATAAAAGGTCCCCTTACTTGATCCATCCCGATTTCTTTCTTTAGGGGTACTTGAATTGAAAGGAGTACCAATAAACCAACACAACCTCGATGTTTAAGGACAACATTACAAACCAATTCCAAAAAATTTGGAAATTTAGGAAATCAGAAATTTAAAAATATTAAAATTTGTAAATTTAAAAATTTTTGAAATTTAATTTTTATAAAACATATTTAGAAATTAGAATGATTAAAAAAAAATAATTGAGAAATTTAGGTACATATTTAGAAATTTGGGAATTTAGAAATTTGAAATATTTGAAAATTTAGAAATTGGGAAATTGAAAAATTTAGAAAATTTATAATAACGAAATTTGGTAAATTAAAAATTTAGAAATTAATAAATTAAAAAATGTAGAAATACAGTAATTTTAATCTTTAGAAATTTATCAATTAAGAAAATTAAAAAAAATTAGAAATTAAGAATATTAAAAATTTAGAAATTTACAAATTTCAAAATTTCAAATATAAATTAAAAAATTAAGAAATTTGTAATTTTGAAAAAAAACAATTAAAAAATTTGAAAATTTAAAAATGTATTTATTTTTGAAATCTAGTATTTAATTGATTTAGAAATTTAAAAAGTTAGAAATTTAGAAATATACAAATAATTAAATTTACAAAGATAAAAAAGTTAGAAATTTAAAAGTTAGAAACTTAGAAATTTTGAATTTTTGAAATTTTGAATTTAAAAAAGTGATTAATTAAGAAATTTGGAAATTTAGGAAATCAGAATTTTGGAAATTTAAGAAACTAGAAATAAACATTTAAAATTTAGAAATTTGGATTTTTAAATACTTAGATATCAAAACCCTTAAGAATTAAAAAATTTTAAAATTCAAAAATTGAAAAATTTTGAAATTGAAAAATTTGAAAATTAAACAATTTAGAATTACAGATATCACAAAGTTTAGACATTTTAAATTAGAAATTCTAGATTTAGTAAAATCACAATAAGGAAATCAAAATAGATCATTTAGAATTTAATAACTTAGAATTTTAAAATTTTGAAAATTAAAAATCTTAAAAATTTAGAGATTTTAGAGAAACTTAGAAACCTAAAATTTAAAATGAAAATTAAAAAACTAAGAAATTTAGAAACTAAATATTTAGAAAATAAGAAATTAAGAATTTTGGAAGTTTAGGAGGTTACAAATTACAAATTTTTTAGATTTTGTAATTTTGAAATTTGAAAATTTTGAAATTAAGATTTTTAAACATTTAGAAATTTAGAACTATAAAAATTTCTAAAATTTTAGAAATTTTGAAAATTCAAAATATAAATTTTGAAATTTTTGAAATTTAAAAATTCTGATATTTAAAAATTCTGATATTTAAAAATTTACAAAAACGGATTTAGAAATTTAAATATTAATTAATAGATATTTAAATATTTAGAAGTTTAAAAATTTAGAATTTTAAAAATTTAGAATTTTTTAAATTATGATATTAAATTACTTAGAGATTTAAAAACTAGATCTTTGACATTTTAAATTTATAAATTTATAAATTTAAAATTTTTGAAATTTAGAAATTAAGAAATGTTATATTTACAAACAAGATTTTAGAAATTAAAAAATTTAAAAATTTAGAACCTTTTAAATTTAGATACTTAGGAATTTGGTAAAATTAAAATTCAGAATTTTATAAATTTGGAAATTTTAAAATATAGAAATTAGGAATTTTGAAATTTAAAAATTTAGAAATTAGGAATTTTTAAATCTAGAAATTTCGAATTTTAGTAATTAAAAAATTGTAAATGTAGATATCTAGAAATTCAGAAATTTAGAAATTTAGGAATTTAAAAATTCAGAAATTTAGAAATTGCAAAACTTTGAAATTAGGACATTTAGAAATTTAGATATTTGAAATTTAGAATTTAGAAATTTAGCAACTTAGAAATGTAGAAATGCAATAAAAATTTCGAAAGATAAAAATTTACAAATTTTGATATTTTGAAATTAGAACATTTAGAATTTTTTATCTTACAAAAATTCAGAAAATTAGAAATTTAGAAATGCAATAGAAATATAGAAATTTAGCAATTTAAAAATTTAGAAATTAAGAAATATAGTAATTTTGAAATAAAGACATTTAGATATTTAGTAATTTAGAATTTTATAAAGTTTGAAATTTAGAAATTTAGACATTTTGAAATTCAGATTTAGAAATATTGAAATTTAGAAACCAACACCAACCTCGAATTATTAGGAGAACATTACAAACCAATTCACTGAACTAACGTACCTGAAGCCTGCGAAAATTTTATGAAAAAGTGCTTAAAAGCACTCGCCTTTGTGCCACGACCAGAGGCGTCCATTTGACCGACATTATATTCCATACATAATGTTAAAGACGTTTTGATCAATCAATAAAATATGAACTTTAAAACTGCATTTCATTTAAAATTTATTGAAATGAACATTGACGTGGAACATGAAAAGCACTGTCTTCTCCCCTCAAATGAGCTCTCAAATCTAAATGTAAACATCGTTACATATAAACAAAACTAAACAAACGATTTATAAATTTATTCAAGAATTTCTACTTTACCGTAACAATTTTGCACCAAATGGAATATTTTATTTACCTGTAATGAGAAAAAAATAAAAATGCATAAATATTTGGACAAATTATTATTTTTATGGTTAGAATAATCTGCATATGAGAGGTTTGTGCTTGAATATTCGTGAGCACCAGAATTGGACATAGCATATCCCACACTTCAAGGTTGCTAAATAAAAACCATAAATTATATGGAGAGGAACAAATAGTGCCTAAAATATGCTGTACGCAAATAAAATGTATATGCAACATAATTACAAATAATAATTATTGTTTTCAAAATATGTCAAAATTTCTAATTAAATTGTTAGAAATGGAAATAATTATTTTTACGTATACATGGTTTACAATACGATACGTTAAATAATAATTTATTATTTTACGTTCACATACACACATGTAGAAAAAATTTAATTACTTTCGGAAAAAACAACATGTTTTAGCATAAATTTGCCTGGCACACACGAAATCATAACAATGTACACGTACACAACACAGAACACTTTAAATATCATAAATTTTGTTACCTATAGCCAGGTATATGACATATTTAAATTATGTAAGTCTAAAGATCTTTTCATGTTTTGTGTCAACATAAATTTCAAAAGTTTATGCAATCTCGCATAATATACATTGTATTATGTTATATGCATAAAATTGACATGTTATAAACGATATAACATGCAAACGGTTTGGATAATCTGTATTGTGCTAAATCAAAGTTAAATTTTGTGATGATGTACCCGCATCTTTGTATTTTATAAACATCAAAGCTAATTTCACCGCCAATTTAAATCTATATGGTTCACATGGCAATGCGCTGTGATGCGATGACAACAAAATTAGCTGTACAGTGTCCCAAAAATAACTAAAAGCCGTGTCGCTTCTAATTTAGACAATTAAACGAGAAATTCAAAAATTATAAATTGGACATTTGGTTCGTATGATACCCGTCCGTCCGTCGTTGATTATCATCAGAATGTCACACTCAAGTTAGACATATTTTATATACAAAGTTTTGTTGTAGGTGGGAACATTTTTTTTTATTTATATGTCTTATTAAAACCTGAAAATTAATAATCAATGATTCGATCGTGTCGCTGGTCTAGTTTACGAGTACGTACGTATACACAAAAATATTTTAACCTTTTGAAAACTGGAAACGACGAAAAATGCGTATATTAAAATATACACGGGGACGCCTTTTAATGACATTAATCGAATTTAATAAATGTGCTGTGCCCTAGTAGATAATTAAAAATGAATGCGCGAGTCATGAACATGTGTTACATTTCTTACCAGTCGAGTCAAATTTTAAATATTTTAACAGCGACGGTATTGAATATTGTGACATGGTGGATATATCGCGCGCATTACAATGATTGCTGGTTGGTATATCTTTTGACATAATCTCTCTGTATTCTTGACATGGTTCTTCATTTATTTTGTATTTAATTGGTACACAATATTTTTTGTGTTTTTGATCTGCAGCGCATCGGATTAATGTGGAACATAGATTTTTCCCCGGAAGCATCAATCAAATTAATATTCTATACGATGAGTTTCAACATATTTCGTATGTTTTATGTATTTTTAGTTAAGTCGTTAATACAAGCCATTTGGCCAATTATTAATTTGTTATAAACCGATACCAATTATATAGTGTCGACATTGTCAAAGGTTACAGTTTATGTTTGTGATGAACTGAGGTCGATAAAATACATTAATATTGATTCAAATTTCATTATTTATCCAATATTTAATTTATTCGACCTCGCAGTTTGAAAACTTTTACAGTGAAAGTACAATTTATTGACTCATTTTAATGCGACGATCATCAGTTCACCATCTCGAAAAATTGCAATTGTTAACATATTCAATCAGAAAGATTTGGTAACTAAATTTTACACATCATTAAAGATTAGCTCAACAATTGAGTTGATGACGATTAATTTCACGAAGGGGCGATTTAGTTAGCTACCAAGAACACCGTTAGATGATTTTTGTGAGTCTATGTGAAACAGAAGATTTATAACGCACAATTAATACAAGGTCTCAAAACCAATAACGAACGCGTCCTTCGTAAGATAGAGCCTCAACAATGTAAAAATGGAATCGAAAATTGCATTCTAACAAATTTTGTGTTTAATTTCAAATTCAAAAATAGTCCCGTTATTTGAAAGCTCTTTCCTAAATAAATACAAAAATTTCATCAACTTCGTAAATTTTACATATTTCATAAATTTTATAAACGTCCATATATTATGAAACGTATGCTCTTCGTATCTGCAACCTCTGTAGAAACGATGATGAGGACTAAGAATCTTGAGAAAGTAGTAGACTAAACACTAACCCTGAACCTTGATTTTGAATGGAGCCAAACTACCATTAAATGTAGATACGTTTTTGCATCAGATCATATTGTGACCGACATAAATATTGCGCGATACCAAAACTGATTTTACATGGTTGAGGATATCTGTGTGTTTGGCAGAAATATTCAACATAAATTTAAAAATGTTATTTGGTTTTGGGCTGCTCTAGGTGAAGGCGCAATTTGAATTAGAATTGGGTTCAGGAAATGTAGCGTGAGATGAAGTTTATTAGCTAATATAAAAATCATTGTGAGATATGTTAGGTAACAAAAAATCATTGGCAATGTAGCTCAGAGGAAAAGTTGAACCTAATGACGTATTAATATAACATTTGTCTGAACGAAACTAAGATTCAACTTAGAAAAATTTACTTATAGCCTGTCCAGGTAAAGTCCATTTATAAGAAATATAAAACACAAAAAATTTGGAAATTTAACAAATTTGGAAATTTAGAAATTCTGAAATTAAGAAATTTTGAATATTTGAAATTTAAAAATTAGGAAATAAAAAAAACTAGAAATTAAAAAATTTAGCAAAAGAAATTAAGAATCTAGAAATTTAGAAAATTAAAATGTAAAAAATTTAGAAATTTACAATAAAAATTAAAAAAGTAAAGAAATTCAAACTTGTTAAAAAAAATAGCAAATCAGAAATTTAGAAATTTAAGAAATCAGAAATTTGGAAATTTAGAAAATTAGAAATTTAGAAATATTAAAATTTAGACATTAAATAATCTTAATTTTTAAGATATATAGAAAATTAGAAATTTTTGAAATCAGTTATTAAAATATTTAGAAATTAGAAAGTTAAAAATATTTTTAAATTGTGAAATTTGAAAATTTGAAATATTTCAAAATTTAGAAATTAGGAATTTTCATTTTGAAATTTTCTAATTGAGAAATTTAGTAAATTAAAAATTAAGAAATTAAAAAATTTAGAGAAACATTAATTTTAGTATTTAAAAATTTATCTTATTTAACTTAAAGTTTTTAAAAATTAGAAATTAAGAATATTAAAAATTTTGAAATTTAAAAATTTTGAAATTTGTAATTTGGAAATTAAAAAATTTGAAAATTTAGATGTTTAAATGTCTAGGAATTTTAAAATTAAGAAATTTTTGAAATTTAGTATTTGAATGATTTACAAATTTAAAACTTAGAAATTTAGAAATATTAAAATTTAGACATTTAAAAATTTAGATATTTATAAATTTTTGAAATCAGTTATTAAAATATTTAGAAATTAGAAAGTTTAGATATTTTTAAATTGTGAAATTTGAAAATTTGAAATATTTCAAAATTTAGAAATTAGGAATTTTCATTTTGAAATTTTCTAATTGAGAAATTTAGTAAATTAAAAATTAAGAAATTAAAAAATTTAGAGAAACATTAATTTTAGTATTTAAAAATTTATCTTATTTAACTTAAAGTTTTTAAAAATTAGAAATTAAGAATATTAAAAATTTTGAAATTTAAAAATTTTGAAATTTGTAATTTGGAAATTAAACAATTTGAAAATTTAGATGTTTAAATGTCTAGGAATTTTAAAATTAAGAAATTTTTGAAATTTAGTATTTGAATGATTTACAAATTTAAAACTTAGAAATTTAGAAATATACATATTATTGAATTTTGAATTTAAAAAAAATATTAGTTAAGAAATTTGGAGATTTAGGAAATCAAAAACTTGGAACTTTAGGAAAATAGAAATTTAAAAATTTTGATTTTTTTTTGATAGACATTTGGAAATTTTGATTTTAAATACTTAGAAACTTTTAAAATTTAATTATACAAATATTTAGGAATTGAAAATTTTAGAAATTTATAAATTTTGAAATTGATAAATTAAAAAATTTAGAATTTTAGAAATCATGAAATTTAGATATTTTCTAATTGGACGTTCTAGATTTAGTAAAATCAAAATTAAGAAATCCAAAAAATTTAGAAATTCAGTTTAGAAATTTAAGAATTTAGCAAATTAAAATTTTAAAATTTTAGAAATTAGTAATCTTAAAAATTTAGAAATTGAAAAACTTTGAAATTTACAATGAAAATTAAAAAACTAAGAAATTTAGAAACTTAAATATTTATAAAATAAAAAATTAGGCAATTTGGAAATTTAGTAGAATAGAAATTACAAATTTTTATGATTTTTAAAATTTTAAATTCCTAAATATTTTTATATCTAAATTTTAAAAGTTTCTAAGTATTTAAAATCAGAATTTCTAAATTTCCAATATTTTATATTTCTAAATTTCTAAATGTTTAAAAATCTTAATTTCTAAATTTTCAAACTTCAAAATTATTTGAAATTTGAAAATTTAGAAATCACGATTTTTAATCATTTAGAAATTTAGAAATATAAAAATTTGGAAATTTAGAAATTTTGATTTTAAATACTTAGAAACTTTTAAAATTAAGATATAAAAATTTTTAGGAATTTAAAATTTTAAATATTTGGAAATTTATAAATTTGGGAATTTAAAAATTTTGAAATTGAAAAGTTTTGAAATTAAAAAAATTAGAATTTCAGAAATCATGAAATCTAGATATTTTTTAATTGGACGTTGTAGATTTAGTAAAATCAAAATTAATAAATCAAAAAATTTAGAAATACAGTAATATTAATATTTAGAAATTTAGGAATTTAGCAACTTACAATTTTTAAATTTTAGAAAATATTAATCTTAAAAATTTAGAAACTTAGAAATCTAAAATTTAAAATGAAAATTAAAAAACTAAGAAATTTAGCCACTACTCCATTTGGAAATTTAGGAGAATAGGAAACACAAATGATTTTGTAATTTTGAAATTAGAAAATTTAGAAATTAAGATGTTCAAAAATTAAGATGTTCAAAAATTTAGAAATATGAATTTCTAAAATAATTAAAAATTTGAAATTTGAAAATTTAACTTTAGAAATTCAGAAATTCAGAAATTTAGAAATTTAAAAATTTAATATTTAAAAATTTACAAAAAAGAATTTTAGTTATTTAGATATTTAAATATTTAGAAATATAAAATTGTAGAATTATGTAAATTTAGATAATGAATTATTTAGAAATTTAAAAATTTAGATCTTTGAAAATTGAAATTTAGAAATTTAAAATTTACAAAAGTGGGTTTAGAAATTAAGGAATTTTAATATTTAAATATTAGAAATTTAGGAATTTGGAAATATAAAAATTTAGAATTGCATGAATTTAGAGATTTTGAAATTTAGAAGTTTAACTATTTAAATATTAGGAATATAGAAATTAGGAATTCAGAAATTTAGAAATTTAAAAATTCAAAAATTTAAAAATAAGTTAAAATCTAGAAATTGAGGAATTTATAAACTTTAAAACTTTGAAGTTTAAAAAGATGAGAATTAAGAAATTAGAAAATTAGAAGTTTTGGAATTAAAAAATTTAAAAGTATAGAAATTTAGGGTTTAAATAATTTAGTTAGTTTGAAATTTTACTAGATCATTTCAAATCTTTCAGAGTTTAAAAGTATTTGAGTTTTAGGTTTAAGATATTATTTTCTTCGATTCTGTAACTGATCTTTTAAATATTAGCGAAATTTGGTAGTATGAAATAGAACAAGAAATGTCCGCCCGAAATAACGAGGCCAAATAAAAGTAAAAATGTTTTTAAACCAAAATATCAGTTTTCTTTCCATTTAGATTATTTTCTGATGTAATACGACTTTATTGAAAATTAACATTTGTTCAGAAAAATAACCGTGAGTCATTTATGCAACATCCTGTTTTCAGACTGTTTGAGAACCTTTGAAAAAGGGAAATCAAATTTATACTGCTTTGTTACCAGGATATCTAATTGTCCCTTGCATTTATGCTAGTAAAATAGGACTCAAAAGCTTATTTCCAAATCTGGCCAATTCGGATAACTGACTGAATGTGAACTTATATAACTCATCCAAAACGATTACAGTTGGTTTGTTATTTTGATTTATTTTAGAGTCAAAGAAGGATTCAAGGAACAATGAATAGAACATTTAGTCTGTCTTGCATTTTATGATTTAAATGAAACAAACATTGTTTGTGCATATTTGATAGAAACTGTGTGCTACACCTGCTTTTTTGGTAGAATCACGGTAGTATGATGGATCAATATACGCGTCCACTGGTAAATTCAACAGTTCCCCGATCTCTTTACACTCATTCCTAGAGACATAATCCACCGCGTGGGATTTGTATATTATTTTTACGACGACATTATTTTCGGCGGCCTTTTTACCGTGTTGTTACGTGAGGGGTAAATTTCCCCATTAGCAACAAAACATTTTCGTTTGGGATTAAACTTGATATTATAGATTAATATGTGATTTATAGATCTTAAACGTTTCAAGATGTGTTACATAGTTGCCCGTTTAGCAATTTTACCCAGTTTATACATATGTTATTTTCATGGTGGCCGAGTTCTAAAATTTGTCACAAACCCCTCAAGAGTTTTGACTTCAGGTCGGATTAAATATGTAATTAGTTAATTATAGCGGTTGTGAGTTATATAGGCAACAACAACAATATGAACAATCAAATCGGCGCCGAAAATCTCCCCAAAAATACAACAAATAAAATTTCCGGTTTTATGAATGACTCCACATAAACACAACAAATTCCCAACTATAATCGCGTTTCCCATTTCACTCTTAAGCTTACTGTTATAATAAAGCGGCAATTAATAATACTTTAAAAATTTATCTTTTACTTCCCATCCATTCGCTCATTTATCATCAATTGGGAAAACATTACCAACAACAAAATTACAACACAAAAACATAAAATTTCAAAATAATCTCGCCATTATAATAAAAAATACTTAAAGACATTTGTTGTTCTGTTACACTAAAATCGAGACTCACGACGAAATTAGGGTTATTGCCAAAAAAGTGTATGTATTTACGGCAACAATGGTAATAATGAAAAATGACTCACATTTTATCTAAAAATAACTCAAAGTATTAAGTTTTTTTTTTGTTAATAAATAGAAAATAAATAAATAAATAAATAAAAATAAATAAATACGATAATTTATTATATCGCGCTCGCGTTATTTGGTTGTAAGTTTAGTTCAAATAGACACACAATATATCTACCGTGTACCGTGGCCATGACAGTGAATACAAAACGTAAAAAATTTAATAATTTATGAAGACATTAATAAAATCATAAAAATATATTACAAAGGAGTGGAATAAATAAAATGTAAATTCCCGTCTTCGTCCTCCGCGACCAAGCGAGGGGTAATAATTTTCTATTTGATTATTATTATAAAAGGATTAAAAATATTTTTTTAATGGCGGGCCCTAACATTAAAAATGTACCTATCCGGCGGTTACCTAGGATTCATAAAATTTATATGACTTCGGTTTCATATGTGTTATATAGCACATATGATAATTTTATTAGTAAAAAATGTTTTTAGTAACGCACCTCTTTTCAGAATCGAATACACACAGCACAACAAAAACATTATCTGTCTGTCGTTAGTATAAAAAATACATTTTCAACTTTCAATTTCCCACCTACATACACACATACATATATTCATACGATAAAACTGTGAGTACGATTCGTTGTTTCACTATGACAAAAGTTACTATTACGACTTTCTGCTGTTCATATAAAAATTGTTAGCCACAGTCGTACAGGAATAATTCACATTTTGGGATGACAGTTTTATTGCAAACCAGCAGAATATGTATTCAGAAATCGTTATTTGTTTTGCAGAAGGCACAATATACTAAAGCTGTCAATTTAACGATATTCTTTGAATAATCATAAATTATTTCAATGCGTTGAGTTTTTGCTGGATTTGTGCTGATTCAGCAATATTGATGTGAAGAGCAGTAGGTCGTTGGATTACGAATAGTTTTAGATCAGTATAAATCACTCGGAAATTTTAAATATAGTGGCAAAGTTTAGTTCAATTTTTGTTGCAAAATTTTTACTGTTGTCACAGTATTCACTGGAGGTTTGGAAAACTAATTTGTAAAACTAATCTTTAGTACTTTGATGTAAGATATTTACTTCGTTTTTATCTTACAAACTTACTTGTTTGAACATTTATGAGAATTCGTGTGCATTAAAATTTGTCTTATATCTTGACTCGGCCAATTTTGATCATAGAAAGATAGTAGAACAGATGTTAAATTAATATTTGTGATAATAATCGAAAAATGCGATTTGAAAGCCACTTCTGCGCGATTCATAGAGGCCGAACTAAAGAATTGCACTCAATGATATTCTTTCTCAAATAACGAAAATATCCGATTTCGATCATATTGATAAGATGTTTTTCAAGCAGATGTTGTTTCCATCAAATACTAATTTAGAATCACTTCGATCTACGTGACCTTGATAAGGTTGATTTAAAAAAAATCAAATTTAAGAACTTTTACTCATAGTAGCTGATATTTCTAACAACATTCTCAGACATTTTTGAATAAATGGAACTAAAGAATTCCAGATACTCAAGAATTTTGTTTTACATTCAATCATATCTTCTTGAAAATTTCCGGTCGTGTCGATTAGTAAGAACGTGCGCCTATGCGTAATTCGGATTTATCGACATGTTGGTGTCGAAAATAGCGTCGATAATTCATTTTGGCTTAGATAATGTCAACAATTCGTCAAGTATGTAGAATATTCGTAGATTATTGCAGTTTTGTTGTATTGCCCATTGTTTTTCAAGAGGTTGCCATCTCACATTGTTCCAGTTCAAAATGCGAATTTTCAATATTGTGAAATTTATAATTCATTTTCAGAGTTTTGATTTGCAATGCCTTATGTTTTTTCATTAACAAGCTCTTGCGCCACATACTACATGCATTACTGAACAAATGGGAAACTTATTCTCTTGCCCGACAAATTTAATTTGTTTACCACCTTTTAGGTGTCAACATTTTAGGGTTGCCCAACGTACGTATTTAATACGTGTAGCAGGTATTTCTTATAATCAAATTTTTGATGGCGTATTTTCTAGAATTGGTGAACACATGAAAAAATGTATGTACTACTGTGGGCAAAAAGTAGTAAGACTTTTTAATTTAAATTTCGCGCGGAAAACCATTCGTCGAAATATTTTTTTTTGTATGTTGGTATGACCGTCAGTGACATCTGTGCCAAACGTCACATCAAAATAATCATTAGTGTTTAGTATACGCTTGTCTTTCTGAAGTACAAAAAGTGCATTCGGCGATTTTTACAATGAGTGAAATTATTAAACAAAGAAGTTCCATTAAATTTTGTGCGCGAAATCAATTTGTGGTGCCGAACCTTTCAGAAAGTTGCAAAAGGCCTTCGGTGATAATTGTATGTCGCGCGCAAGTGTTTTTGATTGGTACAAATTGTTCAAAGAGGGTCGAGAACGTGTTGACGACGAACCACGTCTAGGACGGCTATCAACATCAACTGATGATCAACACATTAATAAAATCATGGAATTGGTGCTCGAGAATCGACGATTAACAGTCAGAGACCTTACTCGCATCGTTGAAATATCGGAAGGATCAGTGAAAACCATTTTGAAAGAACATTTGGGCCTAAGAAAAGTGAAAGCACGATTGGTTCCAAAATCACTCAATTTTTTGGCGTCGCATTGACGTCTGTGAAACAATGCTTTCCGACTACCAGGATGTCATGAAACGTAATATAACTGGCGATGACCCTTGAATCTATGCTTACGACCCGGAAACAGACGATCTATCGGCCGAATATCGTTCCAAAGGTGAGCCGAAGCCGAAAAAACCACATCAATGCAAGTCAAAAATCAAGGTGATATTGACAGTTTTCTTCGATTATCGTGGTGTGGTGCACTTCGAATTCCTTCCGACCTGCCAAACTGTCAACACGGATTACTATTTGAGTGTTTTGCGGCGTTTGCGCGAAGCAATTCGTAAAAAGAGGCCGGAATTATGGGTCGACAACTCGTGGTTTTTGCACCACGATAATGCACCTTCTCATACTGCATCGGTTTTACGTAATTTTTTCGCCAAAAATTCCACCCATATCGTTCCGCAACCACCGTATTCGCCTGATTTAGCTCCGTGTGACTTCTGGCTGTTCAGCAAACTCAAACGAGCGCTCCGGGGAAACCGTTTTGAGTCAATAAAAGACATTAAACGTGAATCGCTAAGCGCATTGGAGGCTATTCCGGAAATTGACTTTAACAACTGTTTCGAGGATTGGAAAAAACGTTGGCACAAGTGTATTGAGGCCGGGGTGGATTATTTTGAGTGGGACAAAATTGATTTGGAGAAATAAATAAAGAATTTTACAATTTTGAACAAAGTCTTACTATTTTTTGCCCACAGTATTATTTTTCTACTAGCTAATAAGAATAAATTTAAAAAATGTTCGCTTTTCTTGATAATCCAATTCGACGAACGGCCAATCAAGCTTATTAAACATTCTGATCGAAGTCAAAATTTTCTTTTAATTGAAATTGCCTCCTAATTGAATACCAGCTAATTCGTTAGATACCAGTCACTTTGCACTAAAAAGTAAATAACTGCTGAACTCGAGTTCATTTTAGATTTAAACTTTTAGAAATTCTAGCCGTGAATTACGAAGGCGGGTAACTTTATTTGCGAAAATAGAGATTAACAAAATCTTGGGAATAACAGATCCTGTAGCACTTACAATAAAAATCGCACAAAATCATTTTTGGAGTAAGCAAATTCGCGCTTTAATAAATTAATCCGCAAGTTTATATGCGAATTTCTTATATTTCCAGATTTAACAGACAATTTTCGAATATTTTTATTTGGAATCATATACGGAATGTGCTATTCGCTTCTTTTAACTTTCCGTACTTAGTGTGAATACAGAATTTTACAAACATGCTTTTGCGCAGATGGTAACTTAAAATCGGTCCTATAGCCGTACGTCTTCGACTTGGCAGAAATTGCGTAAAGTAAGACGGGAAAAATGAACCGCGAAAGAGCAGGGAGTGCTTCGACCCCAGAAAATATTGCATAGATTAAAAGAAACGTGTTTTTCGATCTAATACTAGAACGAGATTGAAATCTGTATTTCTATTTAAATAGTTTTAACACAAGTAGCCTGCTTACAAAGGCAAATGAAAATAGTAAATCACCAGAGTAAATTTAATGTAAAGGTTTCCAGACTTTGAGACCGGATCTACAAGTTATTGAGCTGCATGACAATTTTAGCAGGTGGCGAAATTATTAATAGCAAATGAAACGAATTTCTATAAGAGCTCCGTTCACACAAGTATGCGATTTTCTTCAACTATGCGATATTTGTTCTACTATACACTATTTTGTCTAGCCAGAAGTCTTGGCAAAGTTAGATGTGCTGACGAATACAAATTTAAAGTTTGCAGAACGAATTGAAAAGTAACGTGGTTAACTTTATGTTCGAAAAATTATCATCTAATCAGAAAAACTATTATAAAGTAAATAATGTCAGCAACTCGCTTCGTGTGCAAGGGTCCTAAGATTATTTTTAAAACAACAAATATAAAATCATTACCGTCTAAAACTCTGTGCAATGTTCATGACCCTACACAATATTCGTCAAACTGTGTATATAAATAAAAGTTAATTATTATTGGCATGGCGTGCTGTTTTGTGGCTCCACAAGTAATTCTCAACTCTGTCTTTCTCTCTAGTCATTTCTTTTCGAAAATATATAATTTCGAAAAAATACTCGAACTAAACTAAACAGTTAAAAAATTTATTTCGCAATTGTTAAAGTTTCAACTGTCATCTGCAACCAACAGAAATACTGGCAGATTAAAAACCATCAGCTCCACCTGCCTCCAGTAATTCAAATCAAAATATGTTTTCTATAATTTTTGCGTTAAAATTTAGCAGACGGTTCGGCTTAGATCTGCCAATAATTTTCGGCATTACGCTATTATACGAGTACGTGGCACCATTTTTTCTTGGACAAAGTGTGTACTAGAATTTTCTATCCTATGAAATTAGAACACTCCTCGTAGGTGAGGATCAATATCCAATGGTTTTAAAATAGCAACACACCTATTAATTTCCCATGCACCTAAGTTATAAACTTGGAAATTGAATGAAGTGCAACGTGACTTGTTGAATTTTAGAAATTGTATTATGTTCTACACGTTTTTATAAACGTTTGGTTTAAATCAATGCAATAATAAATCACCTAAACCGTTTGCCAGGTTCTATCTTCCATCTCGACCGACCCTTTGGTTGACCGTTACTTTTAATATTGGGACATATAACGGTTCAATTCCACGTTGGTTGGAAATTGATTGATTGATTGGACTGTAGCACCAAGTACTACTGGACAAGTGTCCCGGATAACGCCGGACCTATTCCTACAGCCTGTTTCAATCACCTAGTGATCATACGGCACAACACAATTATAATCTACTTCTAATCTACTAGAGGAAGGATAAAGGCTTAATAGGTTTAATGGATTATGATGGTATTGGTCTTGAACAATTGCAAGCTGAGAAAAAAATATTATTATTTCACGTACATCTGGAAATTTCCCGAAATTTAATTCCGCATTAATATTTTCCGGCTTCCTAAATAATATTGATTCTGATTGATTGATTCTGAATGTACGACCAAGTTCTTACACAGGAGCTCCCGAATGATGCCGGGTCCACCGTACACTCTTTTTTACATATAACAAAATAGATTAATTAAGTGGGACAGGATCGGCCCGGTTACAAACACCTATGTATAGCCTATAGTTAATAACACAAAGACCACACAATACTAATCTACTAGGGGAAGGGTAAAGGTTTAATAGGTTAAATGGTTAATGATGGTATTGGTCATCAATAATTGCTTCATTTAATCAACAACCTACGGAAAAATGTTTTTATTTCATATATATCTGGAAATTTTCTGAGATTTTATTCTATAAACAAAATTGATGGATTGGATCGGCCCGGTTACATACACAGATAAAGTCGACAGCTAGTAACATAACATAATGACAATATAATTCTAATCTACACTATCAGCAATTAAAAATACAAAGAAATATTATGTCACAATCATCTGCAGGTTTCCTGAAATCTAATATTAAATTAATATGTTCCTGCTTCCTAAATCATATAAAAATTTATTAATTTAATTCTCTCCTCCCGCAACTCTACAACTTACAATAGAATTTCATAAAAATATTAAAAATATTAAAAATATTGAACATATTAAAAATATTAAAACTCGATGGCTTGCTTTCAGCCAGCTTCCAGACATTTGTTGGGTAGTTGAGAGCGGTATCTAGCCCGAACTCTGAATATTGATATCGAAAATGTAGTTTTGGAAAAATTTTAATGAGCAGGCATTCTCCATTCCAATACCCGCGCATTCAAATCCCTAACAAAATACTTCTTGGCACAGTTCATCTCAGATTAATAATTTCCAGAATAGGTGTCAGATATCAAATACAGGCAACCGATTTTCTGGCGCCACCAGTATTTACGGAATATTCCAGAACTGACGAGCTGGAATGAAGGTCAGAACTGTAATACTAATGATCACGGATGCATAGTACTTCGTATCGTTGATATATCTACTAACCTAATATAAGGAAACGAGTACAAAATCAACTGCTTCAATGGAGATGATGAACGACGAGAAATATGATGCAATAATTCTGAATTCCACTTTGGTTGGAAATTGGTTTACAAATTATTTCTCGTATATCACTAGGTAAATTAGCGCCTGTCATAGAAGCGAGCTTTTGTCGCCTAATTTTCATAGCCATAAATAATCACAGTGTTTAATAGCTGCTTTAGTATACATACTACACCGTTGTCGGCGCTGCATTAAAGGAACTAGAAATTTAAATTCTAGTCGGAATCGAGTTCATCAAGACATGTTTTAACGCAACAGTCTGTTGTGCACCTCTTTGTAAGGGGTACTGTATCAACCTTCATTATCCAAGTTCAACTTCCATTTCTGAAGTAACAGGGTGACTTACAGATTGGGTAGCCAATCGAATCTGTGTTTAGTTCTGCTTTATACTATACTTACCTTAACTTCCCTAAAAATTGAAATCCGCCATTTTTATTTCAATGTATCATATAAATGAGTGAATTGTAATTAATAAAATACGATAATGTTAAATTTACAATTTCTTTGTATGATTGTTAAAATACAGAAAACTCCGATCAACACCCACTAAGCATACTTTTGGGTCGATAAGGAACCCTATTAAAGTTAGCCAAAAATGTTCATCCGAAAAATGTCGATAATGTAGATTTAAACTAATCGAACGTAAATGATAGCCTACAATTGTCGGTAACATGTTCCTCGAAAACTCCAGCCGAAAAATGCCGATAAAGCAGATATCTTATGTCGGAAATAAATGAATTATATTATAAATTTTTATTTTGCTGTTCCTAAAAAGCAACTACAAAAATTAAAATAACAATTTTTAATTCGAATTTAAAACAAATTAGCCAATGCAAATTTTTCTAAGTGTTAGTCCGGGAAAACTCGACTGAATATATCGCACACACAAAATTTGAAAATTTCTAAAAATGGACCGTTTAAAGTGCCAAGGCTGGAAATAGATTCAAAGGAAAGGTCTTAATGATGCTCATACCTTGAAAAGGTTTCAGGTCAATTTTCTTGTTGGGAGTCCGGGAAAACTCGATTGAATATATCGCACACACAAAATTTGAAAATTTCTAAAAATTGACCGTTTAAAGTGTTATGGCTGGGAATAGATTCAAACGATAGATCTTCACAATGCTCACACGTGGAACTAAATTCAGATCAATTTTCATGTTGGAAGTCCGGGAAAACTTGATTGCATATATCGCACACATAAAATTTTAAAATTTCTAAAAATTTACCGTTTAAAGTGTCGTGGCTGGAAATACATTCAAATGAAAGGTCTTAATGATGCTCATACCTGGAAAATCTTTCAGGTCGATTTTCATGTTGCGAGTCCAGGAAAACTCGATTGAATATATCGTACACACAAAATTTGGAAATGTCTAAAAAATTGACGGTTTTAAGTGTCATGGCTGGAAATAGATTCAAATGAAAGGTCTTAATAATTCTCACATATGGAAAAATATTCAGGTCAATTTTCATGTTGGGAGTTCAGGAAAATTCGTTTGAATATATCGCACACAAAAAATTTGAAAATTTCTAAAAATTGACCGTTTTAAGTATCATAATTAACAGCTATTATTTGAGCCTATTTCCAGCCATGCCACTTTAAACAGAAATTTTCAAAATTTGTGTGTGCGATATATTCAATCAACTGATTCCGGACTCCCTACATGAAAATTGACCAAACTTGAAACGTTCGCTCACTTCTCAATAAGAAAAATTTGTTTTCAGCGGTTTCCCAATTTTTCCATGTCCTAGGAAAACCACCACCAAATCCTGATACTTACTGAAAATCATGATTTCTTGAAAAGTTATAGGGGTTAAGGGTGTTTTATAAGCTAATCCGCAATACGATAAATTTAAGATGTAAGCGGTTTCCATGAAACCATGTCCTTCCCATTTGCTTAGAATATGGTTGAAAACCGAAAAGGTACAACTGAAATAAGTCTAGTAATCCTGTACTCATTGGCTGGAAGCGGTCATGACCGACGAGATAGATAGATCTACCTGGTAGATCTGGAGATTAAGTATACGCTGCTTCTTCATTTACAATTTATTCCTCTTGAGAACCAACTCTGGCCAAGAATTTCGCCGAAAGCTCATCAGATTTTTTTAACGTATTGAGCACAGCCGCCTTCAGCGTGATGTTTACACACCTACACCTATTCAAATTAAGCTTGAAAACACAAGCGATATTTTGTCGTTAAATAGTTACACGACAATAACGAAACGTCAAGAATTGGTGTTAAGAGCAATGCTCCGGTATAAGTCCTTCAAGCAATCAACCGCAAAAACTGATAACTATCTTAATGGAAACCTATGGGATGAACTAAATATTATCTAATAGTTTGGAAGAAATTGAACTTAGGAGCCAAGAGGGTCTCTATCAAAATTTGATGAAAGTAAATATTTGAAGCTTCGTTAATTAATTTTTATGATTTGATAGAGGTTATGAATATATTTTGTTATAATGAACAGTACTCGTACAATTTAGCAGTTCACCCCGCATATTTATAACGTCGGCCCCAAATTCTTCCATCATAAACTGGAAGTTTTAAGCAAAATTTCCTTATAAACTATAAATATAAAATAAAATCTAATCAAAATCTATAAAATCGAATATGTTATATAGTCAGTATTAAATTAATTTCCAATCAATTAATTTTCAATTTCAAAAATGTTTTCAATTTTGTTATGTTTTGTAAATTTTCAATTTGTTGTATAAAAACAATACATGATGACTCTGTATGTATGTATTTATGGAAAATGGATTTTTATTTTTTGTTTTTATGTTTCAGTACAAAATATTTCTATGTACGTACATATGTGCTTATGCATCAATATGGATGTACATGGTACACAGAGTATTGATTTAATCATGTGCATTCATTTAAAATGATTTTTTATGAATAAATACTAAATTGTTTATTTTATTTTTATTCCATCGGTTTATATTGACTATAACATCAACTTTATTCAAATTTGTTGAATTTTATTGGTTTTGTGGAAGTTGAAAGAGGGGAATGTCTCGCGAATGTTGTCAAGTTTGGAGAGTTTTGGAGAGATGTGATTTGTAAAAGGCCCAAGCTTATACACGAATATCCTTTAACTTGATTCTACCAGTTGATTTACTGAGTGACAACTCTTATTCGTCCGCCCAGTTTTAAATATTTTCAAAATAGAATTGCCAAAACTGAGAACTATGGCTTTAGATATTAGAGATACAATCTCAGTCATAACTTTTTCCTCTTGCCATGAGAAAAAACATCAAAATAAAAACTCTAACCACTCTACTAACTAGACCTTACTTGGGAAGAACTAACACCCCAGGACTAGTTTAGCACAAATTTGACACGCTAAACTATTCGGAACTAAATTCATAAACATACCGTTGGTGTACAATCAAAAATAAAGGGTGTGAACGGATTGATAAATTTTGAAACACAATGTCATTTAGGCGAATTCAGAATTAATATTTTAGCTAATATTTTTTTTTTAATTATAGTGTTTTATGAAGGAAATCACATGATGCCATATAAATGACTAAAGTAAAAAATTAAAATTTTAATCTTAAATTTTTTAGAATTTATTGAAGAAATTGAATATCTGGAGACTAAATACGTTTATCAATTATTTCAGTATGATTAGAAGGTCTAGATTAGCATTATTCATATTCCAAACCATTTCGAATGCTAATTATTCTTACGCGGCCAAATATATTTTGGCTATATAACCTAAGAATTTAGAATTTTCTTAAAAAATTGAATTATCTGGAAACCTAATATGTTTATCAACAAACAATATCAGTTTAGATTTCTGAAAGGTTTAGATTAGGAGAACCTAAACATATCGGAAAATTGTTTTTCATTTTTCTGAAAAATTTGTGAACTTAAAAAATTTCAAATTTTATCTCCTTAAGGTTCCGGCTGATAAAACGCCGGTTCCGGCTTGTTTTAAATAGTTCCGACTGACTTAATATTGGTCCCAATTGAAAAATCAGATAGTGTACAATGATACACAATGCATTGTGTTACTTGTGCCATAGTTGGTTTGGTTCCGGCTGGCATTGTGTCGGATAGCTTTAGAAGGTTACGGCTAGAATTTTTGCGATTTAGCTAATGGATTCAATATTTATAGGCGACCAGCTGGTGCAAATGAAATTAACGGGCTCACGATCGCACCAATACACGCAGTGTTGTGCGTCTACGCGTAATTCGGAATTGTCGACATGCTGGTGTAGAAAATAGTGAGACAATTCACTTGGCGTAGAAAAGGTCGACAATGCATAGAGTATGTAGAATATTTGTAGACAATGTACATTATTACTTTTTTTGTTGTTTTAACTTCGGTCTGTCAAGATCAAGCTAATTTAATCCTGATAAAAATGATAAAAAATAACCATGGTCCAAAGCCAATTTTCTCGAGGTTCGAAGGTTCCTAATCAAAAAAATCGAAAAATCAAATCCTTGACAAAGGTCTGGATGGATGGATGAACGGATGTCTGTACCGATCATATCTCAAGAACGGCTTATGCGATTCGAATTATTTTCGCCAGTCTTCTTTTATTTTTAATTCGGTGTAATGAAAAGTTGTTGGATCTCTAAAGAGGGTCGGTACCTGCCGTAGGAAATCACTCAATACCACGATACCACGTCTACTTAATTATTTAATTAAATTATATATATTATGAAGAAATTTTTCAGGCCTAAGGTGAACTAACCGTTACCAAATACTAGAATTTTGTTTAATACTGCGCACAAAATTAATGTTTGTGTAGCTATTTTATGGACACACTTTAGTCCATATAGCTATCTAGCTCCGTATAACTATTTTTGGGATTCACTTTAAATTAAACTCCACCGCATTGTTCGAAAATTATTTTTTATACCCAATTGTTAACCCGTAAGCTAATCAAAATTTTCAAACAAATGTTAGAGAAGTAATCCATTCATAAAAAAACAATGTCAGGAGAGTTAACCAATATTATTTACGCAACCAACGGCAGTGACTAACCCGTAAAAATTCCTTGTAGCGACGATTTTTTACACAGTCTTGAAGAATGCTGTTAGATTTTCTGGAGCACCTTAGTATTTAAACTACAGTTGTAGCGCTAGACGCAGTTACAATTTTTCTCATTCCCATATGGAAAAAATACATTTTTTGTAATAGCCATTTAGTTCATAAATCCACCGTTTTGACGCTGGGAGCGAATAATAGATTTATTAGAGAAAGTATGACATATCAATGAAAAGGTCTTGAATAATGTCACAAATCATTTGATTAATACTCCAAAATACCATTGTGGCGCTGATTACAAATACTCTTTTTCGCGTTCTGATAAGATATACTCGTATATAAGCCGCATGTTTATCGCGTTTAGATTTTGGACGAAGGCAAATATTTTATCAGCAATTTACTTCTCAAATTCAGACTTTGGGCGCTGGTAGCAAATTGTTTCTTTGGTTACGCATATAAACGTATCTCATATCATTGAAAAATTTTGAAGAATGTTCCAAATTAAATTGAAGCACGCTTGTACTCAAAACTACCGTTGTGGCGCTGAAAACAGTTACATTTAGTTCGTTCCAATAAAATCATGTGACGTAACAATCATGGTTGAAAGGTTTTGGAAAAGTAACAAGTTTATTACCAGCACTTTAGTTCACAAATACACCGCTTTAGCGCTGGTGACAAGTCAATACTTTGGTATAGAATAATATACAACATGAAAAAATTTTACAAAACCAATGAAGAAACAGGAAATTTTTTGGGTTATTTTGTGTTTTTTTTGGGTCAATTTTAAGTGGAAATTTTCAGTTTTCTTTTTATGTTAATTTTCCGGACAAACATATATCGATTCCAATCTCCATTCGCAAATTGAAAATTTGTTGATTTGGATTAATATAAGTTCTCCCGTGTTTGCTGAATTTGGTTCAAAAATTGTTTCTCGTATATCACTCGGTAAACGCCGTGATAACTGGCGTAAATAAGCATACGCCGGTTATTTGCTTAATTTTAATCTCGCAGGTGTTTAACCAGTGGTTTAATATACCATAGAACACAGTTGTCGATGTAATCCACTTCGAGTAGTTAGTCCAGGAACGCGGTAAATCGGATTATTCTCAAAACATTTTTTTGCATCCAGAAATTATAAAATGCAATTCTAGTCGGAATCGAGTTCAACAAGGTATATTTTAACGAGATAGAGAAAATGTGGTTACATATCAACTTTATCGCAAAGTCTATATACACATCTTTGAAAATGATACTGTATCAACCTTCATCACCCAAGTTTAACATCTATTTCTTAAGCAAACGGGTGGAGTACAATCAAATATTTGTGCACGTTAGATTTACAAGGTTCATAAAAATATTGGGGTATTTAATGGATTTTATCGAAATTAAATTTGTACTATGTGATAGCCGTTAGTATCCATTCATGAATTTGTGCTTCAATATTTTATTGCGTGGTGATGATTTTGCTCATTAAAGTACCATGACTCAAAGCAGTTTAATTTGAAAGCTCTTTATTTGGTTTAAAAGTTTAACGTGTATAGGTTTTTACCTGTTTGGAATATTTCTAAAATTGTACTGAGCCTTCTAAATTACATCCAAGAAATATCCATTTTTTCTTATGATACCGTTTCCCGAGCATAGCAACACCTATTATAAACATAGGAGTACGTCATTGCCATACATAAAAAGTTAAGTTGAAATTTTTGAAATGTGAGATAGAAATGAAGCCTCATGAAGCCGAAATGGTTCAAAGAAACAATCATTTTCGACATTGTGTAAATTTTCTACGCTGTCGACCCCATTTTTTGAAATTGTCTACATACATTCCTTACACATGTATTAATTATCTACGCGATGTAGACAATACGGCACAACACTGAATACACGGCACCAATTGGAACCCAGTGTAATAATAAGCTGAGATGTGAAGGATAGAAGTATTACCGACCGAAGTGCTAGAAACATGAACAAATGTAGCGGACTTGAACAATTGTCTTATTCAACGTTGCAGTAATATTTCATAATACGTTGTCATCCAATCGATATTTGGCTGATGATAGTGCGCGGATGCTAGCTTTTACATATGTATGAATGAAATGTATGTATGTATATATCACTCCATGTTATAGCTGTGCGATATTCCGTGAAGGTATTCGATTATGCTCCGACGATCATAGTTGATAACTTTGCTTAAAATTCTGTAATCCGCTTAAGCAAACATTTTTACATTTTTTTTAGTTTATCGTTGCAAACCCATACACTAGGGCGAGCAATACCACAGCCAAAGCTCAATTGCAATTTGCGATGACAAGCTTCAGAAAAATTATTTGTTCTACCACTAGCTACCATTTAGTGATCGTTGGTAAACTGACAAAATGTTGTATGGACATATTGGTACACCTCTGATGCCATTATTCCGCAGCCGTACGATATATGTTTTAGTAAACCACGCTAAAATTGGTTCTAACTCCACCAAAAATAATATTCCAAACCAGTTATGGTCATATCGCCATGAAATGCGAAATCGATTTCTGCATTATATCTTCCTAGAAGATGACAAGATGCCAAGTGTTTTCGTAGATTTTTCACTAGGTGAAATAGGCAACCATTAACGTTGGTTTCTGGAAATACTGTACGAATGGCTTGATGAATTGCGAGCTCTTAATCCACATTTATTCCTTCTGGATTGAGTAGAGACCAAATCGAGAGTTCCTTTATCCGGCAGTAAACAAAAGAGTTCAGGTAAAACTGTACTTCTATTATTTCTAGCCAGAATGACGAAAATTTGAGAAAACAGAGGAGAGAGCAAAAAAGTTCCATCCATATTATAACTCCTTCACATGTTCACTCGACGTTGAGTGATATTCCAAATATCAGAATACGTTGCGAGTTTGGTTGATCTCTACATGAATCAACTAGTAGGAAACGCTTAAAATTGGTCAGGCTTTACTCGTAACGTGTATATTCAACAGGTACATTAATAACTTCGCGAGATTTTGGATTAGCTGGCGCTCTTAAACTATTAACTCTCTTTCTTTGGATATTTCTGCGCATAGTACTGCCACTTGGAAAAATACCTCGCACTGCAGCAGGCATATCTTCAATGACCTTTTCTACTATTTGCGCCAGATCTTCCATCGTTGTGTCTGCAAACTGTTTCACGGTGGCCAAGTTGACCGTCGCCGAGTTTGACGTCGCCGAGTTGGTTTCGCCGAGTTGACCGTCGCCGAGTTTACCATCGCCGAGTTGACCATCGCAAAGTTGTCCGACGCCGAGTTGACCGTCGCCGAGTTTACCATCGCCGAGTTGACCATCGCAAAGTGGTCCGTCGCCGAGTTGTCAGTCGTTAAGTTGGTTTTGCCGAGTTGTCGCGTATCGTAGTGCCACCAAGCTCGCTCAGGTATTTTAATGTATTTATATGATTTTTTTAAAATTGTAATCTTCCTTATTCATTTTTAGATTTTGTGACGTACATCATTGTTTAAATTGTCTATCCAAGTTTTTGATGTATATATATAACAATCAAAACAATTCCGTTTTTGGAACTTGAGTGAAATCATTTTGCAATGTCAGTGGACTGTCATTAGCAGGGCATCGTTTGCTGTAATTAATGTGGTAAGTTTGCACAAAAATGTATCCCCTAATATGGATTTCGTGGAGATCCTGCTCGATTTAAGTGCGATTTTAGTAATGATGCTTGCAGATACCGTATTTGGAATTATCGTAAATTATATTTGTAAACCATGAAATATAATTGAAAAGTCTTATAATTCATGGAAGGCTCGGCGGTCGTGATAATTTTTTTGGTTGTGATTTGTTCCGCGTGTTCTAACTTCTTTGATGAGAACATCACCGTCAGCTCATGATTTATGTTTTTGGCTCAGATTTTAAAATAACGTGATGGATACCATTTTCCGGAAGGTGTGTGTTCTCGAAACCCTTTTAGTGACCCGTTTGTATCGTTTTCACGCGTAATTATTGTGAATCTATTGACATAAACATCTGTGAATTGTGTTGGACCTTGCATAAATCAATCTGCGATTGACCAAATAAACTTTGAACGTATCTGCAAATTTTGAAATTTTTACGATTTAAGTAAATCATGTAATGCGTCTGAGTCTAATAACATGTAAACTTCAATATATTTATTGAAGGACGAACAAGCTAATTCCAGACATTCTGGACTTGGATGTGGTTTTCGTTTATGTTTTTGTGTTGAATTGAATTAGTGGTTTTTGGTATGATATGAGCTTTCGAATTAATAGTGTAATGTTTAATTACACGTAATGTCATATCAGTATCCCACTTTGTTATTCCAATCGTTTTAAGTGTAGACAAAAGTTTTGACTATATGATCGTATTACAATCGAGATTTGTGAATCTCAGTCATTTGGAGTTTGCTGAAATTATCTTGGTAATACTAACGCTGTCGGCATTATGTACTCAGTGTTATTAAGTATGTGCGATGTGACGGACTGATAAATTTCATCTGAAGGCATAATTGAAGCGGGCTCTGATTGAAGAATTAAATTATGAATTGCCGAAGTTGACTTGATTTTTTTCGTAGATAATTCGTAGCTTTCGTAGATAAGATGCCTTGTTTGTACACTTACTGCATATGTGTCTTTTTCGTAAGTAATTTGGACATACAATTTGGATACCAGTTTTCTTTTGAGGTTAAATCGACAAATTTTTGAATGTATGCCATTTATGTATCAAATGTAGATTATCACATTCACAAAAAATACAGATAATGAAACCGTTCGAATTGGTAAGGAAAATTTTAGTTCCCATATATTTCCCATATACCCACGCTTGCCAATGAATATTCATTAATGTTAAGTAGATACGCCAATAATCTTGTAGATCACTGTCATTTCCACGTTTTTGAAGACATGTGACAATTTCATTCTGCTGTAATTCCTTTGCGTTTGAGCATTGACAAGATTTCTGATTGAAAACGGATTTAACAAGAGAATTAACTGTAAAATTTTGGTTATTGTATCTTTTGCAAAGCAACTCCCAAACTTCATTATAATTCGCTTCTGTGATACGGATATATCGAATTAATGAAGCGCATCACCTTTAATCAGTTTAGTTAAAATACGAAACTTTTGAACGTTTTTTAGATCATTATTATTATGCATCGTGCTTGTGTATGACTCGTAGAATGTTCGCCAATATTGATAATTTCCAGCAGATGGTTCGATAAGTATTGAAGGAAAGAATGGTTTATTTTCCGAATTAATGACTTCGTAACAGGTGGGTGGTTGCGAAATATGATTCTCGAAATTTGCATTTAAATTAACAGGGTCGGTAGATATGCGAACCACTTCATATATAGTTTTAGTAATGGGCTTGCAATCTTCGCTAACAGTTAATAGTTCCATTTCGGATTGATTAACAGATTGGTAATGATATTCTAAGCGAATCGTAATTGCCTCGATCGTTGTGGTATTGGTAATTGTTCGAG
Organism: Nephrotoma guestfalica; assembly: GCA_963691935.1. Lineage (NCBI taxonomy): Eukaryota > Metazoa > Arthropoda > Insecta > Diptera > Tipulidae > Nephrotoma > Nephrotoma guestfalica. Next base: position 66,379,153 of record OY829913.1, on the reverse strand, counting down.
AGCATTTTAAAATATCTATAAGTCACTCGATTGAACGCGCGCTCGCGTAATCGTTCTAAAAATTCGTCCATTTTATTTTTAATTTAAGCTTTAGTTCAAAAATAACTTTCAACTATTCTTTCGTTTACAGATTAAACACGTCTTATCGCATCCATTTGGGAATTTCCCGCGTTTTGGAACCAAATAATACATTTAATTAAAACCCGTATTTCGAATTCTAAACTTTTTCCTGTGTAGCTACACTTTTCGATAATTTGTGTTTCTACACTTTTAGTTTACATTTTTCGTTAAAATGTGTATGCAGCTACATTTTTTGTTAACGTAAATTACTTCACCATGATATATAATATATGTTGTCTGTAATTTTCGACATTGTCGACATATTGTCTACATTTTCAACATTGTTGACATATTGTTTACATTCTCTACATTCCCCACATCATTTTTAAATTGTGTACATACGTTATCTACACAGAGTATTAATTATTTACGTAGTGAAGATAATACGGCACAACACTGAAGCGGACATTATCGACGCAATCACGTAAAAATTAGTAGATGACGTGCAATCGCCTTTTGTATGTCTGTTAAAATTGAAAACAGCACAACCGCACATAATCTATACCAATCGTCTTCTAAAGGTAATTATAACACCATAAGGTTAACTGTTCTTTATACGAAAAATTATGTACTCGCTATGTAGGCGCGCATCATCATAATGTTGTGGTCGACTTCAAACAAGAAAGTGAAAAATACATATATCTTCTTTTCTTTAACACAAATATTTAATTACAAGTTATACCTATAACATTGGAAGATGCGAGATGAATCGCGTAAAATAAACAAAACAACAAAACAAAATGTGTTTGTAAGAAATATGCGTGAGAAATGTCATTGTTCTATAATTAACGTAAACACCGTACACATACGAGTATAAGAAAGCTGTAAATTTAAAAGAATTTTGTATCGATGGTAAAAAATCTATTATTTTCTTGAGAAATGTTAATAATTAAATCTAATATTGACGCAGAGGCATCTGGTTTGGTAAGCCGCACGAATGCTCGAATGCTACATACCATATTACATACTCGCTTATATGTAATGTGTCGATCGATAAAAAATACCTAACCCCATCACAAAGATAATGTTTATACGCAATGACAACTCATCAAAAAATTATATCCACAAATTGACCATTTATCGATATAAATGATTAAATTATCCATTCAACATTATACGCATTAACAATGAAAATCAATTAAATTACCATAAAATTCCATTTTCCATTTTCCGACCATATTTTTTCAATTATTTTGTTTTAATCTAATCAAAAATTATAATAATGATAATATTGTCATTATTGTTATTATTATTACGATTATTATGATAATAATTTTAATTTAAATAAATATTATTTTGATAACAAGTAGTTTGGTCGGGGTGATGGTGTGGTGACCACCATACATACTTGTGGACGCAACACAAAAAACCCAATCGCCAGAATATTATATTAGAAGATTTAATTTTTGGTTAGGGTTGATTGTTTGATTGCTGATTGTTAAATGAATGGGACCATATATAGACATGAGTTGGACGGATTGATAATCCAATAAAGCAAAATGTGTTTCAATTTAATATTGTTTTAGATAAGAATTGAATTTTTGTATCAATATGGCTAGGGGTGGCAAAAGTCCTATACATATATTTGCGATGTATATGCTTTTAAATTGATTGAATTACGTGATTGAGTTTGTTAGATGACAACGAAAGCGACGGTGTCGTGACAAAAATATAAATGTTGGATTTATGCGAATCTACTAGTTAAATATGCGGTTATGACGGTATGCTCTGATAACGCACGATACACACCAACATTCCTCGAAGTAAATATTTTTTAATGTTTTGTTTTATTATGGAAATTAGGAAAAATATTAAATATAATTTTCCGTCTAGACGCGTAAAAAACGTTGTAAAAATATTTGTTTATCTCATCATCGACCACTAAAACTAAATAATCGTTGAGTCTTATCAAAATTGAATAAATTGTCTGTGTCATATAGTAAGTATGTACGAAACAGTTTTCATTGAATCAATGATTTCTCAATAAACGTACTCGTATGTAACATGTACCGGGTACATAAATATTTAATTATAATTCAATTTATTGCAATCAATATTAATTGTCAAAGTGTTTATAATAATTAATTGTAATTAATGGATTAAGTAATTTATGTAATTAAATTAACATAATTGGGTTGATTGCAATGCGATAAAATGCAGTTGATTTTCATTTACCATAATCAAATGCAAGGTTACAAAGTTGTTTAAAAAAATAATGGCATGAATTTACGGAATGGATTAATCTCACCCCGAAGAAGAGTTGAAGAGAATCTATAATATTTTTCACAGACAAGGAGTATAAGATTGGCGCTTTAAATCACGTGTTCAAGGTGGAAGTAAAATATTTGGATTTTGATGAATTGTATGTTGAGTGCCAAATTCACGTTTCATATAAAATTGTAAAACTATACAAATATTGGAAAAGGAAACGAGTCAAAATACCGAACCACCCACGCGACGCTTTGAAAGAATTTACTAAATCCTACTAAACTTTTATTGTTGATTGACCGTGAGGTAAATTGAATGATAATGATAAATTGATCAAAAATATCATCAAAAATATTATAAAATCTATTTTACACATTCAAGTAATTTAAAATGCAACAATTATAACTTAATTAATAAACACAGCAATAAAATAATGATAAATAATGATGACCAACTGAACTAATAAACAAGTTTGACCACTTTCTCATACTTGTGGCCTGATATAAGGGGGTTGTTTTGATTGATGCTCAAACCGTTTAGATTTGAACTATTATATCGCTTACTAAACTACTATAAACATTTGCCCGTTCACAAGCGAATGAGTGTTGATGAGAGGGATGTCCAACTGAACTAATAGACAAGTTTGACCACTTTCTCATACTTGTGGTCTGATGTAGGAGGGGCGGGGGGGGGGGGCGGGGGTGAGGGGATTGAGGCTCAAACCGTTTAGATTTGAACTATTTAATCGCTTACTAAACTGCTATAAACTATTTGTCCGTTCCCAAACGAATGAGTTTAGATGAGAAGGATGGGGAACTGAACTAACAGACAAGTTTGACCACTTTCTCATACTTGTGGCCTGATATAGATGGGTGGTTTTGATTAATGCTCAAACCGATTAGATTTGAACTATTTAATCGCTTACTAAACTGCTATAAACATTTGCCCGTTCACAAACGAATAAGTGTTGATGAGAAGGATGTCCAACTGAACTAATAGACAAGTATGACCACTTTCTCATACTTGTGGCCTGATATAAGGGGGTGGTTTTGATTGATGCTCAAACCGTTTAGATTTCAACTATTTAATCGCTTACTAAACTGCTATAAACTATTTTCCCGATCACAAACGAATGAGTTTTGATATGAGGGATGGCCAACTGAACTAATAGAGAAGTTAGACCACTTTCTCATACTTGTGGCCTTATATAGGGGGGTGGTTTTGATTGATGCTCAAACCGTTTAGATTTGAACTATTTAATCGCTTACTAAACTACTATAAACTATTTGCCCGTTCACAAACGAGAGAGTTTTGATATGAGGGAAGGCCAACTGAACTAATAGACAAGTTTGACCACTTTCTCATACTTGTGGCCTGATATAAGGGGTGGTGGTTTTGATTGATGCTCAAACCTTTTAGATTTGAACTATTTAATCGCTTACTAAACTGCTATAAACTATTTGCCCGTTCCCAAACGAATGAGTTTTAATATGAGGGAAGGCCAACTGAACTAATAGACAAGTTAATGGGAATGAGTGGCTGACACGAAGTGTTACCAAAACAACACGCCCCAGAATTTTTATTTTTTGATGAATTTTATTGAATCGTTGCAGGACATACGAGAAGAAAAAATCGTATCAACCGATATAGATAATTCATTAAAACTAGTCTTTGAATAGATTATAATTGAAACGAAATACTAATTGGACCCTTTCTAATCGGACCAATTTCAATTCGTACCACAAGTTACAACTTACAAAACGTTTTTTATACAAATTACATCTCTTAATCGGACTTATGGACCACTTATTTAGTTTGATTTTATTTTATTTACCTTTGAATAGGACCTTTAAAAATATGTAACATAATAAAAACAGTATAACGGTACTATAACGATATTTTTATTATTTTCCGTTTGATGTAAACAATTTGTTGACTTATTCAGTGTACATCAAGATACAAGTCATTAAAGTCTTAATTTACCTAGATTTTAACTAGTGTTGATCAGTGTTGTGGCGTATTGTCTACACCGCGTAGATAATTAATATTTTACACGTGTAGACAATGTATGTAGAAAATTAAAAAAATGGCGCGAATAATATAGAGTAATAATAATTATTATTTCTGTTAGCATTTATCAAAATACTGGTGCTCCGTTGTAATTCAAACCAGTTCAAGATGGAGTTCATTTTTTCTCCACATTGAAAAATTTGACCCAAAGGTTTTATATGGTAATGAAGCACATTCATGTTTATGTTATAGTTGAAGTGCAAAATAGTTAAATGTGCAAAGTAAATTTTTTTTTAAATAGTTTACCCGATAAAAATTCGGTTGTAAATGGGGCCTATGTTGGGAGGATTAAATGGTGGAAGGAAGATGATGGAACTAGGCTCATGAAGCTTATGGCGGCCGATAAAGAATACAATTGCTGTTGACTAGACAACGGCAATTCACAACAGATTTGACAACATCTAACAACTTGGCTGCAATATTTTTCCCATTATCTCCAATTTAGGAGCACAGGGAGTCCTCTGAGCTGGACCATCAAACTCTGTTGAGTTCTATTGTTTTAATTTACCAACGACTGCGACTTCCTCAATGTGGGCAATTCATCTCAAGGAGCTCAATATTTGTTATTTTGTTGGGCCGGAAGCACCTCAATATTCCCCTAAGGCTTTTATTTATAAACACCTGTGGCTTACTGTTGATCGTATATGTACGCTTCTTAGGCTGGCTTTGTTGATTTGTTTCTTTGTAACTTCATCTGTGCCACCCGTTTTTGCTAAAGTACAATCAACGTATACGATTTCATTGGTGTGTTTAGCCTCATCGTCTGGCTTTCCTAATATTTATTTTGAGGTCAACTTCTTTTGCTAGATTTGAGTAGGTGCAGTGGTGAATTACATTCATTAGACTGCTCGATGAAGATGCGTCTCTCAATTCCGGGTTGACTGTCGGTGAACTTCTATATAGGATGGCCATTGCTTATATCTTTATGGTTATGTTGACGAGAGATATATATTCTGGCAATTTATATATTCTCCTTGGCCACCTTTCTTGAGAATCGTTGTATTAATTATTGCACACGCATTGGTTGAAGTAGTACGCGCATGTTTTGATCTAGAGGGTTTGCGTCTGAATTCTTGGTACCCGACCCGAGTGTGTTGATAGCTGTTTCGATATAAATTTCTTAAATTTGTTTCCACTGTTGGTCTACACTGATAACTGCTTCTTCATTAGTTTCGCAGAATGTGTTTCTTGTGTCCAGCATCTTTTAATCTGTCAGTGTTTAGTTTTTTCGGACCTGACTTGATACATTTTACAGCGACAGGTTTAATTTTGAATGGTATTGTGGTCATCACATTTGTTTCGTTATTCTAGTTCAGATGATGTCCATATGTGTATACTTTTGTGTAAATAAATTTACTGCCTTCTATGAATTATCTGGTTTGTGATGCAGTAGTCCATGAGCCTTCTCCGTTACTATTACCCACAGAGTCTATATTGATTGTTTACCACCCACATCATAGTTCATCAAGGAGAGATTTTATCCTTCTTGTATTATTTATTTATATCATTTTCTTGTGTGTCGTTCCTATTGTGGCTTATTCATATAGAACTCATCCTTGGTTATTTCACCTACGTCTTTTGTTGGATTGTATCACTAAATGTTTAAGGTTGTGGTTTGTATTTTTGTATGGAATCCTGTTATCGCGTCCAGAGAATATATTAAGTAATTTCGCTTGTGTTTGTTTCGCCATTGTTTATCTCACTGCACTGAGGCCGAGAATTTCGTGTCTCTTCTTTCTCTAATAGTTGTGGAAAGCCTTCATGTTTCTGTTAGAGTTTGGATGTTTGTACTAAAGTATACTGGCCAGGGAGGAGGGGGTCATTCCATTCGTTATTCACTTTTTTCTATGATGTTCCCAAGCAGTCACCCAACCTTGTAATAATCCAAGCAATGGTTGCTTGATAATGGTGATAAAGTTGTTGTTGCGCTTCTAGGACCAGGAAACGCAAGCTTCGATTAATAATCAATGGGCTAACCAGAGGAAAATAGATATTGCTTACATCAAAAAACCCCCACTTCCAACAAGAATACAACCAAAAAACAGTAAACAATCAACAAAACTCATTTACGCTATAGCGCTATAATTTTGTTGTAACCCCAACTACTTTGCTCAAAAACAGGCATTAAAATCAGAAATGAAATATTTGTTTCGAAAATGTTCATGACAGACGGCAAGTGTGGTACAGCGAAACCATAACCGAATTTAGCCTAGCAAATCGCTTATGGTACCAATATTGAAGTCATCGATTGACAAGGATTTTCAATCTCGCCTAATTTTTTTGAATTTTCTATACATATTCTACCGATTCTCGACATTGTCTATACTCAAAGATCAATTGGCTACGCTATTTTCGACACCAACATGTAGACAATTCGGAAATACGCGTAGACACACAACACAGGTGTTGATATATTGTGCATACATAGTGTTTTAATACGTGGGAAAACGAGTAAGCGATCGTACACTGAACTAGGCCTCTCAGCGAAAAAAGCTTTAATCGAATGTGCTGAAAGTGATAAACTATCGCAACGGAAACTAGCCGATATATTAAAAAAATAGCAAAACTCAAGTGCAAAGAATTTTGGGTAATAAATCGATAATTCTTTAGACCGTCGATAATTTTGGTTTATTGAAACGAAAACGTGTTGCATGCACCAAATATGGTGAACTTGATGACCTTTTGTTTAAATGGTTTACAATGGCCCGTTCTAAAAATTTGCCTTTGTCTGGCGCTTTATTACAAGAGAAGGCTTTAAAATTAGGTGAACGACTAAAATTGATGGAATTCACAGCATCAAATGGTTGATTGCAAAGTTTCAAAGAACGCCACAATCTACAATTAATTTTAGTTTCCGGAGAAGGTGCATCAATAGAGACAAATGTAGTCGAAAAATACCGCGAAACATTAAATAAATTGACTGAGACACATAAGCCAAAAAATATATTCTATCTAGATGAAACTGGTTTAATTTTTCGAGCCACTCCTTCCCGATCACTACAATTAAAAAATGAAAAGTGCAAAGGTGGGAATATGTGCAAAGATCGACTAACATTAGCCCTATTATGCAATATGCTGGAAGAAAAAGAAAATTGCCTCATTATCGGAAAGACGAAAAAACCGCAGGCCTTCAAAATTTTAAATGTTTAACTTGCATTTGACGTCTATTGGCGATTTAACAAAAAAAGCATGGATGACATCGGTGATTTTTGAAGAATGGATTGATAATCCGCCTTGTAGCTCTTAGATCAAAGTATAATGCGAAGTGTAAAAGTGAATTACTGAAAGTTATTAATGTATTGCCTGCTTACAGCAATCGATGAATCTGATGGCGTAGAGCAATTATCAAAGCAAATAACAATGGTAGATGCATGTTCTTGGGTGTTTCATATATACTGGGTTTAAGAAGCCTACACCTGTGCGTGGCTTAGGGGTTATTCAGGAGCCTGATCAATTTGAATCTGGTAGCGATTTTTTAGGCTTAGAAGAAAATGTTCAAACATCCGAAGAATTGTGAGAAGACTGAGAGGGCCAATGTTTAACATTTCATAATCGAGATGCTCAAAAAGAACAAATTGATGAAAGTTCGTCGGCTGATGTGGATGATTTATCTCCAAAATTACCTTCAATCATAATTACGTTCACTAAAGCGCAAGCATGTTTGAAAGAACTAAAGAAGTATGTCAGTGAGAGGGCCTTAACGAAATGTTTTTTCATCTTGACAAATCAGAGATGAAGTCAGTTGAAAGGGAGATTTCATTGGATGTTTTTCTAAATGTATTCTTAAGTATATAAATAAAAACGACACTTTATAATCGGACCACCTTCTAATCGGGCCAATTTTTTTAGGTCCGAAAGGTGGTCCGATTAAACAGGTTCGAGTGTATATATATAATGAGAGCAGCGATAAAGATCGGGTGTTAAAAGGAATAGCCCAACATTAACCACCACACGAGACAGAAAACCCAACAACAAAGAAAATCGAGGGAAGATAGAATAAATTCGATCGCTGCAGAAATTTATTGTAAATTAAACCTCATCATTTGAGCAGCACATAATGAAAATTTCAATAGAAAGGAAAATTATAAATTCGGTGGTAATAGAATCACCCATTTTGATCCTGTGGTAACGTAACCATTATTCGGAATAACACCAGCTGAGCATAGCACGTCTCCAAATACAAGGCTACCCAAACAGTATTTGGAGGTTTGTAATTGGAAGTAGAAGTATCGTGGCAACGATAGAAATTATCGAGTTCAACAGTTGTCAATGGAAAACGGCCTACTCAAAGTGAGTCTTCAAAGTGAGTATCAAACTATGTTGTACTGCTAAAAGGACCGGCACTCAATTGGTATTAAGAATATGAAGAGGTGGTGCAGTAAGGTGGGAAGTATTCAGCTATGACCGATTGTTTACCAACAGAGGAAGATGTGCGACAAAAAATGGAACGAAGAAAGCAAAAATTCAAGGAACCGTTCCTCGATTTCTATCACTTGTTTCGAAGTATAGTGTTTTCACATCTAAAGCCTATGACGGAGGGTGAACTGATCGGCCTTATTGCTCGAAATATGCGTGAAGGTCTACTGGAAATTTTTTCAAAATATAAATTTCCCAAGATCTCAGAAATGATGAGCAATTATGTGATAGTGGAGGAGACTTGGAACAAACTTGGATCTACCCAAATTGCGGCAAAATTTTAGAAATATTAAATATAGCTTTTGAAGTGTTTGCTATGAGTAAAAAATTTAGGGATGAATATGTTGTGGCCAACATTTCATTTACTTTTACAACGCATTTATACAAAGATCTCTAATACACCTGATTTCTAAAGTGAAAAATTTAACTTACCGGCCTTTCGATAAGACTGCCTTGTGTAATATTTTTGGTTAAATAATTAATTTCGGAAACCCAAAAAGGTCAATCGTTGTTGAAAATTTAATCTATAAATATATTTGAATCAGGGAAGCTCCCATGAAAGCTGTCACTTCCGATATTCAGATTACCACCAAATTACGCAAGAATCTCCCAGTTAATGGAAAAGGTTAACTTGAAGTTTGATTCCGAATAGGCGTATTCGAATTATTGTGGAAATTGTTTTTTATCAAAACTCGTTATTTTCTGTGAAACAAAAAAAAACAATTATCAGAACAAATTTTGTTTAAAACTAAATTTAGAACCTTTCTGCCACTTCCGGTGGACCGATGGTGGTTAAATTTATTTAACATTTTTAGTTCAAAATCAGTTTTCTTGTAAATGATTCACTTCTGAAATTTTTGGAGAAAAACGTCTAGAGTTTTATGGAATCTGCCACTCCCGAAAGATTTCGGCCAAACATCACTGGAATCTCCAAATTTATGGGAAAATCTTCCCATCAGTAAGTCCGTTGGGCTGTAGAGATGACACTAATTTTTAGTCTGCACCACACCATCACGCACAGATATTTGAAAATTTCTTTTTTTGGCTTTGACGATATAACGCATGGTAAATCTGCAAAAATCCCGAGATCAAAATTTTTCATGACTACTTTATTTGACTATGATAAAGAATGGGCAACCGAATTATATTGTTACCGCCCGGATGAGTGTGTCACCTGCTCACTCTTCATTACTTTTTCTGGAATTTTTCAGACAAAAACGGAATTTCTTTTATTATGTCCCAGCCTTATATTCGCCAGAGATGGCTCTGTTTAAATAAAGAGGACACTTAAAAAGTCGTCGTTTTACAAGCAATAAGATGAGATTAAAACGCATCGCTGAGAGACCTACAAGCTATCTCAAAGATCGAGTTCCACAAATGTTTCGGAGATTGTGGTCTATGTAGAATAGGATCCACTGATCTAGAGAATGAATAAAACTCTTTCCAAAAAATAAAATTTCCGTTCCTTTTTAAATACGCCTAGCACGCGTTAAGGGAAAATATTAGAAATTTTCAGAAATTATACTAACTCCCAGTTGTTGTTGGAACTGTTCCGTTATCGGTCACTTCGACAAGGATTGATCATTTTCAAATGCGTTAAAAACCCATTGTAAGCAATGTAAAAGCTCTCCGAAGGGAAATGTGATGATGAATTTCCGAAATCTTGGGTTCTGAATTCCTAAACTCCCACAGCCTTACCACCCAGACTATAACAGGTAGATTTCGCATCGAACACCGACCTGGATATCTACCGTCCTATTATAAAGAGACAGCCAAACATGAGAAAGTAGGACTAAAACAGATGCTTGAAAAGAACTTAAAACCCAGACTCCAGATCATGCAGAAAATAACTATTTTAAAATTCGTAAACAGAACAAAAAATGGTTTGCGTTGCCGTCCTTAAAACAAATGATTGACTGTTATACTGCGGAAAAAATATAACGACATCAGGCTGTAATTTTGAAGAATTCTGTGCCCTATAACATCTTGATGAAGATGTCCTATGCTAGAAAACCGAAAACTCTACGATTCACATAACTCCTGGATTGGCCCAACTGCTGTACTTGGGTATCAATTTCTGGGAAGTGTTCGGATTTATTCCAACGGTGGTCAGCGAAATCTACTAAAGTCTAATCAATAACCACAAATCGACCCCGACAAGCATGAATTGAATGTTTTGTATCACGCAATGTTGTTGGGTTTGAGATGAACGCACCTCGTTACGAAAAAAATTGGAAAAATCGGAAAAATTGTTTGGATGCACGAAAAGTAAACGCGGTAAAGGTGACAGAAGCTAATCCTTTATCGTTGATCGACAGGCTGCTAAGTCGATTAAAGGAAAATACCGCTGTCATCATTCGGGGACGGCCGGCCATCCTATCAAATTTTCGTCAAGGCTTCTGGCTGTGAAACGCAACCCAAAATATGTATCGGATTTTGCATAACATCCCTCACCAATTGCATGACCGGATTTTTTTAAATTCATGATTTTCTTGTCATCTCTTGACATTTTATTATCACATTCAATTGTTATCTGAAGTAACGAGATTGTTACGGTAGGCAAATATCACAATAAATGTGGATAAGGACAAACTCAAGCTCAAGGAAACCAAATTCCTGATCTATTAAAGAAAAGGATCAAACCAAAGTGGAACGAACGAGTCTAATGGACTAGACTAGCTAATTTCAGCTCTAGTATTGGTTTATTCGTGGACGACATAAACGTGTCAACAGACGAGCCATTACATTTAAATATGAATTTACCTGCCATTCAAGATCCAGAATATCAGGAAGAAATTAATACTTGAAAATCCAGGTATAACTATAAATTTTAAAACAAGTGTTGATAAACTCTACATTACGCTTAAGGATACAAGCCATGTTTATACCATTGTTATGCCACCTGGTCTCACAGAACATCATACGGAAAAGACACACAATCCTCTATCCGCGGCTCACCGAGACATTTTTAAATGATTGAAATATTGCGACACCGTTTTATTAGGCATCAATGGCGGTCCACATAAAAATATTCATTAATAATTAAGAAATCGACAAGGGGAGCAAGCCAGCAAACTTTCAACCCAAACAGAGATGAGCAAATTGATCGAAACGGCTAGATCTTTTCAGAGATTTTTATTTACTTTCTAGGTTCATATCCAAAAACCGGTAACAGCTTTACTCATGTAATGCTAATTTTGGATCACTACACTCAGTTTATGAATTCAACGAAAAGAAAACTTTTCAATTCTATGGTGTACCGGAAGTAATGTTCTCGGATAACGGTCCACAATTTAAATCCGTGCTCCTAGCAGAACTGCTAAAAAAATATAAAATTCGATACAACTTCACCGCTTCATATAAGCACCTCAATAAAACGCAGAATACGTGACTAGGTCGATATTTTCTGCAATCCGTTAATACGCAAATAGCCGATACACTAATGGATGTTGTTATCTCGGTGGGTTATCTATGAATAGGGGTATCTCGGGTCTCCGGATCAATTGCACAATGTAACCATTCTATTGCTATTTTTTATAATTATATCGGAAGGTAACCATTTCTCGTTAATTTCGAAACATTGTACATTTAACTCGACGGAGCTGATCTTTCAGTGCTATACGATATCGGCCTTCAGTGGCTAGACAATAAATACCTACGAAATAAAATTGCTCCAGTTAAATTTTGGATTTAAACGCCCGTTCATACGCACCCTTTCGTTCATTAGACAACAACGGCAATTACTCTTTGCTAAAGAAGTATTATTCTCTAATAGCAGAGCCAAATTACATCTTACCAATAGGACAAACTGTACTCCATCATATCGTTACGACAGGTCATATATAGATAAATGATAAAGGGTCCGGTGTCCAATAAAGCAGCATTCACAGATTTCCAGCACATGGTAGTATTAGGTATTTGTCGACCATCAGCATCTTCCACCTTTTATTTGTTACATATGGCCAAGAAGAAATACAAAGATTGGAGACCGTGTGGAGACTATCGGCGACTAAATGAGCCGTTTATTTAGAAAGTGGTCTAAGTCCATTTTACAAAAAAAAAATAAAGGTAACACTAATCACAGTTCTTATAATTCTTTCTATTTATAAACAATTTAAGTCTAGTATCATCACAATCGCAATGATTTTGTCATTTGAAAAGTAGCTAGTTATATTTTTAAATTAATTCAAACACAAATCCTTAAAAATCTAAATATAAAAATAAATGGACTTAAACCACTTTCAAAATAAACGGCTCAAATATGGGTGCGATACCGGATCGCTAACCGACACCTCATATTCAAAATTTTTTCAAGCACTTGCTTGGTAGTGCGATTTTCCCCAAAACTGATCTTGTCAGGGCTTATCATTTAATTCCCGTCGCTCCTAAAGACGTTCATAAAACGCCAATTAAGACACAATATGACCTTTTCGAGTTCAACCGAATGCCATTTGTACTACGCAATGCTGCACAACCGTCTCAGCGGTTTTTGTGTGACATCACGAACGACATTTGGAAACACTTTCCAGTTATTTTTTTTTTTTTTTTTACCTTTGGTTTTTGCAATTGTAATGGTGTTATTGTGATTGTTCTGTATATTGGTATATTTCTGACTGATTTTTTCAAATCAATAGTCTCATTTGTTCGAAACTGATTGTTGTGATTCTTACACATTAGCCATCTATAAGTCAAAAATTCAAACTTTCCAGTTGCTAAAAACTCTAGATTTTCTAAGCCACAAGAGAACATCTAATGGTACTCTTCCTTCTACGGAAAAAAAAGGCTCTACTGAAGAAGTCCAATGAGTGAATTAGCTAATATAACGATGTTAGCTCACCTGCAACGACACATTAACCATTGTCGGAAACTGTTGAGGTTTTTCTCGTAGAAGGTATCAAATCCCGAACAAAAATACTCTGCATTTGATCGGGACTTACTCGCAATTTATCTAGCAGGTAGCATATCCTAGCTTGGCATATCCAGATAATCTTAGTCAGATATTCTTCTTAAAGCAATTTTATAATGGTCATTGGTAATAATTCCGGTGTGAAGTTTTTAACGAAAAGTGTAGCTACACAAATTAATGAAAATTAATTTGTGTAGCTACACACAAATTAACGGAAAGTGTAATTTCTAAAAAGTGTAGCAATTAAAAGTGTAAATAGCACACCTTTACTACAAAAAAGACCGTCAAAATGTATACTTCATGCAAATACCAGGATCAAATTTAATTATCATAATTCTAGTCTAAAATTTGGGGTAATTACGAGTAAAAAAATTAATTCTTTAAATGTTTGAAATGATATACGTATGCGACACTATGGTCGATTAAGAAAACTCAAATATGATACCAAGTAAAGGCAAATGCCTTCTAAAAAACTCTGAGTTTTTTTAATTGCCCATAGTGTCGCACTTCTTTTCGTTAAATGAAACCAAGCTTCGTTGATTGTAATATATTTCTTCTATTTATCTCCTTTCAGTTGTCGGTAGAGGCCCATATTGTGACGCTTTGGCTTCTTCGAAAGTCTTAGATCCAATTTCTGTTTTAGAGTACAATGTTTGACTCCAACATTTGTTTTAAAATGTTTTGCCAGATGTTTCTGCGTGGGTGGATTGGGTTTGGCTACCATTTTTCGCAAATTTGAAATTTGGCGTTTTTTTAATTGACCATAGTGTTGCATATGTATATATATATAGCATGTCAAACATTTAAAGATCTAATTTGTTTACTCGTAATAACCCCAACTTTTAGACTAGAATTATTACGATTAAATTTGATCTCAGTAATTGCATGAAATATACATTTTTGACGACCGTTTTTTACTACGTGTGCTATTTACACTTTTAATTTCTACACTTTTAGAAATTACGCTTTTCGTTAATTTATGTAGCTACACTTTTCATTAATTTGTGTAGCTACACTTTTCGTTAAAAACTTCACACCGGTGTCGACAGAACCAGGTAATCTGAGCTATCTCTACGATTACATGTTAATGGCCATCGAATAACCATTTGCACTATAATGATTGCTATAATGATTTGCAGTTTTGTAATGGTTCAAAACCTATGCTTTTCGGGTTGCGGGCGCAAACATGTCGTAGGATTTTATTAAAGGTATAGTAGACTTTTTTGAATTTGTTAGGTTTTTTGTTGCATCATTCAAATCATCTTCTGTTTTGAAATGAATATTAAAACAAATTTCCAAACTGTTTTAATTTTTCCCACAATAAATATTTGATAAAACGTAATAACGCCCATCATAATCATTCAAAATGAAATCACTTTCGGAAGGAAGTAATCAATATACCAATTCTGATGAACTTCATCACAGCCATTTATAAAAACATAAAACTCTATTAACAAAATATATTGTTACACTGATATGATTTTATACAGTCTGACGTTAGACAGGTTAAATTTTTAAAACATGTCAAAATTTGTATAAAATCCAACTGTCGTCTCCGAGTCAAATTTCTTTAACCCGATTTTTAATAAAACATAAAAAAATTATTTATTTTTATTACAAAAAACTATAAAAATATCAACATTAAATATTACGATTTAAAAAAAAACAAATTTTGGGGTCTGGGTCTCGAAAAACTATTTTAAAACACGTTAAAATCGTTAAATTTTCCATATGCGCGCCGCATTCCCATAGGACTTTATCGCGCGGCTTAATGGTAATTTATCTTGTGTGTAAAGTAAGACGAGTTTTAAAATAAGGGGGATGCACACTAGTACATAGTTCAAAATGCATTCATACCATATCAGTAACGTATAGTAGATTTTAGAAGAAAAACTCCCAAATTATAAATAAACATTAGAAACGAAAATAAATACGTAAATTAAGTAAATAATGTTAGTCAGTAATTTAGATAGACACAATATGCAGAATAAAACGATTAGAATTAATTTGCATGCACAACAATATAATTTTCCAATTGACAACAACTATTATCCCCCATATAAGTATTTACAATTTCTTAATTTTCTATCCACAATATACTGATTGTTGTTGCAATTATATGACAATAAACGAGTATTTTATTGGTACGATATTGCCATGCCGATAAAAGTATTATTACTCGACACATAAAATAGTAAATTGAGAGATAGAAAACTATTTTTGAAACAATGATAATAAAAAATTTAATTTATTTTATGTGTGATACGAGTAGCTATATAGGGCTATTATCTCTGTCGAACACTCGATTAATTTATGATGATTTTTTTTTTTTGAAATTTAAGGAATGCAGACACTCTTCTATCGGGGTGTCACATGGCGATTAGTTATGTATGACGGAGAGTCGACGCCAACAAGGCAATAACACCTTTGTGAAGATAGCGCAAATTTCTATCCACGAAAATCGAAAAAGTTGCTTATGCCAATACTGTACAAGTTTATGTATACTATTGCGACATTTAATTAACAATTGTAACAAAAGATCTAAATTATGAAGTAAGTATTTCCGGATAATAGCTAAAAAGTTGTGATATAACGTGTAAATGAACGGAACAAATTTCTACGCTCCAAAAACTATACTGACAGAGAAAGTCTTCAAATCAAGATACAAATTTTAATAGCATCTATATATAGAATAAATAACAGCCCCGAAAATACCATGTCACTTAACAAACATTATTTTTAGGAGTTAAGTAGAAGTATAGTTCCTCGAAAGCAGAAACAACTATAGTTGGGCAGTCTATCGGCTTATACGAGTATCTGACGATGGAGAAAGATTCAATGTAATTGCAGTGAATTTTTTAGAACTTTTCTATGGGGTAGAGGTGAGAGGTAGTCCTTCAAACTCAGCAAATATTCGTTGGCCGGACTATCGGTTTATATCTGATGATGGAGGAAGATTTAAGGTAATTGCAGTGAATTTTTTAGAACTTTTCTATGGGGTAGAGGTGAGAGGTAGTCCTTCAAACTCAGCAAATATTCGTTGGCCGGACTATCGGTTTATATCTGATGATGGAGGAAGATTTAAGGTAATTGCAGTGAATTTTTTAGAACTTTTCTATAAGGTAGAGGTGAGATGTAGTCCTTCAAACTCAGCAAATGTTCGTTGGCCGGACTTCGGCTTATATATGACGATGAAGAAAGATTTAAAGTTATTGCAGTGAATTTTTTAGAACTTTTCTATGGGGTAGAGGCGAGATATAGTCCTTTAAACTCAGAAAATATTCGTTAGCCGGACTATCGGTTTATATCTGACGATGGAGGAAGATTTAAGGTAATTGCAGTGAATTTTTTAGAACTTTTCTATGGGGTAGAGGTGAGATGTAGTCCTTCAAACTCAGCAAATATTCGTTGGCAGGGCCATCGGCTTATATCTGACGATGGAAGAAGATTTAAGGTAATTGCAGTGAATTTTTTATAACTTTTCTATGGAGTAGAGGTGAGATGTAGTCCTTCAAACTCAGCAAATATTCGTTAACCGGACTATCGGTTTATATCTGACGATGGCGAAAGATTTAAAGTAATTGCAGTGAATTTTTTGGAACTTTTCTATGGAGTAGAGGTGAGATGTAGTCCTTCAAACTCAGCAAATATTCGTTGGCCGGACTGTCGGTTTACAACTGATGATGGAGGAAGATTTAAAGTAATTGCAGTGAATTTTTTTGAACCTTTCTATGGGGTAGAGGTGAGATGTAGTCCTTCAAATTCAGCAAATATTCGTTAGCCGGGCTATCGGTTTATATCTGATGATGGAGAAAGATTTAAGGTAATTGCAGTGAATTTTTTATAACTTTTCTATGGAGTAGAGGTGAGATGTAGTCCTTCAAACTCAGCAAACTTTCGTTGGCAGGACCATCGGCTTATATCTGACGGTGGAGAATGATATAAAGTAATTGCAGTGAATTTTTTAGAACCCTTCTATAAGGTAGAGGTGAGATGTAGTCCATCAAACTCAGCAAATATTCGGGTAGAGTTGAGATATAGTCCTCCAAACTCAGCAAATATTCGTTGGCCGGACCTGGGGTAGAGTTGAGATATAGTCCTTCAAACTCAGCATATATTCGTTGGCCGGACCATCGGCTTATGTCTGGTGATTTAAGAAGATTTATTGCAATTTCATTGAATTTTTTAGAACTTTTCTATTGGGTAGAGTTGAGATATAGTCCTTCAAACTCAGCAAATAATCGTTGGACGGACTATCGGCTTAAATCTGACGATGGAGGAAGATTTAAAGTAATTGCAGTGAATTTTCTATAAGGAAGAGGTGAGATGTAGTCCTTCAAACTCAGCAAATATTCGTTGGCCGGACCATCGGCTTACGTTTGGTGATTAAGAAAGATTTGAAGTAATTGCAGTGAATTCATTAGAATTTTTTTTTTGGGGTAGAGTTGAGATATAGTCCTTTAAACTCAGCAAATATTCGTTGGCCGGGCTATCGGCTTATGTCTGGCGATGAAGGAAGATTTATTGCAATTTCAGTGAATTTTTTAAAACTTTTCTATGGGGTAGAGTTGAGATATAGTCCTTCAAACTCGGCAAATATTCGTTGGCCGGTCTAACTGACGAAGGAGGATTGCGGTTTAAATTTATTTTCGCCAAATATCCAATTAAACCAATACGCAATATTTACCACTGAGTATCTTAACAACCAAACACAAAAACCTGCCTTGCAGCATATTCCACAAACAATAAATATTGAAAACAAGGTAATAAACATTAATTCCATAATCAGTTATAAAGCAAATCATTACACTGCCTACTGTAAAAAAAATTATTACTTGGAAGAATTTGATGATCTTAAAAAAAATGTGGTTAAAATAAGAAATTCCTCAAAATGTGTAACTCCGCATCTCCTTTGCTATACAATGTGTAAATAAGACGGAATGTCTCCAAAATAAAATTGCATTATTTTCATAGCTGGCCTCCTCATTGAAATAAACATTTTTCAAAAAAATAAGCGAATCTTACACGAAACTATCATAAACATAACCTTCAGAACCAAAACCAACTCAAATGTCAAAAAATACTCGGAATAATAATTATGCAATCGATTTAGATTTTTTTTCCATTAAAGTCGGTTTTTCCATTAACTTTCTTCCATTCATATCGCAACAAGCCAGACAAACAAAAGGATCCTGAGTTCAAAAAACTGAACGACTTGATATAGTCCGCTCCTTAGAACCTCAGAAAAATTCTAAAAAAATGCGAAGTTACTTTAAATTTTACTCTTCCGAATAGTTTCTGAGTGTCACGTACTTCATCTCAACCCTACCCCATAGAAAAGTTCTAAAAAATTCACTTCAATTACTTTAAATCTTGGTCCATCACCAGACATATTTCGATAGATCGTCCATAAAATATACCACGTAAGATTACTAAACAAAAGGCGTGAGTTGGCAAATAATTGATATTATTTATTTGCCCAAGGCCAAAAATGTTTCTATCTTCATATCAGCCCCGAAATATGTTTGTGCCGTGATAGATTTAGTTGCCATGACATTAAATATTTTCGGGGCTGATGGTCAAAAATGTCATGATATTAATAATTAGTGTTGCACCTCATTTTGCTGGGGTAAAAATTTGGCTATTTCCACATACATAAAATTGGGCTTACTTCACAAACTTCATTTTATAAGTATTATTTATACTCTGAGCCCCGAAAATTTTAACTGTCATGGCAGTTTTTAACTATCGTCATAGCAAATATTTTCGGGACTGAGAGTAAAAATGTGGATATTTTTGGGCTGATAGTAAAAAATGTCATGATACCAATATTTAGTGTTGCCATCGCATTTTTCGGGGATGGAATTTGGGCTGTCTTCACATACATGGCAATAACGGTTCTTGAACTAAACCTTTTGCAAATTAAACTAAAGCCAAAATTGGGGCACCAAAATTCAACGGGTTTTCTGTTTACCAGTTCTAATCGGTCAATCGCGACTATAGCTTTGTAAATCCGTTAAGTTTGCTGTTCGCCTTCTATATCTCGTATCAGACACCTGCCATTTCCTATACATTTCATTACTTCGTATGGACCCCTATTGGTTGGCAATAGTTTTCTACTTTCGCCGGCTGCAATTTTTAATGCATGAACCATTTTTAGTTTTTTATCGTAATTTGCTTAAATTCGCTCTCGATTTCTCTTTAAACGTTCAGACACATTATTCTCATCGCAAATGTGACCTTCCTCTAACATTTGTTTATTGAATCGTTTCATCTCTTCAACCAATTTATTGTCTCCAAAATTGCGGAAGGGATAACGAAAAATGATCTCGGAGAGAGTTTTTTTTGTGACACTATGCACCGTATTATTTAGAGCTAATTGCACCTCTAACGATTTCTCATCCCAATCACGACAATCAATTCCAGAACTTAGTTTTGCTAAACATTTAGTCACCTGCTTATTTACAATTTCTACTTGGCCATTCGAGCGTGCACTATCGCTGGCTACCTTTATGTGTCGTATGCCCATCGCCCTACAAAATGCTTCAAACTTCGAAGTGGTGAATGCTGATCCCCTATCAGTAATTAGTACGTCCGGGTTACCATAATTACTTAACTGTAGCCTAAGCAACTCTAACGTGCTAACAACTCCTACATTTCGCATTGCTCCTAGCATTACGTGTTTACTAAATACGTCTACCACTACTCCACGTCCTTATTGTGGTTTTTACTCTTTATATAGGTTCCTATGTGATCACAATGAACTACCACGAAAGGTTCTTTACTCTTTTCTATCGGATGCAGTAACCCGGGTTGTTTACCTCCGGATTTTTTGTAATATATACATTTAATGCATCTATTCACATACCTAGTAACAAAGACTCTCACTCTTGGAGAGTAGAAAGAATCTTTTAAATTTTCCGTCATTTTGTCGATTCTTTGATGCCCGGCTGATTCGTGCGCATCGCAAACAATGTCATACACTAAATCTTGAGGAACATATAGTCTCCATTTACTTTCAGTAGTTCGATAAACTCTCGCTTTATACATTGAAAACTTTTTAAATGCCTTTTCGTCACCCAACCCCAAAAAGTCTTTTAATCTCAAAATCTTGTCAACCGTGCGCTGCAAAGCAGCGATCCAATCTGTATTTAAATTAATCCCGTATGCCTTGTCTCGGTCGAATTGTTTCCCTGCATTACTTACGGGATAGCGACTTGACGCATCTGCAACTAAATTCATGTTACCTTTAACGTATTCTACCTATTCTGGACTTAATATCTTTCTTTTTTGATAACAATTTGATGCTATTACAATCAGTCCTGACAGTAAAGTCTACACCCAATAGATATACTCCCCATTTTTCTAGATATGAAACATTGGCCAAAACTACTAATTCTACTGCGGCGTATTTTGACTCCTCTGGGGTTGTTTTACGACTATAATAACTTATAGCTTGAAATACTTTCGGTGTCTGTTTTTGATAAAGAACACCATCTAATCCCAACGCGCTGGCATCCGTATGAACCTCAAGTTATCTACCCGAAATGTACATTGCCAATACCGGTTTATTCTATTGTTCACCCCATATGAATTCTTCATTTTTCCGAATAAGGTCCGTTAATAGCCTAACAACTGTAGCGAGCTCTTCAATAAACCACCTAAAATAACTAGATAGTTCAATGAACGATCTCACATCTCTTATACAATTGGGAGTCGGAAACCGATCTATTGCATATGTTTTACAACGCCCATTTTTACATTGCTTTTACGAAATCATAAATACTCTACACTGCTACACAAGAATCGACACTTTATTAGATTTAAAGTTAAGTTAGCTTCTCTAAAGATTTTCATTGTTATCTCCAAACGATCCAGACCTTCCGCTATCGTTTTATTCGGAATAACTATTTCGTCCAAATATGCCATTGCAGTCGTGAATGTATGACTTGGAATTTCTTTCAACCGGCACCTGGTACTAGCCACTTGCAAAATCTAGACTGGTAAAATATTGATGACCTCCTAATCGGTCCAGTTGGTCCATCTATTAACGGAATTGGGAAATGTTGCCGTACAGTTTTCTTATTAATTGATCAATAATCAATGCACATGTGTGATTGACCTGCTTTTTTAACCAATATTATCGGACTGGCGTAGTCAGAAACTGTATCCTCTGCTATATCAGCTGTCTTTAATTCATCTACATGATTTTTGACCCACTCCGGTTCAGCGAAAGCTAACCTATATGGCCTGTAATATACTTGTATGTCATCTACTAATGTAATTTTCAGTTCGGTTTTGTCAGTCAATCCAATATTATTCAAATTGGTAGTAATTTGATCCCTGTATTCATATAATAATGTATATAACTTACTAATATCCTTACCAACTAATTCCGAAATTACTTGCAGAGAGTGCATTACCGACTTGGCTCGTACTATCTGTTACTCGTTTTACATCGTCTTCTCTATATTTTTCTGCTCTCGTAATCCGCCTTGCTTTAATTTATGTCAACTTCAGTTAAATAGCATACGGTATCATCATCTGACCGCTACTGTCACTCTTTACAATACACCTTGGGATCGCCTCCCCATTATCCCAGATTCCACCTTCGATCATCCACTCGGTGTCAGTGTCATCCGCTTGTGTCGTAAAATGCATAATCGAATTTTTGGGAATAATCTTATCTTCCACTAATGTGATTTCACCCTTAAAACCATTTTGTTCTAATTTCTCGTTATTTCGTACTCCGATATTTGTTATGTGACGGCCACGTTTATCGCTTACAATTTTTATATGAGGTTGTTCGGTAAATTGATGTCCCACTAGCATTCGAAATAAGTGATCTGCAATTTCTTGGCATCCGTCTCTTGGATTAATGTAACACGTGGCCAGCCGCATTTTTGGTTAAAGGTGGGAAGACGCCCAAAATTCGCATTTTAGGTTATCGGTGAAAGGCACTGCAACGAGTCAATATTTTCCGGTGGACGGGCCGCAACTGCGGATCTCTAGTATCAGCACGACCACACGACCAGGCCACAACGGTCCGGGTGTGGCATATCACCTGTGGCATGACGATTTCAAAGCTGCAACAGGGTGACCAAGATCTAAAGGTACAACTTGTTTTTGTTTTTTTAATTCAACTTTTTTCGATTTTTCTATTTTTTATTTAAATATATTTGTGTAATCGTGTGCCGAATAACGGTTGCTTAGCGCGCATTTGATGCACGTGGGTTTCGTATCGGAAATTATTCACGTTCAGCGACCATTTTAGTTTGATTCATTTTTTTATGTTTCCCTCCTTCCGCCTCTGATCGTTTGGTAAAAATTGATTTAAATAAAAAAACAGCACTGCGAATAATTTTGGCTTTCGGTTTTCTTTTCTTTTCCATGCATCGGCTTTAGTGGTGCTCCGTTACTATTCTGATTTCCTCATTATTGTACCTATTTTGTTTTGTTGTTAATTTATTTCTCGCGAATAATAAAATGAATTAGTAAATTTCTTTGGGTTTGGTATGATGGGAGGGAAAATTTAATTTCGTGTCGGTCCCATATTTGCAGGCCGGGCTTGCCACTTCCATTCATCCTCTTGGCAGGACATCCACAGGGCCGGAGCGGTGAGTCTAGCATATGTGTCCATTCAGTCGTGACGTCCATTCAGTCATGGCGTAAAGAATTCATTTTGGCGTAGACAATATCGACAACTCGTCGAGTATGCCATATGTTTTTTTCATTATCAAACTCAAGCGCCACTTATTACATGCATTACTGGAGAAATGGGTAATTTTTTCTCTCAGAGAATTTTATTTTTTTACCATTTTTCAGGTGTCACCATTTTAGGATTGCCCGACAGTCAAATACCGACTTGGCCAAGATTTAAGTGCTCGTTGAATCATTGCAAGAGGAATGTTCTTGATTTATCGCTTTATCAATGGTTTTAGTTGCGCAATATTGTCAACTTTAGATATTGCCACTTGTGGCTTAAAGTATCCCCACAATAAATAAACACAGGATGCCAAGTCGGGTGATGAGAGGGTCTATAAATTAGGATGAATAAATGATACGTTATTTTGTTGAAGAAATGCAAGAGTTTTCCTTGACATGAGTGATGGAGCTGAATGGTGGAATATTCAGTTACCATCAGGGTATAAACGTTTCGAATCTTTGAAACGTGGTCTTAAACAGTTTCTTATGTAGTAATATACATTTATCTGAGTGTTGGGTACTAAAATGGGTACCGTTTTGCCAAAATTGGGTATTCCTAAGAATACCATGAAGCCTTTCGGATGAGACGTTTTTGTGGAAGGAACTAGTCCCGCATTAGTATAGCCGTGATTTAAATGTTACACACTTCTTTTACCATCAGCATTCGTTAAATAAAACCAAGCTTCGTCATTTCTAATATATTTCTTCTATTTATCTCCTTTCAGTAGTCGGTGCAGGGCCAGATTGTGATGCTTCGGCTTCTTCGCAAGTCTTAGACCCAATTTCTGTTTTAGAGTATATTGTTTGACTCCAACCTTTGTTTTAAAATGTTTTGCCAAATGTTTCTGCGTCGGTGGATTGGGCTTGGCTACCATTTTTCACAAATTTGAAATTTGGCGCATTTCAAAAAAAATTCTCGATTTAATCTAAATAGTTTCACCTGGCTCCGATAATTCAAATCAAAATATTAATTTCCAATTTTCGCGGTAAAATATAGCAGACTGTTCGGCTTCGATCTGCCAAGCATTTTCGGCATCTTCCAATTTTCGTGGTACGCTTTTGTATTTGGCACCATTTTTTCACAGGCAACTGTGAACTTAAATTAGTTTATGCCCTTTGACATTAATGTATACTTCTCGCTCAATATCTAATGATTTTAAAGAAGGTGCATTGCCTAAGTTTATAAGTTGGATTTACGGAATCGTATTATGTTCCAATTCACGTTTATAGGTGACACTTGTTTGACCGATGCTTTTAATATTGGAATAACCATTTAGCGATTCCATTCACTTTTCTTATATTGGTTAAAAAATTACACTCGGTAAGTTAGCGCACGCCGTAAAATTAAAAGCTCAAATGATTTGCATATCGGTAAATAAGCATACACCGGTAGCTCAATTAGCTTTAATCCAGGTGTTTAATCTCTTTGAGCAAGGAACTCCGAAAATTGGAACATCTTCAAAGAATGTTTCTGCATACAGCGCTGCATTAAAGAAAGTAGACATTTCTCGAATCGACTCCATCTATAAGTATTTTAACGAAACCAAATAAAATATGTTTCATGTCGGCTTTATCGATAATCATAACGTTGTACGAGACTAAATTCTCGTATGTGAAAGAATTTCTCTGTACAAATCTGTCTGTTGTGCACGTCGTTGAGAGGGATACTGTATCAACGCTCATTGCCGAAGTTTATCGTACATTAAGCAACAGGGTGGCATACAGATATGGCAGTATCTATCGGGTTTACCGAAATCAAATTGGTACTGTGTGATACCTGATTTTAATCCTTCCATGAATTGGGAACATAGGTGATTTAGAATATTTCTAAAATTGTATTAAGACAGCTAAAGTATATGCCAGAAATACTCGTTTTTTATCAAACCGTTTTCAGTTCTCCTTTATAAAGTCAGGAGTACCCATTGCCATATATAAAAAGTTGGGTTCCAATTTTTCAACAACGAAATCCTAGAATTTTGCTGATTTCTAACAGAAACAACAAATTTTTGCCAACGTTATTATTTTAATTGTCTACATACATTCTTTACACATGTAGAGTATCAATTATACAACAACAACGGAACAACACTGTAAATTTTAAAATTCTTCTAGTAGACGTTATAGAAGTTGAAGCAAATTACAAAAATCACCTTTTACCACCAAAAGAAATCCCATAACATAGACACGAAATCGTTTTTTTAAATCTCAAACACAAAACAATGTACGGCACAATAGAAACTCTCATTATTTGCTTAGGTATATTAGACCTACCCTAAGGTAAAATATGTCAAACAATTTTTAAATAACATAAAGCCCATTTGTTATATGGTAAGTGTACACTCGTGTACAACAACATATTTCATAATTTTCAATTTTCGAAATTTTTTATCAATCATCTGGCATTGAAACTGAAATAAAGAAAACATTTATGAGAACTCAAATTATTTTCTATTATTCGATAAAGCATATAATTATTTGAAAGTGTTTTCGAAGGTTACCGTTCACATAAATCATAATCTTTACGTCGATAGATCAATCTGGGATGATTTATGTACTCGTATACGAGTATTATGTGCGTGTAATAAACTAATCTCGCCTAATTGTAATGTAACACCAAGCATATTTTTGGTGTACATGCGACATATAAATAAATTAATTGGCGCATACTGCAACTACGAGTTTATATATAAGATTTATGTAAAGGGTGCATAAATTTTGTATGAGTGTATTAATGTCACCCCTATATCTAGAAATACTGAGATTCTTTTGAAACTGCGATTTTCCATAATTTTTTTTGTTATAAAACGCGTGACCAATTAAAACTGGGTTTAATATCGAAATGCGCAGCTTTGTATTAGGTGAAATCGTCATCAACGATTTTCCCCCTTCAACGTGTGTTTTATGTAGTCTTCATGCCACATGTACACATAAAAAAATATTTATCTTGGAACATATACATATTATGTTGTTGTGTTATGCACCAATAGGGAATTGTATTATGTTTATTAGATGTCCCCTGAGAATTTTTAATATATCGGTTATATTACCTCTAATGAAGAAAACTTTTACATCTAAATCAACAATGGAGGTATTTTGGTCGTACGTAGATTATGTACAAACCCCGTACCGAAATTAGAAATTTATAATCCAAACCGAACCAAACTATACTGTATTATACCAGAGTGAGGTGGAGTGCAGTATTTTATGTAGTCATATGTACAGGGGTGTGAGAGATTTGTCAATAACTAAACAATTTACTGCATTGACGTTAATTTTAATTTTCAATTCGTGTTTTTATAAAATGTAGTAAAGTTTTTCTTTTTAGAACGCTTTTTGATTAAAATTCGTCCTGTAATTATCGTTTGCTTATTTTCAGATTTTTTGTTTTTGTTTGTGTTTTATTTAACATAATTTTTATGCACATTATGAAACACCGTTAGTATGGTGGGCACAATTTTACGTTTAATGGCATTTTGATGCTAAATTAGCAAAACTAATAAAATAACCATGCAATTTTAAAATGTGTTTGTTTTAAACTAATAAAAACTATTCAATATTACTGCGGGTAAGTTCAGGTAATGGGATTAACTCACGGCAATACATGTACTCTCGATATAGTGCGCATAATAAATCTTGATTGTGTATAGAAAATGTTTAGTAATTATTTCATACAATATTATAGTCGAAAAAGGTGCTGATCCACATCTAGTACCGACCAACGAAAACCATAGAAGCTCATCTTTAATATTGGCTTTTTTAACCAGTAATAAAGTCTAGAATGACTGATCTTGACATGAAATATAAATATAAATTTAATTTTGTAGGCTATCTGAACTCTCTGGAAATAATATTTCAGACTAAATTGAAGAGACACACAAGGTCGGACATTTCATTCATTTGAAATATACAGTTTGTAAGAAAACCCTAAATTTTCAAAGAATCGTTAAAAACTAGTAATGTAATAGCTTATTAAAATTCGAACTGAAATACATTTAATATTTAGGAATACGCGTTAATTTACATAAAGTCCTAAAACCTAAACA
The DNA here is from genome assembly GCA_963691935.1 of Nephrotoma guestfalica. Classification (NCBI taxonomy): domain Eukaryota; kingdom Metazoa; phylum Arthropoda; class Insecta; order Diptera; family Tipulidae; genus Nephrotoma; species Nephrotoma guestfalica. Next base: position 66,351,685 of record OY829913.1, on the reverse strand, counting down.
ATCTGTAATACTGTAAACCTGAGGAGTGCAAACACGTCGTCAAATCTTTTTCGTTCTATTTGAATTCACTAGTACTCACCTAAAAATATTCCTATATAAAGAGGATTCCGCCACGACATTAAACAATGCCTTTATTTTTGCCTCGGAACTTGGATTCAATCTTTTCTTAACTTTTTTACTACTTTTATGGGCTGATTTGTTCCCAAATGTGAATAGCTACTGTAATATTCTTCCATACATGCTGTGTCAAGTTGTTGATATTTTTGAACCACCTTGTTGTACAACGCGAAAAAGATGCTGCAAATATTTTGCAATGAAGAAAGAATGAAAATCGGTTGACTGATCGAGGTGAAATTTCATAACCATAGTTTTTGCATAAATTAGGAGATTCCAGTGATTGCTGGCCGAAATCGGTGCACCAGAAGTGGCAACTTACATAGGAACTTTTTCGTTTAATGCAAATATTTTTTTTAATTAATTAATTTTAATTAATCTTTAATTAATCGCCGGAACCTTATAATTCCAGCAGAAACCTGAAGAACCACATAACAGCCAAATCATACGATGAATCAAATAAATTCAGAATCATACGATTTTTCGGAGAAAAACCTTACAAATTTACCCAGAGCCATACCCTCAGCAGCCAAACTAAATATGGGGCACAAGTAGCACGATGTACTCTGCATCTTTGTGCAATATGTGCTTTTTCAGCCGAAATGCTATAATTCCACTCAGAACCTGATAAAGCCAGCCAGAACAATACTACAGAGCTAAACCAACTATGGCACAAGTAGCACGATGCATTGTGCATCATTGTGCATCATTGAGCACCATATGATTTTGCAGCCGAACCATATAATACTATCCAGAACCATACAAATCCAGTCAAAAAATAATTTTGGCGCTTTTACAATGGTCGCAGTGCAATTTGGATGATAGTGCAACATATGAGGCTTCCGGAACGATCAAAGCGTTATGCACTACAATGCCAGCCCAATCAGAACCTACAAAGCCAGCCGGAACCATACGGATTCGGTGTGAACCATTCGAAGCAATTAACAATTAGCTTGGTTGATGGTCATTGTGAACTAGCTAAAATTTCAACTGGAATTATTTGGCCACATTGTAATCCCTGATCCGCTAAAAGTGTTAAAAAACAAAATATAACTAAAATCGTAAATTCCACCTGAATAATATTTTATTTTCCAATAATTTATTGAGGATGTTTTGTATTTCATCGTTTAGAGAAGAACTTTGTTTGGTTTGGGTTCTTGTAAATAGAACAACATGTAGGCAAGCATTTTTCGAGAAGTGTTGGTCTCGGCCTTTTGCAAATCGTCGTACGTTTTTCATATGCCACCGGTTCTAAATGCATGTGCAAATGCTCTTTTACAGTATCGTACTCAATTACATTGCGCAAACTGAACAATTTATCATCCAAATTCAGCGATTTCGTGATGTCACTTAAAGCAACCTTTTGCAGTTTTTCTAGTGGATCTGGCGGCTCGACCTCCAAGATTTTTACACTATTTTATACTTTATTTACATTATGTAAGCTGCCACAGCTACAGAAAGATTCCCAAATATTTATCTTTATTGAGTTGCTCACATTTTTCAAATCCCGTTCATTAATGTCTGTTGAAAGCAATATAGCAACTTTATTTCGAGTTTAGTTCCACATTTATCAACGGCTGAAAAATTATATACAATGCATCATGCTACTTGTGCCATAGTTGGTTTGGCTGTTATATGGTTCTAGGTGGCTTTATCAGGTTATGGATGGAATTATAAGGTTCCGGCCGAAAAAGCGCATAGTGCACAATGATGCTCAATACATCGTGCTACTTGTGCCATACTTGTTTGGTTCCGGCTGGCGTGACGGTCATGCTTTTTGACAAAAAAATCTGTTTTTTACCAAAAATTCCGTGTAAGCCCAAAAGGATAGATTGATCGGCATAAAACTTTATTCATAAATTGGGAGATCCTAGTGATATTTGGCCGAAAACGGCCTACCAAATTTTGTAGCTTAAGTAGAAGATTTTTTGTTTTCCGAAAATATTTTGCGATCATAACATCTCGCAAACTCATCACTAACTCATCATTCATCACTTTGTGCCAGGGATGATATTGGCAAGAAATCAAAAGTGGTGAAAGTTGACAAAATTGACAAAAAACCTTACAAAAGCTTAAAAGTGTATATACATAAATATCCTGATTAAATTTTACCTACACTAGTCATGTGTAGTAAGGATCAATAGTTAATGACAAGGCATCGTATAAATGTCGACGTTATCATGGTTATCAGAGCAATATTTGGCTATCACCCAGAATAACCCAAAATTTCATATAGCGAAGCATAATAATTCTCTAAGGTATTGTGATTGTACTTTGCGCGTACGTTTAAAGTATTTTTTAATATTTTTGTAGTTTGGTCACTGCGCATTCTGATGAGACCACCGATTTTTTTTAATTTAAAGAGTTCAATGTTTCTTAGCTCGAAAGCAAACTTCCAACGTATTGGTAATCTCACCACGATATATTAAGAGAAATTTGACTTCAACTGAGTTTTTTGAAATTGTTGCTAATGTCTAATTCTTAGGTTGCGCTTTTTTCTTAGATCTTTATTGTACCACAGAGGACTTGGAAAGATGATCTTTTGGTGAGGGTTAGATACTATTGTTTGATATATTCTAAAATTTCGGAGTAGTAACAACCAGTCTTAATTTCAATGTCATTATCTTATTCAATGAAATCAATGTTAGCCAATAGATTATTGATTTTTTCGAAAGCAGCAAACAAAAAAGATTGAGATGGGAGGACGGTATTGATGATCTATGGTGGGTAAGACTAGAGTAGCTTCTATAACGACAATGTTAACGGCGTTCGAGGAAAATACATAATCAAGCTCCCTTTCTTAGTTATTTTGAATATAGCTGATCTAAGTTAATACTGAATTAAACTTACCCGTGACTAAAGTTTCTATTACAGTGTGTGCGTTCGTAGTATGTAATGGATGGTCCAAGCGCGACCACATCAGATAAGGCAAATTGATGACGCCAACGACAAAAAGGTGATCTTCCATACGACAAAACAGTCATCATATCAATAATGTTAAACACAAATAAGTCAAAAGCCCCCGTTATAAACTGATAGATGCCAACTAGACTAGTTTAGCAAATGTATGGCCAGAGAATAAAAATATTTCTCTTGTTAGAGTTAATTCTCACACAAGGCTAAATGTTATCGGTGTTGACTGTCAAAAGTCTGTCAAAGTCCATATGAACAATCAGTCAATCACTCCTCTTCCGGTTAAGCCTGTAAAGTGAGTAAATTACTATTTGTGAAAGCATTGCACTGTATGTATGTTTGTTAATTATGGGCGGAATTATATTAGGTGAGGATGTTGATTTTTTGTTTGATTTGCCGAGAAGTGTTTTGAGTAAAAGTTCCTGATCAACGATGCGTGTATTAGAGGGGTCTGCGCCGATAGTTAGTAAATAATGGCTATTTTCAGTTATTTAGGCCGTAGGAGTAGTAAACATCAAGGGCTTGTTTTGAAATTTTTACAGTTACAGTTTTACTAATTTGCTAACATAAAAAAGGATGAGACCGATGGTAATTTTGCGGAACTTCTGTTCTTCTAGCAAAACTAGATTTGTTAATAAGTAAATTGAATACAAATAATTCTTAATTCTAATTTTAAAATTTTAAAATTGAAAAAAATCTATGACTAGTGCCACCGCATAAATATGTTGACTTCTAGAAGACATATTGCAAGGTTATGGCTCATTGTTGTGGCTAAATTAGCTTGCCATTGTGAACTTATTTTTATTAGCAGTATATTTCGTTTTGCAAAACAAGTTTTTTTTTTAAGTGCAGGTTTAAGTTGTTTGTAATTTTTAGTTTGTCGGCAACTTCACTATAGTTGAACAACCAACAACCTCCTTTGAAAAGAAGTATTTAACATCCCACCATTTTTTGCTTAGCGAGCAGTGGGTTTTTAACTGTTGCGTGCCTCTGGTATGCTGTTTTTGATACAAATTCAGAAAAAACATTAAAACCATAACCTAATGTAACGCTCGATTTTACTTGAGTAATTCAACTGCATTTTTTAGTTTCTTTGTCTTCACGTACCACGTTGTTGTCAGCAATTATAATTCACAATCCTTGGGATAGCTCAAACTCCCATTGTGGAGTGCTTATTTTTATGACAAATCATAAATTCACTATTGCAATGGAATATAGCCTCTTCTAAGACCTTAATCCAAAAATTACCGTTCTTATAGATATATGGCCTAGAGCCGGTAATTATCTTTCTGCCTGGATCGAGAAACCTCGCATCGTAAAATTATTTTTAGCTTTGAATTTTCTGAAAAATAACGATACAAAAATATTAGGAATTTCGGTAATCAGCAATCCTTAAATGCTGAAAAGGGTGGACTTTTTGTGATCTTTTTATGCCAGAAATTCCGCGGTACTATGAGCAAAAATATTTGAGCTTTGTTATGGCAGAGAGTTCCATTAGAAAAAGTTGCATTTTCGCAAAATTTTGCACTTCGACCAAAGTATTAAACTACGTTAGTAACTTTAATCACAAAACTGATTAAATATCTACCGGTGTGACGAACTTAACAAAATTTGTTATTTTGTAATTTACGCGAGTGTGCATTCAATATTTTAACAGTGTTAATATGTTTTACGAACCTGACTATTGATAGTTCCATTAACTAATATGTTTTCAAAATACAATGATAAGATTAAGGGCTAACGACTCATTCTACTTTTGTGTTGGGACGGTTATCTAGTTTGATATACGAGGCCGATTCTGTAGACTTCCACGCGGTTTTATTATATACGTTAAATCGCCTAACTAATAGGCTTTTCGAATATCATGGTAAGATTTAGGGCTACTAGTGAGATGCACTATGAAATAACAAGCTTTCAATGGAAAATCTTAACTCATTCAATTTTTTGTGGTGGCACCGCTGTGTAATTCTATATATGGGGCCGATCCTAGAGATTTCCTAGAATTATGTGTTGACGGCCATCAAACATCCACAAGACTATACGAACACTTTCCATAATTTTATTTTCTTGTCTTCTCACAAATTCGATAAAAAATTCCGCGAGATTTAATTTTGTTAATTTGAACCTGACCGTTGACTGTAACATTTCGCCCATCATCGTTTTTTAAGACATATGGACCAATGATTCCGCCGTCTCGTAAAGTTCACCAAACAGTGATTTTCTCTAGATGTAGTGGTGTTTTGGCAAATACTTGAGGATTATCTTCACTAAACCAATCAAAGCAAATGTTGGCTGTCAAATCGGCTGTCAAACAAAACAGTGTTATGCCAATTTATTTTAGAGATGTGAATCTCTAAAAACAACACTCGTTAGAGGAAGAATTTCCGGGCAAAGTAAGTACCCGAGCTAGTTACTGTTTCCAGAAGTACGTAAATGTTAAAATAACGTTAGCTTTTTAAATCTGATAGCGGTGCCTTTATCTGTCTTCAACATCTGTAGAATCGTCTATTAAATCTGCGCCCGTTGTGAGCGCTACGCCGTAGTGATTGCTGTTGTAAAGTGATGATAGTAAGAGAAAAAGGAAACGACGAAACGTAAGACAACAAAAACTGGTTGAAACAAATGCTTAATGTGTCCGTCTCACCAGTAATTTCAATAATTAATGGATTAGTAATAGTAGTAGATAGATAAGTAACTATGAATTTGTCACCCTTACGAAATAATGATAAGACCACAACCATTTTTGTCACAATAAAATATTTTTTTAAAATGCCAATTGCTATAATTGAATAGTTCGTATTAGCACGTTGGTTGATAATGACTTGTTGTAAATGGTGTGGCATATAATTTATAAGATTTTGAATCGTATCCTGATTAATTTTGATCCATTCGATCTTTACAGCTCCCCTAATAATCGGACAGAGTCGAACTGACGCCCATTTTTGAAAACGTTTTCCATAACAGTGCTCAGAGGTTCTCGATCGAGTTTTATTCTGGAATACAGGCGCCACTTAGATAACGGAGTATTGTTAGACTTAAAAATCTGCTAAGTTCGAATGAATAGGGCCGCTATATCTTGTTTGAAAATATAGTTCCACCAATTTATTATCCGTTGGTTGCAGATTAGATTACATTTATTTTCGTTGAGATAATGTATATATAGGAATTTTCTCGAGACATTCTACGAGACATTCTCTCTTGCGAATATTCCTATGATCCATCAGAACCATCAAGGATTAAACTTTATCTTATCTAAAACTATAACATAGGTCCGCTGATTCTTCTAGAATTGGTATTTTTCCGCGAAATATAAACTCGGGTGAACTGTTAACTGTGGTTTTGCAACTGGTTTCGTGACTTCTAGTTACAGTTAGCTCCCAAACACCGCTGAACTCATCAACATGTAAGTTGAGTTTGGAAAAACTCCAAATTTCGGCACTATTCGATTGGTGAACTAGCAATCGTTTAGCTCACGCAAATCTCTAGCAGAAATAACTGATTTTCTCACTGTGGGATTTCTTTTGACCATATTGTTCTATCTGACTTCAGATCAGTTGCGTGTTAAAATCACGTCGGGGTCACCACTGTACGATGTGCGTGTTTTTATTTATAACACGTCTCACTTTTATTTTCAAATGAACTATATTTTATTATTAAGGGTTAGGGAAAAAGTCTGTGGCCTTTTTTGGGTGACATTGGAACAAAGAATTTTCTTATTTCAAGTGATTTTTATTAAACCAAATATGTGCCATTTTGATCGATGACCTTTTGCGATTTTTCTGATAGAGCCATGATCCCATGACTGTATAACTTCTGTAGTTTAGAGGCAAAATCGAGATTTAAAATCGAGACAACTCATTTTCGCAGGCCTCTTTTGAATTTAATGTAAAACCATTAAGATGGTTCTGCAACAACAAACACCAAATTCTGGAACAAATGGTAGTCCGATGGTGCAAGGTCAGGACTATATGGTGAGTGCATCAAAACTTCTCAGCAAATCTCTCTCAGTTTCTGCCGGGTCATCAATGATGTGTGTGGTCTAGTGTTGTCATGATGAAACACAACGCTCTTCCCTTCCATCAATTCCTTTCTAATTCCACCAAACACACAGCATTACCTTTCTTGGCGTCAATCCTGGCTTTGATACCGTTTGGGAAGCTTTACCTCGTTTCGTCCTTGATTATTTTTCGCACAACGTTGTCATATCTTATCCACTTTTCATCACTAGTAATCATTCGCTTTAAAAATAGCTCGATTTCGTACAGTTTCAGCAGCGGTTCGCACATAGAAATCCGGTACATTAAATTTTTAATTGTTAATTCATGTGGTACCCAAACGTCCAGCTTGTTTTTGTTTCCAGCCATTTTAAAATGGTTTTAAAACTGTTTTGTGATTAATATTCAGTTCTTTGCCTATTGCATGGCTGCTTATATGCCGGTCGTTTCCAATTTTCTGCATGATTTTATCGACTTTTCCAATGGTTGGTCGATCAGAGCGAGGTGCATCTTTGACATCCATATTTCTAGAACGAAAGCGCTTGATCCATTTCTTTGCTGCTGATTTTGATAAACTCATTTTGATAAAGCATCTTCCATAAACAGCACAAATTTTTTCGCCAGCCTGAGCCGCGTTTTTATCTTTGTCGTAATAAAATTGTAAAATATTTCGAATTTTTTCATTATTTATCTCCGTGTTTAAAATGTTGTAACTTTTTATTCACTTCACCGATTTTAATGTTTTGTATGTCAAAGTACAAGTTACTTAAAGTACAAGAATTGCCCGATACAATCAATGGTTACTGAGATATTTGAATGTATAAACCCACCAACCGACTACCCGAGCGAATACTTCTCGGGTAGTCGTTCCAGATGTACGGTAGGCCATTGTGCGTCTGTCAAATCTTTACCTCGAACCATTTCAGCTTATTCAACAATTTTTAGTTTTTATTTCATTAAATTATTTTTTAAGTTTCTTACACAAATAATCCATTTACTCGTACAAACTATACTGATGGAACGAAAAGAATTAAAATAAAAAAGTCAGCGTGGTTTGGTCCTATGTTTATTTCGCACTGCGATTTTGTTCAACCAAATTTTAACCTTTCTATGAGTGACGTAAAAACATATGCTAGTAAGTTATTTGTTTTTTTTATGTAAAACGTGATTTCTTTGTTTGGTCCTATTTCTATTTCGGACAGTGTATAAGGTGCAATTTTATGGTCTGTTTATAATAAGCGGTTTCCAAGCTGTATTTGTTGTAAAGTGTGGTTAAATTTTAAGGGCCGCCGTTGAATGTGAACCACACCTAAACGTCAAGTTGTTTTCTGCATTTAATTTGACATTTCTCAATTTCAGACTAACTCAATTTGACCCATGGAAAGATACACAATCGAGCAATGCGTTAAAGTTATTCAGGCATATTATGAAAATGAGCGTTCAAATCAAAATGCATATCGTGCACTTCGTGATTTTTTCGGTCAATTTAATCGTCCAAATGTGCGTACAATCGGTAAAATCGTGCAAAAATTTGAGCAAACCGGGTCTGTAGGAGATTTTAAAATACCAGTGTATGCTCGTACAGCTCGTACAGCAGAAAATATTGCTGCTGTTCGCGATAGTGTGGCTGAAGAGCCGTCGACCTCAACTCGTCGTCGTGCCCAACAATTGCGCCTCTCACGCTCGTCGTTGATGAACATTATGCATAAAGACTTGCATTTACACGCTTATAAGGTGCAATTGACTCAAGAACTAAAGCCTATTGATCATTCCAAACGTCGTCAATGGTCAGAATGGTGGCAAGAAATGGCAAAAGTGGATGATCAATTTTCGAAGAAAATCATCTTCAGTGATGAGGTACATTTTCACCTTAGTGGATTCGTCAATAAGCAGAATTGCCGCATTTGGGCGAATCATAATCCAAGAGTGATTGACGGTAAACCAATGCACCCACAAAGAGTGACTGTTTGGTGCGGTTTATGGGCTGGCGGCATCATCGGGCCGTATTTTTTTCAAAATGAGGCCCGTCAGGCAGTTACTGTGAATGGTGTTCGCTATCGTGAGATGATAACGAACTTTTTATGGTCCGAATTGGAAGATATGGATGTGGACGATTTGTGGTTTCAACAGGACGGTACCACTTGCCACACAACTAACGAAACAATGGCTCTTTTGCGCGACAAATTCAATGGCCGTGTTATCTCACGTTGTGGTGATGTCAATTGGCCGCCAAGATCATGTGATTTGACACCGTTGGACTTCTTTCTTTGGGGTTATTTGAAAGAAAAGGTGTACGTCGATAAGACAGCAATAATTCAAGAGCTAAAGGATGTGATAATTCGGCACATTAATGGCATAGAACCTCAATTATGCCTAAGCGTCATCGAAAATTTGGACCATCGGGTGGAGGTGTGCCGCCGAGGTCGCGGCGGCCATTTGGCCGATATTTTGTTCCATACATAATTGAACCGTACCATATTATCATAATAAAAAGAATTGACAATAATTTCCTAAATAATTTGTGTTTTAATCAAAATCAACATCGGCCCTTAAAATTTAACCATCCTTTATAACATTTTTTCCTGATTGGTAATTTCATGGTAGCATAGTTGAACGAATAGAAATCCCTAAATACTTTGCGTGAATATAGAAAGTGCAAAAATAGACTTTTAGATCCAAGTTGCCCAAGATTTGAAGAAGTCTACCTTTATGTACTCGTATAGAATATTTAGATGATGTGCTATTTTTATTCGACTTTATAAGGTATATAAGCATCAAATAAAGTCCTTATAGAAACAACTAGGAGTGAAATAAATCCCATAGTTTAGCAGTAAATTCAAATTCATGTACGCTGTGTAACCACAAGATTTTAGTCATTCCTTAACAATAATTTCTTTGTATTCTGACGAGATTATAAATTACAGTATATACGATTATAATGTGTCTGATAGATGTTACCCCGATGATCATCAATATTATTATATTCGTATACGATCATGACGATATTGAATAATATTGATAAAATAAACAAAACAAACGGATTGGTTTTTATAAACGATAAGAAAAACCAAACAAATCAATTTTATAATTCCATCTTTCCCGCACTTCTAGCAACGTCGACGACGTCGTACAATCATCGTCATCTTTTACGATTTGACGTCTCATACCGCACAGCTTCATTCATTTTCTCATGATTATATTGTAATTTTCAATGATTTTTTATTTTTATTTTATTTATTTGTATATAAAAGTTCAAATGAAAATTATTTATTTACAATTGAAATGTACGTTATTTATGGTATTACATCGGGATGTATATTTGATGATGTTTATCTATTTTGTGAGATGAAATACAGTATCTGAATAATATTTATGCTGCATGCATGCATATATAGTATATGAAAAATGAATGAAGACCGTATAGTAGATACGCTCGTATAGTTAAAATGTATCTATGGGATGCTGTTGGAATATTATAGATGTATGTAAATATATTCTTAATAAAAAAAACGAAACATCTTTGTCAATTTTGCTGAGAGCTTTCTTCTTTCTCATCCAAAGACGTATGTCACATTGGTTTGGTAGACGAGATGATGAATAATCAATTACGGTGGTTTTGTAAATATACACAGCTTATGGTAATCGTAAATCCATATTCTAAAATTCTATTTGGCGCCGATTTATTTAAATATTTAATTATTCATTAACCGAAATCACATTTTAATTTATTTGCGCACACTCTAAAACAATATACACACTACACACACACGACTATTTACTTAAGCGAGAGTATATAGATCTTATAAGACATACACAAAATATTATTTGGTACATGAACAAGAAAAGTGTAACCTCGCGCGCAAATGATTTAAAAATTTAATGTTTGTTAATAAAATGATTTCCAATAAAATATACATTTTTATTGGGTTTACTTATAACAACAACACCAACGTAACAAAATTGTTTTTTATTACTTTTACTTATGATGGTTGAAGATTTTTTTTATTTTAATGCCGAGGATTAAATGCGCGCACACACAAAAAACTACTTAATCTTACGAATTATTTGCAAAATTTTATGAAGCGAATTTTATTTTTGTATTATGTGGAAGACCACCGGAATTACAATTTAATCTGGTTTTTATATAAAATTGATATTGTGCATCGTGTGTGCGATGGGGATTAACGATTCCTTATTTTTATATTTTCTTGTTCAATTAACGGCGGTTATATCGCTTAAAGTATGAGAATGGTAGCAATTTGTTAATCCAGGAAATTATTTTAATCATCTGCTCCAAATACTACGATGATGTAGATTCATTTTATAGTGCATTTACGACATTTGTCCCAGGTGAACGCTACCATCGGCCAAAGTTGATTAAATGGGGATTTTTGTGGCAGTATTCATAACCGTTTTGAAGAATGGTACATTATTTCGAGAGCCAAGCATTTTGAGCAAAAATAAAAGAACTTCGTTAACGGTTATTTCCATCCAAATTATTTAGTTTCCAGAACCACATCCTGATCTCATATATGGAATCTATTTATAACATTCAACCAGTTTAATTCCTAACTAGTAATATATTGTCTGTTTTCCCAGCCCACATTCGTCATGTCCAGAATTACAACGTAATTGAGTGAAAAATGACCAGCAAGGTTAAAATTTAAAGCTTTTGAAGTAAAGCTATTAGTTAAATAACCGAAAGTATTGGTTACTAGTGGAAGTTTTTGAGATATTGGCCAACAACTGAAAATAACTTATATGGACGCAGAAAATCAAAAAATTATAGTGAACATTCTAATCCATCAATTTTCCCCAAATTTTCCTGGTAGTCTCAGTATGACCTAAGCCATTAGATAAACAATCGAAAGTATTGGTTACTAGTGGAAGTTTTTGAGATATTGGCCAACAACTGAAAATAACTTATATGGCCGCAGAAAATCAAAAAATTATAGTGAACATTCTAATCCATCAATTTTCCCCAAATTTTCCTGGTGGTCTCAGTGTGACCTAAGCCATTAGATAAACAATCGAAAGTATTGGTTACTAGTGGAAGTTTTTGAGATATCGGCCAAAAACTGATAATAAATTGATAAAAAAAATTAAATTTTCAAAAGGATTGGTTATGAAATGGCCTAGTTTAGTCCAGCATGAACAGATCCTAGAATTTTTTCCTAAGTTTTGGACCCCTTATCAATATTTTTATCCAAATTTCATCGTCATTCTTTTAGTATGGCGGAAAGACGGAATATTGTTATATTTCAAGATTTGATTTACCGAGTTCCTTTACTTCGGAGATCAATCAATTTGTCATTTTAAGGGTCACTTTTAATATTTTATTCCGCTGGGATGTTTTTTTTAGTGAAAAAAGAGATACAAAATGAAAATAAATTTCCGCTGGTAATTATATAACAAAATAAATTCTCTTTTGTGATTGTGCTGCCACTTGCGACGAGTAGCGAAATCTCTTATTTACCGCTGAGAAATTTCCGCTCTTATACAGCATATAGATTGGCGGATCTTTTAATAGAAATACCCACTCCAAACAAGTTTTCGTTGCTCAAATACCTTGAATATAGTAGAACGCACTCTCAAACTTACATAGCGGGAACTCTCACTCAGAAGTCTAGAACTTTTATAAATCAGTAAATCAGCGGACCTTTAAAACCAATTGACAGTAAAAAATTTCTATTTTTCAACGGAACAGATACGTTTCTGGAGAGAATGTCATCTACCATTTTGTACAACCGGGTTTAATCGTGAAATTAATTTTAAGTTTCGAACATTTATCGATTTCGATCTTTAACTGTTTTAGTCAAAACGTAAAAACTCTGGAACGAGCTTTTTAAGACTTGTATCGCTAGTGGTATGTTAAAAAAATCATGGGATGAGAAAGTATAGGATAACTTCAAGGCGGTTTCAAACACAGTTACAACAGTTATCTACGCACATTTACGGTACCCCATCTGCACGTTGCAGGATCTTTGTCTACATGTACATTCACATGAAATATCGGTCAGTGCAATTTTTTACTATTATCGTTATATATGTATGTCTAAGCTTTGTGCTTCAGATAAAAGAAATTCTAAGCTGATGTTATAATACCATTTGAATTTACCTGCGGTTGCCGTATTTTAAGAAGGTTGCCTTACCTGAAAATAAAATAAGAAACATGTTTAAAAATGTTGTACTTAAAAAACCAAAATATGTGGAGTACCTAATGAAGACAAAACAAAGTTCCAACCAATCAAACCTAAAGCACGAACCCCAAAATATCTAAATTCTTCAGCCACGAATATTATTTTGAAAATGTATATCATTAATTTAATCTTTAAGAAAACAAACACAATGAGAACATAAAATCCTTTTTTAATAAGATTATATCAAGCAAATACAATTTTATCGAAACGAAAGAACATCACAGAACGCAAAATACTACTCTCAATTCGATATATAGCCAAAATCTTAATCTGCTACATTAAATAAAATTAACAAAAAAAAAATCAACTGATAACAAGACGTTGCTAAGTAACTAACAATTAAAACATCAAAAGGATTTTTGTTACATGTAAAAATCTCCAAAGAATATAAATGCCGAAGATGGAACGATAGCGACTGATAAGAGCACGCGATTTATCTAGAGACACACGCATGACACTTTAATTTAAAATAGTTGTATAATTTAATTATCTCGTATTTACAAAAATAAATATTAAAACGTAATATTATATTTATTTATAAGAAGATTATAGGTTTATTATATTTAGAAATTAATTGAAAAAATAAAAAATAAAGGAACGTAAATTTGCTTTTGATGAGGGAATCTTTTATTCCCCGTATTGGTAACAGAAGCTGATTAAAGTAATTCAATTAAAATATTTTTATGATTTCATATTAAAATACAATTTTATTTTAAGTTGAGCTTTTGAAGTACAGATTGTTACAAATACGAATGGCAACATTGCAATTTAAATATACAGCACGGCAATATATGACATGCTTTGTGACTTGCCATTTTGCTCAAAGCGCTGGTACAAAAATATGTATCCAACATGTTTGATGTCAATATCATCTACAAGCATTTGGCATATTAACAATGGTCCAAAAAAATTTGGAATGTGGCAAACTGGGACGAAATTAGGTGTAGTGGGTCGAAATGGGATTCTAAAATGATCTTTGGGAGAAATTCTGGAATATGGCCAACTCGGGCGGAACTAAGGCGTATCTTAAAAGATTATTCGAGTACTTATTTTCAATTTATCGTATTACTGGCCCTGTGTTTGATAAACTAATAAGAAAATGATCATTTGAGAAATCTGTGAGGAATAGTTTTTAAGTTATGAGTGAAATATAAAGTCACTAATTTTACAGTAGAACCTTGGCTATATTTTTTTTTTACTATTTTTACTAAGTTATGCGGGTTTGTTTATAAAACATTTTTATTTAGTCTGAAATTAACGTTCGATTATTTTGTCTAAATTGCCTACTAATTGAATTAATGGTTAGTTTATAGATGGCACAAAACAAATAGTACTTGAGCTTTTAATTAAAATGTGCTCAATAAATTAAGATTTATAAATCTGGAGACTGATAAATTTTAACTAATTTTGCAGTTTATAACTCAACTTATCAAACATACTTTGATGTATACATATTAGAGACATCTATCAATGACTAGTAAGAACTAATCGCTATTTTAATTCGTCGATAATTTAGACAAAAAACAAATTCAGGCGCACAACATTAAAAACGCTATTGTGCCTAATAACTATTTGTTGGACTAATTACTGACTATCCTAATTGCATGTTAGTTCGTACCAGTTGTTGATAGATGTCGTATAACATGATGAACTGAAATTTTATTATATTCTTTTATAACATTCATGATTCGCACGGTTCTATTTCTTCTACATATAACGATAATGAGCTTTATTTTAACTTTATGGTCGATATGTTTATCTTTCCTCAAATAGCGCTCGCAGCTCATTCCGACACCGAAACATCATCGAAATATTTGCTTCGAGATACCAGGCGAATGGTAGTATCACGCGAACATAAGAAATTCGCGTAGGTGTCGCCAACCTTGTAAATACAGCGCATCATCGTCCTCCCAAACTATTATATAAAACGACTAAGTTGCACGGTCGCGTCGGTAACGAATAACGTTATCACAAGTATAAGCCGACGACTACATGACAGCATAAAACATTTGGATTTTCTTACAGACACGGGATCTGACTTTTAAATGCTCCCTTTCCTGCCAGGCGCTGTTGTACGTCAATTTGTTTAAATCAAAAATCACAAGATCTAGTTCAATCGCGCGGTAATGGCACGAGAATCAATCCCTACGGCAAGAAATTTCCACAGGCTAATTTAGGCCTAAAACGAACATTTACTCATACTTTCATTTTGGTGCGGATTTTCCCATTAAAATCGCTCTTTTAGTCGGAATAAAACGAAAATGGCGAATGATTCAGCAACTTAGCTGTCAATTAGATCCACCACGGTTCTGCTCAATACACAAATCCCTATTCAGTTCACGATCAGCATCAATTCTGGATGGCTGCTGGTGAAATTTCCTTCCGAACAAATTTATAATTTACCAGTCAAGCATTCCGAGGGTCATCGTATGGTGAAGATAAGTCATTTATCTTCTGTATCTCAACCACGAAGACTAAATCCAATTCTTTTGTCCACTTCATACGGTAAGAAAGAACGAAAACGATAAACCACGTTTAAACGTGACAACATTTTATTAACAAAGTCGTTCGAAACCTAGACTTGGTTTTACGCACATCGACGGCATTCCCGTAGCATCGAAAAATGAGGGACTACAAAAGTTCCACTTGGAACAATTGTTCCAACGTCTCGATGAGTTTGCCATAAATATTAAGAGTGGAACACGTGCTTTCAGTTCAAACTCTCTCAATTTCTTCAGTCATAAAATCAACCCTCAACGAACACTTGGCTACTCTGCTATAAAGAAGCCCAAGACGCCAAAAAACTTACATTGGCCCGATAAATATCAAGACGCCTTTTTAAAATTAAAAACTGAAAATGGTATAATCGCGTGATTGCACATCAGCCTGACCGACGTTAAGTTCAGGATCACGACCGACGCATCGAATACCGTGGAACATTTTAAATATTTCGTCGATGGTAGGAACTTCATACCATTTACACCGACCACAAGCCTCTGATCAGAGAAATTCAGACTGAAACTGAACGTAATCAAAGCAAACAAGGCAATGGATTAAATCAGTCACTTTACCACGAAAATGTTGTTGAAATACGCTAACCCGCACGGTCGATATTCAAACGGCACAATCAGATGAACAAACAACAATCATATCAGTTGAAAAAAAATTCGACTATCAAATAATAAGACAGGGACAAAAAGCAATCCGAAAACTTCAGAATTTACTTGTTGCTTCTGCATATCGCACTAGTTCGAACAAAACATTAGAACTTTTTAAAATGCCTGGATTTCAAACCTATTGCGAAGCATCGACGAGCACGAATCGCCCATATGTCGTTGAGCCGTTAAAACGAAAATCGTCGATGCCATTCACATTCTCCCACCACCTTTCACATTCTACAATCCACGCAACTTCTAAATTAATTGCTGCTAGTTGTTTTTAAACAAAGACATGAAACATTGGGCACAATCTTTTTTATCCTGCTAACGATCGAAAATTCGACAGCAACCATAGATCGACTGGATGATTCGAAATTCCACCGATTCGAACAAATCCATTTGAATAGGGATGATCCACTTCCACTGTTCAATGAATATACTTATTTGTTAACCTGTATCGACTGATTCACTTAGTGGCCCGAAGTATATACTACACATGAATATGTCAGCTCAAACCATTACCATAGCATTTATCAATAATTACGTACAACGATTCCGAATTAACGAAACTTCTTGGCTTACATCGGATATGCACGACAAAATAACGTTAACATGCGTGTCATGGTTGGACGATTTCATCCAACCACTTCAGCTGCGCTCAAGATGAAACAATACAAGGTGCTTTTAATGTTTCAGGTCGATTTTGTTTGACCGCCATTTTGTTTTGTATGACATTTGTCAGTTCGCATTTGACAGTCGTAGGGGGTGGTCCAATAAAAATTTATTATGGAGCATCTATCGCCGCCACAGAGATAACGTAAAGCCAGAGTGACAAATTATTGATCATTAGAAAAGATTGACGAAGTGAGGCAGAGTGCTGCTGAATGTCCTGGTACCTCTTATCGTACCCTTGACGCCGTGCATAAGAATTAAGAATATCTCCATAATGTTTGTTAAAAATTCTCAAAGAATATTTGTGTCTTTACCAAATAAAATTAGATTGGCACAAGAGCTGCAGAAAAATGACTGCCAACGGCGGCGAGATTGAAGTGCTCGAGTTTTACATCTCGACGATGCACAATTCGACTTGGCTGACTTTGTCAATAAACAGACAACATTAGAAACGAAATTGCTGAAATAACACCACACCGACATTATATTGCATACATAATGTTAAAGACCATATATTTATTTAAAAAATTATAAATTTTAAAATTGTATAAAACGCACCCTGTTCATTGGAACTAGGATATTTCCATACAAACGATATTTTCAAAAGAACCGTGCGCTATAGTAATCGACGGCAGTGCATATACTGGCTTTGACATGTATGTTCAAATTCGATGCTCGCAGCACTCGGCCGATCTCGTACTTGGAAATTTTTAGTATTGGTGAAGATTCTTCGAAGTTACGGTTACAAATTCTGAGTACCCATGAATAATCGCTTGTGAGACGAGATTTAAGCAACTACCGGGTGACTGACATGGAGTGTTACCAAATTGTCATTGCTGTCAAACCAGTGATGACAGAGCGTTCAAATTTACACTAATGACAGTTCAGGAAAAAAGTTATTCGCAATGGAATTCTAGCGTAATAGTGTGATTGCTCTATATTTGGCTGGAAAACCACAGCCGCAGATTGTTAACCAGTTAAAACATCTGCATGTGAATAAAATGTTTGTATAGCGCATCATAAATCGTTATAACGATACTGGTAGCATTACAAAACGCCATGGTGGTGGACCGAGACGAACTGCAACATCACCGGATATCATTCGGAAGGTGAAGGCCAAATTGCTCAAAAATAGCTCGTGAGGCGAACGTTGGACTAAAGGCCCTGGAATTCCATAAAACGCATGGTCTCACCGATGCTCAAAAAAAAAAAAAATTTGTGGAAAGAGCAAAGGAGTTGTTACGCTTGCAAGAAAGTGGCGATTTGCCGAATTTGGTTTTCTGCGATGAGTCACCGTTCGTAATTGAGCAATATGTGAACAAGCAAAACGATCGGATTTACTTGCCCGGCCGTTGTACTGAAAATTTGGACCAACGGATTATCTAGATAATTCCGAACAAAAATTTTGTGAAAAACTCAGTTCGTATTCAAACCTTCAATGGATTTGGTGGTATATGTCAGTTCCGTGAATCCGTGAAAATGCAAATTATGGTAAAACGCATGTAAAATTACACATCAAAAGATGTACGAGTGTTGCATTAAATATAGAATTGCATAGAAAGGTCTTAAATTGTGTCTGAAAAAGTTCCGACCTCAACATGAAAATGACAGCACTCATAAAAAATGTGGAGTGTGTTTGCGCATGTGTTGAAAGGTACGAAAGGTTGTATTTTAACAATCGTTTTAGTGAGTCGATGTGGAAAAGCAATGGCGACTGTTTTCTGGGACAGTTGTGGAATTATCTCAGTCGATTAACTTCAAAAAGGGGAAACCATTATAGAAGCATACTACGCATTATTACTTGAATAGCTGAAGACAGAAGTTACGGAAAAAAGTTTTGCTTCACCAATACAATGCGCCATCTTACACCTCAGCAGTTGCTATGGCGAAAATTCACAAATTACGGTCTCCCACAGTTAAAATTTTGAATAATTTTATTAAGATCGATAAAGCGGAATTTTAATGAATTGGCCTACATAATTTGCACGTTATCGGTGTTAGCTTTACTTACTAAACTTTGAACTATATCCTCAAATTTTGTATGTGTCTTTGTTGAGTGTTTATTGACTATTTAAAATCGAGTTCAAACTACTATACGAGTCATTCTTCATAATTAAACCTTTCATTTCTGACGCAATTTGATTGGCATGCGATCGATACTCCAAATCATTGTAATGACCTGCACAAAATAAACAGTTTCATGATGCACACACAACAACAATGGCCCGAATAATAATATTCCAAACTTCAATTATTTTGATTACCTCACCAAATCGATTGATGACAATGCACATAAAATATGTAACCCAGGAATGTAATTGCATAAGGCCGACATATTTGATTAAACCTCACGAAAAATTTTAATATACAAACAATCCAGATATACGAATGATTATCCAGTATACGCGCCGCGATCATGACCTAAAATTTGACCCCACATGTATAAAACTAATAATTATGTATTGAATCATCGTCGCCGTCGACTTACATAAATATTTTCAATAAACTAAAAAGAAATCAATTATCTTTTCATCTCACGTTCAACACAATAATAAATAATAGCAATATTTTTAATTAAATTGCAGCCACTTAAAGACTTTGGCTGCGCTCGATCAATGATAGATAACCAATATAATTACTTATAATATTATTCATTAAAAATTTATGACATTTAATTAAAAATTGAAAAACTAGACATTGGGGCTATATAAAACATAATAATGATGAATTGCTAACGCATCTCGAACGTACCTCCTGGTTACCGTGCTACGATATGAATTTAATTAAAATCAAGATCAAAATCGGCGGTTTGATCGCCTGCATATAAATACAAAATATGTCCAACTATAAAATGAACATTTAAAATCTCTTAACGCCGTTTTTGGTACATACACCTATTTGAAACCTCTTCTGTATATACAAAATGAAAAAGGATTTTTGATTAGATTTTTAGTGTTGATAGTAATTTACCGCATACAGTTGGAACTCTATATATTGAACACGATTTATCAATTAAATAGTAAATTAAATTCTGTGCGGTTATCTGTGGATGTATAGTCGTGTATATGTGCAAGAGCGTCGCGTCGCACGGCTGTACGATTAAATCACCATAAAAACTACTCTGGATAACACAGAAGCAACGGAAAAGTCGTAAGTAGAAAATTTTTACCGCACTCGCATCGATCGATTAATTATTTTGCCTTAAGATTGAATTTATTGATTAGGAATAATTAATTTTCGTTGTGTATGTATAGTTTGTGCGTGTTTTATTAGAATTTTAAATTAAATTTTTATTTTATTTTAAGATTTAAGATTTGTTTGATGTTCGAACCACTGTTGTTGTTGTATAAAGGAGGTAACGATCGGTCTGTTATACTCGCGAGAAATCAATGATTATTGTTGTTGATATGAATATAAGATAAGTCATGGTGTTAAAATAGAATTAATAATTTATTGTGTTAGGTTAATGGAGGTACAATCTAATGGTATGTGTAGCCGCGGCCTTTTGTACGTTGTATACGAGTATGTCTAGAATACACGATAAATGGTATTGAATATTGAATTGTGCTAGCCACGTTACGTTAGTTAACGCATTGTATAATGGGTTTCGTTTGCGAAAACATTTTTGTGTTGAATCGAGCGATAATTGGCATGGACAAAACAAAATTTATAAGACTATTAATCAGCTGAAGAATAAAATCGATAATTGTGATTCGTTTTGAGACGAATTTGGCCAGTTTACGTTAACCACTGATGCTATGTTACAATACACATAAACCCTACCACAAATTTTTCTTTCTTTTACGTAGTAGTCATAATATATAGAAAATCTTTGAGCACGAAATTTTTGCAGATTTACCATTCGCTCGGCAATATACCGAGCAAAAAAATAATTTTTCTAAAATCTCTGTATGTGTGTCTGAGTGTGTGATCTCTACAGTCCAGATTGATTGTTTTATTGGGGTGAAACTTCATACTTAAGCTTTTCCACAAATTTGGAGATCCAGGAAATTTTTGGCTGACACCGGTCCATCGGAAGTATTTAGCATTTACCAAAAAACGATTCACAAAAATGGAGGGGCAGAATGAATGATCTATAGAGGGAACCATTAACCGGACTTTATCACAATTCCTGTACGGCTCCACGATAATTTACTAAAAAACATTTCACGCTAATCGAAAATTTACTGAAAAACAATTCACCGAAAAAATAATTTACCGAAAATAACAATTCACTGAAAACGATAATTCATCGAAAACGGCAATTCATCGAGAAAAAAATATTCACTGACAATATTTCAAACGATTCGCATAAAAAAGGGTTAAAGGGTTATAATATAAAAAAATATTATTTTATTTTACTGGATTAAAGTCTAACACCATTTACTTGTAATTTTTATTAATTTTATTAATAAAACCAAGTTTCGATAGTATATTCCGTCATCCTCAAAGGATACAAAAATTTATGAAAATTTGAAAAAGAAACTTAATTGAAAAATCGAAAAACATTTTTCAAACTATACAAAGTAATACCGCGAAACCTCAACAAATTTTAGAATTTTTACTAAAAACAACAATGTTGTATCTATAAAAGTACCAGGGGACCGGTGTTTTAACCTCTTTCGCAAAACAACTTTAATTTCATTTTATTTTATTCGGCTGAGACATAAAAATCGATGTTGCTGAGGTAACCGTCATCGCTGTCACTATCAAGAAGTTTCATCAGGATTGAACGCTACTGTTTCTTTTCACACAACATTATACGTGCGACGTTCATTTTCAGGTGGTAACAGAACTTTGAAGCTATTTTATCGTTTAACACGGGAAAATGCTACCTACATCATACCGTGATTAAAGACAGGTGTACGAAGGTCGACGCCAACAAATTCGAACGTTTGCCCTTGAGATGTATGCACTGTCATCGCAAACGCTGGTCGAAGCGGAAATTTATGCCGTTGTATTGTACATCCAAGTTGACCTTTACTGGAGTCGAGCGTAACTCGAGGAATGTGTACTTCTTGTCCAGCTTTTTCGCCAGTAATTATTTTTGCTTTAACTACTTTGTTACATAATTCGGCAACAATCAGGCATGTTTGCGCAAATCAGCAATTTCAGTCGAATTAAGAAATTCTGGTGTGAATTCAATTCCTCCTTCCTGTTTATCCTTCACCAAATCATGACTTTTATACGATTTGTATTCTCCTGGGAGACGATCGACGATCTCAGCGTTAATATTACTGACTTCTTTGTTCAGCGGCGCGAGAATAACACGTTCCTTCATTCCATCGTAATTTTGATTCGCAAGGCAATTTCCAAATACTTCTTCGATTAAATTACCACTGGAAATTATATCCTCAGGTCATTCGATTTCATTGAAATCATTTTTTGGAAGATTTCCATTTTCCAGATTCAGGATACGATACGCATATTTTTTTTAATGAAAACTTTTTGAAATGCTTCCAGAGATGACTTTTTTTGATCGATAAATCAAATGTTTCACTACGGTTGCTACGGAGTTGAACAAGTAAGCACTGACGGAAATCACCTCCAGCGACTAATATTTTCCCTCCAAATGGCAAATTTGGATTTACAATAGACCGCAACAACTGATTAATATTTTGTTAACCATACTTTGGTAACATCGGTGGCTCATCCATAAGGAAAACATCAACTTGAGCGAGTTCTGTAGCTTTGACTGAACCAGGTTTAATACTGGAAATTGAATCTGGCGAAAGCGGAACTTTCAGACCAAATGTCTTATGTGATGTTTGTCCAGCATGTAATAGAGCTGATGCGATTCCAGTAAATGCCATACATTTTACTTTAAGATTTTGGCCACAAAGTAAGTGATACAAGGTCTTATACACAGAGGCTTTACTGGTACAACCTGGTCCTTCTATGAAAAAACCTTTTGTTTCAACATAGTTAGAGTCATTGGCTGCACGTAAAATATTGTCCACAATTTCAATCTTTTTTCCTTACAGAGGCCGATACATGCGTTCTCCAGTAGCAGCTGACTCATCAGAATGTAGAACGTCCATGTTTTAGTCATCTTCGTAATTGTCAATGTCGTCCATACACCATATCGTTCCACGCAGAAACGAAAATTTCGACCTTTTGTTGCTGTCGTATTTAACTTGGATGCAATAATACGATAAGCACGTTTGATTACAGCATCTTCAGATCCATTCTTTCGTCGTGTTTGCAGAATGAAATCTTTAGCCAACCGATTTTTGAATCTTTCTCAGAGACCTTTTGGATCTTCGGGACATCCAAAAAATAAGAATCTGGACGAAGAGTATTCGCATTACCGAAGGTATTTTGGACTGTGCTGATTCTTATAGACCATCTATCCACTGTTTATCGACGAAAGCGAGGCCATAAGCTAGGCAAGCTTGTTTGTATGTCGCATAACGAATGTCCTTCACAGTAAGGGGATCATCAAAATTTGCTGCGTCCTTCACATGATAGAGAAGTACTCGCAAATGGTAGCATTCTGGTTGAGCAACATAATTTACATCTCATGTACCCGTTTTTACATCCCATTTAAAATTTTCCGGCATTTGCTAATAGTAGTAGTAATTCAGGTTTGTTTGCATTTGCTTCAACGCCTGGTTATGTCGAAAATAAGCTGCTAACATTAAACCTTTTTGTCCAATATCTGTCAGATTTTCTTGGGCTTGGTCAATATCTTGCATTCGATATTGACCACGTAAATGAATATTCATGCACTAAACGATGTGACTCGTTCTTTGGATTTCGTAGCCCAATAATCGCCAGCAAGCTTCAAGTGGTGTAATGCAGCAACCTTCCACATATGTGTCTGCTTCATTATAAATCAAACTCCGTTAATTTTCGACAACCTTCACAATCACGTTCAACTCGAATGAAAGTATCGACGAGATATTGTTGAGAGAGTCGTCCACTAAATTGTAAAGCGTTTAAAACTGTTTGACGCATAGGTCGGGTGTTAAATTAGTTTGCAAATAAAGACTTTTGGCGTGTTCAGGTCGAAAAGCTATACGATATTGCGCTAGTTCAAGTCGTGTTAGATGTGTACGACTTGCACAAGGTATTCGAAGTGACATACCCTTGCTATATCCTGACGCTCCGGCTGGATAAAACAATGGGTAGGTAAAGAGCTCCAAACGATGGTCGATATTTTTCAAAATGACAACATTTTGTTTCCGAGCCCGAAAAATGATACTATTGCGACAGTGAAAGTGTCATGACTCACGGTCATGACATGAAAGTACCCCGAAATATGAAAATTATTTTCTTGTTTTCTAATATATCCTCCTATTACTTGGTAGCCTAGCCAAATCTAAACTGAACATTTATACGAATCTAGCCCAATACTCAACGCGAAAAAAACACATTATAGCAACACTAAACTATCACTACTGTGAGAGTTTACTAACCTATTCTGAAAAAATATCACTATCGCGACACTAGAAAGGGTCATGTTATCTGTCATAACATTTATAACATTTAGTTGAAAATTTTAAAAACTAATTTTATGGATTTTTCAATTGTTGGGAAGCCTAGAGAGGCCTAAACTCAGCTGAAAAAGACAATGCGGTAACTTAATTAGCTCTAAGTGCAAGACCTCCATGAAGCTAGATGAATTATCAGCTCAAAATTTTAATTTTTGGTTTATGCACTGAAATATTTACAAGAACACTCATCTCACAGGCGAACTACGAGCACTTGATATTTATCTCAGGGTTCGTTGAAATTTTTACTAAAACCTGAGAGATTTTCAGAAACATTCTGCGACTGATGGTTCACGAGCCCTTGACTTATACCGCTGGTTTCTTTCAAATTTCAGTTATAGACTGAAGGAATTTCTGCAAAATTCTTTTTGAATTTAGAATTTTTCAAAAGTATCTCAGCCTGTGTTCGAAACAATGAAATCGATGGTATATGTCAAGCGCTTTTAAATCGTCTGTGAGACAAAATCTTCAGCGGATCCTGCGAAATATGTGAAGCGCTTGGAAATAGTTTGTGAGACACAATTCAAGCGACTATAACCAGATAATTCTAGATAAAACTTTTCTGAAACTATTTCAGATTAGAAGTAAAACTTCACAAAACCGGTGGTTATCCGGTTGCGGCGGCTATATTCGACTTATTTAAATTTTTTTTTTTTGGAAAGTTAGCAGTAATAATTTTAATTTTTTAAAAACAAAATTTAGGAGCCACGATTAATTTGATATTCATTTAATACATAATTTATAGTTAGTTATAATTTGCGTGTATTTTGTGTCATGGCAGAAGTGGAATTGCCATAAGTAAAAAATGTAAATTTCGTTCTGAAAATTCGGGCTATCTTCGTAGAGGCCTCATTTACAACTAATTTTTTGTAAATGGTTGAAATTTTTGGTTCAAATGTTTTAAATGTAGGACAAGAATGAAGCAAAAAAACAACAAAATTTTGCTTACAGGCAAAATAATGAACATTTCGGCAAACATTTAAAAATTCAAGTACATACAATAAAATTATTCCAGAATGTTAATATTCGATTTTCTTGTTCTAATAAAAATGTCTGCTAGGACAGTGAAAATTATAGAAAAGTGAGACAAATGGTCGACCATAAGGCCACAAATTTTGTTCTAAAAATCAAAAGACTCCTACATAGACAGGGGTTTCTGGATAAAGGTCTTGATGTGTACATTATGCAGCAAAGCTATCGATCCTTGGGCTTGGCCATATAATCAACAAGGATTATTTGGATGTAGAAAAGGTTTGTTCTAAAAAAGTCAAAAGACCCCTATATAGGCAATGGTTTCCGGAAAATTTTGATGCGAACTTTATGCTGAAAGTAACAAGTGATCGTTCATAGGGGCCCGCAATATAAATATGAATATTTTTTGAACAAAGCTTCAACGAGAAATATTGTTCTAAAAAAACCCAAAGCCCTATTTGTATAGGCAGTGGTTTCTGACATGGGTTTGATGCTTGATGCGTACTTTACACGGTTTAAAACAGGTATTATTTACATCGATTGTTGCACAAAGCTTCAACGAAAAATTTGTTCTAAAAAAAATCGAAAGACCCCTATATAGACAGTGGTTTCTGGGAAGGCATCTATGTCAACTTTATACTGAAAGGGCTAAAGGATTAATCCTATGGGTCAGAACAGGTATGATTTGGATCGATTGTTGTACAAAGATTCAACGAAATATTTTGTTCCAAAACATTCAAAAGATCCCTATAAAAACAGTGGTTTTTATAAAGAACTTGAAGTGTTCTATATCCTTAAAGTACAAAGATATCAATCTTAGAGGTAGATCTTATTCTTTCGTAGAATAAAAAATTTTATTCTAAAAAAATCAAATGATCCTTATAAAAACAGCTTTCTGAAAAGGTATTGCTGTGTACTTTATAATGAAACTGCCAATTGGTCGATCGTAGATCTCGACCATATAAATAACAGGCATTATTTAGAAAGATTTTGCAGAACCTTTAACGAAAAGTTTTATTCTAAAATAATCAAAAGACCCTTACATTGATTAGACAGTGGTTCCAAGAAAAATTTTGATGTGAACTTTATGATAAAAATGTCACGTGATCGATCTTGAAGGTCGGTCTTACAAATAACAGGAATTATTGGAAACGGTTGTTGCACAAAACTTCAACGATAAATTTTGTTCCAAAAAAATCAAAAGACTCTTATATCGACTGCAGTCGGTTTTGGAAAGGTTTTGATGTGAACTTTATGATAAACGTGCCAAGTAATCGATCATACATGTCGATCATATTAATAAGGCATTATTCCAAACAATTTTTGCACCAAGCTTAAAAGAAACAGTAGTTCCTTTAAAGGTGTTGATGCATATTTTATGCTAAAAGTGCCAAGTGCTCGATCCTAGAGGTCGGTTTTATAAATAACATGCATTATTTGGATCGATTGCTGCACAAAGCTTCAACGAAAAATTACGTTCTAAAAAATTAAAAGACCCCTAAATAGTCAGTGTTTTCTGGGAAGGTCTTCGGTGTACTTTATGCTGAGAGTTCCAAATTATCAATTGTACTTGTCGGCCGTACCAACAACATGCATTATCTGAAACGATTAAAAAATCAAACGGCTCCTAAATACCAAGCTATCTATCCTAGAGGTCGGGCATATAAATAATTAGCTTTCTCAGCGTAAAGCACACAGGAAAAGGCACTAAAAGGATTTATCTACCACATCGTATCATAAGCGCCACCAAACCTTCATGGGGGAGTTATGTAAACCAAAATGTATGCTATGTTCTTTATCGTAATCACGTTTCGTCCAATAATTTTCGCCTAAATGTACGCTATTCTGTACAAATTTGTAGAAGGCAAATTTGTTAATTCTCCTAATAAATAAAAATAACTGAATCGTCGCAATTATTTCAATACGAATAAATAAGACCGCATCGCTGACGCGAAAGTTAATAACATCTTTATTTTGTGTAAATTAATTATTTTCTACTTTGTATATTTTCGAAAAATATGAAAGCTTTTGGAAAGAAAGACTTCAAACTATTTTGGTTAACTTTAACGTTCTCATTAACCGAGATTCCTGTTGCATCGATTGATTTAAAACTGGGAAAATATTGAAAGATACCCAAAATTCAATTTTACTTTTCTAGCAGTCAAACATCAAACCGTACCCACTTTCCGTTCCGAAAACATAGAGGACATTGCCAATTATATTTGTTTAACTCTTATGGAAGGGCTTGGTGCAGATATTCAAAGGGGCAACAAAGGTATATAGATTGTGGAATGATGACGTCAACAAAGCTGATATACCCGATATAAATTTGTATGTGTTGAAATAAGGTAAAATAATAAAACAATCATTTGTATAATAAAAACCGGACACCTCATGACCACGGCACGGAATATGCAATTTTTAAATTCCACCCATAAGATCTCATATAAAACATCAAGTATTTAAATAAAATATCGACAGAAAATATATAAATTGAATGTCCTGATTTTAAGTAAGATAACACTGGTAATAAAACATGTTACGAAATGCACCCAATAATAATATTCATATCTGTTGTGTTGTGCACACAAGAAAATGTTGTACCACACGTCATTTAATAAATCGCCTCCGTTGGAATTCTTGTTTATGCACATACGGTACGATTTTTTGGTTCCCAATTTTCTCCGCATGTACCACGCGCAAAATTGAATTAGTAATCGTATTAGTTGCGGCTGATTTATGTGTCATTTTGATGACCTTAATATAGGTTGGGGCTTGCGGGCCATTATGACCACATATTTTATATTTAATATATTTACACAACAAGCCACTTGAATTTCGATTTTAAATTACCTGAATATACATGGAACGTACAATAACTGGTGGGCGATCAATCTCATTTACGTTGTACACAGTGAAACGAACGTGTGCATATAAATTGGAAAAACATGAAAATTGTATTATAGTGACGACAAGAGGTGATAACAATTAAGTAACCGCCAGACTAAACCACTTGACATCGTTCATACGATATAATGTGAGACAAATTAGCATATACGGCGAATGACAGATGCTATATGCTGGTAGGTTATTTTGATTCCGTCTAATTGGTTACATGAAAATCGTGAAGTTTTAACATGTCGTTGTTATGCTGCGCGCTTAATTTAATTGACGATCGTGTCTTGTGTGTGTGTGTGTGTGTATGTGCATTTTAATGATTTTGAAAAGGAAATTAAAAATTTAAAGAATTTTATTGGCATGGGAATGAGATTGTGATCTCCTACTGGATGCGGAATTCCATCAGCATAATGCACAAAATTTTCACTCAAGTCGTTATTTTATATATAGAGAGATGCATCTCTCGTCGCCTTAGTGTAGATAATACGAGCAAAACTTAAACTAATTTATATAGTTTGCTATTGTCTTATACGTTTTCGTACATTTCCTTCCTTTAGCTAAAACTCAAATGAAAATTGTGTATTATATAACCCAAGGGGTGTTTATCCAATTTATGACAAAGTTTTTTTTATGTTTTAACTCGTACTTGCACATCCATATAAATATCCAGCACCATCTCGCACTGTTCCTCGTGTAGGTATAAGAAAATAATATTTTTTGAACCAAAATAAGACAGACCAAATATAATTTTATTTTGCAGTTGTAACTTACTTCGTCTATATCACTATATTTGTTTGTGCTCTTGGTTAGGATTATTAAGGAGACGACATTTTTATCTTTTTCGTTTGGTATTTTTAGGGTACAAAACAAAAAAAAAGTACAGAATTGTTTTGTCTCTGTATACTAAATACATTTATATTGCCATTGTTGAATTTTCGTTAACGAAATGAAAGAGCTTTTTTTCTGTATGACTGAGCTTTTAAAAGGTTTAAACTTAAAGCCGATTTATCGTACAGAGCATTGCTTATTGAGCATAATTGAAATGAATATTCCAAAATAAAAAGAATTATGAATTTATATTGTACTCGTACATAGTCTAGTACCGTTCTACAACATCTCATGCCAACACTCGACAAATAAAAAAGAAAACATCAGACAATCAGCATAATAAGCGCCATTAATTCACAATTTAGCTACATAAAAATAATTTTTATATATTCAACGAGAAAAATGAAATAGTAAATTCCTTTTCATTTTTTGCAAAATTACACAAAATTATCATAAACATAATTATCTCATCGTAGCGTGGCAAAAAACTTTTTATTTTCTCGCTAAAAACACTTTCTTTAGTTGAATTTATTTTTATTCTGTGCAGTGATGGTTACCCAATTGGTCGCGATACCAATTTTGTGTGAAATAGTAAATTAATGGCTCAATACTTTGTTCCATGGAACGACAAAATGTTTGGGTTGATTAAGCGAACAGTTCCACTCAAGTAACTTCGGCCGATAATATTATCAATCAAGCAAACTATGTACTTTTTTTAACTATGCCCGTCACGTGTAATCCCAATTAATTATACGAAGTTCACATAAAGAGAATTGAGGATAAAGCAGGTTTCTAAGCCTTCAATAACGAGGGTTACCCTGCGTCAATAGGTTCAGGCTGCTCCATACTATCTTTGAAATCTTTTGCAATGTTTGAAACAAAATACTGCTAAAAAATTGTCATTGTGCACAGTATCCAACAATGTGTTGATAAATATACAAAATAACCTAAATTAATTAAATATTCGTGCCCTAACAGCACCACAAAATTGTCAATCTAATAATTCTGAAACCTCACCCAGAACAGAAATCCCCTCAAAAACGAATGAAAATGTAGTTGAAATAGGAGGTAATAGCAATGAAATTTCTTTGATTGACCTCTATAATGAAAATGAAAATACGATTAACAATTCCGTTACAAATGTAAAATTTGTGTTTGGAAATTGTAGGTATCGAGCAAAAATAGAATTAAAATTCTAAAGAGATAGGAAGAATAATTTCAAAAAATGTTGCAATAAATTTGGTTCCTAAAGACATCAATGAAATAGATCGTAATAAAAATGGAGGGGTGTAATTGTGGTGGCCAAAATCACACTTTCGTTTACGTGAAATGTGCATTGATCCGAAATACACCACACTTAAAACATTGTGATATTTAAAAAAATTGTGATAAAACTCATTATTCTTGCTTAAATTTCAAAAAACCTCCATGGTCAACCCTTGTAAGAAATTTAATCTTTATTAAACAATTTTTTAAAAACTTCCACGGAAGCTGACACCTCAAGTACATAGATGTGCAGCACATTTCGAGTAGATGGATCTCCAAATTTATGGAAAAAGCTTTAGTATGAAGTTTTATTCCGAACATTCAATCTGTAGTAAAAATGGAGGGGTTTAATTGTTGTGGCCTACATCAAACTTTCGTTTACGTCAAATGTGCATAGATCCGCAATACAACACACTTATTTCCTAAAGCGAAAAATTCATGCATGTGAAGTTAGACCTAACCAGTATAGAACTAACTTTAGGATTAGCATAGCACAAACTTCACACGCTTGTATACGCGCGTGAAGTTGGACCTAACTTAATCCTAACCAACAAAAACAAACAAAAATTTGTATGTATTGGTTAAAGTGTAAAACAAGATTGTCATTTAGGCGAAATATTGTATTTATGAACTAATTCCAATTGCAATTTATAATAAATAGTTAGGTTCAACATTTATTAGAATGAAATAAAAGAATTCATTATTATTTCTTAAGAAATTGAATATTTCGAGACCGAATATGTTTATCAAGAATGGTACTATGTTTTCTGATAGGTTTAGGTTAATCTGAGAAGTTAAAATTTTCTTATCATTATTGATAAACATATTAGGTCTCGAGATATTCAATTTCTTAAGAAAATCCTAACTTCTCAGGTTAGTAAAACACAGCTAAAAATTAATTTGATCGCGCAAAAATTATTAGATAGTCCTAACCTAGACCTATCAGAAAAACATAAGAACATTCTTGATAAACATATTAGGTCTCGAGATATTCAATTTCTTAAGAAAATCCTAACTTCTCAGGTTAGTAAAGTCTAACAAAAAATTAATTTGATCGCGCAAAAATTATTAGCTTCTCAAACGGCTTCGAATATAGATAGTCCTAACCTAGACCTATCAGAAAAACATAACAACATTCTTGATAAACATATTAGGTCTCGACATATTCAATTTCTTAAGAAAATCCTAACTTCTCAGGTTAGTAAAGTCTAACAAAAAATTAATTTGATCGCGCAAAAATTATTAGCTTTTCAAATGGCTTCGAATATAGATAGTCCTAGCCTAGACCTATCAGAAAAACATAACAACATTCTTGATAAACATATTAGGTCTCGAGATATTCAATTTCTTAAGAAAATCCTAACTTCTCAGGTTAGTAAAGTCTAACAAAAAATTAATTTGATCGCGCAAAAATTATTAGCTTTTCAAATGGCTTCGAATATAGATAGTCCTAACCTAGACCTATCAGAAAAACATAACAACATTCTTGATAAACATATTAGGTCTCGACATATTCAATTTCTTAAGAAAATCCTAACTTCTCAGGTTAGTAAAGTCTAACAAAAAATTAATTTGATCGCGCAAAAATTATTAGCTTTTCAAACGGCTTCGAATATAGATAGTCCTAACCTAGACCTATCAGAAAAACACAATAACATTTTTGATAAACATATTAGGTTTCGAAATATTCAAATACTAAATTTCTTAAGAAAATATTAAATCCTAATAAATGTTGAATCTAATTATTTATTATAAATTTCAATTGGAATTAATTCATAAATTCAATATTTCGCCTAAATGACATTCTTCTTTTACTTTTAACCAATACATACAAATTTTCGTTTGTTTTTGTTGGTTTTTTTTAAATTAGGTCTAACTTCAAACGCGTAAAACTTCAACCTACCGGATTTGTGATCCGAAATTGTGATAAATAAAAATTGTAATAATTAATAAAATTGTGATACAAAATATTATTCCTGCTTAAATTTCAAAAGCCTACAAGGTCAACCCTTATTAGAAATTTAATCTACATTAAAAAAAATTTTAAAAGTCCCACGGAAGCTGAGACCTCAAGTACATAGATATCCACCATAATTCGAATGTATGGATCTCCCAATTTATGCAAAAAGCTTAAGTATGAAGTTTTATTCCGAATATTTAATCTGCCTGGTCTGTAAAGATGTCGATTTATGGATTAGTTGAAGTTAGCCAGAAAAATTATCCCGAAATTTTTGGTACATTTTTTCGCTAAAGTGTAGTCCTCCCGAAAAAAATTTAAATGTTTAAAATGTGTAGTTTTATTCTGAAAATAAATAATATTTAAAAAGTAAGTAAGTTCTCCATATTTTTATTTTATATTTTTGGCGGATATACTAGAGATAAATACGTGTGACATATATGGCCAGGTCGGCCTTGAACACACCTTGTAACCAGAAAGAGTGGCTGTAAAAAATTAGTCCTCACAGTGGACAAGGGATGCTAGGGTTAAAATCACCGTAAATAAAAATCATCATGCCAAGGTGCGCATGCTGCAGGGAGTCCAATAACGGCGATGCAGAAAAAGAAGTGCTTCACCTTTTCGGATAGAGGACAGGATGTAACGCACTTTAAAGAAAGAGATCACTATCAGATAAGGCAGATGTCAATGCTACTCCAATAGAGGTTTTGTTTACTCAGCGAGAAGGAAGCGGTAGGGTGGAAAACCAACTAACTAGACCGACAGAAATAGGAAATTGAGAAAAATATTTTTATAACATTTAGACAAAAATGCCTGAAATTTCTATTTTTCTGGCCTACTGTTAGATGCCTTCTGTCAATTTCTGAAACAAAGAAATATTGCGAATTATTTTCCCTATAAAAATTTTGTGGAACAAAAGTTTCCTAATCAACTATGTTTCGAAAATATTAAACCAAACTAATTTTAACAATAGGCCTGCAAAATATAATTTAGACAAAAATGCTATGAAAATATTTTCCCCCAATTGTCTATTCCCAGGAAAAAACAGAATAGTGCCACAGGACGCAAGGATCACATAAAAAGGAAAAGCAAAATTAAGCAGCGATAAACTGTGAAAAACGACAAGAGTAAATTTGATGACGGAAACGGATACGGTCGAAGGCAGGATTCGCGACATTAACTAAGAGCTAGAAAAATGGAACTTGAAAAAGCCGAAAATGTTAATAGGTAGAAAGCTACGTGATCAAGTCAGAAAGATGCGTCATAATAGATAGTTACCGATTTTTGGCGTACACGTTTTATAGAACTGACTACGGTCTTCCGGGCCATATTAACCACTAGTAAAGGTTCCAAAAAAATTTAGTCTTTGCCTTAATTTGATTAACAAAGATTTACGAAACTATATCGCTCATGACGAACAAGAATGACACAACTCACAAATTGGGATTTTGAGTTATTACGCTAGAAACCTTCGCAATATTTTTGACATAATTGTATTTATTTTATTTAGCGAGAGAGGGCACAAAATTTCCCTTTCCTCTTTTGACACTAATTTAATTGTGACAGTACTTTTATTTAAAAAAAAACAAATTATTTAAAAGAAAACCCACGGTTTCATTTTAAGTTGTGACTGTCGTCACTAATAAGGTACGATACTCTCAGAAATTTTGCTAGTTCAAAGTAAAAAAGTGTCATTCTTCTTGAAAAGTTATAAAAAATACTTTTACGTTTTGAGCTGTGGCGATCTTCTTTATTAAGACTGTTTTGTAAACATAAATCAACTATGATCAAAATTTAACGCTGTTTTATTGGGTTCTGACAACTTTTTTTATTTTCAAAAATACTATGATGGCATCACAAGACAAGCTTATGGTGCAGCTTTGGAGATCATAAGGTTAGAAAAGAAAAATACTGAAAAACGGCAGACAAGAAGGAAACATATGAACCAAGGAACAAATCTGTGAAGATTAGGGTGAAACATCGACGGGACAAAATAGTGATAAGACAGGAGCAGAAATTCACCTGATAATTCGATTTCACAGGGTTAAGCCTAAACAAAGTAACTGCAATGCAACCACAAAACTCTCAAGTACAAGCTCATTTCAACAGGACCCTGATGACTCATTCGTCCTCAACGTCCGGTGAATCAGAGTCTGTAGACTCCGATAGACAAAAATCGTCTGCTGTGCCTGACTCCGATATTTCAAACAAGGAAAACAAAATAACTAAATCCATCGCCGCAAACCCAGATTTTTTTGCAGAGCACTACAAAACAGCGGAAAGTCATACCATTCATCACACTGAAAGGAAAATTCGAGAACGATAGATACGCCTACCTCGTAACCAAAAATACCGAATTTAAAGTCCAAATAAAATAACAAAGGAACAACTAGTTACAATCTTTGAAAAATATTGACTGCAAGACTTATCAAGACAACGAAACATTATTTTTAAAAGTATTGTTCAAGTCGGGAGTAAAAGATGTGTCAGTAGTTCATTCCATTTCGAAATTGGCGGAGAAAAGATGAAGGTATGCAAACAATTTTTAAGGACACACTTGATATAAATGACCGGGCAATACGAACCGCTGTTACAAAAAACAAATGGGATTTATCGCTAAAAATGTTCAAGGTAAGCATGGCCAACATAAGAAGCTTCCACTAGAAAGTAAGGATGGAATTCGTAAACACATGAATTCCTTTCCGCGTTCCGAGTTTATTGATTTTTAATGTCAATTTTTAATTTGAATGTTAGTCAACACTACGGCACCAATTTCCTGTTAATGGAAAACGAAGAACAAATTAAAATGAGGGAAATGAAACTAAGAAAAGTGGAAAAGGAACCTGGAATTTTTATTGTGAATATTGGGAGCATAATTTTGTAAGAAATGGTAAATTTTATTTTACTCAAAATATTCTCCGTCGCTATCTATGACTTTTGACCATCTTTCTGGCAATTTATGGATTCCATCGAAAAAAAATTGTTGTCTTTTGATGCGATCCATTCGTCGAGACATTTTTTGATTTCTTCGTGGTTTCTGCTGGTTTTGAAGATCCCTTTGCATTGATCAGAACAAATAGTAATCTGATCGAGCACAATCTGATGAATAGGGAGCATGCGGTAGAATTTCCCATTCAAGTACTTCCAGCGTATTTTTTACTTGTTTTGCGACATGTGGTCGAGCATTGGCGTGCAGCAAAAACACTTTACGTTTGTTGGCTGAAATCGGACCGGTTTAGTTCAATGCATGGTTCAAATCTATCAATTGTTGTTGGTTACGTTCACCAGTAATAGTTTTGTTCGGTTTTAGCAGCTCATAGTACACCACTCCTTCCTGATCCCACCAAATGCACAACATAACCTTACTTCCATGAATGTTTCGTTTTGCTGTTGATGTGGATGATTTGTCTGGATGAACCCATGATTATGTCGTAAATCTATTTATTATCGCCAGTCACAATTTGAGACAAAAAATGCCATCTTCGGTGTCTTGTAATCAAAGAATTGCAAACCATTAGCCAGTTCATGTGGTACCCATTTTCCTTCTTTTTGAATCATTTTTATTGCATGTAAACGTTTGCTTATGGCTGCTTTAGTTACATTTGGCTGTTCTGCAAATTCTTTTTCTGTTTGAGCTGAGTTCTCCGTGAATCATGCTTCTAATTCTTCATTTTCGAATCTTTTTGAATCGTTTAAACCAGTTTTCGCAAGTCTATTGAGTTGGTGCATGTTTACCATAAGTTTCTTGAAGCAAACGAGAACTTTTTTTTCTTTTGATTAAAGCAAAAAAGTAATGCTTCCCGCAAATGGTTTTGTTGGTATGAAATTTGACATGTTTAAACGGCATTAAAAATATGTTGTTTACGCTCTCACGAATAATGACAAACTAAATTTTAATGTGGAGTGTCAACACTTTACATCGTAAAATAATGGTACGCCATCTCTTAGAAAATCCCAAAAACTAAGTTATACACCCAATAATAGGAAACGTAAATCCCCCCCCCCCCTTTAAAATTTAGCTTTCTAATTGCAACAAGCAAATACAAAAAAAAAATCGTAACGTAAAATATCTGATGACCTCTCAAAATTTAACCGTATTCCCAAAACGAAAAAAGGCTTCGACTCATCGGTATTTGATTGTGATGATGATTTATGTTAGTTACTCGTATGATTAGTTTTTTGTGGACCAAGTTCTGGAATAAATGAGTTTTTTGAATTTGCTTATTTTACGAGTTTTTCTTGAATACCTTTGACTACTATTGTATAGCTTAAAATTTTCACAGCTTCAAAAAGAATCACAACTTATCGGATAAAAGTCACATAACTTGGGAAGGGGGCTGAGTTGTGGAAATATTGCCGCTTTTTTACGAACCAAAACTGTAAAATTATAACTCAGATGTGTACTTAAATATGTCAGAATACTAAATTACACGCGACACCTTTTATAACCTGCGACTATTTTTAAAAAAATTAAATTTGTAAAAAACGATTTTTTATTTTTGCACTCCTGAAAAACTTCAGCTTCTGTGTTGTGTCACTTTTGTATGTCATGAGCGATATCTTATCTCCATGATATAAGCCTGTGTTGTCGGCCATATATATACTTGAACATAAAGTTTCCAGAGCTTTTAAGATTCTGCCTTCATATGATTATGAAATATTTAAAAAACTATAACTTATATCAATGATATGAGGCTGGGTTGATCAGGGTTACTTGGTGGAACAAAGATTTATCTGGCCTCATGTGTGACTTTAGATGTTTATTTCTAGTAAAGACTCTACATAATTTAAGATTTTGCCTTAATACGATCACCAAAAATTTACATAACTTTGTTGCCCGGGTTAGTAGATGATTTTAAGCCCTATCTGGCCGTATATGCCACTACAACCCATATTTACCTCTATTAAAGGTCTCACAGAACTAACGATTTTGCTTTAATACGATTAACAAATATTTACAAAATTGTATCGTACCTCCATGGTACGAGCCTGCGTTGCCCAGGTTTACAAGATGATATCAATACCTAACTGACCGTATTTGCGACCACTGACCTCCGTATTAGTTTTCTACATATTGAAACACGAACGCACTTCGAGGAATCGAGGTACAAATTACAAAAATATTTTAGTCGACCTTGAGTGTTGCTATCGAAATTTGCAAATTCAGTGCGGCAGCAGTTGCCGTATTAGAGGATGGCGAGCATCTTAATACTACTAAATTCATAAATGTTATTGCAACTCTACTCCAAAAAAGTCAACCATTAAAGATTGTTATTGTAAATTTAATTGAGATCGTCAGAACAAGGCCACCGGTTACTCCAGAAATCATAACAAAAATATTTGTTTTGATTGACCGAATAGAGCAACGATGTCTTTTAGCAGTCAGCTACTTAGACCTGATAACGACGGCCGAAAAGAAATTGGCCTCCTTATTGTGGTAAATTTCAAGATTCATTGACTACAATGAAAAATAATAACACATCAATAACAAATTTTAACAGAATCATTTGAAAGTTTAAAATCGAATTTAAGTAGAAAAAATCAATTTTATTTAGTAAAAAAACAAGTCATGGTGTAGCCTTGTCAAAATTGCTTGAGATGAAATCCGGATTATTTTCTGATGAACCGTTTGCGCCAGACCTAACTCCAGGAACACCATTTAAAGGCTACTACACTTATCTATAAAATTGGTATAGAAAAGTTGAAACTGATTGTAACAAACTTGAAGAAGACTATGATGAGGTGTAAATTATGGTAAATAGTTTCCCTAGATTACAAAAAATCGTGCTCGTTTGCAAAAATTATAATTTTAAAAATTTTATAAATACTGAAATCTTGTTCCACGTACCACAATTGGTCGAAGGTTATCTAGACCGTTTTATAAAATATAAAATTCTTTAAATTTCTGAAATGTTACAACATGCAAAAAAAGAATTTACTCCAGACACAAATTATACGTAAATAGGAAGAGAAATGAACTCATAAATTTTATAAACTGCAAAAGTTTTTCTTCAGACCACTCTATTACGTTGTATTAAGCGACTGTTAAACATGTATATCACGATTTATATTTCAGCAAAAAAAAAATAATAATAATAAACGTACCTGCTATTTGTAGTGTTGCATTTCTGCTGAATACCGTCCCGACCGTATTTTTCGCGACACACCAATATACACCACCATCCTGTTCCTTTTTACCGTGTACGGTACGTAAAAAAAATAAGGAACCGGATGGCAATAGCACACGATGTGATTTGTTATCATTCGAACTAGTTTTTACAGGTTCACCATCCTTGAACCATTCGATTGTCGGCTGAGGTTTACCCTCAGCTTTGCAATTTAATGTTACGGGCTCATTTTTAGGAACTAGTATATCGCTTGGATGTTCGGTTATGCGTGGCGACCGAAATGATTGTTGTGCTGAAATAATAGAAAAAAATTAAATTAATTATTAATGAATTGGTGTCTAGGTAATATTCGATTATATTTTTCATATCCATATGGCCATGTAATTATTTTAAAGTTCGTTCATGTTGTTGCCGTATTTAATAAAAAATATTACTGGGGAGTGTCGGCGGGGGCGGGGGAAGTGCGAACTTGGCCATTGGTTCCAAACATTTCAAAAATATGGTCAACTAGAATATTTATGAGCCGATCATAATAAAATTGTGTAGGGTTATCGGAAAAGCTATTTCAAAATTTCAAAAACACTTTTAGTAGAATTACAAAATTTTATTAAGAATTCCATTTCTATCCAACACATTACACACCTTAATTCCACAAATACTCGACCAGATCGGTTTATGTTTAACTGCCTGTACTGATTAATTGTCATGTATCCTTACAATGATGAATGGTTTAAGATTAACTACACTTGGCTATGACCATTGCCTAATTCGTTTAAAAGTTTTTATTTTAAATGTTTGTGTATTATATCGCATACTTGTCATTGATAAATGTTACTTCTAGCTATAAAATACTCTGGTTGTACGACTATTTTGTGTACAACGTGATTATAAAACAAAAGCTAATTTTATTTTTTGTCAAATTGTGGTTTAGCAATGCTTTTCTCAATAATTTTACACACAAAAAAGATTCGCACAGCTTCCATTCATCAAATCAACTGTCAAGCAAGAACTCCAGTTCTCCACTAATACAAAAGAAAACTTCGGCAATTATCATTTCAACTAAAAGGGTGCTAATAAGAATTTTTCTAATAGCTCAAAATATAATAATAATATTCAATGATAGATGGCAGTGATCGTTCATTATACCACTTGGGAAATAATATTTATCGTATTCCATTGGCAACAAGAAGTAAATTTTCCAATGAAGTATACCACCAACACAACAAATCTACGACTACAAATGTCAAATGTTGATCAACAAGATTTTAATTGGCGATTGAAATGATAATTCCGCGTAAGTATTTTGCTTTCATTAAATTCTTTAACAGATTGCTGATTGTTGACTTAGTTTCCTATTTTCTAGGTGATGATCCTGAACAACATCTATGATTTGTGATGAGTGAAATCTGAACCGAATGTTTGTGGAATCGAAGTTGAATATTCCGCCGCCCTTGACTCGGATGAGTCAATTGATGGAATTATACAGATCTTATTAATCGGACGCTTAAATGTGCTTGTGGCGGTTTGTACAGTCACAACTCGTATTAAATTGTCTCGTTCAGGTTGAACTTCTAAAATTTTCGCTAGCGGCCATCGTGCGGGTGGTACGTTTTCTTCCTTAAAAATGACTAGATCACCAATTTTAATTGGATTGATTGCTTGATTGCACTTGTTAAGTTGGTTCAGAGTGGTTAGGTATTCGGCATGCCAGCGAACCCAAAATTGCTGAATCAGTTTTTGAATCATTTGCCATCTAGACAATGTATTAATTTTGGTATTAAGTAGTGATGGCTCTGGTATCAGTGTCATTGGATGGCCCAATATAAAATGTGCTGGTGTTAGTGGGTCCTCACTTTCATCGTCACGAAACAGCGGACGCGAGTTGATTATGGCTTCTATTTCTTTTAGGAATGTGAGTAATTCTTCATACGACATGATGGTTTTTCCGATGACGTGTTTTATATGAAATTTCGTCAATTTGACGGCAGCCTCCCACAAACCTCCGAAGTTTGGCGCTGCCGGTGGTATGAGATGCCATTTCGTACCCTGTAATGCTGCCCAGGTGCTGACCTTATGAGAAAATTGTGTTGAGTTCTTGTAATTGGTTGATGGCCCCAATGAAGTTCGTCGCGTTGTCAGAATACAAGTCCGTGCAGATTCCTCTCGTACCTTGAAATCGACGCAATGCTGCCAAAAATGACTGTGTACTGAGATTTGTAACCAGCTCGATGTGAACAGCTTTAACTGCCATACACACAAAAATACAAATGTAGCCTTTAATTATTTTTGAGTTCCGTATCTGATGGGCTTTAATTCGGTATGGCCCAGCATAATCGAGACCATTTTTGATAAATGGCCTAACAAAAGTTAGGCCATTGTATAGCAAACCAGCAGCGGAATTCCTGCGTGAAATAGCTTTCGATGATAGTGTTCTATCATTCTCTGCACCAATAAATGATTTGACGGAAGAATGATTGGATGTTGAGTATCAAAATTGAGTGGTGCATTGGCTAATCTGCCACTAACCCTTGAATACCATGATTGTCTGCGAATGGATAAAGTTTAAATAACTTACTTTTTGTGATAGCTGTCCTGAATGTATTAACTTGACATCTTCCGAAAACGCTTGGGCTTGCACGTGTTTGATTATGTAATTCTCGGCTTGGTTGAGTTCATCAACTGTGAAACTTCCGTACGATTTTGATTTAGTTGATCGTTGTGCATTTAAGTTCCATCGGCGAACACGAGTAACTATTCGTATTATTATGGGATATTTCGATACTCGTACGATCATCTCTTCTAATTGCTGGTCAATTCCATCGACTTGTTGCACTATATGGTAGAACTGCGAATCTGGTTCCGCTTGTGTAACTCCAATG
The DNA here is from genome assembly GCA_963691935.1 of Nephrotoma guestfalica. Taxonomy (NCBI): domain Eukaryota; kingdom Metazoa; phylum Arthropoda; class Insecta; order Diptera; family Tipulidae; genus Nephrotoma; species Nephrotoma guestfalica. Next base: position 66,310,209 of record OY829913.1, on the reverse strand, counting down.
CCTTCAGATGGAATTTCTAATGGGTTGGTACGTAACCATGATGGACCCATCCACCACAAGGTATCATTGTTCAGCTCAGTTGGGGGCATACCACGAGTTGCTCGATCAGCTGGATTTTCGGCTGATTTGACGTGATGCCACTGATTTCGGTTCGTGTAGGATAGTATGAGTCCAGTCCGATTTGCAACATATGTCGGCCACGATTTAGGTGGTTAAGATAACCAGTCCAATACTATCTTGGCATCGGTGTAGAAGAATTGTTTTGGAATGGTTTGGAAATTTAGTGCCTTTACAACTGTTTCCATTAATTTCACCAATAACGCAGCTGCGCAGAGCTCCAGTTTGGGAATTGACACTGTTTTTATGGGAGCTAACCTTGATTTGGCTGCGATGATATTAATATAAGCTTCTGTTGGTGATCTTATTGCACGAGAGTACAAAACTGCAGCATAGGCATCCTTAGATGCATCACAGAACCCATGAATTTCTATTGTTTCGGTCAAATACAACCACCTTTTGATTTCCAGTTGCTCGATTGTACGGAGCTCGTTTCTCAATCTCTTCCAATTCGTCTTCCACGACTCTGGCAACATATCGTCCCATCCGAGTTTCTCGAGCCATAATTGTTGGAACATGACTTTAATCATGATGGTGGTCGTAAGTAAGTATTTTGCTTTCATTAAATTCTTTAACAGATTGCTGATTGTTGACTTAGTTTTCTATTTTCTAGGTGATGATCCTGAACAACATCTATGATTTGTGATAAGTGAAATCTGAACCGAATGTTTGTGGAATCGAAGTTGAACACTGGTTATGATCATAGACCAGGAACGATCATAAGCATCACTTTGAAAAATGATTCGAGCTAAATTTATGAGGCAAAAATTGTGATAATTTCGATTTAAAAAAAAAGTTGAGACAGATTTGGCGTAATCAACTTTAGATCATTAGAAGAACAAAAATTGAATTGTTTTGAGTCCTCATATAAAGGGTGATTTTTTTGTGGTTAGGATTTTCATGCATTAGTATTTGACAGATCACGCGGGATTTCAGACAAGGTGTCAAAGAGAAAGATGCTCAGTATGCTTTGACATTTCATAATGAATAGACTTACTAACGAGCAACGCTTGCAAATAATTGAATTATATTACAAAAATCAGTGTTCGGTTCGAAAAGTGTTTCGCGATTTACGTCCGATTTATGGTCTACATAATCGACCAAGTGAGCAAACAATTAATGCGATTGTGACCAAGTTTCGCACTCAGTTTACTTTATTGGACATTAAACCAACCACACGAATGCGTACAGTGCGTACAGAAGAGAATATTGCGTCTGTTTCTGAGAGTGTTGCTGAAGACCGTGAAATGTCGATTCGTCGCCGTTCGCAGCAATTGGGTTTGTGTTATTCGACGACATGGAAGATTTTACGCAAAGATCTTGGTGTAAAACCGTATAAAATACAGCTCCTGCAAGAACTGAAGCCGAACGATCTGCCACAACGTCGAATTTTCAGTGAATGGGCCCTAGAAAAGTTGGCAGAAAATCCGCTTTTTTATCGACAAATTTTGTTCAGCGATGAGGCTCATTTCTGGTTGAATGGCTACGTAAATAAGCAAAATTGCCGCATTTGGAGTGAAGAGCAACCAGAAGCCGTTCAAGAACTGCCCATGCATCCCGAAAAATGCACTGTTTGGTGTGGTTTGTACGCTGGTGGAATCATTGGACCGTATTTTTTCAAAGATGCTGTTGGACGCAACGTTACGGTGAATGGCGATCGCTATCGTTCGATGCTAACAAACTTTTTGTTGCCAAAAATGGAAGAACTGAACTTAGTTGACATGTGGTTTCAACAAGATGGCGCTACATGCCACACAGCTCGCGATTCTATGGCCATTTTGAGGGAAAACTTCGGAGAACAATTCATCTCAAGAAATGGCCCGGTAAGTTGGGCACCAAGATCATGCGATTTGACGCCTTTAGACTATTTTTTGTGGGGCTACGTCAAGTCTAAAGTCTACAGAAATAAGCCAGCAACTATTCCAGTTTTGGAAGACAACATTTCCGAAGAAATTCGGGCTATTCCGGCCGAAATGCTCGAAAAAGTTGCCCAAAATTGGACTTTCCGAATGGACCACCTAAGACGCAGCCGCGGTCAACATTTAAATGAAATTATCTTCAAAAAGTAAATGTCATGGACCAATCTAACGTTTCAAATAAAGAACCGATGAGATTTTGCAAATTTTATGCGTTTTTTTTTAAAAAAAAGTTCTCAAGCTCTTAAAAAATCACCCGTTACAATTATCGGTGTAATTATGATAACTTATATAGTTTTAGTACTTAATTGCTTAATATAAAAGCCATTCGACGGCTTAATATAAAAGCCAAACAAATCTGTAAACCATTTAATGTGATATAAAACGAAAATAAAATTTATTTTAACAGCTTCCCTTTAAGTGGGTCCATCAACTCTGATAAGTGCCTATCCATTTCGAGAATATAAAATTAACACAGGCAAGTGCACCGCCATAAACAATAAAACTATTTACTTAGAGATCTCATAAACACATGTTACAAAAGGAGTATAAAAATGGAAATTTATAAAAGCGTTAAGTAGATTTTCGTTCGAAATTGCGAGCTTATACATATACGAAAAAATCGCTCCAAACTTGTGTATCCGTTAAAATATTTATCTTGGATTTAATGCAAAAACTACATTATAATGCAACAATATACAAAATCTAAAAGTTAAGTTTATATTTTATCCTTTTTAATGCTTTAATCATCATATAGCGTATGCTGTGTATTGTTGTTGCTTGAGTTTTCCACTCTGCCATGCCATTCCCGTTATGTTATTGTTTGTTCTGCTTATGCTTGCGCTTATATATAGATACTCGTATATATATTATTAAATTATAAGCAATAGAATACAAAACACAAAAAAATAAAAATAAAAAAAATCTGTAATGGAAAAATGAAAATATTTATTTATTTTAATAATAAAAATGAAAATGTGAAAATATATAAATAAATATAAAATAATAAGATTATAAGAAAATTGGATGAAAATTTCTAGTATTTTGTGCTTGAATAATAAATTTGTGTCTTCAGTTACAATAAAAAAAAATAAGCACAACAAAAAACTTGGTGGCAGCCTTTCAGGCAGCAGGACGGGAGAGATTCTGATTAGTGTTTTTTTTTATTGTGTAATTGGGAATTTCTGGTTTATGAATATGCGGCGGACGTACAATTCCTAGACAGATCAATGCACTCGTTAGTAGATACATTTCCGTTGACCTCAGTTTTCGTCAAATTAAATCCTTTCAGTTCGATTTTACAAAAATTATGAACGAAATTTTTTTGTAAACAAAATGTGAAATTTAATAATTAAAGGGCAATAGACAACACTTCTCTAGATCGATTATACCCTAATTTCAAGGTGACTTTACAATTTAAAAAAAGTTTAAGTATTAATTTTCAAACTGATCACTAATCATACTAAGTTGTAGAGGTATCGATGAAAAGATAGACATACACATACCAAGGCTTCACAAGCACTTTCTAGAGTTATTGACAGAATTTTAATGCAAATTAAAACAGTGTTCGCACGTTAAAAAGCTAAACTTTACCACCAAGATAGAAAAAAACAAAGAAACATGCGAACCTATTTAAACCTTCGAAGCTAGTTTTGAGCCTTCATACTCAAGTATTGCTTTACATTCAACCTTAAAGCAATATTAGCAATATGAAGTAATATTTTAATGGTGATGCTAGCTGCCTTATATGCGTTACAATACATTAGCCAATTTGACTTGAAAAAACTAATAAAAAGTGCACAACATGAAAACCATCGAAAATAAGCTAACTTAAACTAAAGCTTGAAGAGTAGCCAACCAATGAGATCAAAAACCACTACTTAAAACGTATTTTTTCCGTCTAAATAATTTAAATTATGTACATAATTAACGTTAATAACATCATACACATTATATACATTATATAGATTATATACATTAAATACATTATATACTTTATAAGCATTATATACATTATATACATTATATAAACTATATACATTATATACATTATGTACATTATATACATTATATACATTATATACATTATATAAATTATATACATTATATACATTATACACATTATATACATTATATATATTATATACATTACATACATTATATAAATTATATACATTATATACATTACACACATTATATACATTATGTACATTACATACATTAAATACATTATATACATTATATACATTATAAACATTATGCACATTATATACATTATATAATGTATTATATTATATACATTACATACCTTATATATATTATATACATTATATACATTATATACATTAAATACATTATATACATTATACAGTTTATATTCATTCTATATATTATATATATTATATACATTATACACAATATATAAATTATGTATATTATATACATTAAATACATTATATACATTATGCACATTATATACATTATATACATTATATAATGTATTATATTATATACATTACATACCTTATATATATATTATATACATTATATACTTTATATAATGTATTATATTATATACATTACATACCTTATATATATTATATACATTAAATACATTATATACATTACATATATCATATACATTATATACATTATAAACATTATATACATTATATATATTATATACATTATATACATTATATACATTATATACATTATATACATTACATACATTATATACATTATATACATTATATACATTATATATATTATATACATTATATACATTATATACATTATATACATTACATACGTTATACAATGATTTACGTTTGGTGTACAAATGTATTTCCGCCCTTTTAGTGAATTAAAAGACATTAGTTTGTGAAAATCAAAGAATTTTTTATTCAAAGTATGCTCCTTTGGAAGCTATAACCTTTAGCTTATCGTTCAGGAAATAAACGGATTCCCGAGGGAAGAAGTCTGGTTGTTTCTAGTCGATCCATTCAACGACCCATTTTTTGACGTTTTCATATGAAGTGAAATGCTGTTGTGCCAGGGCTGATTGCATCGATCGGAACAAGTGGCAATCAAAGGGAAAAATGTCTGGTAAATACAGCGGGTGGGGTAGAATTTTCCAGTTCTGCCTGTCCAAGTAGTTTTTGACAGGTATAGCAACATGTGGCCTACCGTTGTGATGTTGCAAAATAATGTTATTGCGCCTTTTGTCCCATTCTAGTCATTTTGCAGCTAGAGCGTGCTTTGAAGCAATCACTTGTCGTCGATAATTTTGTGCCGAAATGGTTTCATGCTCGTTCAGCAGCTTATAATAAACGACAACCTTCATATCCCACTAAATACAAAGCATCGACTTCGAACCATGAATATTTGCTTTTGGCGTCGATAGTCCTTGTTAACCTGGCTTCGCCCACGCTGGTTTGCGGTTTTGATTGTCATAATGGATCCACTTTTCATCCCCAGTAGTGACCCGATGCAAAAACCCCTTCCTTTATTATCGTTGAACCAAGAATTTGCACATGGTTTCCGACGTTCCATGTCCCGTTATTTCAATTTGTGTGGCACCCAATTTTCCAGCTTCTGAACCAATCATATTGCATGTATACTTTGCGAAACATATTGTTGGGTAATATTCAACTCTTCTGCCAATTGATTTCGGTCTGACAAGAGTACACATCAAGCAATTCTTCCAAATCTGTATCTTCAAATTTTCTTGGTCCGCCTTTACGCTTTTTGTCTCTTACATAAAAATAACCAACTTTGAATAGTTGAAATCACTCTTCGCATGTTGCATTCGATGAAACATGTTCGCCGTAAACTTCTACAAGCAAACAATTTGTTTCCGCTACACTTTTCTTCAACAAACATTAATGAAAAGTTCCCGCAAATGCTGTTGTTTTGGCACAAAATTACATGAAAATTATTGTTGTTTACGCTCTGAACAAATATCACTAGTAAGTATTCAAGCTTGACATCTAACCTCAAAAAACATGTATTGCCCGATTAAATAATATGCAAGCAGCGATACTAACGACACCTCTATAAAAAATGTCGGAAATACATTTGTACACACAATACATCATAAACATTATATACATTATATACATTATATACATTATATACATTATATACATTATATACATTATATACATTATATACATTATATACATTATATACATTATATACATTATATACATTATATACATTATATACATTATATACATTATATACATTATATACATTATATACATTATATACATTATATACATTATATACATTATATACATTATATACATTATATACATTATATACATTGTATACATTATATACATTATTACACAACAAAACAATTGGTAAACAAAAAAACAAACAAATGATGGGCTCTACAAAAGATTATATAAAGCTTTCTTGAATGGATTTCTCGACAAGTGATAATCGAAAGCTCCGTAGATCTTGTTGAACACCCCTCGATACTCTCGGAATTGGATCAGAAAGACCGTAATTCGTTACCGCTCAAACGATGAATAAAGCTCTAACACGTTGACGCATTCGACGTTCGGGAGCGTTGATACAAGTTGATACGTGCTAGTAACTCGATACAATCGACACGGGAATTGATAATATCACGCACAAACAACGCGGAAGCTACATATCGGTGATTGTCTAGACGTTGCAGTTTCAAAAGATTGCATCGATTCTGATAAGGCGGAAGAACGTAATCCACGGCACGACTGGATAGTAAACGTCGTAGCGCGAACAAAATAAACTGTTTCTGGATACTACATTATATACATTAAATGCATTATATACATTATATACATTATATACTTTATATACATTATATACATTATAAACATTATATACATTATATACATTATATACATTAAATACATTATATTCATTATATACATTATATACATTATATACATTATATACATAATATACATTTTGTACATTATATACATTATATACGTTATATACATTATATACATTATATACATTATATTCTTTATATATATTATATACATTATATACATTATATACATCATATACATTATATACATCATATACATTATATACATTATATACATTATATACATTATATACATTATATACATTATATACATTATATAAATTATATACATTACAAACATTATATACACTATATACAATACATTATTTATCGAATTTGCCAATAGGGACATAACAATTTTGCGTTTTAATACGAACGTCAAAACGTCAGTCAAGTTTAAAATTTTTATCTTGGTGAAATTCACGAACGAGCAAAGCTTGGAAATTATAAAAATTACTATGACAATTCTGGAGTCGGCAGTCGTAACTTTAAGACCGCTTACTCCAATGTTTGGCGCGTAATATAGTGGATAAGTTCGAGTCCACATATTCACTATTGGATGTTCTCGTTCCAGTGAGATAACGCACCGGTCGAAGTACCAAAAATATCGCAGCAATAAATGCTTTAGTTTAAAATGAGACAAATCAGTCGACTCCACACCGTTCACAGAACTTGGGAATCTCTCAAACCACATTATGGCGAATTTTGCGTATACATATTGGCTTACATCCTTACAAGATTAAATTACCTCAAGAACTGAAGCCTTTTGGTCATTTGACGACCCGAAACTGCTCCGATTGGGCTTTGATAAGGGTGATTTTGTATATAAAATTGGTGAAGAGTTCAATTTGAATCGTATGATTTTTCTGGGCTAATTCCAGGAAAACTTATACTAAATACTTAACACAGTCCTGTTTTATAATGTTTGAGTTCTAACCAACTAGTACTTCCAGATGGTTGTTGCAGTTAATTTTTAACAGTTTATGTATTTTAGAATTGATCGATAAGATTTTCATGAATCGTTAAAAATTTTTAAAATATTTGTTTGAAAATTAGTAAACTTTTTAGAAATTCTTTTTAAGAACAAGTAAAAGTTCAAAATAATTTGGTTATCAATAAACAATAGATTTTTGATCATTTTACGTTCAATAAAACAAACAAAAACATAAACAGATGGATTGAATATAGTTTGGGTCCCAAATTTTTTTGATTGCGATAATTTTTAAAACGGTTTTCCCTTTTCGTAAATATAAAGCGCAACTTATTGTTAATTGAAATACTATGCAAGCCGGATAAGACCTGTCTTCTTAAAAGTGGTGACCGACATAAAAAAGAGCTTGATAAATCGGAATTCTTTATACCATCAAACATTTTTTCGTCTTTAGCCTTCTGTAGCCTCATATAAACTAAATCATTCAAATGTGAAGTAGGAATAACGCTCTTCACCTTGAAATGATCCCACTAACAAAGAAATTTTAAAATTTTACTGCAAAAATTAGCAAAACAGACAGCAATATTCATTGCTTACATTCTCTATATTGTTGACGCAATTTTTTTAATTGTTTACTTATATTGTCTACACGTGTAAAGTATTAATTAAGTACACTGTGTATACAATACGGCACTACACTGCTTGCAGCCAGCGTGTATTTAATAATGAGCCCGGTAAAATTTCTAAATCAACGTTGTTTTACTCTCATCAGTCCAACAATTATCGATCAAAGTCTGCGGAAAAATAATTATATCCTGAATTTTTCTCCAGAATACTAATAATTTCTTTAAGTATTAATGGCCTACAATAATAATAATATTACATGGTAATTATTTTTAGAAATTTTTGAACGGAGGGGTTGACAATTGCGAAGCGAAACATAAAAATTCGCTAAAGCATTGTGATTATACTTTATACGTAAGTGCAAAGTATTTTCAATATTTTTGTAGTTTGGTCATTGCAGTCTGATGAGACGGCCGACTTTTTTAAATTAAAGAATTCAACTTCATTAGTTCGAAACCAAACTTTCAACATCTTGGTAACCTCACCTAGATGTATTTACCATTTTAATTCATGTTTTTGTAATCTACACATTTCAAATTGTAAAGCGCAACTAAATAACTTGCGCAACGAATTTTTTATTTCAAAAACCCACAAACTTGATGAACCATTTATAGAAAAACACAGTCGTACGCATACCTGGGTTAAGATTGTAATCAAATTACATTTGATCAATCAATATTTGGTAATATTTATTATAATTTCAGAATCTCTGATTAAACTGTTCATATTTAAATACATTTATATTAATTAGAGCACAGCATCGTCAGGTACATCTTTTTAATGGAACATCTGGAAGTGATTGTCCTTTGTTAACCAACATAATATATATCTTCAACACCTTTACTATCTAATTGATCAATCAGATGTAAGGACCAACGTCATCCGGAACACAACTTTAGGTTTGACTATACATCTCAATCAATCGATCAATATATCCAGAGATCCAACAAATTTAATTTTTTGACATTTGGGTATTTCTTGTAGATCACTTAAAATGCAATAGTTTTAAACATGCGGTACAATCTATGGTCAGATTACGTATTCTAGTTTTATTGCAAGACGACAATTTTTATCCCTCCGATTTCCGATGGAATTTGGAAAGGTTCACCAAGAATAGTATCAACCTTCATAACCCTAATCTCGTTTAATCTGATGATATCGTTTTCCAACGTAAATTAATGATTTATTTTGTTTGTAGTACCGTATTATTAAAATAATATTAGTTTTTAATTGTAATTGTAACCGTCTACCGTTTAGATCGAATCAGTTGACTATACATGACCTCATGACCTTGATCGTACGTGAGGCACTGTCGAATTAAAATCTATACATTAAATTTAATTTTGTAAATATTCATTTTAATTGTACAAATTTTAGACACCATGCCAAGTTGAGAACACTAAATTTCACACTCGGCACTCAAAGTTGCGACGATTTTTTGAATGAAAAGAAGAATTAGCCGAATTTGGCCAAAGACGCTCCCACTTGTAGGGTCATATCGCCAATCAGAGCCAAGCAAATTATCTAGAATTTTTTTTACACACTCCAGACACCATCACATTTGTGTATCTACACTTTTTGAGTCTACACTTTTCGTTTAAATGTGTAGCTACACGTTTTATTAACGTTAAGTACTGCACACCGGTAATTGAATAGCCTTTTTAAAAAATAGGAGCGTCAATTTATTAATCGTAGCCAATTTACTCTACGATTTAAGCTAATTTACTTATATCGCTATATCGCGAATTAGTTATTTCGCACAACAAATCCAAAAATTCTCTTTCAAATCAAACTTGAATGCCTTGAATTTAGACAAATAAATTACATCACCCATATCGTCCTCACATCAGTAGTCACAATATGTAATTAATCTCAATCCAATCTAGTTTAATAAAAAAATATAATATTCTAGCTAGAGACCACAATTTGTCATTGACACAGTATATTAACCTAACACTTTTCTTATATTTATAAAAAAAAAACTCGCACCCATATAGACCGCGCACTACACCCAAATTCTAAAATCGAAACCAAATCAATAAAATTGATTGATTGATTAATTGAACATTTTATCACCATCCATATACGGTTAAAATATCCATAATTTGAATATACAAAATATTATTGATCTCAAATCAATTAACTCTTGGACGCGGAGTATCATATTCAGATCAATCAAACACAAACGGACCGAACAGAAGTAGCGTGCACAACTCGTATAGATAATTCATCGAATATTTTTGACCGTCTTATATACTCGTAATTTTAATAAATTCAAATAGGTTAAACCGACAACCGCACAATGCATTCTATTGTTACTCGTTAAATTAAATTTAATTAAGTTTTTTGAAATTTTGTATGTAACACTAATAATACACTACTGTGCTGCTCTCCGCGTTTCTTTGAAATATGAGATGTTTTCTTGTTGTATGCAAATCAATATAATTTGTCTTGAAATAATTAAATTTAATCAAAAAATGCAAAATTAATTTAAAATGTAAAACCACAAAGAATTTTTATTTTTATATTTTGTTGCAATTGAATTGTCTTGGAAAATTTATTGTTATACATAAAGCATGTATCTCGATACCACATATAGTGGTTTAAAGAAGTTAATTTCAAATACGTACAAGTTTTTGATCGATTCTTAAGATACGAGTATATAAGAATTTTGTGTATTTACGGTTTTATGAAAGTTGCATATTAATCCGAAGATGAAATAGTTTTAGTTGAAAGTTATTTTGTTGCTTGGTGGTTTTGTTTGAGATACTCGTATACTCGTCTAATACCCAGATATTCATAATAAAATGCATCGAAGCTTTTGCTGAACGAAAATTAACATTTTCATCTTAACTTTCTTTCACAAAATAATTTAAAGAGATATAGAGCCTAGTGCAAGGGAAGGAGCAACTTTCAATGAAGCTTTAACGTTTTTTCTTTCGAAATTATTCGCGAGGTGGTACACACTGCATGAGCCCAGCTAAATGGGTGCTCCCATTCGATCAGACATTCCTTAGTTTCTCCATTCCGTTCCAAATTCTCGAATATACCAAAGTCCCCTCAACTCATCTGAACTGTTACTACGGCATGGAGCGTTGTCAAGCTACAATATCACTCGTTAGTGTCTCGAGTCCCATTCTGGCTGTTTTTCGAGCAATGCGTTGTTCAGATTGATGAGCTGTTGCCAGTAGCGTTGTCCATTGATAGTTTCGCCTTGTTTCAGCAGCTCATAGTACACGAATCCATTCTGGTTCCACCAAATGCAGAACATTGTCTTCTTTCCGATGCGATTTGGCCGTACCGTCGATATTGATGCTTCACCAGGTGAAAGCCACGACATTTTGCGTTTGGAATTCTTAAAAAAGTTCCACTTCTCATCTCCCGTAACAATTCGCTGCAGGAAGCTCTTTTTTTACATCTGGGTGCCGCATGAGTTGGCTGAGAAACAAATTTTCCATTTTTCTCTCACAAACGTTTGCAAATACCTTGGCGAGTCGTGTTTAATACCTCTGCAAGTTGATCTTGAGTTTGCGTATCATCTTCATTCAATAACGCTTGCAACTTGGTGTATTCAAATGATTTTGCTCTTTCGGAGCGCTTCTCAATGTTATAATCGCCACTTGTAAAGCGTTTAAATCAATCTTCACAGGTAGTTTTCGATGGTGCATGTTTGCCGTAAGTCTTCTCAAGCAAATGACGTGCTTCACCTGCATTTTTTTTTTAAAGTTTAAGCAGAAAAGCAAAGCTGCCCGCAACTGCTGTTTGTTTGGACCATGGGATGAACAAAACACAACTTCTGACATAAATGACAACTAGATGTGTTACTAGCACCATCTATGTTTGAACCCCGGAAGTTTGACTTTCTTTCTTTTACATGATGATATCAAACCTTCGAAAAGACACAACCAAAAATTGTTGGTACACGAGTGGCGTGGTGTTAAACAGCAGGTGACAATATAAAGTGGGCAAACATTTTTGCAAATATTAATTCGTGGCGGCGAATTGAATTAGAGGAAGACGGCTGCCGAGAGGACGCTTAAAGGTATAAATAAAGTAGCAAAAGTTTGATGAGAGAAGACGATAACCAATACGAGACAAATTGAACAAAAACCAAAGAAAACAAGAAAGATCGTTAAGAAGTAATGCGGTACAAAAATGGTCTGCGCGCACAATATTTCGCGAAACAAAAAAGTGTGTATAGCTCGTGTAATATCGCGGGTTCGCAACACAGCCAGCACGCATGAGACATTTTGTTGTGTATATTACGTTTTTGTGATGTGTACAAACCAATAAACTATACGAACTTGGACAGTGAATCAATCCAGTGATCAAGTTAAATGCACATGGTGCCTAAGAGTTGTGGTTTAAAATTTCAAATGATAAACTCGAACAGTACCTGTACCGCGATTCTGGAAATCTTTACCAGAACTTTGGTGCAAATAACTCATACTCTTGGCCATCTACCGATAGATGTAAGATCTACAGTATCAGGAATAATCCGTAAGCCTCCCTTACGGATTATTCCCGATACTGTAGATATATTACATATATCTATCCACCCAGAATAAAGCAGAATTGATAACCTGCTTAAATCTACTGACATGGATGATTTTTCACCATCCGATTTCTATCATCATCTCGAGGAGAAGACATTAACTTCATCAGCCGTCAACGCTCGATTATTAAAAATGTTATGGTTAGGTCGACTACCCGACTCTATTAAATCAATAATTGTAATAAAAGAGCAAGACGAAATCGACGAGTTACTTAAAATTTTTAGATAGAATTTTCGAAATCAATCGTCCCAATCTCAATTGCAATTCTTAACTGGAAAAGATTAAGACAACAGAGGTTCTAATCGACTTCGATCGCACACTAGGTCATACCAACGAAATGGTGACTAGATTTGTTGGTATCATAGAAAATTTAAAGAGCGAGCAAGAAAATGTCAAGGTTGCTCATTCGAAAAAAAAAACTGTTTCACAAGCATCACCCTCGAAGGAAAACTAGATCGTCCCATTGTAGATGCGTGGAACAATGGGACGTGTCGCAATTATCGCTTAATTATTAGATGTTCTAACTAAAACTAGCCTTGAGGTTTCGTCGAGCATTTAGACATCTATTTATTGATGCTTCGGTAACGATACAAATAATAGGCGCTGATTTTTAGATAAAGTTTGGTTTGGTTGTTGATCTACGAAATAAACTACTGTTAAACACAAATACTCGTACGTCATTTTCCGTTTATACGATGGACACCATAATAACAAATGCATCAGTATCACGATTATTCGCGGCTGAAGAACCTTACGCCGAAATTCTTCGCAAGTACCCAAATCTAACACGAAGTGAAATATAACGTAGTGCATCGAATTGTTACCGAAGGTCACTTACCTTGCCCAGCAAAGCATAAAATTGCTAAAACTGAATTTGAAAATATGTTGCAACTGGGCTTGTCAAGATGAAGTTCAACCTTCGCATTTAGTGTCAAAGCGTGACAGCAACGACTGGCGCCCCTGCGGAGATTGCCGCCGATTACCGTACCATTTGGGGTCTTTGAGTTCACTAGGGTGCCATACGGAGTTCGAAACGCTGCGCTCAGACCTGCCCATGTCTTATAGACGAGTTTACAAAAGGTTATGATTTCGTTTACGTCAACATCAAGAACAACTCCATTCTTTATTCGCTCGACTAATCGAACCTTCTAAAGGTGAATGTGGAGCAACATACCTTAATTTCCTCAGCCATCACTAGAGATGGTATTAAACCATCTGCAGATCGAATTGTGGCCATATAATCCTTTCCCCAACGTACTTCAATTAGGCAAGTGCAGCGTTTTGTGGGCATGGTTAATTACTACCATCGCGTCATCCCTAACTTAGCCGATTAAATCGCACCAATACACATCCATCTCACAACCATGGCCACCTGGATGTGAGGCATCTTTATATATTACCAAAGTTGCCCTCGCTTAGGCTAGCAGTCAACGATCGATCAATGAGAAAATGGCCTGGTGTTAGGATTTCCAAATTATCATAAGTAGTAACTGGAGTGATGGGACGCGAATTTAGCACCGCTTCAACTTGTTTTATTAATGTGTTGAGCTCTTCATAAGATAAGTTCGCGTTTCACACCTTGTGACGAATATGATATTTAGCTGACTTAACAGCAGCTTCATAAATACCCTCGAAATGTGGGGAACCAGGCTGCCATTGAAACTCTGTATCGTAAAGCATCTTGTATAGATCGTGTAATTCCGAATTAGCAGCTACAAAGTTTGTCCCATTGTCTGAGAATACAGTTTTACACAGTCCTCGTATGGCTATAAAGCGACGAAATGCACCAATAAACGAGGCACCTGTGAGTACAGACACTAATTTTAGATGAACAGATTTAATGTAGACAGATTTAATCAAGACATACAAAAATGATCAAATATGTCTTAGTCGGACACTTTCCGCGAATGCGATAAGGGATGAATAATGGTCCTAGTTGTCATAAATTATGCCAACATTGTAAAACGGTGGTGCTGGATTGACTCGTTCTGACGGTAAATGCGCTACTACTTGTTCAGGAAATCGCGGTTTTCCATTTATTGGCCAGTAAGATTGTCGTACTGCTGCTAAATGAGCTTTAGGCCATGAAGATGATTTCTGTGGATGAAAGTTATTAGTGTGGTGGTAAAATAACGATTGCTTGGCAGTAAAACTGAATGGCGTGATGTATAAGAAATTGCTGCAAATTTTAAACGGCCACCAACTCTAATTATGTTTTGCTGATCCATAAATAATGAAAGGGATTTTAGTGATGTTTTTTGTAACCCTCTATACTCTATTGGAAAGCAGGCGGAATGAACTAGACGTGGTACGGTATTTAATCCAATTTGTATTTCTTTTGCATTCAAAGACCCAGTTATCTTTCAATTTTTGAAGCGGGAATTGCTGATAAAACGATGTATATATCCCATGGCGTTTTGAATTGTCACCAACAAATTTTTGCGATGTATTCGATCTAAGAGATCATCAACAGGATCAGCGATTGCAGTTATGGCAGTCAAGTTAGAATTTCATTCGATGACCTCCATTGACTCTGTAAGTTGCTGTGAATTATTCCAAGCTTCAATTGACGAATGAAGAAAATAAGGTCCAAACCACCACAGTTCAGATTCAGAATATGGGAAACGTTCCTCTTGAAATCAAATCGGGTGGGTTTAATTTTGATTCTACGTGCAGCCATTTAGTTTGATCGGATCTTGCTTGAATATCGGACACACGGTGTGCCACGTAGGTTGGACAATGAATACCTAATCCAGTGAAGAGTTATCATAGAATCTGGCCAGTAATAACATGTCTCGATCTTAAAGTTTCAAATACCGAAAATTTGTTGGCCAAAAGTTGCGCGGCACACAACTCAAGCCGAGGCAATGTAACGCACTTTAAGGGAGCAAGTCGAGATGTTGAACACATTAAGTTAGCTAGAAGGGTTATTCAGACCTAAGAAACGTAGATATAAATAACGGCACCGTAGGCCTTTTCGCTTTGTTACGGAAGCAGTCAGCAATGGAGTTAATGAATTTATTTTTTGGAGTGACAATTGCCATGGTCAAAACAAAAATAGCATTCTTTTCACTTCGTATGCTTATATGGTGAATAAATATCGAATAAGTATTTCTCATAAGTACTTAGAAAAGGGGCATACCCAAAACGAAGGGGACAATGTTCACTCAAATATCGAGCGTGCAAAAAAAAATCAAACTATTTACATACCAGCCCAGTGGTAGTGTCATGAGGAATGCAAAAGTGACGGGAGACCCATATGAGGTTGTTGAAATGACTAAGGAAAATTTGAACTTCAACCACAATGTCTTGAAAGAAAAAATTAATATGATAAAAATTAAAGAAATAAGAATTAGTCACGAGGCACCAAATAAGCTGGATTGCAAACACCAATTTGATGAGGAATTTAAAAGCATCATTCTTTATAATAAGGCCAGTCCCAACGAAGGATGAAAGCGTGGCCGCAAAAAAAACAATTTTTGAATTTGAGGTTCTACATACGCAATTTGATCGGCCTATTCCAATTCCAAAACCGAAGCATAGGGACCTTATTTCTCTTTGTGATGGAAATTTTATTCCAAAATATTATCAAGGATTCTACAGGTCGCTAACGTCTAGTGATGATCAAGAAAATGATGACGTTGAAGAATACATTAATAACTAATTTTGTTTACAATGTTCTCTTTTATTATTTGAAAGAAATTCAAAAAAAGTTTTAACAGCTTTTTAATTTATTTAATAAATGAATTACATTTCAGTTTTTTTTACACAAATTGTTTTTTTAAGTTAAACTTTCAAAAAGTTCCCAGTCTAAACAATTATTACCGGACTTAGTTCTTAATATATAAAAAAATTCTGACAAACATTTCAATTAAAAACATGTTAATGATCTTTAGAATATTTTATTTTACATTCGCTCCCATCAAAAACAACCTAAATCAACATAAACTTTTATTTTTACGAATTTAATCCAGTGAAAAACAAATTACGTATAATATCTCCTAAACCCACCGGGCTACACACACATTTTGCAAGAAAATACCTTTCTTTAGTCACTAACATATTTTACAGACTCTTTTGGGGTTTTGAACACTATCTACTCAATATTTAACAAAAACATGTAAAAATTGCTCTCCTGAAAAATGACGCTTTTGAGATAGTATACTTTAGAATGAGCAAAGCGACTTGGTACTACACTGACCCGCGTTTGTTATAGAATCCAAAACTCTACACTTGTTCTCAAGAAACTCCCGAAATATTTTCCAGGTAGGTAATTCTTTAGAAGAGTTTTGTTTCTCCCAGTCCCTAATCGATTCTTTATCTAATTTTCGTATAACAAGTCGCATGACGATAATTTCCGAACATTCATCGAAGTTTATGTCACATGCTTCCAATGCTGTAACATGGGAAAGCACCGTATTGGTAAATCGTCTTAGTTCATTCGCATTCGAAGAATGAATTGGTTGTAGCTCAATAAGTGCATCAATATGTCTTTCGATAATCAATATCGGATTATCAAATCGTTGAACTAATTCTGACCAGGCACGTTGATAAGCTGCGTCAGACAGTTCGATATGCCCAAGCGACTGCTTGGCATCCCCTTTGAGACTATTTTGAAGGTGCGTAAATTTTACTATATCAGTAAGTGCAGTGTTCTTATTAATGACCGCGTCAAAAATATCCTTAAAAGTAATCCATTTTAATGGATCACCATCGATGTTTATCGTTGCTGTTTTATTATTGTTGTTCAATAATTTTCTCCGTTGAATTTTAAAATACCATTTTCTTTGTTTGAGTAAAATTATGTAATTTTATTTGGAACATTCTCCAATGGCTACACACAGAGCTCTGCCTTCAAAAAACAAAAAATGAATTTTTTTTATATTTCGTAATTCGTTTCCATTTTCATTTTTTTGTTAGTGAGTACAGTATATCATAAATTAATAAACTACGCGTAGCAATCAGTTCGTTATTTTAGTGCATATATCGTTGTTAGTGCTTAAACAATAATAAGGGCAAACAATGGTGAGCACCCCAGTGCCAGCCGAATTTTAGGATTGGCACAATCTTCCAGCTTCGATATGGCCCCATATAAATTTATATGAAAATCGTTTATAACTTCCAAACCCTTCCTGGGCCGGAAATAGCTAAGTGGCCAGCACCATCCGTATGTTCAAATTTTAGTAAATGGCCAAGTTTCAAAATCTCAGGTTAAGTTAAATAACAATTTGTATCTCCTACGAACATTCTAGGCCGTAGGTTTTAAGTTGGTAATGATAAGGGCAAACTATGGTGAGCACCCCAGTGCCAGCCGTATGTTAGGATTGGCACAATCTTTGAGCTTCGATATGACCCCATATAAATTTATTTGAAAATCGTCTTTAACTTCCGAACCCTTCCTAGGCCGGAAATAACAATTGATGTTTTGAGATGGTACGTAATTAAGTGATTGCTGACCAAGTGACCATTTACTCAAATTTGACGACTGGTGCTCAAAACATCAATCGCTATTTCCGGCCTAGGAATGGTTTGGAAATTAGAAATGATTCTCATCTAAATTTATATTGGGCCATATCAAAGCTGCAAGATTGTGTCAATCCTAACATACGGCTGGCACTGGGGTCCTCATTATAGGTTACCCTTAATATTTTAAACTAATATTATGGCGTATTGTTATCTCGAACTTAAAATATACCAAATTATTATTGCCAAAACATAATTCATTATTTCCAAGGATGAATTTGTTTTGCATGAATAACAAATAAACGAAAAAAACTGGGATGGGATAATTTGTTGTTGTGTTTATAATTTTAATCGTCTTATAGAGGTACAAAATGAAAAAACTGGGATGTAGTACAATAGTTTCGTGTAAATAATAATAAAAAAAATTCCTGGGATGAAAAACTGGGACAACTTCACATGCCTCGGTATGTGGGTCTTTAGTATTGCCAACATATTATCTTTGGAAAAAAATATACGCCACTGATTATACACCGAGGGTTGGGATTCAAGTTCTTCCTTTTTGGCAAAATTTGTTTAAACATTTTTGAAAGCTTGATAGCTTTGATAGCGCACGGTAGGCCGAGTTAAGCAAAAATAAATATTTATTAAACCGATTAGTATGACAACTGTTCGAATTAAAGTGTCGGTTATCGAAATCTTTTCCCATAAATTAATATACTTCCGGTGTATTTTCTCGTACGTATATCCCGTGAGCGATAAGACAAAAATAACTTTTTACGTTGTTCCATTGTAAGGCGATAAATATAAAATATCCGTAATTGAATAAAACAACTCCGCATGTCATGACTATTAATGTGTACGCGCGCGATCAGAGATGAGTTACATACTCACATACGTACATTTCGGAATATTAATTAAATTAATGGATAAATAATCATGTCATCAATGTAAATTATTCATATAAATTACACACAAAAATAATGTTCGTTGGTTTTATTAAATGCGACAGGATAGCGATTATCTTGATACGTGTGGCATTATACAACAAATTGTACATAATTTCCATAATGGGTATGAATGTAAAGTGCATTATTCCCTTCTAGCCTTGGAATATTTATATGTAGCTGGACTAAATGGAATGTCTCACATAAATCAAACCGTTCATGTATATAAATCGCTCCCAAAAAATGCATGTGAGAATTTCATGCGTGACTCGCGCACATAAACCAAATTCAAAGTTCATCTGGATTTTATTATAAATAATTAAAATTAAACTAAGTGTAATACAAAAAAATGCTTTTAGAGATGTAACTTAATAAAAAATTAATTTTAAGATAGGCCGTATGAAATTAACATTCAATATAAATTAAATCTGTAAATCATTATACAGTGGATTTTACGAGGGCATAAAACATATTTTCTGTTAACGTATTTGACACAAAGTGGCGGCAGCAGCATCAAAACGTCTCATGATCATTTTTGATGATGATATGATAGTGGTAATAAAATTAATGAAATCTTTTTTCTTTAACCAAATGGTATACGTACGAGAAGATTAGAGTAAACATCGTAAAAAATATGATTCGTCGACTGCACTAAAATACACCAAACAACTTTTGACACGCGAATCTTAAATATCATAAATTATTTTGTGTGGGCACAACGCATTTTAGCCAGACTTCTTAGACGATATTTAAAGTGGTGAAATCACGCGAACTTATGTGTTTTATATGAATATTATAAACAGATAATATTGATAATAACAACGAGTCTTAAGTTAGTGTAAAACTTTTATATTCAGCAGGAGGTCCCTTATGCAAAAAAAAAAACACATTTGACGTATACACAAGCGAAATTTCGATAAAAATCTGGTGAAAGAATATTTTTGTGCGATGTACATGGGCAACAATTTTAGTTAGTCATCAGTCAAAATGATTTATTCGCGATACATTAAACTCGAGTGTGTGCCACTCCAATCAAAACTTTTATTAGGTATATTCCTCGTATAGGCTTTTAAGCCATTATATTGATCATATACGTACTGTGTACCATAAAAATGTTGAAAACGAGGTCAAAAGTTGTAAATAAACGTGAAACAGCGCGCATTAAGGCAAAAGACAAAAACAAGAAAATCTACTTTAATCTTATAACGTGACAGCTGTTTTCATCAAACATCTCAATAAACATACGAGATTTACCCCCATATTCGATGAATGCGTGTTAACGCGATAAATTTTCCAAAATTATCACCAAACGCTACACACTAAATAGAAACAAAAAAATTCTATATGTAGTGTTAAAATTCCAATAAAATCATCTGCTTTGTGTAAATCTCTTCTTGAATAGGAAATTAATGGATGTTAGAGTTTTTCACTATGTAATCTACGACTAGTAAATATAGATAGATGAAGAGGAAAATATTTTGAATTGTAACGCTTTATTTTCACCTAATTTATGTGAAATGTTATGATCTGAATTTTGTTCGTGCATCTGGGTGTGGAACGAATTTAATGGCGGTGAACTTTCATTTTCATTATACAAAATCTGAATTTAGTTTTCGGAATGTTTATCGTGTAGGTAGTCATTCATCGCGGTGCCAATCTAAATCGCTCAAAATCGTTTAGGTCTTTTGAATTCGAGTAATAAAAATCGATAAAATTGTCCACTGCAGTTTAGCGCGTCGTAGCTGTATTTAAACCGATAGTAAAACTTTTATGGGCCACATAAAATATAAACACGACGATACAAATATTTATGTGACATTAAACGTTTCCTCTAAAAGTATATCCAGCTTGGCGTATTTTAATTACTTTAAACATTAATTTGCACAGCTTAGACGAAATTGTCTCATCGATATATTTACACGCACGTATGGCGCTTTTCTCGAGGCGTTATAATTTTAATTTGCAGGAGACCAGTAATAATGGCCATTAAAGTTTCTTTGCTTTGGTTATTAAACGGTCTGAGTACAAATGGTGCCCCATTAAAAAAACATACTCAATTAAAAAACCCCTCGAACCATATACATATTTGCATAATATACACATACCGTAAAACTATATAGCTGCACATAAAATCACTCAAGCTAATAAATATGTTAGATTTTCACATTTGTATCACCTATGTACCCGAGTCGATAAAAAGCGTCAGAAATAATTTATTTAACGTTTTTATTTAGTTTTTTTGTTAACAACTTCCAATTTTACGATTTAGAAGTGACTTTTCAACTATGTGTGTCAACTAATGTCAGCCAAATTTATTTTGTTGCCACATAAATTAATTTCGTGTTCGGCTACAGGTGGACCTAATAAAGCGCGGTCTATTTTATTTTATAACATTTCGCTAAACCATTGCCTACAGCTAAATTTAAACGGTAAACCGAATGAATTGAATATGTTGTACAAATAGCACCAAATTTCTAAGAACAAAAATAATTGTATGGTTCACCGCCAGGCGCAGCACTATTATACCAAAAATTCAATTATTTAATGTTGTCCAAAATGGAAATGTTTGTTATTCAAATGTAAAATTCTAGGTTAAGTCGATTTGGAATGGAGACATTTTACTCTAAAGGTATTCTGACAATGACGAATAGCACCAACAGAAAAATGTATGTAATGTTATCCCTGGATTCTTCCTCAGAAATTAAAAAAAAACGTAATCAGGCAACACAAACATCATGATATCCTTCTAACTCTTGCGTGAAGTTAGTAGTTGGTAATAAAAATCATAAATCTGGCATAAAATAATTTGGGTATAAGACAGACAGATTTCGTTTAACCAAGAAAAAATTCTTACCGTTGCAACGTAGCGAAACGAGGCCCAAAGTAAAATATTTAGAAGTTTGATGTGGTGTAACGTATGACCTCATTCGTTGATACAGCTGTAAGACGAACGCTATTGAATCGGGTAGCCGTCAGTCTGAGGGTGGGCTCATATTATCGATATAAGCTGTACGGTCATCGTTCCAAAATAATTCTAATTATAAGCGTTCTAAATATCAAAATCATTCTTTACAAATAAAAATGAATAACTACAGAATGAGGTTCAAAAATAAAAACTCGAACGTGTGTGCATCTGTAGCTTCTGCCGATCTGCCGAAGCATCAATAATTTATCAAATTGCCTGCAAAAATTTTGCTTCTCAGAATGGATGTTGCATTAGTTTATGACGCTTTAATGCCCGAAGAATTAAGTATTGAGTACGGAATTCGGGGCATATCTAGCTCGCAAGTCGGGGCTGAAAAATTGTTTATCGAAAAACTTCAGAAAGACAGTGAAAATGTCCAGACAAACCCAATAAGGCTTACACTGACGCTTACGAAGAAAAGTTAAATTTTATCTCACAAAAATTAACTCAATTTGATGAATATCTAGACACATCAAAGGATAGATCCACCACAATTCCCGATTTAAGAAGCATATTAATACGGGATGTAAGTCAAATGTGCTGGGGATAAGTATGGTACTAAAAGCATTCCAGAGAATTATAAGGTATTTATTGAGGGAAATAAAGCGCCTTAACACCTCTCAACAAGAACATCAACATTCAGATACATATCATCAGCATGAACCTTCAGAAAAGAAAAACAAATCCCACTCGAACCGAAAACTAGATGAAGCAAAAGGAATATCTTTCCCGGAAACTAATGCATCCAATCTAGAAAAACGATTCTCTGAAAAGTTGGAAGAAATGACTAACAAATTTATGAAGGCATTGACTACTTTGCGGTCCTCAAGTAGAAATAAAACAGTATCTCAACGGACCTGCTCATCAACATCTAACCGTTATGCAACATCTTCAAATAGTTGCTCCGGAAGTGATAGTTCATCCCTGTTGGCAACTATACTCGCAAATCAAACTATTTCCATAATCCAGAAGTTATTTCATCTCATAAGAAATTTAGTATCTGAAAAAGCCGAAAAGTGGTACGTCATCTATATTCGAAAACACAAGAATTCAACTTGGCGAGATATGCGAAAAGCTCTTCTGGAACGATTTACGTCAGTGGAAAGCGAGCGTGCCTTAAGAAGAAACATAAGAAGCAGGACTCAATATCCGAAAGAACGCTTCAACGAATATTTGCTCGAGATAGAGAGTATGAACTATCGTTTGGCTAATCCACTTGCTGATGATGAATTATTGGATTATATCCTGGATAATATGAACGCAGCTGAAAAATGCAACCTGTAGTATGACGTTTAGGAGTATCGAGCAGCTACGGAAAGTCTGCGATAATTTTTAAAAACTCTGGAGCTCGTCTGGATACGATCCACGAAAAATGATTGATACTCGAAGTCGATATATAACGAGGGTCGAAGAAATCACTGACCGAAAATTCGAAAAATGAGCGTTTGGAACGGAACGGGATGAGGACGAATACAGTGACGCAATGCTGAAACTACAAAGACATTGGGCATCGCTTTAAATTGTGTCGAGTTGGGAGACCAATGAGTTTTGCGATGGCTGTGGTTTTGCGGTTGGGAAACGGAATTCCGAACGCGACATTTTCTGAGGAATCACGTTCAGGAAAAATTTACAATACCAGAATGAATCAGTCCTACCAACCGCACACGAAGAGAAGTAAATGCAGAGACCTATTGTAATGCACCTACCAAACATCATCCGTCAGCTAATTTAAAATTCTATTTAGCCTACCGCTGGAATCTACGGGCGCTCAAGATTACCAAATAATAAGTGTTTTGGGTAAAAACAGCGAATATCTCGTAAAATCGCTCAACATTCCGATTAGAAAATTACGAAACATTCAAAACCGAACAGATTTAGTTTTGTTTAGTACCATCCCTACCGCCCCCCTCCCCTTAACTCAGAAATTTATTTAGGGATACAATTTTGGAGAATCTTTCGAATTGCACCAGAAATTCGATATCGGAAGAGATAAGATATCGGAAGAAATAAAACCCTCTGACCCTCCCTTGGGTCAACGTTTTTAATGCATTTTAACATACTTGCTTAGGTTCAAGATTGACTTCTTCAACGAGACGTCAATTAATGAATTTTATTCAAGAAAATAAACCATTATACGATGTTGCAGTGTGGCCATCCTTGATTTTGCAGTCACAAGTAAAATAAACCGAGAAATAATCTAGGCTAAACCACTTAAGAATTATTTTCTGACCACCCTCGGGTCTCCCTACATTACTGGGCTGACCAATAGCCATGTTATACAAACAATCATCTAACGAACACCTTCAAGATGTACACATTATTTCGCATATCGACTTGACGATCACACTGCAGACGGCTAACGAGATAAACATTGCTATGGAAAACTTTATCGATTTACTGCTCAACGCAGCTATTTCTGCCTCGCCCAAACCAACGAGCAAACATACAAGGCACACCATAACATCCGCTGAAATAGAAAAAATGTTAACAGAGAAACGCCACTTAAGACGCATCTGGCAAATTAATCAATCGCCAGATGCAAAACACAACCTTAACCAGGAGAAAAGAAAACTACAAAAAAACAAGTCGAATTATATGCAAAACTATCTTAAGGAATTATCTCCCCACTTGGATATAAACTATTTATTATGCAAAGCCACTAAATACCTAAAACGGCCTTAGCAACAAAACCCACCAATTCATCTTTCTAACGTTGAATGGGCAACAAGTGTCGAGAAAAAGGCTAAAGCCTTCACTAATCACCTTGAAAGTGTATTCAATACTAACCTTGGATTATCCGTAGTTCAAACAGAAAAAAAGCTCCTGGGTGTGATAGAATTACAGATGAAATGTTTAAAGAACTGCCTGAGTGTACTTTTGGACGGCTGGCTCAAATATTCAATTCAATTTATGAATTAGGATATATCCCTGAGTGCTAGGAACTGTCAACTATAAAAATGATCCAGAAACCTTAAAAGAAGATCCTACCAAAGTCTCGTCATATAGACCAATAAGCCTACTACCGGAAGTACGAAATATCATCCCTAATCATAAATTTGGTTTCAGATCCGAGCAAGGAACCATTGAACAAGTGCACCGAGTAGCTACCGAAATAAGGTCAATATACGAAAAGAAAAAATACTGGCTCCAGCGTCTTCTTGGATGCTGACCAAGCATTCGAGTTTGTCACGAGGATTTGCTTCATAAAATTAATCTTAAATTGGCAGAAATTTACCAACTTATGAAGTCCCGAACAACGCAGATATTATGTCAAATAACCTGAAAATCGGACAAGAAAAATATTCTGGTAGGAGTACCACAAGTCAGTGTGCTTGGCCCAACGTTAAATTTAATTTTCACTTCAGATCTACCAACGTCTTCGCAAATTATGACGTCTACTTTCGCAGATCGTACCCATAAAAATCCACAAACAGCGTCCGATATTATGCAACAACATATCCATGACATCGAAATGGGGCTTAAGCAGTAGCGCAAACTAACAAGGCGTCCATCTAACGAGCGAAACGAGATCAGATAAAATTAAAAGAGGGTAAAATGCACTGGTATGGGTGTCAATTATGGGGAACAAAGACAAAAATACTCAGAATGATTACAGGAGCCCTGGTTCGTAGAAAAACAAACAAGGACCTTGGCATTCAAACTGTCAAAGACGAATTATAAAAGATGCCTAGCAGCTATACATGGAAACTGTCATCTCGTCTTCACGATTAAAAATTACAAAATTATAAAATTTATTTAATGATAAGAAGTAGATTCTGGTCCCGCAGATTTAAGGAATTACCTTAATGATATAGATTTGATAATTTATTGCTAGTTTCGAGTTGAAAGATTCAATAAATTAAACAAATTGTTAAAAAAACAAGAATGGTGACTCCCCATGTGGAGTAAGGCAGGAGTACATGGTATCGTGAGATTCCCGCAACATGGGTAAACATTACGCAATATATCGGCTCAACGAAGGAGCCATTCTGAAATAAAGGCTCACACCAACAATTTCGTAACACTGAGAAAATCCAAAACACAAATGTTTATCAGAATTTTTGTTTAACGTAGAGGTGTGTGTAACTGCAGAATTAAGCCCAATTTATGGTAATTAGTACTCACGGGAAAATTTAGTGCTAGTCCAGGAGCCGAAAAAGCGGGAAAAGAAAATTTCAAATTTCGCCTGCAAGACGAAACAAATGAAACCCGATTTATAGAAAAACCAGAAATAATATAAAAACATCCTAAAGGCTGCTAAACTGAGAAAATTTGTGCTAATGATAGAAATATGATTGTCATAAATTTTCATTCATAAATCGAGGAACTAAACATAAAACTTAGAAAAATGCAATGGCTCTTAGGGAGACAATCTGAACTAGCGATCCATAACAAACTGCTGTTATAGAAACAAATCCTGAAACCTGCATGGGCATATGGTAGCCAACTTTGGGATTGTGCCAAGAAAACAAATATCAATATCATACAAACAGTTCAAAATAAAACCTCCATCGACATCTAAAGATCGAGCTTGTCGCGGATGAAATCAAGCATCATGCAACAAAACACCTACAACGTCTGCACCAGCATGAAAATCTGGAAATACGCTGTATGCTAACTACCAAACCAACAAGAAGACTGCAAAGAACCAAACCACTGGACTTATCGCGACCAGAAAGTCAGTAGACTTACTGAGGCGAAAGAACTGAGGAGGAGTGACACGGAACTGGGGATAATCACTTGATTACGCCCACTAATCAAATACTTTATCATGCAATGTAAATTACTAAATGGATACAAGACACAGTCGTAATATATATAAAAACAAATTCAGGAAAACCAAACTTGCCCCTAAAAGATACTATATTAAAAAAACAAAATACAGAGGTACCGTTCAATAATATTTGTGTTGAACAACAAATTACACAATAGCAAAAAATGTTCTAAAATCCAAGTCATAAGCAATTCAGATAGCGTATTGCCCTGAGGTATGTTCATTGTCATCCGAAAAATATAGTGGCTAAATTTGTGCTGATCCGGAATTGGTCCAACTACATTGAACAAGTGTTCTAGAACACTTTTTGTCAGAATATTGCTCATTCAACGGTCGTTGTTGAACTTGCCTGACATGATTATGCTATTTGATTTGCTTATTCTTAGATTTTAAAATATTTTGTTTCTATTTTTTGACATGAAATTTTTGACTTCTCGTTGGCTGGCCTGGCTTTCTTTTCTACCTTGACCATGGTTAAAATGGGTGGAAAAAATTTTCGAGTACCAGGAATCGATTGGGATTGGTCATATCGGGACATGTCATTTAGGGAACCTCCGATGAAGTAACACAAATATTATTGAACAGCATACCTCTATGTTTTGTTTGCTTACTATAGTATCTTTTAGGAGCAAGTTTGGTTTTGCTCGATTTAGCACAAATTTCATTAGTTTAGTCACTTTTAGGAAGTTTTAAATTAGGCTTAAATTATTTCTGGTTTTTTTTCTAGAATTCGAGCATTATTTGTTTCGTCTTGCAGGCGAAATTTGAAATTTTTTTTTCTCCGCTTTTTCGGCTCCTGGACTAGCACAAATTTTTCCCCGTGAGTACTAATTATCATAAATTGGGTTTAATCGGTATGCAAAGTTTCATTTCGAAATTCGAAAGTTTCCCTGCTGCAATTACCCACACAAAGTAGAGTTACCTTAAAAAATGTTTTTTAGTCGAAATCACACCCAAATCGACTGATTCCCGACTCTCAAATATTCGTTCTCACCAACTTATATCAAAATCGAGTGAGTAGAATTAAAATAATAAAAACGGAACCAGACCTCAACCGGAGGACTTCCTAAAGAATTTTTCTGTAATTACTATTCTTCGCAATCGACTTCTGGTGATTTCAGAAGTTTTAATAAAAATTTCTTTCAGCTGTGGAGTAAACATTAAATAAAGGATACCCAGGCTTCGTCGGAGGTTCCTTAAATGACATGTCCCGATCGATTCCTGGTACTCGGAAATTTTTTCCACCCAATTTTTTTTATTTTTTATTCTTTGTAATTTTTTCTGGAGTCGAAGCACTCCCAACGCTTCTATTTATTTATTTATTTCACAAACATGAATTTTTTGAACCCCACACCTCAATTGAGCAAGAAGCTCATTCGTTTAAGGTGCGAGGCTCATGACTAATATCCAAACTTTCGTTGTAACGTTTTTCGTCTATGCATGCAGGTATGTACGAGTATATGTATTTCAGGCAGCTCATTCTAAAACATTTTTTTAATCCACATCTCCACTGGGGTGCGTCAACATTATACTAACGAGCACGTTTTCTTCAGTTTCTAACGAATGATGATTTCGTATACAGCATCAGTTGAAGCAAATATGCATCAGTTGAAAATAATTTCTTTTTAAAATATCCGATTTTCGTTTTGTGCGAAAAAAAATAATTAAAAAATATAAAATGAAGAAAAAACAGATGACTGCACGACATGAAAGTCAAAACACCTCCGTCCTCTCTTTTGCAGTTCGCTTATTTACGTCCTTACCTTACGCAGATGCCTGCCAAATCAAGGACGTATAATGGCATGAAAGATGGGTCGGCTCATGAGTTCTGCACTTCGACAGAGCGTCATAGTTGTGTTCCATTTCATCCCACATCGTAATCTGCTGATCAAAATTCCCTTTTGCATCCTGCCCCTATCGGGATTCGAGCCCGGTATCTCCCGATCCAAGCGCCAAACCTTTAACCGCTTGGTCGGTCACATATTTGGTCGGTCACACATTTTAACCATGGTCAAGGTAGAAAAGAAAGCCAAGCCTGCCAACCAGAAGACACAAATTTTATATTGCAACAACTAATTGATTTAACTGAGGAGATTTTTTAGCTACTAAAAATTAAATAAAGCGTTTAGCCCAGAAAATCTTTTCAAGTGAAAGTAGCCTCAGTCTCATAGACAAAAGCTTTAAGTCACCTTGTGAATATTTAAGGTAAAAGCTACAGTATAAGTAGTTAATCCTATACATTTCGAATACGACTAAAATTAAAATCTAACCTAAGGTCATAACGGCCAAAATTGTTTAAACGGTTTCTTAAAAAATTACCGTGTAACGAATACTGTACTGCACAATACGGTTTGATGTTAACGAGGTACTCCTGTAAAACAATTAAATTTATTTGCAAACCAGATCAATCGACTTCGCCTTCGCGTGCGCCTTTTCTTTCGATTTAAAGAAATCAGATTTAAAGTCGTGATTTTAAATTATTAGAACCAATAATAAAATGTGACATTACAAAAAATTTACTGTTTGATGGATGGCTCACAAAAAAAAAATTAGAATAATACGAGAGATTAGAGACGTGATTGATTAATTTTTTAACTCAATTTTTGTATTCGGTGTTAAAATAATAATTTTGTGTGTGTGTGTTTCGCGGTTATAAATATTTTGAGCTATTCGGCATGCAAATGAATTGTTTATTATTTTTTAATAATTTTTTTTTTAAATTTTAATTAAAAATCTTTTGCAATGTAGAAATATTGATTTAGCGTAGACTAAACAAAACGTACTCACGCTATTTCATATTATACGCTTGATATATAGAATGGCGATCGTGCGGATTTCCTTTGTTTATTTTATGCTTGCAGATATATGCTATATGGTCAGATATATAATTTATCCGATTTTTAGCATGTATTATGAATCAGATGTTTAAAAATATAATTTATTTTTTTTTTTCTGTAAAGAGTGAGACGTGTACGCATACCCATATATTATATATGGTAAACAATTATCGATGTTCGGACACGTCGCATAGAGTGATAAGCATAAAAATAGCATCTCATAATCATAATAATTTTTTATGAATAAAACATATTCGGTATTACCCCCCGCAAAATATCAACAAATAATGATACGACCACCCAATAAAACACAACAAGTTTATTGCATCCCTATAACAAAAAAATATAACTCGAGTCGACGACTTTTATTGTTATTCGTTATTTCCCAAAATAAAATTTTATATATTTTACAACCCGGAAAAACTTTTATCAATTTTCATGCATCTCTTCTGCTTGACCATATACACTCGACTTTAACCAATTTTTTTTTTATATACGCTACATGCCCTTATCATTATCGGTATAACAATTTTTCTCGGCGATATGGTTTTTGGATACGTTATATACGAAAACGAGACTTGTGTTTTATTGTGTCATCTCTGTTTGGGACGATGGCACCCCACATTTACTCGAAATAGTTGTATACTGTATATGGTTGGTGTTGGTACACAATGGTATGTATGGTAAAATAGTTAAATAAACAAAACCGTAATTTTTTGGTTGTTTGTCTTCATTCCCAACGATATCTAGACTCTTATGTGTATACAACATAAACACATGATGTTATCCGACATAAGATGTTGTTGCTGGTTGGAAAATGGAAATAAAATACTTAAATAATTTAATTGGTTTAATTAAGTTAAATGGATGGGTAATTAGAAATTCAAATGATATGAAATTAAGATGAGACATGATATCATATCGTTAGCAGACAACGACGACCAAGCCTTAATGTAATGCTAATGTTATTCATCGTTTTTGATTTATATACATTTTTCGTATATTGACAGGTTTGACACGAAATCTTGTAAGCATTTTTCATGGATTAAAATATAACACCTACATGTTGTATGTTTCATGCCAATTCCAAATTTGATGTGTTTTTAATAAAAGTGTTGATTTCAAATTATAATGAAACCCCGATATACAACTATCACAACCCGAAACTATTTCTATGCGTAAAATATATTTGTAAGAGTCGAGGACATACTCGGCTGATAGAGTTTAAATGTTGGAAATCGAATTATTCAAAAACACCTTCACCTACCTATAACATGGTATTTCTGATTAGACGAATTATGACAGATTGTGATTGATGTTTTACAATGTCAAGAGAAATGTACCAGGTGTGTAAATATGAAACCGGAATTTACCAATAAATGGCGCCACTTATAAATGTACCTTTCGACAAACCACGTCATCGGCCCCAACCATACAAGTTTAATACAATAATGCATGTTTTTTATGTACTAAAAATGTCGAGTTTTGTGCCTACATATTACGATTTGTGGACACCAAGGTTTTTTTGTTTTCATTTGAAGAAAACTGCTGCAAAATCACATCGAATGCTTGTCAAAGTTTACAGTGAGCATGCTCTTGGTAAATCATAATGCTATGAGTGGTTTAATAAATTCAAAAGTGGTGTTTTGACGTGAGAAACGAGGAACGTGGAAGACCACCAACAAACTTTGCAGACAGTGAATTGCAAGCATTGTTGGAGAGAATGACGCTGAAATGCAAAAATAATTCGCTGATCCATTGATGATTGTGTCACGAGAAGCCGTCTTCATACGTTTAAGAACCATGGGAAAGATCCAAAAGCTGGGAAATGGGTTTCGCATAAACTGAATGAAAGGCAACAGGAAAATAGAAAAACCATTTGCGAAATGCTGCTCGCCAGATACAAAAAAAGTTATTACTCCATGGATTGCAAAAATGGATCTATTTTGAAAATCAAACGCGCAAATTGTCTTGAGTTGATCCAGGATAAGCGTCGACCTCGATTGCAAGGCCAAATCGACGTAAGACAACGCTTGGTATTTGATGGGATCAAAAGAGTGTGGTTTATTTTGAGCTGCTAAAACCTGGTGAAACCGTAAATACTAAACGCTATCAACAACGAATGATCAATTTGGATTGCTTCATGATAATGCACGATCACACAAAGCAAAACCGGTCATGGACACGTTGGAAGGACTTAATTGGGAAATACTTTCACATGTAGCTTACTCGCCAGACTTGTCTCCGTCCGATTATCACTTATTTGCATCGATGGGGTACGGGATTTCTGAGGAGCACTTAACTTTTTCACTTTTTTACTAAAAAATTCCGGCCTCATATTTACACAACTGGTATTGTTCTAATTAGCTTTAAATATTATTATTTCAAACGACTGACTCGGTGACATTTTCAAAATTTGAAAGTTACCGGGTGACTGACACGAAGTGTTACCAACTTCAGACTGTCATTGCTGTCAAACCATGATAACAGAGCGCTCAAATTTACACTAATGACAGTTCATTCCAGTGTTTACAATCCCATGGTTTACATTTTAGTGGCAAATATTCAGAAAAAAGTTATCCGCAATGGAATTCAAGCGTAATAGTGTGATTGCTCTATATTTGGCTGGAAAACAACAGCCGCAGATTGTTAATCAATTAAAACATCTGCATGTGAATAAAATGTTTGTGTATCGCACCATAAATCGTTATAACGATACTGGCAGCATTGCAAAACGCCATGGTGGTGGATCGAAACGCACTGCAACATCGCCGGATATCATTCGGAAGATGAAGGCCAAATTGGCTTGGAATCCGCACCGTAGCAGCAGAAAAATGGCTCGTCAGGCGAACATTTCGCTCGAACGGATGCAGCAGATATTAAAAGATAATCTTGGACTAAAGGCCTTGAAATTCCATAAAACACATAGTCTTACCGATGCTCAAAAAAAAGTTAGAGTGGAAAGAGCAAAGGAGTTGTTACGCTTGCACGAAAGTGGCGATTTGCCGAATTTGGTTTTCTCCGATGAGTCACCGTTCGTTATTGAGCAATATGTGAACAAGCAAATCGACCGGATTTACTTGCCCGGTCATTCTACTGAAAATTTGGACCAACGGATTGCCATTCGAAACCAAGCGCCGCCGATGGTGATGGTTTGGGCCGCCGAAACGGCCAAAAGCCGTTCACCGCTCGTTTTTTGAGACCGTGGCATCAAGATAAATTTTCAAATTTATCGGGATCATGTGTTGGAGGGAGCGTTGAAGCATTGGGCACAAAAAATTTCGGCCGCAGGGCCTAGACATTTCAACAGGACTCGGCGCCGAGTCATAAAGCGCGCGTCAATCAAGATTGGCTGAGAAACAACGTTCATTTCCACTGCCCAATGGCCACCAAATTCACTGGATGCAAATCCGCTAGATTTCTCGGTTTGGGGTATTTTGAAGAGCAAGGTTGGGATAAAAAAATACCAAAGTGTCGATCATCTCAAGCCAGCGCTTCGCCGGGAATGGGCCAAAATACCGCAGAGCTTTCGTGCTGCATGCAATAGCTTTGTCGGCCGTTTGAAAGCCGTAATCGCGGCTAAGGGTGGCCAAATCTAAAACTGCTAATGCAATTCGAAAATTTAAATATTTATGAACATTTTTTACTTTGATTCAATAAAAATCAAAAAATAAAAATTCTGTGGCGTTTTGTTTTGGTAACACTTCGTGTCAGCCACCATGTAGATATAGATTTGAATCTATATATATTTGAGTCCACCTTACAAAACAGAATTACGTTCTACTGTTGATCGAATGTTTGTGCACCAACTAATTTGGTTAACTCACACTCAACCCCCTCCTCCCTCCCCCCGTGTGCTATAAGACGCAATGAATGGAAGTTGAGCCAGCACGCCTAAATGCAAATCTAAATTAATCAGTTAGATAACATTGCATACACGTTTTCGTCAGTTCTGTCGATCTCTTAATTAGATTTGTCCAAAGCCCTACATTTTCGTGAAAACTGTTAAACTAATGCACAAGCAAATATAAATAAATTGCGGAAAAAAAATCGTGTAAGGTAGAATGTGTGGCAGAATGTATTGAAAAACGTTATCCGCAAGGCTGAAAGGCAATGTTGGAAGGCTTTGTGTCCGAAATGGCAAATCGCATCTCAACGAAAGAGTACAGGAGATATGTTTAAGAGTAAGAGAGAAATATTCGGAGAGTCCGAATTTGGGGAACGATATATTTTGAAAGTAGAAAATGATCTTATGGAATTTCCTGGATGAGTTCCTGAGACAATGGATACAACAAAGTATGGTTAATCTCCAAAATACAGGATACAGCGATTGGTCCCTATTACTAAAATAATAGAAGAAGAAAATAATATTTCAAAATATTTTATGACATTGAGAATGGAATGTACCATCGTTTAAATGTCCACTCGGCTTTGATTGGTGACACGTATTCGGGAGCTCAAAATTTTCGATGACTAGGATGATGTTCGTTTTGTTGTATCTGCATAGACCTGCGATTTAAGATAGCCCTAAAGGATAACTTTTAGCTGCGTTAAATCGCACGATCTCGGTGGCCAGTGCTCGTGCGGAATGTCCATCGTAGCAGGCGCTATATGGCACGTAGCGCCGTTCTGTTGAACCACAGGTCGTCGGTATCCGTATCACCCACAAGAAGTTGCTGGTTATGGCAATGCCAGTTTCGTTTTGGAATAAGTACAAATCGATGATTCCGTCAAATCAAACTCGCACCAAACATTGAATTTCTCAGGATGCATTTGGTGCTGGTGTCTCGTATGGATACAAATCTGACAATTTTGCTTGTTCGAGCCTCGTCTCTAAAGATGATTCCAATTGCTCCTAAGCCCAATCAGCATACAAACAGCGTTGTATATGTTCGTTCACCTTAAGTTCTTGGGTCAGTTGGATTTAATACGGGTGCAGACATGAATCCCGATGCAAAATTCGCCAAGTTAAAGTTACACAAAGGTCAAGTTCTGAACGCACCACAGCGATGTTTTCAGCAGACCTTGCGTCTCGGTGGCATATGGGTGTTGGCTGACTATTTATCGCGGTTTACTCGAATTTGCCACCAAATGTCGAATAATCGTCTTGGCAGGATAATTGTGGCGAAGATAAAAATCATGTAATGCACGGAAAGTTTCTCGAACGGAGCACTGTGATGCGAATTTCGATCGTCGCTGTTGAAAGTCCCGTTACAACTTGAGAGGTTTATGAATGCGAATAATTTGTGGCTCACAACAACATACAGGTTCCTGCAACGGCTACTCGGCAATTGAATGTGTAGAAAAGTTTGCATGAGAAGTGCAAAAGGGGAAAAGGTAAGTAGTCACGGCATTTTTGGATCTCGAACGGGCGTATAACTATGTGGTTCCGTGGAAGTTGCAATAACTTATTGTTAATTTTGGATAAAATATTATTTTAAAGGTCAAGAGTACTGATTTGACGGGGTGGTGGGATATTGTGTTTCCACAAGGGAGCACAATATCTGTTGCCCTTTTCAATCTGTATACCACAGGTGTTCATCTGATCAATGCTGCTAATAAAGTTATTTTACAATTTTCGGATGATTTTGTTGTAATTGGCAGAGGCCGTCACATTGATCAGACGACGTAATAATGAACAAAAGGAAGTAAATGAAATTGGACATTTCGCAGATAACTTTAAACAACGTCTGAATGTTATCAAAAGGGTGGGCACCTCGGAATGGGGCGCTCATCTGGCGTGCTTAGTATGTTGCAAAAGCATTGGTATCCTTTGAAATGGTGTATGGAATTTGGGTGTATGGTGGCGGAACGAACAGTGATTTTAAACAAATAATAAAAGTTGGGAATGCACGTGTAAGGTTGATGTTGGGGGCGATTAATTTAATTTCAATACCCACTCTTTATTGTGAGTTTAGTGACACACCTCTAAAAATTATAAGAGAGAGAGAGAGGATAATAACGAAAGAAACTGTACGAAAGCAAATTAAAAAAATTAAGGAAATGGTGGAGAGGTTGTAAATTTGGTGGGTTTATAAACCAACCTAAAAACTCAGTGTACTTTCTGCAAATTTAGAACCACGTCAAAATAAAAAGATTTGGGATTGCTTCACAACAATTTTAATTCGGTAAATTTAATGAATATTCTGATATTCGTCAAAATATCTGCTACACTATTGCCGATTCCAAAAATCTCAGAGATGTTACCAAGTGTGGGCATATATTTTCCGAAAGTGGATGAATCGTCCTGTTCAAAACAGCTAACCACGTCAAAATAAAAAGATTTGGGATTGCTTCACAACAATTTTAATTCGGTAAATTTAATGAATATTCTGATATTCGTCAAAATATCTGCTACACTATTGCCGATTCCAAAAATCTCAGAGATGTTACCAAGTGTGGGCATATATTTTCCGAAAGTGGATGAATCGTCCTGTTCAAAACAGCTAACCACGTCAAAATAAAAAGATTTGGGATTGCTTCACAACAATTTTAATTCGGTAAATTTAATGAATATTCTGATATTCGTCAAAATATCTGCTACACTATTGCCGATTCCAAAAATCTCAGAGATGTTACCAAGTGTGGGCATATATTTTCCGAAAGTGGATGAATCGTCCTGTTCAAAACAGTTAACCACGTCAAAATAAAAAGATTTGGGTTGCTTCACAACAATTTTAATTCGGTAAATTTAATGAATATTCTGATATTCGTCAAAATATCTGCTACACTATTGCCGATTCCAAAAATCTCAGAGATGTTACCAAGTGTGGGCATATATTTTCCGAAAGTGGATGAATCGTCCTGTTCAAAACAGTTAACCATGTCAAAATAAAAAGATTTGGGATTGCTTCACAACAATTTTAATTCGGTAAATTTAATGAATATTCTGATATTCGTCAAAATAACTGCTACACTATTGCCGATTCCAAAAATCTCAGAGATGTTACCAAGTGTGGGCATATATTTTCTGAAAGTGGATGAATCGTCCTGTTCAAAACAACTAACCACGTCAAAATAAAAAGATTTGGGATTGCTTCATGACAATTTTAATTCGGTAAATTTAATGAATATTCTGATATTCGTCAAAATATCTGCTACACTATTGCCGATTCCAAAAATCTCAGAGATGTTACCAAGTGTGGGCATATATTTTCTGAAAGTGGATGAATCGTCCTGTTCAAAACAGCTAACCACGTCAAAATAAAAAGATTTGGGATTGCTTCATGACAATTTTAATTCGGTAAATTTAATGAATATTCTGATATTCGTCAAAATATCTGCTACACTATTGCCGATTCCAAAAATCTCAGAGATGTTACCAAGTGTGGGCATATATTTTCTGAAAGTGGATGAATCGTCCTGTTCAAAACAACTAACCACGTCAAAATAAAAAGATTTGGGATTGCTTCACAACAATTTTAATTCCGTAAATTTAATGAATATTCTGATATTCGTCAAAATATCTGCAACACTATTGCCGATTCCAAAAATCTCAGAGATGTTACCAAGTGTGGGCATATATTTTCCGAAAGTGGATGAATCGTCCTGTTCAAAACAGTTAACCACGTCAAAATAAAAAGATTTGGGTTGCTTCACAACAATTTTAATTCGGTAAATTTAATGAATATTCTGATATTCGTCAAAATATCTGCTACACTATTGCCGATTCCAAAAATCTCAGAGATGTTACCAAGTGTGGGCATATATTTTCTGAAAGTGGATGAATCGTCCTGCTCAAAACAACTAACCACGTCAAAATAAAAAGATTTGGGATTGCTTCATGACAATTTTAATTCGGTAAATTTAATGAATATTCTGATATTCGTCAAAATATCTGCTACACTATTGCCGATTCCAAAAATCTCAGAGATGTTACCAAGTGTGGGCATATATTTTCTGAAAGTGGATGAATCGTCCTGTTCAAAACAGCTAACCACGTCAAAATAAAAAGATTTGGGATTGCTTCATGACA
Source organism: Nephrotoma guestfalica (assembly GCA_963691935.1). Taxonomy (NCBI): domain Eukaryota; kingdom Metazoa; phylum Arthropoda; class Insecta; order Diptera; family Tipulidae; genus Nephrotoma; species Nephrotoma guestfalica. The sequence continues at coordinate 66,272,237 of OY829913.1, read as the reverse complement.
ATTTTAATTCGGTAAATTTAATGAATATTCTGATATTCGTCAAAATATCTGCTACACTATTGCCGATTCCAAAAATCTCAGAGATGTTACCAAGTGTGGGCATATATTTTCTGAAAGTGGATGAATCGTCCTGTTCAAAACAACTAACCACGTCAAAATAAAAAGATTTGGGATTGCTTCATGACAATTTTAATTCGGTAAATTTAATGAATATTCTGATATTCGTCAAAATATCTGCTACACTATTGCCGATTCCAAAAATCTCAGAGATGTTACCAAGTGTGGGCATATATTTTCTGAAAGTGGATGAATCGTCCTGTTCAAAACAGCTAACCACGTCAAAATAAAAAGATTTGGGATTGCTTCATGACAATTTTAATTCGGTAAATTTAATGAATATTCTGATATTCGTCAAAATATCTGCTACACTATTGCCGATTCCAAAAATCTCAGAGATGTTACCAAGTGTGGGCATATATTTTCTGAAAGTGGATGAATCGTCCTGTTCAAAACAACTAACCACGTCAAAATAAAAAGATTTGGGATTGCTTCACAACAATTTTAATTCCGTAAATTTAATGAATATTCTGATATTCGTCAAAATATCTGCTACACTATTGCCGATTCCAAAAATCTCAGAGATGTTACCAAGTGTGGGCATATATTTTCTGAAAGTGGATGAATCGTCCTGTTCAAAACAGCTAACCACGTCAAAATAAAAAGATTTGGGATTGCTTCATGACAATTTTAATTCGGTAAATTTAATGAAATGAGATTTTTGGAATCGGCAATAGTGTAGCAGATATTTTGACGAATATCAGAATATTCATTAAATTTACCGAATTAAAATTGTTGTGAAGCAATCCCAAATCTTTTTATTTTGACGTGGTTAGCTGTTTTGAACAGGACGATTCATCCACTTTCGGAAAATATATGCCCACACTTGGTAACATCTCTGAGTTTTCCTGAATTGGCCATAGTGTAGCAAGTATTTTGAAAAATATTTGAATTTTTATGAAATGTATATCCTAATTCTTGTGTGAATCCATTTCAAAACAATTTATTTTAATTTAGTTAACTGTTTTGAACAGCTTAAGTTGTTAACTATTGGTCGTTATATGCCAACAATTGGATTCATCTCTGAGTTTTTTTTAATCAACCATAGATTCGGATATGTATATCATTTCAAACATTTAAAGAATTAATTTTTTTACTTGTAATAACCCTAACTTTTAGACTAGAATTATTATGATAAAATTTGATCCCGGTATTTGCATGAAGTATGCACTTTGACGGAATTTTTTTTAGTAGGTGTATTATTTACACTTTTAATTGCTACACTTTTTAGAAGTTACACTTTTCGTTAATTTGTGTAACTACACTTTTCATTAATTTGTGTAGCTACACTTTTCGTTAAAAACTTCACACTGGTGATAGGTTCTCCAGTCTGCTGGTAACGATCTTATCATCAAACGTACTAGAGTTTATAAGCGTCGAAAGTTTTACCAGTAGGAGTTATACCCTTTGTCTCATGTGCAAACGACATTATGTGTCGTGCCACAATGAATACATCAAAAGCGTTAATTCAAAGCAGCTTAGAGCAATTTATTACGAAGCATGGTAATCGAGAACCGTTTCATGTACCGGGTTTCATGTACAAATGCAGTACAGTAAATCTTAAAAACATTGAAGAACTCAACACATTGGTAAACTACTAAACGTACTGACATCTCTCTTGCCTGATGGTTGCGAGGAAATAGACACAAATATGAAAGGCGGTACAAAGATATTGGCCAATAATTGGAACAAGAACTAACTTCCTGAATGCTTGACTAGATAAAGGAATTTTTCCAAAATGGTGGAAAAACGAAAAAGTAATAATCAACAAATCTCTTTACCGGAAATTCAAGACTGACTGATCATTCACGAGAAAACGCAGAATGCTTTAGTCAGAATGGTTTATTGCACATTTGACATTAGGAGACCAAATTTGGTGGCTGTTGGTGGAAGGATGATAGATGATATTATCGGTAAAGTGGTTAGGGTTGATATTGTTTAAAGGCTCGGTGTAACCTCGCACTTCAAAAGAGTTGCAGAGAGTAGCAAAAAAGGTGTATTTGTGTTGAAAAGGTTAGCTAAAGAAAAGTGGGGTGTGAAACAAAATACCTTGAATATGGCTTAGTGGTTGCATCTATGACTTAGTACAGACTCAACCGATGCGGTTGCTGTCGTAGCTGGAGTCATCCCAATCGAATCAATAATGTTGAATGAACGATCCGGCTACTTATAAAATAAGGAAACGGCAAGATATTAGTTGCGGAAACGATCTAGTCATTCAAATAAGGCCGACTATCCTGAGGCAGCTCAGAAGGAATATTGGAAAAGGTCCATACAGTCAATTGGTAATATAAACGGTTCCCCTAAGCACAACGTTTAAACAAATGCCATTGGGACATGGAAAGCTCGCAGTATAAATGCATATAGATTTGGTTCACCTGATACAAGCAGTTGCGAATGTAGTACTCGCTCGGAAACGGCTGACTATATGCGATTATTATGATCTCGTCAAAAGTACTAAAAATCATTTATGTAGAGAAACAAATTTAGTCTAGCCAACTAACAAGCTTGTACTAAAGTTGCCCATTCACGTCACAGCGTTTAAGAAGTTCTGTGTGTGTAAACACGAGACGGACGGACGCGATACCGAGTTTAAGTTAAACTCAGGCTTTAATCTCAAATAAAATACAAGGGACTCTGGGGTTAAACATTGTATTTTTGTAAAATAAAACTTTGATGTAAAATAAAATGGCACAGGATAGCTTTTGTTATTGGCTATGAAAGACAAATATTTTTTTGAATTGATACGCAACTTAGAGGTTTACTGTACTGGAGATTGACCAAATCAAAGAAATGTTCTGGAGGCCTCACCTACACGGTTAGGTAGAAATGACCTGTGCATATATTAAAAGGTAGTGACATGTCAATACGGACACAATAACAAAAGATTTCTTGTATCCGTATTGACATTCAACTAACTGGTAATAAAGGGCCAGATCATTAGCTAACTAACTGTGTAGATGAGATCCCCAGAACATCTCTGTGATTTGGCCAATATCCAGTTCAGCAAAAACCTCCAAATTACGTATAAATTCATAAAACTGTTTGTCATTGATAACCAATAACTAAAGCTTTCTTGTTCCTGTATTGACTTGCCTCTTGGTTTTTTAGAAGCTTTTGTCTAATATTATCTGATAAAAATGATTGGTTTGTTGCGATTTTGTCGAATTTAAGTTATCTGAATTTCAAAAGTTGACGTAATTATTCAAATATTTTAAAAGTACGATAATCGCGGTCGATAATATTAAAAGTTTGGTTTTTTTAATATCAATTGCAGTTTGTTGTAGTTTTAACTGTTTATGTACTATTTTTATTGTATAATTGTTTGCCTGCTGTATAACACATTACTAATACATATTAGTACATTTTTTGTTAATATTTAAAAATTTCATACACGTCATTTTGCATAAGATCTGTACAAAATTTTACACTTGGTTCAAAATATTAAGCTTTGTAAGTAACTTTGAATTAAATATTTAACTTTGAACTAAAGCTGTTGAACACCTCTGATATAAATCCCTATGGATTGCATCAATCGAATTACGAGTGATATTTATTGAATTTTCTCGAAGGTACTAAAAATTTATCGAAAAAAGTATCGAGAAAAGTAGTGACAATATCATCCCTGATATACTCGATATTTAGTTCTCAACTGCAAACTTAATCCAGATTAAGCGCTTAATTAGAAATATTGCGGAGATTGCTAATCTTACTTTATTCAGGCAATTTTAATTAAACATCAGCTGCGGTTCGTTTTGTGCCCTCTATGGACGAATAGTATAAAGTAACCAGCAATTCAGTTAGTCGGGAATTTTATACAAGCAAATCGGTGTGAGACAAACAAGTTAAAGCCCAATTTTCGAAATTGCATTGAAAAAAATATTTGAATTTTATGTTGTCAAAATCGAGTTCTTTAGTCGAAAATTGCCGTAAAATTAAAACGTTTGGCTCCATATAGGTATTCTAGCGACTTAAACCAATCGCACACGAGTAGATAACTCGGTTTATGAGATGCAGGCACACACACATTTTTCGTTACTTGTTCATAAAATTCATCTAATCGAAATAATAAATTTTGTTCGTTCTATATCCATAAACAATTCTTTACGGATTATTAAATATGATTTATACAGAAGAAATATGATTTTTTGATCTTTTAATTTTTCATCTTAAAGCAGTACACAAAAAACAAAAATTTATAATTTACCATGAAAAGAGTATAAAAAATGTACAATTTAATGAAAATGTACAAAAAAAAAAATATCTAAAATAAGAAATCGTTCCGAAATGATTTTTGCATCTGTTTTACGATTTTTTGTTGCTATCCGTCTTTATTATAGTAATGTGACATGCGAGCATAATGAAGAAATCATACCGTTTTAAATTGGTTTATAAGACGAGTACATTTTGTACACGCTACAATTTACATTTTTAGATATAACTCGGTTGATTAATTACACGATTTCTAGAGGAAATTGTGGTACACAAACCATCCCATATGGTAAATGTTTATGTACGAGTAGAGTTTCGACAAGGTTTCTGTGAAGGTCGGACATGATTCAATTTCTTAATTTAGATGCAATGCAATAGAAATGATTTGCAGAACATGCATATAATTAATGATCGATCGAAAATAAGTAATTAGACTAATTGGGATGCAATTAGGATTGTGTGCATGTTGAAGGTTAAAGATACATCCGGGAATATGACTAACTACGAGATTGCGGATTGTACCGAGTCATTAACAATTCAAATTTTAGGCTAGTCTAAGTTTAGCAGATAGAAGTAGCAGATAGAAGTTTATATTTCAACATTTATTTGATTTGGTGCAAGGTGCAAGTGTGCTTTAAGGTGATTAGTTTGCACCTACAATAAGGTATAAACAAAAAGTTACTTCTACTGGGGTTCTGGGTAAAATGCACATACACATTTGTATTATGCTACCTATAGCAGTATTCTCAAAATTTCGTTTAATCGTCCAATACATTATCATGACTTCTGGTATTTACAAAAAGGATAAACTACATCCAAAAGCACTTATAGAAATGGTACTTGAAATTACTTCAATTAGCATTTTCAGGAAGATAAGAAAATAAGATTTAGATTTGGGAATGATTGCAATTTCGGGTAATGCTCCCGTACCGATTAGACTACCAACTGGAAATAGGACGAGAAGTGACAGTGTTTTCACCACCCGAATGAACTAATAATATCGTGCTGCCTTACCAGATGGATGATGATTCATCATTTAAACCTATAAAGTTTGAATCGAAGAAAGATAAGATCACAATCAAAACGTGAAAAAGGCACCAGATGTGACCTTATTACTGGAAAAGTGATAAGGAAATTATTAGAGAAATGCGTAAAACTAATAACCTACATTTTTAATGCGATCATGCGAACTAGTCATATTCCTCAAACGTGGAAGTTATCTTTGATCACAATGATACATAAGCCTGGGAAAAAGAAACTCAAATCTCGTCTTATCGTCCAATAAGCATGCTTTCCACAATCTCAAAGCTGTTCGAAAAAATATTAATAACAAAACTGAAACCAGTATTAGAAGAAAGGCAAGTCATTCCAGACCATCAATTTGGGTTCCGAAACCAAAATGTTACCATAGAGCAAGTGCATAGAATTGCAAATGCAATCAGACGGACCTTTGAGGCATAGCAAGACTGTTATGCTGTTTTCAAGGATATAGCACACGCACTTGACAAAGTTTAGCACGATGGACTAATATACAAAGTTAAAGTGCTCCTGCCGCAAAATATTCACTTAGTTCTGGAAATGAAATGATATAAGCGCAGGGGTCCCACAAGAAAGCGTTCTGGGGCCTATTTTATACTTGTTGTACACGGTAGGCTTACCTGTTACCGACAATGTAATAATACCAACATTTGCTGATGGGACAGCCATCCTGGTATCACACGAAAATCCGCAAACAGCCTCAAGAGAAATGCAAAGTCATCTGAGCAAAATTGAGGATTGGCTCAAGATTAGGCGAAAAAATGTAAACGAAAAAAAAAAATCAATTCATACGCTCCTGCTCACCAGTACAATTAAACGGTGTATATATTCCTCAACAAACCAAGGTCAAATGCCTAGGCTTACACCTGAATAGACGGCTAAGAACATATTAAAGAGAAGCTCAAGCGAAATCGAACAAACAATCAAGAAATTCAGTTCGAAATACTACTCAAAACTTCAAGGACATAAAAATTGTAATAAATGTAAAAAATGTAATTAATCAGCGACATCTGCATGAAAATAATTAAATTAGTAAAGTAATTTAAAATGCATTGTTTTCTAGTAGATAATTCAGTCATTACAAGAAGCCCCATCTATTGAAACTTTATTAATATATAATAGATTATTTTTTGGGCCTGACATCTGGTAGTTAATGGCGGTATCAATTATGCACTTTTTTATCAGTAGATCCATCTATGATTCAAAGGATGAAATATATTTGTAATAGCTTAGTGGATCACCTTTGGCGGCAATAAAAATTTGCGGGGACTCAGGGGCTTATACAAATTTTATTGGATTTCTGGAAGCGCCAACTAATCATTACATGGACCGTGGAATGATTAGTTTAGAATTTCGATGTTACTTCAAAAAAAAAATATTTTAGTATCGAAAAATTGTATCTTGTATCTATATTTTGCCATCGACATACATTGGCAGTCCCAGGCATATGCACGAGTACTCCCAGAACACGATGACTTACGTGCACAATTATGGGTAGCCGGATTTGTTTTAGATCAGTACGGCGTTTCAGAGATTACGCTTTGGATGGTGGACAAAATTACACCAGGCCAAATTAATGACATCTATTCCGCCGAAATTCCTGATCCTGAGATAGACCCAGAGTTGCACGAAGTGGTGATGACCAATATGCTCACAATCCAACTTCAGTTTGGATTCATTCGTCGTAGTCAACATTTCCGGAAAAATTTACGTCAATTCTTATACCTAGGTATAACCTTAAACTAAGAATTATTCAAATTTGTATCGGTTTACTTAGCCAATTTTCATGTAAATCAATTAGCGCAGTCAACCGATACCAGTGTTTGTACATTTCAACCGTTATAATTCAAAAATTATAACGTTACCGTCCCTAGTCACGGGGAGACATGTACATTCCGTTTTACCGGTCTACTATTGTACACTGTTCCGTTATTTTAAGACGTTGATCAGTTCAGCACAATACGGCTGAAACTTCGGGAGTAGGTCGTTGCTTAGTAATATAGGCAGTGGTAATTCATGTATGTTCATGTTACCAAGCCACTTATGTTTTAGTGACATAACCGTCACCTCGTTACATTCGAAAAGTAGGTGCCTAACGTCTTCTACTTCCGATCCGCATAAACATTGACACTGGTTCGTTATCTTAAATCTCTGCAGGTATGCTTTAAACTTACCATGTCCAGAGATAACTTGGCACATCGAGCTCGTTAGTGGTAATTTCATTTTTAGTCTTTCGTTTATATCAGGAATGAAGCCAAAGGTATGCCTTCCATTGGCTGATTCATTCCACCTTCGTTGCCAGAGGTCAATCGCCATCGCTTCGATATCATTTTTACTATTATATTGATCCTGTCTACTATCAGCAGCATGTACATATTCACCTATACTATTTTGGCCACGCCTTCTTAGGTGGTACAAGTTTGCTCGTTTTTTGATTAGAATAAATTTGCCCTTTAGTTGCAGCATCACCGTTTTTTCTGCTGATAGAGACATCTTATTTACTTCACACTATAGGATCATATTATTTATTGCGATTTGACCCCGGCGCTGAAGTTCGAGTCTCGAGTTGCCATGTATCAGAATGACTTCGTCATCCGCGATAGCAATTTCCTCAAAGTCGTCGATCATGCTTGTGTTAAACACTATATTCTAGACAAGAGGACCCAAAATAGAGCCCTGAGGACATCCTTTTGTAATTTGCTTTGAACCAGAACCATACATGTCTCTGATTATTGCGTATCGATTGCTGAAGTAGCTCCTAAAAACATTAATCGAGTTTCTAGGGAGATTGTAGACCGATAAACTTGCAATGACTAGTGGCCATGTAAGATTATCAAATGCTCCGGCAATGTCCAAGAATATACCCATAACATATTTAGAACTTAGGGTTTTGACAGTGTTAGTTAGGCGGACTATCGCATCCTCAGTAGACATGCTACGTCGAAATCCGAATTGCTTGTCCGAGAACAGTCCGCTTTGTTCAACTCGCGGTATAGTGCGAGTGGCAAGCAACCTTTCTAAGAGCTTCCCCATAACTGGTGGTAACATTATGGGTATATAAGATTTCGAACATAGTGGATCTCTATCACCAGGTTTCCTGATTATGATCATTTCACCCTTTTTCCACACCTTGAGGAAGTAACCAAATTTTAAGCAGGTGTTTAATAATTTTACTATGCTGGACCCTATGATGGGCCATGCCAGCTGGATTATTTCAGCGTTCATGTTATCCAGTCCGGAGGACTTGTTACGTTTGAAGCAAGTTAATGCACTGGTGACCTCCTCCCATGTAAATGGGGGATCTTCCGCATCGTTCCAACTACTGTCGGTAGTGATCTCGCGCATTTCTGCTTGAGGCCCAGTTTCGTCTGGCGTTTCGTCCGGAGGAAGTAAGTTAAGTAACTCCAAACGTGTGTCATGCCACGTATCAGTGACGACTCCATTTGCCTTCTTGATGGTGTTTAAGACTTCTGAGGATCTTGCTTTACCAGCGGCAAATTTATATACAAGTCCCCATGAGTCTTTATTACCATGTTTCTTGACGTACTGTTGGAAACTATTTTGTTTTGCAATAAATACTTCATGGAAGTATTTATTTCTTGGTACTCTAAAGCGAGACAATTTTAACTCTTTTGCTATTTGGTTCTTCTCCGCCTAGTAGGCTCTTCTAAGCTAGTACATAGAACATCTAAGTTTCCTTAGATTAGAGTTCCACCAACTGTTTTGTTTCTTCCAAACTCTCTTCTTAGGAATTGAGTTGTTGCAGACACTGGCTAACTGTGCTGAGATCAGCTCCACACGAGCATCAATTTCATCTATCGAATCTATTTCTGGAAGTGCTTCTACACTGTCCCAAGAGCTAACCAAGTGTCTAGCAAATAGACCCCAGTCGGCTATCTTAATGGCGCATCTCGGAGAGGACGAAGTCCTCTACTTTTCTTCCGTTTTCATCGGTTAAACGGTCATGCTATATTTTACTTCTTGTATTGAAGTCTCCGAGGATCATTACCTTTTTCTGTTGACCCGATAGAGAGCCTGAGATCGTTTCGATTTTGCACAGACGGTACTCGATCGGTTCACTGTGTTGGGCATATATTGAAAATAGGTAACCAGCTTCCGATGATATTTCAACACATGTGCAGTGGCTATCGCAGAACTGACTTAGTTTCATCATGCTCATGCCAGCATTGTGAATACTAATTGCAGTTTTGGGATTCTCAGAGCAGCCTGTAACTACTCTGGCTGTAGAAAGCTTGCCACTGATTTGACCATTGACCGAGTGTGGTTCTAGCATACATAGTATATCTATGTCGTGAGTGGAGATGCGTTCATATATCTCTGACCCTTTTACACAATCCATCCCTCCCCCTCTGAATTGAAAGGAGCGATATCGTGGTTGACAATGCATGGATAGCTCTACATAGCCAAGTAAGTTTGCAAATACGTCACCAATGGAAGCTATAAACCGGTTATTGGTGTTGAACGAGATAAAATCAGCAAGTTTCAAATAGGCCGACATGTGCCCTGCAACGAAGCACTCTGGAGAATATGTTCATTTGCGATGCATGAACGTCATCCGACTGTTGTGCATCTGACAGTTCAATTGGAAAATAGCTAAAGAATGCATTTCAGCGCAGATAACGCAGCACAGCGAGTGAAAAGACCATCAGCGACAACATTAACGAGTTTCTTTTCTACTTGCGCCAGTAATCCGTTTGGGAGAACATTTCTTTACTCGGATATGTCTCGATATTACGCATGGAGTGCATCGTCTAAGAAATGGTTACGCAGAAAGTAAGGCCAACCAGTAGATGAATATCCATGTGTGATTTCAACTGTTGCATTGGGACGAATTTACTCAATCCATCTAAAGAACATCGATTGCTTCTACCTTCGGTTGCCTTTGTGCAACATTTCGAGAAGCATGCAAACAGTTACAATTGCTTAAACACGACAATCACTGGAGTTGCACGCTAGACGATGCAATAGCTTCTTCGCCCGCCAAACAAGTTCGCACACTTTTCGCTATGATCATTTCGACATGTGAGCCTTCAAACCCACGTCAGTTATAAGATACGTGACATCGCAGAAGACATTTTGCATAGCTTTCGAATCGCGACAGGGAATTTCGAATTGCAAATTAACGATGACATTTACAATGAAGTGTTAGTGCTGATGAAAAATTGTGTTTGCTTATGAATGGCAAACTATTGACTGAAATGCATATACCAGCGCCAAATCGTCAAACTAGAGATGTATTGAATCGTGATTTGGAACACTAGCGTGCTTACGACACGACATCTTTGCAAGAACAAGTATACAAACAAATGTTCCACTGTTGAATGAACAGCAAAAGAGTGCGTATGATCAACTGACGCTGTTGATGATGGAAACGGGGGAACTGGGAAAACATTCCTGAAATAATGGATATTAGCAGCAATACGTGCTCAAAGTCTGCAACACTGTTGGAAGGTGGAAGAACGGCACATTGAGCACTGAAGCTTCCGTTAAACCTGAAAATCAATAAAAATCCTGTTTGCAACATTTCAAAGCAATCAGCCATGGCCAAAGTGTTGATGCAAATTGATCATATGGGTTGAGTGCACGATGGCGCAGAAACGATCATTTGAAGCTCGATCGAACATTGAAAGAGTTGCGCTCATGATACTCAACAGCGGCGGATGAATTAAACGCATGTCCCAAGTCATCGCATTTGTGGCGATACATAAAAACCATTCCATTGAGTATGAATATGCGAGTGTTCCTGCAACAGGATAGAACCGCAGACGTTTTCTCCAAAGAACTGCTGAGAATCGGAAATGGACAAATTCCGGTAGATACTTCCAGTATTCCATCTGAAATTTGCCAATTCACTTCAACGAAAGATGTAACTGCGATTGGTTGAGCGCACACATAATTTTACCAGCGAAAGGACGATTCAAAATCGCGTTGAAAACGAAGACGAAGTTGTCAATTATCCAGTGGAATTCCTAAACTCTTTGGATTTGCTTGGCAAGCCGCCTCGTCATTTGCGTCTTAAAGTTGGATCTATCATCATTATGCTACGAAATCTTCATGCCCCGAAACTGTGTAATGGAACCCGACTGATTGTGACGAAGCTAATGAACAATGTTATAGTGGCAAGGATATTGAAAGGGTCATTCAAGGAAGAAGAATGTCTGTTCCAGTTCAAACGCATTCAGTTCCCAGTGAAATTTGTATTTGCGATGACCATAAACAAGTCACAAGGGCGGTCGCTGGCATGTTCCCGAGTTGGGAAACCATCCTCACTCTTCATTTACGCTCCGGAGCAGAAAACAACAACTGGTACAACTGTATCATGTTGCCTTAAATACAATCAGTGTTCTATTCTTTTTTTTAGATTTCAAAAAAACGAATAGAATTCAATGAAATTAATAATTGATTTTGTTCTATTTCCGCCAACTATTGGACGGAACGAAGTCCGTTGAATTCGAAAGGAGTTTCATTTAATCTATAATTGAAATTTTATCTGTTAACGATCGATAATTTTCGATCAAAAAACACATTTCGGCTGGAATCGTGAATGCTCGAAATTAATTCAATGAATTTTTTTGGGTAAAACCAAGTTTGCCGGGTCAGCTAGTTTTTTTACGAATGTGAAGTTTTCTGACTACAAAATTTGTCGAAATAACAAAAATGCACATGGATTAGTAAAACAGTTGACAAAAGCAATGTTAGGATTATTTAAAAATTTTGCTATGCAAATCAACTGCTCGTTAATATGCATTTAGTAAACTAGCGAATTCGGCAATCAAAATTAATAAAAAACTCGAAATGTACAAACAAATACAAATTATTCCTATTTTAATACGATGACGTAGACCCATTTGTTATTGACACCGAACTTGATCAATTTTTGCTAAACTAGAATAAGTGGGATTTAGACGTTCACTGTTTCGAGAATTGGCCAGCTCACAGAGATGTCCCGCGAACATGATATGCATGCTTAGTTAGCTTACGACATTCTTAACAAACAAAAATTATCCCCATTTTAATAAGATGACGAAGGCCCATTTGTTATTGACACCGAACTTGATCAATTTTTGAAAAACTAAAATAAATGGGATTTAGACGTTCACTGTATCGAGAATTGGCCAGCTCACAGAGATGTCCCACGAACAAGATATGCATGCTTAGTTAGCTTATGACATTCTGAACAAATAAAAATTATCCCCATTTTAATAAGATGACGAAGGCCCATTTGTTATTGACACCGAACTTGATCAATTTTTGAAAAACTAAAATAAATGGGATTTAGACGTTCACTGTTTCGAGAATTGGCCAGCTCACAGAGATGTCCCACAAACATGATATGCATGCTTAGTTAGCTTATGACATTCTAAACAAACAAAAATTATCCCCATTTTAATACGATGACGTAGACCCATTTGTTATTGACACCGAACTTGATCAATTTTTGCAAAACTAAAATGAGTGGGATTTAGACGTTCACTGTGACTCTGTTTAGATGTTCCCACTTATTTTAGTTTTGCAAAAATTGATCAAGTTCGGTGTCGATAACAAATGGGCCTTCGTCATCTTATTAAAATGGGGATAACTTTTATTTGTTCAGAATGTCATAAGCTAACTAAGCATGCATACCTTGTTCGTGGGACATCTCTATGAGCTGGTCAATTCTCGATACAGTGAACGTCTAAATCCCATTTATTTTAGTTTTTCAAAAATTGATCAAGTTCGGTGTCAATAACAAATGGGTCTACGTCATCGTATTAAAATAGGAATAATTTGTATTTGTTTGTACATTTCGAGTTTTTTATTAATTTTGATTGCCGAATTCGCTAGTTTACTAAATGCATATTAACGAGCAGTTGATTTGCATAGCAAAATTTTTAAATAATCCTAACATTGCTTCTGTCAACTGTTTTACTAATCCATGTGCATTTTTGTTATTTCGACAAATTTTGTAGTCCGCCATGTTTTGTTATTTTTTAATTTTGTCGAAAACTTCACATTCGTGTTCTTTTATCAGCTTTGGATATTTTGCTTATACGAGTATCTTGCATTTTTGATTTTTGCCTTCCATACTTTAGAAATTAAAATTATTGAACTCCGTAAAGTTAATCAAAAATATTTACTAATAGGGAAGCTTTTATTACATTACGATGCTTTTTATTTAGAGTATATAGCTTTAGAAGGTCAATTCAGTTGTAGTCTCCATTTGAAGGATGGAGTTTTTTTACTTATGCACATGTTTTATTTAAATTTCCGTTAATTACGAAATGGTTTCTAATCGGTCGCAATTTGTGTGTGCCTACTTGTCATACCTGCATGCTCTATACAATGAAGGTAGACAGTGTAATACTTTTAGTTCAGCGAACCTTCATCAAAGTGGCATAATAAAATCCTTAAAATAAACAACAACAACAACAAATCGTGCAATTACTTAAAATAACTGCGATGTGCTTTTTGTCCAATTAAATTATAAACACAGCCTGAATTGAGAAAAACGGAATTTTTATAAACTTTTCACTTCCTATTATGATTTTGTACATTAGAATAATGGAAATAAGGGGATTTTCTATATTTATTTCGACAACAACAAAAAATCGGCGCTTTATTTTGATTGAGGAAAAGATTTTCATTTGGTGTGTATTCGTATTAAAACGGGCAAAAAAATTGGGACAAAGTATAATCCTAAAATAGAAAAATAAAATAAGCAAATACTAGAGTCGTATTTTCTTCCTTATTTTCATTAATCTAATTACATGTATTATGATTATTATTATTATTCTTAGAAGTGAAATGCGAGGGTGGTATACATAGGTATATATACATAAACATCCTGGCTAGAATGAAACATTTTCTTAATAATCTTAAGTTTATTTTATAAATATACGGGCGTCCGGATTTTGGTTTTGTTGGTTTCGTAACTTAGTAGAAGTCACGTCATATATAAACTGACACAAAATTTTCCAATTTATTTCATTTTTCTTCCGTTCTGTAATGTTACTGGTCGGTGGAACGGGTCGAAGATTACTACACGTCCCATAATAAATTGTCGGAGAACATAAAGCTGTTTGGGGGGACAATCGTACAATGAGTAAAGCCGTGTTCTAATGAATGTTATACCTGTTTAATCCAATTTTTTTTTGTTCCTGTTTCTGTTTATTTAACAAATGTGTGTGTTGACAGACGATTTACTGTAATGTGCGGTTTAGTTTCGAGATGGAGGTAAAATATGAAAAATGAGGTATTTATATTGTTATATACACAATGTGACCGGCCAACACAGATGTTACTACTTTATTGACCATTCAAAATTTGATTATACGTACTTGGTTAAACCACATAAGGTTTATGTTTTGAATAAAATCTGGTCTGGGATTTAGACATACCTGAAATGAAAATGAAAAAAGTGTTATTAAATGTGTTATATTTCAACCGGCTGAAAATATTAATGTATAAAATTGATTATACTCGTACAAGGTGTTTCACGATAGGGTGGTACTTTAAATATTTATTTGACTAAAGAAACGAAAAGTATTTTTTATAAAAGCTCTGTGTGTAGTGCCATGTAGACTAACTGTCTTAGCCTCTCTACAGCTCAGACGGATTGACTGGTTGCGGTAAAATGTCATACTTAACCTTTTTCTATAAATTAAGAGATCTCAGTGAGTTTTGGCCGAAATCAGTTTACCTGAAATTGCGCCTCCCATAGGAGCTTTATTTTTGTTTGCAAATGTTTTGTAAAGTATATCTATATGAGAAAAAAGATTACAAACTAAATTAATCAAAATAAAATTTTCAACAATACCGGTCCAGACCAGTTTGCAAAATTCTAAGCGGAAATGACCATTCTATAATCCTGAAAATGCCGAGGAAATCTGTGTACCTGAAGCGAGCTTTTCAATTTTTGCAATGATGTTGACAAGATCAGCATTTACAAAAACCGATAAACAGTTAAAAGATTCAAATAAATTTAAAATCCGGTAAGTTTAACTTTTCGCTTTAGAGATCAATTGTTGTGTATTCCTCATACATATTTTTTCTTAAAGGTGTTTAAAAATGCCAAAGTTTGTATTTGGTGCATCTTTAATATTTTTGATTTTCCACAGCCATACCAAAATTTTCATTTTCCAAATCATTTAAAACTTGACAATTTACATTGACTAGTAAATTAATAAATGAGCTTTCCAAAATTATTTAATTTTTAAACATTTTTTTAATGGTACTGTTACAAAGAATAAAAATGCAATTTTTTTACTAAACCCAAATTTGAAAAATATTCATTATTATCGTCGTTTGATAGGTTGTGAGGACGAAATATGTTTAAGTCTTATACGAATTATGAGAAATCTCGCAATATAAAATTATGTCACCCAACCATTGACAACATGGTAAGTAAAATTTGACTAATCGCAAGATGCTAACATTTGATGGACCGTCTTGATTAATTGCAAAACCTAGTCCAAACTGCAACCAACTGTAGAAAATATATGAACTATTCAAAATATGTTATACGATTTAAGAAGGTGAGGAACAACTGAAACTAAACCATAAGTTATGGGACCCCATTTACTTAGGAAATATCCAAAATGTGAAAGCTGCTATCTAACCCAACCAAATTAGGTCCCTGCAGAAATGTTGTAAAAATGTAAAATATTAAATAAATTAAAAATTACCAATCATAGCTGTGGCTTATATTTGGAGAAAGCTTCAGATCAATTATTTTGGCGCATATTTGCCGAGTTTCACGAGCTTTTTATCAGGTTTTTGATAAAATAGTAACTGGGAGCGGTGGTTTTGTATATACATATATTATCCTTATTTATGCTTTTCATTATGGAAACGGTACCAGATGGGTTAATTAGCTGTCAGTAGTTTTTTGATGAAAATCAAACGATTAAAAGTGGCGGTTTCTTTAAAAAAATTTGATTTTAACACGCATAGCTCGCTTTCGTATTTGTTTGTCTCTCCTCGTCGGTATTTTGCAATCGAATTTTCACCAACTTCATCTTTCTGCTGTGAGCAGTATTTAACGCCAATTTTAATAAATTACTTTTCCATTATGTATGTAATATCAGGTTCGCCGCCTTTTCATTTTCTGTGTAGGCATTGCTGTCTTTCGTCTTCTTAAACGTTAAAAGATCGTTTTATCGGTCCTGCCAGACTTTCAAAAATTAAGCGGAAATGACGAAAACCAGTTTCTAAAAAAAAACAATTTTGCAATAAAAAAAATTGGTCTGTACAGCCCAGACATATTGACTTTTTGAGATAAAACTTCTACCGGAAGTGGTAGGCTTTCATATGAGCTTTCTCGTGTTTAGAAAATTTTGAAAATAATATCACACTCAGAGAAAAACTTGGGTCAAAAGAAACAAAAATCTGAGTCTATTTTACCAAAATCTTGGTGTTTTTCGATCAACCAAATCTCTTAGTTAAACAAACAAACAAGATCTTGGTTGAATAAAATTTTAATTTTAAATAACCAAATCGTGGTTATTTAATTTTTAACTTAGTTAATATAGCAAAAACCATATGGTTATTTTATTGGATAGAAGTGGAAAAAATTGGTAACAGTGCCCAGATATTTTGTAAAATTAACCAAGGGGAAAACTATTTTACTATTTTACTAGTGACTAGTGAATTCTACCAAAATTTCTTAGTATATGTAACAAAAAATGGCCGTTAATTTATTTAAGATTTTTTCGCCTTTTCGGACAAAATATAATTTTTAATGGCCATACATACAATGTTTACGACTTTTCTAGTCATAAAAAAACAAAGAGACTCACAATATATCTACCACAAAAAGTAGAAACATTTATTTCCCCCCCCCCCCACCATGTTAACCCCAGGATTCATGTGTAAAGATACACAAACACAAACCCTTCCAAAAATGAGAACTTCCTTAGGTCTCTCTTCTTGGCGCTTGGTTTCGTACTGTTAAAAAGTTGTTCTACTCATCAGGTTGCACTTGCAACGACCCGGATCAAACTGCAATAATTCAACTCTTGCTTTGTACCGATAGTAGAAAAATAAGAACTTACCGATTTGGCGAATTATATCACCAAATGAGAAACTTTTGGAAATTCTCACTATACGTATTAAGATAAACCAAAATACTTTGTTAGTTATAACAAAAATATTGTTTACCTAACAAAATATTTTTTGGTTAAATTAAACAAAACTACGTACCAGCATCCTGGTAACTCTAATTTCATTCACTTTTTGTAGTAACCAAGTAAGAAAATACCAAATTTCTAAATTAAACAAGAGATTTGGTTTATCTAGCTCAGAATTTTGTGTTAAAACAACCAAATTTATTTTACTAAGTATTTGGTAGTAATATTTTTTCTGAGTGCATTTACGAGAAACTAAACTAAAAGATTCCAGCTAATGCGAAAATGAAGATTTTTGTCAAAAAAAAAGCTGTATTTATACAGACCAGACGGATTGATTGTTCGAGATCAATCTTTTTGTATTAATTGGGCAATTTCAGAGACTTTTGGCTGAAACGGTTCACCAGAAATGACAACTTCTATAGAAGCTTTTTTGGTTTTTTGCAAATATTTTGTAAATTATATTATAAAAAGGATTAAAAACATATGATTTTTATTTAAATTTCCAACCAAATTAGTTCAAATCATTTTTTAAATTCTCCTGTTAATGGCGAATTTCCAAAAAAAAAAATTTATTACACCAAAATTCGGTATCTATAACGTCTAGGAGGATTGATTATTCGGAACGAAACTTCACACTTAGCTTTTTGCATAAAGGACATCCATCCTTGCGAAATTAGGAAGAAATCTGTGGACCGGAAGTCGCAGTTTCCATGGAAGCTATTTAAATGATGTTGAAAAGTTAAGCATTTACAAAAAACGACAAGGGTTTAAGGTTTCAAATAATTTTGTATATTAAATTTTCAGCAAAAACCTGATAAATTGAACTTCTCGCTTTAGAACTGAAATCAAACAACTGAAAGAAGCGGCAATTTAAAACAAATTGATTTCTAAAAAAAACTTTGGAAAGTCAGAATGGAAAATTATTAAAAGCTCGATTAAACATTTTTCAAAAAAGTTAAAGTTCCAGGAGTTTTTTTATCTGAAATCAAATGAGGTGGCGGTTTTATATGTAGCTTAGTATATAACTTAGGAGGTTTTGTAGCTTGTTAACTATCCAGAAGTGGCAGTTCATAATAAAAATTCTCGCTTTTCGAATAATAATTGTCTAAATCGATCGGACAACATAAATGTAAGATTTTTAAAAATTTAAAGTTTGAGGAACCAACTAACTGGAAGCAGATGTTGTAAATTATCTTTTTGGGAACATTTGGAGCCAGGTCTCTTTTAGGCAGAAGAATTTTTCTATTATATTTTTGAGATCGTGGTGAAAATTGTTATTCAAGATTTTCACATAAATTACTAATTTCCGGTGCATTACGATAGTTCCGATGCCCGAGGAGAAAACCGAGATGGTTTAGTTCCCCAAGCGTTCAAGCAGAATCCGAATAACCGGAAGTGGTGATTTTACATATAGAGAGCAATGAGAAAATTCATGTTACAACTTTTTATTATGGAAGCTTTATATACGACTTATTTGGTGGGTTACAAATCAATATTTAGCTATTTACATAGATTGACAGCTTTTCGATGGATTAAAAATCGAAACTAATAGTTGCTTTAGAAAACTTTAGATTTTTGAAAAATGTTTTATTGAATTGATCGGAGTGACTTGTATTTTATTGTAAAGCTTTTAGACATGGTTACTAATTTCAAATGACCATAGAAATTCGCTGATCGGGAAAAAATATACGTTATACCGATCAAAAAAAAGCGATGAAAAATATTTTCGATTTTTGCAAATACATTACACGGCGAAGATTGGTACTTAAGCTTTTAGCATAAATTTCTTTTCATTTATTGGCAAAATTATGATAAAGAATGACAATTCCATGTTCGTGAAAATTTTCTCATTTCTGTTAAACTAACGTGAAACGAGAACATTTGTTCTTTTTTGTAAATAAAAAAAAATCGACTGTCCAAGTATTTTGAAAGTTAGCCAATTTGATAATTCAGTGAAGTTCTAGACCGTTTTTCCGGGCAGTAGGAGCACAAAATTTCGAGGCAGAGCCTTTACCTGATTTCTCTCTTAATATTCAGGATAGTTTTTAACGTTTCGAGCCAAAATTAAAATTCCTATAATCGAGAAAATTCTCACTATGGGAACACTAGGAAAAATTCTAGATTTCTATGACCATTTAATTTGTGGATATCAGAATCCGCTAGAAGGTAGGAGGTCGATCATATTAAGCGATTGTGTTAAATGTCTTAGGTCATCTTGATTCTCTATGAGAATTGGTGCAATGGAAATTAAACGGTCAAAAGAGAGCGAAGACCAATAGCATTCGCAAATCGGTTGACCCTTTAATAGAAATTTCCACCCAAGCCTGATTTTCAATTCACAAATTTTTAGAACCTTTAGTACAATTTGCATTACGGGAATTCCGACAGTTAGCAATATTTCTCACTATGGAACTCAACATTTCTAGTAGAATCTTGAACAACTAGTTAGTTAAACACAAATAATTAGGGTAAATTGTATTACCAATTTAATTCAAGCTTTTTCCGAACTTATTCGTTTTTATCATAAATTTATTATTTTGTTTTATTTTGCTGGCACTACATCGCATAAAGGGATGTGGCCACTTTATATTAGAGGTTATATAATCGCTTATCTTTGGGTGAGTATGTGGTGGTTATATTCAGATTAATTGGTCCATTGAATCCTAGTCAGGTTTTCAAGCTGCTAGAACAGACTTAATTCTGCCAGATGAGGTATAATTTGATGATCTTCTATTTTTTACAATTAAATTTTATGCTGTTTTCGTGCGGTCACCTACAATTTTTATTATCCCAAGCAACGGTTGTTTGACATTGATAGTGTAGTTTTTGTCGCATTATCTCTTTCTTCCAATAAATGTTTAAGTTGAAAGGCCTAAACTAATCAATTTCATCAAATGGCGAGAATCATCCATCAATAGATGGCATATGATGCTGAATGCCTTTATCCATATCTGTATATCTCCCATCAATAGATGGATGCTATAGAGATATAAATAAAG
Organism: Nephrotoma guestfalica; assembly: GCA_963691935.1. Taxonomy (NCBI): domain Eukaryota; kingdom Metazoa; phylum Arthropoda; class Insecta; order Diptera; family Tipulidae; genus Nephrotoma; species Nephrotoma guestfalica. The sequence continues at coordinate 66,251,743 of OY829913.1, read as the reverse complement.
GCATTCAGCAGATAAATAGTTTGCTCCTGCAGAATGAATCCGGAAGGCACAGAATTGTATGAACTCGTTACTAGATGCCAAGTTTACCATCATATCACAATATGAAGAAGAAGGACTCAATCATGTGAATTAAACAAAGCATTCTACAGAGCCAAGTACATATCAAACTCAGAATCAACACAACTTGAAACCTGTACGGCACAAGCGAAACGTCATTTTCAGCAGGAAAATAAAAATGGTACCGCGAAGATTCCTCAAGATGCATGAGAATCAAGAAAGAGGCTCAATTGATGGCATGTGAATGCGCATACAGATTGGCACACCTGAACTTACGAAAAACCTCAGAAAGCGCATATTCTTGAGCACCCGTAAGCCAGAGCATCGATAAGAATTTGTAAAGTTTGATGAAACTGAACGAGCTTCAGTATATTGTAACAACATCTTCGAGCGTTACGATTTAAGGGTTGTCAAGAACAGAATTTCCCCAACATGTGTCTCCTGAAGTTCGGAATGCTGTACGAGCCACACTGTCAAAAGCAAAAAGATGACAGTAAGCATGGTGCAGGTTAAAACGTCAACAAACTTAAGGTGCGTGGCCGCAAGGAATTGATTACGCTGTCGGATTATTCAAAGATGTTAGTTCGAAGTAATTCAGCAATGGTACGGGTATCACAATTAATGGTCACATCTGATCCTGTGAATTACTAAAACAGTCCCCTACTCCAGTACATGCCATAACGCAACGAGATTGAGCTCATTGGTGAGTACCAGAATGCTAGCGAAACACGTTTCAGAGCACGCAAACTAAATCGAAAGTTATAAATAAGCATCTGGAAGTTTATCGCGAGAGAGATAAAGAATTAGAGAATGCCTTCAACCAGGTGCATAAACTCCTTATACTCGAGCAGCCGGAGAAATTCGATATGGAATACGAGGAGAAGGAAAAAATGCAGGATCAGCCGTTGGAGGAAACAGCGTCAAATCGAACACAGTAGCAGGCAATGAATTTGGATCAGTATCATCACAAGAAGTAACGAAGAAGAGCTGCAAGATAACAACAGAGAACGGGATCTAATTTTCTTCACGGGAAGTGCTAGACTGGAAAGAAGCACTTGGTTTGAACCTCCTCAAAAACCAGATAAACAGGTACTACGGTGGACAAGCAGTGAAGTTCGAAGAGTTAAATGACGTATCAGTGTAATCAGTTGCTGAAACTAATCTACGTAGCTGGCTAAGGATGGGAGTTTCGTTAACACGTCACTACTGACTGGTAACTAACTAAGAAGCATGAAGCAGTAATGGCGGGAACTGAGGTTTCCTTCATAGGCGAAATCTCATTGGACCCATAGGAAATGCTATGTATGCCAAACTTGTGCTTGAAACTTTTCGGAAAAATGAATATTCTGTTGTTTGGAGACATGATGTACCTACCGCCAGTTCGAAGAAAGCAACTCTTCAGACTATCCTCACTGGTTGAATTGAAGCAGCACATTGACACCACATACGCGGACGTCATCAATGCTTTAAGAGTTGTAAAGTTTCATCAAGATAACGTATAATGAAGCTTCAGAATAGAGTGAGCACACACCACTAGCAGGTTTACGATAGACAAGGTGCAGAGACTCTAACCAACCAACCAGTTAGTCCAAAACCACAACGAAGCTTTATTAGGACATAAACATAATATCACCTTAACAATAACCAATAAAACAGGTGGACTAGCTAAGGAATTGAAGATATTTGTTCGAGCAGAAGTGATGCTATTCTCCAACATTCTGTATCGAAGGGCCAGGTCAATGGAGCTATTGGAGGAATCACAGAAGTCAGATGGCTTTACTTTCGTAGCGCGCAGATGTAAGATGCGGATATACTTTCAGTTCGAGAGGATTTTGACAGAGACATGCACGAGATCCAACCAAGCCAACTTCCAAGCCAAGTTCAGCTGTGGTATTGCTGAATGAATAATGCTTTCATTAATCCCTTTCATAGCTATTTACAGTCTACAAAATGCAAGGGTGCACTGTAGTCTAAGCAGTGGTGCTTCTTAGATCAAAGTCCTTTACAGATTACCAAGCTTATGGCTCACTGAGTAGAAATAGATCGTTAGATAGACTTAGGGTAGAAGAACTACATTGCTCAAGCTCTCTGGCTCACATGCGATAAATCCAGAAGTGACCACATAACACCAGATTATGATTGTAATTTTTATGACTAAAAATACTTCATACTTAAGGATAAAAGATTTTAAATTAAATTTTCAATATTTATTCAAATAAGTTTACCAAAATTTAAGCGGAAATGACGATTTTTGGCAAAAAACTGTTTTTTTGTGTAATAGTCATGAAGTTTTTTGACATAGTGCGTATGTTGTGTCATGCAGACTACATGTTGTTGGTTTACAGCCCAATACGAATCGCCTGATCGGAGTGAAACCTCATACTTAAGCTACTTCTACAAATTGGAAGATTCCAGTGATTTTAAGCTAAAATCAACCTACCGTAAGTGGCAGCTTCCGTAGGTGCTTTTTCGTTTTTTTGCAATTATTTAAAACGTATCATCAACAAGATACATTGTCAATGTTTCCGAACGTTATGTTTCCAACATTTAAGCAGAAATAATGTTTTTTGGCAAAAGCTGTTTTTCAATAATAATTCGGCCCTACACTGCCCAGACAAATTGATTGATCGAAATTAAACCTCATATTTATCCCTTTCGAACGCCACGTGCAATATATTGAACATCAAATTTAAATTCTTCTAACTATGGTGTATTTTGTTCTCGGTAAAAAATGTTGGAGTCTATTTTTTGATGATAGTGAAGTATTTCCTAAACTTTCCTAAAAATTAAAATCCGCCATTTTTGTTTCAATGTATGCGTAAAACTACGTATAAACGAGTAAATTATAAATTATGAAAAAATGCAAATAAGTACGGTGACTATAATAAAACTTGTTAAGATTGTTTTTCCGAACAATTTTCCCAATTCTAGAAACACCGCTACCAAATACTAAGCACACTTTTGAGTTGTTCTGAATCAAAACTAACAGATAAACACCATTCCATTGAAAAATCTAGGGGCCCCGGGTGGTTTAGGAAATTAAATTTGTAAAGAGGTCAATTTGCATATCGTATGGTTTTTCCGAGCAATTTTCCCAATTCCAGAAACACCGCTACCAAATACTAAGCACACTTTTGAGTTGTTCTGAATCAAAACTAACAGATAAACACCATTCCATTGAAAAATCTAGGGGCCCCGGGTGGTTTAGGAAATTAAATTTGTAAAGAGGTCAATTTGCATATCGTATGGTTTTTCCGAGCAATTTTCCCAATTCCAGAAACACCGCTACCAAATACTAAGCACACTTTTGAGTAGTTCTGGATCAAAACTAACAGATAAACACCATTCCATCGAGAAATCTAGGGGCCCCGGGTGTTTTAGGAAATTAAATTTGTTAAGAAGTCAATTTGCATACCACATGGTTTTTCCGAGCAATTTTCCCAATTCCAGAAACACCGCTACCAAATACTAAGCACACTTTTGAGTTGTTCTGGATCAAAACTAAGAGATAAACACCATTCCATAGAAAAATCTAGGGGCCCCGGGTGGTTTAGGAAATTAAATTTGTAAAGAGGTCAATTTGCATATCGTATGGTTTTTCCGAGCAATTTTTCCAATTCCAGAAACACCGCTACCAAATACTAAGCACACTTTTGAGTTGTTCTGAATCAAAACTAACAGATAAACACCATTCCATTGAAAAATCTAGGGGCCCCGGGTGTTTTAGGAAATAAAACTTGTTAAGAAGTCAATTAGCATATCGTATGGTTTTTCCGAACAATTTTCCCAATTCTAGAAACACCGCTACCAAATACTAAGCACACTTTTGAGTAATTCTGGATCAAAACTAAGAGATAAACACCATTCCATAGAAAAATCTAGGGGCCCCGAGTGGTTTAGGAAATTAAATTTGTAAAGAGGTCAATTTGCATATCGTATGGTTTTTCCGAGCAATTTTCCCAATTCCAGAAACACCGCTACCAAATACTAAGCACACTTTTGAGTTGTTCTGAATCAAAACTAACAGATAAACACCATTCCATTGAAAAATCTAGGGGCCCCGGGTGTTTTAGGAAATAAAACTTGTTAAGAAGTCAATTAGCATATCGTATGGTTTTTCCGAACAATTTTCCCAATTCTAGAAACACCGCTACCAAATACTAAGCGCACTTTTGAGTTGTTCTGAATCAAAACTAACAGATAAACACCATTCCATTGAAAAATCTAGGGGCCCCGGGTGGTTTAGGAAATTAAATTTGTAAAGAGGTCAATTTGCATATCGTATGGTTTTTCCGAGCAATTTTCCCAATTCCAGAAACACCGCTACCAAATACTAAGCACACTTTTGAGTTGTTCTGAATAAAAACTAACAGATAAACACCATTCCATTGAAAAATCTAGGGGCCCCGGGTGGTTTAGGAAATTAAATTTGTAAAGAGGTCAATTTGCATATCGTATGGTTTTTCCGAGCAATTTTCCCAATTCCAGAAACACCGCTACCAAATACTAAGCACACTTTTGAGTAGCTCTGGATCAAAACTAACAGATAAACACCATTCCATCGAGAAATCTAGGGGCCCCGGGTGTTTTAGGAAATTAAATTTGTTAAGAAGTCAATTTGCATACCACATGGTTTTTCCGAGCAATTTTCCCAATTCCAGAAACACCGCTACCAAATACTAAGCACACTTTTGAGTAGTTCTGGATCAAAACTAAGAGATAAACACCATTCCATAGAAAAATCTAGGGGCCCCGGGTGGTTTAGGAAATTAAATTTGTAAAGAGGTCAATTTGCATATCGTATGGTTTTTCCGAGCAATTTTCCCAATTCCAGAAACACCGCTACCAAATACTAAGCACACTTTTGAGTTGTTCTGAATCAAAACTAACAGATCTATCTGTTAGTTTTGATTCAGAACAACTCAAAAGTGTGCTTAGTATTTGGTAGCGGTGTTTCTGGAATTGGGAAAATTGCTCGGAAAAACCATACGATATGCAAATTGACCTCTTTACAAATTTAATTTCCTAAACCACCCGGGGCCCCTAGATTTTTCTATGGAATGGTGTTTATCTCTTAGTTTTGATCCAGAATTACTCAAAAGTGTGCTTAGTATTTGGTAGCGGTGTTTCTAGAATTGGGAAAATTGTTCGGAAAAACCATACGATATGCTAATTGACTTCTTAACAAGTTTTATTTCCTAAAACACCCGGGGCCCCTAGATTTTTCAATGGAATGGTGTTTATCTGTTAGTTTTGATTCAGAACAACACAAAAGTGTGCTTAGTATTTGGTAGCGGTGTTTCTAGAATTGGGAAAATTGTTCGGAAAAACCATACGATATGCTAATTGACTTCTTAACAAGTTTTATTTCCTAAAACACCCGGGGCCCCTAGATTTTTCAATGGAATGGTGTTTATCTGTTAGTTTTGATTCAGAACAACTCAAAAGTGTGCTTAGTATTTGGTAGCGGTGTTTCTGGAATTGGAAAAATTTTTCGGAAAAACCATACGATATGCAAATTGACCTCTTTACAAATTTAATTTCCTAAACCACCCGGGGCCCCTAGATTTTTCTATGGAATGGTGTTTATCTGTTAGTTTTGATCCAGAACTACTCAAAAGTGTGCTTAGTATTTGGTAGCGGTGTTTCTGGAATTGGAAAAATTGCTCGGAAAAACCATACGATATGCTAATTGACTTCTTAACAAGTTTTATTTCCTAAAACACCCGGGGCCCCTAGATTTTTCAATGGAATGGTGTTTATCTGTTAGTTTTGATTCAGAACAACTCAAAAGTGTGCTTAGTCTTTGGTAGCGGTGTTTCTGGAATTGGGAAAATTGCTCGGAAAAACCATACGATATGCAAATTGACCTCTTTACAAATTTAATTTCTTAAACCACCCGGGGCCCCTAGATTTTTCCATGGAATGGTGTTTATCTGTTAGTTTTGATTCAGAACTACTCAAAAGTGTGCTTAGTATTTGGTAGCGGTGTTTCTAGAATTGGGAAAATTGTTCGGAAAAACCATACGATATGCTAATTGCCTTCTTAACAAGTTTTATTTCCTAAAACACCCGGGGCCCCTAGATTTTTCAATGGAATGGTGTTTATCTCTTAGTTTTGATTCAGAACAACTCAAAAGTGTGCTTAGTATTTGGTAGCGGTGTTTCTGGAATTGGAAAAATTGCTCGGAAAAACCATACGATATGCAAATTGACTTCTTTACAAATTTAATTTCCTAAACCACCCGGGGCCCCTAGATTTTTCAATGGAATGGTGTTTATCTGTTAGTTTTGATTCAGAACAACTCAAAAGTGTGCTTAGTATTTGGTAGCGGTGTTTCTGGAATTGGGAAAATTGCTCGGAAAAACCATACGATATGCAAATTGAAATCTTTACAAATTTAATTTCCTAAACCACCCGGGGCCCCTAGATTTTTCAATGGAATGGTGTTTATCTCTTAGTTTTGATCCAGAACTACTCAAAAGTGTGCTTAGTATTTGGTAGCGGTGTTTCTAGAATTGGGAAAGTTGTTCGGAAAAACCATACGATATGCTAATTGACTTCTTAACAAGTTTTATTTCCTAAAACACCCGGGGCCCCTAGATTTTTCAATGGAATGGTGTTTATCTCTTAGTTTTGATTCAGAACAACTCAAAAGTGTGCTTAGTATTTGGTAGCGGTGTTTCTGGAATTGGAAAAATTGCTCGGAAAAACCATACGATATGCAAATTGACTTCTTTACAAATTTAATTTCCTAAACCACCCGGGGCCCCTAGATTTTTCAATGGAATGGTGTTTATCTGTTAGTTTTGATTCAGAACAACTCAAAAGTGTGCTTAGTATTTGGTAGCGGTGTTTCTGGAATTGGGAAAATTGCTCGGAAAAACCATACGATATGCAAATTGAAATCTTTACAAATTTAATTTCCTAAACCACCCGGGGCCCCTAGATTTTTCAATGGAATGGTGTTTATCTGTTAGTTTTGATTCAGAACAACTCAAAAGTGTGCTTAGTATTTGGTAGCGGTGTTTCTGGAATTGGGAAAATTGCTCGGAAAAACCATACGATATGCAAATTGAAATCTTTACAAATTTAATTTCCTAAACCACCCGGGGCCCCTAGATTTTTCAATGGAATGGTGTTTATCTCTTAGTTTTGATCCAGAACTACTCAAAAGTGTGCTTAGTATTTGGTAGCGGTGTTTCTAGAATTGGGAAAGTTGTTCGGAAAAACCATACGATATGCTAATTGACTTCTTAACAAGTTTTATTTCCTAAAACACCCGGGGCCCCTAGATTTTTCAATGGAATGGTGTTTATCTGTTAGTTTTGATTCAGAACAACTCAAAAGTGTGCTTAGTATTTGGTAGCGGTGTTTCTGGAATTGGAAAAATTGCTCGGAAAAACCATACGATATGCAAATTGACCTCTTTACAAATTTAATTTCCTAAACCACCCGGGGCCCCTAGATTTTTCTATGGAATGGTGTTTATCTGTTAGTTTTGATCCAGAACTACTCAAAAGTGTGCTTAGTATTTGGTAGCGGTGTTTCTGGAATTGGAAAAATTGCTCGGAAAAACCATACGATATCCTAATTGACTTCTTAACAAGTTTCATTTCCTAAAACACCCGGGCCCCTAGATTTTTCAATGAAATGGTGTTTATCTGTTAGTTTTGATTCAGAACAACTCAAAAATGTGCTTAGTATTTGGTAGCGGTGTTTCTGGAATTGGGAAAATTGCTCGGAAAAACCATACGATATGCAAATTGACCTCTTTACAAATTTAATTTCCTAAACCACCCGGGGCCCCTAGATTTTTCTATGGAATGGTGTTTATCTCTTAGTTTTGATCCAGAACTACTCAAAAGTGTGCTTAGTATTTGGTAGCGGTGTTTCTGGAATTGGAAAAATTGCTCGGAAAAACCATACGATATGCTAATTGACTTCTTAACAAGTTTTATTTCCTAAAACACCCGGGGCCCCTAGATTTTTCAATGGAATGGTGTTTATCTGTTAGTTTTGATTCAGAACAACTCAAAAGTGTGCTTAGTCTTTGGTAGCGGTGTTTCTGGAATTGGGAAAATTGCTCGGAAAAACCATACGATATGCAAATTGACTTCTTAACAAGTTTTATTTCCTAAAACACCCGGGGCCCCTAGATTTTTCAATGGAATGGTGTTTATCTCTTAGTTTTGATTCAGAACAACTCAAAAGTGTGCTTAGTATTTGGTAGCGGTGTTTCTGGAATTGGGAAAATTGCTCGGAAAAACCATACGATATGCAAATTGACCTCTTTACAAATTTAATTTCCTAAACCACCCGGGGCCCCTAGATTTTTCTATGGAATGGTGTTTATCTCTTAGTTTTGATCCAGAATTACTCAAAAGTGTACTTAGTATTTGGTAGCGGTGTTTCTAGAATTGGGAAAATTGTTCGGAAAAACCATACGATATGCTAATTGACTTCTTAACAAGTTTTATTTCCTAAAACACCCGGGGCCCCTAGATTTTTCAATGCAATGGTGTTTATCTGTTAGTTTTGATTCAGAAAAACACAAAAGTATGCTTAGTATTTGGTAGCGGTGTTTCTAGAAATGGGAAAATTGTTCGGAAAAACCATACGATATGCTAATTGACTTCTTAACAAGTTTTATTTCCTAAAACACCCGGGGCCCCTAGATTTTTCAATGGAATGGTGTTTATCTGTTAGTTTTGATTCAGAACAACTCAAAAGTGTGCTTAGTATTTGGTAGCGGTGTTTCTGGAATTGGAAAAATTGCTCGGAAAAACCATACGATATGCAAATTGACCTCTTTACAAATTTAATTTCCTAAACCACCCGGGGCCCCTAGATTTTTCTATGGAATGGTGTTTATCTCTTAGTTTTGATCCAGAACTACTCAAAAGTGTGCTTAGTATTTGGTAGCGGTGTTTCTGGAATTGGAAAAATTGCTCGGAAAAACCATACGATATGCTAATTGACTTCTTAACAAGTTTTATTTCCTAAAACACCCGGGGCCCCTAGATTTTTCAATGGAATGGTGTTTATCTGTTAGTTTTGATTCAGAACAACTCAAAAGTGTGCTTAGTCTTTGGTAGCGGTGTTTCTGGAATTAGGAAAATTGCTCGGAAAAACCATACGATATGCAAATTGACCTCTTTACAAATTTAAGTTCTTAAACCACTCGGGGCCCCTAGATTTTTCCATGGAATGGTGTTTATCTGTTAGTTTTGATTCAGAACTACTCAAAAGTGTGCTTAGTATTTGGTAGCGGTGTTTCTAGAATTGGGAAAGTTGTTCGGAAAAACCATACGATATGCTAATTGACTTCTTAACAAGTTTTATTTCCTAAAACACCCGTGGCCCCTAGATTTTTCAATGGAATGGTGTTTATCTGTTAGTTTTGATTCAGAACAACTCAAAAGTGTGCTTAGTATTTGGTAGCGGTGTTTCTGGAATTGGAAAAATTGCTCGGAAAAACCATACGATATGCAAATTGACTTCTTTACAAATTTAATTTCCTAAACCACCCGGGGCCCCTAGATTTTTCAATGGAATGGTGTTTATCTGTTAGTTTTGATTCAGAACAACTCAAAAGTGTGCTTAGTATTTGGTAGCGGTGTTTCTGGAATTGGGAAAATTGCTCGGAAAAACCATACGATATGCAAATTGAAATCTTTACAAATTTAATTTCCTAAACCACCCGGGGCCCCTAGATTTTTCAATGGAATGGTGTTTATCTGTTAGTTTTGATCCAGAACTACTCAAAAGTGTGCTTAGTATTTGGTAGCGGTGTTTCTAGAATTGGGAAAGTTGTTCGGAAAAACCATACGATATGCTAATTGACTTCTTAACAAGTTTTATTTCCTAAAACACCCGGGGCCCCTAGATTTCTCGATGGAATGGTGTTTATCTGTTAGTTTTGATTCAGAACAACTCAATAGTGCGCTTAGTATTTGGTAGCGGTGTTTCTGGAATTGGGAAAATTGCTCAGAAAAACCGTACGATATGCAAATTGACCTTTTACAAGTACTTAGTCACCGTACTTATTTGCATTTTTTCTTAATTTATGATTTACTCGTTTATACGAAGTTTTACGCATACATTGAAACAAAAATGGCGGATTTTAATATTTAGGAAAGTTTAGGAAATACTTCACTATCATGACCAAACACGTGAAGTTTTTCCTAAATAATCCTAATTCTGTTTTTAGGATAGTTTAGGAAATAGTTCCCACGAATATTTTTTGGTTAATGGGTGTTCTATGAAAGAAAAGACTAGCTAATGTAATAAAATTAGCAAAAACTCAGTTGCCTTAGAGTTTTGGTTCAACGAAGTTGTATTATATTGCGTTGTGCGGTAAGAGATTTTTAAATCATCAATATTTATATTTAACAATTAAAATAAGATAATTTTAAAAATATCAGTTCCATCAGGGATTTATTTATTTAAAATTATCTCCTATAACCAATTTTCATACATTTTGACATTAGAAGTGGTGCGAAAACAATTAACCGAAGAAAGAATATTGGAATTGCTTTATGATTCCGATTTCGGCAATGATTCGGGCGACGAAATGCAAAAATATTGAAGATGATGATGTGAATGCAGACGTTCCAGCACCCATAGATTGCTATGACATAATAGAGATTGGCGTGCCCGTAAAACATCAATTCGACCATTTCGAACAAGAGGATGACCAAAGCAATGATGACGAAGATAGTGATGTACAGTTAGTCAATCGATCCATAGTTGTTGGTTACCTAATTTACACTTAAATGTAACATTCAGTGGAGGGGAAAACAATTTCAGCCAGAAGTAACACCTTTCGTACCAGCCCAAAACACTACCTTCGAAGTATTAACTCCACTGGCGTATTTCATGAGGTACATTCCGAATAGCATATTGCACTACATTCAAACCAACAAGCCCTATTGAAATTAAAAACTTTACACTTATTGATGAGCTGCTTGAAATTTTCAAGATTGAGGATATTGGTCGCCGATTTTAAATATAGAAGTATTTTGGAATGCCATGAGTAATAAGCGCTTTCGTCAGTTGCGAGAGAACTTACTCATAATTAGTAATTTGGACCGCCCTAACGATTGCAGCGATAAGTTTTATAAAGCAATGCCAGTTGAAAAAAGTATTTCAATCGATGAGCCAATAATTCCTTTCAAGGGGTGCTTATCAATTAAGCAATACATGAACGGTAAGCCGAATCCGTGGAGCATTGAGGTTTTTGTTATGTCTGGCAAGAGTGGAGTACCGTACAACTTTTTATACCAGGGTAATAATACAGCTGCATCATCAATAAACCTCAACTGTTTTGGATTTGGGGCTAGAGCTGTATTGCGATTACTAGAAAGATTGGATTGAGCAGGGCATAAATTGTATTTTGACAATTATTTTAGTACGTACCAGGTATTTGAAATTTTAAAATATAAAGGAATTAATGCAGCTGATACCATACGCGTTAATATATTTGTCAATCCGCCAACTACGACTGTTAAAGAAATTAAAAAAAACATCGGGTCTTTTCAGATTCGGTCACCAGTTGGGACGGAAAAATTACTGTAGTTAAATGGAATGATAATAAGCCAATAAACCTTGGATCAAACTTTGTACGTGTTGGGAGTAACTGATACGGCTCATAGGTGGGAAAAGGAATAAAATAAATATGTCGAAGTTGAGAGACCTGAAGTAGTGCGATTTTACAATTCGAGTATGGACGGTGTACATTTGTTGGACCAACTAATTAGCTATTATCGCATTTTCATTCATTCTAAAAAATGAACTTGACGAGTAATCTCACACTGCGTTGATTTCGCGGTTTGTTCTAATTGGCTAGAATACAAACGAGATTGTGATGTACACAATATACCGAAAAGGAACGTTATGGATCTACTGGAGTTTCGGATGGAGGTCGGAAATTGTTTGGCTATTGTGGGACATACAAGTAATATGAACAAGCGTGGACGCCCCAGTTCCACAAATGATAATAATGTATCGTCTCCTGAGTCATACTTCATCAACCAAATTTAGATGTGAAAAGACCTTGCGGAGATATCCAATATCACGAAATTGGCCATATGCCAGCTGATAGAACGTTTTTTATGTGCAAGACATGTAAAGTGAATCTTTGCATTAGCAAGGCAAGAAACTGCTTTGAAAAGTTTCATTTAAAAAATTAAAGTACTTGTTTATGAAATATGTCATATCTTATATGAAGAGAATTAAAATGTAATTGATGAATTTATGATGATAAAGTGTTACTCGTATATGTTATAAACGTTTAGAATCAACTATTTTAATTTTATTTAACAAATCTGAATTAAAACCTGTATTAACGGCTGGAATATATTAGAATAAATATTTAAAACAAAAAAATACAAAATTTAGAAAATAAATTATTCTGAGACTCTCTGTACAATATTTTGTACATTTTGGAAGGTCTCTAAAATAGGCCCAGAGAAATAAAAATTGCACCAAACACAATACACAGTGTCTTAAAATAGCCTCATAATTACTAATTCAACCAAATAATAATTTTAGCTCTTCTAACATGAATTGGGTTTTGGTCAAAATCAGTCCACCAGAAGTAAAAGATTCTATTCAAGCTTTTTTGAATTTACTTTTGCAAATATTTTAAAAAGTATATCAGTATATAAAATTTGCGCCACGTGCGTTTTGTAGTATCGTGCAGACTACATGTTGTTGAGTTACAGCCCAAGACGAATCGACTGATCGGAGTTAAACCTCATACTTAAGCTTTTCCTACAAATTGGGAGGTTCCAGTGATTTTTGGCAAAATTGGTCTACCGGAAGTGGCAGCTTCCGTAGGTGCTTTTTCGTTAATGCAAATATTTTGAAAAACATATCATCAACACGATACATTGTCATGTTTTCGAACGTCATGTTTCCAAAAATTAAGCCGAAATAATGTTTTTTGGCAAAAAAATGTTTTTCAAGGATAATTCGGCCCTGCACTGCCCAGACAAATTGATTGATCGAAATTAAACCTCATATTTAAACAATTTCCACAAATTATTACATCCCATTGAGTTTTGGTCAAAATCAGCTCACCGGAAGTAAAAGCTTCCATTCGAGCTTTTTTGAATTTACTATAGCAAATATTTTGAAAAGTATATCAGTATATAAAATTTGCGCCAAGTGCGTTGTGTAGTACCGTGCAGACTACATGTTGTTGATTTACAGCCCAAGACGAATCGCTGGTCGGAGTTAAACCTCATACTTAAGCTTTTCCTACAAATTGGAAGGTTCCAGTGATTTTTGGCAAAATTGGTCTACCGGAAGTGGCAGCTTCCGTAAGTGCTTTTTCGTTTTTTGCAAACACGTATTTTGAAATATAGCATTTAAGAAACAACCATTAAACCAAAAAAAATTTAGATTAAGTTTCAAACAAAATTCAGTTTTTGTTCATTTTTTTTTAATTTTACCGAATATGCGTAGTTTTGATCAAAAAAACTGTATTCCACCAATATTCGGCATCTCTACTGTCCGATGGATTGACTATTCGGAATCAATCTTTATACTAAAGCTTTTCGTGGCAGCTTTCATGGGAGCTTTTAAATTTTGTGAAGATTAACAACAGTCGGTCCGGTTCAACAAGGGTTCACCATGTTGGTTTTCTGAAATTTAAGCAGGAATAAAATTGTTTAATATGCAAGACAGTTTTTATCAAAACTCAAGTATTCAAGATCTACGAACATTTGTCCTAAAAGAAAGTTTGGTGTTGGCCACAACATAATAACCATACTATTTTTTTGAAATGTAAATAAGAGATTTAAGCGAATAATACAAATTGAGCTTGATTGAAAGGTTAGTGAGTAGTTCTTCTTACGTGACACAATGTTATGTTAATGCGTACATTTTGTAACTCTAAACCTTTCGAAATATATAGATCGATAAAATTATGATTTACTCTGAATATTAAATTAAGCCGACATTAATTATTGCTCTCGTGAAAACACACGTTGTTATTCTCATCATCATCTTCAAATGCATACAAGGTATGAAAACTATGTCAAGTTCTAAATTTTATTACTATCACTGCCTAATCGGATTTAATCTTCACTCAAAACTGTATAATATTGAATATTATGTTTTTAATAATGAAAAAGGTAAAAATTATAAAAAATTCATTGCCCTGTCAGTAAATATTCCAACTCAAACATATCAGCGGATTAAGCTCGTTAGATTGTTATTTGATGAACTTAATGTATAAAATGCTGACGATAAATCATCGAATTATGAACACCAAACTAACAAAACGGTTTTGTAAAGGTTTTGGCTTCGGTTCAAATTTGTAGTTTTTATTTTTATTTTTTAAAACTACTTGTTGTATTTATGTTCTAAAGTAGTTTATAAGTAAGATGCTCAACATGCATTTGATTACATATTCTAACAAATTTATTTTCCAACACACCAAAAATATCAAATATCAAACAGATTAACCCATTTTATCGGTAAGGCAGACATAGACTAAATATGTATGATAATAAAGCGTTCCCTGGATGTTAAGGGTCAACATGTGTTAACCAAATATATTCTAATTATGTTTACAAACGGCGAGATATTCTAACACGGATTATTTTTGTGTGCGGCTGTGTGTATCGGATCGTGTATATGTATACATGAAAAATAATTTTATGATCGATGGATTCATGAAACTGATATAAAAATTTTCTTATAATAAAGATTCATTCAACCTTTTATTTCGGTACATTTCTTACGTGTACATCCAGACCGAGAGAGTAAATGATGTGAGTGAAAGATTATGTACATGAAGGGAAAAGGATTGGAATGATAAGAAATATACATGCATGTGATTGATCATAGATGATTGATTTATATTTTATTAATTCAAACATACACAAAAAATATTCTAACATGAATAATGAATTGTTACGGGAAATTAGGGTCATTCATATAAGAGCCATTGTTAAAAGATTATCTCCGCATATCAAAACCAACAAAAAAAAAATATGAAGAGAAATTTTTTATTGGGTTTATGATTGATCAAAGGGTTTAATAATGCTTATATAAAAATATAGATTAGATACACGATTTTGAAATATCAACTTTCGTATTTATAAATCACAGTGGTGTGCGTCCAGTAGCTCTACCTACTCCAAAAAAAAATTTGTAAATCGCTTATCCACTTAAGATAGTATAGTGAAAAACCACTTCAAAATCGGAATTTGCATATCACATACCTGCCACAAGCACCGTTTAACAACAATTTATATAAATGACAGATTTTTTTCTATTTTTGTCGTATTCAATTTAATTAAGTAAACTACTTTCTACATTATATTTACATAAAAATCATTGCAAATCTATTAATTCATATGCAATTAATAATAATTAATATTTTGCGATAAAAAATCAACGATTGGACGGTTATGGCGTTTAAAAAAGTGAAATTTCGCTAAACGATATGTGGCGTGCGTAGGAGGCGGTACAAAGTAATTTAGAGTATAGTGACGTATGTGACTAATGAGCGGACTTCAACTTAAATCAAACCAGTATATATACAACAGACACTACCACATAGAACGGCCTAACATTCCAAGAATTTTAATTTACTTAAAGCCAAAAAGCACAAAAAAATTAAAATAAACGAAAAGTACAAAAATAATTTCCATTTAAAATTTATGTAGTGGAAAAATTATTTCATTTTCATGTTTCCCATTTAGGTAGCTATACAACGCTTTGTTCGTTCCTCTATAGATGTATAGTACGTATATAGCCTTTGTGTTCAGTTGTTGTGTCTGATTTTGATTTTAATTTGAAATTAAATTTTATTTCGAGAATTTCCTTCCCGAAAAAAAAAACTTTTCGGAGTTTTGTAGTTGCTTTCGTCTTAAAATAATTGTATATTGCTCATTTTGGTATATATGGAAAATTCATTTAATATCCAACCCCCGAACCACTTTCGAAAATAGATTTTTCATTAAATATTGTATTCTGGTTTACCATTTTTTTTTTTATCTTAATTTCCCTGTATAATATTATGTGTATCGTAGTTTTTGGTGTGGCTTTATGCTTTTGTGCTATTTCGTTCGAGCTAATTAATTAGTAAAATTTTGATTATTTAACTTTTTGTTGTTTGCCTGTCTAATTTTTGTTTTGTTGTGTGTTGAATGAGGTCGAACGCCAAAAAAGCAATCACGGCGAGATGAAAAATGAATGGAATTTTCTCCCTATAGATACCACCGTCAGGCTTCATCGTATTTTATAAATAAAATATAAATTTTTTAAATTCATAATGGAAAGTGAAAAGTTTTCAATAGCAAGCTTTTTTTTTATTTTTTGTAATAATTAAAACTTTTCCCTTATACGTATTATTTGTGATTTTCAGCTTTTTATTAAGTACGTACAACAACAAAAAATGTTTGTCTGCGGTATTTCATTTAAAGAATTTGCTCTTTATGATTAATTTGTATAATTTTCCTTATTGATTGGTGAATAGCTCTGCGCGCATTCAATTTTTATACGAAGGAAGAAGAATAATAAAAACAGACGATGCCCTAAATGTCAACATCTGTAATTGAGCATCAGTTTATATAACAAAAGCCGTAAGTCGGCGCAAACAATCCAAATAAAAAATTTAAATTTTCATTTATATGAATTGAGGTACTCGAACAAAAATTTCATCTTGACATTCATTACTCACCAAAAGTGAAATTTTATCGATTTCATACGACTGCCTCTCACAGCCCTCCGAAATTTCGAGCACTAGATGGGATACATTTAAATTGATTTGACTCTCTTTAACCCTTTCAGCACTGACCAAAAAATATTTTGGTATTTCTTACTAACCGATTGTAACAATTGTGTAGGTAAATAAAGGTCGTCGAATAAATCTGGTTTTTTTATTTATTTGGCTTAACCAAGAACCAACTTAGACAATTGTGTGGGTATAATGACATTGGTTCATGTAACCAGTGACAGTTACACAGAAACGAGCGTTGACATCGAAGTACCATAATTGTTTAGTTAAAATTTGAGCCCCTCCTAACGTTTGTTAGTTGTAATTCGAATCAGTTCATCATTGTTAATACTGGTGTAATCTATTTTTAGATATTTTACCTATTTAAATGGATTGTCAAATAAAAAAAATTTGACAGGTGAAACTTGGCGATGTCGAACCATTTCTAAATTAATTAATAATGATTTCTAAATTAATAGTTAATGATTAGAGATGATGAAAAATATATTAAAATATTCAAATAACGATGATGCATGTAACGATACAACCAACTCATGTAATATTACAATAAATCAATATGTTCCTGTTTGGGCTGAAGCATCTCTGCAAACGCAAATCTTACAGAACCCGATAGAATATTTTTATAAATATGTCAAAAAAGAACATTTTGAAGGTATCGCTCGCTTTACAAATTTGTATCACAACACAAGCTAACGGATATGGGATGCATTCCGTGTCCAAGATTGCATTTATTTTGGAGTAACAGTATTGGGTTTACAAAAATGTTTTGAGGTTTTGGCCAGACAGAGGTTTCAGTCTCTTCGATCATCGATTCATTCTGTGGATACCTCACAAGTACCGGAACCAATCACAAATCTGTTTTGGAGAATGCAGCCAATAGTCGACGCAGTAAGACAAAGGTGTCATGAAATCGAGCGCTAATTTGGGCACTTCTCAATCGTTGAGCAAATGATACCTTTTACTGACCGAATGCCTGCTCGACAATTTGTAAAATGTAACAAGTTCCTGGTGTACCAGGAAATAACAACAAATTTGAAATTTAAAGAGCTCGGCTTAGGACCAAGTGTTGCGACTCACTGAAACATTACCAGCGTTCTTTATTTTGACAGATATTTTTCCACTGTAGCATTGTTTAAAAAATTACAAAAAATGAATTTCAAGGCAACGGGTACAATAGTGTTAAATCGCCTCAAAAAAGATAATTTTAAAAATGATGGTTAGCTAAAAAGAGGTGAATCCCAGGAATTCATGCTAACTGAATCAAATTCAACCATTTCCACCAGTGGAATAAATCCCGCTGGTACTGTAGAACGATGGTGCAGAGACAAAAAAATTGTATAACAATTGCTTGTCCCAATTCAATCCAAGACTATAATACTCACATGGGTGGGGTCGACATTCGCCGACATGACCAGTTAAAATCGCACAACATTTCATCGACTTGGCTGTAGTCAACTGCTGGATGGAATACAAACGCGATTGTGTATTTCTAAACATTCCGAAATCAAAATTACTGGATTTGTTAGAGTTTAAAATGGAAGTTGCAGATTCTTTGATATATAAAACTCAAAGAACCGATACTGACGATGAGAAACAGGAAGAGCCTGAATCATGCCTCTTCCATATTATGTTTAAACGCTACTCACTATCGGGTCATTGGCCAGTGTAGGACGACATGGCGACATCTAAAGACTGCCGCCTTGTAAAATTCTTACCAGATGCAGGTGCGAGAAATGTAACGTTTATTTATGTTCAACAAACACGAACAATTGCTTTAAGAAATTCCATACAACGAAAGATTGAATTACATATATTTAAATTAATTTGAAGGTTTAAGGTTTTTTCGAAACTAAACATGAATTTTGTGATATGAATAAAGCAATGTTTTTTATCAACTCTGTATTATTTTTATTTATAAAATTGTGACGTAATTATGAATCCAAGTCACACAATTGTGTGGGCACTACATCGGCCATACAAATCACATTTTGAAGATCAAAATTGAAAATATTATAGATTATAATCATAATTAAACAGATTTCAGTCAAAATACAGTGCTAATTTGGATATTAATTCAGCTGGTTCTATCGATCACTTTAATTTTTCTGCACAAATGTATCATTCGATCGCGAACTCATAATTCTTTTTTCCTTTTCTGGTTCTACTCGTATCAAACCATTTTCATACACAATTTTGTTAGTCAGTTGTAACTTACTCGTAGAATACAAATTTGAATGGCATTGGTTTTACAATTGTATCAGACGATAGACTTACGCGAGAACAACGTTTACAAATTGTGAAAATTTATTTCAAAAATCAGTGTTCAGTGAAAAATTGTTTTCGTGCTCTTCGATCAATTTATGGTGTTCATAATCGTCCAACTGAACGTACTATTCGCGAAGCAATCAGTAAATTACGAACCATTTTATCATTATTGAATATTCATCAACCGATTAAAGTGCGTACAAGTCGATCTTTTGTGAATATTGCTGCTGTAGCTGAAAGTGTACCTGAAAACCGCAATCAATCAATTCGTCGACCTTCTCAAACTTTGGCTCTCTGGTATGGCACATTTTGGCATATTTTGAAGGGAGATGTTGGTTGCCTGGTATGCCTGGTATGACCTTCCATTGCGTCAACAATTTGGTTTATGGGCGTTGGAACAGAAACGGAACCCTGAATTGGCCTCCAATATCTTGTGATCTAACGCCGTTAGATTACTTTTTATGGGGGTATCTGAAATCACTTGTTTCGAACATAATACGCGTAATTAACGAAAAATCGGCCAAAATGCTCGAAAGAGTGCTCTAAGAGTCAGTCGCGGAAAACATTTAAAAGAAATTATTTTCAAACATTAAATGTTATTAATTAATTGATTATTAATTGATTATTAAATTGATTTTAATGAGTTTTATTTCAAAAAAACTTCCAGAAGCTCTTATTGGATAAAAGATTCTTTCACACATAAATCAAAACTAGATGATTTACTCTTTATAATGAAGATTGAAAACTATTAAAGGTAATTCTTTTCTATGACCATTTGCATATCATTTGCAGGCCAGTTTGACAACTGTGCAACTGTGAAATACATTTTCACAACAAACATACAGAGTGTCCCAGAATGAATGGAAAAGTCTGAAACACATTTTAGTAGAGCTATTGGGCGCTCAAAATAAAATACAAAAATAATGTATCCCAAGTAGTACCTAAGATATATCACTTTTTTTTTTTAAAAAAAGTCCATTTTTTCACATTACTTTACGTTTCCGATTACCACGGCTACAAATAAATTAAATCCATCGGTTTTTTGGAGTTACAATATTCATAATGAACTATACTAAATAGTATGAGTAGCTGTTGCACTTTTCAAAAAATCTAAAATGGTATCATACGAGTACATCCTTTTATCTAATGTAGATACGAGGTTATTGCTATTAGTACGCAGAAGGAATAAATTCGATTAAATAACAAAATTTTAAAAATTGGATTATTTCTTGTCTTAAACTGTATCTGATGATAAGGGCTTCATAAAAAACAACGTTACACATTGATAATACTTTATTTAACCAATGTACATTTACAGTAAATGCTCAAACTGACTGCGACCGACTCTGATACACGCCCGACATCTCCGAATAAAAGCTCTTTTGAGAAGTCGCGCGTAACGCAGTTGAGTAATTTTTGAAGCGGCTTCCTGGGCATGGCTACGTAACTCTTCTAAACTCCTGATCAGTTTAGAGTATAACTCTTATTTTAGGCAGCTCCACTAAAAAATCCAGCGGATTTAGGTCCGGGGAACGTGGAGGCCACAAAATGGGCCCCAGACGACCAATCCATCTATCTGGATATGTGAAATTCAAATACGCCCGAATGTTTACTGCATAGTGCGCAGGACACCCATCATTCTGGAGCCAATGGGATTCTCTTACCTCCTCGGACACTTCTTCCAATAAGTTTGGCAGATCATTTTGAAGACAGTTCAAATAGCTTTGGCCAGATAACTTCCCGGGCAGTTCAAATGGGCCAATTATCTTTCCGTTCAATTCCGTATGCCGGCCCAATAATTTATTTTGAATTTGTACTGGGATCTGTTTTCTCGCATTAGAAGAGGATTTGAAAGTTGCCAGATGTAAAGATTATGCATGTTAAAGCATCCATCTCTATTCAGTGTTGATTCATCACTCCATAGAATATTATTATCTATTGTCTATTCTTGTGGGATGAAACCAATCGGTTCACTCCAGCTCTGAAAGTCCTTTAATTTCAGCGACTCAGGGAACCACCAATTCTAACGGTTTAGCTCTATTTACTCGCCTGGGTTCATGCGATCAAGTAGATTCCGCAGCTCCTCGTTGAAAATAATAATGCTAATTTCAAAGATGCTGATACACTTTTGTGTGATAATGTCAATGAGTCTATTATGATGTATTACCAAAAATCATTGAATTCCGAAATTTAGTATCATCTTGGGGCGTATCACGAAAAACTATCTTCTTCTTATCAGATACGCACGAATGTACCATTAACACATTGGAAGTAACGGATTTGGGTGGTATCGACGTTATTTTTGAAAATTATTCAAAAGGCGAGAACATCATTTTTAAAGCTTACGAAAGTGGTGTTGTGAAACGGTAAATATTCGTATTTATTTTATGCAGAAAAAGATTCGTAATGTGGACGTACATAATACCTTAATATTGCAGTTAGAATAATTCAGTAACTGCATCGAATGCGACGAGATGTTGGTCTTGACTTTCAAGTCTGGCAGTCGCATATTTTTCGCTCTAAAATTTATTTCATTAACTTTACTAATTACAAAAATCTAAAACATTGGATGCTTGTGAGATAAATTGTTACAACTACCAATGGAGGCAAAGCAAAGTAGTTGCTGCTGTAGTACAACCGGTACAATTGCCAAATCTTTTTGAATGTTCAGCAATTGAAGTGAATAAGCGTTAGAATAAGCAGCTGCTGCCCAAAATGGGGCGTGTGGATGGAGGGAGGATTGAAGAGAACAAAATTAGTTATATGTTGTGTGTGTGTAATAAATAGATCACTTAACAGCAAAGATTAAGATCAAGTTTTTGAGATTTGTTTGTTTTTTTATCGTTGTATAGGGAAGTGTTGTGCTAGATCTGTTCAAACATCTCGAAGAGGAATGGGGCTGGCAGAACACCCTTTGCTCTTTTGATCTAGTAGTTTTTGATTCCTAGAAGAGGAATTTAATGAAATAGAACTATCACAACGGCAAAGTGATGCTAGATCTATTCGATAGTATGGCAATGTTTTTTGGTATTTCTCCGTTTAGCTTACATACTTTTCGATACAATATCCAGTGCCATTTTTTTGATTTCATTGATATTTTGTGGCGCCCAATAAAAGAATCGTTTGGACATTTAATTGCAACGCGACGATTTGCTTTCTGCCATATCTAGTGGTTGTTTGAATTGGTTGAATTCCTGTAAACGTTGACGCGAGTCCTACTACTTTGTTGTCTTTCCAGGAAACAACACACAATGATGCGTACTTTCAAAAAAGGCACATCTTCCCTTACATGCTCCACAATCCGTTTTTTTCATATTCGGAAGTTTATTATTTGGAATTCGATACTTCCTTATAGTTCCTACACATTTCATTCCCAACTTATCTAGTTCAACTGGAAGTAGAATGGATGTGTAGTAATTATCAAATTATATTTGATGGTTGTTGTGTCTTGGAACGTCTCATAGCAAGCGCATGGCTATGATCGCAGAAGCATCAAGCAAGTACATAAATTTTATAACCCCACTTTTTGGGCTTAGCTGGATTTTATTGTCACAAGCTGTTTTTGGTTTTGGGTGCATGAACCTGTTCATCTACAGATAGATAGATACTGTTCACAGGGAATTTTTTTTTAATTCTTTTAACAATTCCTCTATAAGCGGAGGTAGTTTATAGAGTTTGTCGAAATTAACTGTGTCCAATAACTTCATACTTTGTGTACTTTTTGGGTACCCAATATATTGGTAAACATCTAGTTTATTGATATTTATTCCAAAATGGTATTCAGTGCTGTAATAGTTTGATAGCTCTACAATATTTTCAGTGAAAAAATATTTTAAAAATTACAGTGGTGTAGTTAATCTACGAATAGTGCTAGATAAATCTGAATCAACAATAAAAATTTTCACGATCATGTTAAAATGGTGTGTCCTTCCAAATAATTTTTGAATATGCATTTTTTACTTTGCTGTCTTCAAAGATAACATCTATTGGAATATTTTGCAAGTCAAACAATTCCTCAGCAAAAAGAATAAAATCACCATCCACGATTTGTTGAATTTCTTGATCTAAAATTTCTTGTTTTTCTTGGTCGTAAAAATCATCTTCAGAATCACTCCAACCATCGATGATTTGAAGTAACTCTTGCTGGGTAAGGTAATCTTTCTTCGGCTTAAACTGGAGACACACAAATAAATTTTCCACACAAGAAAATCATACAAATAGTACCACAAAATTCTACAATACCAAAAATATATGAAATTCTATACAGTTCCAAAAGTGCGTCTAACTGCACACAAGGTTAACTCAAAATTCACCATATTTCTCGAGTTCCGATGAATATGGGCCTCTATCGACTTATACGCCAATTTCACTTGCTGCACAGAGTCGCAACTCATAATTTTAGTAGAAAGAGGTTTGAAAACAGTTTACAAGGATTCCCATTTTTCCTAAATTTTTTACACAACTAACCAAAATCCATCGAAAATTTGCTTAATCCATACCCATAACGCCACATGGATATAAAAATTTCCAATTAGAATTAGTGGGTCGAAATCAAAATTCATAATCCCAATTTTATTTTTGCTTAGATGACACCAGAATAACATAAAATCATTTGATAACACTCATAAAGTGAAACCGTTTTGTGGGCGCCACTTTCTTGTCTTTAAAACAATATATAGACACCATAAAATATGATGTATATGTATCATGTATCAAAATTCAAATTGTCGCACCACCATCATACGACATTGGTACCAATATATAAAGCGCACCTCCTTCGAAGGGGGCTTAGGATACACGCAAACCTCATAAAATATTCATCTTTATCGATCAAAACAGAAATTTTTTATGTTACCAAACATATCACAATATTTTAATAGCATCTTATGCTTTATGTATACATAATGTTTATGTATCGAATATGATATTTTATTAAATAATTATTATTGTATTTTTATTATACAACATAAATAACATTGCGAGTTTAAAAAAATTATATGTTTAAGTGATTCGGATACAACATACGTCTTTATATCGATGTTTGATCGTATAAAAATTTGTCTCGTGCATATCAAATTACACCAGCCTTGGTACGAGATAAGATAACATTTTTATTTTTGAATTATTGTAGTATACGTATATTGGATGTAAAGTGTCAATCAATCCATAAAATAGTGTTATCGATTAAATCTCATTTGATCGGAATTTATTCCCGGTTAATTGGGTTTCACACCATGAAATGTATGTTAATTAGATACGAGTATATCGTGCATGCACGGTACTCAATATCACACGTATTTAAACTGGAATAAAAAGTTATAAACTTTATAGTTTTGTATATACGCCGAGCAAATGCAAATTAGTCATTAGTCGAAATTTAACATAAAATTTATATTTTTATACGAACCGGCTGTCATTATATTTTACAAGAAGATCAAAATCTTTTCAGTTCTATATAAACTCAAAATTGACGTATCTCTAATGCTAATAAATAAAACATTAAACTAAATATTTGTACGTCGCTGTGCACATAAAGCATCTACTAAAAGTAATAAAGTTGTAAAATTTAAATTTTATTCTATTTTTGTGTACAACAACATTCGACTGTGTACTGTACGAGTGTTTAATGCATGCAATATTTTTTAACAGAATTTCAAATTTTCTCATTTTCCGTTCGGTATGCTGTATGCGCGCATTTATTGTTGTAGTTGCTGTTTTGCATAAAAAAAATCATGCAACTTTTTTCAACGTATAAATTAAATGCAATTTATTTTTTTTTCATGCATAAATTTTAGCCACACGCATAGTTCTTGTGTATTATCCTCGTATATATACGTTCATGCAATAAGAGCAACGCGGATGGTGTAGAATATAATATTTGCACGTCAATCCGGAATTTTAAAAGAAAAATCCAGATGACCCAGACATGAAGTACTCAATCAATGTAATACCGTGCAACATATACAAAAGTATAATTTGTACTTAATTGCATTGTAAATGGTGGTGTAATTATACTTGTATAGATTCGATGTAAAGAACTTGTTTGGTACTTAATTAAGCATAAATAAATCTGTCAACTGTATTCAATCAATTTTCACCGTAATTACCGGATAAATCAGCAGTTAAAACAATACTAAATAATTTTTATTTTTGAATTTTAAATCGATCTTTCACGCGACATCAGTGTTGTGCCGTATTGCCTACACCGCGTAGATTATTAATACTCTAAACGTGTAGACAATGTGTTGTTCGCCTAAATACTCGTAGCTTGGGAGAATTAAATGCTGGAAGGGAGATGCATCAGCTTGCCGTGTGCCTGTTATGTCGGCCATTACCCAATACAGTTTCTGCTGATTAGGTAGTAAAATCAAACAAAATAGTCGTAAATTTTTAAACCAAACCAAGGGCTATCATAATGTTAATGTACCTACTACAATGTTCAACATCATCACCACGTAATAAAATAATAAAGCATACAAAAAATTCATGTAAATAATCATACAAGCTCCTAGGTTCATAATCCTAATTAATGCCAAAATATGACCGTTGGCTCACTGGATATTCAAGCAATATGTGTTTTCCCTTTCTCTCCAAGTTAAAATGAGCGTTAGCTGGATCGTCTACTGAGCTGGATCATCTAACATTGTTGATTTCCAGCCATCCTACTTTCCGAGTTGTTTTCATCTTTCGATTCCGTGGTAGATGGTCGCCCGACTTTCCTTTTCCCTTGTGGGTTTTGTTTGCCTAAGGAGCTCAACATTTGTTATTTTGTTTCGCAACCGTACAGCAACCCTGATTTCACACACGAATTGAACATTTTTAGTTTGGTGTGGCGGGATAGGACAAATGTTTTCCAGGCTTTGTGTAACATTTTTAATGTTGTTCTGGCTTTGTTGATTAGTTTATTTATAACTTCATTTGTGCCACCCGTTTTCGCTAGAGTACAACCAAGGTATATAAATTCATTGATATCTTCTATTTCTTCTTGGTCTTGGTTTTACTGATATTTGTTTTGGGGCAAACTTCTTTTGCTAGATCTGATAACTTCTGTACTTGATGTTGCATATCGGCGTGTTTGTGTGTTAGCAGGCATATGTCATCTGCGTAATCTAGATCATTGAGTTTCCTGTTAATTATCTCCACTATCTTATAGTATTAGGAACAGATGTGGGCAGAGTACGCATCCTTGTCTTACTCCTTTTCTGTTACAGTATGATTCACTTTGCTTCCCTTTGCATTAAACTCGATTACCTGTTCGATTATGAGTTCGCTTAATTACTTTGGGATGCCATTTTACAAAGTACCTTCCATATTGCATTCCTGTGTATTGTGTCGAATGAACGTTCGAAGTCCGCGAAGAGTAGGTACAGTTGTGAATTCCACTCGTTAGACTGCTCAATGATAATTTGTGTTGTGTTAATATGATATGATCGGAGTAACTTCGCTCAGGCCTGAAGCTGCTTGTTACATTCTTGATTTCGGGTTGACTTATATCTTTACATAACTTTAAAGGGTACAATTTCAGCTTAAGTATTGATTCTTTTTTAAGTGTGCACATGGTTTGGGTTGCTGCAGCCTTTTCTCCTGCCTTGAGAATGTGTATTGCTTATACGACCACTCCTTCCATTTTCTTGATTTCTCAGTTACGACGTAAGTTACCGGCGTTCTTCAATTGTTTTCCAAATTTTATCACTAATCCAGAGTTTGTGTCTGAATTCTTTGCACCGGCGCCCTTGTGTGTTGGTACCTGTTTCGATATAGGCTTCTTCGATTTGCTTCCAACATTGCTCTGCACTATGGGCTGAGTTTGAGCGCTACGCAGAATATTTTTCTTGTATCGGCATCTGTTAATCTGTCAGTGTTCGATTTTTTTTTCTTGATCCGTTTTACAGTGACGGGCATTATTTTTGGATTGTGATTACCAGTTGGTGGTCACTTTGAATGTCTGCACCACTCATTGCCCTGGCATGTGAGAAATTTCGTGTGATCTATTTGGTTCATTGTTCTGTCATCAGGTGATGTCTATGTGTATTTGCATATCTTTTTGAGTGGAAATTTACAAACTCATATGAATAGTTGGTTTGTGATGCAGAAGCCGATGAGTCGTGCTTCATTATTATGACGCACAGAGCTTAATGCTTGTTTACCCATGTTGGTTGTGAGATCGGTGTTATCTGTTCAAATTTTCGCATTCAAATCTCTTACTTGTATTATCTTTATCATTTTCCGTGTGGCCTTGTCATTGTGGCTTGTAATTATTCATAGTACCCATCCTTAATTGTTTCATCTGCATCGTTTGTTTGGGGCATACCACATATATTATGGTTGTGTTTCGTAATTTTGAATGAAATCTTGTTACGTCTCGACTAATCTGCTATTAACTAGTTTCTATTCCACTAGTGCCTTATTTGCTTTAGCTGTTGTAAATATGCCCACGCCATATTCATCGCATCCATAATATATAATCAGATAATTTCCGTGACTTGTGTTCATTTCACAACTGTTTTTCCATCTAATTTCACTGAGGCCGAGAGTTACGATTTTGTAATGTTTGCTGCTTCTGTCAGAGTTTTACTGTTCCAATTTCCGATTACTAATCGAGGGTCGATATTTGCCGGTTTGTATTATTCATTCTAATATTCGTTTCTGTAGTCATTTTGAATTCATATTAATGAATGATTGGCCCAATTCTAGCAAGCTCTCATGGCTTCCGAGCAAGGTATACTGGCATGCCAAGGGGGATGTTTCGTTCCATTCCAAGTGGTGGCTCAAACTTGTACTAATCCAAGCAATGGTTGCGTTAGTGATGAAGTTATTGTTGTCCTATCTATCGCTTTCACTCGCCCTCTGCCTCCATTTCAAGCAAGATAACTCTTATCAAAAAGACCCAGGACAAACAAACGTTAATTGAAGATCAATTGGTAAATATCTCGGACAAATGTAATTCTGAACTAACTTAAATAAAATGTATATCTCTTACATTAAAAAATTCCCACCTGTGTTCTGGTTCAAGACAAGATTAATTACAGTGATTAGACAATGTTAGCCTGAAAAAACCACATTATATGTAAGGAACATTTTATTTCTGAACCAAACACAGTAAAATTTATCATTAAATCTAATTTACCCTATAAGTTTTGTAGTAACCCCAACTATACGTTGCTCAAGAAACTGACGTTGCAACCAAAAATGAAGTATTCGCTTCGAAAATGTTTATGACAGACAGAAAATTTGGCATAGCGAATTTCTTTTAAACCGCGGCTGAATTTAGCCACAGATTTCTATAAAGCCCGCTAGATACAAAAACACTCGTTGAATCACTCTGTTCATATTCAAAAAACCTTCGTTCTTCATCGGAATTTTGAACTTTTTTTTTTTAATCCATGGCATCTTTCCTGAGGCGGAAGCAGTCCCTGCTCTTTCGCGGTTGATTTTCCCGTCTTACTTTACGCAATTCCTGCCAAATCGAAGACGTACGGCTATAATACCGATTTAAGTTACCATCTGCGCATTGCATAGCTCCATGCCAGCCTATGTAGTACTGGACATGGAAGATGGGTCGGCCCATGTGTTTTGCACGCTGATAGGGGGTCCTAGTTGTGTTCCTTTTAATCACAGATCGTAATCTGATGATGAAAATTTCTTTTTGCATCCTGCCCCTATCGGGATTCGAACCCAGTACCTCCCGATCCAAACGCCAAATGTGTTGGTTTTATACCTTTTGTTTTCTATAAGTTCCTCATTACTAAAATTGGTCAAATCTTTAGATTTAAGAATTCACCAAAAGGAATAATAATCAATATACAAAATTTAGAATTTATTCAAATTAATAGCTTAAATTTTATTATACGAGGTTTGCCGTAAAAGTTTTTAGAAAATGGTAACACTAGTGTTTTCCGATGTAAATCTCTATGTCAGTCAAAAAGTGTTACATTTTTGAAGGTTATGTTTCTCAGAAGTCTTTTTACTTACTTTTACTGAGAAATTGAATTCAGTGAAAAAATGGAATTATCGAGTGACAAATTTCGCGTGATGATTTTTTACGATTTTCGAAAGGGGCTAACTCAACAACAGTACTTCGAATCACTTCATTCGACTTTTGGTGACGAAGCGCCATCCCTGGCTACGTTCACTCAAAGACGAGCCTTGTGAAGATCGACCAAAAACAGCTGTTGTGCCAGAAAACATCAATGCTGTGAGAAAACTGATTGAAGAGGATCGTCATGTCACTTATCGTGAAATCGAGGCATGCCTACGCATTAGTAACACGTACACACGATCTTACATGAACATTTAATGGTGCGGAATCAATGTGCACGTTGGATTCCACATTTGTTGACAGACGCATAAAAAAAGGTTCGTGTCGATTGGTGCCGAGGTACTTCCAGAAACGTATACAAGATCATGACAAGTGACGAGTCATAGATATATGCGTATGAGCCGGAAAGAAAAGGGCATTCGACTGTTTGGGTCTTCCAATTCGAAGAAAAACCAACAAAAGTTGTGCGAGCTCGGAGCGTTGGGAAGCAAATAGTAGCGTGTTTCTTCACGAAAACCGATCATGTGACTACTGTGGCTCTTGAAAATCAAAACACAGTCAATCAGCGTGGTACACGACCATTTTTTTGCCCGAGATTTTCAACAAATTGAGAGAAAACAACCCAAAACGGCGAATCATTTTGCACCACGATAATGCGAGCTCATACACATCACATCAAACAAGTGAGTATTTGAGCACTCAAACGATCGAATTGATGGGTCATCCGCCCTACAGTCCCGACTTGGCACCTAATGACATCTTCTTGTTTCCAACAATCAAAGATAAGATGCGTGGACAACAGTTTTTATCGCCTGAAGAAATGATTGAAACGTACAAAAACCATGTTTTGAAGCTATCGTCTTCGTACTGGCAAAAATGTTTCGATAAATGGTTTGAGCGTATGCAAAAGTATAAATCTTAAATTCGATCTTTAAGATAGATCTTTTTATTACTTTTTCTAAAAACTAGCAGCCCTTAATCTAGCTTTTCTTCCAAAACTTTCAAAATGTACTGTACAATTCATTCCTGTCAAGTTTGGTGATGATTATCCAATACCACTGGCGAATAATGGATACGGTCAGTTGGGTACCAGAGAAATGTTTCACAATTTATTACTCCAACAAGTACACAAATAATTGTGGTAAACCCGAATCGAACGTTCATATTGAGTACAGTTTGCTAAATACTTTTCTGTTTTTCCTGTTTCCCACCGGACAAGTGGTGCAGTGGTTAAAAAGCTTCGGCACTTGGACCGGGAGGTGCTGGGTTCGAATCCCATCAGAGGCTAGATGCAAATCGAGTTTTCATCATCGATTACGATCGGTGATGCTAATAAATACAACTAAGACCCTCTGATGGAGTGCAGAATTCCGTGTCACGCGCCGACCCACCTTCCATGTCAATGTACAGGTTGACATGGAGCTTGCATTGTGCAGGTGGTATACTGTAGTTGTGTGAGTAGGTGAAGTAGGTGATTAATGATGTGGAGTGAATGAGTGGTATCACAATGGGCCTAAAAATTGGCCTAAGTGTGCAGAAAGCAACCACTGAAACCTAACCTTCCTGTTTTTCAATTCAAATTTTGCGATATGCAGATTTTTACATCAATTGTTTTAAAAATACTGGAAATATATCCATTACTTGTGTTGTGATTAACAAACAAAAATTTCTTACACGAATGCTTCGAATTTACTTCCTTGTGAATTTACAACTTTGTTTACCCAAAACTAACATTTCTATCGACGGTAATTATTAACACACCACTGTTATACTCTATAGACTTTGATACACTTTTGACTATTAATTTATACAAAACTAACACTAAAATTGGCTTATTTATTGATCAAAAACTGTTATTTTTCCCATTTTATGCAAATTAGTTTAAAAATATGCATAAATATCAACAACATCAGCAAAATTAAACTATAAATTGGCGCCATTTAGCCGACATATGGTGAGAGAGTATATCGCGAAAATTTTTATTTTATTTTTAATTAAATTTAATTTTGTAATTTATTAAATTATATTTTGTACTGTACGTCGATATAGCCGTTTGATTAAACAAAATATCGCGGATGCATTTAAAATGACACGATTTTTTATATGCGCGGGATAATTTAATAAATTTATGTGATTTACTCTACTGGGTGCCCGAGGGGGCAGCGAATTAAAGCATTTTGTTGCACACAGGTGATGGTTTTATGGAATTAATTTAACGGATGATGGTGTTTCAATTCATGTACCGATTTAATGGTGTAACAATAAAAAAATTATAAAAATTCTTGCTATATAACGTTACAAAATGCTCGCGTTAAATTTAAAATAACCTGTCAGTTGCGAAAATATTCCGCATCTGCCTACCTCTAATCCTAATTACACGGTTTGTCTATGTGACATTCTCACAGCGGAGAACAGGTGACAGCCGAATTACGTTCAAATGTGGCATAAACAACAAAAACTAACTTTTTCCTATTCGTACGCAACAGCGCGGCGCGTACATAAAACAAAAGTCTTTAATCCAATTCAACCCTTCTGTATATATTTGCACATATAAGGTACATAAAACATAAGTACCTCTCAAAACTTTTACAATTTTTTTTTTCACTTTGTATTACAACAGAAGAGAGAAATATGAAAACGTGGAAAAAATTTTACATTTTCATTTTGCAAAGTTTTATTGTCACTCAACATAAAATATAATAAAGCGCGCGGAAACAGAGAATGCGTCAAAACCCGGAGAAACGGAAAAAACAACCTGCTAGCATAAATTTGCATTTTCGTTTATGCAAAAATTATTTCATGTTTCAAAATTATATACACCGACATATTTCTCTATTTCCCGGATAATTTTATACACCACGCTGTATATTTGTAACGTTTTACATTCGAAAGAAAAATCTCAAAAAGCTCTTAAAAAAAATCAGACACGCCTTGTAAGTGTTATATGAACGATTTTTTTTATTTTATTTATGTTAGGTTTGTTACATGATTTTGTTCTTGTTGTTCTTGTAGTAGATGAGACTGAAACAAAGCAAGGAGCTTTTTGTATTTACACAAAAAAGGAAAATGTAATCAATAAAAGACAAAAGTCACGTAGCCATAAAGGACAACTAAACAATCTTGAACCATTTTCTTTTATTTTATATATTTTAAGACTTTATAGGGTACTGGTACGAGGTACGGGCTATTTATATGCTTTGTTTATATTTTGCAAGATAGAGAGCTTTTCTTCCCATATTTGACCATATCACATACTTTTTATTTTTCGTATTTTTTACAATACATAAAGTTTATAGACGTTTTGCTAGAACAGTATCAGTATGATTTTTGAAAACGTTTCTTTGTTGTGTTTAACATTTTATAGGGTTCCAGAAAAAATGTACTTCCTTGTACGTGATTCATTCCACTTGATTAACGACATCAATAATCAAAATTTTGCGCTCTTGTTGTACACTTTAAAATTTAATTTTCTCAAGATGAGTACAACAAAGCAGATCGAAATTATATTTTGTAGCCAACGTTCCATTTTTATCTATACAATAACTGTTAGTTTAATTTTGAATAGATATCTATCTCTACATCCATCTCTACATGTTTATCTCTACAGAAAATCTTTCTCTTAGTTCTCAGACAGATTGAAAAACTATGAAATTCTTCTATGGTCAGACTAACGTGATTACATTCGCATCAATATCCCTACTGCAAGGTAATTTTAATCGATGACTTTAATGCAAGTGTTGTCCCACTCTGCATGGCCTCACATAGCCTCACATATTAGAATGTCAGAATTCTACTAAAGTTCATATTCTGGATCTTTGTCTCACTATAATCATCCATTTTATGGACGCACAGGTCTGACCATAAACTGAACCACCGGAATTCAGACAGCAGCCAAGGTTTACGATAATTTTTTCATCATTTTCCAGAGGAGAGCAATTCTATAAGAATAAAAAGACGACGCTGTATCCAACATCACTAAAATCGAGTTACATGGAATGAATAAATATATCCTATCATCATTTTCAAATCCCAATCCAAGTTTTAAATTCTTTTCAAAAGAAGTCGCCAATGCTAACAGACAGAGCACAACAAAATTTATTTTGTAGAATGCGCCGCTGGCTCTACGTAAGGATGCCAAAAGCGAACCACAAAAGAGTTGAAAGTGTTTCGCCCCAGAACAGATTGTAAAGTTAATAAATAAACAAACAAACAAAACAAAATCGAAACCCTTGGAAAAGTATGTGCTAATCTGTGATTGAGTTACGCCTCCGTCAGTGCCGTGTTGGGTTCTAAAATGCACCCTCTCAACATCTGAGGAAATTGTCTTCAGAAAGCTCAAGGCAATGGACGTAAGTGTACAAACGTGTGCGTAAAGGTTAGCAGATTGTTGGGATAAAACTAACCCCACAAACTACTGGTCATTAACCAACATCTAGTAAACTATTTGGAAATTAATAAAATGATTTTATATAAACAGTAACGTATGTCGCAAACAAATGAACAACATGGAGATCCCTTTGCAATCGTTTTAGATATACCCAAGGCTTTTAACATGGTTTGGCATGAGGATTTGTAAACTTGTGGCATGCGGCTTGGATACCATGGCAATCAAATGGATAAAAAGCTTTTTCAAAGACTTGAAGATTAACGTTGTTCAAACGTAAAATTTTCAACGACACACTCCCCAAATGCCGGAGTCCCTCAAGGATCATTGATTTGCTGGCTAGGGTTAAATACTATTCATATCTTTGATGATGGCGCCACATTGTACTCTGCTTGTCATTTCGCTTAATTTCGTTTTGAGTGTTTTAATAGGGGGGAAACAAATCAAGTCAAGTTTAACGAGAAAAAAAATATGCACATTCTCATGTAAAAGAAGTCACAACGAATACGATTTTGTAGTAAAAGATTATGTACGCGTTAGGAGATACAAAATTCCGGCAATGGTTCCACCGAGCCTGAATGGTACTACGCTGGTCCTTACTGGTAAGGCGAGATTCCTAGGGATTCTCCTGGACAGTAAGCTCAGATGGAAGCCAAACACGATGGAAAGAGTAAAGAAGGCCACTGTGGCACTCTACTCTTGTAAAAACGCCATTGGAAGGAAATGGGGCCTGAAACCGGAGCTGGTGCACTGGCTTTACACGGCAGTTGTAAGGCCCATACTGCTGTATGGTGTGAGTGTGTGGTGGCCAGCTCTGGAGAAATCATCATATACTAACATGATGGCGAAGGTGCAGAGAGCAGCCTGTTTGCTCATTAGTGGGGCTCTGAAAACCACCCCCACTAGTGCCTTAGAGGTCATACTGCATCTTCTCCCGTTGGATATTATCGGTAAGCAAATGGCAGTTAATACGGCCGCCCGGCTATCAGCGACCTCTGGTTGGAAGTGCCTGCAAAAGGGGCACTCAACTATAGTCAATTCGGTGACTTGGACATGACTTGGAGAATTTAGATTATAAAATAACCATGTTGTGCTTCGACAAGTGTTTTAAGGTGATTCTCCCCTCTCGGGAGGATTGGAACAGAGGTCTCCTTATCGAGACCGGGACAGTTAATTTCTTCACCGACGGCTCCAAGCTCGATGGTAGAGTGGGAGCGGGTGTGTTCTGTGGGGAATTAAATGTCAATTTATCTTTTCGTCTACCTGATTACTGCAGCGTGTACCAGGCTGAAGTTATAGCGATCGAAGAGGTCATGAACTGGTTGAAGCATAATGTGATATCGTGCATTGATATCACTATTTATGTGGACAGTCGGGCGGCCATTCTTTCGCTGGATTCAGTTTCCCTGGCGTCACGGGTGGCATTGAATTGTCACACATCTCTTAACGAGATGAGTGAGCATTTCAATATCCAGTTGGTCTGGGTACCGGGTCACTCTGACGTTGAGGGGAATTGCAGGGCAGCCGAGTTAGCAAGGTACGGTACAACTCTCCAACTGAAATCAGGGAGAGAATGTTTAGGGACACCTATGTCTATGCTGAAAACGGCAAGCCATAGGAAATCAGTTGCCTTGGCAAATGCTAGGTGGCTTGAGAGTCCAACCGGTAGGATAGCAAAGCAAGTATGGCCTGTGTTGAACTTGAAGCGCTCTAAGATCTTAATCACACTAGGGAAGCGTGATTTAGGTAGAATTGTAAGGGTACTTACCGGACACTGCCTTTTCGGAGAACATGCGAGAAGGCTGGGTCTAGATTCAAATGATTTCTGCAGAAGCTGCAGGGACGAGGAGTAGGAGGAAGAGACTCTTGTTCACTTTCTATGCTCATGCCCTGCGCTAGCTAAGACATGATCACTTGGGCAAATACACCATGGACAGCCTCCCTGATCTCGAAAGCTGCAATGTGCGAGATCTCTTACGCTATATTAATAGCACTAAATGGGTTTAAGGAGTTTGATGATGTCGGATCCTGTGGTACCACAATGGGCCATAACTGGCCTAAGTGTGCGATGGCAGCCACTGAAACCTAACCTAACCTAACCTAAGTCATTGCATTTGATTCCAGTGCTCTCAAATTTAAAGTGATTTTTCCGAGTTTTACAATTTTCAGACAGACGTTTTTGTTACGAGTACAACTTAATGTATAAAATCTAGCTTGTGCAATTCCTATTTATACTGCCAACCAACGAAATTGTTTTATTTTGAAATAAATTCAGTATTGAAATTAGCCTCCCGAATTTCAAAATATTTACTTCCCCGTTTTCGGTTCTTCTATATCGCACAACTCACCTGTCGTCGAAACTCTACTTGCATTCCGTTTTGTAAAATTTATGAGATATTTGAAATTTTTTAATTTTTGTTATTTATTTTGTTTTTCACGTCATGCAGCAGCATGTATCTTCCACGGTATTTTTAATTTTTTGTGTAAACAAACAATAAACTTACCATGCAGCATGCCCTCGTACACGAGTTTAACAAAAACAAATCATTTTTCCATATTTTTCTTGAGCAAGATTTGATGTAAGATGATTATTAATGAGTACGACTAATGCAGCCAACATTTAAGCAAGAACATTTATTGCGCAAACTCATATTAGCGCAATAAGTCATGTCGCTCGAATAAAAAAACATAAAAATAAGTTAAATCTTAAATCAAACACGGCCATATGTTTTCTTCATCGCTCAGTAGTTTTATGACTTTATAGTTTGTTAGAACATGTAGGAGATTACAGGAATTAGTATATACAAGAATATTTAGACGAGAACTTCTCATGTTACCAAATGGCATATTTCAAAGGTCGAGCTGTAAAATATATTCTTATATGTTCTCGAATTACGAAAACTATTTAGATAACATTTATCTTGTGTTGTATATCGCGGGGGTGATGATGTCGTGTATTCATTTATATAGTATGGCGCTGGATGACATAGTTTGTGGATATGCACACACCCTTTCTTACATCAAAAAAAAAAAAAAAAAAATTCAATTTTCTCATGATTTCGAGACTCGAGTCAAAGAGTATCATACATGTGTTCCTCCAATTCTGTTTTACAGATTTTAATTTCTTAAATTATATTCTTGTTGACAGAAGAGAGCGTATCTTAAACGATTTTATAATTTTTTTTCTTGTTTCTTGGTTCTGAGGATTAATCTGGAATATATGTACTGTGTGTGTTAAATTTTTATTTTATTTTGTAAAATTTCCTTTTCAGAAAAAAAAAAATTTAAGAGATGTGTGTGACAGACGAAATAAATGAATATATAATCGTAAGAATATGTAAGATTTTTTTTTAAGTTATAAATTAGCATTAAATATTTTTCTTTTGTTATGTTGTCTGACTTAAGTCGTTTATATTGTACATAAGTATGCATTTAACAGCACAAAAAATAAAATTATTATTTTGTTGTCTTATATCGTACGGATTATATTGTTATATTTTGTAATAAAATGATGTGATCTTATTTAAGTACCATACGAGGAGTATTTTAAGAATAATATTTCGTAGCTCTATCTATACTCGTATGTATGTACGAGTATGTAAGATCGCACGCGTTGCCTTTGTTTGTTAAATAAAACCGATTTATTTGCATATATTTCATAATATTTATGTTATGAGGTTTACAAAGAGCTAGTTTTTTAGGCAAGGCCTAATTATAATAAATTAACCATATATGAACGTAAATATACACTGTGACATATATGCACTCTACTAAATTAACCATAAATATTATAAATGCAAAACGAATATTTATTGTATCAACGAGTCGGATGTTTGCATTAAACGATAATAAGCAAATCGAGTATCTAGCATTATGTACATGTAATATAGCTAACAACCATATGTGTGCTTGCCGTTTATCTCCGCATATTCTGTGCGTGTTGAAATTTTTGTAGATCGCTTACTCGTAAATTATATATAAACAAATCTCGTTCTCGAAATTGATACAAAATACAATAAAACATGATAATTTCGATTAAAATTAATTAAGACTGTAAAAAACATTAAGAAGAATGAATACTTTGATTTTTATTTTGGGATCGTAAAGTTAATTGCTTTCTATACTGATCATTATGTAATTAGTATAGCATTTTGTTTGTAAATGCCCGTATTGACCTATATTAGATTGGGGAGCCAATACTTTTGCACATGGTTTAATCAAAATAATTTTTTTATAGCTCTACATAAATTTTAGAGTTATGCAAGCGTGGCGCTTAATTGTTTATAGTTATTCGATCATCATAATATAATTAAACATAAAAGTGGAACGATCAAGTATATATCGTAGTAAATACAAAGTGCCTTGTAAATTTTATGATGCACGTTTCACAACATCAACTAATAAGCGGCAATTTCTCGTCTCGCTTACATTTGATTAGAAATCCTGACGGAATGGCCTAAACTATTTGTAGGTAAGTAAACATAGACTGAGGGAATTCGTCATCTTATCATGTGAAATGTGAAATCAACTGTACCTGAAGTTATAAAATTGACCAGGAAGCTTGCAAGCAAAAAAAGAAGCATTCGTAAGAAGGATGAATTGCACAGAAAAATATTAAGCCATTTGCCTGATTCAGGAACAACAAGAACCTGGTTCTTTTTTTGGGATCCCTTCTAGTAACCGGCACCGAGTTACAGGTTGAAGGGGTTTAGAATCGTAAAGTAATCGTTTACTCAAACTAGCCTCTAGTAGGTTGAAATACAGAAGCTTTCGAAATCTGACAACGCTTACTGCGGAATTTGTTGGGCTTCGCAATTTCCTTGAGACCATCGATAGTTTATAACATAGATCAACTTATAGTTACATCATTGCAAAGCATCATCTTTTGAGATTAAGTTTGCCGGAAGAATCTAACGTTAATATTAGAGCTTGCGTTTTTATTTTCTATAATATTAGTGTGGCTCTTATTCTTAAATGCAGATCAGCAGATGTTGCATCTATATTCGTCACCCTTGATCCGGCGAATTCATACATATCACTGGAGGTAGCATCAGTGTATCAACGTTGTGATTCAGTTTCAATTTCGATGCACGTTTCACAACATCAACTAATAAAAGCCAATTTCTCGTATCGCTTTCATTTGATTAGAAATCCTGACGGAATGGCCTAAAATATTTGTTTCATCCATAGGTAAGAAAACATTAACTGAGGGAATTCGTCATCGTATGATGTGAAATGTGAATTGAACTGTAGCTGAAGTTCTAAAATTGACCAGAAATCTTACCAGCAAGAAAAGAAGCATTCGTATGAAAGATGGATTGCACAGAAAAATATCAAGCCATTGAAGTGAAACTCATCAACTTACTTGTTTTCTTCTTTGCCTGACTCAGGAACAACAAAAAAGTTGTTTCTCATCTAATAGGTTGAAATATGGAAGCTTTCGAAATCCGACAACGCTTATGCGGAATTTGTTGGGCTTCGCTATTTCCTTGAGACGGCTCTTATTCTTGAATGCAGATCAGCAGATGTTGCATCTGCATTCGTCACCCTTGGTCAAATCACTGGATGTAGCACCAGTGTAACTATAACTTATGATTCATTTTCAATTTCAAATTATTAATCATAGTTTGTGGAGTAGGTTAAACCAAGTAAATTTAGACGTAGGTCATAATGCCAATTCTCATCACATGTTATGGGGTAATATTATTGCCTAACTATCTGAGCACATCTGAGCTTGAAATCATTAAGAAAAGCTCCGGGGCAACTTTCATTAATTGATATATGCCGATTATCGATTTAATCAACGACGGAAGTGACCTCCGACCACAAATGCAACTCTTTTAACATAGACCTTAAAAGATCTACTCTTAAACCTTACCATAATGAGAAGCTCAGTAACTGATGTTATTCACTTCTGGGATTGTATTGTTGGCGAGATTCGTTCGACTGATGATACTGATTTGGTTTGCTTTCGAAAAATCTTTATTACCAAAGAAAAGACCACAGCAACCCCTTTTCGTGTTATGATCTTAAAATACTTTTCGTGTTATGATCTTAAACTACTTAATTGGGAGGAAACTCAAAAATAAAGCCAAAAGAGCCAACATTCAGATTTATTGGGATAATTATTAGAATCTCAGTTTCAAAAGCTCAAAAATGAATCTTGCAGACTTGAATGTGCAAGAAAAAAATTGCCGAATTACTGCTTTCTGTGCATTTTCCCGGTTGCGATGCTATCAATCTATTATTGTTTCCGAACAATCCAACATAACCCGATTGGAACCTTGCCTTGGAGTTTATTTTCCATTCCTTCCTATAAATCAGGTGGTCCGGATTCTTTCCTACTGAATTACAGCATGGATTACCTCTCAGTCAGGAGCACTTATTTGTAATTTTTTAAGCATGCATTCTTTTAAAATTGTTCCAAAATCTTGAAACAAGAGTAAAGTTGATTTCATCTCTAAAGCCGGTAAGTCGGACTATACTACTCCAGGGCGTTTTGTTCTTTAGTTTTTCTTCAACTTTCCTTAAAGCTTTGAAAACAAATGTGGAAAGGTATATTAGAGATCGTAATTTACATATCCTCCCACTCAGCAGCACTCAACATGCTTACAGTGTTGGAAAATTGTGTGAAATTATTCTTTCTTAAATTCTTCTTCTTCTTATTCTTTCTTAAACTATTCTTCATGAACTTGTTACAAGGATTTAAAGCACGTTTAGTATAAAAAATTTCTTGTGGCCACTTTCCTAGATATTGCAGTTGAGTTTGACAGTCCACATTTTTCTACCATTACATGTAAATCGTTACGATTTCAAAATAAACATACTGCCAACATTTTAGCATACTTTAATGCGAGTAAAACAGCCGTCAGATGTATGTAGCTCGTTTCACAACAATTACGAGCAGATTGTTGCATGTACCACCAAAGAGGAAATTGTCGACAATGCTTTTAAAACAATAAATTATGTTAGGTGTGTAAGTAGAAACTCGACTCTGAACCAAACATCCAAATCGCCCGCTATTTTGGATATATGTAGCTTAGCCATTGCTGTTTTTAAGACACAAATTTCAGCCATTTACAAGCTGTCGTTCCGTATGCATCAATTTTAAGAGATAAATGTCGATAAGCAACATTTAAGTCATTGCATTCTATTCTGTTTCCAAATGAAAAAATGCTGCTCAAGTTATGGAATTTATTAATTTGACTTTATGGGAACATTCTGTGGGTTATTAAACAGTAAAAAGTAGGCATGTCAATTTTAGTCTTTAGTCTTGAATTTTTTGCATAAAATCATTACGGGTGATGAAAAGTGGATTTTACAGGATAATCCTAACGCAGAAAACCACGGGTTGATCCAGGCCGGCCATCAACATTAGTTGCAAAAATGAATATTCATGCCTATAAAGTGTTACTGTGTGTGGGAACGCTACTAGGCCCAAGTGACCAAATTAAATGATGATACGGAGAAAAAAAGACCATTTACGAGCGACAATGCTCGTCCACATACAGCAAAATCAACCCAGGAATTCATCTTCTCCTTAGACTGGGAAGTTTTACAGCATGCGGCTTATTCTCCATACTTGGCTATCTCTGAACATCATTTATTCAAATCGATGCCATCATATATGAAAGACCAGCGGTCCGCGAACGTTGAAGATGTGTAAAACATCGATGACTATTTTGCTTCGAAACAACCAATTTTCTATCGCGAAGGTATTCATCATCTACTTGATAAATGGCAAGATAGAAATGGCGAGTATTTCGATAATTAATATTTATAACAATTGTATTTTCAATGAAGTTAAACACCAAAAAAGCAGGTTTTCTACTTGCACACCAGAAGTTTATATTTTAATTCTCCCAGGATTTGGAATAATCTCACGTGTAATTAGTCAAGAAAGAAGGAAAAAGGAAAAATTTGGAGCAATAGGAATAATTGATGCAATATTAGCAATTGGCTTATTAGGATTCATTGTTTGAGCCCACCACATATTTACAGTAGGTATAGATGTTGACACTCGAGCATACTTTACTTCAGCTTTCAATTGACATATTCCACATTACATGGGTCCCAATTGACATATTCCGATAAAATAAAAGGCGATCCCAGACACATTTCGAAATTTTTTAAAACCATGAGCGAAACTGCAGTGGGTCTTGTGATCCACAGATCATAATCAGCATGTTTGCTGAGCTTTTCCAATCGATTGATAAAGCAGCGGACATTGATAATTATAAAGATCCAACCACTAGTGAATATAGTACATTCATATTTACTCCACACACCGAGCCAGAAGACATCGAGCGAGCATTGGTAGGATTAGGAGAAGGATGTGGTCCTGATGGTATTCCGTCTTCATTTTTAAATTTTTTTAAAAATTTGCCAATTCCTCTAAGCATTTTGTTCAATCAGTCATTAAAATTGGCAACTTTTCCACAAAAAAGGGGAAAATAACTAGAGTGACGCCTATTTTCAAAACTGGATCTAGAAACGATGTTTCTTGCTACAGAAGTATTACATCTATATCTACTATACCTAAATTATTTGAACTAGTAATATGCAACTCATTCAAAGCAGTACTTCCACGGTATTTATCACAATATCAAGAAGATTTTATGCCTAAAAAATTAGTATCAACAAATCTCATAGAATGCTTTCGACTGCACCAGTCAGTTTGTAGCCTGGTACAAATCTTATTTGAGTAATCGAATCCAATATATTGAAATAGGAGGTAAAACGTCAAATAGAATAGAAGCAACCTGTGGTGTACCACAAGGCTCTCACGTTGGCCCATGGATTTTGCACAATCTTCATTAATGGTATTTCTAAAGTAATAAAGCATTCCAATATCCTATAACCGATCAAAATCTACAAAGCCATCGAGTCGACGATGCCAATAAACTACAGGAAGATATTGATATCGCGAGTTTAACTCTCGGAGTCTCAATATTGGAAAGTGCAAATCTCTGCGTCATTTCACCGTAAAGCCAACCCTGTTATACAAGACTAGAAGATAAATTGTGTAATCCTTCATGTCACGTGGTGTCCGTTCTGCGATGATCATATCCAAAGTATTGAGAAAATGCAAAAGAAGTTTATACGCTACTTGACCTGGAAAGATGGATGGGTATATGATTATGATCTACCATATCACGTAAACATACAGCGACAACCACCATGTTTAACCAACTTAGCAACTCTAGAAAATAGACGCAAATTGCTAAAAAGTACATTTATTGGTAATCTCCTACTATGCCTAACCAACGCACCGGATGTGGACCAGTGAAGAGTGTAAGAGTTTCAATAGAATTAACTATTTATTTGATTTTTGTGTAACTAAAAATAATTTTAAAACTAGATTAAGGCAAATTTTCAAATCATTTTTCAAGTCAAATTTATAGACTTATTTCAATATAAATAAATAAATAAATTTGATTGCAAAGTGCTTGAGTAGCAACTTGAGTAAATGCATCAGATTACAAATAGCTTGCATGGACGTAGATAATTAGTTGAACAGGAGTATGCAGAAATATCAGT
The DNA here is from genome assembly GCA_963691935.1 of Nephrotoma guestfalica. Classification (NCBI taxonomy): domain Eukaryota; kingdom Metazoa; phylum Arthropoda; class Insecta; order Diptera; family Tipulidae; genus Nephrotoma; species Nephrotoma guestfalica. The sequence continues at coordinate 66,208,698 of OY829913.1, read as the reverse complement.
TAACCCATTATGGTTTGCTAGTGCGCTGATTGCATTACGATCGTCCTTTCCGAAACGACTCATACAGAACTCTCTTAATATAATATTCTTGGCTTAAACGTAATTCCCATCCTTATTCTGTTATATTTCTATGCCAGAAAAGCACGTTGCATCTAAATACAGTCGAACCTCTTTTATGCGTAATCCAATCATCCGGAACCTCTAATATCCGGATTTTTTTTTGTCATAAATGAATTATGGTTTATCCGGAAAAACCTCTATTATCCGTAAAAATGAAATTATTCCCGTTATACACAGATTTTTATTTTCTACGTTTGTGTTTTGTTTTGCATGTCGAACTATGTAGTACGTGTTATTTTTATAGAAAAAGATTAGTCCCCGGACTATTTTTCGTAGTTTATAGCTGGAACATTATATGGCCGGAACTAAACATGGAAGAAGAAGACTGTTCAGTCGATACGACAACGGATTATGGGCCAAAGCTACACTAGTGAAGATGTCACGAACTGGCTTACATGTGATGATTCTGCACTAGTGTATGCTGCAATGACAGAATCTTGTGAGAAATTATTCGGCTTCTTAGAAATGACAACTTTCATTAATGAAGAGGAAATAATAAGTCTTAACCTAATTCACAATAAACTACTCAAAGAGAATCACTAAAAGCAAAAACAAACAACTCTAGATCCGTTCTTTAAGAAATAGTCGATTGAAAAATTGTCAAAAATCAATTTTATTCCATCAAAACTATAGAAAACCAGAGAAATCCTTTATCCGGAAAAACCGTTTATCCAGAATTGATCAGGAACCGGACTTACCGGATAAAAGAGGTTAGACTGTACCAGATTACAAATCTTTACTGAATCATCTTGATAACATTTGACGCTGTAATTTTATCATACATAATGAAGGTTCGAATGCCAACGGTTTGAATTTCCTTCTTAACTAATAATGCAAATTTTTAATTATAAACTCGGAATACCTTCCAAGCTTTTGATAGCGTTAAAAAACCTGGCCACTACTATCATCAAACCCAACTGGTTGTTTCATAAATACATATTAATTGAGAATTTCATAAAATAATGTAGCTTCCAAATTATCCAACACTACTGGGGTGGCCGTCTCCTAAGAATCAATTCCAAATACTTTGCCCCAAGATTGCTGAGTTATAATTTTCGGTATGAAGCCATTCGACATATATAAATGCTTCACTTTCTGTTGATGTTCTAGTTCTTGGCAATGAAAACAATTTAACTTTCTTTTTTTTAATTTCTCATCTTTTGCACCGTACTCCAACCGATAATTTTTACGATCAACGTAACATCTGAAACCATTAATTAAACTGTGAAGATTGCCATATTCTCAAAAGGCTTTTTCCGTTTTGATACAGCAACAACACAAACCCATCTCAGATTTGTGCTAGAAAATCGTATGCAATTTGAACCATCACGAACCAACAACCCACCTATACATGAAACAAATTGCTTGCGATTAGCATTAAATGTATTTGAATATTTCTCGTGACCGCTTTTGCGCGGCTTTCATCTTTCATTACAAACAGTTTCGATTTCCATTTTTACGGTTTTTAACAAATTCACAAAACATTCAGAAACGAAGTAATATTTACTTGTAATGTACAATAAAAAATTATCGAGCCCAAAACCGCTTTCTCCGACGGTCGGTCGAAGCCCATGCAAAAAAATGACGAAATATGTCGACTTTCAGGATGTTGTTATCAATGTTACTCGATAATGGCTTTAAGAATTAGAAATATTTAGAACCTGAATGTCATCGGAGTCGGGTATTTGCGATGCAAAATAGTCCCACAAAACAACCAATAGATGAATGGGTTTTACATAATCTTTTTGTTGTTTGCAAGTACTCGTCAAAATGTTGACAATACCAATTTAGTATAAAATTTGGCCGTTTTGGCGCTATTTGCAAATAATTCGTTTCTTAAAAAATATACCAGCAATCCATCGGTTGAAAAGGTCTTAGAGAATGCCACAAAACTAAAGCACCTTAGTAATCAAATCTACCGCTGACTCCACATATGTGAAGTTGGCCCGAAAACCATACCGAAAAACCTTTAATAGAAATGTTTGCGTCCTCGCTTAATTAAAAAAGCCTTTCAGTCCGAAAAATAAACCAAAATAACAGAAAATGATTATCCACCCCGAAAAAATATATATAAAATTTTGCTCAGGATTTCAAAAGTATAATCTTCTAATTTTCAAACTAAGTATATGTGCGGTAGATCAATAAAAATTCAATTTTGCTATAATAAACTCTAAAATAAAAAAAACAGACTATACAGTTATATCTGCCAATCTCTTAAAACGGAGAAATTTATGGTGACGTATGAACATAATTCCGCTACCTAATCTAACACAAGCGAATATTAAATCGGCTGGGAAGGGGCTCCTTATTCCCAATGCAAGATAATGAGTATTTGTGTGCTTAATGCTAATGGTCGGTACGTTAATTCGACATATACAGTTAACCTCTGTGAAACGAAATGTTAAGGTCGTTAAAAATGTTTAATCAATTTTATTTGAGGGATGTTTGAAATAGATTGTAAACGTAAATTATGTTTTGTGGAATTTGATGTTCTCGATCTTTTTTTACTTTTCGGGCTGAACGGCCTTTTAATGGATTTAGCGGAGAAACCCATCTATATTTTAAAAGCGTTTTCGGGGTGGTTGCAAATAGCGTGTATATGACCCTTATCCCCATCGTATGGTAATGGCCTTGAGATGCGTCTTACTGCTAGTCTTCTATAGGCCTATGTAGGCTGAGATACATTTGTCGAAACGTGAAGTTTTTTTTTATTTTGGAGTTTACTATAGCAATATTGAATTTTTATTGATCTACCGCACATATACTTAGTTTGAAAATTAGAAGGTCAAACTTTTGAGATCCTGAGAAAAATTATATATATAATTTTTCGGGATGGAATTTAATTTTCTGTTATTTTTTACTATTTTTCGGACTGAAAGGCTTTTTTAATTAAGCGAGGACGCAAACATTTATATTAAAAGTTTTTTTCGGTATTGTTTGGCCCTACTTCACAAACGTGTTGACTCCTAGCTTGAGGCTGACTTTGCTTGAGAATCGTTATGTTTCAGGGCAAATTGATGATCTCAGCAATATTATGAAATCTGTTAATTACTTTTCTTTACTCTATTACAAAGTCTTGATAGCTCAATTTAAGCAAACATAATTTTAATACATGTGTGGGTGGGCTAGGCATATCCCGAGTAGTAATCTGTCTCTATTTACTAGATATGAGAAAATATTTCTCAAATTAATAAATTTCAATTAAAACAACTCAAATTCAATCAACAAGTTAGAACTCAAGAAATATAAAAAACACTGTGTCTTATGTACGCATAAGGTTACACCACGCATCCAGTAGAAAACATTTTCTAATTTTTATTCATTTCCTTTGATCAACATAAATTATGTATTTTTTTCTATGCTCCGTACATGATTCTTTTGAAGTGTTAATCATTTCCGTGATTTGTCATCATGAATATACATTAAAACTTGGTTATGTTGTATATAGTCATACACTATTATGCGTATAGGAATAGAATGACAGCGTTTAAAATAAATTTAGGAAACATTTATTGTGCGGGTTTTTTGTGCTATAGTAGCGGACCGCGATGGATATTACTATATATGATTATGATGGATTAGCGTTTTGTGCATATTCTAAAAATATACACAGAGCGGCTTATTTTATGTAAAGTAGAGGGTGGTATAAAAAAACGTACGAGGTTGCTATGTCCCTAGGTAATAACCTACTATTTTCAAGTAACCTAATATTATACCGCCTATATACAACAACGAGTCATCATCATCATACCTGTCATCGTCATTTTATATCAATATTCTATTTTCATCGATTACACGTTTCTTATCAAATTTATTATTTTCGGGACTAAATATAAAGTACATGGCCTATAGAATAAAAATAATAGAATTGTTTACCTGTGTTTCACCCACCCCATGATGACGTCGTTATCTTAAACAAACAAGTAATTGGTGTTTGTTAAAGAAAATTTTTTCTGTCTCCCCTTTGCGCTCCTTGTCCACAAATGTCGCTTGTTTACTTTTTGAATGCTTAATTTTTATTGTACACTACAAACGTTGTGTTATATATAATTTACTCGACAACCACCAAACATTGTTTCTTGTCCCGATACTATCATTCGAAACAAATATTTTATTGACCCGCGCGGGTATACAAGATCCGAAAATATAAGAGTGAATAAATTGTGTGTACACGAAACATGCAAACCCCTCGAATAATTTATTTTTGACGGTTTTCTGAGATGGGCGGAACGAGGGAGAAACGCGCATAATATGAATCATATAATGATACGTATAATAGAAATATTCACGTTTCCGTGTTTTGTCCCCGTCGAAGTATGGGGGAGGGCCAGGTAACCGAAAAAAATGTGTTTGTATACAAAATGTAATCGTGACTTTCTAATTTAGTTAGACGAGCGCGAGGGTGGATATAAAATATATTTTGTTTTCGCTCGCCTGAAAATTTGATAAATTAGACCCTCATATCTCACATCGAGTTCATCCTAAGTACAGAACAGCCAACCACCTTATAAAATATTCTGTTTTATATAACAAAACGCAACAATGGTTGATTTCATTTTAATTAAATTACATTAAAAAATGAAATTGTTTAATTTTCATTTCTTCGTAAACTATTTAATTTAATCAGGATGTTGGAAAATGTATAAAAAAAACTGAAATTATCTAACGCGCTCATACATGGATTAGTCGACCACACACTGTGTGCTGCTACATGCCGTTGTTTAGTTTTATGTATACAACAATCATATTAATTTGGCCTTAATGTTCCTTTGTTATGTTCACAAGAACAAATCTGTATATCGAATTTCTGCAATATGCAGTTTTCTAATTTTGAACATTTACCAGCAACAACAATAAAAAACACTGTGCCTTTTGTCTACCGCGCGCACCAATAGAACATTATGGTATATTCGATATCATGTTGTGATGTGGAGTGCGTGGATTTGTTAATTTGAATGCAAAATTAGAGGCCAAATAACTAAATCCAAAAATTGATTTTTTCATTTGGGTTTTTTAGGGTGGAATAATGAATTTGTAAATGGCATTTTATTAGACTTTTGTGTTTGATAATTGAGATTAACGGGTGATTAATGTTGAGTATTTGTGGGTGGTGTACGCAATATTTATGAGTAATTTGTGCGGGGAACTTGATAGTTTGGTAGAGGAATTTTTTAGGCAGCTGTTTCAATTTAGAATTTTAGGTATTTTATGAATTTTAAATCAAATCGGTCAAAAGTGCGGAGTTTCGAAACATTTCATTTCGAAATTAGATGTTGAAGTCTGAATCGGCCTACAGTTCTTCAGACCCAGTTGTGTTTTTGAACCCGTTGGTCGTCTCGAGCTCAAGTGAAAGGCTACTCGCTTATCGTGCTCAAAATAATAACACTCAAATTTGAGTGAACGTTCCAATAAAATTCGGCAATAGTCAGTGGCTCTTTCGAGACTTTCGTTTTGATTATGTAGTTTCGTTTGGTTATGCGAGTATGTTCTGGACCTTTTCGGTTGCCCGAGTCCAATATAAAAGTTTTACTAGAGCTGGCGGTTGCTAGAAATACTAGATCGACTAAAATTAATACAATTCTCTCAAGTTTTGGTTTTCGTTTAGTTTATAGCTACATACATCTAGAAAGTTACTGGATCGATAGATTGCCGTTAATTTGAATTGTGAGACTTCATAAATAGACCAATAAGAACCAAAAACCATTCATTATGCTCTGATAGATTTATTTGCCTTAATGAGATTTATTTGCCGGCCATCTTTTAAAGAATTTGATGAATGAAAGGTTTCTATTAAATTTACGAGGTCTCATACTATCACTGGAAATCAATTGGGTTGACAAATCGGTTAATTCTAAATGCTAAAAAATTAAAAAAAAATTCCTCATATTGTACATTGAGCAGTGGAGTACATAAATTACTCACAATGACAAATCGGCTGACTTTTTAATAGAAGTATCCAGCCCAGAGTAATTTTATTAAAGAAATTCATAGAACATCAAAAATTCTCACTATCAACGAAAATTTGTAATTTCCACCGAAATGGCCAAGAGTCTACCTTCAGGTAGGTGTCATATATTTCCATAGACGGTATCCGAGAATTAATATGTCGACTAACTTTATGAAAATTTTTTCGAGCTGGACGTTCTCGTTTTTGTATGCAATATGAGTCCACAAATCTAATTGTATTCTAAACGTAATAGAAATTTTCTATTTTGAACATGAAATATACTTTCCCATGTCCCGCTTATTAGCTTTAAAAAATATCTCAATAGTATACAGAAGTCGTTTGGTGACGTTAGGTCGTTTGGTAGAATCGTAAAACGTTGACTCATATTTAATAGCAAAAATTCCCTCGATTAGCCTTATCTTACTTGGCCAATATAGATATGATTGAAGTGGTTCAGAATCGTGTTCAGGGGTTAACTTTAGATTTAGTAAAAACATAAAAATTGTTCAACCAACCAAAAAGGCAAGCCAGTCGACCATTTAATGGACGTAATTATTAAAACCGACACACAAATTAGCATAGTGAATTCGTGCGATTCAAGGGATTTCTAATTTGGACTCCAAACAACCAAAGGGGTCCAGAATACAATCGCTTTATGACCTTTATCAAATAATAGAATCGAAGCGTAAGTCAAATACGTTTTTTACTCCAACATCAAATTTCCGAAGAGAGAGAGAGAGTCAGCTAAAAGGTAGAAAAATTTTATGGGCCTATAATTAAGAAAATCTTCTCAAATAAATTAATATTTACGATCTCCACGATTCACGATAACGGAGTTCCTTAAAAGAATTTTAACGGAATATTTGCGAAAAATTATTTTGTGTAAAACGGTATTTTAAATGCATAGGCGTCGTACTACAAGTAAATCAATAAACGGTGCCAATTTGCTACCTCACTAGCTGCTAATCCGACATGGTATGTTGTATCGAAAGCCAATCAGAGCCAATCAAATAGCGGGAGATCTAAATAATCTTGCTACTGAAAGAGGGTTTTGTTACAACAATAGTACGAGAGTTACATTTGTACTGACATTTCAAGATTCTTTCCGGCGAAGCATTAACTGTCACGAAAATGATAGAACAACTTAATTATGATAACAAACTGCTAAACCAATAAATTAGAAACTGAACACCAATGAACCCAACAACAAAGAGCGTATACATCCGTATTCGTATTACTATCGGAAAATTCGTCAACGGTGTTATTTTTATGCCTGAACAACAAACCAATTATTTGCTCAACTGTTGGGTTTAATGTTTCTCTCCCCGATTTTGAGATAAGAGGACGAAGATGAGGGTATTTTTCTTGGTGCAAAATTTAACAAAATTGCAGTGCGAGTTATAATTGTAGAGAGGCGAGATACCACCGATGTGCGAATTTACGCCAAAATGAACCTCGGGGATACCAAGATGAGAATTGTGGAGCCTGCGAATGTTTTGCATGCTGGAATATTGGTGAAATTGCAGCAAAAAAGTACTGCTAATCGAAACAATATCATCGATCATCACAAGAAAAACATTCGCCCACTATGCAGTTATCTTTCAGCAGAACAGTTAGATGTCGCGTGCACAATATATAATCGATTTATAAAACTCTATTCTAATCCAGCAAGCAACAGGAGTCAGTCGAATTAACTAACAAAATGGAACGTGATCTGGAGTAGTTTGTTTGGTGTCCGGGCATCTCTCAGTTCGAGTGAGTTTATTCCAAATTACACATAAATATATAAACAATTCCAATTCTTGGGTCCTACAAACGGGTTTGTTCAATAGTCAAGCTCTTTAATTTCATCCCCCACCTCCACTCGCCGGTTTTTAGTACTCGCACCTTGTTTCTGGGCAATAAATTTAAAAAGAACCTCAAATTTTTGATTAGGAATCTCGAGACTCCCCTAAGTTATATTTTAATTTCTATTTTCATGAACGTCGGAAAATTCACAATTTATGGCTCGCTGTCTTGAATTTTCAAATTCTAAGATTTAATTCATGATAAGTGGTCCCGAAAGCACTAGATCATATTTTTTTTTTAAAGTTCAAAAATTTGGCCTCTTTTCGGCCATATTCGATTCGATATCTCGGGTCTACCATCTTGAATTATTCAAATTAAGACCTCAAATTCGAGATCGGCGACTCGAATTCCCTCAAGGCTCCATTTCTATCAGTCTTTTCGAACGATGTAAAATTAACCATTTTTGGCGGCCATTTTGGATCCATCATCTTGTAGGAGTAACTCAAAAAAATACCTTGATGCTGAAAGGGAGAACATGTATTTGTTTGCCTTTTTCTAACTTTATGCTGTTGTTATTGTACTTTATAACTTACGAATGTGGCAAAAAATAGGCTACAATTTAAGCCCTATAATGTTATCAATAATTCTATTTATTCATTTTGTTTTCGTTATTTTTTTAGTTTATTATCCAGAAAAAAGGTGCGAGTCTCAAAACCCACCCTATAAGGAGTGGGGAATGAAATTAAAAAAATTGACCTCAAAATAGAATTCATGATCGGCGGCCATGTATCCCTCCTAGATCATGTTTCTACCGATGTTCATGAACGTCGAAAACTGGCGGACATCCAAGATCCACCATCTTGGAGTTTTAAAAACTAATAAAAAAATTGTTTTTATATCCATTTTTGTTTGATAGTCCGCCATTTTCAAGTTTCAAAGAGGCATGCGACATTGAAAAGTAAACATTTTAATGGCAATTGTAGACCAAAACAGTTTTTAATTGGAAAAATCAAACGTTCTTAACTCTTTATAAATCGCGGGTTAAACGCTCTCTATTCCGTCCCTGAAATCCAGTAGAATATAATTATATACCATGCAGCTGTGTAAAGTTACTCAGAGAATTTATATGATTTAATTCATTGTTGGGCGTGTAAATTACATGAGTTACAAATAATGACTTTTTCATGACAAGCGCGCTATCTATCATATAATTTAATAACTATTTAATTATTATAAAAATTGACTGGGTAGCGTTAAAAATAAAACAAAAAAAATTAATATATAAAAAATGTGAGGTTCTAAAAGCAATCAAGACATTCTCTAAAGTGGTCTGAACTCGTCATTGCACACTTTACATCTTTCATAAGTGTCGATCATGATATGTTGATGACATTCACTCGACTGTTTGACATTTACGAAGAAACCGTGTAAAATGCTACAATTTGATAATAGATGGCACCAATTAAACTATTAAAATTATTATCTTTCTCATATGTAGCTAAACTAAACCTATAGAGATGTCACTAATCGTTTTCTAGAGCTTGTTTAAGACAAACACAGATGGCACAGTAGATACATAAATGAATTTCTTCTCGTGATTGTAGGTAATTAAAAGTCTAAAATAGTTATGATTGACCGTCTAAATGAGCTGTTTGATTGATATTTATGATGCGTATAACCCTTCTAAACAAACATTTGTTACATTTATACAATATTTTCAGTTATTTTTCAGATTGTTCACGTTTTTTTTACATATTTTACGTAAATTACACAAATTTTTATGTAATTTACGTTATTTACATAAAAATGTAGATAACGTTTTTTATATGTAAAATGACAAATACTGATTGAATTTATCCGCCCAAGTTCTTAATAGAGCATCCGAAACAATTAAAGCCTTGCAATGCAGGCTCTTGCCCTTGAAACTTCCAGAAAGTTCTATATTTGACATATAAACCACTTCAAACTTGCGTGATCCGTGATTATGGTAAAATGAAAACATGAAATCATTCAACTTCAATTACGCTACAGTTGCGTTGAGTTTTTTTTGAGACTAAGGCCTAATGTGCCGCTGACATAATAAACACTTTCGACTCTTGGAATTTATTTTTTTGTAAAAGAATATATTGATTAGCAAATGGATTTTGCGTCGTTATAAGACGAAACCAATTACTTCCGCTCACTAAATCGTAAACTTTAAACACGTTGCGAAGTCCCTGTCAAGCTGTATACTGACATGGAAGAGGTGGGTAGGCGCTGCGTTTTACACACGAAGATTTACTTTTGTATCTCGCCTCTGGTAGGATTCGACTACATTTTGTAACCAATTACGTTGCAATTCGAATGTAACATAATTTTGAACGAAGTTCTAGAAGTTGGATAAAGCTAAATTTAACTCGGCCAGATTTCGCTATTCTAGTTGAAATAGAACTTTTGAATTTCTCAACCGATTTTGTTGGTATTTGATTTCAAGAAAGTTATTGGGTTTCAACAATTAATTTTTGCCATATCGGATTCGGGAACAGATTTTTTCGGTAATCGCAGTTACCAGTTCAGTTTATAGATAGAAATACGGCCTGGAACATGAAATTTGAACTAAAATCAGGATTGGGGACACTGAATATAAATGAGCAACACCTTAACCATTAATCTCGGGTAGAAATTGTAATCTTCCCTTTCATTTTACCATAAGAACTAGATCAGATTAAAAGAATCATGGTCATTCCATACATGGATCTTTAAGGAAATTGTACAATTTGAGTATCATATTTAGAATATCCTTTCCTGTATCACCAAACAAGGATGTTCGTAAAAAATTCAAAATTAGCTCGCCTTAAAATTGATTCATTGAACCACTTTATACACATATGAAGAGGCGCGGTAACTCGACCATTGCGCTAACAAGTATTTGCAGAACGCAGCACATTCAATCAATATTATAATAAATGTCGAGAAGGATTGCGCAGTAACTCAACCATATTGAATCAATACAACAAATCAATTTCACCGTGACTTTTATAATGTAACATGTCATCCTGAGAAATTTATACCGAATTAACATATGCTAATTAGCCACGTATATTTCCGTTCGAAACAAAAGCTTTTATATATGTATTTGTAAAACCATTACGCTGCATTTTTAAAACAACCCCAATGCCAAAATATTCAACCCTTCTTGAATTACATATTCATGTATTTTAATAATTTTATTATTGAATTAAAAATTAATATTATTTATTTATTTATTAGGTTAAAATTTGTGCCTATATTATTTCTAACAAATTGAGGTGAACCCTTAATTAATGATTTTGCTCCTCAAAAAAATGTCGGCGTTCGTCGTCTCCGTTTATTAAGGAATTAAAGCTAGATAAATATATTTACAAAATTAAAACAAATAAAAATTTAATTTTAAAAAACACAAAACCACTTTATTACTTTGCATTAATTTTCCTGTGTAAATATTTCATTTTCCTTGTGTATGTGTAGGTGTACTGTGCACAGGCATAAAAAGTTTTGCTATCTGCTCGCATCCCATTCACAACCACACAGGGTATACTAGACAACACGATACCACCACTTTCCCTTGTTTTCATTTTATTATTTAATTTTAAAAACAGAGAAAATAAATAAATAAAATAGTAAAAGTTTTTTGTTGTTGTACTTTTTATGTTTTGGAAAAACTTAAACATTTTTTGGTGTTTTTTTTCAGATCCATCCCTTAACAAATAAAATCGTGTGTGTGTGTGTATATGGAAGAAAATTTTATTTTTGAAATGAAACCAACTTGAAAAATCATCATGCATTTTTTACAAGCGAAACTTTGAATTTGTAACTTAATAATGTAACTTGTACTTGTGATTTTTTTTTGTTTTGGTGAAAAATGAACTCTACGTCATTCTCGGTCTCCCCCCTAGAAACAATTTTATTATTCATCCTACATAACGAATATTTTGCTATTTTATAGAGGTAAGGTGGTTTTTCATTATATTTTCTATTGTTTGTTAAATTTTGGGGGGAGATTTTAGACTAGGTACGTACTCTGTATACGCTCGTATATATGCCGAGCACAAAAATCTATCGTATTTATTTTGATTCCCAGGATAGGCAAAAATCGATTTTTAGTGAATTCGATAAAAAAATACAACATTTAGAGTTTTTCTTGGTTTTCGTTGCGTAAATAGTAGAAAAGCTCTCATCTGCCTTTGCCACATTTGGGGAAAATCACAATATGATAAAAATTGGATAATGAATTATGTAAGAGATGTGAGCGAGGAAAAAATTGTGTAAGGTTGAAATTCGTTGCTTCTGAACAATGAAGGACTATTCTGCGAAAAACATCATCACGGTGACGATCATTGTGATAATAATGAATTTAATGATTATTACGAAATTAAACTTTTTTTCGTTCGTTGCCGTCTTAATGACAATAAAAATATAAAATTAATTTTGTTTCGTGCTTTTTATTTTAATATGTTGGTGTGTGTAAAGCTTGAAAAACAACAAATTTAATTAATAATGATTGAAAGTTCGGAAAAATATTTTCAAGTGGATGTGGAAAACTTTGTTTTTTTAATGACAATGATTATCTTTATAAATAATGAATTTTTTGTGATAATGACAACCAAAGCTTTGATAATATTCATTAGGGAAAATATGTTGCAGGTAGCTACGTGTGTGTGTGTGTGTATATATATAGGGTGGATGGAAAAGATAAGAATTTGGTAAAAGTTTATATACATTTTGAGTGACAAGGATTTATTTTTCTATCTGAAATATTTTGAAAAATGTTGTTCTGTTGGTTTGGTTAAGTTTCTTTGACACTTTGACGTGTATTCGTTTCCTTATAATGTGAGGGGTTCGAAGATTAGTTAAATTTATGAATTTACCAAGGGAAGGTAAAATAGAATCGGGTAAAGCATTATAGCTATCACGATTTAAGTTAATTATTTTCAACGCAACTAGAAAAATTGAAATCCATGATTATCTAAATAAATTTTATCAAAGTATGAATTGAATCAATCCTTCAATCTAAAATCAGAATAATATTCATCCAGATCTCTTAAAATATAACCGAATAAAATAACTATTGGAAATCTCAAAGCTTTTGAAATCCTGCCATGGACAGGTTTATATAGGAATGGGTTTTGGAAAATGTCTAAAAGAATCTATCTTTAAACCGGTTCATATCGCTCAGCACTGCATCGAAAGAAGATTTATCTCTGAATCGCTTAATATGAAAAACCAAAATGAAGTAGTTGATTATGGTTGATACATTCGATAATTTTGCCAGTCCAAACATTCGAGATAATATCCTCGATCACTTTGAAGTAATTCATTCAGTCCACATCGAAAATATCATTAAGCTTAGCAGTTCCAAATATTCAAAAAACTCAATAAGACTTTCGGATAGATAGAACGATAGTAGAAAACGGCTGTTACGCCGATAAATAGCAAAATATTCTTGTATACAAACAAAGACAAATTATCAAATCAATAAATGAGTTTAAATCTCGTTGATTTGATAAAATTTGAATTGGGTTGAGTTTTTGACACTTGTTCAAGGCTACTAAACTTCAACTTTTAACCTAATTTAGCTAAAAAGATAGCAATCAAATTATCCTTAGTGCCACATTGAGCTGAGACCCACATGATCGTGACTCTTTTGCTGTAATAAAGTAAGTTAATAAAGGGTTTACAATCCTTGATCAACTTGAAAGTAGTCTTAGTAGGCTAGTCGACCAACTAACCACAGTTTTACTATCTGTATACAGCACAATGTTACAATACTTCGATCACCGAGCAGCGACGATTGCATATATTGTGAGAGTAGCTGTAACTCTCAGATGGTCTTATATTTTGCGAAGGGTTTATAAATTACGAATCAGAACAAGAACACGTAACGAGTTCATTAGTAAAAAAACACAAGGAAATATGGTACCTGACTAGTGAAGCCTTCGAAGAACCAATGGTCCCTCGATGGATATCCAAGCCTCAATGAATTTCAGTCGAAAGACAGCCGAACAGGACGAGTCTAGAATGAAGGATTCAAACAAAGACATGAACAAAATGATATGTAGAGCAAGGATGGAAGTCTAAGGTATAGTCTGGCAATCCATTCCTTGTAGACTATGAAGTTTTCTAACCGAGGAATTTTAATTTCAGTTTTAAACCTTGCTAAATGCCCTTTTACAAAGTATATGATTGTAATCCTGTTTTTTCATCAATAAAAATTGTCGGTAATGTAAAACAAATACATGAAATGCTGTAATGTGGTTTGGGCATAATCTTCCAGCTTCGATATAGTTCCATATAAATTTATATAAAATACCGATTAAAGTTTTAAGACGGTTTCCGGTTAACGAGAAAAATTTGAGTGAATGGCCAACTTCCGAAATCTCGTTAAATAAAAATTTCTCTTAAGAACTTCATAAGCCGGATGTGATTTTTATGTTTTAAGTTGATAATGATAAGGGTCTCTCCAGTACTTGCCGTATGTTAGGACTGGCACAAACTTCCAGCTTAGATATTGTTCCATATAAATGTATATGCACATTTTCTATATCTTCCGAGACCTCCTGGGCAAAAATAGCGATTGATGTTTTGAGATGGCACATGATACGGTGAATACTGACCACGTAGCTCCAAAACCAGTTGTATGTTCAAATTTGAGTAAATGGCCAACTTTAAATATCTGGGGTGAAGTTTAATAAAAATGCATATATATCTATTAGGACGTTCCTAGGCCGGAAATGGATGTTCATGTTTTGGATTGGTAATGATAAAGGCAAACCATGGTATGGTAAAACCGACCAAATGGCGCCGTGTTTGGATCGGGAGGTACCTAGTTCGAAACCCGATAGGGGCAGGATGCAAAAGGGATTTTTTATCGTTCGATTACGATCTATTATGACACTGAACAAAATTATGACCCCCTGTCGGAGTGCAGAATTCAGGGGCCTACCCATATTTCATGTCAATGCTATTAGGCTAGCATAATGCTATGACATACGCAAATGGTTCTAAATAAATCGGACCTACAACAGATGTCCTCGATTTGGCAACTGAGTAAAGAAGGACGTGGAAAGCGATCTGCGAAAAAAGTTGGCAGTACTTCGGCATCACAACAAACAAAGTATGGTAAGCTCTACAGTGTCAGCAATATCTATGCATTGTCGCAATCCATCAACTTCGATATGGCAACAAACAGGGTCGCTCAAAAGTCAACGGTACATTTTTATCGATGAAATTTGATAATAAAGATTACGAATTACTATCTAAAACGTGTTCCTTATGAAAATTTGGTTTGCGAATTTTGTTCAAAACTTAGATTATTTTGGATGCAGCTATTGAGCTTCTAGTAGGAAGAGAGAGGTGGCTCGGTTTAAATAATTTTCCATGAAAGTAACTTATACTATTTCCATTCCTTCGCTTTCTAGTTTGTTTTGGACCAGTAGGCGACGGGTTATTTTCTCATTCGGATCGTTTTTGAAGTGTGGCAGGTAAACCCAGAAAACGTGGGAGCACGGGACTTCTCCAATAATTTATAAGTTGTAATGTATTTTGGCTTTAACGTTGGAACCGCCGTGGTGAATCATATCGCTGTATCTTCATCAGCGCACTTAAGTTCAACCAACCATTTACTTTTCACCAACTTAGAACATTCAGCCTTACTCCATTTACCACTGCATTCATAATTTGCTCTTGAACTGAAAGCGTTTGAGTCGTTTCTAGAGAGACCTCGGAAAAAGGTTGGTCACGGCTTTGCCAACTTGAAGCATTCAAAGTGTCTTAGCACGAGGCGTCATCACTTGAGCTTGGTCCATTTGTAATCCATGACCATTTAAATGCAGAAGACCCAAGAGGTCCTCGAGAGGCGGGACTAGTTTGTTTGGAGGAGCACCACTATCATGTAGCCTATACTAAGGCTACTTACAATCGAAGCGGGCCAGACATTTAGAATGACTCACCAAGGATTCAGGTTTGTTCCTTCGAGGGTAACCGCGAGTAACTGAAACAATAGAAGCGATATTTTTGTTTCCTGATCCTTGGGGTAATTTTAATAAGTGAAGTGACAAGTTGTACAGAGCGGATAGTTGTATCAAATTTTAAGTGGTGTTGCTATTTTCTGGGTTTCCACTATTTGTAATTTTCTATGTACATACAAATGCAAGAAGAAACTCGACTCTGAGGTTGGTTAGATTAAAATATTAAAATATGCTTGAACCAACCCAAATCGCCCGCCACTTTTGCCACCATATGGTGACTTTGATGTTGCAGAAAGAAATGTAGAAAACCTTCAAAAAATACGAAGAGGTGGAATTGCAGTATATGTTGGTCGAAGATGATTCCCAAACACAAAAATAACTCACCGAGCAATTGAGCGTTAGTCAACAAGCTGTTTCTAATCCGCTACGAGAGATGGGAATCGCTTTCGCAGAAACACGATGCTCTATTAAAACCTAAGTAACCGTTACCAATTCCTACTTGACAATGCTCCATCACATACGGCAAAACCGGTTCGCGACACGATGGAATCACTCAGCTGCAACTTCTGCCCTATCCAGTTTACTCACCAGACTTGGCCCCTTCCAACTAACACTTGCTTGCCAAGATGGGTCACGCACATGCTGAGCAGCGCTTTGGTTCGTACGAAGATGTGAAAAAATAGCTCGATGAATGGTTCGTAGCAAAAGGGGGAGATTTTTACTGGCTTGGTATTTACAAATTGCCCGAAAGATTTTGAATACAGCACTTTTAATCATTCTTCCGAATTTAACATAATTTTTACGACAAAAATACGCATTTCATACTTATGCACCTGGTATATGACATACGTATCAGTCATTTGCAACCTGTCGTTCCGTGTGAATCAATTTTAAGATATATATTTCGATTTTTTTCCAAATAGAAAAAAATGTTGCTCTATGGAATTGATTGTGTCACTTAACAGTAAAATAGTTGTTTCCAAGATCTCGTGATGGCAGATTCAGTAAAACAATTTGAATTTAATAAAAAGAGCCTCATCATGGTGGATACTCACCAAGCAATCTCACTTCGATTGCATGCAATGGGAAAAATACTTTAATTAACAGAAGGAAGGAAAATGGGTTTCTCATAAACTGCATAAACTGGCCGAACAAAACAAAAACCGAAGAGTTGACATCTGCAAGAATTTACTTTCTCGGTACTAAAGAAAGAATTTTTTGCACAAAAACATTACGGGTGATGAACAGTGGATTTTGTTGCCTGGTTGATCCAGGCGAGCCATCAACACGAGTTGCGAACATGTGTGTCTGGTCGGATTGGAAAGGAGTCATTTATTACAAGGTTCTGGAACCTGGTGAAACTGTAACAGCTGAACGTTACCAGGCCCAATTGATCAAATTAAGTGATGCTCTAGAGGAGAAAAGACCATTCATGGGCCAATTAAGGCGGCAGGCGTCATTGCTGCATGACAACGTTTATCCACATACAGCAAAATCAACCTAGGAACTCATTTTCTCCTTAGGCTGGGAAGTTTTACAGCAAGCGGCGTATTCTTGTTGAAGTTGAAGATGTACAAAAATGTTTTTATTTTATTTTTATTTCAAGAAATCTATTCTGTGATTTACATGTATGATTTCAAATAATTTAATTTAAAACGAAAATATTATAAAAATTAAAATTCAAATAAAAAACTTTAAAACACAAAAATATAAATCAAAGTTTGATTTAACAATTAAAAATTTTAAAAATAATTCTTCAGGATATTTTTGATAAATTAAAGTCAAATAGGTCGTCGATGACGTTGAATGATTTAGACAACCTATTAATGGGGTTATTTTCTCCATAGTTTGTGGAATGGTTTGTTCTAGTGATAAAACTCATAGTTTCGAAATGTTCTGCAGGGCACATGAATTGATATGTTTTCCAAAATGTAAGCGGAATCAATGTGACCAAGCAAAGCGTTACCAATAAAAGCCGCGCCTAAGAAGTCGTCTATTTTCAAGCGTCTTTAACAAGAAAATCAGAAAGTCCTTTGAATGCTTTCAATAGTATGGATTCCAGCTCGATACAGCGTATTCCAGTTGAGATCGAACGTAATCGAAATAGAGTGAACATAAGGTTTGAATATCTTTACATTCACCTGTCCAGCTTTTAACAAATCCAAACTATTGTTTGATGACTATTTTGCTTTAAAACGATTAAGTTCTATCGCGAAGGCACTTATCATCTACACTCCAATCATTCAAAAAATCCGCCATAAATAATGGCGTGTGCCATAGCAGTGGTTTTATGTGCAATTACTAATTGGTGCGGTTGGTTGCGTTTTTTGTTTTTAATATTTGTCGAGTTGTTTCCATCTTGCGAGTGCTTGTATATCTGTTAATGCATTTATTCCATTTGTAAGCACATAGTTAGTGATAAGCGATGAGTTAAGGAAATTATATATTTGAGGTTATAAAATTTAGGTTTCAATATTCTAACCGCTATAAGTGTCGTTCTGGTGTATTAAAATGAAATGGTGTTCTGGCTGAAAGAATTTGAAATTGGCAAAAAGTGTATTTCATTTGCCAAGGCATTGGATTTGGAATTGGAATTCAATTCTTTGTCAAAAGAAATAATGAATGAGTTTCCGTGTTTTATTTTTAAAAGTTTGTAGTGCTTGAGATTTTCCTGTTGGTAGTGATTAGTGAGTGTATTCTAAATTGTGCAGCAAATAAATTTATAATTAATATAAATTTGGCTGAACAAATGAAGTTGACACCGGTTAACAGGCAAAAGAGGCCTTAGTAAGTATTTGAATTGTGTTATCAGTTTTATTAATGTTTACGTTAATCTCATCACAAATGAAATTAAAATGAAATTTTAATATTAGTAGTTTATCGAGAAGAACATGGACCCGCACGGAAACCCGTACACTGTTGGTTTACATAAACAACCGCAATGAGGAATTTCACCATGTGGCAACAAAGGATGTTTATAACCATTTGTTGGAAGATTTAACTTCTTGAGGTGTGTCGATATGTAGCAAATAATTAATTAGTTTTCCTAAAGCTGTAGTATTTTTGTATTTCAGAAAACACATTTCAGTAACAACCGAAGTGGGGCTGCACCATCAATAGCTCCATATATGGAACTGATAGATGAAATCTATGGATACGACAATGCGCCACCAGAAAGTGGGGAAACTCTTGCCCGTACTGTAGGCATTGGGCGTTTTAAACGAGAAACTCATATAGTTGAATACGACAATGCATTGTTTAATGTATTGATAGAAGTATCTTTGGAAAGAAATGCTAAATTGAAATTGACGACCCCACCATCCTCATCTTCAGCAACCACAGACAAGAAGCGAATCAAGCTACAAATTAGAGTTTAACAAAGAAATGATCCAGTTAAAAGAAGAAAACAAGAAAAAGAGAATGCTAGAGAAGGAAAAGAAAGAATGGTCCACAGACCTTATAGCTATTTTAGCAAAAAATCTTTAAGAAATTTAAATTTAGAAATATTTTTAATTAAAACAATGAAGTTATCCCACGA
Organism: Nephrotoma guestfalica; assembly: GCA_963691935.1. Lineage (NCBI taxonomy): Eukaryota > Metazoa > Arthropoda > Insecta > Diptera > Tipulidae > Nephrotoma > Nephrotoma guestfalica. The sequence goes on along the minus strand of OY829913.1, from coordinate 66,189,320 downwards.
TTATATCCCAGAAAATAAAAAAAAATCGTTAGGCAACACTAATCAATAAAAAATCCCATTTGCTCTTGTGTGAAGTTAGCCCAGACCAGAATTGATTAAAAATCACGTTAAATACAAAAATTAATTTCGTTATATTTAAATTAAGAGAATTCTATATCAATAGAACATGTACGAACCAAAATGTTGGCACAGCGGTCATAGCCTTACTTTTAGGGAAGTTAGAAAAAAATCGTGCCGTGGCAACTTTGCGAAATTGGGCCCTGGGCCAGATATACCCATACAACACTTATTTGAACAAAAATTAAATTTGAATTTCGCACGTTAAAAGTATAAACTTTTTGGAATAAGGCTATGTGGTTTTGAGATAACTTGGATGGTTTTTGGTAAAGTTTCTAAAAGTAAAGGCACGAGTATGACGATCTCAAAACCACTTAGCCTTAATCCGACAAATGTATGGTTTTAACGTGCGAAATTTAAATTTACTTTTTGTTCAAATACGTGTTGTATGGTATATATGGCTCAGGGTCCAATTTCGCAAAGTTGCCACGGAGCGATTTTTTTCTAACTTTTAAAGTAAATCAGAAGTGTGACGATTTCAAAACCACATAGCCTTCCGACAAATTTATACTTTTAACGTGCCGTAATTTTAGTTCGTACATGTTCTATTGATATAAAATTCGCATAATTTAAATATAACCAAATTAATTTCGAGACTTGATTTAATCTCATTTCTTCTGTATGCATTACAACACTAGTAATTTATAGAAAACTTATTAGTTTTAAGATAAATTATTGTTAATTAAGAAACTATTTTATGATAAATTCTTCATGAAAACATAAATTGGCAAATGAAATGTCACTTTTGTTAACACAAATAAAAATTATAAGATGAGAACACTTAGAACAAAAAAAATTTATAATGAGACATCTGATAACAAACACTGCAACTACAACATCTAATTGGCAAATTAAATACCATAAAAATCCCTTTTATGCCAGATATTATTTGTGAGAAGGAAAGGTTTATTCGGTTTATACACCGATCACTAAATTTACTTTAGCTCAAAAAATCGAAAGCAGATTTGCAACGTGGTGTCTTTAAAACCATCCAAACATAAATCTTGTTTACTGACTGTCTACTTTATGAATTTCATATAATAAACAATCTTATTTTCAAGTTTTTTTTAAAGAAATGAGGCGCCAAGGTGTGCTAATTGTTTTATGGTGACATTTCTGTACTAAAGATGCACATTACAGATCCTGACAAAATTAAAATAATTGAGACCTTAAAATAATGAAACTAGTGCAAGACGAGTGAGTTTAAAATAGGTAAATGAACTTGAATTCATTTTTTTCGTAAATAAACTAAACGAAAACAGAAATCATTCACAATATACACCAACCGTACTTTTCGGTCGGTATACGAATACACATAAGTGTTATTTCAATCACAATAAATCAAATTTAAGCTTTTCATCCAAACACGATCCAATTATTCTTATCGTAAAATAAAAATCTTTCTCGTATATTAAAGCTAATAGATTTATCGATTTTAACAATAACAAACCCCCCAGAAAAAATAACTTTCCCAGAAAAACAAAAAATAAAATATTTTCCTAAATTTCCTTATTTATATATCTCGCCTCCTGAATAAACTAAACGAAACCAAAAAAAAAAATGTTTTGAGCCGAAAATGAAAAATGTCTAAAAATAAACAGAAACAACATAAAAAATCATCACAAATGTCAAAACTTTCATAATAAATGTATACGTATGTGTAGGAGTCCCCGCATCTCACAGTATCCTGTATATACAGTACGTAAAAAAGTATGAAAATAAACTATATACACTAAAAAGGGTTTCAGTTTTCGTATATTTCAGGATCATGAAAATATGATGATTACATTTTTTGTTGTTGTATACGAGTATGTTCATCTTATGCTGGGTTGAGGAAATAATATTTTTTTTTGCTCCCTGCATCAAGGCTTAGTTTTATGAGCTTTTTTGTGCTTCGTTTGTGTATAGTGAGTATTTTTTTTTAATCTAAACAGGGTGATGAAGGTGTATGTACAGTACATGAAGCATAGTACCAAAGAGTCATAAGTCATATGTAGTAATGTTGATGTATGTACATGTATTTAGTTTCGTACGCTTACCGAGTTGTTATTTTGGTTATAAAGCGAATGTACTATAGTGGTTTTCTATATGTAGCGCAATATATCATAGTTCTTAGATGTGTTATAGAAATTTATTTGCGCTATTTTCCAATGAAATTAAATGGAAAACGAACAAAAAAATGTTTTTGGTATAAAAGAGAACAAGCTACCGGGGGGAATGGAGGAATGTTATTATGATAAATGGCCACTATTTATATATGGATATATGGGTTATGACTGTTAAATATAAACAGTTATTTTTCTACGAAAATGTATACTGTCTCAATTTTCCACTTGCGAGCTAGGGTGTACTAAAATTTATATGCGGTATTACATTTTCATTGTAATTCATCTGCGCTGCAGAGCCCCGCGAACTAGCAATGATGATCTAAATCGCGCCCCACTCCAAACATTACGAATTAAAAAGCAAGTAAATCCTTTATGCCAATATTAATGTGGATTACAAATATTTATTTTGAGATAAAAAGCTCACCAGCAAAAAAAAAATTTCGAATATTTATTTTGGTTGGTTGGTTAGTTAGTTGTTTGTTATGTTTTATGTTGTATCAGTTTATGCTTGTTGATTAATTGAAATGTCATGTTGAACGAGAATTTTTTGTATTTTGGCGATTACAACCCGATTTATATTTAGTTATATTTAAAATTGAAACATCAATCACTGTGTATTCTGTCCCGCAGTATTACATAAACTGGATTGCTGATAAATGTTGATTTCAGTCGGAGGTATCAATAAAATCGTAAAATATACTCAGACACGACTGCAAATACGTATTACTCGTAGAACAAAAACTATAAAAAAATCAATGATTAATTCATTGGAGTATAATTTACATGAATGTTGTACACGATAAGTACATACAAATTTATCCACCCACTTATTTTATGTTGAGATAAAACAATTCCTGTCATTTCAAATCTAATTATCTATAACTACAGATAACAATTATATTATTGTTCATTTACAATTAAATAAGAATTTTTTGACAATCTACCAAAATTTTTACAAAAAGTACTTGTGTATATTGTCAAAAACATGAGTTTTCATATATGTACGTATTTTGTGAGAAGCATATGAGCATAATTTAATGTGAAGGAGGTTTTCCCCCAACAAATAATGTTGATTAATGTCAATAGCATAAAAATATCATATGCGTCTATAGGAGTTATCTATCCATGCTATGTTGCTAATATAATTGAAAATGTATTAGTGGTAAATATTTTATTTTATTGATCGATTTACGCTTCAATTATCAGCTTTGCGTTTCTTATTGCGCACACAGCTGGCGTTCGATAAACCATTACGATTACGGCAAAGGAAATTTTACTAGATTGTGTTCTAAAGGCTTGGTAACTAATTCTAAACATTAAATCTATATTTATGCCTATTTTATATTATAATATCTCTTAATAGGTCGTCATTGGTACGAAGGCTTTTTGAAAAGGAACCCTTTAGTATATGTATAAGAAAGTGGCACAATATCTGATTAAGAGTCGTGTACAAGTTACGGGAACTAAAATAAAAAAATGGTTCACAGAAGTACCAGAGTACCTAGAAACAAACGGATACATGTCTAAACTGCCTTTTTTAAGTCCCAAAGAAAACTCGGTTTTAGTTACAGAAGGACAAAAATCTGTTTATTCATTGGTAGCAACTGAGAAACCGCCACCGATCTATTTGAGGGAAAATCATATAGAGATTTAGCAAGAACCATCGACACTTTAACGGAGGGTAACTTTTATATTTCTAGTGGCTCTATTCTGGTAATTCCCCGGGAATAGGGAATTGGGGAAAAATTCATATGTAATTTTTATTTGAAAAGCGTTTTTCTGGCATACTGAGGTAGAAAGTTAATGTTAATTTTTTTGAAAACAAAATTAATTTGGGAATAATTTTCCCTGCCAATTTAGGTATGGACAAATTATTCCTAATTCATAAATATTTACATCAAACGTTTCTCCTCAGCTGGCCGGAAAAAAATATTTGAACAGAAATGAGATATAAATTTTTCCCCATTTCCCTATTCTAGGGGAATTACCAAAATTCTGCCATCAAATATTGAGGCATACGAGCCTTGATAAATCATTTTGATGAAGTGGAAAAACACTACTATACTTATTAACTAAAAATGCAAGGTTGGTTGTGATGCTAAAAGGAATTGAGGGCTTTGTCAAGGTGCCACAGCCAATATTCCGCGTGGAATTAGAAACAGATAATAAAAAAAACAAAGGGAATCTTGAAATATTTGATCTAAAATTTCTTCTACATAGAAAAATTAATGTCGAAGAACCCAGAAAAAGAACTGAACCGGTACAGTGTGTTAAGTCCCAAGAATACGGCCACAATAAAGTTTATTACACTTTGAGCGATGCTTGTGTAATCTGTAGTGACTCAAACTCAAGGTTCTGTTAGAAAATGCAGTAACTGCGATGAAAACCACACAGCGAATCATAGAGGTTGCCCAGTTCATATTGAATTGAAAAGGAGAACTAATCCTAGACAGCGAACCGAGTAATGGTTGCTTAAATTACATTCAGAAGATAAAGTTCAAAATGAAAACCAGAATATAAATGCAAACAGTAGTATGAATCACGGCGGTTTCGTACGCAAGAGTACTTAATGGTGCCCTTCCAAAAGTGGAGGCAAGTGAGGAAGAAACCATCTCATCAGCTTTAAACAAGCTATCTGGTATGATGCAAAGCTTCAAAGCGATGATAGAGAGAACTATGGAACTAATCAAGCAGAATATGAAGACACTGATGCAGATAGTTATTAAAAATCAAAAACGACTCTCCTAAAAATAGCAATATGGGATGCAAACGGCATAGCGCAGCATAGAGCGGAGGTTCAATCATTTCTCATTGACATAATGTTAATACCTGTTAATATCGGATACTCTATTTATGACACTAGGCATCCGGATGGCAAAGCATACGGTGGCACTGCTGTATTAATTAAGAGAAGACTAAACATTATGAGCTTATGAAATATGGGAAGATCATATCCAATCAACGAGCATCTGTCTGCAGGAATGGTCTGGAAATTGTGTGATATCAGCAGTGTACTGCCCTCAAAGCCCGCTATAAAAAATTGCAGTTTATTGATTATTTTGGTCAGTGGGTAATACATTTCTCGCGGAGTGTGATTACAATACCAAACATACTCAATGGGGTTCAAGACTAACAACGTCGAAAGGCAAACAACTTTATGAAGCTATAGAGGAACAATCCTTGGATTATTTATCTGCCGGCCATCCTACTTACTGGCCCGGATAGAAAGAAAGTACCTGATCTAATTGATTGCTACGCCTGATCATACACCGATAATAGAAACAATGAGCACTGTTGTCTTAAGCGAACTGATTGGAATCCACATAGGAGGCTAGTCGAACAAAATTGTCATCTTGATATCCCGCTAAAAACACCAGCAGATTTGATGTGGCTGCAGAAAAGCACAACAGAGGCACTGGAAATATCAGCTGAAAAGGCTTCACCAATCATCAACAATTCTGAAAAAATTAATAAATTATCACACAATATCAAGTCACTAATCCAGGAAAAGCGGAACATTCGACGGCAATGGCAACAAACTAACCACCATTGTTGACCACTTCGTTTACCATCTGTACTGCAAACATTCAATTTTTTTCAACTAATGGCACACGTCCACCATCATCACAGACATCCCGGATATCAAAGCATTGAGATTTACTATCCGCCACTCAAAAGGAAAAGTCTCCACCGTGCAAGCCTTCCCGATAAGTCTCTCTGCTCCATTAACTATTTTCGGCTAGAATTGTCTGTAATAATGGTAAAAGTGTTCCGCCCAACATACGGTTGGAATTTTTTCACTCTGAAAACGACTGTACCCGAACTATCCGAAAAATCGGAATATTTAAGCGAATACAGATAAATGTTCTTCCGAGTTAGTAGAAATAAGTAAACAAAAACTCGCTCATGCAATTGGTATGGAATCACCTTATGCATCAGTCTCGACAATGACTGAGGGGCGTTGTATAGTGAGGGTGATGTGATAGACGGGGCGACTCGAAACGGAGATTGCAGTTTCACGTAATATCACGTCATCAGGGATTTGTCAAAATTATTTAAGAAGTTCGACTTAACAATCCCTCTATCAGCGGCAAAGCACAAGCCTCTTTAATTTTTACATCATTAACCTTCCGAGTGCCAAGGCATAGCTTTAACCCCTTCCCCCTTCTCCTTGCTTTTGCGTACAATGGCTATAGGCACAGCTGGGGAGACGAGTTAGGACCACTGTATGCTAGATTTTCGTGTGACCCAAGCCTTGATTAGTAGACCAGTAGAGCATGTAAAAGAATTTAGAATTTGATTAAGCCGCCGTTCGTATATGATCTGTAACTCAGTGTAAATAAATAAATAAATAAAAAGATATTGATGCAATCTATCCATTAAAATAAATTCTTCGATAAATGAATATGAATTTTATTAAATAGTTAACATTGTCAACCGTTGGAATTAAGCACTTGTTTCATAAAATGTCAACATACATTTTTATACATTATCTCACCAAAAATTTTTGTTTACATTTCCAACTAACTAAATCGATAATTATGCCACTTACATCCCCAAACCAGGGTGTGCTGGATACTTACGTAAAAAAACTATCTTCATCAATCACTATAATTAGAAGGACTTTGACGATTGATTTATTTTATCTTAATTTACATTAGAAATCAAACTTGGTGTATTTTACGCCATCTATGAATGAATGACATAAACCAAATATTGATTTAGCTACTCCGATACTAGTCGGAGATTTTAATCAAACAAATAGGCATTTTTATAGCCTTTATGTACAAATACTTACTTAAATATCCATAAATTGGCCCATCAATATAAACCAAAATTAATATTTTAAGACGTGAAAACTCACCTGTAATGAAAAAAAGAAAAAATGAAAATTAAATATTTAATAAAATAGAGATCTAGAAATTTGTTATGCAACTTGAGAGAGCGCTGAAAAATGTAGAAAAATAATGAACCAAAAAACAAATTAGCGGGTTAACCTTACAGATTCCTCTTGTAAAACAACAAACGAATTATTAGATGGAATACAACTATTACTGTAGTAAATCGTATGAACATAAATCATGATTCCGTGCGTACCCTGCTTCTGAAAATCAAACTAATTAAAGCAGTCAGTCGGGAAACGCATCATGGCTCAAATCGAAACTGAACCAGCTATTATTGACCGAAAATGTCACCAATTGTTTCTTGACATACCAAGTCCAGTTTTGCATTAATTTTTAATAGGTAGAGGGATCACCATTATTAAAAAGATCACAATAAGTTTTCCTATTAAATGTGCTAACTGGAATAACACAAGAACCAAACCGAACGTTTGCATCTCTCATATCGTATCATCGGATTTTCCAACAGCTTGCTCAGCTATACTGGAAAGAGATTTCTTTCATAACAAATACATGAAATAACCAATCATTTAGTGTCAATAAATGTGAATTCAAAGGTATAAAAAGCGATCTTGCGATTTATTCCATTCCTAAAGTGAAAATCCCAACTCGCAACTAGTTTAAATTTTTGTTACAAGATGGAGAATATTTGTGAAAATCTAAAAAGGTGTTAAGCGAAATTTTTGTTACAAATAGTCTTGTATAAGGGCCAGTTGGTTAAAGTTTCCTTTGAGTACGGCAGAAAATCCAATAGAATTTAATTCAAACATGACAGTCAAAAAAATAATTTCAGCGCTTGCTGAAGTAGAACGATATTACTGATAACAGATTGCAAAAATTTGAATCTCAATTTAAGTTCGATCATCTTAATCGATCGTCATAAAATAATACAAAACGAATTAACATCAAACAATTAAACAGTATCGATTACCCCCCGACAAATCAATGAAATACTTGAGGGTAAAATAATTCAGTCAAAAAAATCTCCGTGGAATTTAGAAATCTTATGGTTCCCAAGAAACCAGATTCCGACGATATACAAAATGGCGAAGCATCTTAGACTTTCGGAAGCTTAACGATTGTACCCTTGTAGAATTTTTTCAATCTCAAATATAATTGAAATTCCAGATTGTTTAGGTAGTGCAAAGTATTTTTCAACATCAATTAGCTTCGAGGAAGAACTGCGTTTGGCACATGTATCAGTCTATATGAGTTTGCCAGGATTGGTTTTGGTTTGAAAAACGCACCAGCCTCTTTCCAAAGGGTTAAGCCCAAGTTAATTTAGGTCATATTGTCGTTTATTTTAATAGTCTCGAAAAACGTAACGAGAAACTGATACAAGTTAGGTATATACAAGTTAGCTATTTAGGTCACATAATCACGGAGCATGGTATCAAACCTGGCCCATCCAAGTTTGAATCCATAGAAAAGTATCCTACTCATAAATGCTCAAAAAATATTAATTCGTTTCTAGTTAGTTAATATTAGTTACTATTGGCGATTTATTCAAATATTATCTTATATCGCGGACCCCATGCCTAGTTTGCTAAAAAAATGTACAATTTACGTACACCAACTTAATTTTTTTTAATGAATACGCTTATTTTGCAGAATCCCAAAATAGCATTTTATTTTAGAACTGCCACAAGTAACGTTTCACTAGAAGTATATTTGTGTCAAATGTCTGACTATAATGAAGATCTGCCTATCGCCTTTGCAAGTAAACCGCTAAGTCAAACAAATCGAAACTATTCAACTCTGGTCTGGCTTGATAGCATTGAAAATCCCACTTCTGAATTATTCCGATAGTGTGCAGAGTTAGAAGAATACTCATATTATGTTCGCAATGAATCTGGCAAGAACAGCGCAAATGCCTACTGAGCCGAATTAAAAAACCATCGAACGATTTCAAAGTAATCAAATGTTTCAAAGTCAGCATCACAATGAGAATTCCAAATCTAATACAACTGATAATTCCAAATTTCCGTCCCTCTGTTGCCGGAAATTCAAAGATTCGGAAGGTGCCGGATGAAAAGTTGGTCAGAAATTTCAGATAAATTATCATGTGGAGAGTCCTGGAAATTCGTCTGAATATGTTGGACACAGAAAATCTAAAAATGTCTAACTATTGATCAATTAAAGTGTCATGGCTGGAAATGAATTCACATGAAAGGTCTTAGCGATAGTTATCCGTGAAAAAATTCTGGGAGCCGCAGAAAACTCCTTTAAACATATCGCACAGACAGAATTTTAAAATTCCAGACACGAAAAAGGTTTAAGTGAAAGGTCTTGGTGTGGCAGACAATTTTCAATTTAGTAGACCGGGACAACACGTCTGAATATGTCTAAATTTGAAAATGTCTAAAAATTGACAGTTTAAATTGTTTTGGATTGAAGTGAAACATCTTAGCTAACCCCTTGAATATATTCTAGGTCAATTTCAATGTGGGGAGTCCCGGAAAACTTTAAAATTTTAAAATTTCTAACAATTGGTCGTTCAAAATGTCATGGCTGAAAAAGGTTGTAGGAAGGAAAAAGGAAACAATTTGAAGTCAATTTTCATGTCGATTAGCCATAGAGCCGTACATGGGGCACTCAGTACCCCTAACGATTTTCAAACTAATAATGAACTCTCATGTAGTGTCTGTTTTCGTGAGAGAGCCAAGAATAAAAAAATGCCATTTTCGAATATGGGGCATACAGTGTCCCGTAAAATTATTAATGGATTTTGTATGTAAAACGGCCAATTCCTTCATATTTTCATGTTTTTTTTCATTCGACACGAACGAAAATTCGTTAGAACAAGTAGTGAGTTATTAGCGTGTGTATTGAAGGTTTTAGTGAAGCTGAAAATCAAACAAGTTTTGCCAAATATCCTCCAGATACACAACAAAACAAAGTTCCGGCAGTTGAGCCCAGGATTGGGCTTTTGAGTATTTTGAGTAACATTCTGAGTAAAACAGAGCAACTTTTGTAAAAGCTGCGTACGAGCTGCATTCTGCCATGTGTAGAGTTTATTTCAAAATAACCGTGCAGAGCACTTTATCTCGTCCAGAGAGATAACCATTGATCAGCAGTTGCAGTTACAACCCGAGGAATGTAGTTTCAAACAATACATCTCAAGCAAACCATTAGCAGGAGAAATATATTTGGGCATACAGCCAGGGGAGCAGATATCTCGAAATATTGCTGACGATTTCGTGCTTCGTCTTAGCGACCGTGTCCCTTTAGCAAAGGAGTTAATTACAAGAAAAACAATTTTGACTGGCACAATACGATCGAACGAACCGGAATTACCGAAACAGGTTACGTATTCGAATGAAATAAAACACAGAGAAGCATATCCTACATTTTTGCGTTCCCTGATTACTTGTGTCTTACCAGTTACGTAAACTACACAAAAACAAAAGTTTTCCTTCTCTCTACAGCACACGCGATGGAAGCTATAGATACTAACACTCAAAAACCGCAAGGTATTTTGAAGTATACACGTTTACACATGTAAACGAATTACTAATACTAATCGTAGGTGCCCTTACTGATAGGCATATTTGAACTGAGTAATCCAACCTGGTGTACGTTATCGAAACGCAACAATTATTTTTAAAATCGCTAGCCACAGAGTTGGCAGACACACATATTCAAACGAGAATTTTAAAAGGTTCACTACTCAAGTCAATCACAACAGCTTTACAGTTAATTGAGTATGAGAATTCAAACATTACAATACTCCCGGAAATTCGGAGTAAGAAAATAAAACCAAGATGTGAAGCCTGCCAGCGTAATCGAATAGAGCAAATGGTTGATACGAAAGCCACTGCAGTTTGTATTGTCTGTCGCATCGTAATATGCTGGTGGTGGTTAGAAAGAAGACTGTAATTTGAATTACTTGCCTGTGCAATCAATCCACCTCCCCTTCGGTACCACCAACAAGGTGATCAAGAACGCATTCACTAAGTTAAATGTACCAAAAAAATAAGAAACACAATCCTTGTTTAAATTTTATATTTAAATTTATAAGGAGTCATGGAAAACTCGTAAAGTATATCGCACAGACAAAACTTGAAAATTGCTAACAATTGACCGTTGAAAGTGTCATGCCGGGAAATGGATTCAAATGAAAGTTTATACGACAGATGTAAACGAGTTTACTCGGGTTTTCCATATGAAAAGTCGCCCGAAAATTTGTCAGTGGTAACCATCCCAAGGCCTTTCATTTAAACGTATTTCCAGCCATCTTTCCTCATGAAAAATAACCTGAAATTTTTCGAGCGATGACCACTACTAAGAGCTTTAATTTGAACTAGCTTCGAGCCATGACACTTTGGCTGCCATATCTCGTTAATTATTTTAAATACCAAATTTTAGTTGTATCAACCGAATCTGCATTATCGATATTTTTAGACTACAGCCTTTCGGATAATTTTAATAGTGCAGCTAAAGCCCATTATGTTATATTTGTTTTTGAATGCGTCAAAAAGCCTCCAGCAAGTAATATGAACTAACTTCTTAGGATACTGTTACAGTTAGCCGAAAGCTATCAACAGAAAGAGTAAAAATCGATAATGCAGATAGTGTCTAGACTACGTCAGCCGAAAGTTAAAAAAAGTTGTATTATACTCGTATATTATCGACATATTTTGTATTATACCACCTAATACTGTGGTAAATTCTGTAGATATTAGCCGAAAATTACATGTTATTGAAGTTAGCAGTAAATTTTCGCCGAAAGAAAATTTAAAAAGTCGAATGTTTGAAGGTCATATGAACTAGGTGAAGTTAGACCAATTCGTAAATGGCTGAATCCCATATTTATAATTTGTCGTGATAGGAGGCTATGAATTTGAGTTGTGGCACTAACAGTGAACACCTTTGCCCAAAATCAGGCCATATTTTATTTTAAGTTCATATGACCTTCAAACATTCGAATTATGTGATATAGATTTTTCAAATTTTCTTTCGGCGAAAATTTATTGCTAACTTCAATAACATGTAATTTTCGGCTAATATCTACAGAATTTTGTACTACCACCTAATACAAAATATGTCGATAACAAAGGGTTATTTCGGCCGGCATTTTCAACAAACTTCAGTAGCATGTATTACATTGAAATAACCCAGCCGAAAGAAATGGGCAAACTTCGAAAATTTGTAAAAACCTACCATTTAAAAGGAAATGTCTAGTAAAGGTCTCGTTTAAATCAGTTCTCCAATGACTATCGCTGGAAATTTTATAAAGTCAAGTTTCATGTTGGGAGTTCGGAAAAATTGAAGGGAGTGAAATACACGTGCAAACTTCGAAAATTTGTGAAAACCTGGCGTTTAAAGTGTTGTCTGGAAAAGGTCTCGTTTGAATCGGTTCGCCGAAGGTTATCCGTGGAAAATTTTTCAGGTAAAGTTTCATGATTGGAGGCTCGAGAGAATTTAAGAGAGTGAAATACATGTGCAAACTTCGAAAATTTGTGAAAACTTGGCGTTTAAAGTGTTAAGTCTGAAAATGGTCTCGTTTGAATCGGTTTGCCGAAGGTTATCCGTGGAAAATTTTTCAGGTCAAGTTTCAAGTTAGAAGTTCGGGAAAATTGAGGGGAGTGAAATGCACGTGCAAACTTCAAAAATTTGTAAAAACTTAACGTTTCAAGTGTTATGTCTGGAAAAGGTCTCGTTTAAATCACTGGATGGTTATCACTGGAAAGTTTTCTAGGTCAAGTTTCATATTGGGAGTTCCGAAAAATTGGGGGAAGTGAAATACACGTGCAAACTTCGAAAATTTGGGAAAACTTGGCGTTTCAAGTGTTATGTCTGGAAAAGGTCTCGTTTAATTCACTGGATGGTTATCACTGGAAAGTTTTCTAGGTCAAGTTTCATGTTGGGAGTTCCGAAAAATTGGGGGAAGTGAAATACACGTGCAAACTTTGAAAATTTGTGAAAACTTGGCGTTTAAAGTGTTATATCTGAAAAAGATCTCGTTTGAGTCGGTTCATCAATGGTTAACGCTAGAACATTTTTCAGGTCAAGTTTCAAATTAGGAGTTCCGGAAAATTGAGGGGAGTCAAATACACGTACAAACTTCAAAAATTTGTAAAAACTTAACGTTTCAAGTGTTATGTCTGGAAAAGGTCTCGTTTAAATCACTGGAAAGTTTTCTAGGTCAAGTTTCATGTTGGGAGTTCCGAAAAATTGGGGGAAGTGAAATACACGTGCAAACTCGAAAATTTGTGAAAACTTGGCGTTTAAAATGTTATATCTGAAAAAGATCTCGTTTGAGTCGGTTCATCAATGGTTAACGCTAGAAAATTTTCTAGGTCAAATTTCAAATTTGGAGTTCCGGAAAATTGAGGGGAGTGAAGTACACGTACAAACTTCAAAAATTTGTAAAAACTTAACGTTTCAAGTGCTATGTCTGGAAAAGATCTCGTTTGAATCGGTTTATCGATGGTTATGGTTGGAAAATTTTCCAGGTCAAATTTCAAATTAGGAGTTCCGGAAAAATGAGAGGAGTGAAATACACGTGCAAACGTCGAAAATTTGCAAAACTTAACGTTTAAAGTGTTATGTCTAGGAAAGACTCGTTTGAATCAGTTAACTTTAACAAGGCCTTCTTAGGCCAAGATTTGAACAACAGTCCGGGCTTTTAATTGAACCAGATGGGCATTTTTGTCTTTTCAAACTATTATTTTGTTCAGTTGCAGGCATCTTAACATTTCAAAAGTAATAATATCTATTGAAAGAAAAGGCAAGTTACCCCCACTTGTAGTAATTTAAATGTTTATTGACAATAAGAATTGGAGTATAGCAATTTATATTTGGAACCATTAAAGTGCTTTATTATATCTGTTATACTTACCACTGGGGTAAAAATTATTTTAATTAATTTCTTAATTATCATTTAAAACATTTCTCTAGTAAATATCATTGGCATTATGAAAAAATATGTTAGTAATAAACTTCGTCCCCCCAAATATGAAATTTCTAGAACGCATGCCACAAATAAAAAAAAGTCGTTAAATAATTACTCGTTTGGATGGAAAGCAACAGAAAATTTAATTGCGTAAGACCAAAATGAAAAATACGTCTAGTAGATTGATAATAATTGCTGATAAATAAGAAAATAATTGTAATAATTGTTTTTCTGTTTAAAAAACAAATGATAATAATTACGTGAAATTATTTCAATTAATTTTGTGATCTGTGTTTGGAAAAGCATTTCACTCTACTTTACAGATCAATTTAAAAATAATTTGTTTGATACTCGTATATCACAATACATACTGGTTATGTGATAATTGTTCCTTATTTGGTATTTATGGTACAATTCCAGATCGCGGATCGGAACACATAACATTGGCTTAAAAACCCCTTCCATTTATAAATATGCACAGAATATGCTAAATATATTACAGACGATGGTGTATTGAGGTACATAAAATATATTTTATGGGTGGTCGTTTAAAAATTGTTAAACATTAAAAATTACAACAACTGCGTTCAACATAAAATATATTTTTAAGTTAATAAAAAATTATTACATTATTTATTTTTATAGACATTTTCTAATAATTTCTATTTAAAATCACATATTTTCTGTATTTTATCTACCGGAAAATGGGGCGGTCGAACTAGGTTCGAGTGCCTATTAAATCCACACAATTTAATTACTTTTGGAAGCTCTTTTTAGTGAATGCGCGCGCTTTTTAACGTACTATACTTTCTCGGTCCGTATGTACATATACCTTACGTGGTCATAAAAATATAATTCTGGCTGTTACTTTTAATGGCGACAACTTTATTATTGATGATATGTATCATCAACGCACATACATTTTTCGATGTGTACATGAATCATTATGATTACGTTTAATGACATTCATAAAATATAAAACAAACATAATATTTTATTTTCACCAGCGTACACACTCATATATGGGACATCAATTGATAAGAACACAAAATTTATTGGTCATGTCTTTAATTTACATATTGTGTGTGCTATGTAGTACGATGATTGATATGCCATAAGGCCCTCACATAATTTTTTGTATTAGATGTATTATGGTTTATTGATTGGTAATATCCTGGCACTTTGTTAACCACTTTGTCGATACAATGAGTTGTTAACCAGTAATGATTATTATTATGTTATCGCATCATGGGTGGTATGAAAATTACAACAAATGATTGATCGAGATGTATAGACCATGCGGTGTACTCGCATATAGAATAAATGTATGAAGAAATATACAGAAGTAAGGAAATACGCATTTTCCACCTCGTTAGTACATTTTTGGGCAGCAGGATTCTTTGCTCTAAACAGATGAAAAACATAGAACTAGGATAATAGGAAAAATTGAGCAGGCCGACTAAACCCTACTATAAAGGCCGAGTCACCTATATTCAAAAAATTCCCACAATATGGTTGCGAATTATTTTCGAATGAATTACTTTTGAGCTGAACAATAATCCAGTCACGTTCAATCGCTTCGGTATGTTTCAATTCAACAGGATAATGTTTAGGCATTTTGAATCGAAAGAGAATATCTCCAAATGTTAAAAATTTTCTGTATTTAGCAATAGGGCTACCATAAATATTGGGGTAAATATTTTTATTTCGGAAGAATTTTCTCTGCAAAAGGTTGTTTATGTTTATGACGCAATTATAGGCTGTCCATAAATAAACTCTTCATGCAATACTGTTTTTGGACACGATTAAATTGTGTGGACGTTTCGAGTTTGATGTAACTTGCGATGGATGTTTTTGCAAAACCAAGAGTTACCCTTAAAGCATCAGACGTTGTGGTGCTTGTTACAGAGACTCTTGTCGAGATATTATTGGCGTTTAAATTTTATAGCCTGTTCACACAGGTTAAATTTCGAAATCTCTCAATTCAAGTATCATAAAACCTTAAAACTGATGCTTAAAATCCCGGATTTTTTAGGACCTTTACACAAATTATATTGCGGTTTAATATAATTAACAACCCAAGAAGCACAATGAAACCGATGTTTCTAAAAAACCAAATTTTTGTTGAAAATTGTCGAAAATCGTAGTTTCCGTTTAAAATTGGGGAAACTGATATGGACCGGTACAATAGGCGTCTCTCAAATTTTGAGAAAAGCGCAACTATGAAGTTTTATCCCGATCAGGCAATCAGGCAGAGATAAAAAAAATACTTTTTTGTCTTTGGCGATTTAGCGAAAGGTAAACCAGCAAAAATCTCGAGGTAAATTTTTATTCAAGATTACTAAAGGGTGTTTTTTTTTCAGCCTGATAGAACTTGAAATTGTAAAAAATTAAAACAAAAATGTAATTTTTATGAAAAATAAACTCTAGCAAATCATCATGAATAGACTCACGCTTGAACAACGCAACGAAATTATTAAAATTTACTTTGAAAATCAGTCGTCGAATCGCGCAATTTATAGACGACCTCGTGATTTTTATGGCACACATAATCGTCCATCTGAACAAGCCATCCGTCGAACTGTGGATAGATTTCGTACCACATACTCTCTAGAGGATGTAATAATATCAACACGTCGAAGGAATGTGCGTACTGAAGTGAATATCGCCCCTGTAAACGAAAGTGTGGAAGCAGATCCAAATTTATCGATTTGTTGTCGTTCGCAGGAATTGGGACCTCTGTCCGTCCACTAATTGGAAAATTTTGCTTAAAGATCTTGGCCTGCACCCGTACAAGATCCAGATGGTGTAGAAATTGAAGCCACGAGACCATTATGAGCGTCGTTCTTTCGCCGATTGTGCCCTAGAGCAGTTTAGAAATGACCCGTTGTCTTATCGTCAAATTGTGTTCAGCGACGAGCCTCTTTTTTGGCTTAACGAGTTTGTTAATAAACAAAATTGGCACATATGGAGTAAGACCAATCCGCAAGAGACCCTACAGACTCCATTACATCCAGAAAAATGCACCGTTTGGTGCGGTTTACACGCTGGTGGCATCATCGGACCTTATTTCTTCAAAAATGGGGCTAGGTCAATGGAGATTGTTACCGCAGCATGATCAATGATTTTTTTTTTTGAAAATATGGATGACATTGATCCGGACAAGATGTGGTTTCAACAGGATGGCGCTATACGGCGGCCGCAACCATCTATTAAAATCAAAATTTGGCGATAAGTTGATTTCGAGAAATGGACCCGTCAATTGGCCAAGGTCGTGCGATTTGAAACCTCTCAATTATTTTCTGTGGGGCTACGTAAAGTCACTGGTTTATGCTGATATGCCGTGACATACGGCCAGCAGTGCTCGAAAAAGTGGCCATTACATTTAAATTTTTTTTTGTTGAGTTATTTTTTACAATTCCAAGTTCTATCGGGCTTAAGAAAACACCCTTTATATACTTTATTTTACTACGTAAATTAATTCAGCCAAAGTTTGGTATAAAAAAGGTTTAATAAAAAATTGGTTAATATTAAACTTAATTAACTTTATTAGCAACCTTAATTTAATATTTTTTTGTTCCTAATTTTTTTTGTCGTATTCAAAATTGCAAAAAGCGAAAGGCTTCTATGGAACGTGTCACTTCCAAGTAACTTGTTAGGTATGAAGTTTCATATTGATCAATCAATCTGTTTGGGCTGTACAGAATCCTAATTTATGTTGAACATTTTTTAAAAACAGTCATTTTCGCTTAAAAAGCTCTTATCTACCAATTTAAAATTTTAAACATTTTTCTAATCGTTTTTCAAAATTATTGTGAACTGCGCAAAATTATTCCGTTTCGCAATTATTGTTTCTGGAAATTTATCTAATTGATTGTTTCATATTTTACTGCTTAAGCAGGTCGACAGAAACATGCTAGGACATTCACTATTACCCATAAATAAAAATCCTTACTAGTTAGATCTCGTGATTGTGCGGGGAAAGCAGTAGGGCTACCTCTTGCGTTCCATTTTTCTGAGTGTTCCTGAGAAGATCTTACAACAAGTGAAATTAAATTTTAGTCCTAAACTATATTTGAAGAAAATAGAAAAACAACTTTTAGAGAAAGCTTATTTTTGTAGAAATGAAAATTTTGGACCGTCACACATTGCCAAAAAATACGCTTAATTTAAATAAGGCAACAGTCTGTATGATATTGTTGCAAGATCTGCGATATGCAGGTCGTCGAGGTGCGCTGATTATTAAAAAAATGGAAAAGACACTCAGCATTTTAATTGAATATAGCTGTCAAAAACGGATTCCATTGAACGGTAATATAATTAAGCAGAAAATGGAGAATCAACAGTGAATCCAGATTTTCTAGCAAGCAAAGATTGGTTCAAGAAGTTCGAAAAGCGTCTTCCACTTCATAACATAAAAATTGAAGGATAAATTCTATGAAGCTGCCTTGTCATATCCAGAAAATAATAAAAAAACATAATTGACGATCAAGGATACACGGTCCATCAAGTTTTTAATGTTAATGAAACCGGGTTTTGGAGGAAAAAATTGCCCAAGAACATTTATATCAAAAAATGATAAAACTGCTCCAGGATTCAAGGTATCAAAAGATCGTTTAACCTTACTTTTGTGCAGTAATATTTTAGGCGGAATGTTATCAAAACCCATGCTAATTTATATATTTTTGAATCCCAGTGCACTAAAAGGAATAAATAAAAACACTTTATAAATTTCTGTAAATTTCTGTAGTGTTTCTACCTCCTAACACTACTTCATTGCTACAGCCATTGGATCAAGGTACCATTTATTCTTTTAAGACTTAGTACATCAAAAGATGATTACAATGGATTTTAGGCATAACTGACGCAAACCCTATTGATGTAACTGTAACTCTATCGAAATCATGCCCTTATTGCTAAAAACTCTGAAAATTACAACTTTAGATGCATGTTGGAAAAAGTTATGGAAACGTTCAAGAATCAACAGAAAATGAAATTGGTTGCATTTTAAATCTTGGTAGTTCGATCGAAGGAGAAGGTTTTGTGGATATGGCTAATGAAAGGCTAGCTTGTGCTAGTTAATTTTTTTCAGTCATTTCCTTATATTTTAATTACTTATTTTGCATGCGTTGCATACAAAAGTTGGGAGGTAAGTATACTTTTATTTTATTAAACATTTTACGTGGAACTCTCTGGTACATTTATTGCACTTTATTCCAATGTTCTCGGATTTCAACGCCTTCTTAGATGTTGCCGTACTTGTCCGACATTTCTTTATTCTAAAATTTGTTAATTTTGGGTTTCGAGGACGCTTGATTTTATTCATTTTTAACGTATTGTTTAATTCTTTATGTTTTATTCTTTGGATTTTACGATTATCCTTATCCAATTCTAATTGCTTCTTTTGTTTTTTTATTTGCTCTTGTTTTATCCGTAGTGGTGAGGTTATTACAAAGGTTTCTTTTTTGATTTTATTTGTTTGCGCCCCTTTCTCAAAGAAGTCTCTGGCCAATTTAATTATTCTTCTATAGTTGCGGTTATCTCATCTGGCTTAACTGTTGTCGCATTGGGTTCGGTTTTATCGAGATTCCCACTAATCGGAATAGCATCTAAAATATTAATAATTTCATTTTGATTTGGTGTGCCTTCATGATTATTAATGAGAAAAAATTCATTAATTAAATTAATGTTAATTTCTGCACCTTTCGATACTTGGCAGCCGACAGTTTGTTTGGGTTGCGATTTTGTATTTTCCAGTATTTGACACTCTATATCAGTTTGCGTAAATTGATCCGAAAAGCGTTGGTTTGGTTGAGTTCTATTTTTTAATTTTTGATATAAATCATATAGAACGTGGAAGTCATCATTAAAATTGCTTGGTTCAATTTCTCCGTTCTGAAGATTGACATTAGAATTCTTTGTTGACCTTCCTAAGCATTTAGCTAAATATTCCACACGCTCGAAACCCCTTTTGGATAGTTTCGGCAGATATGGTATTTCCAACTACTTCATGAAGCACTGAAGCAAATGTCTCTTTTATCAATGCATTCCTTGTTGTTCCAACACTTGTTGTTCCAACTTGCTTTTATTGGTTTGAATGCAGCGACGTTCGCTGGCTGAAGAATCCTTGTAGCATTCGTATATAATGCTACTAAAATTATCTGCAGTATGTTGCAAAATTCGCTAACAGCTGATGTCAAATGAGTGGCATGTCCATCGACAAAATAAATAATAAGGAGTATTATTCCCGACTGCACCAGATATGGATGGAGAACTTTTGAGATATACTCATGGAATATCTCTTTGGTCATCCATCCATTATCTCTAATCCCCATTCCCCAACCTTTGGGCAAGAACTTCCGAATTTCTTCCGGAATTCTTCCGTAAAGGGTATATCACCATAGGCGGTGCTATCACTCCTGTTGCGGAAAAGGTAAATATAACTGTAAGGTCCGCTTTTGCCATTCCTTTGTCTACTACATAAACATTTTTTGATCCTTTGGCTGCGAACACATTTTTGGTTTCGGACATAAAAGAAAATTTGTTTCGTCGCCATTAAATATTCCTTATATTGAAGGACCCAATATAAAATCCATCAAACGAGGAGTATATATCCGATGCTGCGATTGTGGAACTGGCCACTGAAACTGAATCAGTCGCACGAAATGTTAAAGATGGGTGCCGTTTTAAAAAAGATTGGAACCAGCCTTTGCCTGGTATATTTTCCGCTCCAAATGGATGAGGTATATTACTTTCGTTCAAAAACTCTTAAACAGCATGAAGAACGTCTTCCTTCAATTTAGGAAATCCTTTTTTTAGACGCTATTCAGTTGCCTTTGACTTTCATGTCTATCGGAATGTTTTCTCGTCGTTTATTTTAAATATAATTATAAGAATTACTTTTGTGTGCAATATGAAGTTTAAGTCTTCAGTTTGTTGGACGTTTGTGGTATCTAATGGATCAGGAAAAAAACTAGGTTATGCAGTAACTGAAAAGATAGAAACTTTGGATACAGCATGAACACAAGCAATGTGCATGAAGCATAGCAAAAAAAGTATATTGGCAAACTGTATTTGGATTTTATGAACCACGCACGCTCTTATACGTAAATGAGCATATATGCTCAAAAGGGGTGCGATGGTTAACAAAATTGTTGTATAATAAATAAATAATTATTGTCCAAGCTACTATCCGTTTTTCTTTATCTTCAGTTAAAACGGTTGCGGGACCTGGGCGAACTTTGGAAAATTTTGATCCTAGTCTAAATTGAATAGTGGACCTTGGGATATTGTACAACTTAGCCACCGGTTTCTTGCTCACATCATTACTTACATCCTTTAAGTCGTTTTGAATTTGGCTTTCGTCATATGTCTTTCGTTTCTTCGGCATTGTAATAATCTGAAACGGGATTCTATAATTATTGGCACCTGCTAAATGTATAATAATTGGCATGTGCCTTTAGTTGCAGTTTCATATAAATCAACTATTGGCATTCTACTGCCAATATTTGAAATCGATACTTTTTGACATTAATGGTTGGCGCCTGATTTATTTATTGTAATATTAATTAAAACTAGCAATGTCAACCAAAATTACTTAAAACAGTATATGTTTTACTTAAATCATGTAAACAATTACACATAAATCCCTTGTTTGAAAAAACAAATACTCACATTTTCGTTTTCCTAATTGAAATGAACAAAAAAAAGTTAAAAAATCGGAGAGCTGCGGCGAGCGATATATTTTCACTGAAGTTTTAATTGCAACTGAATCGTTATAGTTTACGATGGTGCCAATAACTACATCAATAGTGTGGAGTGCCAATAGTTGTAGTCGTTACGCGAGTCCGGACAAAATAAATTGATTAAAATTTGCACAGTAAATTTTTAATTTTCTGCGGCCAAATAAGTTCTTCTCAGCTTTTGGCAAATATCTCCAAAACTTATTTTACTTAGCGAAACGTATAGATGTTATAATTATAATATTCACAGTGAATTGAAAAGTACACAAAAGGTGGTTAAGCACGCCTAAATGTAAAATTGTGTCAGTCAATAAATTCTTGATAAATTGGCTTAAACATCAAGAGGGAGCCTACCCGTCTTAAAAAGATAAGCAAGCCTTGTTGACCCGCGTGTTTTTTTTTCGACTACCAGCAAATTAATTTTTTTTTTCGTTAAATTTTATAAATATAAATTCTGAGGCTTTTCGGCTTGATTGTAATTTGAAGAATTCTGTTATTTGATAAGTATCGTTCCTTTAATACCGTATATATTGCTGGTATTATTTGGCTTTATTTGTTTTGTTTCAGATTTTAACATTTGACGTTAACCTGCCTTTGGAGGAAAAACTAATTATTTATTTTAAAAATTTGCATGTAAGTATTGTTGTTGAAGTGCGCCACGATTCGCGTGTCCACCGACAGTATTTCTTTACCCTCAGTTTTATTAAAATCTATGATACGAACTAGGTCTAACTTGCTTAATGTGATTAGCTTAAACGCCCAGAGTCTGTCATTAGTGGCTATAATTTGTTTAAGCGGGATAAGGCTAATCCACCAGTTAATTATGGTGGCGTATGCCTATATGTTAACGAGCATATTAAACGCAATGTTGTATCGACACTCCTCTCAATTTCTCAAAGGCTCGTTTCTGACTTTGGTTTTTTTTTTATAAATGTCTTCGTGAATAAGCGGAAATTTGTGGTTGTGTGGTTTATAATTCACCTAAAACGAACAAGAGGTCGTATGCTCAATTTGTAAAAGCAATTTTAGACATTGAGTGTCTTTTTAGTTATTGTTCCTGTCGGTATGATGAGGTTTTCATTTCGAGTGATTTCATTGCTCTCATTGATCACGTTGTCGCTCCTGCTGATAATTTCATTTGTTTTTCACTCAATTATCTCTTGGTATTGGCTCTCATCATAATCTCCTTGTTTTTTCTGTTAATTATTACTCTCGTCCTAAACCTTAAAGTTTCAGCTTTAGGGATTTTTCGAAAATTGATGAATCTCACCTTTCATCAAATTGTGGCTCTATTTGTTGGGACAATATTTTTTCTCTTAGTACTTCTACCGATCAAATTAACTATTTTATTTCCTTCCTTTGAATGACGTAAGAGATTTTGAATTTCTATTGCTGTTAATTTTTCTAAATATCGTCTTTAAAAAATGAGCCCCAATTTTTGGTCTTATCTAGCTTATAAGCAATCTCGAAATAGGTAGGTTTAATTCGTATCGGTAAGTAAAATTTTTTCAAGGATAAGCTAGATCACTCACTTCCCTCTAAGATATGTGGGCGCAACGTATGCAATTTGGGCCTTGGTAGTTGCAAAGGGAGTGCGTCGGTAGATGTTAAAGCTAATAATTTTAACCATTAACTAATTAACCTAGTCCCACCCATGATATTTCATGGGCGGAAGCGTGTATTTTCCTATTATATCAAGTTACTTGTTACATATATTCAATTTTATTTTAACGACCTCTTTATATCCCGCTCAGTGGAAGTTGAGTAAAATTATTCCTATTCCTAAAATTTGCAATCCTTCTGAACTTTCAAGTTTCCGCCCTATTAGTATTTTAAGTTCTTTGTCCAAGACGATTGAATTGGTAGTAAAAAACCAAATTCAATCTCTACCGATAGCTTTAATTTGCTAAGTCTTTTTACTGAATGTTTGTGATGATATTCGGTATAGTATGAGTAAAATAGAAATGGCTTCCCTTACTTTGTTGGATTTTTCGAAAGCGTTCGATTCAATTAGTCACCAAATTTTGTTTACTAAGCTCATTTCGAACTATAATTTTTCTCTCTCTGCTGCTAAATTGATTTTAGACTACATTTCGGGTCGCTTTCAAGTAGTATTTTATTGCAATTCGTTTACTGATTTCTTTCCTGTCTTGTCTGGCGTTCCTCAGGGGTCGGTTCTTGGTCCTTTACTATTCTCAATGTACATTAATGACGTTGCATGTTCGATTCGCCATTCTTCTTTTCATATTTTTGCTGATGATGTGCAAATTTGTAGGAGTAGTCGCTTCGATAATGATTCCGTTAACTCTAATATTTCTCTTATTAATGATGATTTGTTAAGAATCTAATCGACTCGCTGATTCTTTAATTCCATTCTCTAATACAGTTAAAAATTTAGTGTCAAATTTCAATAAAACTCTTACTTGGGGTGATCATTTGATTAAGGTTACCAAAATGGTTTTTGGAATGCTTAGTTGTCTGTATAAAGTTGTTGGGTTTTCTGATAGTAATTTTAGAAAGCGTATGTTCCTCTCGCACTTTCTTCCACATTTTCTATATGGGAACGGTGTATTGTTTGGTATGCTTCAGGAGACTAGGAATGTTGTCCAAAGATGTTTCAATGCTTGTACTCGTTTTTTTTAGTATTAGGAAATATGATCACATTTCTCCTCCCTTTTAATAATTGTAATAATGGTTTGTAATGATATTTTTGTATTCATTTATATTGTTTTTGAATAGTCTGTAAGTATTCACTTCTTGCAGTATCCTCCGTAATAAATGAGCTTGAGCTCAAAATAGAAGGTATTAGCATAAATAAATATCCCATATACATCAAAAGATAATAATTTGTTGTCGTTGCTATTTATTATGTGAAATAAAGAGCCACGGTTATAACTCTTAAGATTTGATAATTTGGGACAAGTTTAGAGTAAAATGTCAAACAAAAATTGCTGATTTTGAAGATGAAGTAGATATTAGTGAATTCTAATGAGAAATTAGTTCATCGTTCTTTTCCAATGACAATTTCTAGAACACTGCAGTAATCGGAGATGCATTGGTTTCCTGCAAAATATACGTACATCTATAATACCTGCTGATTTCGAAGAAATAATGGAAATTTCGTTAAATCTAATGGCCTTAATTGCTGCTATAGTAAGAGACAAACAAATTTTTCTAATTGGTCATATCCCTATAAAAAAACCCGTGTGAGACGAATTGCTAATTAATAACCAAACCTTATACAAAAATATTGAGGAATGAGTTGCAAAAAGCTGTTATATAAGCTCGTTACTTAACTTTGCTCCAAGTATTATATCCATTCTTCAATTTCCTGTTACGATACTCAATCCAACCAGTTATGCTAGTCCTCCTATTTTATGTTGCTATAAAATATAATACGTTATATCGACCCAGGAATAAAATTTGCCGGATATTGCCCTATAAACCATTATACTATACGGATATATAATTTTTATAAAAATAAAATTACACCAAATTACAGTAGAAACCCATAAGAGCTCCCCTCTTGTTTAGAATTATATGTTATGATTGTGTTACATTTTTACGTTATCGTAGTAACATATACAAGACATTAAATAAACGAAACCTGGCTAGATAACCAACCCTATATTATCCACGAGTATTTAATAATATAAAATACTATAAATCCCCTAGCATTATTTATCATCAAAATGCATCCCCGAAATAATAATCATTTCACCTTTTCGATTTATTTTTTAAAGGTAATTTCATTGTGTACTCGTACATTTCATGTATGGCCTATTGTTAATAATTTTTGGTATTTTTGGTTCTATTCTGCCGCTAGGAACCCCATGTTCATGACTATTACTATAAACCCAGCAATATTCATCCCCTTCGATACCAAACTAATTTAACTTATTGATTTTTATTTTTGGTCGTATTGGATGTGTAATTGCATTTTGAAGATATTATGTTTTTGCCGGTTGGTTACCGTCTCCTTAAAACGGATATGGCACGTATAAGAAGTCAAATCAGACACACAGACATATAAGAATGGAATATAATGGGAACTGCAATCAAAAAAATAAATTATATTGATTTTATGTCGTCTTATGTACCTCTATAAGGATGTGATGGGGGTTGTTTAAAAAAATGTTTTTATTATTCATCATCCCTTATGTGCACGGGGACATACATATAAAATTTTTTTTTTTATCATCCCTTCTACGGAGAGTAATTTATATACGTACGTATATACCTTTTTTTCTTATTTGTAGTTACGTGTCGTCTTAAGATTATTATACTCGCACTTTGTATATGTAGGATTTTATTACTTGCGCTCGGGGTACCCCCGTACGTAAGTTTATGCCTGCTGTGTGTGTGCGTCTCTTCCGTGTATTGTGTGCAATGCGAAAGGAAGTTTAGATTAAAATTATCGCATCCCCTTGTATTACATACAATTTCTTAGGGGTTTGTACATGTGTACCACATTTCGTTTTATTATAAAAGACTTTCATCTTAGAAATTTATTGTACACGAAATAATGTGATTGCAATTTTCTTTTCTTCTAGGCTATGTTAGTTATAAAGCGGAGGAAGCTCAAGGTGTATATAAAAATCTTTTATTCGTTTTCTAACAATAGGCAGATTTGATTAATATTATTCATGATGACGATGTATTAGGGATAGAGGTGCGGGTAAAATAATATAAAAATTACATTACCGCTCAAAAGGACTATTAATTTCGAAAAGATAAGAAAATATTGGGCCCGAATAAAATCAAACCCAAAAATTTATCGTCTTATCTAAATCGGTTTTTGTTTTAATTTTTATTTTTTTTATTTTATTCCTTATCAGCGAAAGACTATTATAATAAAAATTCATTATATAGACTTTTTAACGAACAATCGTCTTTTGTAGGTTTATTTATGATTTAAACGTCTTTAGTGCTTATAGGTTTTTAGTATTGAAACCAACAACAAAAAGTCGTATAGTCCTCTCTTAACAGCTGAATAAACAAATATTACAAATGTGCTGTAGTGTTTAGTGTGTGTGTGTGTGTTGTCTTTTTAGTAATAATAATAATAGTGGTGGTAGTAGTAACAATAATGAAAAGAAAACAAACCAGTCAAATGTATACAAATCTAAGAATAATAACAATATACCGTATACCGTATGCGCTATATGGGATAAGATGGGAGTGTTAATGAATGAATTGAATTAAGAATTATCACATTTTTTTTATCTATTTTGAATGAAGATGAAAATAATTTTTCATTTTTTGTTTGCTGGCTGGTATTTTAGTACCAAATCTTAATATTTATTTATTTCTGGTTTTATATTTCGTTTTGTATATTATATAGAGTTATTAATGGTGAGGAATTAAGATTAAATATTTAAAAAAAAAATGTTTTGGATTAAGAACGGTTTACCGATATATCGAAGAGTGGCTTTGAATTAAATTGTATGCGACATGGCGTTTGTAAGGGCCACACGTCAATTTATAATATTACTAGCTGTTGCCCGCGACTTCGTTCGGTAATGTTTGTGTTTTATTCCTTTGCACTCTAACGGCGAGTCTCATTCACCATCTTAATTTGCAACTGTCTCTCGCGCTCTTTTGACAAAGTAATGTTATATCAAAATTGGAAGGTATATTCACATCAGTGATGAATTTGAATTTACGTTACTTTAAGACGACCTTGATAATGTTACGGAAGTCATGCATGATAGTGATCAACAGTGTTGAAGACATTGGTGTGAGAAGACGCAAATTCTAATTCTGAGGCTGAATGGGAAGATGTGACAGAATCTGAGTTTACCAAGCAGAATAATATTTACAAGTAGCCAAAGAGCAACGGGGTACACGTCCTTGCAAATATGACGCAACCACACCATTTGGTCATACTACTTTTTATCGACAAGCTGATAAATAGAATTATAACTGACACAAATAGTTATGCTCGCACTAAACTAGCAAACAAAGAATTATCGCATTAAACATGGAAGAAGTAACTAGGGAAGAGATCTTAGCATTCATAGATGCGATTCTTAATATGGGGCATTGCTATTTGCTATATTGCAAGATAATAGTCTAATTCCATTTTCCCAACACATTTGCAAGGTTCAGCCAAATTTTTTGAATGCCGTCATTTGACGACAATTCCATGCAGAAATACTGATATAAGAGATAATGTACAATGAGTTGGTTCCTTCTTGGAAGACATTAATTTGAATTTTTTGAAATATTTTATATCCAGAGAACCCCGTGAAGTTTCTAACAAAAAGTAACACGTATAAGTTATAGCGGG
Source organism: Nephrotoma guestfalica (assembly GCA_963691935.1). NCBI lineage: Eukaryota > Metazoa > Arthropoda > Insecta > Diptera > Tipulidae > Nephrotoma > Nephrotoma guestfalica. The sequence continues at coordinate 66,161,262 of OY829913.1, read as the reverse complement.
TGTTACCGTGTTTTTTATTAATAAGGATTAATAACACTCACTATATTTATTATTAATAATTTTATTATTTATTTATTTATTAAGATTATAATTTTTATAATAAATGTTGTTCATCAAGATGGTTGACGTGTGAACAATTGTTCGGCACTTTCATTTTTTACTTTTACCGCGTATGTGCATGAGACTGTGTCTCTTTGAAATTCAAAACCCGACTGTCCTTTTTCGTTTCTTATTTCTTTTCCCGTGTGAATATTTTAATTCTCGATATTTATCGATTATCGATAAATATCGAGATTCGAGAATATAGGTGGCGAAATAGCTCTATTCAGCAAAACGAGCTATGCCTCGTATTTCAGCGGCGCGGTGTATACATAGTTTTTCTACGAGGAGTGCCACGACGTGAAAAGGATTTTTGAGCCGCTACAAAGTAGACGGTTCCAATTAGAAAACATGGCGGAAACACAACTCTTATTGGATTCAGATAGATTCCAATAGCCGCCATATTGAATTGTCTTAGTGTTGGTGATTTGCACTGTAAATATTTTCTAAATGCAAAGTAGTAAAAATTATTATTATATTAAATAAATTCATAATTTACATAATAAAATATAAAAAGGATAATAAATGCAAAAAAATTAAAAAAATTATTAAATAACTTAAAAAAAAATTTAACAAATAAATAAAATTAAACCTTCAACAAAAAAATATCGAATATGTTTTTTTCTTTATTCTTTGCAATCTTTTTCTGGCGCCGAAGCACTCTCTTCTCTTTCGCAGTTCGCTTATTCACGTCCTTAACTTACGCAATTGTCTGCCAAATCGAGGACGTACGGATATAGGTCCGATTTTGTTACCATCTGCACATTGCATAGCTCCATGCCAGCCTATACTGGCATGGAAGATGGGTCGACCCCCTGTCGGAGTGCAGAACTCATGCTGCACTCCGACAGGGGGTCATAGTTGTGTTCCATTTCATCCCAGATCGTAATCTGCTGATGAAATTTCCCTTTTGCATCCTGCCCCTATCGGGATTCGAACCCGGTACCTCCTGATCCAAACGCCAAAGCTTTAACGACTGTGCCATTTGGTCGGTTCAAATGTGCTTATTGTAAATTTTCACTCAAAATATTGAGTATTTTTATCAATCTCGGCCAATAAGAAGCCACTACCAGAGATTAGAGCAAGATACCACTATATAGAGGAAATTGGCCTATCTATAGAGAAGATTTTCCGGTATAAAGTTTTTCTTAGCGGAGAAAATGTAACCTTGTTAATAGCAATTGTCCGCAGTAAATTTTGAATATTTTATCAATCTGAGCCAATAACAAGCCACTTCCGGAGATTAGGGCAAGATACCACTATATAGGTTAAAATGGCCTATGTCTAAAGAATTTTTTGCGATATAAAGTTTTTCCTACCGTAAATATTGAGTATTTTATCAATCTGGGCCAATAACAAGCCACTTCCAGAGATTAGGACAAGGTACCACCATATCCGCCATTACCAGTGATAGTCTCAGAAAGAAGGTCTCTTGAGTAACGTTTCGTGCATTTCCCATCAGACATGTATGGTGAGATGTTATTGAGTAAGCCACATGGACCATGAATCATGTTTTTGGTGACGACTTTAAATAAGTCTGGATCAATCTCTGCTCCTTTATTTCAGCTGAAAAGACTCGGTCAATTTGATCTAGTGTAACTTTTTCGATCAACCACCATCAAACGTGATGCTTGACAGTGAAATTCATTATAAAAATTTAAATTTTGGTTTGAACATATACGTGCGTCAGTATCACAAAAATTCGAAGATGATTGTCCAGTTAACAAAAATCTTGTATTTCATCCATCGTAGGATTGCATGTGAATGTAATAAACAAATCGGGGCGGCAATATGTACGAATATATGTTATTGAACCTTTAGCGGATTCATGTAAGTTTCGTGAATCCCTGTGAATGGGGCCGGTAGTATAACCATTTTTCCCAATTCGTCGGGATTCACATTGTCATCATTAACAACTGCATCACGAAAATGATTGTATATTCTTCGGAATGGTATTTGATCTAATCGAACGTAGAGAAGACGTCATTGCAAGATAAAGTTTTCCATGTTTCCACGAATCATCATCAATGAATAGTAAATTCATAGCACTGTTTCTTATTATTTTCCTCATTTATTTGTGATTGATATTGCAATCTCGTTGAACATTACCATTTCTGCGATGCAGAATTATATCGCACGTGTTAAATTTATCGTCAACTATATAACGGTCGCCACTTTGTCAATTGTTGGTGCATTGTACTAAATACAGCTTTGCAGTCATCAGCTAGAATTTTTTCCAGGGTAATATTCCAAAGAATAAATTTGAAGAAAATTGTAATCTTCTTGGCATGTAATTCTCGCGCACGATTATTGTCCTACCGAACGATGTCATTTGAAAACTTGAATTGAATACTTGCGTATGTTTGCAAGAAATGGTTCGATTGGCCTGTATCACCAGACAAAAACGTTGATAATGTATAGGTGATAAATGAAGTTCTGGTAATTTCAATTTTCCATTTGTTTGTTGCCAGTCTTTGTTCCTAGTGACCATCTATTTCTGAAGTTCATAATGCCCTTCCCTTTCTGGTTTGAAGTGTACCAACTACCAGTTGATTGTGGTTCGGGTGGCATAATTGATTTTACAGCGAAAGAAATGATTTGTCATGACTATTAAAAATGCAATACCTTATTTAACTTAAAATTTAACAGGAAATTATTACAAACACTTTTTTCAAGAAAAAGTCGTTCCTATACAGCCCATGCGGTTTGAATGCTCAGGATTAAACTTCACACTTATCCATTTCCATAAATTGGGAGGTCCCTGTGAACATTGGTCGAAATAGAACCAGGAAGGAGGAAATAACAGCTTCCATAGGAGCTTTTTCGTATTTTGCAAATATTTGATAAAGTATATCATTTATGAGAAAAACAACTATGAACTCTAATAAAATTTGCAACAACACCGTTTTAAGTTAGTTTTAGAAAATTAAAGCAGAAATGACGATTTTTGACAAAACCCGTTTTTCTACAAAAATTCGGACCCTCTACAGCTCAGATGGACTGATTGATGGGGATGAAACTGTGATTATCAATAGAAATTCTGCTTTAACACCCCCATGGTACGATAATGAGATTCACACCTTGCGTAACAAAAAGAAACCCGCATGGAGAATTTACGTGTAAAATCGAAATATCATGTGCTGTATGTGCGATTTATTCAGCACTTCCAGGAATTTAAAATGTGAAAAATTATACAGAGCATAACTTGCTAACGCACAAACTGAAATCTTTCATCATCCTCGCTAATTTTTAAATTTAAAAATTTTTAAGAGTAAATCAGACTGATACCCCTCAATATTGATTTATTTTAAGAATTCTTCCAATGGCTCCGGAGTAAGTGCAAATCTATTTGCAATTTTTTTTTTCATGTAAAGGGTTTTCCAATAAGAGGTTTCATTTTGATATTTAAAAAAAACGATTATTTTTTAAGAGAAATCATTGAATTTTTATTTCATTGGAAAGAGGAAGGTATGTCATTAATATTTGAAAACGATAACAGCCAAATAGCCACCACGGCTACGCTTGCAGCCCCATTTCCTTTTCACCAATTCACAGGTTTGCGCTTGTAATTCTATCTTTAAGGTCTTGAATCGATTGTGGAGCATTGCATATACCTTATCTTTCACGTGAGCCTAATGAAAAAAGTATAATGGTGTTAAATCACAAGATCTCGGTGGCCAATTGTGATCACCTTTTCGAGAAATAAGACGATCAGGAAACTTTTCTTGCAAAATTGCGATTGTTTCGTTGCCTGTGTGGCACGTAGCGCCGTATTGCTGAAAATAAACGTCGTCGACATCAATATCTTTCAATTCCGGCCATAAAAAATCATTAATTATTGCTCGGTAGCGCAATCCATTCACCGTAACAGTTACACCAGCCTCATTTTCGAATAAGTAAGGTCCAATCACACCGCCAGCCCAAAAACCGCACCAAACAATGACACGTTGAAGATGGAGAGGTTTTTCAACAATAATTCTTGGATTTTCTTGGAAGTGCAACAATTCTGCTTATTAACGTACCCTCCGAGGTGAAAATGGGCCTCATCACTGAAGATGATTTTTCAATGAAAATCCGGATCATTTTGATGCATTTGTATTTTTAGTAGTGGCGTAGTTTTTACTTATCAAATGTTAAAAGATGACAGCTTCAAAATTGACAGCTGCCCAAATAGCAGGCTATTTAAAAGGAAACCTCTTATTTGAAAACCCGATACTTGTGGTGATACCCATTTTTCACACAATAGTAATTATTTTGATCAACTTAATATGTGACCTCAAATAACACTTTTGAAATAAATAATATTGAACTAATTCCGTACATCATCTCCAATTAAACTTCGTGTTTACGTTACGAGTCATCATCTGTTCATCCTATCCAGATGGTATTCTATCAATAATTATCCGGAGGAGATGTGAAGCGCTTTCTTTTTCCAGTGTAGGGCTTTTAATTTATCGTTGTAGTGCGGTATCTCTCCTAAATTTTGAAGAAGGTTCTATATAGTTCTTTCCTATTTCTAATTACGGATTGTTATACAATACATATTTCAGACCCAACCTTGAGTACGTATCCCAAGTGTGGTGTCCTTTTTATGCTGTACCTGTTAACAGGATTAATTCGGTCCAAAAACGTTTTATGCATTTTGCTATAAGGGCATAGGTCTTGCTTTAATCCACTCAGACTTCCTAGTTACGAGACACGACTTAAGTTTTTACATATGCGCATGGTACTAAATAAAAGTCGATCAATTGCCGACATCATATTCCTCCATCAGAACTGCTGTGGAAATATTATAGCTAACAATGGTTGAACACGTAGAAAATACGTTCAAACCACCAACTGAACAAGTGGATTATGAATAGTTAACACCTATAAGCACAATAGACGGGGTATCGGTGGTATGAGTTACTTCGAAAGGAATCAAACAAGAAGTAAAAAACCTCAAAGATAAACAATTTTCCTGTTAATTTGCGAAACTTACGTACGACAATTTGAATCGTTCAACAACTTATTCACTCCTTCAATTTTTTAAATGTAAATGAAACCCAATGTTTGTGCTTTGAGGAAAGTTAAATTTTGCTTTCACTTTTTTTAGTACTCGCAAAATTAAATTACTCCTTTATTTTCACTAAGGAATCATGGGAAAAGAAAGTATAGCAATCATGAAAAAATTTGACCACGTGATTTTTATAGATTTACCATTCGCCGGAGCCGAAAAATGGTCTTTAAAACATTTCTGAGTTTCTGTGTGTGGTGTCAAGCCGAATAAATGTCTGATTGTTCACTACAGCTCAGATAAATGGACTGATCGGAGTGAAACTTCATTAAACTATTTCCATAAATTAGAAGATTGCACGAGTATGAAGTTTGTCCTAAATTGTACTAGATTTCTTGTATAGTAAATGTACTATGAAAACTGTAGCCTGTGGTCTCTCTTCTGATATTGATTTTATTTTTAGCCACAAAGTTTATCATTTTCTGGGCCAGTTTCACCCATCTAGGTTTCATGATAACCAAATATGACAAAATATGAAAATACACCGATAAAATGATTAAAATGCGAACAAATTTGGAAGTTCCGGGACGTATACTATATGCAAAATTCAGCCTGTGATCCATTTTCTGATATTGATTTTATTTTTAGTCAGACTCAATAGTTTGTCATTCACTGGGACAGTTTCATGGTTCTATCTAGGTGCCTTGAAAAGTACCAGAAGTGTTAGCTTCCGTGTGAGATTTTTCAACTTTTGGCGCAAACAGGTTGAAAATTTAGCATTTACAATAAGACAAAGTAAAAGAAAATTAAAGATAAAATTTTCAATATGAGTTGACTTTGTTGGTTTTCTGAAATGTAAGCATCGAATAATGCTTTTACCAGATTTACAAATTTTACAGAAATTCCGAATTAAAATATTTCACTTTACAAATCGAGTCTCGTGTATTTGAGATCTATGTATGCATTACTCCATCTCCTTGAAGAAGCTGATAGCCAACCCAAGACTATTTTGGAGTCAGTGCGCATGGCATTTCTGTATTCTGATTTTTTGCAATATTAGAGATATTTATCCCTGACGGTTTGCCACATAACTGCTCTCTAGGTGGCAGCTCTTCATCCCAATCTAAATATAACATCCACAGGCTTTGAAATAATATTTTGATAGTTGCTAAGAAGAGTACTGGCCAACAATGGGTCGACAAATCGAGCTGATAGACACATCACCTCCCACTTTGATACCCTACATCAATGGATTCCACTGGAACGGTTTCAATCTGCGTTTTCTATATTAAATTGAAACGTTTAACGTTTAATTTTTCAGAGATAAACCAAATATTTTTATGTAGCCTGATACATCGCTTATAATCCTGTAAGCCTCTTTTAAAGTATGTTGCAGCTAAAGGATATTTTCTGGGTACCATTACCGATGCGTGGCTCAATATATAAACGATAATGAGTTGGTTGCTCACAATAACTCGATTATCCCAAAATCCACTGATAGTACTTGATATTGGAATGGAGAATTAGTTGGTTGAACATTTTCTCTATATCCGGTGTAAAAACGTATTTGTACAAGCGGAATCTTATTAGAATAGCAGAAAGAGAAAAGCTCATCTTGTGGTTTCCACTCCCAGCTTCGTCGTTGAACTGGGTTCTCTCATAACCCCATAGCGTGAGAGATTATTTATCTTTGGTACAATTTAACGTTATTATTTAACGTAAATTATTCGCTGGCCGGGCTAGTGGGTTGCATAAAGTGACAGAGAAACGTTTAACGTATTTGAAATAATTTTTTGAGAATTTTTGTATGTTCAGTATTCGAGATATAGTCCATTGAACTCAGAAATTATTCGCTGGCCGGACTAGTGGGTCACATAAGGTGATAGAGGAACGTTTAACGTATTTGAAATAATTTTTTGAGAATTTTTGTATGTTTAGTATTCGAGATATAGTCCATCGAACTCAGAAATTATTCGCTGGCCAGACTAGTGGGGTCACATAAGGTGATAGAAGAACGTTTAACGTATTTGAAATAATTTTTTGAGAATTTTTGTATGTTCAGTATTCGAGATATAGTCCATTGAACTCAGAAATTATTCGCTGGCCGGACTAGTGGGTCACATAAGGTGATAGAGGAACGTTTAACGTATTTGAAATAATTTTTTGAGAATTTTTGTATGTTTAGTATTCGAGATATAGTCCATCGAACTCAGAAATTATTCGCTGGCCAGACTAGTGGGGTCACATAAGGTGATAGAGGAACGTTTAACGTATTTGAAATAATTTTTTGAGAATTTTTGTATGTTTAGTATTCGAGATATAGTCCATTGAACTCAGAAATTATTCGTTGGCCAGACTAGTGGGGTGCATAAGGTGATAGAGGAACGTTTAACGTATTTGAAATAATTTTTTGAGAATTTTTGTATGTTTAGTATTCGAGATATAAATGGAATTCAGTATAATGACTGTAGTAGGATCGATGGGAAAGTGGATAACCTAGAAAATACAGTACGTTTTAATTATTTTGTTCGATACTTTTTAAATTTATTGTAATTAACATTTCATAGGATTTGGTCCACTTTTGTAAAATTATTTATTTCCAGACCGATTTTGGCTGTATTCTGGTTATTTGGAGGTGCTAGTAGAACTAGGTATATCAAGTAATATTTCTAGCGGCTATAAAATATTTTTTCGCCTGGGATAGCAAAGACACAATCTGCATTATCATCTTTCGGCTGGAAACTTTCGGCTAACTTTAATAAGGTATCGTCTCCTATGAAGAGATTTATTTGATTTAATTGGATCTGGCAAAACACGTTTGAAATTCTAGGTCAAACAAGGCTCTACACAATTGTTGATGTTGATAGGACGGTACAACTTGATGGACTTGCTTAGATAAGAATTAGTCTTATTTTCCGGTGAAGCGTTGGATGTTGACGATAGTTTAGAATTTATGAGAGGTGATTCTGGTTCTTCACTCCTTCAAAATGAGCAGTTCTTTTGGTTGTTCAGCTAACGGTTGATGGTGTAAGCTAACGGTAGACCATAACGGTCTTTTAAAAATTCATAGGAAGATAGGAAATTCTTCATCAGAAATCAGTCGTTTCCATATCTGCTTTGGCTCATCGTCAAATTTGTCTAAAACAGATATATACGCCACACCATGCTTGTGGCATTAGAGCTGTTAAGCCGCGCGTTGCTTTATCGATTATCTTTACTGATTGTGACTTGAGAATTGTTTGTATCGAATTCGTTTGGATGCAATGTGGCTTTAGTAGAAATTGGATGCTTTTTCTTTTGCATCTGATTGCTGAGTATTATCCATAAAAAACATGTTAGCTTCGACGGAATTAGTGTAGTCTAAACGCTCTTTGCAAGGGAGCGGGATCGTCTGATTTACAGAGAAAATTTACTTCGAATTCAACCATTTCAAGGTTTACTAAGCTGTTAGTTCGGCCATACATTTATATTGGTGGTATAAAAGTTATCTTGGTTTCGGGACCAAATGTTTGATTATAGCTAGTAGACGGTAGATTGCAAATTCTAGGTATAGATGACCGATTGATCAGATTAAAGCTACTTTTATAACATTTCATTTAGCAGGTTTTAATTTTGTAGTTTGCAAATAATCAAAATACAAGCAATCGAATTGTCAAGATAAGTATTTTGTGTGTTAACTAATGTGTAGTTTTAGATTTAATTGAGGATGCATTTCGGAGTATTATTGTGAGGCTGCAACGCAATTCTTATAATGGAAACAAGCCAACCGCGTACAGTGAACTTCAAATTTAACCTAGTTTTGTGCTTTTTGCAGTAATAGATCAAAGGAGTAGATTAAGTGTTGCTATAACCAGGTTTAGTGCAAAGAAAAATATAAAATATTCATAAACTTACAATTTAATTTAGCCATAAACCAAAAGTTGAAGGTTTAACAACAATATAATCTCCCGTTTTTATGCTAACAAGACATACAAACATTATAAATCAATCAAAATATTTAATAACTCCCAATAGCAATATTTCAATATACAAGACACCTTTCTAATTGCCAATCAATACCAGATGTTTATCACTACAACGATATTGAACATTTTTACCCTTTCTCTATCTGTATCTGGATGTCGTGTCGTAATTTCAAATCCAACTTCAAATTTGAGTCACCAAATAGTTTTCTTATATATGAAAATTCCAGGTACACAACACTCATTATCTTTTGAGCTTGTGCGCGCGATAAGAGAACCGATATAATATGGGTAACACACAACAAACAAACAGCCCCGTCACAAATATACAACATGACGTACGGTCACAAACAAATGAATAACAAAAAAAAACACGGAACATAATTTTTATGTACGTACGTACGAGTACTTGAGACATTCTGGCTTGTTGTTGTTTTGTTCTGCGCTTTATAATACGCTGGATTTTCGAATCATGTAATCGCGCTAATCTTAAATAAATACAAGACACAACAAAAAAATTGTTATTATGTCTTGTACAATTTTTTTTTTGTAAAATAAATAAAATTGGTTGGTTTTAATCTGATTTTGTCATTATAAATAATTTCTTCTTACCAAACAATTATTTTCTTCTTGTACTTATATACATTCTTGAGTTTCTTCTTACGTGTGCACGGTGAATACCTTTTCCATTCCACTATACCAGTATATAAATGTGATATTGATGATATGTAATATTTAATAACTTATTACTGTTGTTAATTTAGTTAAATTTATTCTGGTTAATCTTTGAACGGAGCATAAGATTTATGTATGTTTTATATCAAGGCGACATACCTCTAATATTTTCTAAACGGTACATACATTACATTGTAAGAAGAAAATACATTGCTTAGATGGTACATCGTCTCTTTATGATGATTAAGTATTTGTGTCAAACTGGTTGTCGGCCTCTTTATTTCTTATGTTTTTTGTGATTAAGTAACCGATGAGAACGATGATGGTGGAAAACTGATTATATTGTGCGCGGTGGTAGGAATTTAATTGATCATCATCAGCATTTTATGAACGTTGTATTCTCATCATCAACATACAAATTGTTAAATTTTGTACGTACAAATATAAATTGACCCTAAGGCGAATGACATTTTTCTGGTGTGTAATTGAAGATCACTTAAAAATTTTATGAGTTTTCGGTAGAAAAAAAAACTTCATATATTTGTTAATTAATCGATTTTATATTCGTAATCGAGAAATCATTATTTACGCTTTCAAGTGTACAAGCACTCAAAATCAAGACAAATCAAGACAATTTCGCCACAAGGACACTTAAAACTTAGCACCAGAAAATCAGCAGATCACCAGATATGTAATATTTTGACTCTATTCTTTGTTGTAAAATTTAGGATTAGTAAACATGCAGCACTAGACGAAAGTAGAACGCGTTTTTTTGGACAATATTCGAACAAAGAAAGCACATTTTCACCTCCAGGGAACCAACATGTGATTGTTGAAAAACAAATGGATCCACAACGTGTCACGGGAGGCGTCATTCGACCATACTTTTCTGAAAATGAGGCTGATCAAGAAGTTACTATTACTCGTCCTCGATATCGCCACATGATAACTGAATTCTTTCTGCCTAAATTGGATGATATTGATGTGGACATGTTGTTTCAACAAGACGATGCGATCTGCCACACAGCCTGTAAACAATCCAATTATTGCATGAGACGTTTCCTGGCCGTGTTCTCCAGATCATGTGATTTAACGCCATTGGATTTCTTTCTACGAGGTTATTTGAAGTCAAAGGTGTATGCCAACAAGTCCATATCCAACCGTGCAGTAAAAGAGGAGATTCAACGCTGCAACAACGAAATTCAGCTACATTTACACAAAATGGTCATAGACTATTTCGAAAAAAGAGTGTCAGCAAAGCCGTGAAGGCTATTTACCCAATGTGCTATTCCATGCATAACCCTATCCTATGTACTTTATGTGTCAATAAAAAAAATAGAATTTAAAAAATACTGTGTGTTCTATTTAATTGAAATCTTGCATATATTTTGGGACACCCTTTATAAACCCTTACGATTAGGTTAGGAAACCCTTACGATTAGGCTATAGTCTGACACTGTGGAATTTAAAATAATATTTATTTTGACCACGAAACATTACCACTAACAAGTTAGTAAATTTTTAATGGATTTTTTCAATTTCGATTTTGGATTAGGTTTCCATCTACATTACTTGTGACGTGATCGATGGTAACGTAAACATATTTTATCGAAATTATTTGAATCCCTATTCGGAATATTCTAATAATATTTCTCCGAATAATTCGGAGGATGTCAGGGCATACGCGGTAAAGGTTAAAAAAATTCTCAACGATCTTAATGATGCTTGCATTACCAGTCAGGGTAAGAAGGTTTCTGTAACCATACGTAATCTGAAGAAGGTCTAAATTAAACCATCCCACTAATAAATAATAAAGGGTGTTCATTTCGATTGATTGATTGATTGATTAGAATGTACGGCCAAGCCTAAGCAAGGGTCCCGGATACGCCGGGCCTACCGTACACCCTTTTACACATAACAAGATGGAGGGATAGGAAAGGTTGTTAAATATGATAGACTTGACCCGGTTACAGACACCTAAGTAGTCAATAAGTTAGTGAATTATTAAGCACAAGACAGCACAATTATTATTTTTTTTTTTTTTTTTTTTTTTTTTTTATGATAAAACAGTTTTTCCATCTTACTTCAAAGGCCCCGTGGATGACCCCGTTAGAGTTCTGATGTTTCAATCCGATTCATGTCCCTCCTTCGTGGCCGTGTCCGTTGTTGGTGTCAGTATTGATTTCGGATGAATGAATGATTGGTCCAATGAATCCTAACTAACTTGCTAGGGCTACTGAGTCAAGAATACTGGCATGCCGGGGCGAGGTTTTAGTTCCATTCCGTTTTTTTTTTTTTTTTTTTTTTCACTTTTCTTCTATGATGTTCCCAAGCGGTCACCCAAACTTGTACTAATCCAAGCAATGGTTGCTTGACATTGATGATGAACTTGTTGTCGTTTTATTTATCCCTGCCACTCGCCCCCCACTTTAACAGACAACTACACATAGGATTCCCAAGCGGTCACCCATCTAAGTACTAACTATGCCCAATGTCGGTTGACTTCGGTGATCGAACGAGAACCGGTATGTCAAACATGGTGTGGCCGTTGTCATGTCTAATAATAAAGGGTGTTCATTTCGAGGTATAAAACTTTAAGTTGGCACCACTTTTCAGAGACAGGTGATTTGACAACTGACAGTAGATTTTTGGTTACTTAGTTTTGCCATTTCATATTCAATACTCACGCCAGGGCTACTTTTGCGAATTTGAAAATAATGATTTATTTTGTGAGTCATCGTGCTCTACGGCCACTTTATGCCGACATAATCGCAGGGAGCATAACTGCCAGAGAGCATTGGATTAACTTTGAGAGCATCAGAGCAGTTAATTGAATTAACAATGAATGCTTGTATAGGGTTTTTCAATAGGAATGATATGAATTTTAAGTGTCGTTTCGGCCATTTGTAATATGCCATGATCTGTCATTTTTTGTTTCATTGTATTCAGTAATGTTTACAATTTCATCATGATGAGATATACGCAAGAACAACCTTTACAAATTGCAATTACAAACGATAACGATTTTTTTAAGAAAATCATCTTCTCCGATGAGGCTCACTTTCAACTGAGTGGTGCGGTAAATAAACAAAACTGTCGATTCTGGTGCAAAGAAAATTCACAAATTATTCATGAAAAACCATTACATTCACCTAAATTGACAGTTTGGTGTGGTTTTTGGTCTGGTGGAATCATCGGTCGGTATTTGCTCGAAATGAAGCTGGTAACACCGTGACTGTCAATGGAGATCGGTATAGATCGATGATAACCAACTTTTTATTGCCGAAATTAGAAGAAGTTGATCTTGACAACATTTGGTTCCAACAAGACGGGGCTACGTCTCACACAGCAAGTGCAACAATTGAATTATTGCGAGAAAAGTTTGGATCATATCAATCTTATTGGAAAACTTTATACTTTCGCGCCACGTTTACTCTAAATGTCAAGTTCATTTGACAATGCACCAAGTCATATAGAATCAGGTCATATTTATGTCGACGGACATGGCACACATATGACTTTATAAGTTACCGAATTATGCGTGCGTTAATGAATTATCATTATAGCTTTATACCTAAATGCTACGTGAAACCTACCACCCTGCGACTACGCACGTTTAAACCGCTAAAAAGTGTTTGGGGCAAAAATGTTTTACAGTAGCGAAAGGTAAATCCGGGTGCGTCTTTAACCAGAGAATATTTTGCTCCTCTACTTTTAAAAACTTTGAAGGTTCTATTACACGGCAGATCATACAAAATGGTTTCAAAGCATGCGGTCTCTATCCATGGGGCTACTTTGCAATAGATTTACCAGTGCTTTGGTAAATCATCTGAAATCGTCCTCCCAAGTTCACCGCCACCACTACAGACAGAAAAAGATTCTATAATTTTAAAACATTTGCATGAAATTGAAGAGCTTTATGACAATTTTAAACTTTTATTCAAAATATTTATGACCGTTAAAAATGTAAAGCGAAGTTGTCCAATTGAGCCATTTCACGAAGATGAATATCTAATGAATGAGGACAGCGAACATATTAATATAAGTGAGATACACGATTTTATATATGTTGAGGGGGAAAACTATATTTCCGGTCCACTAGACGATCTGGTCGGAAAAGGATTGGTGATAGCGAATACTGATGAGGAGCTTCTGGTTAGCAATACACAAACGGGCGAGGCTATTATGCAGCCACTTCACAACCTTTGCGATAATGTAACTCCAAGTAAATCTATTCCATTAGTGGATCCATTAGCCGTGCTGGACGGAAAATAATTATTAATAACGAATGTTAAAAAGATTGGTATTACCAATGTACAAATGCATGCACATCGAGTTCTAGAGAATAACACGCCAATCAAATTCTTTCCATTAAACGTTTCTGTAAGCGATATAACTAACACGGCTGAAAACATTGAGGTTACTAGCACTAAAATTCAGCAACTTGATATAATCCAGGAGAATAGTATTTCAATCAAATCAATCGAAAACTTTTTGGATTTGCCTGAAATACCTGCTAAGTAGGAATTCAAGCCCCAAAACTAAAAAATCCATTCGATTTAACATCGCCTTTGTAACTATGCAAGCTGAGAGAGGAAAGAAAATGGAAACACAAAAACAGTTATTTGAAAAGGAACGTCGTAAAGCTATAAACATCGAAAAAGTGAAAATTAAGAAAAAGCAATTAGAATTAAAAGCCTTAGCCAAACAACAAAATTTGTTGAAAAAAAAATTCCAAGATGATGAAACCTAAATCAAAATGCCATGGACGTAGCACAATTGTGAAACCGAGAGAGACTCACTTCTTGTTCACATCGGAAGCAATAAACTTGCCAAAGGCTCAATGTTTTCGAAAATGCAAATCGACGGTTTGATTCAAAAACACAAATCCCAGACAATGTGGGAATTAAATGTTCATCCTGCGTGAGGGAGTACCACGTGAAATGCATCAATTCGCTAAAATTGCCACTGTCACCAGCATTTTTATGTGCAAATTGCAATTCGTAGAGCAAAACCTAATATTGTGATAGCTAATGACATTTTATGAATTCAAATATCTATGTGATAAGACCTATTGTGATAACCAATAGTCATTTTATGTTAAATTACTATAATTTTTTTATTTTAACGAATTAAATTTCATTTAGTTGTTTTATTTTAAATTACAAATCAATTTTAAATAAATCTTATGTTAAAACCCAGAGTTAAACGATCATTTTATTAGAAAATAAGGGCTTTTTTACGATTAACGTTGTCGTTTCCCAAAAAACTTCTTCTAAAGTCAAATTTTGCTTCAAACTGTCAATATCTGTAGGCTTTACACTCGTCTTTGAATTCAGAACTCAATTAAAAATATATAAAGCTAAAATAAATATCACATTTCACCTGGAATATTACTCTTAAGGTCGTTCAAAGACTACCAATTGATAGTTTTTGGGCAAAACATTACAAATAAGCAACTTTTGTTTGAATGCGTAAGAAATACTTACATCCTCAATTAAAGGTGTTTTGGCCAGCATATTACTAGGAAAGCGATAGAGCCGGTTTGGTTTTGCTCTGAAATGTGTAATAATCACAACAGTGAGTACTAAACGCTAGTATAGCTCCAGCAACACTCACAGTCCAGAAATTATCGCAAAGATGCTAAAACATAATGACGAATTTGGTGAAATGAAAGCAATGATGGCCGAAATTAAAAAGTCACAAGAGTTTGATCCAAGTTTGAAAAACTAACAGCAGAATACAAAAGAGTCGTCGATGAGAATAAGGAATTGTTGGAACTCTCACGATAATCAAATGTAAAAAACCGAAAACTACAAATCCACATAAATAACATGGAATCCACAATTGTAGCCGCTACTCGCCACAAGAGGCCGCACTATCACAAAAGAGATTTATATCATTATTTTATAGCCAATAAAATCTTAAAATTGGTTGACCATCTTAACCAGAAACTCGGTAAGGGGAAGTTTTGGACAATATTCTGCAGCATCTAGGCTGGAGGGAATTATGATGAAATTGTTTATTGAAAGATTTTATTGAGATTCTCGTCCACTTCTTTAAAATGAAATATGTATAGACAATTTCGTACGTTAGTCTTGAACTTCGTTTGCGGCCTTATGAGTTCTATTCAGTTTCTATTGTAAAGATATGGGCGAGTGGTGTCCAGCAAAGACTCGCTTCAGAACTTCGTTCAAAACATGTAATAGGATTTGAAATATATGGAACCAAATTCTACCATTATTGGTGAAGTAATAGTCGAGTTCTATCCAGCATAGCCAAATTTCAGAAACTTACTAACTTCAAAATGTATCAAATGTATTGGGTTGGGTATACAAATAAATCTCCACCGGTCGACAAAAGACAGTGCTACCAGTAAGTCATGTTTGAATTTGCCCGATGTAAAATGTCATATCCTAAGGTTAGACATCTGTCGTCAACATAACCTTAAAATATTAGCGATTTTGAATCAGCATCACATATTTTTTTCTTGAAAGGTCTTCAACTTTTGATTTTCTTCTATAATTTGAAGAAGTTTACAGCTGAGCCGCATCGATTGCTTGTAGAAGCATATGGTTAGGCTGTCCTAAGTGAGAGAAGTTGTCGAGATGCAGACTTGGAAGCACATTTGGGTGAAGATTCGTGCCAAATGCAAGTAAAATTTGCACTTACATTAGAAGTGACTCAACAAGCAATTGCACATTGTTTAAAATCATTGGAAATGATTCAACAGCAAGGAAATTGGGTTCCATATGCACTGAAGCCGAGAGATGTTGAACGTCGATTTTTTTATATGAAATGCTGCTTGCCAGGCATAAACGAAAGGATTTTTTTGCATCGAATAGTCACTGGTGATGAAAAAGGTTTCACTACGATAACCCAAAAAAGAAAAAAAATGACGGGGACCACCTGGCCATACTTCAACATCGACAACCAATTCGACATGGAAAAAATTCACGTTATGTATTTGGTGGTTTTCGCTCGATGGCGTGTATTATAAGTTGCTAAACCCGAACGAAACCATTACTGGGGCTCTCTACCGAACACATTTGATGAGATTGAGCCGAGCACTCAAGAAAAAACGCGCCCACTACTACTCCAGATACGACAAAACTATTTCTCCACATGTTGCAGCACTGGTCAAAATCTACTTGGAAACACTCAATTGGGAAGTTTTACTCCACTCGCCGTATTCACCGGACATTGCCATGTTACATTACACCTTGTTTCGATCGATGAAGCATGGCCTGTCTAAGCAGAATTTCACATTATATAAAGATACCATAAATTGGGTCGATCCATGGATCGCCTCAAAAGATGAAGCGTTCTTAGGACGTGAAAGCAATGGATAATACTTTAAATAAAACATAACCTACCGTTCTTTCACAATAAGTGCCCAATTTTTGATAAAAATGGCGGAGACTTATTATTGGGCATACAACCAATAAATATTAAGATCACATTTGGACGTTGCTTACAGTTATCTGCCAAATACTTCATATGCCTACTGAAACTTTAACGTCGATTAATGCTTATATTTAGATACGTTTCACTTTCACTTAGTCTAATCAAATTTATTAATTCATTAAGTCTAGTTTGAAATTCATTAATTTGGTGCAACTTCCATGGAACCACATAGTCGAAGGCCATTTCAACATCCAAAAATACCATAAACATTTCTATTTTTTCATTTACATACATAGTCCACGATAATTTGTTGCCAAACCAATCGGCACTCCTTCCACTCATCCGGTATTTTAGCATTTATTTGACTACCTTTAACAAATTGTGGTTTGCTTTGATACTGAACGTCTGAAACATTTCGTAACTCTCACGGTTCGTTCATGCGGATTGGTGGATTTGGAACCATAAACTATTCTCAAGATCGCATCCCACTCAAAACAAACAATCATTTCCTGACTATCCTCTCCCACCCTGTCAGTACATTCACTTTCTAGAAGATTATTTTCATTTCTTCTCACTCTATTAAACATATTCCGTACTGAAGGGCGATGTGTCATTTCTAACAAAAAGTCTTTCCAACATTTGCGTTTAGCCTAAACACGATTTTGTTTTCTGCAATTCAAATCATCAAAATAATAGTGACTTCATCTTGAAAAACTCTCCTTTTTATTGGGCCTTTCAAAAACGATAACGGCTGATAATGAAAGACAATTCGTGAGTCGTGAATTCAGAAATGTTTGCGATGAACGTGGAATCAGGCTTTATTCCACCTCACCGTACTGGTCTCAGGCCATTGTCCTTATGGAGCGACAAAATCGCGCAAACGATAAAAATGTAATTGGCGGAAAGAATTGCAAAAATATCTTGAAACACGCCACATCCTGGTGATTCGCCCGCGGAATTACTGTTTGGAAGACCGACTAAAACCAAAATTCTATCAATCACTGAGGGTTTGTTAGTAGGAAATGATGAGACGGTACGTGACAACGATTAATCTACAAAAATAACAACAAAGAATACGCAGATATGAAACGTAAGGCCACTTCCGAAATAGCTGTAGGTGATGTGGTTGGGACTAAAAAGCAACGGACGGATAAGTTAAGTGCTCCTTACAGCACTTAAAGTAGATTATAGAAAAATATTAAAGTGGGAATACAAATTAACTCGGTCCGTTTTCAAAAAGTGGCTCTGACTATACTAATTTTTTTATAGTGACAGCTGATTTCTGTTGTTTCAAACAGATTAGACATCTGCCATTAACCTTCAGTTAATATTGACCATATGTGTTTAAAAATGATGCTGGTGAAAATATTACAGTCAACGGAGACCGGTACAGAGATATGATTACTAAATATTTTGTGCCTCAATTGGATGGTATTGACATCAGTGACATGTGGTTCTAACTAGATACAGAAAATCAATACAAATAATTTACTGAACGAAACATATGATGAACGACTAATATCGAGAAATGGACCTGTCAACTGGCCACCGTGATTTAACACCGCTGAAATATTTTCGAGCAGAAATGCTGCGAAGGGTGATCGAAAATGTAATCTTTCCGTGTCAGAAATTACATTCAAACATTAATGACATAAACTTATCTTTCAAATAAAGTCACATTCGTGGCTATTAAAATTATTTTTCTGAGTTTTATTTAAATTTAAAGTTCTATACCTCGAAATGAAACACCCTTTAAAAGTTTGTCGTTTTTCCACACTCAAAGAGGCTATACAAAAGCTGAAGAAGAAGAGATGTTTGTCACAATGAGAACACATGCCACTTCTAACTCATACTATCGTCTATGCCAAATTAACACAGAACATGAAATTTATGTTTTCAAAAGGCCATCCACCCGGTCCCTAATCGTTTTAAACATAATCAAAGTGTACCTCATTCGGGTTTTCAACAATGTAGAGTCAATTATATTGCAATGAGGTGTACTTATTGCAAAAATAATGGCTATCACATAAGTTGAAGAATTAAGAAAAAGAATGTTCAACAATGTAATAAGGGACCTGGTAGTAATTCGAATACAGCACAAATTGCAGCTGCCTGTAAAATCAAATCTCAGGCGGAAAACTCTTCCCGACTCGAGTTGCCAGTAGCAGGATCCACCAAACATTTCCGAGACATTTAAATAATGATTCTGAACCAAGATATTGATGTTCTCCATTTTTCGAACCTTAAACTAGTTTAGAATTACAGTCTTCTAGGTCCATTCGAATTCCTAATAATGTCAAGGTCAGGTTCAGTGATGAAAAACAATACTAAATTTGTCTGTCAAAATTTATTAGTCGATATAAATAATTCAAATTCTAGCAAGAGTTTAAATCAAGTGGTAGCTAGTTCTGGTGACGTGAATTATTTGTTAAATCTATCCTAAAACAAACCAAAAAAATTTAGCAGAAGTTTAGCAAAAGTTTCACAAGTCTGATGAAAATTTTCCTAAATGTAAAAATATGTCTTAGTATTAGTGGATATGCTATACAAAAGGAGATCAACTTTTAGATTATCGATTGATTCAATGTTGATCCTCAGATTATTCAACAAAACCTGATCAACTGAAACTAATATTTCTAGATCATGCTTAGTACATTGAAGATGTATACACAATTTTAAAAAATTCTCTTAGAACAACCACGGTAAAATAAGACGAAAACAACTTTACGTCATACGTTAAACGGCAAAATTGGAAAGTTGACAACCCTAGTTCCAAAAAACCACTGTAGGCTCTTGGCCAAAGACAAGGCAAATATTTTATGATCATGCTCAGTCCATTCAAGAGAGACGCACGTTAATTACAGAAATTCTCTTCAAAAAAATAGGGTCAAATAAGATCAAAACCACCCCAGGTTGTACGTTTAATGGTAAAGTTTCAATAATTCTGTTCTAGAAACCACTATTATCTCTTAGCCATAGATGAGACTGACATTTTTAAATCAGTTTTAGTTCATTCAAGAAGCACATATATAGTTTGAAGAAAACTGTTGGCGATAACATGTTCAAATAAGACAAAAATCACCACAGGTTATACATTTAACGGCAAAATTTCAATATTTCCTTTCCAGAAACCACTATACAAGCGCTTCCATCCTTCCGGTCCATTCAAGTAGCAAACATAGTTTGAAGAAATTCTCATTGCCAAGGCGAGGGTCAAATAAGACAAAATAACCCCATGTTATATGTTGAACGGAAAACTTTCAATATATGACCTTGGGAGGTAAATAATGAATTTTGTTTATTTAGCTTAAGGCTGTATTTTGCTCATTTATGAATGTCCTTTAAGTAGATTTTGGAAAACTGTAAAATTCTTCTTGAAAAGCATCAATTAATTTCAATATTGTTAATATCGATTTAACTTAATTGATCATTCTGGCTTTCAATTATTATTTTTGTGTTTCAATATCGTGATGTCTATTAGAAAAATTTCAAGATGAAGAATACATTGAACTATCTTTTGATATTTATAAAGAGAAGAAAGTTCTCCTTGTTGATACAGGATCCGATATCAGTGCTTTAAATAAAAAGTGGATAAAAGAAGATACAATTCAAATGTACTCGTATATGCCGAATCCCGTAGCAATTACGAAATTTTTAGAATAATTTGTTGAACAAATCCTAAGGAAGACCATTTAGCAAAGCTTGAGGTAAAAATCAATATCGCATGATTAGAATTTAATGACGTGTTTCATTAAAAGGGCGATAAACTCACCAAAACTAACAAAATTACCCATAAAATGGAACTTACCCAAACTCTAAGCCAATCTCACTAAAGCTGCACACTTGAAACGATTAAAACTGAAATGATCTGACAAGTTGACGAAATGCTTGAAAATCAAATATTTGAAAGCAGTACCAGTCCTTGTAATTTTCTTCTCATCTTCATAGCCAAAAAATCCTCGGATGGTAGCAAAAAGTGGCGAGTAGTGGTTATTTTAACATCAAGTACTTTTAAATAAAGTGGACAAGGTGAAAATGGTATTTAGTAGGCGCAAGGAAAGCGCACATTCTAAACAGCATGCTTCTAGGGCTAAACGGATTATAATAATACGACTAATTGAACGACATGTGCATGATCTGAAGGGCCACAAATAACAGATAAATGTCAATTCCTTCGAAAGGAAATTAATTATTTAGGCCGTATCATAACTCAACAAGTTATCAAGCCCGATCCTTGAAAAATTGATTCTTTAAGACCATAATCAGTTCCTCAACAAATGCGAAGGAGATAGAATCCTTTATTGGCCTCGTGGGGTAATTTTAGAAGGTTTATAGCAGTTTTCACATATGGCCCAACCACTTAAATCCTTCCTAAAATGTTGCAGCAAATTCGAATGGTCAGCATTTTAAGAAAAGCTATGACTAACCCACCGTTTTTCAATACTCACATTTTAAAAATTTGTTTGATGTGACATGTGACGCGAGCAATATCACGATTGGTTCAGTATTAGCTACTAGCATACTAGCAGAGTGTTAAATAATTCCGAGAAAAATTACCCGACCATCGAAAAGGAGCTTCTCTTCAACGTATGTGCGGTAATTTATTTTTGACAGTATATTATGCCAAACAGTTTACAATTATAACAGATCACAAACCACTCATGGGATTCTGCTCCGCCAACAATCCATCATCTCAACTTATTTCATTAAATAAAAATGGTGAGGCACTCAAGTACACAATTTGGAAACCAGATAATGAATTGAATAAATTCTAAGTAATCTTCTTTCAGGCTCGACATAAGCTAGCTATTATTTATAACAGTTTTGGAAGTGAAAAATTATTGCATCCAGAAAATCCGCTTCTGTTACAACCGAAAACGTATAAACATAAGTTTATTCTAATTCGCAGCATTAGCATAAACAGCATTTATTTCCTCGACCTCGAGGAAATAAATGCTGTTAAAACAATAAAACGATCAATGACAGAAGCCTACTACAGTCGGACCGCTATACCAGAGCAGAAAACGGGAGATATATCGTCAGACTTCCATTTAAAACGCCTCTGGTTAAATTTGGTATAACATATCATCAGACAAATAGAAGGTCTCACACAAAATAAAATATGACTATTCGGAATTCATGAAGAAATATAAGGCACTAGGCCATATGAAAAAGGTTCATCCCGAAAACAATTCATCGATCCAGCTTAGTTTTCGATGGATCGTGCAAAAGAACTCCTGGTCATTTGCTGATTGATATGTAAATTAATCGGATACGCAATTCTAAATGATCTAATGTTGATATTGTTACAGTTCCGCTCGCACAAAATTGCCATACCAACGGACATTGAAAAAGTGTAACGCTAGATAATAGTACATCCTGGCGATCGAAATTTGCAGCATCAATAGAGTGATTCGCGAAGTTTCGCCAACCGCGAACGAGTTGTGAACGCTTAGCCAATTGGCAATTTATGGCAAGATTTGAATGTATTTGAACAGTTTGGTTTAGTATAATGTTTTAATTCATATAGACGATGACGGTAAGGCAAATTCTGCAATTACGCAGTGTGGGCCAACTTGAAAAACTTTTGGGCCAATTCAATTTTGAGCGGAAACTAAGATCAGCACATCGACGAGTACCCACAGATGGATCCTCGATACTTTTGCGAACAGCCTCTACAATTTTTTCATTGCTATCAGGTCAATAAACATTATCCGTGGCTCATTAAATACCACACCTCGCTTTTTGCAACGGGTTGCTAAGTTTCTTATAATGTTTGCACAGGGAGTTGTAGCAGTATTAAAATGTTCACGATATTTTCTTTGTGTTGTAACAATAAACCGTCCGGAAAAAAATAAAATTCAACTCATTTTGACACGTTCTTGCACTGAATATAAAAACATTATTAAACATTTTAAAAATACGAAAGTTATATATTTTTTAACTCAGTTAGTTCAAGTTGGCAAAAAATAATGATTAGTTGATATTTACAAAATTTGTAAATTGAATTTTCCAGCTTTTATAATTTCTTTATTTATATTCGCAATCGTAAAATTCCGATTTGAGGTTTCTTGAACTAGAGAACAAGATACAATTAAAATTAGTTTGGAATATTTTCCAAAATAAAACATTTTGTTCCTGACCAATCCATTTGCTCTAACAACCTAATAAAATTCTTTTACAAATTCAATTTCAGTAAATGGTTTTGGTTCCACCTCCCTTACTGGAATTACTATTATTTTAACTGATAGTAAAACACAAACCAGATTTGCTTATATAAAAAATCAAAATCATGAGTTTCGGCCAACCCCATTTCCCAAATTCATTTGTATCATTTTCAGTTGTGTATAACCTGTGTTCGACGAAACACTAATATCCGTACAGTACAGTACAGTGATATTCATTACACAGATCACTAAATTCATTTAAATTTTATGAACTGGATTCTATAATTTAAAAAATAATCCTACTCTACTAAAATGCGTACACTACGCTAGGCCATTTACATTTTTACTAATACAGCAGAGTGGGGTTTGGTAAAGTAATATGTTAGCTTAACGGGTATGCAATCATAGTCAGTGTCATTCGCTGAATGCAAATTTAACGATATTCACTTTAGCACTAACAAGACACTTCTTATTATCAAACCCAATTTCCAACTTGCCAATAAAAGAGTTCGGAATATTAACTATAATATTTAATTTTAAAGCAATACCAAAAATTTAGGTTCAACTTGATGTCTGATAGATTGATCAAATCAAAAAAAATATTGTAGGCCGTCACGCCTTCAAACCCGAAATAATATGACATACTTGTTCAGCAATTTGGCAAAGGTTAAGAAGCCCTGTCACAATATACACTTTACAATATTCTTGTCTTCTTCTGCATTTTCATCGTCATCTTACGTACATACCCATAGTTACTGTAAACGCTTATAAGATTTTTTGTTAAGATACGAGAAACGAAATGAACAAAAATAAATTTTATACGCTTTTGTTGTACAATACACAGTGTTCTATGATTATTACTATTATTACGTTTTATTATTATTATTCTTTTTTTTTGTATTATTTTTATTTTAATAACAATAAAAATAAATAAACTTTAGTTGTTTGAATATCTAACTCGGTATAATAACTACATGTACGAGTATATAAGACCCTGTCTATTTATCTATGAGTAAGCATGCCAGTGAATGCCTATCCAAACTATATGGAGTACATAATGAGATATCAGATGGATATAAAGTCGGTAGGTTTCGTTGTTCATGGTTTGTTATCTGTTTGTGTGTTTGTTGAGAATGGATACAAAAGCAACATTGATAAATATGTACACATGTTAAATATTTAATTAAACTCGATGAATTGTTAAAAATGACTTAGAACTTGGGAGATCCAGAAAAAACACACGGTACCTACCTTTAATTAAATTTCAATTGTCGGACAAAAAAAAATATAGGCACATAACATGAAATACCAAACAAAAAATGTTTTTTAATTACTTATTTGGGAAAGTCCACCAAAAACATTTTTCAATCACGCAATTACTGTACCGTACAAAAAAAAAAAAATAAATAAAATTTCGCCGGTTCAAAACGGATTTGATATCGTGTGTCCACGCAAAACACCATCCACCTCTCCTCACGTAAATTGCTATTTAAATGATTTCTTTTGTAATATAAGATTTGTCATGTTTCAGGTGAAATATTGCCAGAAGCTATATTTTAATACCTATGTTCTTTTGAAAGTTATTTTTTCATGGGATTCTTGAAGATGTTAAACCCTTTTTTGTATTGTAGCTTAAAATCTGACAATGATTTTTATGAAATTCATACAATTTTGTATATTAATTTTGGATCGTGTAATTTACGGCCAGTCATTTTTGTTTTCAGTTTTAAAATGTTGTGAGAATTTGCTAAATTAGTTTTGGCAGATTTCTGTTTTGTGGTGATTTAATGCTTTTTTGTTTAATATAAAGGATTGTAGTTATTTCTTGGAAGACAATGCCCTATTATTATTTTGTAGGTGATGGTTTAACTCGCTTTTCATTCGCTAGAAAATAATAATTATTTGTAAACCTATTAACCTAATGACAGCAAAATACATGAAATTATTTATGACTGTAACAATAAACCATCAACAACAGTAAACAATAATCGAACGATAAATGCATTTTGTGACGTAATTTAAATTTATTCTAAAGAACAGCAATAGACAAAATGCGATTAATATACAAAAAATAATTAAAAAAATATTAAATATATTAAAAATATTAAAAGTTTTAAAGATATTATTAGGAATATATATAATTATTAACAAAATTAAAAAAAAATATTAAAAATACAATATTAAAAATAATTAAAAATATTAAAAATATTAAAAAATTAAAGATATTAAAAATATTATATAAAAAATATTAAATATATTAAATATATTAAAAATATTAAATATATTAAAAATATTAAAAATACAAAAAAATATTAAATATATTAAAAATACAATATTAAAATTAATTAAAAATATTAAAAAATTAAAAATATTAAAAATATTTAAAATATTAAAAAAATAAATATATTAAAAATATTAAAATTATTAAAAATATTAAAGATATTAAAAATTTTAAAAATATTAAAAATATTAAAAATATTAAACAATTAAAGATATTAAAATTATTAAAAATATTAAAAATATTAGAATTATTAAAAATATTGAAAATATTAAAAATATTAAAAATATTAAAAATAATAAACATATTAAAATAGTAAAAATATTTAACATATAAAAAATATTAAATATATTATATATATTAAAAATATTAAAAATATAAAAAAATATTAAAATATTGAAAATATTAAAAATATTGAAGATATTTAAAATATTAAAGATTTTAAAAATATTAAATATATTAAATATATTAAAAATATTAAATATATTAAAAATTTTAAAAATATAAAAAAATACTAATATATTTAAAAATGCAATTTTAAAAATAATTAAAAATAATAAAAATATTAAGCATATAAAAGATATTAATTATGTCAAATATATTAAAAATATTAAAAAATTAAAGATATTAAAAATATATTAAATATTATATATTAAAATATTAAAAATATTAAAAATATTAAAAAATTAAAAATATTAAACATATTAAAAATATAAAAAATGTTAAAAATATTAAAAATATTAAAAATATTAAAAAATATTGAAGATATTTAAAATATTAAAGATTTTAAAAATTTTATATAAAAATATTAAATATATTAAATATATTAAAAATATTAAATATATTAAAAATATTAAAAATATAAAAAAATATTATATATATTAAAAATACAATATTAAAATTAATTAAAAATATTAAAAATATTAAAAATTTAAAAATATTAAAAATATTAAAAATATTAAACATATTAAAAATATTAAAAATACAATATTAAAAATAATTAAAAATATTAAAAATATTAAAAAATTAAAGATATTAAAAATATTAAACATATAAAAAAATATTAAAGATATTAAAAATATTATATAAAAAATATTAAATATATTAAATATATTAAAAATATTAAATATATTAAAAATATTAAAAATATAAAAAAATATTAAATATATTAAAAATACAATATTAAAATTAATTAAAAATATTAAAAAATTAAATATATTAAAAATATTTAAAATATTAAACATATAAAAAATATTAAATATATTAAAAATATTAACTATATTAAAAATATTATTTATATTAAAAATATTAAAATTACAATATTAAAAATAATTAAAAATATTTAAAATATTAAAAAATTAAACATACTAAAAATATTAAAATTATCAAAAATATTGAAGATATTAAAAATATTAAAAATATTAAATATATTAATAATTTTAAAAATATTAAAAATATAAAAAATATTAAACAATTAAAGATATTAAAATTATTAAAAATATAAAAACTATTAAAATTATTAAAAATATTGAAAATATTAAAAATATTAAAAGTATTAAAAATATTGAAGATATTTAAAATATTAATGATATTAAAAATATTAAATATATTAAAAATATTAAAAATATAAAAAAATATTAAAAATATTGAAAATATTAAAAATATTGAAGATATTTAAAATATTAAAGATATTAAAAATATTATATAAAAAATATTAAATATATTAAAAATATTAAATATATTAAAAATTTTAAAAATATAAACAAATACTAATATATTTAAAAATACAATTTTAAAACTAATTAAAAATATTAAAAATATTAAGCATATAAAAGATATTAATTATATCAAATTTATTAAAAATATTAAAAAATTAAATATATTAAAAATATATTAAATATTATATATTAAAATATTAAAAATATTAAAAATATTAAAAATATTGAAAATATTAAAAATATTGAAGATATTTAAAATATTAAAGATATTAAAAATATTATATAAAAAATATTAAATATATTAAATATATTAAAAATATTAAATATATTAAAAATTTTAAAAATATAAACAAATACTAATATATTTAAAAATACAATTTTAAAACTAATTAAAAATATTAAAAATATTAAGCATATAAAAGATATTAATTATATCAAATTTATTAAAAATATTAAAAAATTAAAGATATTAAAAATATATTAAATATTATATATTAAAATATTAAAAATATTAAAAATATTAAAAATATTAAAAAATTAAAAATATTAAAAATATTAAAAATATTAAAAATGTTAAAGATATTAAAAATATTAAAATTATTAAAAATTTTATATTAAAAATATTAAATATATTAAATATATTAAAAATATTAAATATATTAAAAATATTAAAAATATTAAAAATATAAAAAAATATTAAATATATTTAAAATACAATATTAAAATTAATTAAAAATATTAAAAATATTAAAAATTTAAAAATATTAAAAATATTAAAAATATTAAAAATATTAAAAATATTAGAAATATTAAAAATATTAAAAATATTGAAGATATTAAAAATAATAAAGATA
Source organism: Nephrotoma guestfalica (assembly GCA_963691935.1). Classification (NCBI taxonomy): domain Eukaryota; kingdom Metazoa; phylum Arthropoda; class Insecta; order Diptera; family Tipulidae; genus Nephrotoma; species Nephrotoma guestfalica. The sequence goes on along the minus strand of OY829913.1, from coordinate 66,133,106 downwards.
TGAAAAATATTAAACATATAAAAACTATTAAATATATTAAAAATATTAAATATATTAAAAATATTAAAAATATACAAAAATATTAAAAATGTTAAAAATATTAAAACTGCAATATTAAAAATATTAAAGATATTGAAAATACTAAAAATCATGGTCAAAGCAACTAATGAGAGAAGACACCGAGAGATTCAATAGTCTAGCTTCCCGACGTTTGTTGGGTAGTTGAGAGCGGTATCGAGCCCGTACTCTGAATATTTCTTACTCTATAATGAAATGAACAGGTACAGCGAGCTTAAGCCAGTTTTGGGAAAGTTCAGGATTATGATAAAAGTGCTGTTAGAAACCAAAACATCGATGAAGGTGGACCGTCTTGATGAGGCCGTGCTAAACGATATCGAAAATGTAGTTTCGGAAAAATTTAATGCGCAGGCATTCACCATTCCAATACCTGCGCGTTTAAATCCCTAACAAGCTACTTCTTTGAAACTTCATAACAGATTAATAATTTCCAGAATAGGTGCCAGGTATCAAATACAAGCAATCGATGTTCCGGCGCCAGCGGTATTTACGGAATATTCCAGAAATGAAGAGCTGGAATGAAGGTCAGTCACTATATTACCAATGGTCACGTATGCATAGTATTTCGTATCCTTGATATATTTACTAACCTCATATAAGGAACCGAGTACAAAATCAACTGCTCTAATCGAGATGATGAACGACGAGAAATACGACGCAAATACAAAAGTCACAACGGAAGTTCATTAACTGGTAGACAGCAGAGGTAGATTATGCTCGAAAGTCTTGATAGCTATGAAAACTTTGCTGTTTTACCTTAGAAACAAATGCAGAAGGATTTGAGCTAGTTGTTCAATCAGAGCGCGGTAATCAAATCGGATAAAGTTCAGTGATGTTCAAATTTATTACAATAAACTTGTAAAAGAAAATCGAGTGTAAATGTAAAAATGCTGTCAAAATGTTGTAAGTGTTGTAAAAGTGTACAAGTGTACAAGTGTACAAGTGTACAAGGGTACAATTGTACAAGTGTACAAGTGTACAAGTGTACAAGTGTACAAGTGTACAAGTGTACAAGTGTACAAGTGTACAAGTGTACAAGCGTACAAGTGTACAAGTGTACAAGTGTACAAGTGTACAAGTGTACAAGTGTACAAGTGTACAAGTGTAAAAGTGTAAAAGTGTAAAAGTGTAAAAGTGTAAAAGTGTAAAAGTGTAAAAGTGTGAAAGTGAAAAAGTGTAAAAGTGTAAAATGTAAAAATGTAAAAATGTAAAAATGTTAAAATGTAAAGGTGTAAAAGTGTAAAAGTGTAAAAGTGTAAAAGTGTAAAAGTGTAAAAGTGTAAAAGTGTAAAAGTGTAAAAGTGTAAAAGTGTAAAAGTGTAAAAGTGTAAAAGTGTAAAAGTGTAAAAGTGTAAAAGTGTAAAAGTGTAAAAGTGTAAAAGTGTAAAAGTGTAAAAGTGTAAAAGTGTAAAAGTGTAAAAGTGTAAAAGTGTAAAAGTGTAAAAGTGTAAAAGTGTAAAAGTGTAAAAGTGTAAAAGTGTAAAAGTGTAAAAGTGTAAAAGTGTAAAAGTGTAAAAGTGTAAAAGTGTAAAAGTGTAAAAATGTAAAAATGTAAAAATGTAAAAATGTAAAGGTGTAAAAGTGTAAAAGTGTAAAAGTGTGAAAGTGTGAAAGTGTAAAAGTGTAAAAGTGTAAAAGTGTAAAAGTGTAAAAGTGTAAAAGTGTAAAAGTGTAAAAGTGTAAAAGTGTAAAAGTGTACAAGGGTACAATTGTACAAGTGTACAAGTGTACAAGTGAACAAGTCTACAAGTGTACAAGTGTACAAGTGTACAAGTGTACAAGTGTACAAGTGTACAAGTGTACAAGTGTACAAGTGTACAAGTGTACAAGTGTACAAGTGTACAAGTGTACAAGTGTACAAGTGTACAAGTGTACAAGTGTATAACTGTAAAAGTGTAAAAGTGTATAAGTGTAAAAGTGTAAAAGTGTAAAAGTGTAAAAGTGTAAAGTGTAAAAGTGTAAAAGTGTAAAAGTGTAAAAGTGTAAAAGTGTAAAAGTGTAAAAGTGTAAAAGTGTAAAAGTGTAAAAGTGTAAAAGTGTAAAAGTGTAAAAGTGTAAAAGTGTAAAAGTATAAAAGTGTAAAAGTGTAAAAGTGTAAAAGTGTAAAAGTGTAAAAGTGTAAAAGTGTAAAAGTGTAAAAGTGTAAAAGTGTAAAAGTGTAAAAGTGTAAAAGTGTAAAAGTGTAAAAGTGTAAAAGTGCAAAAATGTAAAAGTGTAAAAGTGTAAAAGTGTAAAATTGTAAAAGTGTAAAAGTGTAAAAGTGTGAAAGTGTAAAAGTGTAAAAGTGTACAAGTGTACAAGTGTACAAGTGTAAAAGTGTAAAAGTGTAAAAGTGTAAAAGTGGAAAAGTTTCAAAGTGTAAAAGTGTAAAAGTGTAAAAGTGTATAAAAGTGAAAAAGTGTAAGAGTGTAAGAGTGTAAAAGTGTACAAGTGTAAAAGTGTAAAAGTGTAAAAGTGTAAAAGTGTAAAAGTGTAAAAGTGTAAAAGTGTAAAAGTGTAAAAGTGTAAAAGTGTAAAAGTGTAAAAGTGTAAAAGTGCAAAAGTGTAAAAGTGTAAAAGTGCAAAAGTGCAAAAGTGTAAAGGTGTAACGAGGGTCAATGCTGGGATGAAGGAACACGGGCTTGAGATCGTGGAGAGCCATTGCCAACCACTAAACAATGACAGTTTTGCTCAGTAAGCTTATAGCCATTGTGCATGGCCTCGCTCTAGGTAGCGGATGCTAAATATGGCATAATTTCATTTGATTTTACTGTATATAAGCGAATGAATATAGGTTTAGAAGTACCAGGAAAAAAAATTATATTAACCATATGTGATGTAGCAACTTTGATCGTCGCCAAAATATTACCGATCTATCCAAGTGGCGTTCGAGTGTCAGATGAATTACTGACATAGGACTGAATATGGGATTAGAGAAGCAAGTGTCAGAAGGATCGGAACTACGGTTCCGTTCGAAGAAAATCAGACGAAGTGCCAGTCGGTGATTTTAAAATTGGGAAAGATTCGCAAATTATAAAGGAATGGTCATTCGGAATAGCCTTTTCAAGGTTTCTTACTTCTTTGGCACTACAATTATCCATACCTACATATATCCAAATTGACCTAAATTGATGAATTTGATCTTTGTTTATGATCAAAGTTCAACTATCAGGCTTACTTTTAGTATGAGCTGCTCTTATAAACTTCTGCCAAAGCTTTATACGACTAAAAGCAACCGTGGACGTTTTTACGCCATTTCTCAAGTAATTTGCCATTTTTTTGGGTATTCCAAGATTTACTCGCAGGATTGGGAAAAAGTGAAACATTCGTTATAAATATTGAGCCAGTGTTAAAAATACCGAAGCCTTCAGTTAGTCTGATCTAAACACTGTTTCCTGAAATGCATATGATACGCCTGTAAACTGTAGTCCAGTAAATCTGTTAGAGTAATAATCTGTGAACTAAGTTTAATTCAATCTACTGAGTTTAAAGCACAGAAAAAATGGCATACGAATTTAAATAGCACAGAAGTAGTTGCTAAGTATTGAATAATTGACAAAAATGAAATTTTGCAGTAAAATTACCTAAAATCCTACAAAGCTTGATCAGATTTAAGTAGCACCATGATTCCCAAAAACTATTAAAATTTTGCCTAAATCTTTAATGTAACGAAATAACTACCATGAGTATAAGAGAGAGCTAATTACCACAAAAAACGTATTCTTATAGTTGTAGGTTAAAGATTTCACTTATAACTTTTCGAGCTATAATTGATATGTACGTAGTGAATAGAAGTCCGCCGTACATTGAAAAACACAAATCCAGAATTAACGAACAGAAGAATTTTCTAGATGACCTCCTCGGGTGTTTACATGCCAAATCTAAAATTTATTTTACATACCCTAAGCATTGAGGTCACAAAATTTTCCACCCGACATTTTTCCCATAAATTGTGTTTTATCAGTTAATTATCAATCCGTATGTATAATATTAAGAGCCCGATATAAAACCAAGATAAAGCATTAAACAACGAGGAAAACTTAGTTCCATGACAATTCAAATTATAAAAAATAAAAAATTTCAGCTTATCACAAAATGTTTATCAACAACAAAAGCGCACACAGAATATAACCATTTCTTCCATTCCAGCCAATAATTTATTAGTTTGTAAGATAAAAATTCGTGCACCTCAAGTAACAAAACGAAATTATTAGATAAAATATTCACATTTTTTATGTTGTGTGCGCTATCGGACCTTTTCATCTCTCTTATATATAGAGAATACCTATAGGTATATAGCTAGAATATTGTTTTGGCACGCGTTTTTTATTATGTATAGATCCATGTTTTATGTACAGCTTAGAACAAAACATATTTCTATAAAGTTTCATATCCAATTAGAAATAATTTTGTGTTGTTGTTCGTTGTAATAAAAATTAATGAATGAGATTTTGAACTGATGTTGTATACGGATTGAATTATTCAAAATGAATGGATTTTTGCCCCCAAAGTATATTTATATATATATTGGATGGTTGCGTATAGTTAAAATATATAGTGGATGAGAAAAATGTTTTAAAAATTTAGAATCCGTATCCGTACACAAAATCAATAATCCCCATATGCTAAATTCAAAGTCATCTATAATTTATCCTACACATCTATCTACCGTGATTCGATCCGTCCATTTTGCAAAAATAACCATAAACTATATATTACAAGACTATATACATCATTTTATTGATTTGTATATATAAAGGTGGTGGGTATCGTGTACACAATTTACCATTATTTTCATATACATTTTTAATAACATTGAAAACTACTGTGCACGAGTATATACGTATCGAGCACTAAATTGACAACTTTTTAAGTTTTCCAATTTTTTATATCACTCATCCTCCTTAAAGCGCTGCACAGAGTACGTATAAAGACTTGTTAGGCGTATCGATTGATACCTTATATTATATCACTCTATAAAAAAATTAATTTCAATGTTTAGAAATACGCTTGGAACCAAAAGCTACAGTAATCATATTTGGAATTTGTGGTTTGAAACTTAAGACACAAAAAAAACAACATACCATTTCTGTGTAGCAATAATGAACGAATTAAATTTAGAAAAAAAAACATAAACTTGCTGTTCAATCGTGATATCTTCTGGTAATTTTCTATACATTTCACGGTTTGCCTTTAAATTTTAATCCAATTTACAAAAAAAAAATATTCCAAGATACGGTTTTTGCGCTCGCAACAATCTTATAAATTTTTTATGTACAGTGGATTAGGTTTCTGTAAAATTTTTATTTATTTTTTTTTAGTACGACGTTTTGTAACCTATATGAATAAAACGGCTAAGCTCTTCAAAACGAGAGGATTATGATCAATTTCAGCGTATTTTAGCGATCGATTTAGCACATTTCATATATTTAAAGGTGACAAATCCGATTATTTTTTTACGATCAGTTAACTAGAAATGATCTTAAATAAATAAGAAATTCGTTTATTTTATATTGCTTGATCGTTTAACTGGATTGGATGATCGTTGAACGATCTATTATTTTGTGTTGCTAATTGGCTTAATAATGCGACCAATTTTATAGGATCATGTGATCGTATTATATTAGATTTAATTATTATTCGATCAGATTACGATCGCATAAAATATTTTTCACGATCAACTGTAGTAATCATAATAACGGATACTAGAAGGCTTACACCGATAGATCAAAAAATTAAGATTACGATCTTATAAAATAATATACGGAGGTTAATTGTGTAACAGTAATTTGCTGGAACGAACAATTAAGATTGATCGCTGCAAAGTATTTTAAAATTCAGTGCTCAGAGAATTTTTGAATTTTAATTAGTTTTATTCTAGGGTATATTGTATGCATTGATAGAACGATCGCAAAAGAGCTCATTAGTCTCATTAGTTGTGAAATTAATTTAAAAAAATAGTTTTAGAATACAAAAATTAATTTTAAGTTTAAATTTTATTTTATTTCAATGATATCAATAAATAAAGATAGTTTTAAAAATGAAGTCACGATTTTTAGTGGCGTATAATTTTGGAGCTCGGATAAAACACCCGATAATAAAAAAATTTTAGGCGTTGTTATAACATTTGTTCCTCTAGCTCTGGAAGCAGTTGTTTGTCAACAAATCCACCATTTTTAGAGTTTAAATGAACGACCGACCTCAAACGGCTGAACTAATAAATTAAATAAAAATTTAAGAATAACGATGAACTTTAAAATAAAATTAATCAAAAACTTATTTTAAAGTGATAAAACAATTTGAGACACAGACAGCAACAAAATAGCATACAATTTTCAGTTGGTCTACCCAAACCAAGTATAACAAAAACCCAATAAAAAAGTAGAAATTCAGCATTAACAATTCTAAAACAAGAGTCAAAAATTAAAGTTTAGACAATGAAAAAAATATCTAAAATTAGTAGTCCATTCTGTGATGTATGGTTCTGAAGGCAGGAACAGTTCCTAGCGCACGAGAATTGATGTTTAATTTTATCTAACCAAGCAGAATAGACCAATCGATACCAAGAGAATCAGTTGAAGACATCCACCCAGGGTAGTTCACGTAAAGTTCAACGAAAAAAATGTCGTTGCACTGCCGCTATTATTTGTATGTGTATTTCATGATAAGAGGACCACAACCTCCACCAGCAAGATTGTCCGGTTAACAATGTAATTTAGGGATGATTATTCAGGTCGTTGTCACAAATAACACCAAAATCTCGAATGGAAATATCTCCAGCTACGGCATTTTTTTTGATATAATATTTATGGAATTAGGAACGTATGCGCTAACAAGAGTATCAAAGCTGTTTAAGTCGACATGTAATAAATTCGAGTCGATGGAGGTTGAGATCAATCTATCAATCTTCATATCATCGGATTATACGGAGATGGACAAACTCTTAATAACACCAGCAACGTTGATGATTTGAAGATCAAGTTGCGATGGACCCCCTAGCGCTTTGAGCTTAGATATAATAATTTTGTGAGGAACCCTGACGGATGCTTTACTAAAATCTGTGGGTTCCATTACACTTAATGTACTTAATGTAAACTCGGTGAGGCTAGTGATCGTGGAACGACCTTTGAGGAAACCATGTTGAAAGACAGAAGTCGAGTAATTTTGGAATGCAGAATAACTTTGCAATTTTTCTTTCCAGAAATAACCTAGTGAGCACATATTCCAGAATTTATTCCAAAAATAATTTTAGAACCCCATTTCCATCAAACTCGAAAAGGGTTTAATTCCATTCCCACTATATATCCAGTTAATCCAATTCTAGAACTTCTTTTAAAAATAATTTTATAAGATCTCCGTTCATTATTAGCAGTAAATTTCATCAAAATCTGTTCAGAAATAACCTAATTTCGTCCCAGTTGGCCAGATTCTAGAAATTATTTCAAAATAATTTTAAAGTCTCATTTCCATTCACCTTAGCAAATTTCATCAGGATCGTTTATGATACGTCTCAGTTCAAATGATCATATTCCAGACCATTTCCAAAAATAGTTTTAGAATCCCATTTGGATCTATCATACTCAATTACATTATGGTCGTTTAAGAAATGGCTCTAGCTCCGTCTCACTTGACCATATGAAAGAAAGAACTTATGAGTATTTATCAAAATGTTTTCAACAGATCGTTTGCAGATTTTGTTCACAGAATTTTTTATTAAATCCAGCTGGTTGAATTCATATTTAAAAAATATTTTTCACATCGCGTAAGGAATGTTATGTCATTTGTTATAACAACATAAGATAGACACCAAATGTAGAACCAACTAACAATTTAATATTTAGCTAGAACTTTGGTCGCTGATTTGCATATCAATCAAATACGAGACCTTTGGTAACCATAAGATGTAGTAAATAGAAGCATTTGTGTTTCTGCGGTATGTTTGTTTGTTTGGATGCAGGGTAGCGGGTGAATTGTTAAGCAGCTAGTATGCGAAACTATTGTCAAACTAGCTAACGACTACCAAAACTGAGATACTACTGCAGAAAGCGGTGATAAATAGCTGGATAGAGAAATAAACTTGAATAAAGGTAAATGCTGCAGTAATAATCTAGTTGACACTTTTTAACACACGCACCTTTGTTTCGACAACGGAAAATAATGCAATATACATGTATGGGTTTTATCCTTTTATTCAATGGGGATGACTGAACATTACAAGCTTTATAACGCGTGGTCGACGAAATTACAAAGGTACTAAGCCGATCTTTTGAGATGCCTATCTAACTATCTAATCTATCTATCTAAACTAAAATTATTGTATGAAAAGACGAGCGGCCCCAAGTCGAGAACAATTTCAGAATTAGTAGCACTCAGTGCTTAGTCCTGATTTGTGAAACGACCTCTATGGTAGTTTGCTGTATCTGAGGCAGCTGCTGATTGTTAAATCATTGTTAAATTAGCAAGATTTTCCATAAACATTTTTTGTTGGTCTAACAACTATTCAAATGACGTAGGATCTTCGTCGAATATCAACATATTATTCGTCGCTGATCTCCGGTCCAGATTTGCCAGTCACATGCAAAGCCATTAAAACAATCAATTTTTCTAGAAAGTCACTGTAAAAATTTGGTTTCAATCAATTGCTTATGAGTGCGATATTTACATTTGGATTATTTTAATTTATGGTAGTAATTTAGCTTATTTGCTTGCATATGCTTGAAGCTCCTTCACAGCGCGAAGTATCTTGATTTACTGCAAATGCAATTTTTTTAATGAAGCCATACCTAGACCTCACGTCTGGCACCGCGTTAGAAGCCATATTTCTATTTATATGCTTTTTATCTATTTTAATCTATCTGAGGACCACAAATCGATAGTGATGGTTACTCTTTTCAGAAAAATAGTTTAGGCGATCCTCCGGTGGAACCCGAGTTCGATTTCGTTGTTTTTTGTTGCTAGAATTTTACTTACACGATTTAGCCCAAAAAACTGTTGAAAACAGATATTCTAGCACCAGGAATCGATTGTATAACGAGCCCTAATTCGGGAAAATTCGTTTAGGAGTTATCCGATGGGATGGTCGTGTTAATTAATGTGCAGAATGTTAGGTGTCTCATAAACATGTGCATGGACCGTGTTTCATTATGTTGCGTGATGATACAACATTTTGTGACATAATGTACCAGCATGTTGCGTCATGTGTTGCGTTCTTTGATATTATTTTATTATTCTCAATCGATTTTATAAAAATTGGCGAAGAAGTTGTTTAGGGTCAGATGAGTTTTTCGAAGGCCAGTCAAAAATGTTTGTTTATGAAATCCTCAGTGGTGCTTGCTTTCTTTTTAAACATCTTTCCCTGGTTTGAGTGATTTTGATAAAAATTAGTAAGCGTTAAACTCCAAGTTCTAAAGATTCCAGATAGTTTTGATTTCCGAAAAATTCGTTTAGGAATGTTCCACGTTTTGCATTATGTTGCACCATTTTAAGGCATGATCATGTTGCACAATCTGCATAAAGTTGCAACAAGTTGCGTTTTTGAGGAATTGTGAAATATGATCAACTAAAATAGAACTAGACCATTCTTTACCCTATAATGATAGTATTTGGAACAGTAGATCAAAATAACATTGAATATGATTTTTGGGAGTAGCTATGGAATACAACCAACTGGATCAAGGAACTAGACTATTTATTAACATATCAAGGTAAGTTTTGGTATTCTGACTGGAAAAGATATATTGATGATTTTTTCACAGGCTGAAATGTTACCAACTGTCACGGAACTAGACCTTATTTATTTTTGGTTCTACAAATAGTTAATCAAATAAGAGAAACTGGGGCAGAACTAGGAACCGATCAAGATGAAATGTACTGGTAAAGGAGGAATTAAAGTATTTATTAACCGATCAATGTACATTTTGGTATGCTGAATGGAACATTTTCATGAATTTTTTTCAAGGACAAATCGAACGTTGGGTTATTTGGTAAGCTGGAGATGCTTCCAAATTAGATTCAAGCACCATGAAAATGTATGTTTGTGCCAGAAGCTTCGGAAAGGACTCGATCGATTTTGGTAAAAATTCATTTATGTAAGTAGTTTCCATTTTTTACTTCTCGTTTTGTGAATTTTCCAAGGATTTGTTTAATCGGGCAACTAATAAACGTCAATTTGAATGAAGAAGCCATTTGAAAATCATTTTGGATGAGTTCGGCTTTACAACATTAGTTCCAGATTTGTTTTTTTTTGTGAAATATGAGTTCAGGATATAATACGGGAAAATGGCAGACTTGTACACGTTTGTACAATGATAACGGGATTTTAATGTTTGTTCTAAATGTGATATTGTAAATTTACCAATTTTAATAGACTAAGCCGTTTCTCCTCAGTTTGTATCATAAAAATGGGTCTCAAATGAGAGTTCATAATTAGGTCCTTGAAAATCGGAGTTAATGGGATATTTTGTTGGATGTAATTGGCATTCATAAAAAAGCTCTCTGTTTATGGTATATATCATAAAATGCGGGTTCCAATGTGAATTCCTGGGATTAGTCTAATTTAGTGGAACTAAATCAATTCTCAACCAAATAAAGATCAATCGATTATTACTATTAAAATAGGAATTCAATATAAATTCTGAACTTAGCGTTTAAAAATTGCCAATATGAATGGTACCAAGGCATATCTTATAATCGCTTTAGTCGTTCGTCCAAGGTGTTTTTTATAGTCGGTTGAGTCGTTCGATGTTGAAGATGAGGCCAAAATGTGTGAAAATTTTGTAAACAATTAATAATTGGAGTAAAATCAAACATATGTGAAGTTATCCCACGATTCTATCCCAGAAAATAAAAACAATTCACCAGGCAACACTAATCAATAAAACCCCATTTGCTCTTGTGTGAAGTTAGCCCAGCCCAGAATTCCTTTAAATTGATTCAAAATAAAACGCAATTGGTGAAGTTAGCCAAGCCCAGAATTGATTAAAAATCACGTTAAATACAAAAATTAATTAAGAGAATTTTATATCAATAGAACATGTAGGAACTAAAATTACATTAGACACGATAAAGGTAATTAAAACGTTAAAAGTATAAATTTGTCGGACTAAGGCTATGTGGTTTGGAGATCATCACACTCCTGCCTTACTTTTAGAAAAGTTAGAAAAAAATCGTTCCATGGTAACTTTGCGAAATTGGGCCCTGGGTCAGATATACCCATACAAAACGTATTTGAACAACAATTAAATTTAATATCGCACGCTAAAAGTATACATTTGTCGGATTAAGGCTATGTCCGGCCCGAATTACATTCTACATAACTTTTTATTTATTCATAAATATTTAATTAAATAAGGATTTATCTTTGTTGGTGTGACCTATCATTTATTAAACAACCTAGTGCTAACAAGCCCAACAATTAATCCGTCACAATTATATTCAACTAGGTAAAACAAAGACAGCCAGCAAAATATATGGAATACCAAAACCACATTATTATATAAATTTAATGGAAAACGCCAATTTCGGTTAAATCTGGATCCCCAACCATTTTAACCCTAGAAATGGGTAAAGCAGGCTTCCCGATAACAAACATCCAACTATACTTGATAGCATCGCAAAATTTGAAAAAGCCAAACAATTTTACCAATGGGCGGCCAGGCCGAACATGGTTTGAGGGATTTCTCAGACGGCACACCGAGATATTGCAGCGCCTTACAGAAAATCTACAAAAATATCGGTCCATTGTAACGCAGGAAAAAATTCGAAGTTGGTATCGCGAACTAGCATAATATTTCGAAGAAGGAAATATTATAAACGAGCCCTCAAGAGTATTTAACTGTGATGAACCCGCATTTTTTTTAACGCCAACAGGTGAGACGAGCACTGAACAGGGAGCAAAAAAATAAATAGAATCGTAGCCAATGATTTTAACCACCTAGGGTAATATATCCATACAAGAGGCGTATTTCTTCGGAAATTTTAAACAAATATCCAAAAAAGTGGAGTATAGGATATACGGAAAGTGGTTGGATGACTTCCGCTACATTTTATGAGTACATTACCAATACTTTTTACCCATGGATATTGGAAAGGAAAATAGAATTGCCGGTAGTACTCTTTGTGGATGGGCATTCGTCACATTTGACTTTAGCGTTAAGTCAATTTTGTATGGAGAAAAATGTAATATTAATCTCGTTTTTAGCTCACTCAACAGACATTTTCCAGCCAATGGATGTTGCATTTTTTCATCCCGTCAAGTTGGCTTGGAAAGATTGTGTAAGCAAATGGCGAATGAATAATTTTGGTGCCAAACTAAATCGTGCGGAATTTGCACTGCTACACGAAAAAGCTTTAAATCTTGCTAATAAAGAAAGTGTCTTCCGAAACGGATTCAGAATTCCATAAATTATTCATCTCTTGCTACTGGAAAGATCGAGAATCGACAAAGAAAATCTTTTGACACAAAACAGTCTCCCGAAACCCTATTTGAATTTCTGACCCTCTTTGAAAGTCGTTTGGATGAATCGTTGAAAATCAATTTTTATGCATCTGAGAGTCGAGGTAATTGGCATGGCGAGGAAAAATACCACGAACATTTCAATTATTGGCATAAAATAAAGCATGAAATTAACGCTTTTTTCTTTGAAGAAATGGCATAATCAAAAAATCTAGCATTAAGATGAAATACTAAGGTCCCAAATACCATCAGCGATCGGTCACAAGTGTCAAATGCTATGCCAAACCCTCAAATATTTTATTTGGAAGTTAATATTAAAATATTTTTTTTAAAATTCGAATTGTTAAATCTGACTGGTTTGATTAATTTTAATTATGATAAAAATAGTTCAGGTTCACAATAAAATTTATATTGTTAGTCTTGGCGTAAATACTTAATTGTTTACAGATTTTTAAAGTAAATTTTTTGTTTGAGACGGTCACAAATACCCTCATTTACCATAATTGAATTTTAATAAAATTTGCTTAAATTAAATTTTTACAACCAATTTCAAATCACAAATGTTTTCAAAACGTCAAATAGTTGTAGGTGCCCCCACTATTGGGCGCGTAAACTACACGATGTAATTTACACGGTTATTTACATGAAATTTACATATTAATTACATAAGTATTTTCTACATTATGTAAAGTAAATAATGACTTTTTCATGACAAGCGCGCTATCTATTATATAATTTAATAACTATTTAATTATTATAAAAATTGACTGTGTAACGTTGAAAATAAAACAAAAAAAATGTATATGTCAAAAATTTGAGGTTATAAGCTTTCTTGTGTTGTTGCAGAAATCATCATAACTTCCGTTCTAAATGCAATTAAGACATTCTGTAAATTGCTTTGAACTTGTTATTGCACCCTTTACAACTTTCATAAGAGCCGATCGATTAAAGCACACAGTACATAATAAATGAAACAGTTTGTAAAATTTAGCAATGCCCAAAAGAGAAAGACCAGTTTTCTGGTCCAAACCAAAATTGGATCTATGACCTTTCCTTCAAAACAAGTAATATAATATTATTATAATATCTGTGGCAATTCAACAAAACCACTTATCTATTTTTTAGCTACTTTTCAGGGGACCAAATTTAATTGTTGTAAAAAAATTATGGGGCATAACTAAACTATTTCTGGATCCTGGTATCAGGGATTTACACTACGTTTATTGACACCTTCAAGCACTTGTTACATGTTCTGGGTTCACCGGAAATCCCCTAAATTATTAGATAAGTGGTTTTGTTAAGCAGTGTTTTCATATATAAATTGTTTTGTAGAATTCATTTAAACAATTAAACAAGATAAGTTATTATTTTGACTTCAATTATTAAATAAATTTTATTCTTCAACAAAAAAAAATTTGATTTACACAACACTTTCCAATATTTAATACTTTAAATGGCTCTTATTTGTCAAAACTATATTTGTACAAAATTTTACCAAAATCTTGTGAAAATCATAGCCAACGAACTTGGTGCCAATTAAAATTTTCCCCGTTAAAATTTTCTTCCTCCATGTAAATTTTGTTTCGGAAATTGAGGAAAAGTTGTCAAAATTAGGCTGTTTGATTGCAAATACCATGAATTTTCGTTTTTCACTACAAGTTTGAACAAATTGAAAACAATCACGCGGGTGATGTATTTTCGCCAAAGTTGCCTTCTTCTTTCTCTCGATTATCGCGTGATCACTGTCACACTCCATATAAGTGTGACCAGGAAGTAAAAATTTATGGTCCAACATGGTGGCTACAAATGAATTTTTACTTTGACCGGCACATGAATCGCTATATAAAATTATTGATTTAACGCTTTGTGGTAACTGTTGCAAATGTTGATAAACACATATGCATTTTATCGATGACGTCTTACTTTGACGCAAGAAGCACTGCTACTGCGCCCGATGTATAGACAACGTTTCAACAATCTTTGTTTATCGTGGCTACTGCGTACATAACTTCGGAAATAATTAAAAGCATCACACTCGCTCCCGAACTAAAAACCAATCAAATTTCGCGAAATGCTTTATACCCTACTTACTAGTTCCACACTCGAGTTGAAATATTTTTAACTTTGCTGTTGTTTTAATACATTCTGTGCGATACCATGGTATTTGTGCCATACTAACTCCCGCAGGTAAGTAAAATATTTCCACTCGAGCGTCGAGCTAGTAAGCGGGACATAAAGCATTTCAAGAAATTTGGCTGGTTTTTAGTCCAGGAACGGGTGTGATGCTTTTCATTTCCGCAGGTATTTCCTGAGCGTTACATTTTCAGAATAAAGAGGAAAAAACGAGACTGTTATAGCATTCATTTGCGCGAACGTGTTAAAAAAATTATAATAAAATCTCCTTTTCGCACAAATTATATCAATAAATCGTTTAGCAAAACCACTTAACTCAAAAATTTTTAATAATCACACATTTAACTAAACCACTTATTGATATTTATGTCACTATATTTTTAGTTTTTATAATTTAACAAAACCACTTAATTCATAAAATTAAACTAAGTAGTCAAAATTTTAGATTTTTTGTTTTAATTAACTTTTAGAAAAAACACTTATATCGATTTAAGTAAATACCAAATGCAAAATTAAATTCAAAATAAAAAATTATTTCAAGATAAATGTTTATTCTAAATTTATTTTTGATTTTACAAATTAAAATATTGTTTTAAATATCACTTATTTCATGCTACAATATCAAAAATTACCAATTAAGTGGTTTTCAATAAACACCAAATACCTAAAACAAACATAAGTGGTTTTGTTTTTTGCTTGTAACTCGGTCAAAAATAGTCGGATTTTGATGAAAAATTGAACGGAAAGAAAAAACGGGAAATACTATCAATTAGAATACAGTCCAACATAACCACTTATCTCGACTTAAGTGATTATGTTAAATTGCCACTGATATAATATAAAACAATTACCTACATTCTCGACGCATATTCTATGCCAATTGTCTACATTGGCGACGCCAAAAGCAACTGTCGACCAATTATCGATGCCATAACGTCGAAAATTCCAAAATACGCGTAGACGCACAACGCTAAAAAAACTGCCCGGGGTAAAACTGAAACTGATTTAGTAAAACACATGTACCAACGCAAGGCAATCGAGAGCAGAAGTTTAGCTCAATACAGCCCAACAGCTACAAATGACATTCTAAACTAATTCATTAAAAGTACATTAACCCAAAATTCTAGGTACCTGCCAATCTATTTAAAATCCTAGCGTTAATACTTTCCGCTTTAATTTAAACTAAACGGTTTAGCGCACATCAATCATTTAATTTGAAATGAAATAATACCAAGCAAACAAAAAATTTATACCAACAGTTTATATTTCTATAAGTAATTCGAAAACGTCTCGAAACACCAGCAGTAAAAAAGTATTATACCAGGTTGCTTAATACAGCTTAAAACAAAACAAAAAAAAATAAATCGAATACATTCGGGAGACTGGCAGAATATGTTGCCAAAAAAAAAGTCTCGCAAGGATTGTCGAATAGACAAGATTTTCAATACGAGATAAATTGTAAACGCAAGCAAAGTATAGATTTATATATACGAGTACATTACAAAGCTAAAAAATGTATAAACTGCTTTTCCACGATTCTAATTTAGAACTAAATTTAATCCATGTCTAGACAAGAACGCTATATAAATTTTTATTTCGGGTTCATCAAATCACTTTAAAACTGACTCACCGTTTATGATTGATGCATGCTGCTGTAATGTAATCCAAATGTAAAAAATCCATATAAATTTATGATTAGGCCAATGTCCAGCCATTTTATGTGCGTTTATGGCGTTTCGTAAAACCCTATATATTACACAAAAAAAAACATAAATCACTTTCACTATAAATAACAAATACACAAACACTTTCTTAATTTAATTATTTTTCACTTCATTTAATAAATTATTTATTTCTCGATATCAAAAAAACACTTTGGATTCAAAAAAAAAAAATAATAATAAAAATTTTACATTTTAAAAAAATATTTTAAAAATTTGTATGAAAGAATTGTAGATTGTTTAAACATGTTTTGTTGTTGTTGCAGTGTTCTTCTTACTTTATATAATTTATACATTTAAGTTAATTAATTTTGAAATTAAGAATTTTTCCAGATTCATTTTTTTTTTGGGTTGTTGTACTTAGTCGTACTCGTATTACTATGTCGTCGTCATCTGGATGAACAATGAAGATATTTTAATAATTTTTTTGTCTTAAGTTGTTCGTAAATTCGTTTAACTTGTTGTGTTATTTTATAACAATATTATTATATTTAGAGATGATGATAAAGTTATGATGTGAATCTGCAAGAAAAAAAAATTTAAAAATGATAACATTAAAAAATATAAATTATTAAATGAGATGTTGTTTCATAACTTCAAGATATTGGAATGACAGTTTTTGGGAGAGTGGATGTGCTTTGAATTTTCAATGATATTTCAGATTAATAATGGATTTTAATTTATAATTGGAGAGTTTATCGTGTAATCCCAAAAATGATAAAATATAATTGGAAAATGACGAAAATTATTTGAATGCAGTTTGCTGATTACACAGTTCTTAAAGAAAAATGCAAAAGGACTAGAAAATTGTTTTAAAATTATAAGTTTAGTTGAGTTCAATGAAAATAATTTAAACGAATTGAGACAGCAAAACACGGGTGTGAAGTGTGTTTTAACCTTTTGAAATGGGCATGTATTGGTTAAACTCTCGTTATAACGTTAAAATTCGTTTTATCGTTAATTTCACCGGTTTAGTTACCACAATATCATCCATATTGTACGTCAACTTAAAATAAAATACAAATAAAGTTCGCGAATCAACTATTATAGAAACACTTGATATGGATGAATAAATCAGAACCTTTTAAAAATGAAATTTAGGGCATTGCTAAAGATTTTAAGCGAAATTCTACGACGTAACCTTTCCAACACACAGAAAAATGTCATAATACTTAACGAAAATGTCTATTTTTGAGTAAAACCTTCCGTACGATTTGCGAGTGGTGCTGATATTAGTTGCCATTAATGGCACCGTGACGTATATCATTAGATTCGTTGGAGTCTTCTATCACCCGATCATCATGTAAACAAATATTAATTAATATAAATAAAATTAATGTGATGGAATGGCCAGCTCAATCTCCCGATGTAAGCCCAATAGAACACCTGTAGGGTGAGTTAAACCGTGGTTTAAGTAAATTGCCGGGTTCAAAAAATAAAAATGACATTTGGGAAAACGTTCAAAACGCTTGGTGGGGCATCTCAGTTGAAAGGTGTCCTTCACTGGTAGATTCTATGGTGCGGCGATGCAATGCGGTGCTTAAAAATAACGGGTACACCACCAAATATTAAATCTTTATGTAAAAATTAAATATTTCCGAGGAATAATTATTTTTAAACAAGTTTGCTTAAATTTTGATATTTTTTTTGACAGATGGTGAATATTTCATAAAATTACCTATTATATCACGCACCAGCAACCCATTATTTATTCCAATAATAGAAAAGAGTTTATATGTAAAACATAAAAGTCTCATAGAAGCAACCAATTTCGGCCAAAAATCACGGGGACCTTCAATTTATGGGAAAAGCTAAAGTCCGCAATTTCAAACCGATCAGACAATCCGTACGACAGACTCACAGAGAGCTTTTTCAAGAGCAAATTTTCACCTATATGAAGTTGGCCCAAAATTCTAGCCCAAAAAATTACGTATTTAAAAGCTGGCAACACTAATGCATGTGACGTGAAAAAATGAAACTATCGTGATAGAAAACATTAAGATACAACCGTTAAAACCAATAATTATTCTGCCAACGAAAGAAAACACCGCCATGCTTTAATGACAGCCCAAAAATAAATCTGTCGTGATACTATCATTAAAGAAAAATATTACTGTCAACCCAAAAAAGTAAAATAAAACAAAATATGTAATTGATTATAATTCTGTATCGGATTAATTCGAGTATGGCCCCTGAATATAGCTTTTAAATTATAGGATACATCAGAGCATTCATTATATGGCATAAACATTTATTGGAGAATCGGGGGATTAAGGGCTCCCATATCATTATTCCGATGACAGTACCATTTATCGAATTATATATATATATATATATATATATATATATATATATATATATATATATATATATATATATATATATATATATATATATATATATATATATATAATAACTAATTATTAATTGCCACACCGGTTTCAACGCAACATGTGCACTCTTCGCGTCACTTCGGAATGATCGAGAATCCCTAAAAAGGGGTTCTCCAGTGTGAATTGGATCTCTATAAACGAGCTCTCCTTTGAGTGAAATGGACCCTCTTGAAACGGGCTCTTAATATGAATGATAAGTGCGGTATACATGAGGATCCCTATAAACGGGCTCTCCTGTGTGAATGAATCTGAAAGAAATACACGTATTCTGGGATAATTATGCTAGTGACGAGAAGGTGAGTTTGAATAGTGTGCGCGACTAACTTATTAGTGATTAGTAATTACTAACCCGTGAGGGGAACTTGTTACCCCATCGGGCGCGTTCCAAGGTGGCGGATAGGAGAAAGCTCATCGGCTACAACCGAAGGGTAGGAGAAAAGAAAAACAACTCCCGCGGACCAACAAGTATACGTTCCTTTCTGGTAGTATATGTAACTCACCGCCCTTAAACCTCCAATTCCCCAATAAATGTTTATGCCGTATAATGCTCTGATGTATCCTATAATTTATAATATTTTTCTTTAATGATAGTATCATGACAGATTTATTTTTCAGAATAATTATTGGTTTGGTATATATAAAATAGAGTATTTTTTAACATTTTTTGGCTGACACTTGCCTATAGTCAAATTCTGTATGTTTTAGTATTGCCATAGATATTTTTTGTTTTAGAATTTGGGCCAACTTTATATACATCAAAAATCTATAATGAAAAACACATTTGTTTTTTGGGCTGACATCATTAAAATGTCGTGATATACGATTTTTTGGGCTGACAGTTCATACGTGACAGAAATTATAGTGTTCGTGTTGCCAGTGCGTTTTTTTTGGGCTGCCATTTGGGCCAACTTCACATACATCAAATTTTCGATCATCGCCGATAAAACGAATGGTACATCTGCAAAAATCTTAAGGTCAAAAATTCGTTCTCGGTCGCAGTCTTGTTAATCACCTGAAAAATTGAGGCTAAAGGATTAGATTAATCGCACTTTTGGATTTAGATGCACACGATCTATTCTTTTTGATATCTTGGTACTCCGAATTTTGGAATCAAACGCAATACTAAGACAGCAAAGATTTCATCAAGAGATGACAATTATTTGTGAATTGCGTTTAACTGTTAAATCAAGAACTAATTTTTATTCACCAACATAATTTCCTTCTATAGAGAGTGATAAAATCAGTCCAACGACGTTCTAACATTACGATGCCTTTTTTGTAAAACGATTTACCTTTAGCTTCAAAATAAGCTTCAGGTTGGGCCATCACTTCTTCATTGGAGCCAAATCTCTTTCCTTGGAGCTTTTTTTGAGGTCTGCAAAAAAATAATAATCGCTGAGGGCCAAATCAGTCGAGTACGGTGGATACGGGTATGCACATAGATTTGTTGCCATTGTTCCGATCGACTTATGACATGGTGCATTGCCCTGGTGAAAGAGCAATTTTTTATTCTTCATTGGAGGTCGTTTTCCAGCGATTTCTTCCTTCAAACGCACCAATAACTCTATATAATATTCGCCATTGTTCTTTTTTCCTTTCTCAAGGTAGTCAACGAATAGTATACCATGTTCATCCAAAAATACAGACGTCATAACCTTTCCAGTCGATTGTTGAGCTTTTGGTCGCTTCGACTCTGATATATAGTGGTGGATCCATCTTTCGTCCATTGTCACATACCACATAAAAATCCTTTATATAGCGCTCAAATAGCTTCAAACAGTCACGGAATCATCGACGCGTTGTCGTTTTTGATAAATTGTGAGCAAGCCGGTACCCATTTCGAACACAGCTTTCTCACACCTTTCTCATGGACTTCACTTTACGGTCATTAAAAACATTTTCGTGAACTTTTTTATGTTTTCTGGAGCCACAGTCTGATTTGGGCGTTCAGAGTGTGGTGCATCATCGGTGGTTGTACGACCACGTTTAAATTCAGCATACCAGTCAATGTTGGTTGATTTTCCTTGTGCAGATTCCGGATAACACTTATGAAGCCACTGCTTTGCTTGAACGATATTCGCGAGTTACGTTCATATTCTTGATACAGAAAGTTTGATATTAGCGATAATATATACACCCGTTCATTACAAGTTGCTGAATTGGAAATTATAATTAAACATTTTAGGACAAACATCACGCTCATGGACACACGTGTGAAGTTTGTAGTAAATTTGTCCTAAATTTTGTTTTTGGAATTTTAGAACAAAGTTAGAACAAGCTTCACGGGAAAATCTAAAACCGTGCTCTAATTGATTTAAATTAACAATAATGCATGCTTTTTATGTGATAAAAATGTCGATTTTTGTGCCTACATATTACAATTTGCGGACATCATTGATTTTTTGTTATCATTTGAAGGAAACTGCTGCATAATCACATCGCATGCTTGTCAAAGCTTACGGTGAGCATGCTCTTGGTAAATCACAATGCTATGAGTGGTTTAATAAATTCGAAAGTGATGATTTTGTCGTGAGAAACGAGGGACGTGAAAGGCCACCAAAAAAGTATGAAATGTTGCTCGCCAGATATAAAAGAAAGTTATTCCTCCATCGAGTTGTGACAGGTGGTGAGAAATAGCTTTAATTTGAGAATCCAAAGCGCAAAATGTATTGGGTTGATCCAGGACAACCATCGACATCGAAGGCCAAATCGCTTCGGACGGAAGACAATGCTCTGTATTTGGTGGGGTTAGAAGAGTGGGTTTATTTTGAGCTGCTAAAGCCTGATGAAACCGTAAATACTGAACGCTACCAAACACAAATAATCAATTTGAATCGAGCTTTGCGTGAAGAACGACCAGGATATGTTGAAAAAAAGGAAACACAAAGTGGATTTGCTTCATGGTAATGTACTATCACACAAAGTAAAACCAATCATGGAAACGTCGGAAGCACTTAATTGGGAAATACTTTCATATGCGGCTTACTCGCCAGACTTGGCTCCGTCCGTTTATGACTTATTTATATTGATGGGGCATGGCTTGCTGAGGAGCACTTCACTGCCTACGACGAAAATCCACGTATTACCTGAAAGATGGGGAAAATGTATAACTATGGGCAATACTTTCAATAAAATACTCTTAATCATTATCATACGATGAACGTGTACGTTTTACTAAAAAAAATTCGGTTTCATATTTACACACCTGATATACGGTAAATACATGATAATGAGATCAACTTTGCATTATATTTGATGGTTATTTCTGGTGTCATTATTAGGTGCCTTAAACCAATTTTTGCAATCTGTTTTCTTGGACCGAAGCACGCTCAACCCTATCGCAGTTCGCTTTTGCTGTGCTTATCTTGGCAGTCGCCGGTCAAATCGAGGACATGCTCCTCCATGCCTGCCTACACTGGCATGGAAGATGGGTCGGCCTATTGAGTTTTGCACTCCGACAAGGGGTCATGTGTCATTGTGTTCCATTTCGTCATAGATCGTAATCTGTTGATGAAATTTCCCTTTTATATCAAGGGAATCGAACCCAGTACCAACTGATCCAAACGCCGAAGTTTTAACCACTGCACCGTTAAACCCATCTTAATTTCAATCAGAAACTTTATCTTACCTAAAATTATCATAGTGGTGCAGAACGATTTTTTTAACAAAGGGTCTCAACTATACTGATAGCATTAAAAGTCGATATTTGGCGTCTAATTGGGCGTCAAATTGATGCTGTATAAGATAGCGGAAATTTCTCAGCGGAAAATAAGAGATTTCTCTACTCGCCGCAAGTGGCACCACAATCATAAAAGAGAATATATTTTGTTATATAATTTCCAGCGGAAGTTTATTATTCATTTTGTATCTCTTTTTCACTAAATAAAACATCCCAGCGAAATAAAATATTAATAGTGATCCTTAAAATGACAAATTGATTGATCTCCGAAGTAAAGGAACTCGGTAAATGAAATCTTGAAATTTTATCAATATCCCGTTTTTCCGCCCTTCTAAAAGAATGACGATGAAATTTGGATAATAGTAATCATCAAGGGTCCAAAACTTAGGACAAAATTCTAGGATCTGTTCATTCTGGACTAAACTTGGCCATTTCATAACCTATACTATTGAAAATTTAAATTTTTTTAATAGTTTATTTTCAGTTTTTGGCCAATATCTCCAAAAACTTCAGAATGAACAGATCCTAGAATTTTGTCCTAAGTTTTGGACTCCTGATCAATACTTTTATCCAGATTTCATCCTCATTCTTTTAGAATGGCGGAAAGACGGAATATTGTTAAATTTCAAGATTTCATTTACCAAGTTCCTTTACTTCGGAGATCAATCAATTTGTCATTTTAAGGATCACTTTTAATATTTTATTCCGCTGGGATGTTTTATTTAGTGAAAAAAGAGATACAAAATGAAAAAAAATTTCCACTGATAATTAATTATATAACAAAATAATTTTTCTTTTATGATTGTGCTGCCACTTGCGGCGAGTAGCGAAATCTCTTATTTTCCGCTGAGAAATTTCCGCTATCTTATACAGCATGTCAAATATATGGTTATATTATTTGAGAGTATATTTGATGCATGATCCTTGCGGATAGTTAAAGTTTAATTGTTAATAGTTAATTTGCTCCGCTTAGGCGGACTTATTATTTTGTTTCTAAACTTAATTGGTGGTGAGAACATTATTGATTTCCATATAGTTGAGAGTATGATCATTATAATTTTAGTTTTATATTTCTTTTTAAATTTGGTTGAATAAAATTATAAAATGTTTAATTAAATAGTTTTGCAGTTGATGATGTGATAAGATGAAAGCGTGATGAGACCTGGTAGTGATTATAAAGGTATAGAAAATTGAATTATAGCCATACAAGCCCCTAACCCTACCATTCGACAAGCATGTCTGGCTTACCATCCTTCACCTGACGACTCATTACAAAATAGCGCCCGAGCAGGGACCGAAGGTTCCGTTAATATAGAACATGTATAGCAATAGTTTAACGCATACTGAAAGCTGTGATATTTAAGAACATGTCCTTGTGGCACGTAAAACTGCACGCGTGGCCGTCAGATGATTTTATTTATCGCTTATGTATAATTACATTTATAATAATAACAACTAATGGCTGTAAATGGTTCCTCGCATATATTGTAATTTATCCCAGTAGGTAAATGAAACAGGCATCAATTGAAGTACCGGAGATACAGTTTCTCAGGCTCACTAAAGCCACCTGAAACTAACGCATCTGATGTTAAAGCTAGGTTTTACCTCTACAGTGAACAAGTAGGTATTATCAGTAGCCGTTTCACGAACCAACTAATACAAATGAATAACGAAGAACTGCATTTATTAAATGTGTCATTGCTACATTTAAGGGGAGTTACGCTTTGCTTAAAATGTGTATTCCTAAACAGCTGTATAGAACTAAACAGCGTATAAACCAATATCTCGAAACTTTAAATAGATCATCGTAGTGACACCACATCCAACATTTTCAGAAACTAGTATTAACCTCAAAATCGAATCAATGTGGAGAACACAACACCCATACCCCAATGCAAGAAATGCCAGTTATTTAATCAAACCCAAAGATATTGAGGCCGAGATCCAAGATGTGTAAAATACTCAGATAATCATATTACCCAGGCATGTACAATAGAGAGAGATGTACCAGCCAAATGTACAAGTTGTAAGGGCCAACATCCGGCTAATTATCGAGGCTGTGAGGTTGCTAAACAACTACAAAAATTAATAGATAAAACAAGAAATCAACCAAACAAATGGGCTCCGAAAATTACCAAATTATGGAAAACATTATGAGCAGCATTGCAACTATTACAAAGCGCCTAGATGACCAAAGTAATCTGAACATTAACGTGATCCTTGATCAACTGAAAAAATGCAACTCCCTCAACGCAATCCAAGAAACAATTTTAAGTAACAACACAACCTTCAAAACTGCAATCTGGAATGCGATTTGCATTATGCAATGTCCGAGAAAATTTTACTAATTTTTTTACGAACTGTTTAGTAAAATTTTTAGTAAAAATTTCTCGAATCGGATGGATCATGAGAAGTTTTCACTAAGCCGCATTGTCCTTTATATGTATTAGTAAGTTAACCCTGTATAAGACGAAACTACAAGATTTTGAATTTAAATTTTATTTAATTTCAAAAGGCCGTTAAATATGATTTTAAAAAATTAAATAAACATATTGACATATCAAAGATTAAAAAAATAAAATCTCTGTTTTAAAGATTTTAAGTGACGTCATTATTAAATATGAACATTAAACTTTCAAACTCTCAGTACTACAACCCATCAAAAATACGGTCAAATATAATTATAATTAAAACGAAAATTTCTAAATAAATATTCATAGCCACATGCGAATCGCAATCGATTAAAGCTGTCCAGCATAGCCAAATACGCTACATGTCTATGCGGATCGTCAGGGTGTCTCGTTTTGGCACATTCATTTTATCATACTTAGGACGAAAAAGTCTGAAAATGGAAATTCTGTGGAGCGAATACTGGAGATTTTGCCACATAGCCAAATACATAGTGCAATAGATTAAAGCCGTTCAATTTCACGAAAATACGCCACATGCGTCTATGCAGATCGTAAGGATGTCCCATTTAATACGCTTTCATTGTATGAACATTGTCTCATGTGTTACGAAACTTTTGAAAATGAAGAATTTTCTTCCGAATGTGCCTCTTTGTCATCGAAAAGTTCATAGATCGTGTAAGACTCACCTTCAAGTTTACGATGAACTTTGTATATTTTGTTCAACATAGTTTTTATACACGTAAGTCAAATTTAGTTTTATTAAGATTTAAGCACTTATTTTTATTTTGAATTCATCTTTAATTCTTGAAATATTAAAAAAAGTAAAAAAAAAAGAAAAAAAAAAATAGAAAACCAAAAAAAGAAAATTGACAACAAAAAAAAACCCTTCATGATCATAGCCTTGACGTGGCGAAGTGGCTTGATGGCATCTTCAAGTGGCTTAACGAAGCTCCATGAATGTTTTGGCATGGAAACCTAAGTCTAGAGATGTCAACTAATGTTATCAAGCATACCTTTATTTAATTATAATTACAATGGGTTCATTCTCGGAACAAACCATATTTCAAATCCGAGAAAACGCCTAGGATTACTCTTGCATTACAGTATTTATTTTACTGAATGTGTTCTTAATAATTATATAGAGAAATAAGTTCCACAAAAAAGTTCAAATAAAAACTATTAGTTACAAATTAAACAAAACCAGGCCGATGTAAAAACCTCGACGATTTAAAACAAAAGAAAAATACTTTGTCGAAATTGAACCGCGTTCATCTATTGCACGTTATCCGAAAAACAGAATTTCCGTTTTCGGACTTTTCCGCCTAGGCATTTAGCATATTTTTTCAAAATTAGGCAGCTTCGATCTATTGTACTATACAGATGGCTAGTGTCATAATATCCAGGATATCCTCTACAAAATTTAAATTTACGAACTTAATTGTTATAATAAAATAACGGGTTAAAATGGTACACCCACACGATTCGCGTGTATTTTTTCCAAATCGGACTGCTTTAATCTGAAATAGTTAATGAGATACATCACAACTATCGACGTCTCGCAACCGTTGCTTGGGTTTGCACAACTTTGGTAACCGCTGAACCTGGCTAGGATTCAATAAACTTATCAATCATTAATCTAAAAAAGTAATCTGATATCGAAACTTCAATTAAACAGTCAAATCCCTATAAGGGGTTCAGCGCCATTGAAATAAACATAAAATAACCGACTTTAATCTATCATAATATGTAGGTCTCGGACTATATTATTATTCAATAATATTTAGGCCACAATGGGACACCCTGACGATCCGCATAGACATGTGGCGTATTTGGCTATGCTGGACAGCTTTAATCGGTTGCGATTCGCATGTGGCTATGCAAATGTATTTGGAAATTTTCGTTTTAATTATAATTGTATTTGATCGTATTTTTGAAGGGTTGTAGTACTGTGGGTTTGAAAGTTTAACGTTCATATTTAATAATGACGTCACTTAAAATCTTTAAAACAAAGATTTTATTTTTTTAATCTTTGATATGTCATTATGTTTATTTAATTTTTTAAAATCATATTTAACGGTCTTTTGAAATTAAATAAAATTTAAAATCAAAATCTTGTAGTTTCGTGTTATACAGGGTTAACTTACTAATACGTATAAAGGAAAATGCGGCTTAGTGAAAACTTCTCATGATCCATCCGATTCGAGAAATTTTTATTAAAAATTTTACTAAACAGTTCGTAAAAAATTAGTAAAATGTTCTCGGACATGAAACCCCTATATTCACCATAGATAACCCTGTGTAACTTGACCTAGAAAACATACCAAATTAAAATTTGTATTTTAAAAAGTTTACGACCATTAATTTTGGGACTGACCATTGGGTTTCAGCTCAACAAATCAGAATTGTTTAAGAAATGTAAAATTTGTAAAATTTGAAAGTTAAATTTGCTAGATGAGCAGTTTCAGTTGTAATTAATAAGGAAGAAAACAAAAATTGGAGTCGTATACGCCTAAATACATTTCATGTTTTGTAAAAAATAAATATTTGACCTCTATCGACTTCTTAAATGTCTGGAACCAGGTCAATTATATGATACCATCATTCCGCCTTGCAATGTGTTTAATGGATGTATGAAAAGATCCATATCGATCATTAAAAAAAATTTAACAGAACACATAAGTCTATTTGAGCGAAACTAACACAAATATAATTTTTAGTTTCTGTTACAAATGATTTTCCAGAACTTCACCTCGCTCTAAAATATTCGATTACAAAATGTGAACAAACGGTCCTGAAATATACACATCCACACACCCAAATTCATGTACACAACTTGGGTATCGTAAACTTAAAAATTTATTACCAAAGAAGGATAAAAGCAAGAAGAAAAACTTTCCAAATAAAAATTATTACGCACTAAGGTATATTTTCATTTTCCCAAACTACCGTTAAATCAAAAACTTTACATTATTAAAAAACATCCACCTTGAGCATATATTTATTCGCAAATATAAACTGCTGGAAAAATATTTAAATTTCCATATTTATACACCAAAAGTAAACGAACGTCTCGTATACATGCCGCCTACATCTACCTACCACCATCCTGTTGAATTTCGTATAAATGAATAAAATTAAGAAATGCGCTATATTATCTCTCGCGTATTATGCAAAAAATTTGAATAACTGCCATACCCCAACTAGAAAACGCAAAAAAAAAAATATTTCCACCATTTTGGAAAATAAGATGAATGATTTATAATTAGTATTGATTACAATTAATCTAATTTAATTTAAATTTTACCCCCGTATATACGTAAATTTTATTTTTAAGAAGAACAAAAAACACTTTACGCGTACAGTGTGCTGTAATATAGCTCGCACTAAATTAAGTGACAGGCGGAAGAGGAATTATGTAATGGTTATTAGATGTCATGAAAATACATAAAATTATTATGACTTTATATAGAAAAAATTATAAATCATTATGAAAATGTAACATTAAAAAAAAATTCGAAATATGTTGTCGATTGTAAAATAATGAAGTCAAAGTTTATGGTTCAATGGGTGCTTATATAGGCGAGTGGATATCGAGAGGACAAGGGAATTACATAGATTTAATTGATATTTCTACAGTAAAAGATGGTGCGTCCCCCTCGTTTCGTAGCGTCGTAAATTATACCGATTTTATAGAGGTAAGTTCCTGTACATTATTTCGTATATAAACGACTTAATGAGCTCGCTACTTTACACTTCATCATCATTATTCGCGCATACACCCTTTATTAAGCGCGCTTTGTGTAATTTTCTAATCCTGTAATATTCAACAGAAACCGTAATACAATGGGAACAATATAAAACGTAGTATTTCCATCATTAATCAAAACCCGTAAAAACAAATAATTTCATTTCCATTTCGAAATTGGTAAAAAATTATCTTAATTTTAATTTTTCCAAGCGGCGACGAATGGAAAACTATGCATTGTACCTCGTAATTTTTTTTATATACAAAATTTATTACTACAATCACGTATCGAGTCTATTCGTCTTCATTAACCGTGTTTTGTTATTTAGCTGAATATGAAAACGATTGTGGGTGGGAGATTGCTTCGTTTTCCACTTAGCCTTGTTTTATAGATCGCATACGACACACATATGCGATTTGATTTTTTTATTTAATTTTTTTACCTTCAACCTGGTAAAATAATATTTTTTTTGTTAAACAGAAAAATCTACTTGTTCATGAATTTAAAACGATTCTTCATCATTCCGTCTGCCTTCTATATGCCATCCATCCAGATACCGTGCGCGCACAATAATTAATTTCAATCATTTTTTTTAAAGACAATAATCAACTTTATGTCGGAATTAAAATAAAAAAATTATTCAACAACACACGATACATGCGGTGTGTAGGTAGGGATACAGCTCGCTGTGTATGCAGAGAAGATTATTGATTAAATATTGAAATTGTGATGACTTAATTAGAAACGGAAAATATGATGGTAATTTACCAAACGGTATGCACGGACTTTGGTTCAAGATGAGCATGGAGCGTATATGTGTGTGTGTGTGAATATGGTGGAATTTACATAATTAATTTTCGAGTAGATTTTCGAGAGGTACATACACACGAGCATATTTTTTAATGGACGATATAATTTAAAAAAATCAATCAACTTCACGGTGAGATTATGCATGTTGATATGTCGATTGAAAGACTTGATATGGTATAATAATGTCATTTGTTGATAATAATTTATTAATTACGGTGATAGAATTTTTATGGATAAATAAACGATTCCAAATACGGAGTATATTGAACTGAATGCGTAGGATTGATACACCGCGGTTGGTGCGACCAGCTCGTGTATATACAGTATGATGTGTGGTTTCTCTATTAACATTAATTTATTCAGCAAAATCGTGTAGTGTTTGGAACTACTCATATGTTGGCTTGATTTTGATAAACGATTAATTTTGTAAATGCTGAATGGAGGTCATCCCATCCATTTCGTGTATGGGAGGGCGTTACTATTGAGTATCTTGTTTTTAGATTAGCGACACAGATATAAATTTAATTTAAGTTATGGTTATAATTAATCCAGACTTCAAATAATTTTCAAGTTTAAGTAACGTGATACGCAGTACTAATCTAGCGAACCAAGGTCAGATCAATGTTTGAAATTTTCATGCTTTATCGAAATCCATCCACTGTAATCATGTACGTCGTTAAAACTCTCATCTTACCAAATGCAGGCGATGTTCGACCTAACTAGAGTAGAATTAATTTCAGGAATAGTTTAGCACATATTTCAGACGCCTGATTTAAATTCAGGAAGATTCACTAAATTGATCTTAAACCAACAAAATTAAAAAATGAGAGTTGAAACAAGTATTTTAGTGTTGAACTGTTTTGGGAGGAGCTCACATAGGGCAATCCACATTACTAGCCTTAAACAGAATGGTTTTATTAAGAAATTGAATACCTTCAGATTTAATATGTTTATCATAAAAGCCCACGTGAATCCCATTAAATTTTTAAATGATTTGAAGGGTTGATAGTGCTAACCTCTCAGGCCGGCTCCGTGAATACTCAGGGCAGCCGGCTATTGCAAATAGAAGATGAGGGTGATGAAGTACGAGGATGAACTGGTTAAAGAAGAAGAACGCTTCCTTTATATAACTCTGCGTCTGGAAATAATAGAAAGAATGAATTTTAACGAAAGGCAAACGCTCACAAGAAACCTGGTTCCTCACTTGCGGAACTAGTAAATAGCCAGAAAGAATAATCAAGGGGCTTAGACGAATTGACGGATTGAAAATCGCCACCAGTAATTATAAATAAAGTTGAAAACTATCAGGATATAAGAAAGTTTATGGATTCGAATCATATACAATACCAAACAACATTGCTGAACAGTGGAGACTTCAAAGTAGTTCAATGTTTCAAACGTAGATAACTACAGAAAACATAAGCTTTCTCGATTAATAAATTGTATAGCCCAAAAGCTGACTCAATTCTATCAACCAGAGGAAATAAAAGAAGAGTTACTTCTGGAAAACTTAAAATTGAAATAGTTACTCAACTTGTTAACAGAACAGTTAAAACGCTTCTAGGTTTGTTTATGCAAACATTCGAAAAAGAAGAATGCATGTAAAATATTATATAACAATAGAGATCCAAAATGTGTAACCCAGAGAAAGTCCAGCAATGGACATGGATGGCATGTAATGCTGCGTGCCCTCTGATAAAGCCTAATGATAGGCAGAAACCGAAATGTTGGACCACGAAGTGGGGAACCTATCGGAGGGCGTATAGGACAGCCTTTAATAAAACCAAAAACACAAGGTAGGTTCGGAATTGGGACTCCTATAAGAAGGACCTAAGAAAGTACAAAAAAGAGTTGAGGAAGGCACAAAGGCGGTCGTGGAGACTCTTCTGTTGTAGAGTGGAGGAGGTCTCTGAGACTTCTCGCATTAGGAAAATTCTATCTACTAACTCAGCCAGTCCTAGTTATTTAATTAAACCAGACGGGTCATGGACAGCTTCAATTGCGGAATCATTGGAGCTTCCCATACAGGCCCATTTTCTGGGAAGCTTTGATGGCACGATGTAGCCTGGAGCTCATCTAGGAACACCTTCAATAGATATGGAGGGCATCGTGGACAGGGAACGAATTCTGTTGGTTGCTGAACGGTTTTAAGCCTTATAAATCGCCGGGTCCGAATCGGATTATACCAGCAGAGATCCAGAGGAACTCGGCAGTCATCTTCCCCTGGCTGAAGGTTATCTTCGGGGGATGTCTGAAACTGGTATCTATTCCAAAGAAATAATTTGAAGAAGGTCAGAGTAGTCTGCAACTCTATCATCATTCTTTCTGTTGAAAACCATGGAAAGGCTGGTAGATGTAGTTATTCAAACAAAAATTGAGTCAAGAAATTGGGCAATGTCGCACCATGCGTACTGTAATTGAAAATCGATGGACTAAGCTTTGCACGATCTAGTACGCATGATTGAGAAGTCAATTTCCTCGTAAGTTTTGTATAGAAACGTTTCTGGAATCATTTGTGTCTCTCTTTGGTGCCTTTAATAATGTAAACACGAAGGCGATCATGGAAGGATTGTCATTTTTGAAGGTGGACTATCCTATAATTAGGTTGATAAACTAGATGCTGATAAACAGCATTAGTATCTCGGAACTGGGGGAGTCCACCATTAGAAAACGGATAGTTAGAGGAACCCCGTGGGGTGGTGTAATGTCCTCCTTTCTTTGGAGTGTAGTGATGAATGGATTGCTGTTGGAACTAGAGAGAGAGGGGGCAGGAGGGGTGGTAACGTATTTATTTATTTAAAGAAATCTATTCTAATATTTAAAAGTATGATTTCAGATAATTTAATTTAAAACAAAAATATTAAAAAATAAAAAATAATTATAGTGGCCAGCTCTGTATACTGTAACATATATAGGGAAGATAGAGAAGGTGCAAAGAACGGCCTGCATGCCTATAACCGGAGCGCTTAGGATCTACACGCGCTTTAGAGGTTATGCTCCCCATTATTCCAATCGAATTTTTTGGTAAGCAGATGGCAGCCAATGTGGCTACGAGACTCTTTGCTGTCTCTCATTGGAAGTGTCGTCAGGCGGAGCACTCGACGATAGTTAGATCGCTAAGGGATCGCTGTGCTTCGATAGAGGTTTCCGGACCATCTGTCCTTCGAAGGAATCCTGGAGGAATGGATCAATACTGGAAGACGAGGCAGTGAAATTTTTCACGGATGGCTCTAAACTAAGCGGCAAGGTAGGAGCCAGAGTCTTTTGTGAGATGCTTAATGTTAATATATCTGCTCGTCTCCCTGACCACTGCTGCCTGTAACAAGCTAAAGTGGTGGCGATCGGGGAAGTCGTGACATGGTTGAAGCATACTGAGGTATCCGTGAGAGGTATCGCAATTTATGACGGCAGTCAGACGGCGGTCAAGTCACTAGGGACGTTTTGTTTGGTCACGGGATGCGCTGGATTACCAAGCATCTCTTAATGAGTTGAACGGGTATTTCAGAATCCAGATATAGTAGCCAGAAAGGACAGATGCAGCCAGAAAGGACAGGTCTGGGGAGACCTATCGCACCGCCCAAACTGACGCTCAGTAAAAAGGCAATCACCTCGACAAATGAGAGGTGGATCAACACTCTTACGTGCAGGTAGCAAAACAGGTTTGACCAAAGCTGGACTTACGGCGCTCCAAGGCACTAGTATCCCTGAGAAAACGAGAGGTAGGATTGTTCGTAGGGATACTGACAGGACACTGCCTTTTTGGGAAACATGCGAGAAGGCTGGGTCTACAGACGAATGACTTTTGTAGAAGTTGTATGGACGAAGAGGATTGAAAGACTTTAAATTATTTCCTATGCCCGTGCCCGGCACTATCAGACAGAAGGCATAAGTACTTAGGTGTATACGGGGTGGACAGCCTTTTCTAACTCGCGGACTGTGGAGTACGAAATATTTTACGCTACATAAGTAGCTCTGGATAGTTTCAACGGCAGTAAAGGGGAGATAGAATCCTGTGGTATCACAATGGACCACTATTGCCCTAAGTGTGAGATAGCAGCCGTTCTAACCTATCTTAACATAAACTGTGGCGAACTACATTTAAAAAGCTTCAGAGGCTGAATAGTTGCCAAAGAATTGCAGAAAATGCGAAATGAGACGGAAATAGTAAAAGATAAACGTATAGGTCCAAGAAACTTCTAGGGGAACGGAAATCAAACATTTGTACCAAAGACATCAAAGTACAGGCTTACAATAGACTGAAGTTGCTAAAGGATCCCAAATAAATAACGGCTCTGACCGTTATATTCAAATGTTGCAAACATTTTTGGACAGAATGGACGAACAAGTGTAGAAAGAAGACAAAGCTATTGGATCAATTATCCAAAGACTTAGAAAACTAGAAATCAGCGTCAGGATAACTCCTGTTCAATAAACGTATAAAAATGAATGGCATTAGAATATTAGCATGGAATCCCAATGAGTTATTTCAATAACTGCAGTAATTGCAAAATCTGTTGGACATCCAAAAAACTGAAGTTTGTCTCATATCCGAAACAAATTGCATAAAACAATCACATATAAAATTTACAGGATATCATCTAGATCACACAATACACTTAAATAACACTGCAAGAGAAGGAAGCGTCCAGATAACACTGCATGAGAAGGAAGCGCCCTAAGTTCAAAACTACATTCACAGTTGCGAGGCGCAAAAATTAAAAAAAAGAAAACAATCAACCAGCAGCATCTTCATGTCAAAAAATCATCTGCTCACTTACAGCGACTAAACAATATCTAAACCAAGCAATCCCACCCTGACAAATACATGTGCAAACTGGAAAGGATTCAAAGAAGATCTAAGTAACAGAATAAAGATAAATGTACCTCTTAAAAAGAAGGAACAATTCGATGAAGACGTTGAAAAGTTCACAATATACTAATAACAGTCAGCAAGCAATTATTTACGCAACATCAAAAGCAAATTAAAAGGTACAAATTGCCTTCCAAAAACTAGAGACTTTTTTTGCAGTAAAACGAAATAAAAACAGGTAGAAATTGCAGCATATAGGTTGCCCACCGTTCAAAAAACTGAACAATTTGACCGAGCAAATAAGGAGAGTAATAAAGATCCTAAGACACTCCCTTGCGGTATGCTAGATTTGATTTATTTAATTTGTGAGTATGCTGGTTCCTGTTTAACACAAAAGTCTCTACCAGTAATTTATGATTGAAGAAGGCGACAACATTGTGTCGGTAAAAGTTTCAGCAATATACATTGTGAAAAACGTGAGCCACGTCAAGGAAAATTTCTAAGAAGGTCCCCCTTTATTCAAAAGTTGTATCTATGATGTCTGTTATACTATGAGCTTGATGTATTTCGAATGTCTATCTCGAAATTCATATTGGTGTAAAGGAATGATCTCTTTACTTTCAATTAGCGGTTTTATTTTGTTGGGCGGTCCTCCTGGCTTAGGTATCATAACCACTTCCGCAAATGTCCATACTGTCAAATGCGTTGATTAGGATCGTAAATTTTGCAATGCCGATTTTGAGAATATGTTTAAAAACTTTTCGTGTTATAAGGTCAAAGCCCACCGACTTTCTGGATAGGATATGGCATCTGCTTTTTGTTCAGGGCATCTTGCCAAACTTTGATTGCTACTGCTGGAATTTGAGATATTAGGCTTTTTATTCGTTTTGTTATCTTCGCAATGAATAGTCAGTATCTTTTTCATATGTTAAAGTTCGTAAATAAGAATTCGTTGGTTCGTCTTATATGTTCTGTATTATACCTTCTATTCACAAGCGACATTCCACTAACGTATAATACAGCAATGGTTACATGTGGCGATAACACTGCTATCATATCAGTATGTGACACCATAGAAGAATTTACTAATAAACTACAAAGTGCGATAGACAGAATTAATGTTTTGAGGAAGCGATGGCGCATCAAGTTGAACGAAATAAAATCCATACATGTTGGCTGCACTAACGCACCTAGAATACAGCTTGATACATCATAAAATTTATGGCTACGGTTTTTTT
The DNA here is from genome assembly GCA_963691935.1 of Nephrotoma guestfalica. Taxonomy (NCBI): domain Eukaryota; kingdom Metazoa; phylum Arthropoda; class Insecta; order Diptera; family Tipulidae; genus Nephrotoma; species Nephrotoma guestfalica. Next base: position 66,097,654 of record OY829913.1, on the reverse strand, counting down.
TCTGAACTGAATTATTAGTTACAGCTTCGGTATATGAATTGAGGTACTTGAGCGGGAAGGAAATGACGGAATGATGCAAAGATAAGCAATAAAAGGCTATATGTTTGAAGAGTTTGAGTAGTAAACCTATAATTGATCATCTAAATACTCTGAAAAAAATCTCAGACAAACTGTGAGCTTTATTTATTGAAAAACTGGCAATAAATAAAGCAAAATATACGATTCTCTTACCGATGGTTCAAGTGTTCTCAAGTGCTGTTCTTATGTGCTTTCTCCATTATGCATCCATTAGGACACCTCCGGACTGAATTCCTCCGTATCAGTTTTTAAAGATGCTCCCAGTAACTTATAACCGTCTGTATAATTGAGAGGCCTTTCATAACGTGAACTTATACAAATGAACTTGGGGAAGCAAAGCTTAAGTTAAATTTATGGTACGTGTGTATAATTTTTTCGGAAAAATTTACCGCACATTGCATTGAAGTTAGCTATCAATTACAATTTTTTTGCGGTATACCTGTGGTATACCTGCGTTAAAATTTGACTCGATAAACATATTTTAAATCAAATTGGAACAAACTAAAATATTTTTGTGGGTTAGTTTAACTCTTTATCAATATCCTCAGGCAAATTTGTCCGGAAAAATTTGATACAGGTTACTATTACAGTCACCTTAGGCCTTGAAACGGTTGGCGAAATTATTTAGCCGCTCAGATTTGATTGAATTGAAATTTTATTTCACCTTACATTTGACACAAAAATTTAAATCAAGCAGATGGAATCATTATGCATTGAAATGATTTATGAAATGAAAGAAGTTCGTGAAATCTAAACGCAGATGTAACCTGTGTGCATTTACTTGCATTTACTAATTTATGTGCAAACAAATAATTTATGTCACTCGAAGTAACTTGACTTTACATGTACAACGAATTGAATAATAGCAGAAACCTATAACATTTAATTTAGCCAATTAGTTGATTCAGGAAGATAGAACAAGTATTAGGAAAATTTTACAACAGGCTTTAAAGATATGAAGGTCTACTCTGTGAGCAAAACTATTAAGAAACAGTAGACAGACAGCTTTCAAATTCAGTTAAATTTCCGTGCTGGGCAGACAGTAAACTTTTTACAATTACCTTTTCGTCTTTATAAGTAGTCTAACTAATACTACCTGTGCTAGGTAGTAGGTCGACCCCGCGGTGTAATGACATTTTTGAACACAAATCGTTAAACTTTTGGTAACCGTTAATTAAGACGAAATTGATTTCTTTAAATGTTTTTAAGAGTTTTGTGTTATTTTAAAAATCATGGTTAGAGATGCCCTGATCTACAAAACAATTCCTATTCATCGCCAACTCCATATCAGATAGTCTGGAATTGGAAGAAAGTGAGCTATGAGCTATTATGGGCATCGTGCGTTTTAAAAAAAACAAGGGAAATGGTTTTAAAGTTCGTGAATTGTGTTCTCTTGGTCTAATGATACAAATTTCTGGAAACTAGTTGGTAGTTAATTAAACTCGTCGCAGTAAAGATCTCAACAATGACCACTAACTTATGAGAGTTTATTTACACATTAGCACTTAAATCTGTGTGGCAAGGTCTTTTATGCAATTTAAAACTGGGAGGAAGAGAGGGGGGTAAGGAGCGTCGGTCTAAAAGTTCTATATGAGCCCAACAAATGTCAAACTCATCTGCACGTGATGCACCCTGCTAATCAACCAACGAGGCCTGGCGACCGAGAAACGGTGGATAACCGAACACATCTATCCACATCTATGTGTGGTACATTTAAAAAAAGCAGGCGTAACTCTTGAGCAGTTGACTAATATTTAGGTCTTTCGAATATTTCGTAACTAAATGTAACGTAATGTCACATATTCGACCTTCATGGATAAATCAAATATACTGAAAGAAAGCATATTCAAGTAATGCTGTTTAAAATGTAAAGGTTTGTAAACTATATTAAATGAATCAATAACTTCTAATACTGATGTGCAAAGTGCTAGAAGAAAGTTTTATTTGCAAGACCGAAAATATGTTGAAAAATAACCACATAATTTTACTTCAGAAGATCGTTCTCAGAACAAGATGGTTCAAAGATATTACAGATTGCTGCAAAAACAGCAGTTACAATTGTCATGAGTATGAATTCATAAACTATCAAAATCGGTGATGACAAGCCTATTAAAAAAAGATTCTAAGTAGTTCACCCGGCCACGAGGAGATTCAAGATTCAAGATTCAATTGGGACTCGACATGAGGAAGCTTAATGCGGTAACAAAGAAAGGTGTTTTCATATTTAAAACTTCAGGGCACCGAAAGCAAGTCAAATAATACTTCAAGAAATATAGAAACCATGGGTGGAGCTACCGGCATACATCAATGATTAAAATGTTAACAAATTTAACGACAAAGAACTTCGATAACGGGCCCTTTAATACAAAAATGTCAACAGCGTATGCAAAAAAATTAAAAGCGGATTGAACGCAAATAAAATTACGTTTAGAGAAGAGTAAACAAATTGAAGTTTATTTCAAATAAATTTCCTACCCACATCAAATTCAAGATGTTTTTGCACCATTTTTCGAGAGAAAATATTTTATCGATCGTGAAGCGTTTTGGAGTCAGTTGTGGTCCGGGCTATATACCGTGATCTATGCTCAAGGACAAAAAGTTTGAAAACGTTCACCAAGTTAATCTGTTCAATCACTTTTTAAGCTCTGTGGTTCATGAAAAACGAAACATTTATATTGTAACCCTCTACATACAATTCTGAATTTTAAATCGGTTAAAGAAGAGCACATGCTACAAACTTGATTATATAAATTGGTGCAAGTCATACGTAACGAGCAGTCTACAATTCATAATAATGCGAAACGAGAAATCAAACTTTATTAAAGTAAATTCTGGAGTTCCTAAAGAATCACACATCCCCCCCCCCCCCCCCCCCGCTCGGGATGTTTAATGTTTTTATCGTTTGAATAACCGAAGTACTAAAAACCACTAAAGTGCTCATTTAGAGCCAACACTAAGTTGCAGACATAGAAAAAGAACAGAAATCATGCAAAAGATATTTTTGAGTTTTTGGGACTGGGACTTAAATGGAATGTGGATCTTGGAATCAAATCTCATCATATATTAAAATTTTGAAACCAGATATACAGGATACTTGTAAATCGCGGATTATGAGATATTCATTTAAGATAGATCGATTTATTAGCCGATTAGAATAAAATTTTAATTTCAGTTCAGATTGTGGTTATGGGTATTGGCTAATTTGAATGAAACGAAGCTATTTCACAACAGATTTTTATTGGCAACAAGAATAGAACAACGCGTATCTGTAAAATATTACAATTTGAATGAAAATAATCCATTTATCTCCAGATTTGAATGAGTATTTGTTTGTATGATGCAACGACAAAGCGCTGCCAGATTAACAGGAACCGAACGGGAGAAAGAGATTCAGAAATTAAGTGCAATACTTTGATGTGATGCGAGAGGCCATGACATAATATATCGGGATGCTTCTTGACCCGTACCAAAGTTTAAAGATACCCAAAACCCAACTAAGTGGTTTTGGAACATGAAACCTAACTGAAAGTAGAAGAACCTTAAATAAAACGCAAAATACTTCTGAAGCTAGAGTAACACTAGCTACTCTTATAAGGATAACCTAAGAATGTATAAAAGTGAACTGAGGCCAAGACTTGAAAATTTATTAAAAATTCAACTTATCAGTTACTTGATTAAATTGGACGCCTCATGGACATCTTCCACCAGAACATAAGTAGAGTTTTTCATCGAAACTCACATTTCTGTAAATTTTGCGAACTGTAATTCCCTTTCCTGATAAAACAATAATTTCGAAAAGTACCCCGGGCAGTTGACTAAATTGGAAGTGGAACCAACCAAAAAACAATGTTATGACAGTTTATACTTGATGCATAAACGACGTTTGGAAAGCTGTGTACTTTGGTTAATGTATACGCAGCATGTGGCGGCCAGCCCTGTACAAGTTATGTACAGGCAAATTATACATGTATAATGCCCTGGCATTTGCCCTGGCAAATCATAAGTGAACAGACATAAACATGTTTAGTACAGCAAGATCGGGCGCTCAAATACGTTAATATTCCTGCGAAAACAATGGTCAGGACTTAATTAATTAAACTGTTTTAATATTCGACAAATGGTCACCGTGGCCTAATACCAATCGATGTTAAGTTGCCAAAAGGGTTGGAACTTTGATTTCGTACCAATGAGGGTTTGGATTCTTAAAATTTAAAATTTTGTCGTCCCATCCGAGACTACAGATTTTTTTATTTAAAGAATTAACAATTTCATCGATTCGAGAACAAACTTTAAAACGTCCTGGTAAGCTCACTTCGATGCTTTTTGTGAAAAATATTTTGGATGCCCGAAAGCTTGTATTATTGACTAATTTTATTTTTTTAAAATATGGTTTGCAAAATCTTGGTTTACAAAATCCTGGTTTATACTAGTTGGCCGTGCAGTTAAAAAATCTATTCAAATTTTTGAGGCTCAAGTAGTTCTTCGGTAAAGTTGCTTAAAATTCACGTTCAAAACCAGTCTTTAGAACTTCGGTAAATCCTATAAACTGATTGACATTAACCCAATTTGGACATGATCGATTGGGAAATGGTCAAGTTTCATTCAGGATGGGCCACGTAGTTCTAGAATCCAGATCAAATCCTATAATCCCGACTTATTCAAAGTTCAGAACATCGCCTAAAATTCATGTTGCAATCCTACCCCTGCCATAAACATGGAATTTGGTCATAGTCGATTAAGAAATAATCAAATTTTACGTGTAATGCTCAAATTCTAAAATGTTGGTTAGAAAAAGCCTTGTTCCATTTAAAAACACATGCAACCAGAACCAAGATTCATAATTTATTTTTAAATTTTAATGCGATCCGATAGTTGGATTTAGTAGGTTAAAATACCAATTCTAATCTAAATATCTCAATCCAAGGTCGACTATAATGAGTTAGGAAATAGTTAAATTGCACTCAGCACAGTTCAATTCAACGCTACCACATTCAAGATAAAATTTCATTACGCATAGCCATATTTTAGAACTTCGTCCAGATTTAAAAAATTTTTACAGATCCTACCTCACACACCCCGAATTGGACCATTGTCAGTAAGAAAGTGATACGCTAGAGTGCAAATCTAAAATATTTATGCTTCCTCTGTCTAAATTTTGAATTAAATGCTAAGTACGAGAAATAATATTTTACTGTACAAATCGGTAAAAAGTTACATTTTGTGATTCATTAATTAAACTGTAATCAAAATCTATAAGAAAGAAGTTCTTAATTTGAAATTTCAAAATCTGGCATACCGCGGATTTGAGATCTACAATTGAAAAATTAAATGAAAATATATATTAAATCTCTGTTGTGCAATGAAACCGTTTCCAACTATATCCGAGTAAACGACAAACAAATTTCTAATTTCTAATTATCTTGTAAGTAAATATAAAAACGCGACACTAAAGATATACAACGTTCCGAACACACCCTTTTTGTGATTAACTCGCAGTAATAAAATCAAATATATCAAACAAAAATCGAAATATAATCAAACCATAAATTCTTATCACGTCAACACAACAACAACAACCAAAACAAAAGAAAATCCGCACCAAAAATAAAAGTTTATTTCGAACATCATAAAGTTTAACTCGATAAAAAAAATTTCCTGGTAAATACCAAACCACTCAATGCCAATAAAAATACTTGGCGTATATACTGCCGAGGAGTAAGGTACCAAATTAAAAATTAAACAAAATGTCAAAGTTTTTTTTGTATTTTGAAAAGCTTTCACGAACCTCATATAAAAAAACAAAAAAAAAACTTTCACACAAATCAAAATTCTTGACAGGTTTAAAAAATTTGTAAAATTGCGTATCCACTTCACATTGTCGATTAGCAGAACATACCCGGGATTTATTATTTACAACTACGCACATAAATTATAAACGCGCCATATGCTTACCGCAAAATGACTTAAAACGCCGTCGAAACTTATCGAAAGCACACACACACACACTTTCGCGAATTGAATTCCCAAATCCTATGTATTACAAATCATTTTCTAATTGGGAAATTATATTTATCGAGCTTTTTTCCATAAAAAGCCACTTTGCACTACTTGGCACACAACAAAATTCACTTTACTTAATAAAATAAACAAAAACACAAAAAATTTTCACCGTTTCCATCACATTTTTTCACACTGCTTAGCGCATAAAATTTAATTCACTATGCACAAAATAAATATTAAAGAACTTTTCTTTTTTTTTTTGTAATTTAAGAAAACCAAAAATTTTTGCAAACAAAAAGCACAAAAAAACGCGAACTATATGCGACCGACTCGAGATTATCTTGACGCGAGAACGTATCACGTTAAACTGAAGAGTTGAACGCGAAAAAAAGAAACAACAAATTTGTGTAGTGTTTTCGTCTTTTTTTATTCCAGACTGCACACACATACCACGCAACTATATCCAATATTATTTTAATACTCATGAGAGTCGACGAGGGGAATGACTTTTGTTGCGTTATCTAAAAACAAAAATTTTGTTTATATTTTGTACCCCTTCAAAGTCAGCACAATCTTTTGTGTTATGCAAAAGCCTCTCTCTCTCTTACTCATTAAACTTAATATTCCCCTTCATAGCGTTTAAGATAAAAAGCAACATAAGAAAAGTAATTCAATATACGATTCGGCGCCGTTTCATACCAAATTGTTGTTGTTGTCAACTTTATCTCATACACAAAATTTATTTGAAGACTTGATCCAGTCTAGTAAGACGATTTTGTTGTTGCGTTGCTCATCATCGCGTTTTTCTTATTCTCCGCGATACGCGATCGGTTCTTTTGTACATTTAAGAAATACGATAAATGACTTGATCTTACATTTGGTTTAGTGTATCTACTATGGTAATTAAGAGAAGACGTTCGGTTCTTGCAGTTTCTTGTGGTTTTCGACGTGTATCTTATTTGTAACGTATCCACTCTGGTGAGTGATATCGGTTTTAAGAAATTTAATATTTTTGGGCCAAAATTAAAAATAATTCGTTTGCAAATAGTTTGACAAGAATGGTCAAATACCTACCAACACATAACGATTTGTGTATGAGTTGTGGTACACCTGTCTATCGTGATAATTTTTCGGAGAACGTAGTGTGGTGTGTATGTAGTGTGGACAGTTCATCGTATAACACATTTTGTGTCTTGGATTTGAAGTTCTTAAAATACAAAAATTTTATGTTAACGAATTGACGTTAATTTGGAAGTTCTGGAATATGGCACTTAGGACGGAACTCGGGCAAATTCTTAACCGATCATGATAAATTAGGATATGCTGGATGGAAATGGGATTCTAAAATGGTTTTGGAACAACTTCTGGAATATGACCACCTAGGATGGAACTCGGCTCTTTCTTAACCGATTGTGATAAGATTGGATTTGTTGTATGGAAATGGGTTTCTAAATTGAATTTGTGTAGACTTCTGGCCCATTTCCTAACCGATCATGATGGTTTTATGTATCAAGTCGGGTGTGGTAATTTCATCCACTTATTCACAAATTAAAAGGAAACCCAATTACCCCTTGATCCACTCACGTACAAAATTAAGTTTACCTGACTTCCAAATTGAAAACAAATTTCAGGAAAATCAATTTTTCCATTTTAACCTAAATTTTACAAAGTTTGTTCAAACTGTAATGGAAGCTCGCGGGTCAGAGGCCGGACATGGTATTTTTCGGGTATGTTCGTCAGTTGGGGAGTTCATTTCATTGGCCTCGTGTTTCCATTTCAAAACGTGATCTATGAGTCCTGATTTTTCGTTCAGATGCAGGCTGTGAAGATAGTCTGGATTTATCTTCATAATTTTTTCTGTTATATTTGACTGATGCACTATTGGTAATATTTGGAATGTATGTGTTTCCCGGTTAGTGAACATTATGTTGTTGATTATTAGGCCCGCTGCACACTTGAGCTATGTTGTTCTAGCGAACTGAGCTATGTTTTGAGGTCACAGCTTCTCGGGTTATTTTACAAAGCTGAAATAAGTGAAACTGAATTCCTGGAGCTCAGCTCAAGCTACTCGAGCGATGTGAGCTAAATATTTATCTCCAAGATGGAAATAAAATATCTAAATATATTGCTTTACAGATTAGGCTGATCCTGAGATTTATCTACAACGTCTCGCTTATTTGGGTTTTGGAAACCAAAACGAGAGGTTGTAAAATGAAAACATAGCTCACATCAGTCAAAAAACATAGCTCAAGTGTTCAACGGGCCTTATGGTCTCGCCGTAGTCACTCAGTGTCTCAATTACCTGATTTTTGTTGAAAAGGTTCTCACAATTTGCGTCCGTACCTCGTTTGAGCTGGCTGATGCAATGGTCATCGTTGATTTCCTCTAAGCAGTTTCTCTGACAGATGGTGGTCTCGTAGAACGAGTTGCACTTCTGCGTTCCCGAATAGCCGCTGTTGATATAGGATAAGTTCCTTATATTCGAGGTAGACATGTTTATTTTGTTTAATTGTTGATCTAATAAGGACATGGTTATAGTCCGGTTTGCTTGTTTTTGGTATTGATATTACATATCGTATTATGGAACCCTTTACCAGCATTGTTGGCTCTGCGTATTCAATCGCTTCTATTTCACTTGCATACGGCAGGGTTTCGATTTCTGCAACGAGTCGTCCAATTTCCATTTTGTCCATAAAATTTGTATTTAGTATCTTTGTTTTTGCTAATTGTGCGGCTCTAATTATTTCCTTTAACTCATTTTTTATGATTGTGAGTTTGTTAAACAGAATCTGCCGTGTGATGATAGACATCCGCATCTTTGTGCAATGAGCCAACGATCTGGTTATATTCGGCCAGGTTTTTGTTTGCCGTTTTCACTTTTGTTTGCCGTTTGTATTTGGTATTGTTCGTTGTTATTGTTGAAAAGTTTGTTCTGACTGTCGACAATCTGGTTCCAATCGGTGGCATCTGGTGTTCCTGCTACCCATTTCCAGGCTGTTCCAATCCAATCCAATCGTTTAGTCCTTGTATTTTTACTTTTAAGTTCTGAAATCAATTGCGTGATTTGTTGAGCTTGGTGTGTCAGCTGAGGTTTAAGTGTGCTTCTTTGATCGATGTGATTGATTTCGGGTGAAATCCTTTCGACTATGTCTTCGCTTAGATTGATTGATACTCACAGATGTTTAAGGGTGTTGTTATCGTCAAAATACAGGATCTAGAAGATGAAAGAGATGATACTTATTCATTTACGTTTTTTATATGGATCTTGTGTATTTTTCTGCCCGAAGCTGTTATAACTGTAACTTGGTTAATTTTCGCTATTATTTCCTTCTTAAATTTCGCTTGATCTTTTCCTTGAATTTTCTTTATGGCCACGTATATTGTATCTCCGACTTCATAAGTTTTAGGCTCTGCTTTTTTTAAATTTTCTCTCCGTAAATTGGATTGTTGAGAGTCTTAAATTCTTTGTACTACGTCTTCATTGACTTTGTCCCTGAAATTTAGTAGATCCTGATAGTTGATGCGGTTGGTTCTAGCGAAGAATAGGTCACTGGGTATTCTTCTGGTGACTGAATGTATTGTGTTGTTGTACCTGTCCACAGCAATGCAGACCATTAGGCATCTTGTGATCTCGATGATTGTTGAATGGACCATTTCAACCGTGTCGTTCACCTCGCTTTTTTGAGAGGGTGTGAGGTAGATTTGTATTCCTAGTGTTCTTATGTAGTCAGATATCATGGGACTGACGAAACTTGAATCATATCCATTACTATTACTTTTGGTACAGTGAAATAGTGTAGGATTTTGATGATGCTGCTTCTTAGATCTGTGGCTGATCTATCTTTAATATGGAAAAGTATCGTGAACTTGGTGAAGCAATCTATGCAAGTGATGAATTTTTCCTTCTTGATGTTAATGATATCCATGTGGATGATCTCTGATGGATAGGTTGTAATTTAACTTTGTCAGGATGACGCTCGTATTTTTTGTATGACAAGTCTCGCAGTTCTGTGTATATTTCATTATCAGGCTTGCCATTTGAGGAAAATAATATTTTTCCAAGATTTGTTCTTCATTTTCTTTATTCTTTGTTCTGCCTGAATGATGTTGAATTTATTCTCTTCGCATTTTATGTCCTGGATATGTTCTTCCGGAATTGTAATTCCGTTGATCGCCGTTGCGCTAAGTCTTTCCTTTAGAGCTCTCGTTAGTGTTTCTTTGTTTATCTATCTTAGGCGGATGAAATGCCTTTGGTAGTTAGGATAGGGTTCCTCACGAGCATAAACGTCTTTGTTTTCCGAGATGATGATTTGTTTTCTGAATACATTTATTGGTGCATCACAGTATGGTATCAAATTGGTGTTGTCCTGCTCTGCGCTATGAATTGTCTCATCTGTTGACAGCATATTTGTCTCTAATTCCAATCATGATAATGCATCTGCTACCTTGGTAATGGGTCCGGGTAATTTCGTTTCAGATGATAGCTAGCACCTCCTTCTCATTTGTAGCATAATTTTCTTCTGTTATATTTAACGATCTGGATATGAATGTGACAGGTCTATCCTTATTGAGTTCATCCTGCGATAATACTGCTCCAATCGCGGTTTCCGATGCATCCGTTGTAATATGACTGGCTTCTCAAAGTTAGGGAAGATGAGTATTTCTGTTGATGACAATAATTCTTTGGTTTTGACCATTTTTGACGCATTTGCCTTGATTTGAGCAATTTCTCCCCTGATGAGGCTTGTGAACGGTTTGGCTAGCTTGGCGAAGTCTTTTATAAAGCGTTTGTAGTATGACGTCAACCCAAGAAATTACTTTAGATCTTTCAAGTTCTCTGGAATTTTAATATTTTGGATTCCGTTCATCGGGTTTAATACCCTGGTTGGTTATGACGTAACCGAGAAATTCGGTTTCACTCTTGAGAAATTCCGTTTTATTAAGGTTCACACGCAAATTCGCCTTTTCCAGTTTGGAGAATATCTTCTCTATATTGTTTACCTCTTCCGTGTTTCCTCTAAACATGATAATGTCATCAATATAGACATAACATATTTTCCAATGAACTCTTTTACCACATTGTCTATCATTCTCTGGAAGATCGCTGGTGCGTTTTAAAACCCAAAAGGAAGCCCTAGGAATTGGTACTTCCAGGTCATTGTTGAGACAGATGTTTTTTTATATCTAAGTCCTTCATCTGAATCTGATGAAAGCCGGAGGTGAAGTCGATTGTTGTGAAGAATTTAGAGTTTCCAAAGTTTGCCAGTGTATGTGCAATATCTGGAATTGAGTAGGCATCTGATACTGTTACGACATTGAGTCTTTTAAAATCAATGACCATACGGTATTTATGTATACCGGAAGCGTCCAATTGTTGCTCCACTACTGAGATTGGAGCGTTGTAGGGGCTCTTGGAAGGTCTTATAATACCGTCACTTAGCAGCTGTTCGATTTGGGTTTCCACTTTACCTCTCATGTTTACCGGATACAAGTAAGATTTGGAATATATGGGTTCGACTGTTGTTGTTTTAATCTCCCCTTGACGTGCATAGCATTTTGCTAACTTATATACCGAACCACAGGGTGGTCGTTACAAGGCAGTTGCGTTTATAACCTGTAACCTACGTAAAGAAACGAAACTGAGTTTTATATTATTGGTTTGTTGATCCAGCCAATCAACTTAGTAACTAAATTTTGATATCCTTGATAGATTTTGAAAACAATGGAAAAAACTTGCAATGCACAAAAAAGATTCCCAGCATTGCTTTGGACGTGCTGTTTGATATATACTGTTTGACCAGGCGGATATTCTGTCGGTCTCGAGCAGAGATTGTAATATTTGCCATATTTATAAGCTTTTTTAAGGTTTCGAATGACGTCTGTGTGGATTATTGATAGGCGGTCTGATAAGGGTATCAGTTTCACTTCTGGTTCTCTAACGCATCGAGTTCGCGCAACACTTTAAATTGCTCTCCATTGGTAACCATATGGTAACCAAAAAGGAGGAAGTACGGCGAGTAAGTATAGTTGATTGATGCACAGCTGTTCTCAGCGAATTCCTGTTTCGGCAAGATTAGAATACCAGGTTCGGTGGTCATCTTTAACATATGCTCGTATGGCCGACAAAATCGATCGGTTCGCTCTTTCCGAGGCATTGGATTGTGGGGAATAGATGGCAGTATGTATATAACCCTCATTATCTGTATGTAAGTACTCGGGAGTTCCAAAAGTAAGAAAAATATCGTTCTTTCAATATGACGTGGTTTTATTAGTCGTACTATTAATTAAGTTGATCGAGTTTGGCTATGGCCTTTCTGGAAATGTGGTTTTACCCAGAGTTGGTCTTGAAACAGCATGTGGCTGGTCTTCGAGATCTTGCAGGTTGTGCAATTAGAGACGTAATCGCACACCTGCTGGCGCATTATTGGCCAATGATGGAACCTAAGCCGCAAGTGCCTCGTCGTGTACCTTAATAATCAACGAATGTCCCAACGTATTGGTGATCCAAATTTTCAAAATGGACAGATCACTCAGAGATTGGTCTTTTGTTGATTCAATTCATATAAATATGCGATTAGAATATCCTTTAAACTTTAACTTAAAATTTTAGTACGAAATGTCTCATCATTTTCATCCGTAAAATCGTCTGCATCCAATTGGATAGTTGAGAGAATCAAGGGTAGACTATATTACATTACTGGAGTCTTTCTGGTATGTACAATTTCGAAGTCATACATTTGGATTTCAAACTTCAACGGGCGAGTCGTCCGCTTAAGTCTTTTTGGGGCATTAACCATTTCAAGCTAGCGTGGTAAGTTATTATAGTGAATTAATTACCCTCGATATAAGGTCTAAATTTCTTCACGCTTACCATGGCAGCTAGGCATTCTAGATAAGATACGCTATACCCTTTTTGAGACTTTAACGACGTATCAAAATTAGGCGATTGGTCGTTCTTGATCGACGCCGTCCTTTTGAAATAGTACCCCTTCTAAGCCGAATGTACTTGCATCGCAACGTATAAAAAAAGGTTTCTTATTGTCGGGCTTAACGAACACTGGAGCTGCAGCTAAAAGATGTTTAAGTTTTACAAATGCCGATTCTGCTTTATCTGTCCAGATAAATTTCTTACTTTTCTTCAGGGTATCAGTGATTGGGGCAGTGATATCAGCGTAATTGGGTATAATCCGCTGATACTAGCCTGCCATACCTATAGTAGCCTTCTCGTCTGATTTATAGTGGTTGGGGCCGGATATTCCTCTATGGCTCTTATTTTTTCAGGATCGGTTCGTAAACTACCTTCACGGTTCCTACCTTCACAGATCAATCGTTAGCTTCAGTCAGTCTCGTCGCAACCAATTTAAGTAAGGAAAAATGTTCCTCCAATGTGGCTGATATTAATAGTAAATCGTCCAAATAGACGAAGATACGATCATGATATATATGCGGTATTACTTTGTCCATAAGACGACACATCGTTTGGGGAGAGTTGCAGATACCGAACATCATCACACAAAATTGATATAAGGGTCTTCCAGGAACGGTAAATGCCGTTTTGTCTCTGGCACCCTCCTCCAACGGAATCTGCCAGATAAGGCAGCCTTAAGATCGATACTTGAAATGTAGTGGTGTGTTATTGGTGAATTCCAGAAACTCGTACTCTCTTCGATAACTCCCATACTCAGAATGCGATCAAGCTCTTCGTAAACAAAGTCAAGGATAGCCGGTGATACCGAATAATATCGTTGCTTGACCGAGGTACTATTACCAACATCTATCGTATGCTTAATAACGGAAGTTCGTCCGTTATTTAAATAATGGCTGGGTAAAGCTAAAATGCCTTCCAAAAATTGATTCCTAAGTACATTTCGTTTTGGAGGGTTGGGGACAAGTAAAATCTAACAACATGTGTGCGTTCATTATAATTTACCGGATTATCAATATATCCTATAACATTGAGTTTCGTACCGTCCACAGTTTTTACACTAGAGAACATTTTATGGTAAGGCATGCCAGCTTCAGATAATATTTTCCCGCAACCCTTCCCTAAAATGCTAATAGAGGCGCCACTGTCTAACAGACTAGTGAGGCAGACGTTAAAGACGTTAAGAACGTTACTTACGTCGTTTGGACTTCTTTAATGGAATGCAAATTTGCGTTTCATCGAGGTCATGGTCGTCAGTTTGAGTATAAACATTTTGATAACTATTTTCTTTACTAACTTTATAAACATCGTATTTAAGCGTTGTCGGTTCGGATTGTTTAGCCTATTAGTATTTTCGATTAATTTGACGCCTTGCTATTATGATTTGACTTCCGAAATTGGTCACGACCGGTGTCGCATTTCCCTGTCGCTTAGATTGACATTGCCTGCATTGAGGTATGATTATATTGGCGTGGCCAAAGCCATAACAGAAAATGCCTTGAGAGGATAATCTTAATACAATATTAAGATTCTAAGATACTCAGATATATCGGGTTTTCCATTTGGTGCTTAACAACTTTGAACTTTCATTGTGAACGCACCCTTAAACAATTAACCAAACTGACCAAACGTTTACAAATAATTAAAATTTACTACAAATTTCCGAATCGGTGACTGCAACTTCAAGAGCATTAATTCCATTTTTTGGTCGTAATACCGTCTCAGTAGACAAGCAATTCAAAGGGTGGATGATCCCGTACCAGTAAAACAACGGGTTGGTCGAACTGCCGAGAATATCGCTGCCGTGCAAGCTTCCGTCGAAAACGAACCAAATCAGCCAATACCTCGGCGTTCTCAAAAATTGGGCATCGCTCAGATCACACTTTAGCGAATTATGCGAAAGGATCTTGGCTTGCACCTTATAAGATCAAGTTAACATAAGAACTAAAGCCACTCGATCATATGAAGCGACGTACGTTATCGGATTGGGCTCTGGAAATGTTGGAAGATGATGGCCAATTTCATCGCAAAATCATCGTCAGTGACGAAGCGCATTTTTTCTAAACGGACAAACAAATAGTTTTAGGCTCATTACGGCCTAATCAAATGTCCTATTAAAAAATGTTGGGCTCCACTCGTTCTTGACTAACTTTCAGGTCATTTAATCTAAAGCTAGCAGAACCCAAATCGAAAATCGGACCAAAACCGAAATTAGAACCCAAAACAAGATCAATTAACAAACAAATAATTTTAGGCTCAATATGGCCTAATCAAATGCCCCATTACAAATTTTGGGCTCCACTCGTTCTTGACTAAACTTCAGGTCATTTACTCTAAAGCTAGCAGAACCCAAATCGAAAATCTGACCAAACCGAAATTAGAACCCAAAACAAGATCAATAAACAAACAAATAATTTTAGGCTCATTGTGGCCTAATCAAATGTCTCTATACAAAATTTGGGCTCCGCTCGTTCTTGACTAAACTTCAGGTCATTTAATCTAAAGCTAGCAGAACCCAAATCGGAAATCGGACCAAAACCGAAATTAGAACCCAAAACAAGATCAAATAACAAACAAATAAGTTTAGGCTCAACATGGCCTAATCAAATGCCTCTATAAAAAATTTTGGGCTCCGCTCATTCTTGACTAAACTTCAGGTCATTTAATCTGAAGCTAGCAGAACCCAAATCGAAAATCGGACCAAACCCGAAATTAGAACCCAAAACTAGATCAATTAACAATCAAATAATTTTAGGCTCATTATGGCCTAATCAATTATGCTTCTACAAAATATTTTGGGATCCACTCAGTCTTGACTAACTTTCAGGTCATTTAATCTGAAGCTAGCAGAACCCAAATCGAAAATCGGACCAAAATCGAAATTAGAATCCAAAACAAGATCAATTAACAAACAAATAATTTTAGGCTCATTATGGTCTAATTAAATACCTCTAAAAAAAATTTGGGCTCCACTCGTTCTTGATTAAACTTCAGGTCATTTAATCTAAAGCTAGCAGAACCCAAATCGAATATCGAAGCAAAACCGAAATTAGAACCCAAAACTAGATCAATTAACAAACAAATAATTTTAGGCTCATTATGGCCTAATCAAATTCCTCTATGAACAATTTTGGGCTCCACTCGTTCTTGACTAAACTTCAGGCCATTTAATCTAAAGCTAGCAGAACCCAAATCGAAAATCGGACCAAACCGACATTAGAACCCAAAACAAGATCAAGTAACAAACAAATAAGTTTAGGCTCATTATGGCCTAATCAAATGCCTCATTAAAAAAATCTAGCTGATGATCAAATGATTTTGTTTTGGGTTCTAATTTTGATCTGGGTTCTGCGTGCTTTGAGAGCGGAATAAAAAAAAATTTAAATAGGACATTTAATTAGCCTATTACTAGCCTATAATTATTCAAACTATCTTGTAATGTTCTGCTGTATGGGTTCTGCTACCTTAAGAGACGTCAATGTTTGCATATCTAAAATAAATGGAGTTTAGACGTCCACTGTTTGGCCCGCTCACAGAAATTTCCGACGAACATGGACTATGTGTAGTTAGCTTAAGACCGTCAAAGAATTAGACGTTCACTGTATCTTTTTTATTATTTAATCTTTGCAATCAGTTTGGGGCCAGAGCACTCCGAACTCTTTCGCAGTTTACTTTTCATGTGTTTACCTTACGCTGTCGCCTGCTAAGTCGAGGACGTACGGTTATAGGTCCGATTTTATGACCATCTGCACATTACATAGCTCCGTGCCAGCCTATACTGCCATATAAGATGGGTCCGCCTATGAGTTTTGCACTCAGACGGGGGGTCATAGTAGCGTGGTACCGATACAGTGAAAGTTGCAATAGTTTATCAAGTTCGCGGTCAATAACAAATGGGTCTGCGACATCGTATAATCCACATTTTAGGATAATTTTTATTTCATCAAAGCGTTCAAATTGAATTTCTTATTAATCTATTTTTTGTAATTGTTATTGCAGAATATGCCTAACATTGCTTTTGCCAACTGTTTTACTAATCCATGTGCATTTTTCTTATTTCGACAAAGTTTGTAGTCCGCCAAGATTTGTTATTTTATAGTTTTGTCGAGAACTTCACAGTCGTCATATTTGAACAAAAAAGTTTCGGAATCGTGTCTTCAGGCGCTCCATTACGGATTTCGTAAAATTACGTGATGCAAAATATTTTGGCATGATTATGTTACTGCCAATAAGCCGTTTCGACCATAGCGCAGTTCGACCTTAATGTAATAAATTGCGCAGCATACGGTACACATGTGATACTGGTGCGTGATGAAGAAAATATTTTACACAATTTTTTCCACTTCCGTCTGCATGTTGCAGTCGCCTCTTTGTACTCAGCTTCAAGCACTTTAATAAAATTCCTAGTTTGGTTATTTTTATTATCAATTTTTTAATATCGTGAATATTTATATTTCCCACCTACACAATTAAAAATTGTGCTTGCAATTTTTATGCGCGATGTCACCACGCAAAATAATTTATACCCAGTGCATTTTTCCAATAAAAGAAGATATATGCACATGCAGGTTCATAACTTAATGGATTGTCGTGGTACCTTAAATATATATGCGAGCATATTGCTACCGCGCACATTATTAAATCTCAGACAGTCACCAAAGAAAGATATGATTATGCGCGCGGTGAAAGTCGATTTATGTAGGTACGCTAAACATTGCAATTTTGTTAAATTTATGGCCGACATTTAAAAGTCGCTTTTAGTTTAAACCAATCTTAATTTTTGTTCTAGCCTTAATTTATATCAATTGACTTTTAAACTTTACGAATATGCGTTTGCAAACAAGACGTGGTCGATCGATCGTATTTGCACTTACAAAGAGAGAACGCAAATCACATTTAAGATTTATCCACCCACATGCGGTAAAAGTGTTATGATTTATTTAAAAATATTAATTTTTTTGTTACTAAAGTAATAAAGACTGGCTTATATACCTATCGCAAGACAATAAACAAAAAAAAAATTCCAAATGTGCTTAAGAATTACAACAATCTTCACCTTTAACAATAAAAAATATATGAAAAAAAAAACGAGAAAGACATAATTTTGCATTGCGCGCACCCACATTAAAAATATTTGTTTTATGCGCGAGATTTTTGCGAGATCTTCTTACCATTTAATACATTTCTTATATTATGCTAAATGTACACAATAAAATTGGATCGGGGACGCAGATATGAAGGAAATTTTTATGACAAATAATTTATAATTTTTATGTAAGCGGCTTCATCGGCATATTTTCAATGAACGATTTGTTGACCCAATTTAATCAATCGCAGCCGCTTCACAAATGTTCAGCAAGTACTTTCTCCAAACCGTCTACTTATTAAGGTTAGTTTCTAATGTAATTTAGTTTTGAAATCAATGCCCACACGGGACCTTTCCAAACACGAAGTCTAGGTACTTTATTAGCCATGGAAAACCACTGTGTGTGAAATTTTTTCTCGAGTGCAAAAAAATTGTTTTTTCAATCTATAAAACACAAAAAATGGAAAAATAGAATAATAAAACGAAAACCAAAATAAGGAAAATCCATTTTAAAGGTAACAAAAAATAAAAGTCTTTGAGCAGCAAGATAAATGGTTATATCTTGTGTGTATTTTTAACTCAACTCGGTATCCAAAAACGATAAAATACTAAACGAAAATAAGGATTTTCTGAAAATTTATATTCCCAAAAACTATGTACAAGAGGATGGGGTGGCACCGCCAGAGCATCGGAAAAAAAATAAAAAATAAAATCTTGATAAATTTTCCATTTTACTTACCTATATATTTTCGCCTCATGGTCTGAATTACCGATTTGGAAATGGTTTATATCCAATCTATTGATACTATATACTTTCCAATTTTCCTACGTAAAATTGTATATAAAGAAAAATTATAAAGGATTTTCCTCCGCCATATACATTCTATTACTACATCTTTTCTATACTTTCCCAATTGTTTTCTCAATGTTATTTCTACGTTTCTATTTTATGTGTGTGTATGTGTTATTATCGTATTGAAAAACTAATAAATTCTATATGAAAACCTTTTTTTTTTTTCACTTTTCAGGAAAAATGAAAATCCTTTTCTATTTTGTTATGAATTGAAAGGTGTGAAGAAAATATTGCAGAAATGTTTAAGAAGAAAATCGGATTATAAATTCTCTATGTACGGTGCTAGATTTGGATTTTCTAATTTTATTTTTTCGTCCGGCATCGATGAATTTAATAAGTTTTTATAGGAAATACTACAGGGTTGAACATATTAGAGGTATTAAGGTGATCTAAATCGATTCTTATGGGTAGTGTGTGGTCAAAGTCAATGATCCGATGATTTGGTCATTTTCGATAACATAAATATGTACATTCGGATCATAAAATGTAAAATTGTCCATCCATAAAATTAAACGAAAATAATTTTTCAAGAACACGGCAAATAAGAATCAGAGAGTTCACGATTTATTCAATTTAGAACTTCTTAAAGTTTAAAAACGCCTTACTTCTTTTAGCCTACAACTTCCAAAAATCTTAAAGAAAATGGCAAAACTATTATTTAATACTAAATCTTGAATAAACATCGCCGAATTACCAGAACCTAAGTTCCAAAAAGAGATCGTTGAATAGGAGATTCTTATAAATAATGTAAGGATAACAAAGTTGAAATTGACAACAACTGATGGTAATCGACAAATAATGGGTTACCTCTGGCGAGGCCCAATTAAACTAGTAAATCAACAGGTATTTGTTCGTTTTTTTTAAGTGGTTTCAAAATTTTTGGTGCCAGAAGGGGTTCAGCAATAATTAATATTTATTGTTATTGCACATAAATTCGTATATCAGTTTACCTAGGTACACACTGTAAGACTATAATAATAAACGTCTTGGTGATTAGGTGCTTATGAGCTCAATAGATATCATTATTATTATAATTTACCCTTTATTTTTGATTTAAGAGCATAGGGCATTTACAAGGCTAAACCGCCTTACTCTATTAGAGGCCAAGTTCCTCAGCTGATGTAACAAGTTTTAGAAGATTTTATAAACGTATTTCTAACTTTGTGCGTTGCAAACAAATTTAACTTTTGACGCGAATCCGATAATCTATGCCTGTGATTCTGTCAAATCATAATAAAACCATTTTTTAGGTCAACGGAATTGAGTATGAGTCACTTCAGAATTGAGGTAAAAAATGCTTAATGCGCCAATGATATTAGTGTCCACTGAAAAAATGTTCAGTAGAACGGACAACTAATAACGGATCGACAAAAACGTAGATAAACTTATTTTCATCATCCAAAAGAATTGGCTATTTTGTACCAGATATGTGATCTCAATTGTTTTTTTTTTTTTTTTTTTATTTGGCACTAGCTCCAGAAATTTGGTGCCATATGGCCCGTTTCAAAATTTACAATTTTTAATTGTTTACATTTTTTACCATACTACTAATAATTTAATTTTAATTTCTTGTCATTCACCTAGCACACATCGATCCCCTTTCACACTTCTATCTGATTTGTTCTAATAAATTCATACATATTCTTATATACGTTCATTCCCATTCGTAATAATTCAGTCAAACTACTTGCACTCAATAGAACATCGAACATTTGTCTGCTCTGGTTAAATGCAGAACATTTCAGAATCAAATGTTCGATGTCCTCCACAACCAAACAGCTTTCACATAATTCACACACAACCAAATTACGTTTCTTCAAACATTCTTTCCAATTTCCATGATTCAATCTCACTCGTTCCATAGTTCGTAACATTCTAGTATCTCCTTTGAGCACCTTAAAGAACGGTTGCCTCAAAGGAGACCTAACCAACTCAAAGTACTTCTTACCTTTCACCTGACATTTTTCAACAAACTCTCTCTCCCATTTTCTCCACAGATTCATCTGAAATATGCGAAGTACGTCTCTGGCATCCATGAATTCATATTCGTTTACATCCTCAATCAAACAACCCCGTTTCGCAAGCATATCGGCTCTTTCATTACCTTCAATCTGTAGGTGTGAAAGTATCCATTGAAGGATGACCTCCCTCCCATAAGATTGAAGATACTTATATAGCATTTCCACATACACATTGCCATGAGTTCCCCCACCCTTACTAATTAATTCCAACCCACTCCGGGAGTCAGAGAATAACACTATTCTCCTTCTCCCTTGTGTCATTGCCAACTTGATCCCTTCCATAATCGCTATCAATTCTGCATTCATTATACAGATACTGTCATGCACTCTTACCATTTTCTCTTTCCTCATTGAAGGAATATAAATTCCCACACCTACGCGATCATCATTTACACTAGCATCTGTATACACTTCCACATGTGCAACATAATTCATTCGCATTTTGCAAAATTCGCTCTTAACCGATAACTCATTCATCATTGCTTTTGTTGTGTCACCAAACTTCAACCGCACTGTTAGATTGCTCGGAAGGACTTTCGGATTTGCCGGACGAATCTTGGAGAATATGTTAATATTTTCCAAGATTACCAGTGATCTTGTTGTCTTTTTGTAAACCGACCCTCTTTGCAATCTCTCTTTCATTTCATTCACTAATTTATTGTCCTTAGTTAACATTCGCACAGTCTCTCGCACGGTGATCCATTCCCTCTTAAAATTAAGAGGCGAATCACCCAATTCAGACCACAGAGTATGTATTGGTGTCGAATTGATCGCTCCCAATACCACTCTAGCACACGCATTCTCCACAAGCATCAACTTTTTAAACCCAACCTTGGACCCATCACCATATATACTCATTCCATACGCAATTTTAGTTGACACTAACGCCTTTCGTAACATATCAGTCACACCCGGATGAGCTCCCCATTTCGGTTTGCTCACCCTTTTAATCACGTTCAATCTACTCTTACAATTATCGGCCAATTTTTCCATATGCACTTTGAAACTTATTCTTCTGTCAATCCAGATTCCCAAATACCTAGTCAATTTCACACACTCAATTCTCTCATTATATATTCGCACATCAACCATCCGATTCGTTCTAAAAGCCATAGTACAACATTTACTCGAATTTACTCTCAAATTCAGTTCACTCAAACATTCGGTTACCTGATTCACACATTCTTGAGCCCGACTCAAGGCCTCCCCGATGGTACTCCCCTTACCCATCAGGACAAAGTCATCGGCACATTGCAAAATGACTTTGCCCGAGGAGTTACACCTATGTATCGAGCTCGTATACAGGTTGAAGAGAGTCGGTGAGATTTTACTGCCTTGGGGGAGGCCGATAGTCACCGCTCCTTCCAACCTATACCCTCTACCACATAAAACTAACTTTCTCTCATTCATGAACTCATACACCCATTTGCAAATTTTCCAAGGAAACCCCAAGTCCATAAGGATCTGATAAAGTTTCCCTGGAACCACGTAATCATATGCCCTTTCTATATCCAAAAATACCGCCACAACATACTTATTTTGCTTTTGTACTTCCCACACAAACTTTTCTACACACTCATTAGCAGAGTGGTTCTGACGAAACCCAAAGGTGGTTGATAAATTTGTGAATGAGGCAACAAATTTCCCTCATTCACAAATTTATCTATACGACCTTTCACCATACCATTCACAATTTTAACAAATACATTCAACATACATATTCCCCTGTAATTTGTTGCCAGATTCCTATCCCGATCCCTTTTAGGAATAGGTACCACTCTGCTTTCCTTCCATTTTTCCGGTATCTGAATACTCATCCATACTTGATTGAGAATTCGAAGCAAGGCCGCCTTGGCTTCGAATTCTAATCTACTAATCATTTTATAACTCACTCTGTTGGTTCCGGGGGTAGTAGATTTGGATGTTTCTAAAACCCCTCGGAACTCTTCCCATTCAAACTCCTTACACATATCGTTCATAAATTCATTTTCATTATCAGGTAGCAAAACTTCATACCTATCACTCAAATTGTTACGTACGTCCGTAATCATTTGTAAAAAGACACCTCCATTCTCTCTGTCATCTAACACTGCATTTCTGCCTTGCGCTCTATATCCTCTCACTCTATTAAATTTATCCCATACATCCTTAGTTGTGGTTCTATGTGTCATTTTTGATACATAGTCCCGCCAACTTTTCCTTTTCGCTCTACGGATAGCCTTTTTCAATTTTGCATTCATTCTTCCATAATTTATTCTGCATTCATGACATATACTGATCTCAATTGTAATATATTAAACATTTTATTTTGTCCGTAAAGTAAATAAAGTTCTACTTAAGTGCTTCCCGGCTTACTTTTATATTTTTCTCAGGTTTCCGCTTTAAAAGTAAGTCCTATCAATAGTCTTGTGTATTTGCAGGAGGAGGATTAAAATATTTGTTTTTCTGGAAACAAATTTATGTCCTGTCGTACGATTTAAATCATCATCACTCAAATCGTCTGCAAAATTCAAAACTATCGATGATTGTCGATAGTTGAAATTTGGTGTAAGAATGTGTGATAAGAATGAAGCTATCGATCTTCAAGTGGTTTGGTTTAACAAATAAATCCTGAACGTTTTCTGATTGCTAACATCAATAATAATTTAAAGCATTGTCGACATATTGTCAACGTCATTTTTTAGATTATCAATATACATTGTCTACACGTGTAGAATATTAAGTAACTGCGATGTGTAGACAATAAGACATAACACTGATATCATGAACCCTTTTCTGAATGTTTTACCATAATTTGCTTTACTGCTGGGTCACGGTTAGGATCGTTCGATGACATCGTTCATTCCGACATCATTTATGACTAGAAACTAGAAAAAACATTCCTGTTCCTCTTTTAGTGGTAAAGTTATAGATTGTGCTTGCATTACTTCAAAATTGGTTTTGTCAGAAGCTCGCCCGTTTAGCACCCTATCCAAAGGTTTTGGTACAAATGATGATTAGAATTGTTTGGCCAGGATTGGTCACCAGTTTTCTTCGTTTGGTCTCCTTCATAACGTTTTCATTAAATTTCGTTAGGTAATCATTAGACCAAGATTGGCAACACATTTTGACATTTGGCCACCAAATGAAAATTTTTTATTGCGAAAAAACAAAATCAAAATTTTATTTATTTAATAAAATCAGGTTCGTCGCTTATTTGGGAATTTCAATTTTCAAAATTAACACAAAACCCCATTGAAGACAGAACTATTTTTTCTTCCTAGGAATCTGATATTTATATATGTGGGGCAAAATAGGTCGAAAACCATCAAATTCCTTTAAAATTTCGCCAAATGTGCGTTGGGGCTGACATATGGGGGTAACCGAAAATGGCACTTTAGGACAATAAATACAAACAACCATATTTTTTTAAATTAAAAAAAAAAGAAATAACAATGCGTTTCATGGTATGCTACAAAGCATTTTTGGTGCAAAACAATATCGCAGACAATACACACAGATGTTGCTCGGGTATGACACTTAGCACATTTTCTCCTGCTATTAATTTTGGTAACTAACTGGGGCCCTCTCTTCAAACCTGGATTAGTTTTAGTCTACTTTGGCCGAGGACCTGGTGCCAGTAGCGGAGATCCATATATGGTACATAAAGCTCGGGCGATTTGTCTAAAAAAACTCTAATTGATCTTAGCAACCACCAATCGACTTCCAAGTACCGATGCATTGGTTATTGCTGCATCAAACAATCAAAACCGGATAGGGGTATACCATTTTG
Organism: Nephrotoma guestfalica; assembly: GCA_963691935.1. Classification (NCBI taxonomy): domain Eukaryota; kingdom Metazoa; phylum Arthropoda; class Insecta; order Diptera; family Tipulidae; genus Nephrotoma; species Nephrotoma guestfalica. The sequence goes on along the minus strand of OY829913.1, from coordinate 66,072,919 downwards.
TTGTTATCAAGTAGGTCCACACCGCTCATTCGTTGGTTGCACGCCAAAACTACGTGAGTCCGACACTACTCTGCTGGCGGAATATAGAGTAGTTTTCTTTATGGGGTAAAATACCATATGATTTGGTAATAGTGTGACGACACTATTATCATTTAAGCTTCTTGAGTTGTTTAGCATCTCATCTTAGAACGCTAGTCTTTCCAAGCCGATTTGCTCGCACTGTTCCGGTTCTGCCAAAGTTATGCTTTCCTAAGTGTTTGATTAAGCATGAGGTGACGTAAAATAATTGTCAAAACATAATGAAAAATCTAAATCAGGATAATTATTTTTCAAAATTTCTTGAGATTTAATGACAACGGATTCTGCTTTTCCAAAAGTACTATCGGTAACCCAAGCCTTAAAGCCGAATCTTATTGGTTCTCCTTTGATAAACATTTTACAATTGTACAATAATTCGTCTCTTAAAAGTGTACTTTGAATAGGTGAATATTTCAGAAAAGCTTTGTTCATATGTTCAATCAATGGTCCAATCTTTCCCATTTTATCATTTTGAGGTAAGTTGCTGTTACCCCACACATGTTAATTATACATAATTTCATCAAATCGGTTTCTTCTCATTGTATTATAGAAACGTGCTTTACTAAGTCCTCCATAAGTTCTTTTCAGAAAAAAGCATAAACAAGTCTGGAGGATGTGATTCGTTCGATAGAGCCAAAGGCGGTGCTCGACTTTTTCATTATCTGCTATAATTGCGTTCTGCCTCTATTGTAGCAGTAGCACTTTCACGGATATTATTATCGCCCCTCTCGCTTATAAATGCTTCGAATTGGAGGTTGGTTCTTTATCGTCGCTCCACCGTTCAATTTCGTCTAAAACTTCTTCAAGCGTCAACGGTTTTCACCTATGAGAAACAAATATAATTGTAATACACAAAGACCCAAAGTACCAAAATTGGTTCCACCACTTTAACAGTTATTTTCTAGAAAAGGGCAGTTTCCAAAAAAATGTATTTTATTTCAATGAGAAATATAGGCGATTTCTAGGAAGAAACCCTCACTTTTATTGAGGAGCCACTTTTGGTACTTCGGACGTGAATGGGTTAAGAATAATATGAGGGAACGCTCTAGGGCATCAACGATCGGAATCGTTTGGTCATATTTACGTAACGATTTATTGTGAAAACTCGATGAAAACTCATCAGTTATGCACGATTCTGACTGCTCTGAGGGATCATTGAGGTCATTAAGGATTGGCACTAATTACCGTTTAGGATTAGCTACTCGTTGTTTTATTTGGTCATCCCAACGCAACGATTTTTTGCGAAAATTCGTAAAAAACTCGTATTTTTATCACATTCGGGTTGTTGGAGTTTGAACGATTTTATAAATCCAACGAGTAGGACCGAATACGTGTAATTTTGTAATGAAGCTGATGTAATGTCATGACTTTTGTATTGCATTTTGACCTGGCAATAGCAAAGATGTAATCCCCTGCCACTTTGGTTTATATGTAAACGTGATAAATAAACACGGTCGTCCGTCCTCGCGCACAAAAGTCATAGCATCCTGTATGTATTCTTGCATATGACGTGGACTGCCTACGTACGATGATGGTAGAATGACAGAGTTACCAATTGCGGCGGTGTCGACGTCGCTTATGATATCGTATCGTAAATGAATGTATTATTCCGCAAGCAGCTTCTGTTGATTGTGTTGTAGGAATCGCACTCGTTTGTTTGCGTACATGTCGACCATGAATTGTTGGTTCAGCTTATATGATATCGCAGAACCACGTTGTCCTGACCGCATCGAATCATCATACGATACGCATAAAAATCGGCTCCTTTAACAACACATAAATATTAATTCAAAATGAGTAATGATGTTCATAATGAATGAATTATCCGTGGAGGGATCTCATTGTTTAATGTTTATGTTACATCCGTTATGTCCCTGTCCGAAAATTAGCGGATATTGAAAAGCATCGTATGAACGGTGTGTGTGTGGGCGATGAACTCCAGATCTCAGCAACGTCGTCAACAACAGGCGCATTCCAGTTCGCCGACAATGTGCCTAGCATTAGGCGAATTGAAGTTATCGTAGCTGCAACGTGCATCCACACGTTCGATGTCCTCACCAACCATGAAGTAGATTTGTAAAAATGTATGTGGCCCGTTTGACATTGGCAGTAATGAGCCTACTTTGGTACATAGGAGCTTTGATTTTGAACGTTGAATTGAATTGTTGACCATTTGCCGCAATATTGTGATCTATTTCTGTTGCTCCAATCGAAGTCATTCGGAAGCATGAATTTAATGTGCAAATGGACTTCAGGAACAGGTTTGAATCTGGATCCGTGCCGATGAGCAAGCCGTTCAATGGTTCTGGTGGTGTCTCAATGTCGGGTAGTGGCACTCTCCTGATGCGCAATCCACTCCGGCTGAGTCATGTTTGAATTTAAGCGCTTGACAATGGGGATATTCTTTGTCCAAAGCACCAACCAGCACTTTCGGATGAGCGGAATATTCAATATCTGGCTCGTACTCGAATGCGAGACGAATAAACGAAGCGGATGTAAATGCTCGATGTACTTGTTGGCGTTGTCGGTAATTTGCTCTGCGTGTGTTAACTACGAAGCGGCGCGCTTGTCTCCGTTCCAATTGTCGTTGTTGATTTCGTTCAGCTCGTGTCTCTTGTGTTTGAGAATTGACCGCACATTTTCGTTATCTTGTTGGATTTGTTCGTCTTTTTAAAATCTTTCTAAAATCATAAAACACGTATATATTTCTTATAAATTAAAATAAATCGTGCAAAATTTTGCACGCACTGCGTTGTGATATACATAACAAATGCAGTATGAAATGTCAAAATAACGCGACGCTTCTCGTCAATGACTTGCGCATATGTGGATGAAAGTTCGATGAGGCGGACGTAGTGCCATCTGTCATTCAACAACATAAATAATTTCGTTATGTTTGAAATACGAACGACGGTTAAATTATTTGGATATTCTCCGCATACAAAATACTTTAATCGCGATTAAAAAATGGTTAGTAGCAGGATAAAAATTTGGGGACTGGCCACTATAGTTGTTTTCGTTTGCTTAACCTTACGTAAGGAGTTATTGCGAAAATAAGATTTATAGCCAAACGAATACAACAAATCACCAATCCTCAATGACAGTTGACCATACGATTCCGATCGTTGGATTTATTGTTGTATTGTTAAACCTTCCAGGCCCGAACAGTCCGAATTCGATGTAAAGATGAGTTCCTACGCATTTACGTAATAAATCGTTACGTGGGGTTATCGAAGTGAAAACCACTATTGACCAATCCTTAATCGGAACACTTCGAATCGTGCCGAAACGTGAATTTTTAACGAATTCTCGTAATAAATCATTTTTTAGGAATGACCAAACCAATCCTCAATGACAGTTGACTACACGATTCTAGGGTAAATTATTTGCCATAATGCGTTTCCGCGTATTATTCCAAACATTATTTTTCATTTAGTTGTTGCCAAGTTAACAGCCAAAAAATTTAATAGATTTTAACTTTATGACTTCCACTTTAAATACAATTATTTGAAAACAGATATTTGGATCCAAATGGTTTATTCCAATTGGATTTGTTGTTAGTTTTGTGAAATAAGATCCCCAAATGTGTTGCTACCCGAGAAATTTTTTTCAAATTATCATTATTTATTTACCGTAAATGGTAACTGACCAAACGATGAAAACTAGAAACCAATCCCGACTAAACGATAACCAAGCCATTCTAACTGTCATTTTTTATCAGAACCTTTGGATGGGGTGCTAAAAAGGTGGAGCTATTGTCAAAGTACCGTTTATATCAATAAACGTAAACAAAATTTTTTGAAAATTTACCTGGAGTGTATTAAATTTGATAAATGAGAGGATTTTATGCCTATATTAATTGATGTGTACTCGAGGGAGGTTTACCCAACTCTCGGTATATAAATTATTCGTTAAACTTATCAGCATATAGCACGTATTCCAAGTTTTAGTTAACCCTGTTGACCGCGCAACAAGCAATGAACTGGCGGATTGAGTTTCTGAAAACCAAGAATTTTATAGCCAGAGTAATGATTTTGTAATGTCTTTCTTTAAAGTAGTCAGTTCAGCGTTTTGCTGCTCAAGAGAATCTTGCTTTGTTGACAAGCGGACCAAAGCTTGTTAACTTTCTTGCTTGCTGAATGGTTCCTTCCTCATTAGTGCCTCCCAACCAAGAAAACAGAAGATATTGAAGCTCACGACTCCCCTGAGGATGTCCTAAGACGGTACAAATACGAACTTAGAAGTTTCAAAATACATGGAGGCTACATACTATGATAATAATACAGAAGTCTTCTGATGTGGCTGTGCTACGTAAGGTATTGCTCTCGGTACAACCATCTTAAGTTATCATCAACGACACAAGGATAAAAATTATAACTTGTAAATTTATTAAATTTTTTTTATTAAAATTCCTATTAATTATTTAGTTTTAACATTTTATTTCAAATCAATTATTTTAATTTACTAGACAATACAAAAAAATGTTCCTCGTTTTCAAAATTTCAAACCCTTATACAAGGTTATCCAATTCAAGCTTGATAAAGTAAACTTAAAAAAAACACACAAAATATTCGGAATGTATTGTAATTTTTATTTCATTTTACAGATTGATCCTTGCCATTTTTAGTTAAATAAGATATCATTCAAATGTCTTCCACGGGACTTCTTACAGGCCTTGATTCTTTTGCGGTAATTTTCAATGACTTTTCGGCATATTTCGGGCGGTATCTCGGCCATTACCTTACGAATATTAGTTTTCAATTCGTCAAGAGTTTGAGGATTGTTTGCGTAAACACGATCTTTCGCGTAGCCCCACAAAAAGAAATCCAAAGGCGTTAAATCACAGGATCTTGGAGGCCAATTGACATCAGCCAATCGCGAAATCAAACGTCCAGGAAATTTCTCTTGCAAAAGATCTCGATTTGCTCGTGTTACGTGACTGGTTGCTCCATCCTGCTGGAACCACATATCGTCAAGATCATAATCTTCGATTTTCGTAAAAAAATAATCGGTTAACATGCGGCCATAGCGCTCAGAATTGACGGTAACGGTTCGTCCATGGTTGTTCTCAAAAAAATACAGCCCAATCACACCACCAGACCACAATGCGCACCAAACAGTGACTTTTTCCGGGTGTGCTCCATATTCTTAAATGGCAGAATGTCAACTAAATAAATGACAGCGTACTTGACGTTTATCTTTGACAGATGTCGGTATACAGATTTCTACTTTATCAACCTCGAATTGGATAACCCGTTATAATAATATCGTTTCAGTCTTTCGGCGGTACAAAATATTCCTTGTTGACCTCCGACTGAACTTGAATCAAACTCTTGAATTATTTTGTCAGTCAATCTCTTGATTTCAGCATCATCGGTTAATTGTATTATTTTAGTATTTGGTATTTTAGTATTTTCATTTAATTGCTTTTGTTGTGATCGAGTAACAACATGTAATTCTGGATCGGTTTTATTAATTTTAATCCTGCTGAGCATGTCCGCGTTTAGATTCATATTCCCAGGTTTATGGATTATCTTGTAGTCGAAATCGTCTAATCTAATACGTCACTACATCAAGCGGTATGATGTATTTTTTAAATTATTATTATTATTATTACGCCCATACCATCGCCCAAAGTTCTTTTGGCGAGGGTATGGGCGATAATTTATGTCGGATAATTATGTTCTGCCTTGTTCAGCACCCTACTAGCATACGCAATAGGCAAATCGAAATTATTTTTTATTGGGAAAGTACAGCCCCAATGGCCGTATTTCTTGCATCCGTGGTTATAGGTACTGGAGTATTGGCGGACTTATTAATGCTTTTTTTAATTTAGAAAAAGATTCTTCACAAAAAGCATCCCAAATGAATAGTTGTTCCTTTTTCAATAGATAGGTCAAAGGTTTTGCAATTTTTGAGTACTTATTTATGAATCGCCTGTAATATCTTTTTCATTTCTTTTTTTTATTGAAGCACACAGGCTTATCATTGATTTTCAGTACAATTTTTTGTCACATATAATATTAAAATACAAAATGACAATAAATGAGTTGGGTAATCATCCCTGATTTAACGGCAATATTGATCTACCCTAAAGTTATGATAACATAACAATAAAAATATAAAATATAAAAAGATAAATAGAATTAAAACTAAAATTAAACTTCATCAGACTAGAACTCGAGAAAGAAAATCGACATTAGGGTGCTCAAAAAGCCAAACTTTGGGTACCTGTAGAAATGATTTCAAATTTGTTTGTTGTCGAATGCTAAGTGGAAGTTGGTTAAATAAGGAAGGGGCAGATACCAGGAAATATTTTCTAAGATCTTCACTAAAAAAATGTGGAACAACAAATAAGAAACGATCATTGTTCTTAATATTTTATCGCACATTAGCTCTCAATAATCGATACCCACTTCGCAAATAAAATAAACGTAAAAACTTTGCAACTCAAAAATAATGGCCAAGCAGAAACCCGTGAAGACTTAAAACACATAATACGTTATGCTATTCTGAACAATTATGAGAATTTTTAAAGTTGAATGATAGCAACAACCCCAACACGATAACGCAAATTCAAGCCTAGAGTTAATGCAAGCTTAGAATTTTAACAATACCGATTTCGGTGCTACTGGTCTTAATAGATATAAAGTTCGTAACGCATTGCTAAGAGACTTTCTTATTTTTATTTTAGCACGCCACATAAGTTTGGAGTCACCGGAACAGTTATCAAATCTATTTTAATAATAAGCTACGCGAGCAGCAATGGCTTTCTTTTTTACTTTCTGACAGTAGGCTGTAATATATTGCTGGAAACGTGGATTGGTTCTAACATGTTTCGCCTTTCTCAATAAAAATTTTTTACGTTTGATCATGTTTAACAAGGCCTCAGAGATCCATGGTTTAATAGGACGATTACTACGTGATTTTTGTGAGTCTAGGCTAGCTGAAAAAACATCTTTCCAAAGCGTTAAACACACATCAACAACTGCACACGGATCGTCAACGGCATAAATAGGAGAGAAATTAGCTCTACTTAACAATTCTAAGAATTTAGATAGAATGATTTTTGGTTTAACAGGTAATCTGCTTTTCACCTGATTAATCTCGATCACAACATGCAGCAAGTGATGGTCAGTAATCATATAATTAAATAATTCAACCTTGACGCGAGTTAATATATTATCTAGACCAACGGACGAGTCACCCAGAACAAAAAAGGTTTTTACTGTTTATATGGAATACGGGATTGACAGCCTCCACGAAGTATTCATAAATGGATACGGGCGTACTCTGGGCAATGTTTTGTAGAACGAACGGTTGCAGTACCCAATCCCTTCGTAGTAGTGAAGCAGAATAGCTAATTAGTCAATCAAAACTATGCAATGGTACAAACAGAAGGAAATAATAGCCCAGGTGGTACACCAATATCAACATTGGTAAATCCACTCTCTGTGGAGACTGGCCTTATGGATTCTGGGGAGGGCCATCTATTGCATTATCAGGGAGCATAAAATCCGTTCCAGAGAAGACCAAATTTACAAAGACCACCGATAAAGAAAAATAGAAGCAACTCGGTAGCTGTCCAAGCCGATACTTTTTCTAGCGCTATACCTAGATATACTGGACAAACATTACACGAAATAAGTGATGCTACCGGAAATTTTACTTTGCAAATAGCCGAGTCTAGTAAAACAACTATTGCCCTAGAAAAGGAGAATATGAATCTCTTGGCGAGGCTAGAGCATATGGAGCAATTATTTGCCAAGCTAAGCGAAGAAATTGAGTATCTAAAGCAAGAAAATGAAAACCTTAAAATGAATCGGGATCCAAAAGAAGATTGCGATATAGGAAGCATTGAACTAGGCAAAGTCATCTATTTTCCACTGATGAAGATGAATTACAAAGAGAGACGGACTGGATGCTAAAGAAGAAAAAACAGTCCAGGTAAGAAAAGAAAAGCTGAATCGTCACCTGAGGCTGAGCAATTTAATGGTAGTGGACAATCTAGTCCAGATTCAAACGATGCTCTACCCAAAGCCAATCAACCAAAAGGTAGTAAATCTACCAAGAACATTACACCAAATTTGGTGCAACCGAAAGAAAAATCACCCCCACCAATAAATATTGTGGGTGTAACCAGTTACCCAGAAATTCAGTCACTGATGAAACCGGTTACTGATAAAGACTATAAGGTAACAGCGTTAAATATTGACGTTTGGAAAATTAATACTCTGGACTCAGGTACTTATACAACTTTATCTATGGAATTGAATGCTGAAAAGTATCAGTGGTTCACTTACGAAAACAAACAGGCTCGACATATAAAAGTCATGGCAAGAGGTTTGCATCACATTTGCTCAAGCAAAGAAATAATGGAAGACTTACAAAATAAAGTCTTAAAATACTAGATGCTGTGCATATTGTTAAAAAAAGAGAACAGAAATCCAGGAAGAAAACCAAATTATCAGTAAAATAGGACTCCCTCTTTTTATGCTGGTATTTGACAACAAAGAAAATGTTCAAAATATTTATGGAATAAAAGGAATTCTGCACATGAAGGTGAAAATTTAAACAATGAGGAGAACCACAACACGCATACCCCAATGCAAGAAATGCCAGGCATTTAATCATACCCAAACATATTGCGGCCGGGATCCAAGATATGTAAAATGCTCAGGTAATCATTTTACCCGGGCATGCACAATAGGAAGAGATGTGCCAGCCAAGTGTACAAATTGTAAGGGCCAACATCCGGCTAATTATCGAGGCTGTGAGGTTGCTAAACAACTACAAAAATTAAGAGATAAAACAAGAAATGAACCGCAAAATCACGAAAATCGAAGGGTTCAAATATCAAATCAGATGGATCAAAACCCACAACCAAGCAACACAGGGTAAAGCAGATCATTTGCGCAGGTAGTGAAAGGTTTGGGTTCAACCAAACATATGGGCTCTGAAAGTAACCAACTTATGGAAAACATACAATCCAACAAAAAATGTTAAGTAAGAACACAACTTTCAAAATAGCAATCTGGAATGCGAATGGCAGTATGCTACATATTCCAGAAATACAAATAATTTTAAATTCTGAAAAATCGACATTTTCTTAATATCTGAAAGGTTAAGGTAAATCTTCGTTTGTTAAAATACGGGGTTATAACTTATATCACTCCATTCATCCAGCGGAAAGAGCAAAAGGTGGCTCGGCATTACAATGAAAAGAAAATATAAAACACCATTTAGAATCAAATATCGAAGAAGAAACAATGCAAGTAACTACTGTGAGGATCCAAATTAAACACAGACAGCTTACTATCTCTGCAATATATTGTTCTCCCTGACATAACTTGAAAAGGGAGGACTACTTTAAACTATTTAAATCGCATGGACGTGATTTTATTATTGGAGGCGACTTTAATGCGAAAAACACCTATTGGGGATCTAGACTTACCACGTGAAAAGGTAAAGAATTGCTGCAAGCAGGGCAGACATCAAAATGTGAATTTTACTCTGGCGGTTCCCCAACATACTGGCCCAGTGACGAAACGAAGATACCTGACCTAATAGACTTTTATGTAGCAAGAGGTATATCCCAGAACTAGAGGTATATCCCGGATCATTCCCCGGTTTTCATGACAGTCAGTGAAATGGTAATTCAAAGGGAGAGCCCACCCAGATTAACAAATTCAAAAACAAACTGGGATCTCTCTCGTGAAGTATTGGATGAAAAAATAAATCCTCAGGTACCGATAAAAAATTCTCATCAGTTGGAAGATAAATTAAAACAACTCAATGAAACAATTCACTATGCTGCTTTGGCAAGTACCCCCATTATACAAAATAAGAAGAAGCGTAACATATCCTACCCAATCGAAGTTAGAGAGTTGGTAAGACAAAAACGACGGGCACGTAAAACCTGGCAAATAACTAGAACACCGGAGAACAAAACAATTCTTAACAATTTGTATTGGCTCATAGGTAGGTACAACAAGCTGCTGCTATATTGACAAATACTGAAGCCGATATGGACCTACGGTATTCAACACTGGGGATGTACTAAGCAAACAAACGCCAAAATGATACAGACGTTTCAAAACAAGGTTCTCCGTAGCATCGTAAATGCTTCGTGGTACACAAGAAATGAAGACCTTCACAGGGACTTACAGATGGAATACATTAAAGCAGAAATAAAAAAGCATGCCGCCAAACACGAAATAAGGCTCCAGGAACATGGAAACCTCTATATTCGCCATATGATAGATTACTCTGTCGTTGAAAGAAGACTTCAAAGAACGAGGCCACTTGACCTAGTAAGCATACCAAATTAAAATTAGTATTTTAAATAGGTTTAATTAATGTTGGTACTAACCATTGGGTTTCACCCCAACAAATCAGAATTATTTAAGAAATGTAAAATTTGTAATTTTGAAAGATAAATTTCTAAATGAACACAGTCTCAGTTGTAATTAATAAAAGGGAAACAAACTGTTGATATGTCTTAAACATTCAGAAAACTCATCGAGAAAGTCAGACTCCGTAACGGCCTGAAGCCGATAAACGCAAATTCAAATATACGTGTCATTGCCAATTACAAGTTTTACAAGTTTTAGTACGAATTTGAGATAAACAAAGAAATAATTGTGATAGTCTAATACAGTCTTTAGCGCACCAAAATGACAATTATAAGGTTCAAATACCAACATAACAACCATTAAACCATTTGAAACCATTAAATCCACTTGACAGCAAATACAGTGAATATGCAAGCAAACACTGAGTCTAGTTAAACCCAGGAAGGATTTAGTTTGTTTTTGGTTTTAAAGTTGAGGATAACTTCGAATGGCAGTGAGCTTCGATGGGTCAGGTTTAATTCCATGTTCGGTTACATGGTGTCCAAGATAAACAATTTCCATAGACAAAAACTAAACATTTAATACGATTTAATCCACTTAGTATATGGTTCATACAGCGTTGAAATGGCCTAAAAACGTGCCAAATGCAATCTTTTCTTGGTCAGATTCATCTAAGTATATCTAGTGATAACCATTTGCGAGATCTATCGTAGAAAAATATTTTGATTTACCGAGATGGTTCAAAAGGTCTGTGATATTGAGAAAGTCAACAACAATTCGCCATTTTCTTTGTCCGTCGTTAGTTTTATTTGAAACTACTATGAGAGGAAAATTCCACTGGCTTTTGCTGGTTTCGATTATTTCGTCATCTTGGTTGATTCAGGCAAGCGATATGGCTTAATGTATATAGGACGGTGATTAAGTTCTACTCGAATTTTATGACGAGTAACATCCGTTGCGGTAAGTTTATCACCCGACAAATAAAAGATATCGTTGTATTTGCGGCAAATGTTTAAGATCGACTTCTTTTCCTCCGAGTTAAGGTGATCTAGAACAAAACACTTTTAAAATTGTTAATCCGCGTATGTTATACAAATATTCGTACAGCTGAAATTAAGCTGAAACAAACCATTTATCAGTTCACTGAATATACTCGTATCTATTTCGAATCATTACTGTGCGATTTAACACCTCTTTAGAATTAAATCCTAATTCAAACCAGAACCAAAAGCTGTTCAAATTTTGATTAACAATACAACAGCAGCTGTCTATCCGCCAAAAAATTGATTTGCAAATGTTATCGATTTTTTAATAATATGTAAGTGCAATAATCCATACATCAGAGAGAGAGAGCAGCACAAAATTCGCCGGATTGTCATTTTCGACATTCGTAAATAGATTTATTCGCTTAATATTCTGGATTTATTTGTTATCTCAAGTCGAAGAACAAATCGTTAAATTATTTTCCAAATTACCTCGAACCCATTGTATTTATTACTCGTATGCGTACTGTACACAAACGAAAGGAATTAATTCGCAAACTGCCTTATCTATTTCAGTCAGAGAAATTTATTATTTGTATATACTCGTATACCGCTCGATTGAAGCAAGTCGGCATTGTTTGTAATCGTCAAATACATAAACGAACCCAGCTAATCAAGGCGTTACGAAATAAATTTTATCTATTCGATGATGTTGTTGTTGCTACTGCTGCTGCTGCCGCTGCTCTGTATAAATATACGTTGGCTCAATAATTCGTCTGTTCGCACACAAATCTTAATCTTAATATTTAAAAGCAACAACAACAGCAGACTCGGTATATAAATGAACGCGATATAAATTAGCATAAATTAATTTAGATTAACATAAAACAAAAACAACAAAAAATTATTTTGATTAAAATAATCGTTATATACGAGTAGCACATACAGACACAGAGTATTTAGTTGGTACCATCAATTTCTTAAGCATAAAATAATTTATATTCAAATATGGTTTTGATGATATGTTAATTGGATTGTGTACCATAATAAATAATCCGGGCGCATATTTTACTAAATTATCGCGAATAAAATCTCATAAAATTTGAATCGCTCACACAGATAGATTTTTATCAGTTCGAATTATTGCGGCTGCCTATAATACCCATGACTTTCCATTTCACACATGAATATTAAATAGTTTTATGGGCATCATATATGAGAAACCTTGAAACGATTGAATCATCGCACACTGCTGTGAACGTATATTTATGCCATATGTTTAACGTCTTGTGGATTTTATGACAGTATAATTACAAGCATAAATTGCAAATCAAATAAAATTTAAAAATAAATTGTTTGTTGTTTGAGTGCGCGCGCTCGTGCTTCAATCCACGTATTTCGCGTATACAAATCGTTCGTGGAAGCGCAGCATTAGTAAAGTAACAGCAGCAGCCAGCTCACATATTCATATGTACGAGTAAGTATCCATATAGGAATAAATTTTACCGTGGAATTTACTGTACGTAATATACGATCGTATCCAATTTTCTAATATGACTTGTTGAATATAATAACGAATATAAAGCAACAACAAATCGTTCATTGTTATAAAATACTTAAATATCGATTTCAAATTCGCGATATGCATGTTAAGCAGCGCAAAGTATGAGGAAACCAAGAAGAAAACACTTCTACATACATATATACTCCTTAGGTAAAATATATAGGTAAGGAATTTTCGATTTCAAACAACACAAAATTGAAGTAAATAAATAAATATTATTATTATGATTATTTATAATTGGCACCTAACCTTAGCTTAGAAAATTTATTTGCTGTCGATATTTTATTTGCACCTTTATTATGGTTTAACATTCAATTTGGCGAGTTGCGAGTTTTTATTTTATGTGCCATGTGGTATGATGGTAGCGGTGATGTGTTGGCGGTGGAGATTTCGCAAAACAATGGTTTGGATTATGTGGCCTTTATATGGTTTAAGGCACAATTTAATTTTAAAGTTTATTTTTAATGTGGGAGAGGCCGTTGAAATCCCGCAGAGAACTGAGTTCGTAAGGAGAATTGGCTAGACCACCTTATATATTCAATATACAGATTTAATCTCAACAAAATATTTTTTAATTCATAGATTTTGTTAGCTAAGTGATATTTTGCTTCATTTTCAATCTTATACTTCCAATAAATGTGCTGTTGTGCGGAACGGATTGGGAATTGCTTATTTTAAACTTCATGTTCATTGTTGCTTATTAACATTTGTATTAGTTTTTAGAGGTTCCCCGAAAATTCTGCAACAAACAATTGATCCAAAAACATATATGAAAACTACAATTTTACGATAACCAAATGTGCGTGAAAACAATTTTTCAAATAACTTATTCATCGAAAACACAATTCATCGAAACAGAATTTTTCATCTAAAAGTTTCCTTTGAACACCAGTACTTACAGTACTTAACATAGATATGCTATAGTTCATCCTCTATCTAGAACAGTAAGCCGCTTGGTGATTTCTTTAGTAGGAGCTGAGATATGAATATTCTCGTCATGTGATGCTCGAAGGGCGACAAATACTCTTCCACAAGATATTTCCCAAGCAAATATGGCAATATTCTAAAAATGCTCCAGTCATCATGAAAATTCACATGGCAAATCTCTAGGCTATGTTGAGTAATTACGCGGAACTTAATTTTTGCCTAACATCATGGGAAACTGCTCAAATCTGAGCCATTGAGGCATTTTAGTTATTATGAATTTTTTCGATGAATTGTATCTTCGTTTCGCACAATTCGTTTTCGCATTTTTTTCGGGTCCCAAAGGAATTTAACGAATGTGAAGAAAATGCTAATCTTTTGCTAGTTTCATTAATTGTGATTGTGTTAGTGATATTACCTGAGTAAGACGGAACATTATCGAAGATTAGAGTTTTCTTGGACGTATTTATTAAATCCTATTAAAATTAATTGAATAATAATAATTAACCGCTTTATTTCGACTAGTTACTTAAATTTTTGATTTGATTCAAAGATGTTCATATTTAGACATCAAAAATAGTGTTCATAATTCTAACCAACAAATTATACAATATAATAGATAACACAATCTTTAAGGAATTCTCGAAAAAGAGGTATTCCTAGAGATCTTAACACAACCTCAGGTATATGGCGTGTTAGTTGGAGGCCTTGCCAGTTAAAAAATATATTCATTTGCTCCCCATCCAGGGGAGGGGACATTTAATAAAAGTTTGTATTATGACCAAATTTAATAAAAATGATTAGGCCAACTGAGATATCCTTAGAGATCTTAACACAACCTCATGCATATAAGGTGTTAGAAGGGGACCATAGTTATTAGAAAAAATATTCAGGAGCTCCCCATCCAGGGGTGGGAACAGTTTAGAAGATTTGGTATTATGACCAAATATAACAAAAATTCTTAAACCAACTGAGATATCCCTAGAGATCTTAACACAATCTCAGGTATATGGCATGTTAGTTGGGAATCATGGCAGTTAGAAAAAATGATCAGGAGCCTCCCATCCAGGGGTGGGAACAGTTTACAGGATTTTGTATTATGACTAAATATAACAAAAATTCTTAAACCACATGAGATATCCGTAGAGATCTTAACACAACCTCAGGTATATGGGGTGTTAGTAATACTAAATTCTATGAATTGTTTCCACCCCTGGATAGGGAGCTTCTGAATATTTCTTCTAATAACTATGGTCCCTTTCTAACACATCATTCACATGAGGTTGTGTTAAGATCTCTGGGGATATCTAAGTTGGCGTAAACATTTTTATTATATTTGGTCATAATGCTAAAATGTATGAATTGTTTCCACCCCTGGATGGGGAGCTCCTGAATATGTCTTCTAATAACTATGATCCCCTGGATGATAAGCAACTGAATATATTTTTTAACTGACATGGTCTCCAATTAACACGCCAAATACCTGAGGTTGCGTTAAGAACTCTAGGGTTATCTCAGTATTCCATTTCTAAAATAGGGTTTTTAAACCCTGGCTTTGGAGCTTGATATTATTTTTCTAATTTTTTTACTCTTGGGTGCTAAAATTTTCCACAGTTGCATTTTTTTCTTCATCCGGAACAAGAAAATGTGTGCTACGCCAGAGGTAGCTGCTCAAGTGGTTGCACTATCTGATGCGGAATAGAACCAAAGTGAAGTGGCTCGACAACTAAATTTGAGCCGATTCTCCGTTCGTCGAGTGTAGCAGAGAAACGAGATTGATATTGAGAATACGAAATTGATCCCAGACCACCGGCTAGGCTGCCTTCAGTTCGCTCGAGAGCATTTGGATTTTACAGAAGAAGAATGGAGAAAAGTCCTGTTCTCTGACGAGTGCAGGATGTGTTTACATGGCAACGATGGACGAAGAAGGGTGTACAGAAGATCAGGAGATCAATTTTCATAATGTTGTATTGAAGAACGTGTCTCGTATGGTAGTGGATCGTGCACGTTCTGAGCAGGTATGTCACTGGAGGCGAAGACAGATCTTGTGTCCATCTCTGGAGCGAATACTGGCCGCCGATAGAGTAAAGTGATTTCTCAACGGTACATTGAGGAAATACTCGAGGACTACGTCGTACCTTTTGCCGGGTTTATTGGTGAAAACTTCCTGTTCATGCAGGATAATCCAAGACTGCATATGGCTGGTCTAGGGTACCAGTACCTTCAATAAGTGGATGTTCCTATGATGGAGGAGCCAGCTCGAAGCCTGGACCTCAATCCCGATTGAAAATTTATGAGACGAATTGAGTTCGATCCAAAGTTATTGCTCCAATGAGTCTCCAGGACCTGCAACAGACGATCACAGACGAACGGGAGGCGATACTTCAAGATTTGGTTTAAATTTTGGTGAAATCATAGAAACATTGAATGTAAGCTGTTATTCGGGCTGGGGAAGAGAATGCACATTATTAATAAAAATATTGTTTTTGCCGATTTGCTTGTTTTAATTTGATTTTTACTAATAATTTTCATGCTCACAAATTCACAAAAAAACGTGTACTTCAGATGTTGACCTCAAAATTAACTTTGTTCGCACGGTATAAGTACAAAAAAGGTACCACTGGATAGGTGCTGAAACAGAATTTGAATCTGCATTCTAGATAATTAAACAAACATTGGATTTTTGATATTTTTGAACTTTTGCTGAAAATTGATCAATGTGCGTATTTTTTGCACCCAAGTGTATTGCCCCACCCAGTTTACCCGAGTATGAATTAAAATTTCTCCGGTTATCTCATTTGATTTCAATAATTCTTCCTTATGTAGTTCAGTGTGTAGTGTTTGTAACTAAACTGCCTCGGATACTGATTTTATAGTTATTTTGTAAAACTTTTATTAACCGCAATATTCGTGTTAGTGAATATTGATTAATGAAATGGTAAATATATTTTAATTTCGTCCATAAACATGTGAAGTTTTTGCTATTTTTTTACTAGTAAAACTTTAGCAGTAACTTCACATGCATAGGAATTTACTACGGAGATTTTACAATTCATCGAAATAAAATTATATCGATATCGGTTAGATTTTCAAACGAATTGCTTTAATAATTCGAACATTTCGGGAAGTTATGGTGCAAGTGGTTGGTCCCAAGTACTGAAATATATGAAAACACGAATATTATTGGAGAAAATTAGATATTTAAGGGACGGCAATATACTATTCGTCCAGAAGCAATTTTTTTTTGAAATATTTTAGTAGAATAGATTCAAGTTTAGTTTGAAAATCTTAATCTAAAAATACGGCACAAATTTTGTCCAAAACTTACTTTAAAATCCCTGATCAATCTTAATTTCCACATTTCATCGTCATTCTTTAAGAATTGGCGGAAAAACAAAATATTGTTAAATTTCAAGATTTCATTTACCGTGTTCCCTTAAGGATCATTTTTAACATTTTATTCCTCTGGGATGTGTTATTTAGTATCCCTTTTACAAAATGAATACAAAATTGCCGCTGGTAATTATATAATAAAATAAATTATCTTTCGTAATGGTGCTGCCACTTACGGCGAGTGGCATAATCTCTTATTTTCCGCTGTTAAATTTCCGCTATCATATACATCATCAAATAGTGCCAATCTTAGCATACGGATCGATTTGGGATTTTTATTGTTATTAGTGGACACCATTACAAGTCGATACCGCTTTCTTCGGTTTCCGGGACTCTTGGCTCCTGAAAATATAAGCGCCTAAGCAACAATCATTAAGGCAAGTCGATACCAACTGGTTCGATTTCCGGAACTCATGGTTCCTGAAAACCATTAATAAAAATACTGTCACTAATATACTTGGTCTTACACATATAAGCCTAAAGCGCTAATTTCAACATGCGGATGGTATAGTTATAATAATTTTTTATTTCTGTTTTTATAGAAATTTTGTCGAAAATTTGTTTCAGTCGAAACTCGTAAGTCTAATGCTTATGTAATCAGACCCCATACTGAAGTATTAAGTGAAATGTCTTTGTGCCATTTTATGAATTCGCCTTCCATTCTATTAAATATTAACTTAGTAATTTTAAATTAATATTAAGGTCGATGAAGCACCGTTCACGGATCACTATTTGCTTTCATCCTGCTGACCCACATAATACGAGTACTTTTCACTATTTCGTCGAATACGCTACAAAATAAAACAGGAATAACATTGACCAGTAATTAAGTTTTATTATCCAGAAACTGTATAATTCCCACACCATGTTTAACAAAGCATAACTGCAACATATAATACACATATTACAAATGACCAACATACATTATGTAAAATAATAAAACATCTATGTAGCATTTCTTGTACTTTTTGTGGTCAGTATATGGTTAGAATGGGGAAACCGATTACACCAACAACGAACAAGCAACAGAATAAATGTTTTCCATAAATTTATCCAATTTTTTATCTTTTGGTTTTTAATTAATAAAAAATTTGAAAGATACAACAACAATAAAAAGGACATAAAAAATTATGCGGGTTGATTTAACTATTTTTTGTACTTTTATTTGATTGAGTTCGGGGCAACATTTTCTCCATATTAAAGTAGATTTCTTGGTAAATGATTCTTAAGAATTTAATGTAAACATTTTGGGATCGAAATTGTTTAAGAAATATTGGAATTTATTCATCAAAAAAAAATTAACCCTTTATTAACACGGTACCTTAAAAATATATTCAAATAAATTCTATATCAGAAAAAGGAAAGACGTTTAGTTCTAGGTGCAACAACCCATTCCAATGGACTGTAGAAAAATAAATTCCATTTTTGTTTCATTTTTAATAAATCAATTTTTAAAATTCTTATTTAATATTTTCTTTACAAATAACAATAAAATTTTATTATGGTTTCGTACGCATTTTATTTACGAATCGCCGTGTATTATTAATAAAAATCGTAATCAGATTTAAGTGGTGATTGGTGTAGATTAACGTTGTGCGTACCCAAACTCCCAAATGACCAACCCATTGTATCTTTTGCACTCGTATTTTTGTAGTGATTGAATGTTCTATATACGCCTGGATTTATACAGAAGAAATACCTAGACGGGTCTACTCCCGACTACTATAATCTGCTACACAATAAAACTGTTATAAAACTATCTCTAATACTAACTGTCTGTCTGAATCCGAACTACCACCTCTGTACGCCATCCAACAGTGCAGCTACTCTATATGTTCCACTATACCTCAAACCTATTATTGACGACGATTCAGTCCATCGCTACTAGCACGCCACACGTCACTTCCATACTATGCAGAATCTGCTCATACATATACTGTCAGCCTTGCAAAGATCCAACGCCACCATTGCCAACGCCACCTTATTAAAGTTAGCCGAAATATTCCAGACGAAAGATAGAAAAAATCGATAATGCAGATAGTGTCTATATCAGCCGAAAGTAAACAACTTGGACAATGTTATATTTATTATATATATATATATATATATATATATATATATATATATATATATATATATATATATATATATATATATATATATATATATATATATATATATATATATATATATATATATAATTTCAATTTTCAATGTATTGAAAATTCAGTGAACGCTCTGTTGCTCCAGATAAACTACCTAGGCCATTAATGCAACTTTGATTTTTTGATAGGCCATATTGTTGTTCAACCCTCGTCCAAATGTGGAGAAAGTCTGATATCCTCGTATATCCTCGTATATCCATACGGGGTGGTTTTTTGGCAAAATTTCAATTTTCATTGTATTGAAAATTCATTAAATGCTCTGGCGCTCCCAATAATCGACCTAGGCCATTAATGCCACTATGACTTTTTGATAGGCTATATTAATGTTCAACCCTGGTTTAAATGTGGAGTAAATCTTAAGGAGATCCAGACTGGTTTTTTTCCAAAATTTCCATTTTCAATGGATTGAAAACTCATTGATTGCTCTGGTGCTCAAGATAAACTACCTAGGCCATTAATGCCACTATAACTATTTGATAGGCCATCTTGTTGTTCAACCCTGGTACAAATGTGGAGAAAGTTTGAAGGATATACGGGGTTGTATTTAGCAAAATTTCCATTTTCAATGTATTGAAAATTCATTTAACGCTGAGTTGCTCAAGATAAACGACCTAGGTCATTAACTCCACTAAGACTGTGTGTTAGGTCACATTGTTGTTCAACCCTGATCTAAATGTGGAGTAAGTCTGATGGAGTTACAGGGTGGTTTCTTGCCAAAATTTCCATTTTCAATGTATTGAATATTCATTGAACGCTCTGTTGCTCCAGATAAACGACCTAGGCCATTAATGCCACTATGACTATTTGATAGGCCATACTGTTGTTCAACTCTGGTCTAAATGTGGAGTAAGTCTGAAGGAGATACAGGGTGTTTTTTTTGCAAAATTTCCATTTTCAATGTATTGAAAATTCATGGAAAGCTGAGTTGCTCAAGATAAACGACCTAGGCCATTAACTCCACTATGACTGTTTGGTAGGCTGTTGTTCAACTCAATTATATGTTTATAAATTTATTTATTTTTTATTTGAAATTGAAATATTTGCTGATATCTTTCGGCTGAAGAAAATCAATTAACATTGGCCATGTTGTTTAATTTTGGCTGGGATAGCGAAGACACTATCTGCATTACCGATTTTGTATCTTTCGGCTGGAATCTTTCGGCTGGAATCTTTCGGCTAACTTTAATAGTATGCCAACGCCGTCTTTGCCAGAATTTCATAAGTGGTGTTTTACGCCTTCGTCTATCTCCCTTGAATTTTAGCGACATAGAGTTCAGTATGTTCCACTTAGTATTGTTTTCTCTCCTCCAAATTACTGGCCGTTTGTTCATACATTATATATAGGCCACTTTTGATTCCGATTGCTTTCCGCTTGTCACCGCGGTTTCTGCTTTTCACTGATCTCAACCAGTCTCTAAACCAACCTTAACATATTTTCCTGCTGGCGGTATTCTCCTATATTGAAAATCAATGTTGATTATTCGTGGAGGATGTGCAGAATCCCTTTCGAATGTTTGCATCTTTTGCACAAAACTCTCTGTAGTCAACGGGTTATTACTTTTTTACGATCAGCGCTAATCGTGAATCACCGCTCCGATTGATTACCTTTGCTACCTGACAATGTCAATTGGTGGATAATCTGCAACCTTTATTTGTCGTAGTCGGTATCTCCTTCAGACATCCAACTTCATCCGATCCAAAAAGGACCGCTCCAATTGATATCGATCCGGCCAGCATTAATTCAAGGTATATCTATCTATCCTGTCCAAATGTAGCTTCAAAATTGACCGGACAAGTGGCGCAGTGGTTAAAGCTTCGGCACTGTTCAAAGGACATTAAATCCATTGGACAATTAATATTTTCTTAAAAAAACAATAAAAATTGGTGTCTGCGGCATCATCCGGGAGCATCGCCTCATCTGGAACGAGTTTTTCTTTCTGTAAGTCATACTTACGACATAATCCGTGCGTTGAAATTTTCTCCATTCCTCTAACACCTCTGCCATAATCATTTTCATTAAGTTTTCGTCCTTCGTTCTCTGTTCCATAAATGGTCCCTGCACCATAACCATCGAGACCATTTTCAATAAGCGATCGGCCGTCAAACCTCTTAATTTTTAACACCAACTCTCCTGGTTCTTGCTGCCTAATAAACGGCTCATTATGAGAAGTTGATTCTGCATCCGGTTGTGCATAAAAAATCCCGGGTATTTCGTTTTTTTTTCTTGAACTGTGGCAATACCCCGGTTGAATGGTTCATCATTTTTGAGCTGGTTCAGCTGATTCTTCTTCCCACCACTCGATTCCACAAAGCCTAATGGTTAATTAGTAAATTCAACCTTTTGCTGCTTAAGAGAATTTTGTTTTGTTGACCGGCGAACAAAAGCTTGTCAATTTTCTTGCAAATTCCGTTCAACTATTTCTTTTGGTGCTTACGAACGTTGTACATGCTATTCTAATGAGCAAAACCCAATAGCCGTTCCGATAAAGTCGTTTATTCGCTTAGAATTATTATAAACAGTTTAAAAATCCAAAAAAGCTTAAATTACAAAATAAAAATACGAGGATTTACAGAAAATGTACCTTCAATTTATTTTTGAAGCCGTCACTAGCTAATAACAATCAAATATATCCTTCAGATCGTTACACATTTCGTTTTAAATACCCTTACTGTTTATGCTTTAGCATTAAAATTTTGTACTTTGAAAATCGGATTCCAGCTATCGGTAGACCATCAAGCACCACAGCCTACACGAGGAGACTCTGTTTTTGTTGAAAATGATGGACCTACGAGTGGTAATAAGAAAAAACTCGTTATACCTGATTCCTGAGTACTTGACGTCCTAGAATTGTAAATAGAATTACCTCTGTATCCGTATCTGAGCATAGCTGGATCTTCTCTTCTCTGACGTTCGTAGGACTAAGATAAAAAATAAACTTTCAAGCAAAATGAAGTCATTCAATTGGTTGACATCGTATGAAGGTGTCAGTGTCGCTTCTAAAGAATCAATAATTTAACTGCTCGATTCGGCGGGGGAAGACCAAAATCTGCCCGAATTTTCCCACTTAACTAAAATAATAAATTTTCAATATTTTTGAGGCCTTCGTTTAAAACACTGTCTGAGCAACGGTTTTTTAGAAAAGCGTGCTATAATTGAGGATCAGATGGTTGGCAAAATAACAAATGACCGCACTGCTAACGTATGGTTCCACGGTTTGTCATCTTCAAGTAGACCAAGTTATTTGCAAGCTTCTTCCTTAGGTGAAAACATTCGGATTGGCTAGAATGGATACTGTACATTCTGCGCAAACTCTTTTTAATGCCGGGATGTCCTTTAACTTGTTGTCCACGTTTCCTTCGCGAAAACTTATTAGTAGCCAAGGTGTAATATTATTAAAACGCCGTAAGTGTTGTTGAGAGTGGTCGAAATCTTTGGTGAAGATCTGTCTGCCGTAAAATACACCCCCTGTCCGTTTTCTAAATGGATTGCCAAATCGATAACCGTTGAATATCTTTCGTGAATGTTTAATTCTAGAAGTCTCCAAACACCCTCTGATGTACTAATATATTATCCGTTCAACATGTATTTCAGAACGCGTTGACCTCAGCGTACGTCATGCACTAATTTAGGTGTGGTTTAATCACCACTTGTAAAGTGAACAAATTATACTTACATATCAGTTACGAGCAATCTGGAACTTCTATGGTTTCTGTTACTCTGTCGTAAATCATTTGGCAAAACTAATCAATTGAGGATTCCTTACATACGGGTTACGTTAGTTTTTCAATTAAGCCGCTACTCTCAAGCCTTTCAAAATTTCATTTTATTTAATCGTAATAATTTAAATTAAAACTAACGTGGAATGAAATTTGCAAGAAATGGATATTTCGGCGTAAACATAAACGCCTGTGGATCAATTTCGAGCGGTTTACAGTTTGGTGACAAAACAACTTTATAATTTTTCAAAATTGTCACTATACCAGCCTTAGTTTGTGTTAAACCGAATTTCATGCCGATACAAATGCGTGGCCCTTCACCAAATCCCAAAAATGTACCACGATTGCGAATTTTCCTTTCTTCCTCAGTAAAACGGTTTGGATCGAATTTTTCCGGTTCTGGATAGTAACGCGGATCCCTAAAAAAATTTTTGTATGTTAAATATCAAATTCGGTTTGACGCACCCCTTTTATGTTTATTACTTACATGTGCAAACTAAGCGCAGAAATTGTAACACTCATTCCTTTCGGTACAGTAAATGCCTCGGTTTGGCCTTCCAATAGCGGCATTTTATATTCAGCCGTACATAATTTTTGCAAATGCAAAGCAACCGGCCGATGACGTAAAGTCTCCAGAATAACATTTTCTAAGTAATCCATTTCTTGAACAGCTGAAAAGGTCAATTCATTATCGTGACGTTCCAACACTTCTGTAATATGCTCGAACAGGGTTTCTTGTATCTTCGGATGACGGGCGAGTTCATATAACGTAAAACTCATTAAATTGCTTGAAGTTTCAAAACCTTCGACATAGAATGATAGAATATTACCAGTAATTCATTCGTGATTCAAACCGTACTTCCCGGACACGTTCAACAAATACTGGAGATAATCCTCAAAATCTTGCTGCCATGCTGCTGTTTATAATCAATCATATCCTGCACCTTTTTACGAATCCAGGCATCGAATTTTTTTGAGGTCAATGATAGTGGTATGATATTGACGAGCGATGGCATAAAAAATATAATCATAAATTTCATTGCTTGGTAAATTGAGTTGGAGAATAGGTTCCGGCCCATTTCCATATATTCAGACGACTCGTTTTCAAAACAATCGTTATCCACATTAAAGGAGCAACTCACTACATTACTGGTGGTATATTTTGCACACAGTTTTTTTAAATTGATATCCTGTTTTGAGTCGAACCGTTTTAGATACCCTTCCAAATTTTTCAGTGAACGCCCCATTAATGAAAACATTTGTTTTAATTTTGTGCTGGCAAACATTGGCGATAATATGGCTCGTCCAACGCGCCATTTTTCATCCTTTTGAAAAAATGGATTGTTCGTCAAAAGAGGATCGTTGTCGGGATTAAATCCAAATTCGGAAATGCCAAAATATTGCTGATCACGAATTAAAATATTTTTTACTAATTCTGGATCGTTTACTACGAGTGCCGGTCGGAATCCTTTGTAATATCCATAGAATGGATATTGCTTGTATTTTCTGTATAAAATTTAGCACGGTAAATAAATTTGATTTATCATAAACTTGTATCAAATTGGTATTTACTTACTCGTACCAACGTTGTAGTATTACCCCAAAGTGTTCTTGAAGAAAATACACTTTGCGTACATTACCAAAAAGGAACTCCGGCTCGAGGGCGGGCACCTTATAATTTTTCCAATAGTTGTACTGCGATCGGGCCCAAATATAAAATAAACCGAAACTTGCTATCAATAGTGTTAGCCACATATTTGTATGTGCGTTAAGCAGAAACAAGCGTACGAACAAAACTAATTTAAAATTATTCACTTGAAGGTTTAAAGTTTTGATTTTGTTCGCAAGAAGGCAAAATATGTTTCTGTCGATTTATTAATGCTACTGATCGCGGGGCGCCATTCTATTCTGTGTTATCAATAAAATTATAACTCGACTCTGTGTGTAAATGTACTCAAAGCGTATACACTACCAAATTTTTATGTGAAGCATGTCTTCAAAATTTTATTTCATAATATTCTGTTATTAAATCACTCAAACAAAAATAAATTGTTAACAGCAAATTTTATCTATTTTCTTATCAGTATATAAGACAAGAAACCTTCGTTTTGCTATTCTCTATTTATATTTTTTTGTCTATACTTCAATAATTATTCTCGCAGGTTAAACTGAATTATGGATCGAACTCGAGAGTGTAACACTGTCGGATTTAATAATTGCATGTCGTCTTTAATTCGATTTGCGCAAACTGGGTGCCAACATATAGACCAAATGGAAAATTTATCGATATGTTTTCAGTTGGACTCAAAACCGGTGGAAGTTTAGGTTCCTCGGAATGGTAACCGCGCTCTATCACATAATCTAATGTTACAGTTTAGCGTCATCAAATTTCGAGTAGTCAGTATATTTGTACATGGGAAAAGCACTCCATTTTCAAGTCGAAACCCAACAGCGAAAATGTTTGTCTCGGTAAAATTAAATTTTCTCGCCAATATTTTATTAATAGTCTTGTGTTACATGCTAGGTGGATTTAGCCTCCCCTTTCTTCAGTCTAATAGGGACATCCTGCCGAACTCTCGACGTGAAGGCGATGGCGTCCAAAGCAACGAGCCAAATGGCACTATCACGATGCAGGGAGTGCCGGAAGAGGTGAGTAAGGCAGATTGCAATGATTAATATTGTAGAAATAAACCTGCATCAATCGAAAGCTGCCACGGCAACACTCGTTCTCAGACTGACTAAATCAGATGAGGACTTGGTGTTAATCCCATAACCTTGGAATAATAATAGCAGGATCTGTGGCTTCAGAATGAAGGGGTCCAAATTATTATACTCAAGTAACTCTGAGAAGATCAGATACAGGAGTGAAAAGTAAATTGTATATTTTTCTTCTTCCTGAATTTAGTAGCGGGCATGTTACAGCGGTGATCGTTGAAGCTGGCTGTAAAAAATTATGGCTAGCCTCAGTCTATATGGATCGCGAGAAGGAGGTTCCGCCGGATATCCTGGGAGAACTGATCCGGGAAGCAGGTCAAAAAAGGGTAAGTATTGTACTTGGGGTAACGAGAGGAGTGAGTTATTTTTTGATTACCTATTAAATACTAACCTTTCAGTTTGCAATATTGGACGAGAACCAACATTTATTGTTAAAAATCGATAGGAGGTTTTAGATGTGATTTTTGACAATTTTTCATATGATCAATGGGTGGAGAGAGGCGAGGAAGCACTCATTCTCTGATAACAGATATGTAACATGTAACCTCAACGTTAAACCTGTTATCCGGAAAGCCTTCAGGAATCTCAGAAGAAGAAATTAGAACAAATATGGGGAGGTGTTGGAGGAATTATTGCCGCTGGAGGTCCCCGGACTTCCGTCAACAGTAAAAAAAATAGATTGCATGGTTGATATTGTGCGCCCTCATAAAGCCTAGGGTCAGACAGAAACCGACATGGTGAACCACGGAGTTGGGAACCTATCGAAAGGCGTGTAGGACAGCCTTTAATAAAGCCACGAAAACAAGGGAGGTTTGGGATCGGGACTCCAATATGGAAGACCTCAGAAAGTACAAAACAGAGTTGAGGAAGGCATAAAGAGGTCTTGGAGAATTTTCTGTTGTAGAGTTGAGGAGGTCTCTGAGACTTCTCGCCTTAGGAAAATTTTATCTGATGATAATTCTTTGATGACACGATGGAACCTGGAGCTCATCGAGGAACACCTTCAATAGACGTGGAGGGCATCGCGGACACGGAACGAATCCTGTGGGCGCTGAACGGTTGTAAGCCTTATAAATAGGCGGGCCTGGATCGGACTTTACCAGCAGAGATTCAAAGGAACTCGGCAGTTATCCTTCCCTGGCGGCAGGTTATCTTCGAAGGATGTCTGAAACTGGTCTATATTCCTAAGATATGGAAGGAGGTCAGAGTAGTCTTTATCCCGAAATCGGGAAGGAGCTCACATACTTGTCCAAAGGACCTGAGGCCTATAACTCTATCGTCCTTTCTGTTGAAAACCTTGGAAAGGCTGGTAAATTTAGTTATTCGAACAAAAATTTAGCCTATAAATTGGGCAATGTCGCAGCATGCGTACTGTAATGGAAAGTCGGTAAGAAGTCAATTTACTTGAAATGTAAAATGTAAAAACGGTGGCGATCATGGAAGGATTGTCAGTTTTGAAGGTGGACTACCCTATAAGTAGGTTGATAAACCATATGCTTCAATTTGAACTGGAGAGAGAGGAGACAGGGGTGGTAGCGTATGCAGATGATGTAGCGATAGCTGTCTCAGGCAAATATCTGGATACGATTAGCGATGTTCTGCTGAACGCACTCCTGATCGTTGCGAAAGTGGCTAGTAAATGTGGATTAGGAGTCAGCCGTTCCGAGACGGAGCTGCTAATCTTTAACTAAGAAATACAAAATTCCGGTAGTTAGCTCTCCTCCTTATTACAATTGAATTTTTAGGTAAGCAGATAGCAGCCAATGTAGCTACGAGACTCTAAACTGTCTCTTAGTGGAAGTGTCTTCAAGCGGAGCACTCGACGATAGTTAGATCGCTAAGGGAAGAACTGGCGAATCTAGATTATCTTAAACCAACGTTATGCTTCGATAAAGGCTTCCGGACTATCTGTGCTTCGAGGGATTCCTGGAGGAACGGATCAATACTGGAAAACGGAGCAGTGCAATTTTTTACGGATGGCTCTAAGCTAGACGGCAAAGTAGGAGCCGGAGTCTTCTGTGAGAAGTTTAATGTTAATATATATGTTCGTCTCCCTGACTACTGCAGCGTGTACCAGGCTGAAGTGATGGCGAAGTCATGACATGGTTGAATCATAACGTGGTGTCCGCGAGAGATATCGCAATTTATGTGGACAGTCAGGCAGCGGTCGAGTCACTAGAGGCGGTTGGTCGAATGTCACGAGTGGCGCTGGATTGCCGATCGTCTCTTAATGAGATGAGCGGGTATTTAGAATCAAGATATGCTGGGTCACGGGAAACTGCATGACAGATCTGGGGAGACCTGTAGCATTACTCAAACTGGCGCTTAGTAAAAAGGCAATCGCCTCGACAAATGAGAGGTGGACCAACACTCTAACGAGCAGGGTAGCAAAACAGGTTTAGCCAAAACTGGACTCGCGGCGCTCCAAGGCACTAGTATCCATAAAGAAACGAGAAATAGGATTAATCGTTGGGATACTGACAGAATACTGCCATTTTGAGGAACATGCGAGAAGGCTTGGTCTACAAACGAATGACGTTTGTAGAAGTTGTATGGGCGAAGAGGAGGTAGAGACTTTAAATTACTTCCTATGCTCGTGTCCGGCACTATCAGAAAGAAGGCATAAGTACTTAGGTGTGTACCGTATGAACAGCCTTTTCATTGACAAAAACTGACAACTCATTCACATCTTGTAAGTATATGTGTTCAGTTCTTAAAGTTTATTTTCTATTTGTATTAAATCTTCATTCTACTTTTCAGCATTGAAAGGCAAATTAAAATCCCGATTTTGCTGTCGAATGCTGTGTCCAATATCTTCATAAAGATCATCTTTGAACTTACCCCACAGTCCGAATGATTCAGGAGCGTGACAAAATAATAATATTTCGTTGGAAAACTGAGCTTTTTTCAAAGGACCTTTAATAAACCTTGCTGTATATGATTTTTTGATAAACCCGTCATCAGTTTTTAAGATTTTAAGTCCTGAAATTAGAGAAATTCACTTACGTGATGAAGAAATATTCTGATATAGAAACACTATGACTGAGGAGGATGAATACTGTACAGTCTTCCTAACGCAGCATCTTTTTGTAAATCCGCGGGTGCCCATCGACATCTTGGCCTCGCTTTCGCAGCGAAAATTTATTGTTAGCCCATATATAATAATGGGGAAATTCGTGGTAAAGCAGCGTTTTTTAACAATTGTCCAGAGTAGCACGCAGGTCAAAATATACCGTGAGGTGGGGTGGCTATTGTGAATGGGAAATACTTATAATCTCGTTTAAATAATTTTGAACCTCATTATGAGCATTACTAATAGTTTTCTGATCCGGTCATACATAATTTACATACTTACTTTATGGCTTACACGGAATGATAACATTTCACGTTCAAAAGAACGACAAATATTAGGGGAACGAAACGACCCATCTATTGTCTATGTTAACCGTATTTCCTAGAATATGCAAGTTGGCGAATTTACCACCATTATTAACATACCGGAAACAATAAACAGGATAATCGTCCTCCTATATTTCTTAGAACATATGCAGTCTTTTTGGGGTAGTGTAGCAATTATAACGTGGTCAATATCGCCTGGTTACATTTTTTTCCAACGACAGTGCGGTAACCCACGGTTTTACCACTCAACGCTGAGCATACGACACTTGAATTTTAAAAAATCGTATCTTTTGTGATCAATTTAATTAATTTGTTCATTACAAAACTAAAGACCCTAGCTATAGTGTCATATCGGTCGAAAACCGCATGCCAGGAAACAGTTCCTCTTTGGTTGCATGTAAATGTGATAAACAAGCCTGGTTTTTCATAATTGCGAACATACTCGTAAGTCATAGCATCTTGTGTTATTCATTCATGTATCTCGGAAAACCAGTAAAAGACGAAGGCAGATCTCTAAAATGAATATAATCGTCAGGTCTCAATTTTTGTTCGTTTTGACATGTGTAATTAAATTTTTGCGATATGACTGATGGCTGATGATGACTAATCATCTCGACACAATACTGACTGAACAAACTCTAACAATTTAAAGCATTAACTTTGACGAATAGGTCTCTTGAGAAATAGCCAGATAATAACCATCTTCTCCTGTTACAAACATCAAAGGATATTATAACGGATCGTATACTCGATGTAATTCAGAAACCCTTTTTGGCTGGCCACCATCTCTACTATATATGTAATTCTAAATCTCTAGGTCATTTGTCTACTTTGACTAAAAGGAGGGGATCTTGGTGCTGGTTTTGTAATGCGCGATCAGCATAGATAATCAATTTTAATTTTTCTGATCAGGTCTGCTCTAAATTTTATCTGAAACTGCAAGTGTATAGATTAAGGCTGTTTAATGCGGTCTGTAACACATTGATCAAATATATTGTTAAGATAGGAGCAATGTTTGAACGCAATGATAGTTTAGCTGAATCAGAGATGGATGATTGCTTATCAAGAGATTTTTTCAGCAGTCCAACGCACACCATTCCTATACAATTTGGCCGATGCTCTGCTGAGCATAATCACTGTTTGGGTAGTAACTGAAATCCGAAGTATTACCGTGACCTAAAATTAAATTACGCACTAAATCAGCACTAAATTCTCGAGCACCAGACCTTGTGGTTATAGCATTTGGTGCTATATTCGCTTCCGCAAGTCCATGAGGTTCTTACATTTTGGTCAATAAGCCGCTGCAAAAATTAGGAGCTAGATTCTAACACGTATACTTGCGATAGTTACTCTCTCAGACTTGCAAGACGACATGTATGCTTAGAGGGAGTTCAACGTATTTTGTTGGCAGATCTTCCCTTTCAAGTTTAAATAAAAATTTAGCACATGTGTAATTGTATGTAGCATGAAACAATCATGAATTTTTTGAAATCATAAAACGAACAGGTAAGCAATAACCAATATGTTGAGCTACAATTGGGTCACAAAAATATTTTTGTCTGCACTGGAACTTGCCTTTAACTCTCGTGTAAATCCCAAGATTTTATACATTTTTTAGCGATATAAGCGAAATGATCGTTAAAACATCGACTATGTCATTGAGGTATAGAATAAAGAGCAACGGGTTTCAATATTAATAAGCATTCTCTACGGTTTCAGAGAAGTATTTTGGGCAAATTTTGATCTTACACAAGGATATGAATAATCATACCGGATAGTATAAACATATGGAACCACGTTTTTTATTTAGCAACTGCTGCAATTATTTAGCCGATAAATAATAACAGTATTGTGTGGACCAGACGATGGCTAAAAGCTACTTTCATATAATGGAGTAATTTTGCTCCGTTAAGGTTCTGGATGCATAACAAATAGGTTTATCCATTCGTATAGGACCTAGCGAGAGGACCGCTCTAATAGCTATGTTACTCGCGTCAGAAGGAAAAAATTATTTGGAAAAATCAGGATATTGCAAGATTGGTTCGTTAAACAGCAAATCCTTGCAATATTTAAAATATTTTAAATACACATATTTTAAATACATGTTTGAGAAAAGGCAAGGAAATAATCCTTGTTACAAGGATTCAAACATTCTTTTCCTCTTTTCATCCTTTTCGCAAACATTCCATTTGTGGTTTAGTAACGCCTCAATATATCGAGGATATCGGTGATGTTTGGTAGAGGGTACCGATCACCAATTATCTTCTCATTTAACTTTGCCGCTGGCATCGGCCTTTTTGGGGACAATCCAAATAGCAGATGACCAAGGTGAAAAACTTGGATGTATGATTCCTAAAGCGACATCTTATCGATTTTTCTTTTGACCTCCTCTTTGTGAACATGAGGGTATCGATAACTTTTGTTATCGTTCAGATTGGTTTCAAGTTTTCCGGTATTTGTAAAAGACAGACGTTGTTCTGTTCTGAGACATAATTCTTTGTATTGCTGGTAAAATTTTAAAATTGCCGTCTTTTCCTTTGTGTTAACTTGTTATGTTATAATTAAATTAGATACATAGTTTCTCCTTGAATCGTTGTATCGCAGTTTTGAATATTACAGTGATTGGATTCTGCTCAATATGTTTTCTTGGATAATACGGCTTTGATCAGTTGTTCGATCGCAAAAGTATGAGATTTGTTACCATAATTTAAAACTTCTAAAATTGCATGACAATCTTTGCAGTGATAGATTCCCTCCGGAATTTAATTTTTGGTTGATGATTGTCGGGGTGATGTATACATCCCCATATTCTACATCAACCGGAAGCTCAGCGGTTAGCTAGTATAGTGTAAGCCTTTGAGGAATAATTAGGCTTAAAAAATAACAGGATTTCGACCTTGTCGGTTTTAAGAACCGATTTAGCAAGATCTTAGATTACACGAATTTGTTCGTCTTCAATTCTATTAAACCTAGTATTTATGGAATTTGAACAAAAGATTTTCAATAGGTTCTCTCGTTTTAAATTCCATAAGTCCGGTTATAACGACTTTTGGTTTTTCTGATAATCATAAACATATAGTTTTACCATCAATTGGAGACATTGAACGTATAACCGTGATGGATGAACGAACTTTGGGTTCAAGAAGATTTAGTAGTTCAAGACTTCTGGATGAAAATTTCCGTCAACCATCTCACCTTCATCTAGATCGAGGAAGTAAAGTTGAAGCTCATGTGTAGGATTGTAACTCGTATCGAATAAAATACATTCCGTTTCGTATAAAATACATTCCATCCAAATCGGTTTGAAAATAAAACAACATATAGTTAATATGATTTTATGTCTCGATTAGAACACACCCGAAACACCAAGACATACCAGGTCGAATTTCTAGGGATATTAGAGAAACTCAATAACATACTGAGCCAAATAGTACGAGCTCGTGTTGAATAAAATACTCGTACAATATGTTACTGGCCTCTGATGCAGCTAACTATACCAAACCGAACCTCATTTGATATGACACAGAATCTATGCCACACTGACCCAAACTGTGTTCACAACATGCAAATTGGTTTGAAATTAAACTTAGAGCTAGTAGTGTAACCTTGTTTTGAATAGAATAAATTCCGTTACTGGCCTCCGATATTTCTAGACATACTAGGCCGGCTTTTTTTGATTCCCTTACAAAATTATAGCTTATCAATAAGACCCAGTGTCGCATATAATACATCCCGTCAGTGGCCGTTTATTTAGCATGTTTTTAGTGCACAACGAATAGCTCTTCGTTCCGTTCTAAAAAGTACATTTGTGACAGATAGTCTCGACGTGTTATTATTTTTTAAATTTGAAAATTTTATAGGTTATATTTAATTTTTAATTGTATTTATTTAAATTGGGTTCTTGTTGGATGGCTCTTGGGGTGCAATTGGTGCTTATGGCAAATAGACGATACTGACGTAGGGTTGGAATAAGAAAGTTGAGAAAAATCTAAAGCCCAAGGCAGTTGAAATGAAATGAAAACGGCAAAGGACAATACATTTTCTTCCAAGAAACAACTAGGATGAACTACTCTGTCATGAGCCCTCCACACTCCAAAAGATAATTTCTCAATAATCTTATTATACAGGGTGTCCGCCGGGAAGGTATACTATTTTGGTTGTTTATGATTTTTGATCAAATGAAAGAGAATGGATCTTATATTGATAAATGTTTTATTTAATGTCGGCAATTATGTATGGAATACAATATCAGATAAATGTCCGCCTCTGTTAGCCTCACAAATGCGAGCCCTTTTGAGCACATTTTTCATTACATTCTCACACATTTCACGCGGTATTTCATTAATTTCATCACGAATATTTTGTTTGAGTTGCTCAAGCGTTTCTGGTTTGTTTGCATAAGCCTTGCTTTTTAGATATCCCCACAAAAAGAAGTCCGGAGCAGTCAAATCAGGCGACCGTGGAGGCCAATCAACATCACCATTTTTTGAAATAACTTGTTGTGGAAAGAGTTCTCGCAGTAATTCCATTGTAATCCTGGCTGTATGCGATGTGGCACCGTCTTGTTGATACCACATGTTAATCAAGCCCAAAGTATGCAGTTGTGTTGTTAAAAAGTTTTCAATCATATCACGATATCGCTCCCCATTCACAGTTACCGTTACGCCGTTTTCATTTTCAAAGAAGTAAGGTCCAATGATTCCTCCCGACCAAATTGCACACCACACTGTCACTTTTAATGGATGTAAAGGTGACTGATGAATAATGTGAGGGTTTTCCATTGCCCAGAACCGACTATTCTGTTTATTCACATATCCATTTAAATGAAAATGTGCCTCGTCACTCATTATGATTTTTTCATGAAAATCGGGGTTGTCATGGGCGAGCTGTAACATCCCATTGGCATATATACGGCGGCGTAAATGGTCTTGTGGAAGAATTTTCCACGTGTCTACTTCACGACTGTCAAGTATGAACTGTCAATACTAATATTCGCCTAACTACAAAACAAAGTAGTATACCTTGCCGGTGGACACCCTGCGTTTGCGATTTTATATTCCTCCTTGCGCCCCTTGTGTATTAAAATTCTTTTTGATACAAGAAATTTCTCTGTGAACAGACATACTTCGTGATTATTGTGAAGAAGTACATTTTTTAAACAAATCTTATAAGGGACCTTTTGATTTAATCTTAATGGTTAAGTTAATTTGAATAATAACGAATTGAATTTCAACAACATTGAATTTATTTTTGCTGAAATATTTAATATTTCCGCCCAATAAATAGGGACCCATTATTGGTATTTAAAACCTGACAATTCCAAAAATGAGTCAAAATGAAAATCGTTTTTAAGGAGGCTCATGATTATGTTACTTCACCCTATGCATGTTTATAAAACTACTTTATCTCAGGAAGATCACTAGTACGATTACACTGCGTGACATGTTGTAAGGTAACTGCTTACATTATTAGCTGCAGAGAATGGGAAACAGTTACATGAAGGAAATGGCCATAACTAGGATTTTAATGATGATCACATTTAGCAATAAATGAGCTTGGAAGATGTATGTGAAGTTGGGCCAATATCCAACCCAAAAAAATACTATGGCAACTCTAAAATATACGAATTATATCTATAAGCTAGTGTCAGCCCAGAAAATATTCCACAAGACGCGATTTACTATAGTCACCCCAAAAAAATTATCTATCTCTACAGGAAAATCCGCCATATTTATACTGTCAGCCCAAAAATAAAACTGTCGCTATACTACAAAAATGTCATGATAGCCGGAAATTTACTGTTAGCCCAAAAAATTTACATTAAATTAATTGAAACCAAATTAAACAATGTTCTAGGTATAATCAATAATTAAAAATTAATTTTGTAATCTCTCCATCACAGCTTGATAATAGTATAGCTAATTCACCAATAAGAAGTACTGTATTGAAAATGGTATTACTTTTACAGTTTTACTTTCGTTCATTTTCGAAAGCGTTTCTGAAAAACGGATCTTTGGATAACAGATCTACATACAAACATACTTGTGCATTTGACTCATTTATTCAGTGTCTTTGTCAAGTAGGATTCAAAAAAATTAAAATTAAATCTAATGAATTACACTCAATTTATAAATTGGTTAGTGTTATGAACGGAGAGCATACGACCAATCAACTGGAGCAGTTAACACATTCGCGCACACCCTTTTTACACGGCGATTACTCAGAATAGCATATGCCATAACTCCGGTATTATTGATGATATTTTAAATCTGACTGAAGTCTCGTGTCTTAAATATTTTTAGAAATTTTCTGCAATTGCTAACTATTTTTGCAAACAGTACTGTTAATGCAGTAGTGACTCCCATGGAAATTATTGTTGACTATAGGACACTACAGCTTTAGCAGTAGTACTGCAAATACAGTAACTGGCCCATTGGGAGGAGTGTAATGTATAATAAAGTAATACTGCATTTGAAGTGTAATAAGAACCACCATTCGTTCAGTCGTTTATTAAAAATTAGTAATTTTTAATAAAAATTCTAATCAAAAGTAACAAAGAGACATTGCTTCGGGACTTTGCTTGCACTGATATGCGATTTGCTTTCGCTTTTTGGCTAGTGTGCAATATTTGCAATCGCGAAAATAAGTTTTTCTTATGTGAATGTTGGCCGGATGGAAATGAATTTTTGACATTATTGGACTATCCACAATTAGGTTTGCTGGTAGAGGGTGTCCGCTGCTCGTACTTTCAATGTTAAGGAGGGAACCTATAGGTGACCCCGAAATAGCACGAACGTTATTTTTGGAACTTTTTTTTGTAAATAAAATAGGATTTAAATACGGATCTGTCTATTATATGAAATATAATTATTTATACCATCTTACGGTTTTCCGAGGACACGAGTAATATGGCACTAATTGATCCAGTCTATCGACTCCAGACATATTTTTATTATATTTCTCAATTTTGACGGGCTTCTTCCGCTCTTTAACATAACTATTTGTTGTAGTAACCATTTCTGGGTGATAAAGGACTTCCCTTTTATTCTTCCATTTGGAGATATAAACAGCCTTTTTTCTGACCCAAATGTGTTCATCTTTACTAAGCTTCTTTTGGATTAGCTCTTTCGAGTTCCCCTTTCGATTGTTACGTAGAGTGCCACAATTATGTGTTCTATGAGACAGCAATATGTTGGACATTGTTACACTGTTATAATAGTTGTCCATGAACACATGAGTCCTCTTCCTAAATATGGAGCCATCAAACATATATTTTCAAATTGAAAAGAAAGCCAGTTGGATCATAAAGCTCATAAAACTTGATTTCACACTTTGCTTTATTATTTTAAATATTTTGCTTAAAATGTAATCTGCCCCGAAATAGTAACAACGACTCATCCAATGAAAGATTTTGGTTCGGCTGATTTGCTTCCAGACACTTTTGATTAAATAAATGAATTTATTTTATTTAAGTGAGTTTCGCCTAATTGTGGATTAACGTTCAAACATCTTAAAATCTGCTCAAATCGGCATCCTGGTGGTAGAAAAACTGGGTGATGATATAATGGATGTCTTGAAAAAAGGTTTCGTAATTTCGGCCCAAAAGACAAAGGCCAATAAATTTTAACATTTCAAATATAGCAACTGGCATGAATTTTGCAGTTTTCGAAAATCGAGTCTTGTGCTCTTTACGCACAGTCTTTCGCCATACGCATTATTAGTTGAAACTAATAATAATTTGAACGACTCACCACCAAAAAAAATGTCAAACACCTCCCTCGGCGAATTCCCACTTATTTGGCAATTTTGTTTCTCTCGCTACGGTTGATGTCCAAAGTTCTTCGATATTTTCCTCTTCCATATGTTCACCTGGTTCTTGCGGAACAGTATCCCCATCTATTTCGTTTTCACATCCGGCAAACTGTCACTTTTTTACTATTTTCTTTGCCACTGCTACTGCCTTTGTCGATATAATCGGGATCATCAAGACTATCATCCGTAGAGAAGTCAATTTCTTCTTCGGAACCACCACTATCTAATTCTTCAAATAAAGCCAATAGTCGCCGTTGCTTCTCGTCGTAGTAGTCCATTTTACAATATTTTTAAAAAAACACCAATAAAATCCGTCTGCTCAACTCGACACTTTTTTGTATACTAACGTGTTTTATATGGAAATCACCACTGCATTTGCAGTTGTGTCATTAATTTGCCAGAGAAAGCGAGTAAGTACAGATGGTATATTTTGAAAAAAAGAGAAAATAAAATTGTACTGTCATAGCAGTGGTGACCCATTGGAAAGCTATGCGTATACTGCAATTGCAGTGGGTGTCCGTGAATGTGTTAAGACACGAGGCCTTGTTTGATATAAAACAATCATTAAGGTATGATACAGGCCTTAGGACTAATTGCGAGTGTAATGTTACTCTTGTATCAGATTCCTTTTGTAAGGAGTGCCTCAGTTTAACAGCAGAGTTCAACTGTTTAATTTGTTTTAATAAAAGTGTAGAGAAAAGACCTTACGTTCAGATTGATATGCAGTTATTTGAAAAAACAGGGATGCAAAATTTAGAAAATTGCCTTATTATTTTCCCCCCAAAGCCGTGCTGCAATCAAACTGTATTCGCTGAAAAAATTACAACAAACACTTTTGTGCTTTTAAATACCGAATATTTGAATTGCTACAGTCAGCCAATGGTTTTCTTAAAAGAAATTCCTCCAAAATTATCATTGGACGGGAAAACATGCTTTGTAAACTCCATTGCTAATTACAACGATAGTCAACAACATTATACGGCATATTGCAAATTGGGCAACTATTGGGAACTTTATGATGATTTAAAAAATACGATAATCAAAATTAGAAATAAACACTGCTCAGTTAAAATTCTAAGCGAATCCAAACAAGAATTAGGACAAAAAAAACAGTTTTATTTAACAGCCGTTTCACATTACCAATTGCCGCAAAAAAGGCTATTGGCATGTATGCTGCTGAGCACACTCTAATAAAAAAGCATCTCAAAGTTAACGGCAGTACTCGAAAAATTCCGACACGGAAGTAAAACGAATGCAAGTTTTGGTGTAA
Source organism: Nephrotoma guestfalica (assembly GCA_963691935.1). Lineage (NCBI taxonomy): Eukaryota > Metazoa > Arthropoda > Insecta > Diptera > Tipulidae > Nephrotoma > Nephrotoma guestfalica. The sequence continues at coordinate 66,034,544 of OY829913.1, read as the reverse complement.
GGTACATAATGATATATATGACAACGGGGACCCTCCACACCTCCGATTCACCCAAAAACTATTATTGGCATGAATGCTCATGAACAACGTCTATTAGAAAAGCATCTCAAAATTAACGGCAGTACTCGAATAGTTTCGACGTCCTTATTTATCATTTTATTTGTTCTAACCTAAATACGTATATTGATACAAAAAAAGGTACGATATTTTGCAAACGGCATTTATTTTAAATTTTATGCGGTGATTTTGTTTATTCATAAATGTATAAAATAATTTTCTGTCGTGAGAGTTTTTTATATCACGATTATTGCTTTAGTATTACCAGCCTATAAAATCGTACTTTTTTGTGATACAATTTCGGAAGCACAAAATTACGAGTGTAGTTCAATTCTAAATTATAATGTAAATAAATAAATAGCAGCAACTACATCTAATAAAATTTTTTAGTTATTACCGCGATATTCAACAAGTTGACCGACACACAGTGCTAAATCAATTCAGTTCATTTAATTTAAACTTTTATTACTTTTACATAATTTTTAATTTTGATTTTACTATTTTAATATTTAATATTTGAATTAGATTTTTGGGCTAGAATACAATTTCATGATTGAACGAAATTACTAAATTAAATTCTGGGACGTGATATCATTGCAGTTTTAGTACTTTTTTATTTTCCTTTAAATTCTGGGCTAACTTCACATACATAGTGCGACCGGTTCACATGCTTACCAAAATACTCTCTTCAACCATATACCAAAAACCTTTAATGTGCCGATTTAAATAAAAATCATATTTGCATCAAACTTAAACTGCTGTACATTATATTCGATCAATAATTTTTCGTTATATATCGTGTGCACAAACAGTGGTACTATGCACTGCAACTAGACATATTTAAATCCATTAATATTTCCTATTTTTAAATTGAGCCAGGAAGAAAAAATTCCAGCAAAATAGAAAAATTTGATTTATTTCCTGAAAATTTCATAAAAAAAGTTTTTCATTTAATTTGCAAATTTCCAAAAATATATCGAAAATTTCATAAAAAATTCAATACACATTTTTATAGTTTTATTTATTTCGGGTTTTTATAGTTTTGTATAATAAATAAATAAATAAATAATAAAAATAAATAAATTAAACGGAAATTTTTTTCAACTTTTCTTTTTTTTTATTTTAAAGGAAAAGTTTAGTTTTCCAAAACCAATTTTAATATTTATTTCTGCATGCTCGTATTGTATATATAGTAAAAGCTCTTAGTACGAGCTTTTTCGATTTTACCCATAGAGCGAACCAAAATTTAAAGAAAACTTCACAGTTTGATGAAAATGTATAATATGCACGATGGTGGTGTGGTGATTACATTTAAATAAAAAAATATTTTTAATAAATTTTCTTTAAAATAATAATGCGGTGTTGCCATTTTTTGTTTGTTTGTTAATAATAGTAGCAAACTCGATTTTGCACATACAACTTTAGTTTAAACTTTAGCAGTTATTTCAAGAAACTTTTAATTTATTATCTTTTAGACTATGGTTAAATTTTATTTTCGATATTATTAAAAATCAAGAACTACTCCAATTAGTGTTATGTAAGATAAAGTTTATCTGGTAATAAACACTAGAAATATCCGCGAGTTAAACAGAATACGTAAAGAAAATAAATTTTCTCTTATACTGTTATTCAACAAACAAATTTTCTATTGTTATAAACTATTTCCCAAAACAATTTTGTGTGTATATATGTGTGTGTGTGCAACAATAGTTTATAAAAATTAAAATTAACACAAAATTAGACTTCAATTAGTTTAAAATTTGTGCCGAACATAAAGGAGAAGAAAAGTTTTTCCTGCTATTGTTTAGTCTACTGGAGCTTTTCATAAAACTGAATGTAACTTTTCTTATATATAGTAGAACACACACAATACAATATATTACTCGTATAGTACGTACACATATGTGTTATTCTATTGTACAGAAATATAATTGGTAGTATGTTTATTGAATTCGGTTTTGAATAAAGTTTTACTATATTTAAACCTCCTTATATGTTTGGGAAATGTTCTGAAAATTATTTTTGTATTACATACACAACTAATGATTCAAAAACACATAATCACTTAGTTTTATATATCATTATGATTTTGTGAGAATTTCAAAATGTTTAACTCATTCAGACTTCATGACCTAATAGTGGTATCAAGAAAATTTGCTTTATTAAACACTACATGGTGTCCACTTAAAAGAAAGTAGATTTTATGTTTGGAATTATGTATGAAAAACAATGTCAGCAAAATCTCTTTCTCTTTCTTTTGAACCTCTGAACTATTCGCTCCAGCCCAAACTGCATACCATACCGTCACTTTCAAGGGATGTACTAGTGTATATTGAATTATTTGTGGATTCTCTACTGCTCAGACAACCATCTGGCGTTTGTTTGTTTACAGGTTTACCTAAGTGAAAATGAGCTTCGTCACTCAATTAATTTTTCGAAAAAATCCGGATTGTCTAAATTAAACTTAATAAAAGTTCCGTGATAAATTAAGCCGTAGTTAGATACGTACAGTTGTCCAACCACAAGAACTTATAGCAATTCAATTATTTGAAATCTAAATAATTGTATCCGTACAACAAAACTCGATTTCGCTAGGTTACCTTTTTATCTGGGCGCGCACCCCTGTTTGTTACCAACTAACGAAAAATAAAAAAAAACAAAAAAAATAAAAATTGATCCAAACAACGTCAAGAACTTCGATCAAACGTTTTAATTACGGTGGTGAAAATTGTAAAGTGAAATAAAAAATTGTTTAATTAATAATACTCGTAAAAGAAGTTTATAAAGTAAAACTTGGTGTTTTTACATCTCAAACGGAATAAGCCTTACAATACCCATAGTGGTGACCGCGAGGAACACGCAGCAGACGGAATTTCATCTACAAAACAATTTTTGGGGCCCTGGTAATAGGAACCCTAGTACGGCACACCGGTGACATTCAAGTGCAAATTATTAATGTGAATTAAAGTGTTACGAATTAAACATGACGAACGGACAGAAGGAAAATAAACAGGAACACGACGATAGCATGGCCGTCCTGTTCGGCCGGTAGAGCCGAAGTTAATAGCGCGACGGCTATAAATTTACTGACTTTCTGGGTTAACGACGTACAAAGTTAGTTCCACTTAGCGGAAATTACTTTCGATATAGCACGACGTTAAAAACGATAGACACAAATATCTACATGTATTACGTTCACTATCCCAACAAATATTGAATACGACTCTATCGGATTTACTAAAGAATCCGCCGGACCAAGACCACTATCAGTCAGACAAACGGATGTCACCCTCAGATGAGAGACAACTGGAAATCTTACTGAGTGGGCAGGACATTGGTGACTAAAAGCCGTCGGAAGCATTGAGATACATCAAAACCAAGCTAGCAAAAATTTTCAAGAAAATATAATTCGATCGCTCTGGATTCGAAAAATGCCAGAGATCATCAGAATCTGAGAATGAATCAGAGATCATCATCCGGCCGCACAGCCGGAAAACGTACCAATCAACTTGTAACGCTAAAAGTTCACCGTCTTACGACCGTATACCCTAACGCTAAAGAAATTTGTCTCCATTTCATGCACTAACCCCATGTGCGGCTTTGATTCCCGCAGCTCAGTCTTGTAGGGGATGTGGTCGTGGGTTTTTGGGGTTAGACGAAATGCGGGACCTAGATTACCGCACAATAACAAAAGAGAAAGAGAAAGATGGCCTAATATTTACCATCTAAAGGTTGAAAAAAAAAATGAAAAGTGGGGTCCTCAGACCCAAAACTGGCGGGTCCTACATATTTCAAGCGGATGTTTTACCCACGGTTGTTAATTCTGGTTTCTTAGGGTAACATAATTACCCTAAGAAATACGCACCAAAAAAAAAAAAATATTAATAGAGAAGCTTAACGATTAGTGGTTTAATGGCGTGGAGGAGGTCCTCAGCAGAAAGAGGGTGTCCCGCCTATGGGCAGGGTTACTTTCGATGCCCTCGCTTCTAGCAAGACTCAGCTTTGCTAGAAGCAACTAAGGGACCTCGCCACGATTAGAATGGTTAGTATTTCTACTGCACTAAAATCATACTTACCAAAAAAAAGAAAATTTAGTCTGCAAAGCACTAGACTAAAAACTCGCACTTTTAATTTACCTCCCGGATCAGTCTTTCAATGTATGTATTTCACTAACGTTTATTTTAAATTTTTAAATTAATGAACAAAAATTTTCTTTGGTGTCAAAAATAAATCAAACTTGCAACACTCCCACAAAACGAATTTTTTGGATATTTCACATTTATTGGCACTTGATTTGATTTATTCCCCGATTACATCAATTTATTTATGTAACTTAATGAACACTGTATAGTATCACGAGATAATAAACACATCCAATTTTCTTAATTAAATTTATTTCAGATTAATTTATACTTTTTTTAAAATTATTATTGTATTTCACTAAATTTTACACATGTTAACAAACGCATTTTATTTTAGATATCAGGAAATTACCCAAAAAGAAACTGAACTTTCTACCTCTTCTAAACACAGCTGCACGGCTGACTGTCTAGCACGCAACTTCCTCTTTCTTTCTTTCCGTTGTACATTTTATACCAAAAATTGGAAAAAAAAAAATATTGTACATTCATCAAAATGTACGAACGCAAAAACGTACAACAACGTGACATTGATTTTCGCTTACTCAATGCACGCGCAAAAATTTATTTACATCAACAAAAAATCAATCGATCGAAAGGTGCAATTGTAGGTATTTTCAATAGCAAAGTTTTTTTTCAAGCCATTTACCTCAAGACATATCGATGCAAAAATAAATTGATAATGTTGCATTATATATTATTATGGTTTACGTTTATTCACCTACTGCATGGATATATACAGTAATCTGAGTAACATAAGCAACCAATAACAATGCGAAATACGGCATGGTAATTTCTTTTGGTAGAATTTGAGGTATCACCTCGAAGGTTATGCCGTATGTTAAAATTTGATGTTTGGGTTGATAACGGAACTGAATAAAATTCCGTTACAGCGTGGGGAAAACCCAAACCCTGAGATGAAAAGGGATCTCATGCCCTAATGAAAGGAGGACAGGAGTAGAAATTCAGTTTCCTTACATCCCACGTGGGGAACTCCCACACCCTGAGCTAGTCTCAGTGCCGGGCTGTCTAAATTAAACACCTAACCTATATCTAAATATCTAAATTATAACTATGGGCTACTAATTATTACTACCAATAAGCATTAAATGTCTAACCCTACGTCCTATCCTTGTTATCAGATCAGGTTTCCCTGCGCCCCCTCAGCCTGGTTTCCGCCGTCCCGTGGTGTTGGCCGTTGTCTTATTGGTCCCCGTTGTCTTATTGGTCCCCGTTGTCTCCACGATCTATTCCAGAGTCTGCATCCCAAGAGTAACAGAATTAAGGTTAGTACCAAAACCGCCCCAGTGCCAGTATAGTTCCCGATGTGATGCCAATTGACCTGGGCCCACGGTTCTTCTCTTTTTAGTTCTTGGATGGTTTGCTGTAGTTCGGACACCTCGACCTCTAACGCATTGGCGGGGAATGTTAAGGTACGCCTCTCTGTTTTCTGCGTGAGGTTGAATCTTGGAACAACATCAGCACGGATTACTGTTTTGTAAGTAGTCGTGGTTTTAATGACCACCGAGGCCCCCCTCAAACTACAGCCGGGCTCTAGTGATAGAATTCCGCTCCCGTTCATAGGCACTGCCTGAGATTGTTCCTGGCATTCCAAATCAAAGACTACTTCGCGTGGTAGTACCATGATCCACCGGTTATCCTTTAATGGGTGAATATAAGTCGAAGGTAGTGCTGTTCTTATGGGGCATCGGCTCGGTTGCTCATTGGCATGTGACAGCAACGCCATTTCACAATGCTCTTCTTGACTTTCTATCTTGTACGTTGGTCCTCCTGCTTGGCAAATTACCGTGATCCAGTGTGCTCTTGAACTGGGAACTTGCAGGTTCGTGGGGATCTGCTTACTTATCTCCCATAGTTGTTTTGCAAACTGCGAAGGAGGTAACAATCGCACACTTGCTCTCCCATGATGTACATCCGAGAGTATATCTATCGGGTCTCCTTGGACATCCTTATACATCCAAATGGCCGCAGATATCTGGAATAACACGTCCATATACTCTTCATGCACCATCACAGACTCGATTTCCTCCTGGATTACCCGATAATGCTTTTCCATTGCCTCATGCTCCTTACGGATAATGTTTCCGGTCAAATCTAATACATGCATTTGCTGTTGGAGCATGGTTTGTGTTTTTAGTACACCGGTATTCAGGTGTTTGATTTGCTCCTGATACCTCTGAGCATCCCGTTGGCCCAACACTCCGATTATGTCCCCTGCTAAATCTCCGAGGAAATCCAATGGAGCCCTCTTTTTCTGTCCGTGGCGTGCTTGGAGAAGCCTATTACTATCCTCGATTTGGTCCATCAAGTAAGCTATCGGACTTAACAACGCCTCGCAATGTCTAACGTACCTGGTCGCATTGGCGTTTTCTGCACATGTCGCTCGGAGATGTTCTTGTGTTAGCCTCATGTGCTCCCACTCCCTCCATTAGCTTGATAAGTTATAGTACCCCACTATGGTACAAATTTTGGTGGACAGTTTGGCCCTACCTTCCTCAGCAAAGTATATACCCGGCTCAGTCTGAAACTCTTGGAACTGCAAACCCTGATTGCTCAGACTCGCTGCTGCCACCAGTATCGTCGTTAGCCTCAAACACCAGTTGAAAATACCCATTTCTAGACATGAGATAACAAGCATAAGACCGTTGTGCTGATGAATGGCGCTAACCCAATCCCACTTTGCTGAACCATGTGCATGGAATGTGATTGGGTCAACCTCATCCTTTCCTTAATCTTAAGTTAGTTTATATCGATTTATATAAAATTTGTGTAAAATATATTAACTTAGCTACTACTCTAACTATCATGAGAGGAGGGCGCCAAATCAATTTTACTTCCACAGAAGAACAACTGTAGTAACTAAATTGAGTCAGCCTCATTCTCTCATTTAACTCAATTCTCTTAAACTAATACCGGTATCCTCTAACCGCGCGGGGAATACCGATCTTCACTTTACCGTTACATCACCTATGTAAATGCCCAATTATACATAGATGGTCTAATGGGAAAGTGGATGGCGTATGCGTCTGTTTTCTACGGCGGCGCTTCCAATTTCGATATAAAGTTTTCACTAGCGATTTCCAGTTGTAATACACTTCGTAAACGGACGTAAGTTTCACATAGTCCAATAACGCCCTAATGCCGTGCTCAGTCTCACAATGCCACTTCCGATTTCGAAAGTTCGGAGTCGATTGTAATACTGCGGCGGTTATAACGTTATTGGCCATTAACTTTAACCTTTTTTGGATGTTTTTCATTACTCTAAAATTAGCCCTGCTTCTTAACGAATCAGCTTGAACTACCGGGAACACTTCTTTATCACTATGTTTGTTGTAGGAATGTGAATTAGATTTATTAAATTTTTGCCAAATTAATTGACGGTCCTTGGTTGTGGAAATTGAACCCACTTTAATTGCACCTGGCGTTGATTCTAACATTAGAATGTTTGGTGGTAAACATCTAAGATATTTTGTTGTTAGTACTAAATTCAAAGGATTTATGTAAAAATGGTAAGTCATTGACGAAGTAACCTTGATTAAATCAGAAAGGAAAGTCGTCGATAATTTAATTACCTTAGCTGGTGGACTTGAAATGATTTCGATCGATTTGATGGTATTTCCTATCTGTAGTTTACATTTACCTCTGATTATTAACCTTTTATCTCTAACTCGACCGTTCTTTTTATCTTTAAAATATTCCAAAGAAAACCTTTTGGAAAATTCCCCTTCAAAGTTAGCTACGGTTTCATTTTTGGAAGTGCGTGATGTACATTGTTCTATTGCCGATGAACATGTTATTTGTGCTGCTTTAGGTGATGATTCTCTACTTACTTTATGTTGAGTTAATCGACCAATTCTTTCGGCTGACGACGATTCAACGTCCACTTCCGTCTTGCGCATAGACGGTTGTTCGTAAAATGCCTCTGCCCTCAAATTTTTGCACACACGTTGGTTTTGATCTAATTTTTGAACTATCCGTGCATTTTGCTTACGTGTTCGTTCATCTTTAAAATAATTCCTTCGCGAAGGGTTCGAGTGTAATGAGTTTTGGCTATGTGCAATTTTCTCCAGATCTAATTTCGCCCTAGATTCATCTGAGATGATTTTCAAATAATATAAGCGTCTTGCAGCTACTTGTAACTTATCGGTTACTTTTATAAATGCTAGTAATTCCCACAGATCCCTTACAGCCAAGATCATCTCATTGATTATCTCTTGTAAAGGGAGTGTAAGCCGGATACGATCTAATCTACCTTGAATGTGTAGCAACTTTGTTGACACCACTGGCAATTGCTCATCCGCCGTAATAACTCCATTCGTTATTTGGCGGAACAAATGTTTGACACCTTCCAGCTTGTGAAAACATGTCACTATTTCTTGTTTAGGAGATCTGACTGCAGTTTCATGTACAACAAGATTATTCCCCTTAAGGTTCACCTGTTCTTCCACCAATTCTCTTTTCAAAGCGAGAGCCGCTTTATGGTAAGACACGACGGGGATCTTTCGACATTCACATTCGATTAAGAACTCGTCACTGTCTAGATGTTCTACCTTCATTTTTCAAAACAAAACCTTCCACTAAAGAAAACTAAACTAAACTAAACTGATCAAAAACATTAATTTAAAATTCAAATGAAATCAATAACAACCATGGGTAATATCCCCCTTCAATGAATAGATTCCGCCAACTTGGATAAAAATAAGGATAAGATAAAGGCATTGAAATTGAAATTTTGATGAAATTATTTCCTTGTTCCCTTTGATGCAGCGGTAGTCTTAACCTGACATACAAGGTGATCCTCGCTGCTATGGTGAACTTGGAAACAGATGACATTTATGGTACCCAATAGACCATGGCAAGTTTGTTGTCCCCTTTTCTGCAGCTGGCAGTCTTACCCTGAACTCAGCAGAGGAGCTCAGCTACATGGGTGACAAAAACGTTACCATGTAAGTCAACTGATGTTGATGAGACCTTTGCAGGCCTCTAACAACAGCTGCTATTGCTGTCTATTGGGGATGATAACACGCCGGTTATCACCAAGGATTTCAACAGTGTGTGGTATAATAGTGTTTAGCTTATGTCCGAAACCTCATCAATATCCGTTCACTGATAGAAAACCGGATTGGACAGCTAAACACATTATACCCTGAACGCGCCTACAACTAGCAATGGGAGGACTGGCAACCCCATCCCGGAGGATGATAAATTTTTAAATGAAACGACAAAGTGGAATTTGCGCAATAACCTAACTATACACTGCTTGTTGGAAATCCATATTTTGAATAATAAAATTTGCCACAACTCGTAATAATTTCTTATAACCATTGTGGAATCAAACCGTAGGAAAATTTAGTGACAGTCGTGCAACTTACTTTAGGATGCGGAAAAGTAGTTTTAGTATCTGAGAAATGTGCAGCTCTTAATACCCCCGGTCTTATCACTCGGCAAGGAAAGAGATGATGCACATTGTTTCAAGGAAAAACCCTTTTCACCCTTACTAACATCCGTTGCACCACTGGTTGTTGTACACGGTACAGAAAACCGTACAACTGGATTATTGTTTGAGTTCGGTTATCAACGCATGCTCCAGCCTTCCCACCACATTAGATGAATTCTTAAACTCCTATAACTACCACGAATGTTGGTTTATCCCCCGGAGTGCGGGTTGGGACATGCCACGGATAAACCATCCATTCGGGGATCTAGCATAGAAACTCAACTATCATCAATCTCTGTCGGTACGCGTATGACCCACCACGTATTAGGTCAGGCTTGCCGCTGCCATACTCGTATCGATAGAAATTTACATCTAACAATGATAAAAACCAAGCACACTGTTTTTTAAACCGATTTAAATTTTATTTAGAAGTATTTAACAATTTTTGAACATTATCCAAAAAGTAATGTCGAATATTAATTTAGACGAGAGTGTGAGGGGATCCTCAATTGAATTTCTTAGACTTATTGTGGTATTTGTTACCAGAATTTTTGGGCCGAATAATGGCCCCGTTTGGGCGCCACTGTAACGCTAAAAGTTCACCGTCTTACGACCGTATACCCTAACGCTAAAGAAATTTGTCTCCATTTCATGCACTAACCCCATGTGCGGCTTTGATTCCCGCAGCTCAGTCTTGTAGGGGATGTGGTCGTGGGTTTTTGGGGTTAGACGAAATGCGGGACCTAGATTACCGCACAATAACAAAAGAGAAAGAGAAAGATGGCCTAATATTTACCATCTAAAGGTTGAAAAAAAAATGAAAAGTGGGGTCCTCAGACCCAAAACTGGCGGGTCCTACATATTTCAAGCGGATGTTTTACCCACGGTTGTTAATTCTGGTTTCTTAGGGTAACATAATTACCCTAAGAAATACGCACCAAAAAAAAAAAAATATTAATAGAGAAGCTTAACGATTAGTGGTTTAATGGCGTGGAGGAGGTCCTCAGCAGAAAGAGGGTGTCCCGCCTATGGGCAGGGTTACTTTCGATGCCCTCGCTTCTAGCAAGACTCAGCTTTGCTAGAAGCAACTAAGGGACCTCGCCACGATTAGAATGGTTAGTATTTCTACTGCACTAAAATCATACTTACCAAAAAAAAGAAAATTTAGTCTGCAAAGCACTAGACTAAAAACTCGCACTTTTAATTTACCTCCCGGATCAGTCTTTCAATGTATGTATTTCACTAACGTTTATTTTAAATTTTTAAATTAATGAACAAAAATTTTCTTTGGTGTCAAAAATAAATCAAACTTGCAACACTCCCACAAAACGAATTTTTTGGATATTTCACATTTATTGGCACTTGATTTGATTTATTCCCCGATTACATCAATTTATTTATGTAACTTAATGAACACTGTATAGTATCACGAGATAATAAACACATCCAATTTTCTTAATTAAATTTATTTCAGATTAATTTATACTTTTTTTTAAAATTATTATTGTATTTCACTAAATTTTACACATGTTAACAAACGCATTTTATTTTAGATATCAGGAAATTACCCAAAAAGAAACTGAACTTTCTACCTCTTCTAAACACAGCTGCACGGCTGACTGTCTAGCACGCAACTTCCTCTTTCTTTCTTTCCGTTGTACATTTTATACCAAAAATTGGAAAAAAAAAAATATTGTACATTCATCAAAATGTACGAACGCAAAAACGTACAACAACGTGACATTGATTTTCGCTTACTCAATGCACGCGCAAAAATTTATTTACATCAACAAAAAATCAATCGATCGAAAGGTGCAATTGTAGGTATTTTCAATAGCAAAGTTTTTTTTCAAGCCATTTACCTCAAGACATATCGATGCAAAAATAAATTGATAATGTTGCATTATATATTATTATGGTTTACGTTTATTCACCTACTGCATGGATATATACAGTAATCTGAGTAACATAAGCAACCAATAACAATGCGAAATACGGCATGGTAATTTCTTTTGGTAGAATTTGAGGTATCACCTCGAAGGTTATGCCGTATGTTAAAATTTGATGTTTGGGTTGATAACGGAACTGAATAAAATTCCGTTACAAACTCAGTAGTGAGCACGGCAGACAAAATATTGGACGCCATGTCGATACAACAACAAGGCAATGTAGGAGCGGTACACAGTTCAAAACGCTCGCCCCTAAATTGTAAATACCATAATAAATTTCCATAATTCTGGGTAAGAGCCACGACACTATACGCCAACCTTCAACAAGTGTAAGTACCTTCGAGGATCGAATTATACGACTTGAAGTGGCGGGTAGAAAATTTTTTTCTAAGAAGTCCTTCGCGCGGACGTTTCCAGTTTAGATCTAATTCACGAACACGTTCGCACTCGCCTTACAGTGCCACCAACTCGAACGTCCAAGATATCTGTTGGTATCACACTATGTATAAGCAAAACGCTCGAAAATGCCGTAAGCCATGCGCGTATCGCTCTCCGAGCAACGACACTAGTAAAGAACAAAAAAACTTATAAATCACGCGGTCGAGTCGGTGAATTTAAATAACATATTCGCCTCTTCATTCACAATAAACATAATAAACTGACTTTTCTTATAGACACGGGGGCTGATCTTTCAGTGCTCCCGGTCCGACGTTTTTCAACATCCATATATAATAGCTTGAAATCTATAGATCTAGTACTCCAGGTAAATATCGGACTCAAACGATCGTTCACTCACGCTTTCGTCTTAGCGTCAGTGAACCGTCCGACCATTGGCGCTGATTTTCTCAGTAAATTCGGCCTCTTAGTCGATCTTAAACAAAAACGGCTGATTGATCCAGTGACGCAGCTATCAATCAATGCAATAACGGTTCCCGATAATACACCTACACCGATATATTACGCAATCGATAACGGCTATGGCACGCTGCTAAAGAAGTATCCTTCCCTAACAGCCGAGCCAAATTATAATTTACCGGTACGACATTCCGTGGTTCATCACATGGTGACGACAGGTCATTTACCGGTATCGAGGACACGAAGACTAGACCCGGTGCGCCATAAAGCTGCATTCACTGAATTTCAGCACATGGTGGAATTAGGGATTTGCCGACCATCGCCATCTTCCGTCTCTTGTCCATTGCTTATGGTTAAAAAGGAAGCTCCTGAACACGTTTACAAAACGGCAATCACTACACCATTCGGCCTATTCGAATTCAACAGAATGCCATTTCAGCGATTCTTGAACCAAGTCGTCCGCGACTTTCTCTTCGTTTTCGTATACATTGACGACATTCTTGTGGCATCTCAAACGCAAGAACATCACGAACGACATTTGGAAACTGTTTTCAAACGACTAGCCGAGTTCGATGTTCACATAAAGAGTTCGAAATGTATTTTCGGTGTTAAAACTCCAGATTTTCTCAGCCACAAGATAATTTCAAATGGAATTCCGCCTTCTCCTGATAGAATTGATGTCATTACGGAATTCCCGGCTCCAACAGCAATCAAACGCATTCAGCAATTTATTGGAATGGTAAATTATTACCATCGATTTATTCCGAAACTTACTCAAACGCTTGGACCGATCCACTCCCACTTGGTCGCTCTACTGAAGAAGTACAAGACACCCAGGAATTTTTCCTAGACCGAAGAAAGCCAAAACGCATTCGCAAAACTAAAAAGTGAATTAGCTAATATAACCATGTTAGCTCACCCGCTTAACAACGCAAAAATTCAGCGTGACGACTGATACATCGAACACTGCCGTAGGAGCTTTTCTGCAACAGTACAATAACAATTGTTGGGAACCATTAGGATTTTTCTCTAAGAAACTTTCTGGTGCTGATCGAAAATACTCAGCATTCGATCGGGAATTACTCACAATATATCTAGCAATCAAACACTTTATCATTTATACCGACCAAAAGCCACTTACTAGAGCCATTCAGACTAAAACTGAACGTAATCCAAGACAATCGCGATACTTGAAATATATTGGTCAATTTACCACAGATATCTGGCGTGTGAACGGTAAAGACAACGTGGTCGCGGATGCATTATCCCGCACGACTGACACTGAAACTGCAACAGTCGAGATACGTTTCGACTTAAATACAATCATTAATGCGCAAAAAGCAGACTTAGAACTACAGAATTTACTTTCTGGTTCTATATGTCACGCTAGTTCCAACATGAAACTAGAGCTTTAAAAATTTGCAGAATTCGAAATCTACTGCGAAACATCGTTGAGTACCAATCGCCCATACATCGCAGTATAAACAAAGTAGGCCTGGCCTACTGGCCTAGTATAAACAAAAATGAGAACAATTGGGCACAATCTTGTTTATCCTGCCAACCTTCGAAAATCCAACGAGCATACGAGGGCGCCGATTGGACGATTCGCAATTCCACTTGGTCGATTCGAACATATCCACTTGGATATAGTTGGTCCGCTTCAACCGTTCAATGGATATACTTACTTTCAACCTGTTTCGACCCGATTCACTCGTTGGCCAGAAGCTAATTGCATGATCGATATGCCTGCAAACACCTTTGCCAACATATTTGTAGGTAATTACAAATCTCGATTCGGCGTCCCGCAATCGATAACAACCGACCAAGGCACGCAATTCGAGTCACAATTGTTCGCCAAATTAACGAAACTCCTTGGTTCTCATCGATCCTCAAGCCAATGGCATGGTCGAACGATTTCACCGACAGCTCAAAGCTGCTCTCAAGGCCCGGGAAAACACGATTCATTGGAACTCCGAAATTCCTATCGTTCTTCTAGGAATTCGAGCAACGATCAAAGAAAATCTTAAGTGCTCACCAGCCGAGATGGTTTACGGACAAACTCTCAGGCTACTCGGTGAGTTCTTCATCGAAGATCCTCTTTCACCTCCGCCTTCAACTGACACAGTCATCGACCAACTTCGCACCACCATGCAAAATCTAACACCCACGTCAACTAGAACACCGGAACAAGACGATAGTTTTGTCTCGAAATCGCTCGATTACGTTTTCGTACGAACGGGCGAGGTTCGTACCGGAATATAACGCCGCTTACGAAAACAGTTCATTATCTCGATTAAAGGAAATAATCAACCAATCGCTATCGACAGTTTGAAACCGGCATACGGCTTACTCTGTTCCGCTGAGCGATTACCAGTGTGAACTCGAAAAGCTGTAAGTAAAACTTGGTGTTGTTACGTCTCAAACGGAATAAGCGTTACAATATCCATAAACCCTTCATAGCCCATATTTTTTTTTGGAGAAAAGATTCGTTTAGGTTTAGTTTAGCTCAAGCTGCTTGCCCAGGTTTCACAGAAAAAGTCTTTGCGTTTCCCATTTTTCTGGAAACTTGGGTTTTTCATTTATTGCAGATATGCAATATCGAGCTGTTAGATCATACAGTACTTAAAATAAAATAATAACTTTATTTTCAATGTTAGTTACCAAACTACTTAAATAAATAAAATGATATAAAAAAATAATCACTATTGATTTGACCCATGTTCCAGTTTTTTTAATCATCATATCACACCATACTTTTAATCAGTGACTATGAAACCTAACAAAACCGTCGCGGTCTTTATTTAGACAAAGGGCAGCCTCACATTTTCGGCCCCACCACATTTCGGCAGTTTCAAACGCACGGTACCACCCGTGCGTACTTCTCTTACGGGCATTGGCGCTGAGTTTGGCTTTTTATTTTTCCTTCAAACCTCTTATTGAAATCGGAAGCACGTCGACCACTGCGTTCTCACTGCGTTAAACGCGAGGATCGATTAAATGGTAGAAAATGCGGCGGTATCATTTTTATGACCTAAGTCGAATTTTATAGCGGCCAATATTGCTGTATAAACAGTCAACACCCCCCTATGTAACTATTGTACACTTTCACAATGTTTGGGCAAGAAGTATTTATCATTCCTTGCTTCTTGTCGTATCCTTCAATTGTGTGCACTGGACTTTTTCCTACAAAATTGGATATTAGGTTTACGTTCTTCGTATCCTTATATAACAATATCTGAAGAATCGATGCTATAGTCACGAACTCTACTGAACTCTATTCTCTGCCTCTCTCTAGTTGATTTGCACATTTATTTGTCGCTCGGAAGCTTGTAATTAGGCAATCGATCGAGGCATCGAATGCTCTAATGGATAGTTTGCTAACTTGTGGGATTGTTAAAAAATAAGTATCGAACTGTGTAGTTTTGATGTTTAGGAACATAACGTAATAAATGAATGACAATGTTCGCCAGCTCCTGTTCTCTTGCACTGTATATAAATTATAACAAAATCCTGAGGTTCCTGAGAAAATAAATAATTTAAATCCTCATTTTGGCGGGGCTTTGGCGGAATATTTTGTTTCATGAAATGTATCATCTTTGTAGAACATAAATACTCATCAACCGTTAATTGCTGTTCTGAAGAAATTTTTCTAGACATCGATTGGAGAGTATCGACAACTAGTCTAAGTTTAAAAATCCTGTCAAAATCGGGATCGCTTTTTGGGAGTGCGTTCTCATTGTTGTTGAAGTGCAGATACTGTGTAATTTTTTTGAAACTATTCAGAGGCATGGTGTCTTGAATAATTCCGTTTCTAATTTTAAGTGACCAATTTTGGAGACTATTTGATATTTGCATAACCGAGGTTACGACGCATATCCCAATAACTTTCTTTAGAGATTCCTCATTTAAAATTTCTGGCAAGTTTGGATTATTTTTGGTAGCATATAAATTTGACTGTAAACGAGTCATCAAATCAATAGTTAACGTAACTGTACGGACATGTTAAATGTTTAATTTCGTCGGCAAGCTCATCAGAACCTTGAAAATTTATATCAGTGTTTACTACAGAATCAAATGACTTGTATCTGGTAGCAGTGCCTGGTATTTGGCGTTGTACCTGTTCTTTAATTTGATTCACGCTTTCAATTTTGGGTGCAAGTATGGCTCAAGTTTTTCTCAATGTTTGTCTATATTTTGAATGAATCAACTGCACAATGGACAACACTAAATATGTTGACTGCGTAATTACGGGCAGCGTTTGGCGAAAATCACCAACCAGAACTACTAATACTTCTTCCATCAGTTACTCTCGTTTAGGTAGTCCGATACGATGAGTTTGCACAATTTTAGCACTTGAGCTTGACCAGAACTCTTGCTTAAATTGCAGATAAGGTTCTCATTTTCTGTAAGCAATATTGAGAGGTAACTTCAAACCTGAGTGGGTTATTCGCCCTCCAGCCATTAGGGTGGCCGCTATATACCAGATGATGCAATATCAAGCGCCACTTCCTGCCTCATACGTATCTCAGCCAGTATGAGATTTATAAGGAATATTTTGCCTGTGTCGCCAGGCGCATTTAAGAAAAATCGATGTTCTTACGCATTCCATGATGGTATCGTATACTCCTCTCTGATCCTCCACCAAAAGTGCCTTGATTGTTTGAACGTGGTGCGCCAGCTCTTCGACGTTGTAATTGCGCTCCCTTATGACTTCGCTGTGAAGAATGCCAGAGCCACTACTCTCTGGAGCTTGCACTCCGAGCTATAGCAGTGTCTTACGTTCTTTGCTATGCACTTGTCTTCTAAACGAATTATAATGCCTCATTAAATATTAAAGCTGTTTGGATTTGATGGGTTGCATTTTGGAACATAATGGCGAAAAGGTTTGTAATTTACACTGCCAAACACGTTAAAGTTGTTTCAGAAAGTATAATTTCCCAGTGACGGTCATTCTCGAATAAACCCTGATTTTGGCATGTCATAAAAGAAGTTTGCCGGGCCTGCCTTGTTTCCGTTTGCAAAATACTTCCCTCGAAGTATTCCAAGTATAATACTTTTGAACTTCTGGATACGTGAACGCCCTCGAAAAGCCGTTTTGTTGCGAGAGTGGAAAAAACGCCGTTAACGTTGTATTCAGTGGTGTGGCGGCAACTCGTGGTATTGGCAGTGAAATAGGCTCGCTGCACATTTTCCAAGTGTACAGGTCGACAACATTCGGATAGCGCCTCATTGCTGCTGATATATCTGTCCATTTGATAGATTCTGACCGCGTCAAGCCTGTTTCTATTTGCCACCCCAACCACAGCCATATCGCTGCCCTTGTTCACATATTCGTAAATGTATTTGATGAATTTGTTCGAATTACAGTACTCAACGTTGATATGAGCTTGGAACATCTTCGAAGGCAGCGGCGAGTATGGCACCAGCCACTTGTTGTCTACTTCAATTTTTTGGTTTCCATGCATTATCAATGTGGCCGTAAATCCTCCATGGCCCGGTCCTCATATCTTATACTGAGGATATCCATAGTCGCCAGTCTGACTTTCGTGAATCAAGTCTCTGGGTAATTTTTTCGTGCGTTTTCGGTCCTTCATGCATGGTGAGATTGAGCCGATTTTTACAATGAGTGAAATTATTCAACAAAGAAGTTCAATTAAATTTTGTGTGCGGAATCAATTTTGTGGTGGCGAAACGTTCAGAATGTTGCAAAAGGCCTTCGGTGTTAATTTTATGTCACAAGCAAGTGATTTTGATTGGTAAAAATTGTTCAAAAAGGGTCGAGAACGTGTTGACGGCGAACCACGTCTAGGACGGCCATCAACATCAACTGATGATCAACACGTTAATAAAATCAAGGAATTGGCGCTCGAAAATCGACGATTAACAGTCAGAGACCTTACTGGCATCATTGAAATATCGGAAGGATCAGTGAAAACCATTTTGAAAGATCATTTGGGCCTAAGAAAAGTGAAAGCACGATTGGTTCCAAAATCACTCAATTTTTTGGAAAAACAGTGTCGCGTTGACGTTTGTGAAACAATGCTTTCGGACTACCAGGATGTCCTGAAACGTATTATAACTGGCGATGAGTCTTGGATATATGCTTACGACCCGGAAACAGACGATCAATCGGCCGAATATCGTGCCAAATCTGAGCCGAAGCCGAAAACACCATGTCA
Source organism: Nephrotoma guestfalica (assembly GCA_963691935.1). Lineage (NCBI taxonomy): Eukaryota > Metazoa > Arthropoda > Insecta > Diptera > Tipulidae > Nephrotoma > Nephrotoma guestfalica. The sequence goes on along the minus strand of OY829913.1, from coordinate 66,015,907 downwards.
AAGCAAGTCAAAAATCAAGGTGATGTTGACAGTTTTCTTCGATTATCGAGGTGTGGTGCACCCCGAATTCCTTCCGAGCGGTCAAACTGTCAACAAGGAATACTATTTGAGTGTTATGCGTCGTTTGTGTGAAGCTATTTGTAAAAAGAGGCCGGAATTATGGGTCGACAACTCTTGGTTTTTGCACAACGATAATGCACCTTCTCATACTGCATTGGTTTTACGTGATTTTTTCGCCAACAATTCCACCCATATCGTTCCGTAATCACCGTATTTGCCTGATTTAGCTCCGTGGGACTTCTGGCTGTTCAGCAAACTCAAACGACCGCTCCGGGGAAACCGTTTTGAGTCAATTGAAGACATTAAACGTGAATCGCTACGCGCATTGGAGGCTATTCCGGAAATTGACTTTAACAACTGTTTCGAGGATTGGCACAAAAAACATTGGCACAAGTGTACTGAGGCCATGTACAACATTGTATGTCGTATGGCGTCTTAGTCATATTCCTGCATATGTCTCGGACTCATTGTAAAAGTGGTACGTAAAAATACCTAAATTGGCCAATATGAGCTAATTTCCCATCGTTGGCCAATGCATCTCGCAAATTGGTGCATCTATTCGCGCGCAGCTTCGTTTAATTCAGCCAAATATAAAAAAGACGCTGGCGAAAGTTGAGAATGTGGTTAGTATGTCTTTCACGTATCATTATGTAGGCATATAAGTCCATCCCAGAGACTTTTTTGTTGACTGGTTGGCCTGCAGCAGAGTTGGTTTGCATGACGTGGTAACCATCCACCAAATGGTAACCATCCTCACCTCACCATTACATCAACGGGTCCTGAGTTGCGTCGTAGGATTAATGTGTTTCAGAGATCCGTTGGAGCGATTCACCTCTGTCGCTGAATAATGGTATTTCGAATTTCGAATTGGTCACCTACAATAAAAATATCCACATCATTAATTTAAGGAGCATTGAAGCAACGTTCATACTCTCCAGCCAGTCTTTTTTCAGCACGAATGGCGATTTTATATTCATCCGTCGACAATTGCTCCAGAATGGTTGTGAATATATTAACCAGTTGGTAATGGATATGTAGGAGCTCTTGAAGATGTTCAACCATATTACGTCTCGTGTCGAGAATATTTTGACATCGTTGATCTGCTTGATCTTGTTCGTTCCCTATAAAATAAATTTGCAAGAACTTTAGCGATTCATTTGCGCACGAAGTGAGCTTATGCGGTGATAAATTTGACAATGAATTTTGAAACCTGAAGTATCAACAATAGAAGTTGCCCCGAATGATGTCATGTTAAAATAGGAGTTGTATTTTTGGATGTTTTGTAGGAACTGTCTCGACTCTGCTGTTGTTGCGATCATATATGACTGGAATTCATCAGGCGGCGAATCTAGTAGTGAACGCCTCACCTTGGCTGTCTGTATTGCAGCATATTCCGGGGGGGGGGGTCACATTTATACTTTTTGGTAGAGCAATGACCACATAGCTTGTTAATTTTTCCAATCAGAACATTAGGATAATTTTGGTAGTCTAAATGCGGATCATAGTTAAATGCTGCAATCGCCAATTGGGAATGCGCAATTGATTGTCTTTCTCTGGCTAATCGGTTTCGGTTGCTTCCGTGTCAAATTTCTGCTCTTCGTTTTCTGCACCTGTGTCACCTCGCATTTGCTTCAGTTGATCCTCCCGCTCTTCCTCATTCTCGGCAGATCTAGACGTGGTAGCTGCAACTTGTATTTGTTTCAGCCGGCACTCTTGCTCTTCAGGAGTCTAAGATGCTCCCTGAAGTTTTATTTTCTTAGCCTTTGGATTGATTTCTTCAAAATGCACTCGCAAAATTACTGCTATGTGTTAACAATTCTATTCACATTTCCCATTTTATATTTTTCTGTAAAACTAAAACGGCTACTAAAACGTATTCGGTCAAAATTTGGGAGCAATCGCTTGAGTTCATCAAAATTTTACATATATTGTAAATTCCTGCTTACAGGTGAGCTTGAGGAAGTTTTCCTCTTCCCCTATGTTTTCAATCGTTCTTAAGGATTAAAGTTTGGCGCGCGTCGGAGCTGATACGTACATTTTTGTCTTATAATTACTGCAAACCATATAATCAGCGTAATTTCGTTGCCTGACAGTGTTTTATACCCATACCCGAACATGTTTACAACAAAACCTGATAACAAATCACAACTTGTGCCTGAGTATTCAATGATAACGAATTTTCTATGTAGTCGAATATTTATTTTTATAACTTTCAACAAATACGAGACAAATAATTAATTTGTATTTTTAGAATTAGAATTGTTTAGAAAATTATTATTTATTTGTATTTTTAAAGCACAAACAAACTTCAAGTGTTTTATGTATGTTTGTTTGTAAAACATTTTTGATAAGAAAATTTTCACAATGCATTTACAAAAAATGGGGCACGGAAACATAAAAGCACTACTTGAATTATGTTTTGGGATTACGTGATGTAGTAGAATTTTCCTATCTATGTTATACATCTACGAATACATTCATCAATCAAATACATCCAAACACGAGAAAAATCGTTGTTGTTCTGTATAAACGCTGGCGAACTTTTAAGTTTTAATATTTCACGAAAGCTTTCGTTTTTAAAATACACGAAGATATTCTGTTCCAAAACAAATATTTTTCCAGGAACTGAAACGGAAACCCCAGAATATATGAATCTTTATATTGCAATATTTTGTATTGATAAGACTTTTGCCGTTGTTCATCAATAATATCGAACGAAATCCGCATATACATCTTGTAAATATATAGAACGAACGATTTGATTAATTGTTGTTACGACAACGGAATAATATTAATGAATGTCACACAAAAGGGATATACATCTTCTTCTTCTGGTTTCTTTTCAAATCTCGTGATCAATTATCGGTTCACGATTTTGATCCGTTTATAAACTTAATTGATTACATTTTTATATATTTTTTTTTGTATCTAAGATTTCGATTGGGGCAGGTATCAGGAAAACTCATATATATTTTTCATGATTCGTTTAACAGAATTACGTTATGGTGTCACGTAAAGAGAATTTCCTGTCGACCAATCAACTTTGTTTGATTGAGCACAGTACCAGCTACATACAAATCATATATACTGTACGTAATGATACATTGAGATTCTTTTTCTTATTGTTGTATCCACTTGTATGCTAATCCGGAATCTATATAATCAATGATTGCGAAATCTTCTTTATGGCGGAGACCTTTTATGATTCACTGAATATTTGTTCCTACATCTCAAATCAATTTGCTACTTTTGCAATTTATTTTTATTTGGTCCTGAGAAGAATAATAAATAACATCGAAGATCTCGTAATGAAAATATTTGGTTTGATGAAAATTAAACTAAATATTTTTTTAGTTGTTCGTGCGCACTCAAAATGTATAATCGCTTGAGATTTCATAATGGTCTGGATGCAGCAATGTTCTCTGCTGCTGGAAATCAAATTATTTATCAATCAACATTTTATTATTTCGAGATATTCGCGGTTTCACCAACGAATAAAAAACTTATAATGAAATTTTCGATATTTTATTGCTTTGGTTTTATGGGTTTTACTCGTATAAGTTGGAAATCGTTTTGAGCGAATAAATTATATTCGGGTAGGATACGGTAATACGGTATTGATTGTTTAACAGAGAGCTTTTGATTTGCATTCAGAAACAATATACGGTGAATCAAAGTCTATTCCCATGTACATTGATATTTTATTAAATTTTGCGAAATACGCCAATATCAATTTATAAAATAATGAAAATATTTGAAAGAAAACTGAATTTTATCATAAACTCTCAATTTTTCGGAATGACTGCACCTAATTTCAACCAAAGTTTCATACAATTTAAAGACAATGATTTTTTTTAAATAATTGACTTATCCCAAAACGTCCATTGAATGTTTCAACAACCATCGTAACCGAAAATCGCTCGCACGTTACTTATACTAACTAAACCTTTAGTTGAAGTTTCAGAAAAAATGCGTTTTTGCTATTCACCGCTAGAGGCATCACTATCTCAAAAAGGAAACTTTTTCTGCTGATAATTTTTGAAAGCAGCAGAAATTTTTTGAAATTTTTAAGAAGACAGTTTTATGGAAAATCAAAGCATTTATGAAACAGAAGAGAAAATATATGTTGAAACGAAAAAGTGAAATTTTCTTCAGAAAAAAGAAAGGCTCTCAAAATATACTAAAATTATCATAATCATGTTAATGCAAATACATATTGGTAGCACTCTGGGTATATGTTTTTATGGTAGCTGAAATCATAATCTACATACATAAGCAACATAAGAATCACAACTGGCGTCAGTAGCATTCCATACATTTTTGAAGTCATTCTAATTTGAAATGTTTTCAGTTTTTTACCAAAAGTGTTGAAAAAACCTCCCTGTAACTACCCTGGGTATATGTTTTTAAGGTAGCTGAAACTATAATCTACATACATGAGCAACATAAGAATCTCAACTGGCGTCAGTAGCATTCCATAAATTTTTGAAGTCATTCTAATGTGCAATGTTTTCTGTTTTTTTACCAAAAGTGTTAATAAAACCCCCTGTAACTATCCTGGGTATATTTGGTACTTTTGGTAAAAAACTGATAAATTTACATTAGAATGACTTCAATAATTTATGGATTGCTACTGACGCCAGTTGTGATTCTCCTGTTGCTCATGTATGTAGGTTATGATTTCAGCTACCATAAAAACATATACCCAGAGTGCTACCAATATGTATTTGCATTAACATGATGATTATGCTAATTTTAGTATATTTTGAGAGCCTTTCTTTATTCTAAAGAAAATTTCACATTTCTCGTTTCTAAACGTTTTGATGTATTTTCCCTTCTGTTTCATAAATGCTTTGATTTTTCATACAACTTTCTGCTGAGAATTATTGATTTGCTTAAAAATTTCAAAAAATATCAGCAGAAAAAATTTCTTTTTGTGATAGTGATGCCTCTGGTGCTGAATAGCAAAAACACATTTTTTCTGATGGAAATTTTCTGCTATCTTATACAGCATGAAGTTTGCTAGTAATTTTTAATTTGATTGTGTCATTTGAGCACTGTCGAACGTGTGCACGCACTAATTTGAGATGCAAGAACGAACAATTTTGTACATCCTTGGTTTGTATAAATTTTTGAAAAACCACGAATGAAAAACTACAGACGAGTATTAAAAAAACGAAGAACAATCTTTTTGTGTTTAAAAAAAAAAAACTGTGAGCTAATTAATAGAGCTGTAAAAGGAAACATTATTTCATTCCTATACATTTTTGGTCCTTCGAAACGCATTTTCATCAGAGATTTAACGAAAATTTGCAAAAAGTGTAAACTTTCAATTTAACGAGTACAATCAAACGGAGTTAATTCGTTAGTTAAAAATAACCTTAAAATAAAAAATTGTACGAAATTCAACTTTGGAACGGGTTAGCCTGTAACTTGGTTGAAGCCAGCTCGGCCAGCCACCGCAGCTCAGTCTTTAAGAGGAAATGGCGTTGGTGTTGGAGTGTCCAGATAGTGGCCTTGTTAACCGCTATTAAAGAAGAAGGGGAGGTTGAGTGGAGTACGGGATCGCTAAGTAGTGGTTGCGTCATCAACTCATTATGTGGAGGTATTAAGGTAGTTTCGGCAGAAAGGAAAGGAGTTGAAGTTTCACTTTTTCTCTTTATATCGCTATAAATAAATGCACTAAACTCTTTTAATGAATTCTTTCATAACTTAAATCTTTTATTTTACAAGGAATTTTTTTGTATCGATTTTATCTTGTTAAACATATGTCAATGAAACCAAAAAAAATTAACAAATTCTACCCAACTTAACGAATTTTATTTTCATCACTTAACTGTCGTAATGTCACGACACTACGCCACTCCACCAAAAAAAAAAAAATCTAAAAATTTGTTCCAATTTTCGCGATATTTATACTCATCTTTAGAACAACAAGAAAATTACCACAATCAAACAACAACAACGATTTACTTGATCAACGTAGGAAGTATATTTTCGCAAACCTTATGCATTACCAAACCAAATTTCGAAGAAGAAGGAAAGACGTTACGCTTGTAAACATTACGATTGTAAACATTAGCAACCGTGAAAAGGGGAATGTTTGACCTAAATATGAGTTCCTTGGCTGGAATTGTTATCTTGGTTTTCTTTGTACAGCCCTAGAGCTGAATACCGTAAGTCCACACAGGTTTTAGGCTTTGCCGGTATAGTAGCAATTTATTATGTAGAGTTAGCTTAGAATTTCGTCCTAAGAGTCAATCCATCTTTCTGTATTTGATGTTTAACTCTTCTTTTTGCTTTTTCACATGCTCTCTCCATTTTATTTTCGTGCCTAAGGTCATGCCTAGATACTTTGCCGTGTTTGCATAGGGAATTTGCTAAAAGTCCAGTTCTACTGGTATCCAGTTGACCTTCTTGTTGGTAAAGTTTACGTGACCTGATTTTGTTTCATTAAGTTTTATTCGCCATCTCTTGGTCCAGGTACTGACAATATTAGTAGCTCTTTACAATTTGCTTGTAGATTCTTCTGTGCACCAACTGCTAAGATAGCCGTACCATCCGCAAACGTCGCTATGTTAGTCTCTTCTATTGTTGACAGGTCCGACGTGTATAGAACATATAAAGTTGGTCAGTGAACGTGGTTCTCCTGCTGATACCTTAGTCTCTGAGTACTCGCCAACTAATTTAACTCGAAAGTGGCGGTTAGATATGTAAGATTTTAAAATTTCATAAAACTGCTTTTGTAAGTCTCGTTGTAATTTATATTCAAAGCCTTTATGCCATACTCTGTCTGTCAAAGGCCTGTGCTACATCCAAGAAGACGCTTGAACATACTTTCTTTTTTTCAAGTACGTCTTCAATTATGTTTGTAATTCGGTTTACTTGTTCTATTGTTGAATGGTTTTCTCTAAGCCAAATTGATGTGGAGGAATAAGATTTCTTTCTACTATTATTGGTTTGAGACTCTTTAGGAGTAGTTTCTCGAATAATTTTGAAGCCTATACGAATTTTTGTCATTAAGTGGTTTGTTGGGTTTAGTTATCATAATTACTTCTGCTACGTTCCATTGATTTGGAGCGTGTTTAAGTCTGAACACTGCGTTAATTATTTGGAGTAGTTTACGTAGTTCTTTTTCAGGAAGAGTTTTAACTATTTGTCCTGAAATTAAGTCATATCCTGGAGATTTCTTTGTATTTAGGTTAAGATTGAATTCCTCTCTCAATTCTTGTAAAGTGACAGGAGATATATTGCAGTTATCCATTTTATATACCGATGGTATGTTTTCCTCTGCAGGTTGGCTAGTTAGAGGCTGGAACGTGTTCTCGAGGTGAATTGCAAACAACGAAGCTTTTTGCTTTGCACTTATAGCCTAAGTTCCTCCTTCTTTTTTAACTGGTGGCATTTATAGTTTAGACTGTTTTAAACTTTTTGTCCCTTTCCAAAGGGAATATTATTTTCCCCAGTAAGGCCACTCAAGTATTTATTAATGGATCCGTTTTTGATTTCTTTAATTAGTAACTTTAGTTTATTGGATAACAAATTTAGAGTTGTTTTATTTTCTGGCGCTCAACTTCTTTGCCAAGCCTTTCTTGCTTTTCATTTTGATGGAACCAGTTCCCTAACTTCTATTTCTCACAGCAGGTTTTTTTGTTCGTTAGCGAAGCTGGACTAGATTTTTAACAATTTATGCAATGATTGTCATAATAACAGGCGTGTGATCCGACATAATCACCTCGCTGCTTTCTAGGTATATGAAGTTTTCGTCTATATTTTTGGTGATATAGAAGTCAATGATATCGGGTATTTTGTTTCTATCCGTAGGCCAATAAGTTGGTTGATTTCCAGAATGAAAATCACAATTGCATAAGCTTCCTGCTGCAAATAGCACTCTTCATTTTTTAGAGATTACTCTTGATCCCCAGTAGGTGCTTTTTGCATTAAAATCACCTCCGATTATGAAACTTGATCCAAGTGATTTAAATAACGTGCAATAGTCTTGTTTAATTAAATTACATCTTGGGGAGCAATATATTGACGATACATTATATTCTTTGTTGTTATTTATAAATACTTTTAAGGTGACTACTTGCATAAATTCCTCTTCAATTTTAAGATCTATAAAGTGTTTGATGTTTTCTTTTATAACCACCGACGATCCTCCCCTTGCCCTTCCTGCTGGATGAATGGCGTGGTAGCAATTGTATCCATATATTTTAAGATATGAAGTTGAAGTAAAATGGGTTTCCGATACTAGGCATATATCTATTTGTTCAGTATTTAGGAAAATTTCTAATTCTGGAATATGTTGCATTAGCCCATTTGCATTCCAGGTTACTGACTATTCTTAATGTTTTATTTGTTGTTGTTTGCATCATTTTAATAGAGCATGGATTTCATTTCATTTAGAAAGTCTTGCTTATCTAACCAATTGCTTAGAGCTTGAAGGCATTTCTCTTGTTCAGCTAGACGAATGTTAAGAGCTTCCATGCTTCTTAGTATCTTTTGGAGCACTGCTGTACCTGCAGTAGTGCCCTCCGAAATATCTTGTTTTGTTCTCTTCAATTTATGAAACATAAGAAAATCTTATAACACGTAATGTTTATGCTTTATCTGAACGAATTTTTCATAGAAAGTATCTCATGTAGACAAGTTCAAAGGCTTGCAGTTGATAAAGTGTAAACACAATGTGGGAGAATTGACGTGCCGGTCATTTAATTTAGATATGTTTGGGAATATTATTTCCCAAGGCATGTTACGTAAATAAAGGAAATTTGATGAGATGAGCTTGGGAACGGAATGTGATTTCAGTCGGTTACAACTTTACACATCGAAACAGCAATAAAAAATGTTGTTTCCGGTAAATTCCAGTATAAATTAGTGGATTTACGTAACGGGAAAAATTCGATGCAACTAACCTATAACCGATTGAAACAAAGTATGCTCCATTATATTCAAAGTATCGTTGGCTAACAGCCGAAAAACTCATTCTCGCAAAACGTGAGTTCGATAACATGATGAAGGTGGGAATTTGCAGGCCATCCAAAAGTCCGTTGGCCAGCCTTCTGCACTTGGTTAAGAAAGAGAACGGGGAATAGCGACCATGCGGGGGCTCCCACCGTATAATTATGCTACAGTAGCGGACCAATATCCATTACCGCACTCCGATCTGGTAAAGTCATACCATCAGATACCCATTGAGCCAGCGGACATAGAGAAAACAGCGATAATAACGCAATTCGGAGTATTTGAGTTTCCGCGGATGACCTTTGGTTTGTGCAACGCTGCTCAAGCCTTTCAAAGGTTCATCCATGTATCAGGACGATGTGTTGATTTATTTCGATAGCACGCCAAGTATTCGATCGATTTAATGAACACGAGATTGTAAACAACATGTCCAAATCTGTTTTTGGTAAGAGTACGGTGAAGTTTTTAGGTCATTTGATATCCGAATCGGGTAGGAAACCACTGCCAGCTAAGGTTGCTGCCATGGACGGAGTTTTATAATATACACGGATTATAAGCCGTAAACATTTGCCTTTCAGCAGAAACCGGAGAAAGCATCACTACGACAACTCCGCCAATCGGACTATTTAGGACAATTTTTGACGAAAATTCGACAAATATCGTAGGTCGTAGTGGATGCTCTATTACGAATCGAAATAATTTCAACTCCAAAGCTGGTGGACCTCGATGAATTAGCGAATATTTGCAAATGGTAGACGACGAGCTTAAACTAATTTAGACCAAACCAGATGAGTTTGAAATTGCCACCAATAATACTGCCCAGTAGTGATAGAAACGTATTTTGCGAAGTAAAGGAAAACGGAATACGACCGTATCTGCCGAAGAGCTTACGAATAGAGATGTTTAACAATTTTCACAAAATAGCGCATTCAGGAGTAAAGGCTTCTACTATACCTTGATGAATATGAAAAATGTGTGGTCCGCCATGAATAAAGATTGTGGAAACTGGGCACGAGGCTGCGTGAAATGTTAAAAGGCAAAAATAACGAGGCATACGAAAAGTCCTCTAGGAAGATATGTCCTGTCCGGAAGATATGTCGCTTTCAACACATCAACATAGATATAGTAGGTCCACTACCTAGATCGAAAGGTTACAGTTACTTGCTGACAGATATAGATCGATTCTCGCGATGGACGGGGCAACACCAATGACCGATATAACATCGGAAAGTGTAGCACGAGCAATTTATGAAAATTGGATTTGTCGATTTGGAGTGCCGCAAAAAATTACTATGGATCAGGACGCCAGTTCGAATCCTTACTCTTTAAGGAACGGGGATGGCTATTTGGATACAAACTAATAAGAACAACGGCATATCACCTAGGAGCGAACGGAATAATAGAGAGCTGGCATCGCAATTTAAAAGCATCGTTAAAATGTTATCCAGCCGTACAGCAACCCTGATTTTACAAAAATTTGAACGTTCTTAGCTTGTAACATGATGAATCTTATTCTGGCTTTGTTGGTTTGTTTTTTTATATCTACATCTGTGCCACTCGTTTTGGCTAGAGTACAAGCAAGGTATATACATTTATTGACCACTTCTATTTCTTCTTGGTTGGTATTTATATGGAGTGTATATTGCTGTGTTTGGCTTCATCGTCTTGGTTTTCCCGATATTTATTTTGCGGCCAACTCCTTGTAATCGATCTGCGATAGCTTCTGTACTTGTAGGCATATGTCATCTGCGTAATCTAGATCATTGAGTTTCTCTGTTAATTCCCACCATTATCTTATGTTATTAGGAACTGAAGTGACCAGAGTACGCATCCTCGTCTTGGTTTGTGCGATTCACTTTCCTTGCTTTCCATACTGCGTTCCTGTGTATTGTGTCGAATGAACGTTCGAAGTCCACAAAGAGTAGGTGTACTGGTGAATTACATTCGTTAGACTGCTCAATAATCATGCGTGTTGTGTTAATATGATATGACCGGTGGAACTTCGCCCTAGTCTGAAGCTAACTTGTCCCTTTCTTAATTTTGGGTTGATTGTTGATGGAATTCTATGTAGGATGATCATTGCTATATTTTTATGCTTATGTTGAGGAAAGATATATTCTGCCAATTTTTCATTCTCTTCTTGGGAATCGTTATAGTCAAGCCTTATATTTTGTTCACGGTATTAGACCGGAATACTACGCTTCTATTATTACGAGTGTTACAGCTTTTGCAGTTTCTGACTGTCTCCTTTCATATTTCAGCTTGTACATGGTCCGTTCCACAGGCCTTGTTATTTTTAATTTTATCAATGACACCGCTAGTTTCCGCTCCATTGGTGGATGAGTGTTCATTATTAACGACAGTTTTTATTTGTGTTATTCGAAGATTTGTGTATCGTTGGTGGTGTTGTCTCCAAAATATTACTGCCATTCCTGAACAGATCCATACCTTATTGTTAGGATATTGATGAATTTTCTATAGTTGACTGTCGCTCGCATTAAATTTTTTTTAAGTAAGCGCCTGTTTCGGGTTGCTGCGGCCACTCCTTGCCATTTTCATGATTTCTCGTACCGTATATTCGTATTGATGTTTCAGCTTCAATGTATTTTTTGTATATCTACAACTTGAATTGCCAGCATTCTTCAATTTTCTTCCTAATGTAATGATAGATCCAGTTTACGTCTGAATTCTTGGTACTCGTCCGAGTGTGTTGGTAGTTTAGATGATCTTCCCAAAAGCTGGTCCAAATTTGTACTAGGTTAGGTTTCAGTGGTTGCTTACTGCACACTTAGGCCAATTTTTAGGCCCATTGTGATACCACTCATTCACTCTACAAATTTGTACTAACTCAGGTAATACCTCCTCCACTCGTCCAATATTTCAAGCAAAAAAACTCATTTGAAAAGGGACAAGGAAAATGCCTCGCACAAATGTAATCCTTAGTGAACCTAATCCTGAGCTAACATAATGGATATCGCTTACATTAAAAAATCGCCACCTATGTGTTCTGGTTCAAGACAATACTAATCAAAGATATCGAATAATTTTAGTCTGGAAAAGCCACATGGTTTTTTTGATTTTTGTTTAATTTTTGTTGTAACCCAACCAAAAACAGCAAAATCAATAAAAAAAACCTCATTTATCCTACAAGTTTCATAGTACCTTAACTACGTTGCCCAAGGAACGGACGAATCAAAAATGAAATATTCGTTTCGAAAAAGTTCATGGCAGACGGCTTATTTTGCACAGCGAATTACTTTTAGTCGAATTTAGCCACATACAGCGTTATGATAATCGATTAAGCTCAGGAAAGTACATTGTAAACCAACATTTCGCTAAAAAACTAACTCGATTTGCACCAGAATAAAAATTATTAATTTCTACAAAGCCAACATAAAAGCGTTTTAGAAGATTCTCCCATTTTCCGGGTTCCTTCTCATTAGCATTATATCACCGCCAATACAGAATCGACTTGTAATCAGCAAATGTGACAGAATCGTGTAAACGGCTTGTATGAAAGTTTCGGGACCTACCAGTGTACGCTAAAGTAATGCCAACTATTTACATAATTTATTTTATGAAACCTGGATTTATAAACAATTTTTGGTTTAGCGACGATTTACCAAGCTAATCTCACCTATTTGTTACATAAAAATTAAATTTTAACTGCCAAAAAGTTCACGGTCGTACTGCTACGATGTACGAGTACTGCTCAAACGGAATATTGAGACTCTCGTACTTTATGAATACCGATTGAACAGTGCCGTTGGAACTAATATTTACCCTTTAAAATATTAGAATTCCTGTATGCCCCTTCTTCTTTCTATTCCGCTTCTACACATTCCATCTATATCCACACAACATTGAAAGTTTTGATTTGATTTAATTTATTTTAACTTTACTATATTCTCTCGACTTGATTCGGGCACATATTTTTTTATAAAGTTTCGCGACCAAATGAACTAACAACATCGGCAGAATCAGCATCACTGCAAACACATCCAAATTATGATATTGAAAAAAGTATAATTCTTGCCCAGCCGAGTGTAATTGTGGTGCACCCTGATGCCGGCACACGTATTCGACCCAGAATATAGCGGTCTGCAGCGGTGTAAGCGGTCGATCGCGAAACTGGTTTGAAATGATTTTTGCCCTCTTGCTATACTTTGAATTTGTCAAAATTTCTTTCAATATATCCGCCAGTGTTCTGTCGTTTATCTCCGTATACGATAGAGTAAGACCCCACCCGGCATGTTCAGTGGTCGCCATATTCAAATACTGATCACCAAAAATAGGGATGCCAATTATTGGGACACCGTGATAAGCGGCTTCGGACGTACTAAGCAAACCACCGTGTGTAATGAATAATTTTATGTTCGGGTGAGCAAGTACATCACTCTGTGGAAACCATTTACTGATGTACACATTATCCGGTTTACCGGGTAAATTGTCTTCTTCAAATTTCCATAACACGTTCAAATCGAGATTAGAAAACACTTTAAGTATATCTTGGCGCACTTTAAGTGGAATATTAGCTGATTTCAGCGACGACCCCATAGCGAAATAAATGAATCCGTTTTTATTACTTTCTATGAATTGTAAAATATTCTCCGGAATTGGATTTTGTTCCGAACGAATAAACAATCCCCCTACTTCTATCATATTTGGGACGTACGGCCGAGGGTATGATGTCGTAAAATGGTTGTTCAACAATACAAGCGATACATTTTTACGTAGCTCGTTAAGTCGTGGCTTTGCTTCTGGAAATAATTGTTTATAAAACTGCTCCTGTCTGGGCAAATATTTAAATTCCATATAGTAATATTCCTGAATTGTTATTAGAACATTTCCGAAGCGTTGAAAGAATGACATCGAGTCCGAAAAACTAAAACATATATGTGGTACGTAAGATGGTGGATTTGGAGTTCCGACCAAATCTGTTGTCCATTTCGTTGCACCAAAAGCAGCTAGTCCAATTATCGGAGCGTCAAAATAATGACCCAGTCCGAGTAGAAATTCGTTCAAAAATATCTCCAAGACGATCACATCAAATTTAAAGGTTTTGTAATCAATTAAGAATTGTTTGAGCACCTCATTCTCAAGAAGCGGTTCGTCTTCTTCACGGTACATATCTGGCACCAGATTAATCGCACTCATTTTATGTTCTTCGAACATATCCATTGAATCACCCGTTTCTGTAAAATACATTAGCTAATCGAAAATTTTTGAAAATGTATTAATTTTATATATGCACGTACCTGCAAAGAAACGCTCTGCATCATACAATTCAATATCATGATAATTTTCGATCGGCTTCTTTTGCGGAAAAGGTGAAATAACCGTTACATTATGACCTGCTTCGGCCAATCCTCGCATTAATGATATACCAACGCTCGCGTGCGATTTTGCCATGGTGTGGAAAACACCAAGAATGTTAAAACTATCAACATTGTGGAGTAAAAGCACAAGAATACACAAAACACTAAACCCAGCTTGTTTGAAACTCATTTTTTTTGGTTAATTCTGATAACATTTACGAGATGTAGAATCATTAAAAATTTTACTTCAACTAAATTTTTGTGTACAGTTTTGTTGTTATCACTTTTACAAAATAATCAACATTTCCAAATGATATGCCGACACCAATTTTTTGCTGTTGTTGGTGATACTTAAAATTAAAAATCAAATTTATAATCGACAGATAACACATTGTATAAGAAAATGTAAGAAATAGTTCAGTGGTTCCGTTTGGAATACTAACCTCCGACAATTTTCTTGTTGATAATTTTTATGAATCACGTAGCAAACAATAATATTTTGGTGTACGGGGTGGGTATAGATCAAATTTAATTCTACTTTTACTTGCTCTCACTTAAAACGTCCTATTTACGATTTTGTAACATCCTCCACCCGTCTCGATCCATAGGGTCGGCGATTGATCGTCGTAGAGGAAGGACGTGTTTTTGTCTCTCCTTTAAATAAATAAATAATTTATTTTAAATGTATTTTAATTAACTAATAAAAAGTATAATATTGATATAGTTGATAATTTTAATAAATAATAATTTCAATAATAATTTGCGTGAATTTAATAAGTGAAGTGAATAGTTATACGTATTGTATATTTATTTTAATCTGTGTACGGTGCGCTTGTGATGGTATAAAATATGTACATAACGTTTTCGTTTATATGTATTTTGATACCGTTGCTTGAACGCAACGTACGCAGTGTATGTAAATCTTCAATATGTATGACTTTTTTGATTCCAATGGATGCCTAAGATAAGTGTTTTTCATTATTTTAATTCATATTTTTCCGAAATAAATTTTAATTATATAAAATATGTATTTAACTGTTTCTATTTGCGTAAACGTGTTAAGAGAGGAGCGTAAAATAAAATACCATTTCATTTATATGTTTTGGTTTAGTATATTAAATATATACATACATTTCTATTTTTTGTTTTTGCGCTTGTTGCGTGAGTGAGAACTGAGAATAGATTATTATGATCATGCTTAGTGTTTTATAATTTATCCCTTCCAAGTTTCAACTAAAAAAGAATAAACAGGAAATAGACAAATAAAATACATAAAACAAAATTTTGAGGGGATAAATATATGACGAAATTGGATAGAAACTAAACAAGCATGATCGTGGTTATTCTGTACTTTTCGTTTTTTCCTTGACAGATGAATTCATTCATTCATATACACCCATCCTCCGATTTACACGGTAGATTGGTTCCGCGGAAAACGTATTATCGCATTCATATATACAGATCCTTGTAGAATTATAAATTAATAATTTATTAATTTGAATTTTAGGTTTTAGTGTAAAATTAAATTAAATTTCTTAAATTTCTTATTATTCTTGTTTTGAACGTGAAAATAATAATTTAACGAATTTTGGAACTCTAGTTTAGGACATGTAGAGGTAGGCGGCTGTGACCGAATTGGAATTGTTGGCTTAACTTTATAACTTTGCTATTTCTGCGAATATTTGAATATTTGGAATTACATGGAAGCTACGGAGTACATTTGAAATGTAGTCAAATTTGCTATATGTAGATAGTTTTTCGGGATCATGCACTTTTTAATTAAATTTTTTTCTAGATTATTTGGAAGACTGTAAATTGGTAAAGGTTTTGGTTAACTTGTTCTAGGTTGGATAAATAATTATCGACGTATGTCGATTATATAATTTATAATTTATTTAATGCTGTTGTAGATATATATATATGTGTGTGTGTATGTGTATGTGTATGTATGTATGTGTATGTATGTAATATATATATATATATATGTATATATGTATATATATGTATATGTATGTGTATATGTGTGTGTATATGTATATATATATATATATACAATAGTGAACTATCGTAAATTAATTTAATATTTTCTGATTTATTTACTTTATAATTAAAGCATTGAACCATATAATTGGGTTATTTGATTATCATGGATCCTACAGATGTGCTAGCTACTTATTATTAATTCTGTTATCTTACAGATTCCTGATTACTTTAATAGTTTTATTTAACTTTGGTTGAATTTGTTTAGGTATTGGGGATTCTAAAGCTGTGAAAAACATTCATTATTAATACATTACCTTACAGATTCCAGATTAGCTGTTTTTGGAACCAGTTTTCGTTTGGTCATTTTCTATTTTTATAAATAAACATATTTGTATTAGATTAGGGATGACAAGGACAAGTGACTTTCATAAATATTTGTTTTTATAAATAAATCCATCAAATCAACAGACTTAGAAGTTAGGAAGGCCGTGCGTGCCTTTCCTGGATTCGATTTATTTTATTTGTTTTATGAGAACCAAATTAATTTAGTTAATACTAATCGTTACTTTACATTTATTTTATTCAAGTATAATTTTATTATATTGTATATATATTGTCCTAAATATACTAATGAATTTTAGAGTTATTTTGAATATAGTTCAAATAACTTTGGTTTCAGGAAATTCTACTGTAAGTTGCGGAGTTGCAGAATTAAATTTCAGGAAATTTACAGATGCTTGTGAATTAATGCTTCATTGTAATTGCTGATTATGTAGTTTAGAATTGTGTTGTTATTTTATTACTAACGACTTTACATAGGTGTCTGTAACGGGTCGAGTCAACCAATTTTGGTTAGGAAGCCGAAAAGTATTAATAGAATTAAATTTCAGGAAAATTCCAGATGCATGTGAAATAATAATATTTTTTCTTAGGTTGCCGTTTTAAAGAAGCAATTGTTGAAGACCAATACCATCGTTATCCATTAACCTATTAAGCCTTTATCCTTCATCTAGTAGATTAGAATTGTGTTGTCTTTGTGTTACTAACTATCGGCTATACCTAGGTGTCTGTAACCGGGCCGATTCTGTCCCACTTAACTAACCTATCCAATCCTTCGGTTTTGTTATGTGTAAAAAAGGGTGTACGGTGGACCCGGCGTCATCCGGGAACTCAAGCCTAAGAACTTGGTCGTACATTCAAAATCAATCAATCAATCAATCCTCCACCCGTCTCGATCCATCGCTCTAGTCCTCCAGTTTCGACATCATGTTATGCGTAAGTCTTGATCTACTTCGCCGTGCTAGTGCAGTCGGTGTCTTCCACACTGCCGTACGCCAGCTGGCCGCGGGAGTGTTGTAGAGACCTGGCAACGTAGCCCAACTATATCTAACTCGATTGAATTTGATGAATCCGATGATATCGCTGGCCCCGAGTAGTTTCTTTATCTCGTGGTAAGCCGCAGCACACGTCTTATGAGTGCTTTATAAAGCAAGCATGCACGACTGCAAACGATCGCAATAACCTTGGTTGAGCGAGCGTATATAAAACTTGGTATCCGGCAGCAGTTCGAGAATTTATTTGAGCCTGCATTTCATTTAACGATTACTTACTCGATGTATTTAAAGTTTTCTATACGCTGTCGAAATTATTTTGTTTTGCTGCTGTCCTACAAATCGCTAGGTTCTCCCCCAAGAAAGTTACGAGTACTTTTCCTTACTATGTACTCGAGCGATGTTCGAGCTCTTCAACGGAGTTTAATATAGGCCCTTCGACTACGATTCTATATATGTAGACCCGCAGACGAAGTTAATTATTACAGCGAAGTGTTTCTCCGGTATTTCAAGAAACATTAGCGCAAAGCAGAAGTTCTCGCGACTGATACTGTCATATGTCTGTCATAGTCTATAGATAATTGGTTGATGGTTAAATTGTTCTCCCAACATTTTTCCAAAATCGTCCTCTTTGGCAAGTACTAGTCCGAGGTTGATCGGTTTGGATCAAAACCACATTAATAGTCGCCAGTATAATATATTCAGTGATATGAATGCGTCTGACTTACTTGTCAGACTTTTCCCTATAGTCGAAAATATCATTGGCAACTATGAATGTAGTTTTGATCCAAACCGAAGCAACTACCATTAACTACCATATATATGTAGACTTCCGACAGGCATATTACAGTATCAAAATTTTTGATACTGGTACACTTTGAAAGTAGGATTCAATAGAGATAGGCCATAATAGTTTTTATATGTAAGACACTTTTTTGTGCAGCAAGCATATGAGCATGGTCTTCCAATTCCCCGACAACTCTTCTTTTTGCTAAATAGAGACGATGCAATCGTATAAATTTGATGCATTATTAGTGCCTGCTCGTTTAATAAATTCTGCAGGGATTTCGTTGAGAACAGGCGCCTTTCATTTTTTCAATATACCAATAGCTAAGGCTACCTTTTCTAAGGGATATTCGACAAAGGTCCTTCCTAGATTCTGGAAATAAATTTGCCAAACTAATAGAACACCAGCCACGTTAGTTCTCAGCTCTTCATTCTCGTCTTTGATGGCTGTACTTCTTGGGTGGAAGTCTTTAATGAGGTTTGTGTTGTTAGAAAAACAGTTTCTCGAGTTTTCTTGTTTCATTGGTCCACGTTTCTTTCATCGAAGGTATTTAGATGTAACTTTTGTAGCCGAAAACAATTTCGAGCTAAAGTGCTTCAAGTTTCAAGAAGCCATTTTTCAAGAAGCTTTTACTTATTGAAGCACTGATGGAAGCACTGATCATCAAACCAATCATTGCGTCCTCTCGGTGGTCTTCTTCCGAGAGTATTTTACGCCACTGTAATTATGGCTCACTGTATAGCTAACCACTGCTCCTGGATGTTGTTTGGGGGTTCTTAGACGTTCAATCGGTTGGTCTATTGCTTATAGATCACGGAATGTAGATAACGGTTTGCACTTATATTTGATAATGACAAACAAATGATCACTGCCCATGTTGCCATTTCTGTAGGAACCGTCTTCGGATATGCTTCGGATATGCTTTAGATATGCCAGTTCCTTTGTTGAATCTCTTCTGTGGAAAAAGTACTTGTTATAACTAAATTGTGCATTATTGCCAGGGCAATGACGCATTACCTCTTGTTGTTACTGGTTAGGTGTAGGCTGTTAGAACCGAAATCCGCTATAATTTCTGCACTCATACCGATTTTTGCAGCTTGAAATATGTTCCAAGAAGAACCTTTAAATCAACGTCATCAGTCGTCAGATCAGTGTTAAACTTATCAGTACTATCTCAATCGGTCATCGAAAACTAGAACAAATCGAACAAATATTTCACTAAAAATCTCAATTCACCGATAAACAATCCATAGAAAAACAATTTTACCGTCCGATTATTAATGGAATACAACTTCATTGCAGTAGCTGCGCCGGCTAGCTTGACAATACTCCATCCTGATAACCAAATTTTTTTAGTACGTCTTCAGTTTCTCACCATAAAAAACGAGTTATCATCGATTTTTATAATTTTCTTTTAAAACTAGCACTTTTTCGGCAACACAGCAATCACTTAGGAAGTAAGTTTTAAATATTGCCCACGTTGATCTTAAAATGCGTAAATTTGTTAATTTTGGAACACCGGAGACACGAAACTATGTTCTTCTCAATACTTGAACAATTTGAACGCAAGTCCGCCTCAACTTTATAAGTAGATTAAGCTTTGCTTGAGCGGGCATTATACAATAAAAGACCGCACTTCTGAAATAATTGTGTTACTGAAAAATATCCCTCCATTCTTTCATTCCGCGTTTACGTTTCAATCTCATTGTAATTCGTCAGAATGTTTTGTGTCTCAATCCAAATCTCTTTGAGCGCTCGGTATTCAAATTATTAGTGAAGCCATAGAAGGCTTGCAGTTCTGCTTGAAAATTTTGAAGGAAATTTAACTGTTCGCAGATCGATGATGAGTCTGTCAATCTCAAGAAAAGATATCTTCACATTTAGCAAATTTTCCGCATACAATTGACCTTAATTGATCTATAATTGACCGTACCGAAGCGTAAAATTTTCGTCAAAGTTTTCCGAAATCACTCAGTCTTGTTGATGCCTGTGTGTATTGAATAAGCTGCCAAGTGTATTTCTTTGATCAATGCAGAGTGCTGAAGAAATCGCGAACAAAAATTTTATCGTGATCAGACTTTATGTAATTTTCCAATTCGCAAGTCGTTCTGGAGACTGATAAAAATCGTTTTTCCTTATTTTTGCATATGTTGATGAACTCAGTTTGCAGATCGACAAAGTCGTCACTACAAAAGAGGTGCTGACCTCCACGGTTGGTCGAAAATTTTATTCATAAAGCATTGAACTTAATACTGTCCTAAGACTTATTGATAAAAAGATTTCTTCCCTAAGAGATGACAGAGTCTAAAACGTATTCGTTCTTATAACTACTCGTTCATGCAAATTTTGCAAACTATGTCGAGTTGTTAATGACTTCTTTTCGAATCTTACATCCAGTAAAGCCAGTGCCGGCTGGCAATGTGAGCCTATTTGGTAGAAATATGCGGAAAGTTGAGTAGCATTCGACGAGCTCATTCCTAAGGTACGGTAATTCTTCAAGGATACTACAAGAAACGGGGAGTAATTGAAATCGAAAAACCGACAATACATCAAGTATAACTAGGAGTACCTTAAGATGTATGTATACATATACTGGTATGCCAACATACACAAAAAGTTGATTTAGCAGCGAGCCAACAACCTACTCTCACAAAAACTATCACAACATCTATTGCAGAAAACGTATACGGACAATGCTATGGAAATAGCAACACAGATTTAGGATCTAGAAATTTTCAGAACCTTTTGAACCATGTGGAAATTTACACACTATACGAGCTTCCACTACAAGAGCTTAAACGGTTTGGGAGTGAAATCCATTAAACAAAATATGGTTACACTCTCCACTAAATCAGCCTCAGAATAGCGGGAAACACGGTTGGAATACGCACACAAAATTCAGAGTGATAACAACGACCGTCGCGTCACGTATCGCTCTTTAAACATAAGAAAATCCACACAAGGATGTGATTGCTTTATTCGTTTGTATTTTTATTTGATTAGAATTAATATAAAGCAAGGGTGGTATCATGAAAAGCGACCGGAAGTTTCTAATGGATTAAAGATTATTTTCCACTGTACTCGATCAAAACTGATCGATCGATAAGGAATAGAGGTTGGAAAAAATTTTGACCTGTGAACACGAATGTGAAGTTTTCGACAAAATTAAAAAATAACAAAACATGGCGGACTACAAAATTTGTCGAAATAACAAAAATGCACATGGATTAGTAAAACAGTTGACAAAAGCAATGTTAGGATTATTTAAAAAATTTTCTCTGCAAATCAACTGCTCGTTAATATGCATTTAGTAAACTAGCGAATTCCGCAATCAAAATTAATATACAAAATTCGAAATGTTCAAACGAATAAAAATTATCCCCATTTTAATACGATGACGTAGACCCATTTGTTATTGACACCGAACTTGATCAATTATTTTAGTTTTGCGAAAATTGATCAAGTTCGGTGTCAATAACAAATGGGTCTACGTCATCGTATTAAAATGGGGATAATTTTTGTTTGTTCAGAATGTCATAAGCTAACTAATCATGTATACCATGTTCGTGGGACATCTCTGGGAGCTGGCCAATTATCAATACAGTGAACGTCTAAATCCCACTTGTTTTAGTTTTGCAAAAATTGATCAAGTTCGGTGTCAATAACAAATGGGTCTACGTCATCGTATTAAAGTGGGGATAATTTTTATTTGTTCAAAATGTCATAAGCTAACTAAGCATGCATACCATATTCGTGGGACTTCTCTGGGAGCTGGCCAATTCTCGATACAGTGAACGTCTAAATCCCACTTATTTTAGTTTTGCAAAAATTGATCAAGTTCGGTGTCAATAACAAATGGGTCTACGTCATCGTATTAAAATGGGGATAATTTTTATTTGTTTGAACATTTCGAATTTTGTATATTAATTTTGATTGCGGAATTCGCTAGTTTACTAAATGCATATTAACGAGCAGTTGATTTGCAGAGAAAATTTTTTAAATAATCCTAACATTGCTTTTGTCAACTGTTTTACTAATCCATGTGCATTTTTGTTATTTCGACAAATTTTGTAGTCCGCCATGTTTTGTTATTTTTTAATTTTGTCGAAAACTTCACATTCGTCTGTGAACTGATAATTTTTCGATTTGTTTTTATTTGTTCGTAGAAATATTTTGGTACAAATGATTTTTTCCTTAGGGTTTCATGATTCTGCCCCAGCTAATTGAAGGCTGTTGGGTTTCCTTATATGACTCACTCCACTCCGACTTCAGCTGTCGAGCAAAGAGTTACTCGAGAATTGAGAGAATATGTTAAAAGACAATTATTAAGACAATCAATGGGACATCATTCAAAATCTCATCGCCGGGATGACCCTGTATTCACGTATAGATTTAAATTAAAATCTCAAGATCACTGCTTAACAACTTTTAGTCATGAAATTTCCAATATTGCAATTCTCGAAATTCGGCTAAACTACGCGCAACCACCGAACGAGTTATTCAGATCTCCAATGAGTACTTTAATCAAAAAATTAAGAAATTTCAGGAAGTAGAAGAAATTGGCGGTTGCAAATTTTATATGACCAGACAACAACCGAATCCGTAAAAAACACTTTACAGTACGACTGCCATTCTAGTCTCCAAGACCATCCTTAGCAACATATGACAGTTATATCACCAGACATCATGCAAAGAAAGATAAACAAAAGTATTAGCTGTCTCGCCACGCAGTTCTATAATCCGAAAGTAGCACAACAAAGAATACTAACGGACGCTCACTCAACGATATTCCGCAAATTGGCCCTATCTTGTATACAAATCTATCTAGCATTGGTAGCAGATATTGGAAAATTGTATATCGTCAGATACTAATGCACACTGACGACACAAACCACCAAATGGTATTACGGCGAGATAAACCGTCCGAATTTAGTAAAACCTATATACGTTAAATAACATATGAAACTGCATTTGCACCGTACTTGGCCAACAGAACTCTAAAGTCATGCTAGGTTTTGGAAAAGAGCGGATTCAACCTGAGGTAGTGGACATCCAAAACATAAGATTTTTTAAACTCATTTGCTCAACAAAGATATTGAAAATGTTCCAAAATTGATCGAAGATGACTCAAATATCAAAACGCTACGTATATCATTTAACACCCCATAAATTAGATATATTTTGTTTAAGCAACAGAAAGATGCTGACGAAATTAATTGGATGAAGAGCAAAATATTATCTTAAGTAGCTAAGATTTATGATCTATTGGGTTGGCTTGCATCAGTAATTATTTTATTTAAAATGCTGTTACAGAAATTATAGTTGATAAAACTGGAATGGGAAAGCGCCCTGCCAAACAATATCATCAACTCATGGCATGGACCATATACATCATTACCAGAATTACTGCATAAAATTCCTCGACCTCTAACAGCGTTAGCAATACAGCAGGGATCGCTACCTCAACTAGAACTCTGTGGGGTAGTGTTGCTCTGCAAATTGTCACAATTTTGGATCGCATCACTAGCTTACAAGGATGAAAATGTTTTGCATGGACCACTTCAATGATAGTGCTCTATTGGTAATCTGACGTTCTTATGGCGATGGAACAGTTTTGTTGATAATCGAGCCACAAGTATTCTTTATAACCAAAGAATCATTCGGCAACATGTTGATTCTAAACACAAACCGTCTGATGCGATATCTAGGTGTGTGAAACCGAAGGCATTAGTAAAATTTCAGCCCTTCAGAACACAAATGACCAAAATCAAACCTTTCAACGTATTCATAGAGTTGACACAAGGAGATGATGTCGTTTCTATACTTTTACCATGGTTTGGATCATGAATGGCCAAACATAGCCCAGCAGCATACGACAGCCGCAGTTTAAATTTTTTCGACTTCAACGGAATAGCAGTCGAGATTTTGCAGTTGATTATTTTTTGCTATTCCGTTGAAGTCGAAAAAATTCAAACAGCGGCTGTTATATGCTTCTGGGCCATGTTTGGCCATTCCACAACTATGAAAAAATTCTAAAAATCGTCGTGGATATGGACATTTGATAGATCTAACATTAAAACATAGTGAGATCGATGATCACTTCACAAAATCTCGACTGCTATTCCATTGAAGTCGAAAAAACTCAAACAGCGGCAGTTATATGCTTCTGGGCCATGTTTGGCCATTCCACAACTATGACAAAACTCCGAAAATCGGCGTGAATATGGGCATTTGATAGATCTGACATAAAAACATAGTGAGATCGATGATCACCTCGCAAAATCTCGACTGATATTCCGTTGAAGTCGAAAAAACTAAAACAGGGGCTGTTACATGCTTCTGGGCCATGTTTGGCCATTCCACAACTATGACAAAACTCTGAAAATCGTCGCGGATATGGACATTTGATAGATCAAATATAAAAACATAGTGAGATCGATGATCACCTCGCAAAATCTCGACTGCTATTCCATTGAAGTCGAAAAAACTCAAACAGCGGCTGTTACATGCTTCTGAGTCATGTTTGGCCATTCCACAACTATGACAAAATTCCGAAAATCGGCGTGAGATCGATGATCACCTCGCAAAATCTCGACTGATATTCCGTTAAATTCGAAAAAACTAAAACAGCGGCTGTTACATGCTTCTGGGCCATGTTTGGCCATTCCACAACTATGACAAAATTCTGAAAATCGTCGTGGATATAAACATTTGATAGATCAAATATAAAAACATAGTGAGATCGATGATCACCTCGCAAAATCTCGACTGCTATTCCATTGAAGTCGAAAAAACTCAAACAGCGGCTGTTACATGATTCTGGGCCATGTTCGGTCATTCCACAACTATGACAAAATTCTGAAAATCATCGTGGATATGGGCATTAGATAGATCTAACATTAAAACATAGTGAGATCGATGATCACCTCGCAAAATCTCGACTGCTATTCCGTTGAAGTCGAAAAAACTCAAACAGCGGCTGTTATATGCTTCTGGGCCATGTTTGGCCATTCCACAACTATGACAAAATTCTGAAAATCGTCGTGGATATGGACACTTGATAGATCTAACATAAAATCATAGTGAGATCGATGATCACCTCGCAAAATCTTGACTGCTATACCATTGAAGTCGAAAAAACTGAAACAGCGGCTGTTATATGCTTCTGGGCCATGTTTGGCCATTCCACAACTATGAAAAAATTCTGAAAACCGTCGTGGATATGGACACTTGATAGATCTAACATAAAATCATAGTGAGATCGATGTTCACCTTGCAAAATCTCGACTGCTATTTCATTGAAGTCGAGAAAACTCAAACAGCGGCTGTTATATGCTTCTGGGCCATGTTTGGTCATTCCACAACTATGACAAAATTCTTAAAATCGGCGTGGGTTTTGGCATATGATAGATCTAACATAAAAACATAGTGAGATCAATGATCACCTCGCAAAATCTCGACTGCCAGGTGGATTGACTATTCGAAATAAACCTTCATACTAAAGCTTTTTTAATAAATTGGGAGAGGTATGGGAAATAAGGCAGACGCCTGCGTACTAGAAGTGGCGGCTTCCGAAGGAGAATTGTCAATTTTTGCAATGAAGATTACATTTTTAGCAAGTATTGACCTGGTTGATTTTCTGAAATTTAAGCAGGAACCATGGTTTCTGATTAAGCAAGACGATTTTTATCATAGATCCGCGGTTGGATCAATTTTAAGCTTTAAAAATTAGGCGTGGTGTATTCGGGTCTATGTAAATACATTGGTCTTAAAAGAATGTCAGATAATTTACAAAATTGATTCACAAAATTAATCGAATGAATGTTTTTTCGCTTCGGCTTGCATTGTTAGACTGTGTCCTTTGCAATCTAAAAACTAAACTGGGTGTCAAATGAATGGAAAACTCAACTGACAACCAAAATGATTTTTAATGTTTATCGACGATCATTTAAAACATGATTTAATGACTTATCAATTTCTCTTTATTTTATGAGTCTTATTCTTAGATGAAAACAGTGATAACAAATGCCTAACTAATTTGCAGACGCTGAACACAACACAGTGAAACAATAAAATGATCGTTCCGAACACATCCAAATTATGGTACTGGAAGAAATTTAAATTTTGTCCGGCCGAATGTAAATGTGGTGCACCCTGGTGCCGGCATATGTACTCGACCCAAAACACTGCCGTTTGGAGTGGTGTCAATGGTTGATCATGATACCGTTTCGATACGGTTTTAGCGTTCTTCGTATATTTGGGATCGGATAAAATTTCGTTTACGGCCTTTGAAAGTGTTGCTTCAGACAATCCTTGGTACGGTAAAGTGAGCCCCCATCCAGCTCGACTTGTTTTTTCCATATTTAAATATTGATCGCCAAAAATTGGAATTCCAATAATTGGCACACCATTATAAACAGCTTCGGTTGTACTTAATAAACCACCATGCGTAATAAACAATTTGATATTTGGATGAGCCAAAATATCGTCCTGTGGGAACCAGCTACTAATGAACACGTTATCGGGTTTGCCAGGTAAGGTAGCATCTTCGAACTTCCATAGCACATTTAAATTAAGCTTTCCGAATACTTTTAAAATGTCGTCACGTTTTTCGGCCGGTAGTTGAGCGGATCTGAGATTCGATCCCATCGAAAAATAAATGAAACCATTTTCACTACTCTCGATGAATTTTTTTATATTTTCCGGAAGTGGATTTCTTTTCGGTCGAATGTGCGCGCCACCAATTTCAATCATATTTGGCACGTAAGGTCGTGGATATGATGTGGTAAAATGATTGTTTAATAATACTAAGGACACATTTCGTCGTAAATCTTCTAGCTCTGGTTTCTTGCCTGGAAACAGTTTGTCATATAGTTCGGCTTGTTTTGGCAGGTACACAATATCCATGTAAAACTTTTCGAATGCCGCCATCAGAACATTACCAAAGCGTTGTTTGAACGTCATGGTGTCCGAATTACTTGTAAACTGAAGTGGTACATACGAAAGGGGACTGGGTGTTCCAACCAAATCTGCGGTCCATTTTGACGCACCAAACGTTGATAAGCCGATAACGGGTGCATTAAAATAATGTCCAAATCCGAGAAGCGCCTCGTTCACGAATATTTCCAATACGATTACATCAAACTTGGTGTTTTTGTGTTCAGTCAAAAATTTTTGTACAACCGGATCGCTTACAAACATATCGGTAAATTCCACGCCTAAGGTGAAGGTGTCACGGGTTTCCTGTATCTTTGTAACTTCACTCCATTTAAATAAATCTGGCATCACGGCTATAAATTTATGAAATTAATTTAAAATTTATTAACTAATTTTGAAAATTATTTACATGCGGCATCACTCTGACGACTAGTTAACACAACATCGCGATAATTTTTCAATGGTTTTTCTTGTGGAAATTGAGATATCACAGTTACATCATGCCCTGCTTCGGCTAAACCTTTCATTACGCCTTGGCCAACAATCGCATGGGATTTAGCCATTGTATGGAAAACGCCCAATATTTTATAGCACTGCACATTGCTAATTAGAACTGCAATACACAATGCAGGGAATACTAGGCGCCCAAAATTAAACTTCATTTAACAAATTAAGAGACCACGACCGTCTAATACAAGAATTATGCACTAAATGTCACTATCACAACTTTTATATATCGATAAGAATATTAGACGGTCATTACGTGATCCGCGTATCAGTAAATAATTTTATTATGATTTGGCGTTTTATTTGTTTGTTTTATTTACATTCAAGCTTATCAAAAATGTGAAATTTTAACTAATTTTTGCAAGTAATTAGAAATTTGCCAATTTATAATTTATATGCTTAAACTGATTATAAGAAAGCATTATCTGACATGATATCGAAATCAGCCGGCAAAGACACTCTAGTTTAGGTTTCAATATTCATTTTACATCAGCAAGCCATGACAATCAAACGATGAAAATTGCCTAAGACGGACAGAGGGAAGGCAGACCTACAGATTTTCTCTGAGCTAAAATTTGAGGCTTGCTCATTAATGGGGTAACATAATCATGTCTATCAGGTCCACTGAATCCTAGCCATGGCTGCTGCAAGAGGAGACTGTTGACTGAATGAGGCATGTCGGGGCGGATAATCTCGTTTCCTTATAGTTTTACCAATTACTTTTACGCTGTTGACATACGGTCGCCCAAATTTGTACAAACTCAAGCAATAGGTGCTTGTACATAGAAATTGGTATAAAAATTTTCAAACCCATTTCATTCAAAAGATGTAGACAATTCAATACAACTACAAAATGGTCTACTATCAACAAAAAAATGCCAACAAATTTTATCAATTTTTATTATCAATTTATTTATAAATATTTTAGGTCACGATAACTCAGCAAAATAGTTTTTTTTTTCAGTCGAGTGGATTGTTTCTTTATAGATACGCGATAAAATTAATTATTTTTAAATTTAATTGGTTGTGTTTCAAATTTCTCATATCCAGTAGATTTATTCTTCTTGCACAGTTTCCTGCGCAGCCTGCCAATTAAATGAATTAAAATCACGAACGGCATAAGCAGCACTACAAACACATCCAAATTATGGTATTGGATAAAATTTAATTCCTGTCCGGCCGAGTGTAATTGTGGTGCACCCTGATGTCGGCATACGTATTCAACCCAGAATATAGCGGTTTGCAGAGGACTCATCGGTTGGTCACGATATCGATTTGAAACTGTTTTGGCGTTTTGGCTGTACTTTGGGTTCGTTAACATTTCGTTTATTCTTTCCGATAGTGATGCTTCGTTTATTTCGATGTATGGTAGAATAAGACCCCAACCGGCACGTTTTGTTTTCTCCATATTTAAATGTTGATCGCCAAATATTGGGATACCAATAATGGGAACGCCATGATAAGCGGCTTCAGTTGTACTTAGTAAACCACCATGGGTGATAAATAGTCTTATACGCGGATGAGCGAGTATGTCGTCTTGGGGGAACCAACTACTAATGAATACGTTGTCTGGTTTTTCGGGTAAATTTTCATCCTCAAACTTCCATAAAACGTTTAAATTTAGTTTGGAAAACACATTAAGTATGGCTTTGCGCACATGCATCGGTAATTTCGATGACTTAAGATTCGATCCCATCGAGAAATAAATAAACCCATTTTTATTACTCTCGATGAATTGTAAAATATTTTCTGGTATCGGATTTCTCTCCGGACGAATAAACATTCCGCCAACTTCGATCATATTCGGGACGGATGGACGAGGATATGATGTCGTGAAATGATTGTTCACCAATACAAGAGACACATTTTTTCGTAACTGATTTAAACTTGGTTTAGGATCAGAAAACATTTGGTTATAAAACTCTGTTTGTGTTGCCATATACTTAAATTCCATGTAGTAGTATTCCTGGATTGATATCAAAACATTACCGAAGCGCTGGAAAAATGTCATCGAATCAGAAAAACTTAAAAATGGATGTGGAACATATGAAAGCGGATTTGGTGTTCCAACAAGGTCTGTGGTCCATTTGGACGCACCAAACGGTGATAATCCAATTACAGGTGCATCGAAATAATGACCGAGTCCCAGCAAAAACTCGTTTAAAAATACTTCCAGAATTATTACATCAAATTTAACATTTTTATAGTCGATTAAGAATTGTTTCAGCACGGGATTAGTTAGTAGTGGCTTCATCATAGTAATGCCCGTTGTATACAATTCCGGCATTAAATCGATCGTTCTAACTTTGTGTTCCTCGAACAAATCTTCCAAAATTGCTTTCCCTGTGTACGACACACGTAAAATTAGCCTTACATATTAATGTATAAGTTCAAAATATACCTTTAAGTAAACTCTCTGCATCAAGTAGTGCTATGTCATGATAGTTTTTGATTGGTTTCTTTTGCGGATACGGCGATATGACGGTAACATCATGTCCCGCTTCGGCTAAGCCACGCATTAGTCCAGTTCCGACAATCGCATGCGATTTTGCCACCGTATGGAAAACGGCCAAAATTTTATAACCACCCACATAACCACAAACTAGCAACAACGTGCACACAATTCTAAACACAGTCCGACTCAAAACCATTTTGTTTACTTAGAAAAGATAAAACGTTTTTAATTGTCAAAAGATCGAAATAGACTGAATTTTATAAAACATGACATCGTTATCAAAACTAAAAAGAAATTAATCTAAGTTTAAAATGACTTGGTCTAAATTGAAATGACTAAGTGATTTTTCTGTCAGCCGCGCTTCACACATGCAGATAACGTAGTCAAATAAATTACGCAACACATTTAATCATTGGGATTTTGATTAAAACACTAACCTGGGACAACAGATGAAACAGAAGATTACGTTAGAAACGATGAAATATATTAAAATCGACATGGTGTTGTCTTGATGGTGTCTTAAAGAAAATGTTTACATGAAATTGAATTAAGCATTTTAAATAATTTATAACAACATTTTGTACCCAGCTGTGGGTGAATAATTGAAAATTTGTAATTCATAATTTTCTAAAAAGTCTGTGCTGCTGTATTTGTCCTAAATGCTAAATTGAAACTTATCAGCGACGATAGCGGGCAAATGCCATCGATTTTGTATTTGACAGAAGATACCATTTCAATTTTACTAGAAGATTATTACCAACCAGTTTCCTAAGTATTTAAGTTTGGCTTTGGCGTTTAATAATACCAGAAAAATTCAGGCAAACGCGACGTACGATTATTCTCTACAGAAATTTTAAAAATCGTAAAACTTTTTCAAAAGTCGTCAATCCTAAGTGCCTGGGACAAAGAAGTTTACAAAAGTTACTTATTTTCAGTTAGAGTAGATCATGACTTACTCAAAACAAGTTTCCGCCAGGATGGCCGGTATTTAGTAATATCAGAAAAGTTCAGGCAAACACGACGTACGATTATTCTCTACAGAAATTTTAAAAATCGTAAAACTTGTTCAAAAATCGTCAATCCTAAGCGCCTGGGATCTTTGGTGCCAGGCAAACTCGATATACTATAATTCTCGATAGATTATTTAGAAATGGTAAATCCAATGTGCCTGAAATCAGAATTTTAACTAATTTCATAAATTTTGTACCTGTTTTGTAATATATTTTTAACTTAACAATTGCGAATGTATTAATAAAATTTTATGATTTTTTAATGCGTAGTCTGGAATTTATTCGTTAGTTCGCAGTTTTACCAATACTCTAAAAAAAATTTTGTTGTTGTTGTTTTTTAGGAATAACTCGGAAGTTTAGGAAAATCTTCACAACCGTAAATACATTTTGTTTACAGGAAAATGCAGATTAAGGTATTGCAAATAATTTTATGTTACTCGTAGATATTAAAATTTTTTAAATTAAGAACTAAAAGGAATATTTTCCGGGGCCACGTTTCTGCAGCTCGCTGGGAGATCTTCAAATGAATCATTAAAATTTAATTGAACCCGGATATGGTCATCGGCATCATACAAAATAGCTTTTATGTCTGTCACATCGCTGCTTGATCGGTTTGTGGTATAGCGTTGAGATTCGGAGCCAGTAAACTATTTGAAAAGCTCACGATTGAGCCGAACTACCACATATGGCTCAGGCTTGTGTACGCTTCCTTGGATGCTTTTACATGATTGCTTGGAAATCGAATTACTCTATTTTTAAACTTCATTTCAATGCAACTATATACGGAACCGCATTCCATTTGAGTTTGCTCTTTTGTAAGACATATTTGTGTTATTGGTTGGTTTTGTGCACTCCATCCTGTTAGCGAAATTTAGTAGAGCATTTGCCAAAGTAATACTGAGGGCACAAAAAAGTAAGACTTTGTTCATAATATTCAAATTCTTTATTTATTTCTCCAAATATAGTTCGTCCCCCTCAAAGTAATCCCCCCGGCCTCAATACAATTGTGCCAACGTTTTTTCCAATCCTCGAAACAGTTGTTAAAGTCAATTTCCGCAATAGCATCCAATGCGCGTAGTGATTCACGTTTATTGACTTCAATTGACTCAAAACGGTCTCCCCGGAGCGGTCTTTTGAGTTTGCTGAACAGCTAGAAGTCACACGGAGCTAAATCAGGCGAATACGGTGGTTGCAAAACTAATGCAGTAGGAGAAGGTGCATTATCGTGGTGCAAAAACCAAGAGTTGTCGACCCATAATTCTGGCCTCTTTTTACGAATAGCTTCGCGCAAATGACGCATTACACTCAAATAGTATTCCTTGTTGACAGATTGGCCGGTCGGAAGGAATTCGGAGTGCACCACACCTCGATAATCGGAGAGAACTGTCAACATCACCTTGATTTTTGACTTGCTTTGACATGGTTTTTTCGGTTTAGGCTCACCTTTGGCACGATATTCGGCCGATTGATCATCTTTTTCCGGGTCGTAAGCATTGATCCAAGACTCATCGCCAGTTATAATACGTTTCATTACGTCCTGGTAGTCGGAAAACATTGTTTCACAGACGTCAACGCGACGCTATTTTTCCAAAAAATTGAGTGATTTTTGAACCAATCGTGCTTTCACTTTTCTTAGGCCCAAATGAACTTTCAAAATGGTTTCCATTGATCCTTCCGATATTT
Organism: Nephrotoma guestfalica; assembly: GCA_963691935.1. NCBI lineage: Eukaryota > Metazoa > Arthropoda > Insecta > Diptera > Tipulidae > Nephrotoma > Nephrotoma guestfalica. The sequence goes on along the minus strand of OY829913.1, from coordinate 65,982,869 downwards.
CTACGATGCCAGTAAGGTCTCTGTCTGGTAATCGTCGATCCTCGAGCACCAATTTCTTGATTTTATTAACGTGTTGATCATTAGTTGATGTTGATGGCCGTCCTAGACGTGGTTCGTCGTCAACACGTTCTCGACCATATTTGAACAATTTGTACCAATCAAAAACACTTGCTCGCGACATACGATTATCACCGAAGGTTTGATTATGCACACAAAATTTAATGGAACCTCTTTGTTGAATAATTTTACGCATTGTAAAAATCGCCGAATGCACTTTTTTTTACTTCAGAAAGACAAGCGTATACTAAACACTAATGATTATTTTGATGTGACATTTGGCACAGATGTCAGTGACAGTCATACCAACATAAAAAACAAAATATTTCGACGAATGGTTTTCCGCGCGAAATTTAAATTAAAATGTCTTACTACTTTTTGCCCACAGTATACTTGTACCTAAATAATTCTGCTAAAACACTTGTGCCTCTATCATCACAACAATAAGCAGCTATTGCAGTGTACCGCATGAAAATCGCAATGGGACAATGTATATAAGTCGATATGGCCACTTCTAATTCAAAGGGATGTGCATGAACTCGATATCTCGTTACGAAGACGCGTAGACGCTTGAAATCCCGGAACTGAAAGTTTCGTAAACTAAAAATCCCTGATACAACCCAAAACGAAACGACTGCTATGTGGCTCGAGCTTAACTATCAAGTGATATATTTTTGTAAATAAAATATTCGTATCTGACCTTGTTATAGTTATTTGACACACTTCGTGAGTTAATCATACGACAACGCAAACAGTTTAAATAACCAAGCGAGGGCCAGGCATAAGATAACCAGCACGCAATTGAAAGACTCTTACATTAAATTTTGAAAAGCAATTTTATTTAATTATAATAATCGAAAATTACCTTAACGTGGCACGAAATTCGCAAGAAACGGATATTTCGGCACAAACATAAACGATTTTGGATCAACTTCGAGCGGCTTACAATTTGGTGACAAAACAACTTTATAATTTTTCAAAATTGTCACTAAACCCGCCTTAGTTTGTGTCATGGCGAATTTCATGCCAATACAAATACGTGGTCCATCACCAAAACCCAAATATGTACCTCGATTACGAATTTTTCTTTCTTCCTCAGTAAAACGGTTTGGATCGAATTTTTCCGGTTCTGAATAGTAATGGGGATCCCTAAAATATAATTTTTTTATGGTTATATCATCAAATTCGTTAAGCCTTCGTTTTTGATTATTACTTACGTGTGCAAGCCAAGTACAGGAATTGCAACACTCATTCCTTTTGGTACAGTAAATGCCTCGGTTTGTCCTTCCAGTAGTGGCAGTTTATAATCAGCCGTACATAATTTTTGCATACTTAAAGTAACCGGACGAAGACGTAAAGTTTCCAAAATAACGTTTTCTAAGTAATCCATTTCTTGAACAGCTTGAAAGGTCAATTCATTATCGTGACGTTCCAACACTTCTGCAATATGTTGGTACAGAGTTTCCTGTATATCCGGATGGCGGGCGAGTTCATATAAGGTAAAACTCATTAAATTGCTTGACGTTTCAAAACCTTCGGCGTAGAATGATAGAATATTACCAGTAATTCGTTCATGGTTTAAACCGTACTTTCCAGATACGTTCAACAAATACTGGAGGTAATCCTCAAAATCTTGTCCATGCTGCTGTTTATGTTCAATCATCTCCTGTACTTTTTTACGAATCCAGGTATCGAATTTTTTTGAAGTAAATGATAACGGTAAGATCTTTAGGAGCGATGGTATAAAAAACATAATCATAAATTTAATCCCTTGGATCAGTGTGGTGTCGAACAGGCTTCGACCCATTTCCGTATATTCAGACGTATCATTATCAAAACAATCATTATCCACATTAAAAGAGCAGCTCACCACATTACTGGTTGTATATTTGGCACACAAATTTTTTAAATTGATATCCTGTTTTAAGTCGATCCGTTTTAAATATCCTTCCAAATTTTTCAGTGAACGTCCCATTAATAAAAACATTTGCTTTACTTTTGTGCTGGCAAACATTGGGGATAATATAGCTCGTCCAACACGCCATTTTTCGTCGCTCTGGAAAAATGGATTGTTCGCCAAAAGTGGATCGTTCTCGGGATTAAACCCAAAGTCGGAAATGCCAAAATATTGCTGATCACGAATTAAAATATTTTTTACTAATTCTGGATCGTTTACTACGAGCGTCGGCTGGAAACCTTTGTAATATCCAAAGAACGGATATTGTTTGTATTGCCTATATTCAAAATTTCACAGAATTATATTTAGATTTTCACTACCAAAAATGTTTATCAAGTGCGTGTTTACTTACTCATACCAACGTTGAAGTATGGTACCAAAATGTTCTTGTAGAAAATACACTTTGCGTACATTACCAAAAAGGAGCTCCGGCTCGGGGGCTGGTATCTTATATTTTTTCCAATAATTATACCGCGATCGCATCCAAAAATAAAAACATCCCAAACTTGCAAGTAGTAGCGTTAGCCACATATTTTTATGTACGTTAGGCAGTAACAAGCGTACGAACAAAACTAATTTAAAATTATTACGAGTATGCCATTGAAGAACACTTCAAAGGTTAAATCATTTAATTCCGTTTGTATATAAATACGAGACATTGTGAAACATTACGAACGATTCGATTATTAAATGTACTCAAACTTCATAGATTGGAGACGCAAAACAGTTTGTTATCAGTGTACTCTTATATAAGGCAAGAGACTTCGACTTTGTTATTCTCTGTTTATATTTTGATGTATATTTGAAAAGTCATGTTCGTGCGGTAATGAAATTCAATAAAATTGACCTTGATAACCGTAAACTATAGAACGAACGCATCGGTTAACTTTCCTGGCTCGCTAAACCAACTGCATTTATATTAGAATTTTCATACAGAAAAATTGGAGAAACACCGGAAACCTGGAACTTTATAAATTATTTCGGCGAAGTCGCGCTGAACCCAAAAGTTCACTCACCTGTACAATAAAATTAAAATGATACCAAGACATTATGCAGGATCTCTGTCCATAAACAAATCAACGGACCAACAAATTAAACGCTAGATATTGATGATAAGTCGAATATTCCAACTCGATTTAATTTATTTATTTGTTAGCTCACATCTCAATAGTTGCGCACTTAACCAATTTAAAACAAAACTTTAGTGCATGCAAAAACGACGATGTTATTATCGTTTTATAAAATTTAATAGTATCGGATTAAGGGGTGCATTCAAAAAGAACCCCGGATCAATTTTGTATGGCGGAGAGTCCGGTGATAATTTAATATGGAATGACTTTACGATCGTGGCCAAGCCTGCTTTAATTTGCACTTGGCCAAATCGCATACCGATACACATTCGTGGCCCCTCACCAAATCCTAGAAACGCCGCCTTAGGGATAGATTGTCGTTCCTCAGGTAAAAATCTATCCGGATAAAATTTCTCCGGGTCCGGATAGTATTCTGGATCGCGATGTATTGCGTGTACCGGTATAACGACTGTACCACCTTTAGGCATTTTGTAACCAGTTTTCTGCCCTGGTACTGGTCTAAATTCATACGGGATCGTACATATTTTGTTTAGTGTTAGTAAAACGGGATACAAACGCATCGTTTCATTTAAAATCGCATCCAAATAATCCATTTTTTGTGCAGCCTCAAAACTGAATTCGTCATTAAATTCAGCTAGTACACCGACAATCTCGTTGTACAATTTCGTTTGAATATCGGGATTTCGTGCCAATTCAAACATCGCGTACGATAAAACACCGCTTGAGGTTTCAAATCCTTCCGTGAATAATGTCATCGAATGCGCAAATATCACACTGTCCGGTACGTCTGAAATACAACCCTATAAAAAATTTCGATCAATTTTATAAATTACTTACTTTTAGATTGCGCTGTTTGTAAAAATGTTTGAAGTATATCCTCGCCTGGCACTTCCCCTCGTGATGCAATATTTGATTTAAGAAAATTTCTGAAAAATGTATCAATATATTTTGACACGATAGAGAGCCGAAGCTGTTCAGCTAGTGACGGCATCGTACCAAGAATTATAAATTTGAGAGCATTTAATTTATTTTGTGCGAACATATTACGGCCTATGACACGAAATTCGGCATTCGGGTTTGTAAACGAATCTGCATTATATGTAAATCCACACATTATAGAATTTTCGGTCGTAAATTTGGCCGCCAATTCACGTGAATCAAGATTTTCTGACTCATGGTCATTGACATATTTTTCGAATTTATCACAAGCCACTTTCATTAACGGGAACAAGTTTTTAACACGGGCGTTTGAAAATTGGGGTGACATTAACATCCGATTGTATTTCCATTTATCGCCGGACACAAAAAATGCATTGCCTGTCATTAAAGGATCCAGACGCTCACTTGCTTGAAATTCGTTACCACTGAATGAATTAAAATCTTTGATGAGTACGTCTTTAACGATCTCTAAATCCCGCACCAAGAGGACTGGTCTAAAACTACTATAGTAGCCGATATACGGGAGGTTTGGAAACTTTCTGAAATACAAAATTGAAATACTTAAAGTAGAATTGCAAATTTTAAAATTGAATCACAATATACTCACTCGTACCATTCACGGGTGAGCACTCCCAAATGTTTTTGGAGTGTTACCACTTTCCAAATACTGCCGACGAGAAATTCGCCTGGCACAGATGGGACGCCATATCGTTCCCAAAAACTGAATATTCGCTTGTTTAATATGTAAGCTGTTAGCAGAACACCAAGTGCGACATAAAACCACATTTTAGAGACTAAACATTATGTTGAATACAATCTTTTATAAAATGTAAATGGTCGTTTTTCAGAGTATTAAAGAGATCTGCAGGTCAAAAGTGTAATTGCGTATAAAATTATAATTGATAAAACAAATTCTGGGAAAATATTTGGCTGCTAACAAAAAATATTTGATATTGAATCATTTTAAAATGACGTCGGTTACGGAAGAATAGCCGAATTGTTTGTTTGGGGTTACCAGTAAACCGACTGCGTTTTTGATACAGGTAAAAATGGGCTCTAGGATACTTCCTAGTTGTTTTCTGCCATCTTGGCATCATGCACATCTGCATAGAACTAGAAATTTACTTGTAAATTTCAAAAGTTTAAATTTTCCTTTCCTATCCTTCCTTTTCTCCTCCTTTAAGTTATTAAAATCCTGATAAAACTTAGGCTTATAACCTTAGGTTTGTAGGTCTTTTAGTATAAAAATGCAAAAAAATGTTCGCCCGCCTGGATTAGTGTTTTGCTTTTTGTGTATTTCAGAATTGGCGCATGTTGGTGTTGAAAATATACAATGACGGCAATTGGTAGAATATGTAGATAATTCGGTGACAATGATTATTGTTTTTTGTTCTTTCTCAAATAGGGTTTTCGGTACGAGCAAGAATAAATTCCATTTCTGCAACCCAAACAGTCGAGATTAGTACGTTTAAAAAATTCAACATAATCAGTTTCAAAATTTGTATTTGTTTTATTTTGGTTTTTCAAAAACCTTACAAATTCGTTCCATTATTGTGAATGAATTTAAATTTGTATGGCTTACTGTTTGTATTTTTTGTGGAACAATGGAAGAAAACCGGTAAAATTGTTATTTCACTCTGTGTGGGTACAGCAGAGAAACTTTCGAAATTCAAAATTAAAATTTGCATACTGATTAAGCCCAAATAAGGAAAAGAAAATTTCAAATTTCGCCTGAAAGACGGAACAAATAAAACCGGATTTCTAGAAAAAACCAGAAATAATTTAAGCCTAATTTTAAAACTTTCTAAAGGCCGCATAAATTTTCATTCATAAATCGAGGAAAACCTAAGTAGCCCCTGAAAGATACTATATTAAAAAACAAAATTCTGAGGAATATCGTTCAATAATATTTGTGTTGAACAACAAATTAAACAATAGAAATAAAATGTTCTAAAGTCCAAGTCATAACCAATTCAGATAGTATATTTCTGTCAGGTATGTTCATTGCCAACCGAAAAATATAGTGACTGAATTTGTGCTAATCTAGAATTGGCCCAATTCCATTGAACAACAACGACCGTTGAATGAACAATTTTCTAACAAAAAGTTTTCTATAAACCAATGAAGTTGGCACTTCTGATTGCATATTCCTATCAGGTATGTTTCAATGCCATCCGAAGTGCTTCAATGGTTTCTAGAACACTTTTTGTCAGAAAATTGTTCATTCAACGGTCATTGTTGTTCAATGGAATTGGACCAATTCTGGATTAGCACGAATTCAGTCACTATGTTTTTCGGATGGCAATGAACATACTTGACAGAAATATGCTATCTGAATTTTAGAACACTTTATTTCTATTGTTTAATTTGTTGTTCAACCCAAATATTATTGAACGGTATACCTCAGTATTTTCTTTTTTAATACAGTATCTTTCAGGGGCTACTTTGGGTTTATGAATGAAAATTTATGAAAATCATATTTAGCGGCCGTTAGAAAGTTTTAAAATTAGGCTTAAATTATTTCTGGTATTTTCTAGAAATCCGGTTTTATTTATTCCGTCTTTCGAGCGAAATCTGAAATTTTCATTTCCCGTTTTTTCGGCTCCTAGACTAGCACCAATATTTTCCTGTGAGCACTAATTAGCACAAATTGGGCTTAATCGGTACGTAAAGTTTCATTTTGAAATTTGAAAGTTTCCCTGCTGCAGTTACCCACGTTTTCACTCTCTTAAACAATTCCACTACCGCCTAAAATTTCAATATGGTATCTCGCCCCTGTTTTCGTCGTTAATAAACGTTAACTAATTTAATGAATCGAAAGATGCAATTTCTAATTATGTGGAAGTAATTACACTTTGTGTTAAGCTAAATGATGATCGCACCACAAATAAAGAGTACAAACTTATTTTACTATGCACCGACCTCGACGAATTCGCCAATTCTATTGACAGAATCGAAGATACCATTGTGAGCAACCCTAAAGCCATTTCAGTAAATAATTTTGATCAAGATAAACATTTCGCAAAAATAATAAAATTTGTTGACAACTTTGACTCGATTGTGAATATAGCGATCTGCAAAAAACAGGATCCAAGAGTTTCTAATTTTTTAACGCAACTCAGCTCATAGTGAATCACCAGACAACTGAAAGTATCGCTATGTGTGATACTCAGAACTACTGCACCACAAATTTGACTCATTCAGCTCTTCGAAGCACGCTCGTGAACCAAGTATCCTAGGTGTAATGATACACGAACTGCCACATCTAACGAAAAAGATTATGTTGTGCACTTTATAACTACTGTACCGTACATTTGCCCAGCCACATAAAATGGTCTTTCTCTTCCGGAAAAACTACTCACTCTTGTGTTGAATAATTTACCCGATAAAAGTACCACAAGCAATAGATTTGTCTCTTTACTTCGAGGAGTGGTAAAGCAAATTTCGACCGTACTAACGATTTTTTGGCTATCAAAGATTTTGCTCCTATCTTAAATAAAACTTGTAATATAGAAACTCTAGATCTAGCACTGAATATTCAATTTATGTTAATGCTTACGACATGCCCTGTTTGTCAAATGAGCTCTATATGAACTAAATCAATGTAATATACATCCGACATTATTACAGATTCGAAATATTTCTGAAAATTCATCAACATGAAATTAAATTTAGTGATATTATCGCAATATGCTGAAACAAAAAGAGTTAAGTTTAGAAAAACGTGTGCAGATACAGCTTCTGCATAAGAAAGGGAAATCACAAGTAGAACCCTAAAACTGTGAAATGTTCACGCCGATCTGTGCAATATACTATTGAGCGAATAGATACAGAACCGGGCGCAAACGCATCACCACATACCGTGAGGACCGAAAAATAGTGAGAGAAGCTATAAAAATTAGGAAAAAAAACTTGTTCAGACCTCGCTGCTGAGTAGAAATTAAGAAACAAATCTCTGGTTGGACCACCACTAGCAGAAGGCTTCATGAAGTTGGTGTGCAATGCTGTAAAGCCAGGAAGAAACCATAACTCTCCGAAAAAAACAAGAAGGCTCGGTATAAATGGACCCTAAAATACCAAAGTTTCATCGAGGAAGATTGGTGCGGTCAGACGAAACAAACTTTGAAGTAAGTTGATTTTAAAATTAAATTTTTTACACCTGGTGTTTTTTGGTACACCTGGTGTGCCTTTTTGTGCGTCGCGTGGTAGGCGAATCATTTAGTCCAGAGTATGTGGTTCCAACCGTAAAACACGGTGGAAGCAGCACAATGGCCTAGGGCTGCATGAATAATTCTGGAGTTAGCGAAATGTTCGTGTGTGAGGGCCACATGAACTCATCAAAATAGATAAACCTCCTAGAACCTGCGTTTCTGCCTTCATTTTTAACATTATTTGGTGATACAAACACGGATGGCATTAAATTTCAGCAGGAGAACGTGACATGTCATATGAATCAGCCGGTGTAATGGAATAGTTCCGAGAAAATGGCATTGAAGTTCTGGAGTGGCCTGCCCAGTCCCCGGACCTAAACTTCATAGAACATTTATGGAGTTAATTAAAACGCAGAGTCAGACGCCACACAATAAATAACAAAGAAGACCTAAAACGCTGTCTGCATCAAGAATGGAGCGCAATACGTCTTGCAGAATATAAAAAGCTTGTAAGCTCTGTACTCAAAATAATTTCTGGCGTAATTAAGCCAAAGGGTGGACTCACGAAATATTAATTTTATATAAATAAATAGCAATGTGAACCTATAAAAATTGTTAGAATTTATTTCAAATTGATACTCGCAAAAAATTTTAAGATATCATGGGTGCTCAATACTTTTGGCCAAGGTTGTGTTTCGTGTTATGAGGAACTGTGTTTCCCAAACTATATTTGATACAATTAGTATGAAAATATCATTTTGTTGCAATATTTTAGAACTTCTTTCATATTTTCTAAATGTTCGTTGGTAGTACCCAAATTGGCAGAGTGCAAAATTTAGCTTTAAACAAAAAAGTGTCCCAACCTTGTTCTTTGGAAACATATGCAGAAAAGGACGAAGCCTTCAAGCGTATTATACCTGAATCTCAAATTGCATTGGAAACAAATAGGAAGACAAAGAAAACGTAGAAGAGAAAAATCGGCTGGCACATCTTAAAAAACTTCGGCGATGGTGTGACACAAACGCGAACGAAATAAAGCATATATTGGTATAATTATTTTTGCTGGAGCTTAGAAATCAAATTTAATAGCAGCGATAAGTCACATATGGCTTTTTAAAAAGCAGTAATGTCACTGGAAAGGTTTCAACAGCTCTCTTGACTTACGTTTTGACGGTGTTAACGTTGGTTCAACAATATACCAGGCAGCAGGGAAACGATTTCCTTTATGTTGCCCATTTTCGTAATCTGCTGAACTTGCCTCACCAAATAATTTAATACTCTAGATAATATTGATTTTTTTTTATTGTTTGGGTCATGCTGCTCATATACGTGATCTGTCCGTTCTACAAAATAGAATACGTCCCCCATACCTAGGATACGACTAGCCATACGATCTGGATGAAAGACATCTAAGTCCTGCATCTTCTCTCCAGTACTGATAAAATTACTATACTTATTAACGCCAGTAGAAGCGACTAGAAAGCGCTGCGCCACCACGGGCATCACCATCTTCGTAAGTACCAGCTTCGTAAGTACAACACCATCGAAATTAACTAAATGTCCGAGGGATTCACATGTATAGCCGATCAGCTAGTGCTACGTCTTTCAAAACAGTTCTTGGATAAAGGTTATTTAACGTTGAATAATTTTTTCACAAGTTACTCACTACCGAAAGTGTTATGTAGCCGAAATACCACTTTAGTTGGAACAATGCGGCCAAACAAAGCAGCTGCTACAGCCGTTTTAGTTCCGCTTTTTGTTTTTCGGACGAAATCTCCTTAGTTAGTTATTACCAGCAACAAAATAAATTTTTATTTTTATCAACTGCGCACACGCTATGGATAACGTATGTGAAGTTATCCCACGATTCTATCCCAGAAAATAAAATAATTTCATCAGGCAACACTAATCAAACCCCATTTGCTCTTGTGTGAAGTTAGCCCAGCCCAGAATTTCTTTAAATTGATTCAAAATAAAACGTAATTGGTGAAGTTAGTCCAGCCCAGAATTTTTTAAAAATCACGTTAAATACAATAATTAAATTAGTTATTTTTAAATTAAAAGAATTTTATATCAATAGAACATGAACGAACTAAAATTACATTAGACACGATAAAGGTAGTTGGCGCGTTGAAAGTATACATTTGTCGGATTAAGGCTATGTGGTTTTGAGATCGTCATACTCCTGCCTTACTTTTAGAAAAGTTAGAAAAAAATCGTTCCGTGGCAACTTTGCGAAATTGGGCCCTGGGCCAGATATACCCATACAACACGTATTTAAACAAAAATTAAATTTAAATTTCGCACGTTGAAAGTATACATTTGTCGGATTAAGGCTATGTGGTTTTGAGATCGTCATACTCCTGCCTTACTTTTACAAAAGTTAGAAAAAAATCGTTCCGTGGCAACTTCGCGAAATTGGACCCTGGGCCAGATATACCCATACAACACGTATTTGAACAAAAATTAAATTTAAATTTCGCACGTTGAAAGTATACATTTGTCGGATTAAGGCTATGTGGTTTTGAGATCGTCATACTCCTGCCTTACTTTTAGAAAAGTTAGAAAAAAATCGTTCCGTGGCAACTTCGCGAAATTGGACCCTGGGCCAGATATACCCATACAACACGTATTTGAAAAAAAAATTAAATTTAAATTTCGCACGTTGAAAGTATACATTTGTCGGATTAAGGCTATGTGATTTTGAGATCGTCATACTCCTGCCTTACTTTTAGAAAAGTTAGAAAAAAATCGTTCCGTGGCAACTTTGCGAAATTGGGCCCTGGGCCAGATATACCCATACAACACGTATTTGAACAAAAATTAAATTTAAATTTCGCACGTTGAAAGTATACATTTGTCGGATTAAGGCTATGTGGTTTTGAGATCGTCATACTCCTGCCTTACTTTTAGAAAAGTTAGAAAAAAATCGTTCCGTGGCAACTTCGCGAAATTGGACCCTGGGCCAGATATACCCATACAACACGTATTTGAACAAAAATTAAATTTAAATTTCGCACGTTGAAAGTATACATTTGTCGGATTAAGGCTATGTGGTTTTGAGATCGTCATACTCCTGCCTTACTTTTAGAAAAGTTAGAAAAAAATCGTTCCGTGGCAACTTTGCGAAATTGGGCCCTGGGCCAGATATACCCATACAACACGTATTTGAAAAAAAAATTAAATTTAAATTTCGCACGTTGAAAGTATACATTTGTCGGATTAAGGCTATGTGGTTTTGAGATCGTCATACTCCTGCCTTACTTTTAGAAAAGTTAGAAAAAAATCGTTCCGTGGCAACTTCGCGAAATTGGACCCTGGGCCAGATATACCCATACAACACGTATTTGAACAAAAATTAAATTTAAATTTCGCACGTTGAAAGTATACATTTGTCGGATTAAGGCTATGTGGTTTTGAGATCGTCATACTCCTGCCTTACTTTTAGAAAAGTTAGAAAAAAATCGTTCCGTGGCAACTTCGCGAAATTGGACCCTGGGCCAGATATACCCATACAACACGTATTTGAAAAAAAAAATTAAATTTAAATTTCGCACGTTGAAAGTATACATTTGTCGGATTAAGGCTATGTGGTTTTGAGATCGTCATACTCCTGCCTTACTTTTAGAAAAGTTAGAAAAAAATCGTTCCGTGGCAACTTCGCGAAATTGGACCCTGAGCCAGATATACCCATACAACACGTATTTGAAAAAAAAATTAAATTTAAATTTCGCACGTTGAAAGTATACATTTGTCGAATTAAGGCTATGTGGTTTTGAGATCGTCATACTCCTGCCTTACTTTTACAAAAGTTAGAAAAAAATCGTTCCGTGGCAACTTCGCGAAATTGGACCCTGGGCCAGATATACCCATACAACACGTATTTGAAAAAAAAATTAAATTTAAATTTCGCACGTTGAAAGTATACATTTGTCGGATTAAGGCTATGTGATTTTGAGATCGTCATACTCCTGCCTTACTTTTAGAAAAGTTAGAAAAAAATCGTTCCGTGGCAACTTTGCGAAATTGGGCCCTGGGCCAGATATACCCATACAACACGTATTTGAACAAAAATTAAATTTAAATTTCGCACGTTGAAAGTATACATTTGTCGGATTAAGGCTATGTGATTTTGAGATCGTCATACTCCTGCCTTACTTTTAGAAAAGTTAGAAAAAAATCGTTCCGTGGCAACTTTGCGAAATTGGGCCCTGGGCCAGATATACCCATACAACACGTATTTGAACAAAAATTAAATTTAAATTTCGCACGTTGAAAGTATACATTTGTCGGATTAAGGCTATGTGATTTTGAGATCGTCATACTCCTGCCTTACTTTTAGAAAAGTTAGAAAAAAATCGTTCCGTGGCAACTTCGCGAAATTGGACCCTGGGCCAGATATACCCATACAACACGTATTTGAAAAAAAAATTAAATTTAAATTTCGCACGTTGAAAGTATACATTTGTCGGATTAAGGCTATGTGATTTTGAGATCGTCATACTCCTGCCTTACTTTTAGAAAAGTTAGAAAAAAATCGTTCCGTGGCAACTTCGCGAAATTGGACCCTGGGCCAGATATACCCATACAACACGTATTTGAACAAAAATTAAATTTAAATTTCGCACGTTGAAAGTATACATTTGTCGGATTAAGGCTATGTGGTTTTGAGATCGTCATACTCCTGCCTTACTTTTAGAAAAGTTTGAAAAAAATCGTTCCGTGGCAACTTTGCGAAATTGGGCCCTTGGGCTTAATAAAAAATTATTGTTCTTTTATTGGTACGCGTCAACATAATACAAATTAAATTAAATATATACGCCTACAATCCAATCCAAACAATACAATAATAATTGTTCAATAATTTGTTCAGATGTGTTGAAGGGTTTAAATCTATATAGCGGACCATCGCATATATACTTTTGTTTTATATAACAATTGATTACAATTAGTTCAATAGCTATGAAATGTCATTCCACTTCGCGTGTTCCCTGTTGGTTATGCTATTTCTGTCATTGCTATTTTAAGCCACGCCGCCTCGTCAAGGCTGTTATCATGGGTGGTTCAGTTTTTCATAATTTGGTGGCATATATTTGCATACGCAAAATATTTGTTGAGAATATTTAAAATTTAAATTTAATTTTTGTTCAAATACGTGTTGTATGGGTATATCTGGCCCAGGGTCCAATTTCGCAAAGTTGCCACGGAACGATTTTTTTCTAACTTTTCTAAACGTAAGGCAGGAGTATGACGATCTCAAAATCACATAGCCTTAATCCGACAAATGTATACTTTCAACGCGCCAACTACCTTTATCGTGTCTAATGTAATTTTAGTTCGTTCATGTTCTATTGATATAAAATTCTTTTAATTTAAAAATAACGAATTTAATTATTGTATTTAACGTGATTTTTAAAAAATTCTGGGCTGGACTAACTTTACCAATTACGTTTTATTTTGAATCAATTTAAAGAAATTCTGGGCTGGGCTAACTTCACACAAGAGCAAATGGGGTTTTTATTTATTAGTGTTGCCTGATGAAATTATTTTATTTTCTGGGATAGAATCGTGGGATAACTTCACATACGTCTATGGATACCATTAATGAACTAACTATATAAAACCTGAAATAATTCATAATAAAATGTGTCGTTCGTATATGCTGAAGAAAAACTAATCGTTGGCCGACGACTCTATTCTTCAATTTGGTGAATGTAGCAGCCCTCTCTAGCTATCAACCATATGAATTAAGTCATCCAACAAAGAATACACAAAAAAGCGAAAAAGAAAGACATTTCTCAAAGAGTTGGCAATGAGTTTGACTCGAAATCACCTCGAAATTAGAAGCCACATAACAAAAAACAATTCAGTAAAATATGCTATGAGCTGGATTGGATATAAAGTTAGTCCTGAAGCGAGAAGTAACAGCAAGCCTGAACGACGCGTGTCATGTCAAGCGTCACGAATAAAATCAATAAACTCAAAATAATGGCGTGTGCGATTTGTGCTCTAAAGCAACTTGTTACATAACAAAATGTAAAATTTCCAATTTAGAAGAAAATGAAAATGAGGTTGCATTTTCATCAATTGATGATTCGAGAGCATTCACGCCTAGCTCCGGAATACCTGGAAAATCTACAGAACGTAGATCACAGTGCAGAACGTGGATCAATAATTAAGTGAAATCATCAATCATTATATGATTTCTTAAATAAATCTACAACGTACAATAAATTAAATTTGTTGTTTTGCTAGAGAAAGTATTTACAAATGAATTTGACGTACTTTTAATAAAACAATATTGGGGAATTACATTCCCCATAACACGGGATTAACTTGCTGAACATACACACTGGTCTAATGTTAATTAGCTCACCATATTTAAGGAAACATATAACAAATATGAATGACAAATGAGAATGTTTGGACATTTCACTGAACTGTTAAATTAATTTATGCATGAAATCAGTTCAGTGAACAAAATATTTAAAGTCCAATTCAACTTCATATTTTTTATAATCGGAAATTCTTTATTGTGGTGAACATTCAGTGATCATGCTAAAACTAAAATCTAGTTAACAGTGACCATTATCTATGTAATAAACAAAATAATAAACCAAACTATAAATCTCCAGCTTAGTGTACCGATACAAAGTGTTTTTAATCAAAAAACTACGAAAATAAATAGCCAAGCAAATTTACTACAAATCAATGAACAAAAACGACATCGTTCCATTCATAATTCACGTAGCATCTAATGTACGAGTATATGTAGGTCATTTAAATTTTACTCTACAAATAATCCCGTTCAGTTTGTTTTCATATTTTATTGGGCTCTTTAACTTTTAAAAGGAGAAAACGCATAGAAAACAAAACAAAAATCCGAAATAGATACGTACACACAAACCATGTTATTTTTCGTCTGCCAATTTACGATTTCATAGTACAACAGAATGGGGAAAAATATACGAGTGCCCGAGTCCAATCAAAAGTACCAATCAATGAATTTATTATTATGAATAACGCCCATACCAAAATCTACTTAAATTTAAGTAGATTCTGCCTCTCTACGTGTAAGAGATACACTGTTGTACAAGAGCGACTTACTCTTTCTAGCAACAAATAAACCTGCCAATTTAATTGGTGTTGCTTTTCCCCATATAAAAAATGCATTTGTATTGACGATGAAATTTAATGAATAAATAATCGTTATTTTCAGTTTTTTAGAGCATAGGGGTAGTAAACCTCAAGGGATTGCTTGGAATTTTCTTCTGTAACAGTATTTTTAATTATCTAAACGTAAAAATAGCCTGAGACCAATGGAAATTTGCCGGAACTACCTTTAGTATTCTTCATTGTATTGACGATGAAACTTAATAATTAACTAATAACTATTTTCAGTAATTTAAGGCATAGGGGTAGTAAACCTCAAGGCTTTGAAACTTTGTACTTTTACAATATTTTTAATTAACTAACGTAAAAATAGCCTGAGACCAATGGAAATTTGCCGGAACTACCTTTAGTATTCTTCATTGTATTGACGATGAAACTTAATAAATAACTAATAACTATTTTCAGTAATTTAGGGTATAGGGGTAATAAACCTCAAGGCTATGGAACTTTCTACTTTTACAGTATTTTTAATTATCTAACGTAAAAATAGCTTGAGACCGATAGTAATTTGGCGGAACTACCTTTAGTATTCTCCATTGTATTGACGATGAAACTTAATAAATAACTAATAACTATTTTCAGTAATTTAGGGTATAGGGGTAATAAACCTCAAGGCTTTGGAACTTTCTACTTTTACAGTATTTTTAATTATCTAACGTAAAAATAGCCTGAGAATGATAGTAATTTGGCGGAACTATCTTTAGTATTCTCCATTGTATTGACGATGAAACTTAATAAATAACTAATAACTATTTTCAGTTACTTAGGGTATAGGGGTAGTAAACCTCAATCGATTGTTTTGAAATTTTATACTGTTACAATATTTTTAATTATTTGAACGTCAAAATAGTGAGGCCGGTGGTAATTTTGCATAACTGTCTGTTCTTTTAACACAACCAGGTTTGTTAATAAATAAATTAAGGTCAAATAATTCTAAATTATAATTGAAGAAATTTAATATAAATGCTGAATATAGTAAAATGGTTGGCGTTGGCATAGTAAGCGGCATTTAGTAAGATTTCGTAAAAGGTTCACTCGCGTCATGAATAGTATTTTTGTTTTGATTTGGGTATTTTGCTTACATAAAAATTGGGAAAAGACAGAATGTTTGTAATTTATAAAGAGTAAGAGAGATAAATATTAAATTAATATAATTAATAATTGGGGTAACTTTTAATGGTTTATCAGGTAGATGATGAATGCTTTCGCGATAGAAACTTGGTGGATTCACAGCAAAGCAAAATAACCGTCGAGCCATTTTTGCACATCTTCAACTTTCGTGAACTGAATAAGTGGTAATCAAAGGCAGTCTAGAGAATATGCCGCAGGCTGTAAAACTTCCCAGTCTAAAGAGAAGATGTGTTCCTGGGCTGATTTTGCTGTATGTGGACGAGCGTTGCCATGCAGCAATATCATTTTCCGCCTTCCTTGCCCCGCGAATAATCTTTTTTTCTCCAAAGTATCTCTTAATTTAATTAATTGGACCTGGTAGCTATAACAGTCTGGCCAGGTTCCAAAAGCTCGTAGTAAATAATTCCAGATGATCTCACCACCTATCTTTTCTTCGCATCAATATGCATTTTTGCAACTGAGGTTGATGGCTGGCCTGGATCAACCCATTGTTTTCGGAAGAAAGGAAGAGAAAGTAAATTCATACAGATCTCAACTCTTCGTTTTTTGTTTTCTCTGGCCAGTTTATGAGGAACCCATTTTCCTTCCTACCCTCCGATATTTCCTGGTAAATAACACCTAACCATTCTGTAACCTCTTTTTGAGTTTCTCATCCACAGATCTCATCCAGTAAAACTTTTAGTTCTTCGTTTTTAAATTATTTTACTGCACCTGGACGTCGATCGTCCTCAAGACTGAAATTCCCATAATTTTACTGTTGAATCATTCTTGAACCCATCCCACAATTTTACTGTTGAATGACGCCTAAATAACCGAAAATAGTGATCACTTATTTCAGAGAATGTTCACTCAAAGTCGAATTAATCAATTGCATATAGCTTGAGCAGCATGTTTTGATTTGAAAACAGAATAGAATGCAATGACGTAAATGTTGCTTATCGACACCCATCTCTTAAAATATGTGCACAAGGAACAACAGCTAGTAAATGACTGACACTTATGTCATAAAAACAGCAATGCCTGCTTTGCTTTTAATGCCAACCAACTACAGAGCCGATTTTCACTTGGACAGGTGTGCAAGATAAGATAATTTGTAAAGAAACTTTCAGAAATGGGGGCATTGATAAAGTTTTTTAGTGTAGAATTAAAATTATTGTTATCAAGTTTTAAATACAAGATCTTTTTATTGTCGTCGCCACATGCAGCCAATGTATTGAAATGTTCTATAACATTATATGTATTATATTGAAGCAAAATTGTTTAATCTAGGTGTACTTGTAAACACTTGTTTGACCAACCTCCACAATAAATCTGTTGAAACATTTAGATATGTGTAGTTATTAGTTTATTATCAACATCTACGCAATTGATCGTATATATTGCTAAAAAGTGGTTTTTAAAAATATCTCTGTGTGCCTGTGTGTGTGGATTAAATGTCCTTGTCCTCTATACAGCCCAGGCGATTTTCTAATCGTGATGAAACTTCATAATTAAGCTTTTTCATAAATTGGAATATACCAGAGATTTTTGGCCGAATCCAGGTCTACCGGAAGTGACTGCTTAAATAGGAGCTTTCTCGTTGTTTGCAAATAATTCCAAAAGAATTTCATTTAAGAAAAAAAAACAACTAACTAATTTGCAATAAAATTGATCCCTATCAGTTCATCGGGAGATCCCAAGGATTTTGGTCAAAATCGGCTTACAAGTAGTAGCAGTTTGCGTGGGAGTTTTTTTGTTTCATTCATATTTTGAATATATTTCATTTGCGATTAGACGATTAAACCAAAATTACTGTAATTGAAATTTCAAACAAAATTTGCGTTGTTAAATTTTAAATTTTACCGGAAATGACTAGTTTCGATAAAAAAATGTTTATTCCATAATACGGCATTTATATACAGTCCGAGCGGATTGACTATACGGAACCCTTTCATACTTAAACTTTTTCCATAAATGTTTGTACCGGAAGTGGTGGCTTCCTAAGGAGCTTTCTAAATGTTTGCAATAATTCTGAAATGAATTCTAACATTGAGAACTATAAAGAATTTAAAGATTCAAATAAATTTTTAGCAAGTGCTAATCTTGTTGTTTTCTGAATTTTAAGTAGATTTAATGCATAATTTCAGTTACAATTATTGCAAATAGAATTTAGAATCTTTTGCTTCATGGTCGTTTTATTCATAGAAAATATACTTTCCAAAATATTTGCAAAAATCTAAAAGTTTGTACGGAAACTGCCACTTCCGTGCTCAAATTTATGAAGAAATTTTAAATACGGAATTCTACCTCGATCAGACAAACTTGAACTGTACAGAGACCAATTATCTCAGTTTGCAACCTCGGCGTTTCAATATTGGCAGCTCTTTAATCATTTATGCTGCACAATTGGCGATTAAGATAAGAATTCAAGGAGAACTCGGCCTCGCCATGCTTGGAATTTATTGAGAGGCTATTCTTCGACTGGTTCTATCGCTGTTTGGGCAGAATATCCTTTCTCTGTATTCTTGTATTGTTAACTCGTGTCATTGATGTTTATAGTGTTCTTCAATGACTTTTCTAGTACGAATTTCGTCATTCCTGGTGGTTTTGCTAAAACGCTGTACTGAACAGTACCTCTTTGTGGATTCTCAAGTGTTCCTTTAATGATACGTGGTTATTTAGTATGATAGAACGAATGAAGATTTTTTTTTACATGACTAAAATTAATAAAGCTCATAGCCAAAGAATGAAAACATGCCCAACTTAAAATTAATCGCAGTGGAAGTCATTGAAATCCTTGAATCATTGGATCACTCTATGTCGAACTAAAATCCCAAATGTTTTATTGGTACTGTTACCAAAAAGTAACAGTACCAATCTTTGTATATAGGATGGGCTGTGACGTGTGAAGCCACCTATATAGTACGTGAATTCCTTATATGCATGTTGCAAGACCAACGTCGCTCTCTATATATAAAAATGTTGTGCTTTTCCGGTAGTATACATTTCTTTATAATGTTGAGGTTATTTTCTTTTATGTACTCTCTACGCTGTGAGATGCTTGCAAATTTTAAAAAAGCGGACATTAATTTTGGTGTTTTAATATTTTTTAAGCCTTGACCATTTGCTTTTGACGAAAACCGTGGTATACTCCCTGCTAACTAGCGAGTTCACAACAAATAATTTTTACCCCAGGTGGTACTCCAACTGTTCATTTGGACAATCCACCTACTAACGAGGTCGGCTCAAAATGGATTCAGGGGTGAACCAACCATACAAAACCCATATACAAACTTAAAACATATCTTGATCATCAATTAGACAAAGTCCGCGACTCAGCAGGAAAACGAAAATGCTGAACTACGCCGAATACTTTGTGAAATAGAAAAAAATGACAATGAAATCGCCAAATTAAAAAAAAAATATATAAGAAGTTGAAAAAAGCCAGACTGATGGAAACTTCCCATAGTTATAATGAAAACAGCACAGTTTCCCGTGGAAGGGAAACCGATTGGAAGTACAAACAAAAGAAAAGACACAGGGAAAAAACGAAGTGTAGAATTCTCGCCAGAAGTTGGGGAGCATGCACAAGTAAAAGTTTGTGAAACTACCAAGCCACTGCCTATACCTCAACAACAACAGCAAGAAGAACAACGCAAGGTTGCAATAAAGACGAAGGCGCCAACGCCGATTAATGTGATAGGCATTACAGAGTTTGTGAATATCAGAGCGGTTTAATGAATGCGGTGTCAATAACCGATTATAGAGTAGTGGTACTGAACAATAATGTTTAGAAGATAAATACAAAAGATCCAGATGACACATAAAACTTCAGCCACAAAGCTCACTGATGAATGTAAAGAGTGGTACACCCACGAAGATAAAACAAAACGACAAATTAAGTCTAAAGCCAGAGGTCTTCATCCCACTTACAAAACAGTGAATATAATAGAGGATCTCAAAATAAAAGAACTGAAAATTGAAAACGCAGTACACATTCTTAAACAGGAGAAATTAATAAATAGACGCAAGTTACCAATATCATTAAAAGAGGGCTCCCTTAAAAAAATGTAAACATATTTAATATCGAAGCAATACTCAATATAGAGGTTAAAATAGAATCCAATGCCATGGCTTTAACCATACCCAAAGATTTTGAGGGCGAAATATTAGGTGCGTAAAATGTACTGGTAGAAACAAAATGAAAGACTGCTCTGTTACCCGTAATAAACCTGCAAGGTTTATAAACTGTAAAGGACGACACCCGGCCAAATATAGAGGATGCGAAGTAGCGATAGAACTGCAAAGATTAAGAAATAAAACGCGCTAATCAACTCAAAGCACTAACGTTACAAGAAAAGGGTCCAACTCAGATTCAAACTTCAACTAATGTGCCGTCACAATCACAGCCCATAGAACAAGGAAGAAGGTTCTGCTCGCATATAACGTGGCAGCTACGAAAATATATTCCGAAGTATAGAAACAATTAATGCACGCCTATATAGTAAAACAAGAACGTGGTACAAAAGCTATATGTATAGGGGACTAGATAAACAAGAAGCCACGAATGAGCTTACCACAATGCAATACTAATCAAATTGAACAGAACTCTTAGAATTGTCATTGGGAATTTGAATGGATTACCACAGCATGTTCTAGAGCTGGACTTTCTGCGAACTAAAGGATGACGATTATTCACTCTGTAAAGTAACGGAGGGGTTAAATAGAACCAACTGCATGTGTCACTTATTAAAAATGAAAGAAAGAGTCTTTATTTCTTGTTTAGTTAGAAGAGATTTTTCAACTGTTGTCGAGTTAAATAGTAAACGAAAACATAACTGTCGTAAACAAAGTCAATCTTAACATAATACATATTGTGACCTTATTGGAACTAAAACCTTAATCAGTAATAATTTAAGTAACAGAAATGCGAAAATTGTGAAAGCCATTCCCGAGAAAAGCTTGCATAAATAAATTCAAATAATTAATGTAGCATTCCGGCTGAAATATGTTCCACATCAATGAAAGGTGGCAGAAGCAATCATGATTCCTAAACCAGGTGAACTAGCAGAATATGATAAAACATTTTATAGGCTAATATCACTACTACAAGAGGCTGAAACTAATTTGGGTTTAGAGAAACTCACAGTTGAAAAAGTTCACAGAACAACAAATGTCATTGAGGATGCATTTGAGATTGCTTCAGTATTTGTTTAGATGTAGTCCAAACTTTTGACAAATTTTGCAGGTATAGCATAGCAGATATATTACAAGGTAGCCTACCTGGGCCTATTCTGCTCATCCTGTATATACGAGAGATTTCGCTAATAATCAAAGTACTATACAGTAGCAACATTTGCAGGTGGTACAGCTATCATTTTCAGTTGGAAAAGATAAACCGGACGCAGCAAACGAACTTTAAAATGCAGTTACTCCCAATAGCTGGACTAAAAATGGCGCATCTAATTAAATTAGGAAACATCGGAACATGTCAATTTTACAAACCAAAATGTAAACTGGATTCCAGTAGTTCTTAACTCAAACCAAATTCCATAGAAAAACACAGCTAAATACCATGGCATGACCCTTGACGATAAGTTAACATGGAAAGATCCTACCAAGAAGAAAAAGGAAGAATTAAACGTTTGAGCTCGTAATACACAACAAATTGCATTTGTATAGTCAAATGGTAAAACCAGTATAGACCTCCGGAACTTTGGGCTTGTGCTAAGAAGAATAATATACAAATGATACAATGTTTCCAAAATAAAGTGCTGCGAGGGATCTTGAATGCCCCATTGTAAAATAGAAACGGCAACATTTATAGGTACTTGAAGATGGAATACGTCACCGATGAAATAAAAAAATGAAGGAAACACGAACAACCATTATTTTGATGTGAAAATGCACATCTCTAGGCAGAAGCCGCTGGAGCTGGATAGTTCTAATTAGAATAAGACATTTTTGTAAAGTGAGTAACCAAGGTTGCTCATCATAAACCGAGAAATTATTTTAAAATACTTCCAAAAAGCTTGCAGAACCCATCCAGCAGAAAATTACCAGGTACATTGGATAATCTTAGTCTAATAATATGCTAGTTAAAAGATTTGTGCGTTATTCCTTCCAACTAAAACGAAGGGTTCTGTTAGCTTTAGAAAAGATTAGCAGAATCCATATCAAAAATAATTTAAAAACAATTGGAAAATTAAAGACTAATTCTAAGTTGTCCCTTAAAAATTCCCATTTAAAATTTTTGTAAGTCCGCTTCTTCAAGAAAAACCTTTAGGGTTTTCCGTTTCAAAGTTTTAGCAGAGTCCAAATCGAAAATAGAACCAAAATCGAAATTAGATTTACGTTCTAACAAAATCTATTGATAAGAAACAGTGTTGCCAATATTTTTTAATTGGGTATTTGAATTGGCCATAACGGGGCTAAAATTGTTTGTATGTCAATCTACTTTGTTTTGCGTATTAATTTCGGATTTGTTCCTACTTTTGGTTTGAGTTTCGCTAGCTTTAAATTAAATGACCTAAAGTATGGTCAAGATCGACTGAAGCCGAAATTTTGTCTGATTTTCGATTTTTCGTCTGCTAGCTTTCTAAAGGAAAAGCCCAATGTTTTTTCTAGTGACATTATTTAATATATGTATACCCCTATTATCGGAGTGAGAGAGAGATATCTGCGCTTAACGGTATATAAAATCATGTTTGTTAGCCAACATATTTATGCGCTGGGCAGCCATAGACTTTTTCATTTTTAAAATTTAGCTGTAGTAAGAAGTTTGGGTTCGAAGGTCAATGTGGTGGTTCGAAGGTCAATGACAAGGCATCGTAGAGATGTTTAGAATTAAAAAAAATTTATGACTGCCCCACCGCATAAATGTGTTGGCTTCTAGAAAACATTAATAATTATCTAATTAACATGATTCCATATACCGTTAAGCGTAGACATCTCTACGATGCCTTGTCATTGACCATCGAACCGGCACTACACTTTTCACTACAGAAAAATTATAAAAATGAAAAAAATCTATGACTGCCCCACCGCATAAATATGTTTGTTTCTAGAAAATATATTGAAAGGTTATGGCTCATGTGAACTTATTTTACAAAACACTTAGTGAGCTGTTGCAAAGTTGTTTGTCATTTTTAGTTTGTCGGAAACTTCACTGTAGTCTAATTAACTCGGATCGCAAAGAGGTGATCAAAGTGGTTCTTAAGTAGTATTTGATGTAAGAAACAAATCTTATTTAGCCACATGCTCGAAAATCTCTGAAATTTTTGTTGTTCGACAAAGAACATCATTGAGTGTAATACGAAAATTATTAAACATTTAAAATCATTTAGCTCAGCACCTATGGATCGCACAGAAATATTCGAAGTGGTTCTGAACTAATACTTGATGTAAGAAACCGCAATCTTATTGATCCAAATGCTCGGAAATCTCTGAGATTTTTGTTATTAGACAGGAACATCATTGAGTGTAATACGAAAATTCTTAAATATTTGGAATTATTTAACTCGGCCCCTACGAAACGCACAGAGATAATATAAGAGGTTCTGAAGTAGTATTTGATGTAAAGAAGGCAATGCTGTTCAGGCACATGGTCGGAAATCTGTAAGATTTTTGTTATTCGACAGAGAACAACATGGAGTGTAATAGGAAAATATAAGTATTTTCGTTTTACACTCATTGATGTTCTTTGTCGAATAACAAAAATCTCACAGATTTCCGAGCATGTGACTAAATAAGATTTGTTTCTTACATCAAATACTAATTTAGAACCACTACGATTACCTCTGTGCGATTTGTAGTGTGTTTTGTTGTAAAAATTTCTTATTGTAAAATTCACTCAAAACTTTTCACAAAAATTAAATATTTAAACAAAGTTTCTAATCTGATTATGAAAGTTAAATTTTTGAGTGTTTTTTTAATTCTTATAGGACACAACGCATATTTTGCAATTTTGGCATACACTTCACTCCGCTACCCGTATTATGATTCTTACCTCAGTGATTGACGCCATACAAATCTAGCCACATTTGCCTAGTAATATTAGGTGAGGTGAGAATCGTAAAGAGGGCCTTAAACTAAGAAGGTAATGACAATTCCAATTGAATTTGTATTTTTCGACACAATATCGGTAAACTTTGCTTGAAATTGTTATTTGGTTCAACCTTGAAAACAAAATTAGGAACGCAAAAATGAACTTGGAATATACTTTGGATAGCAATTAAAGGTCAGCTTCTATTTTTTATCTTTAAAATAGATTAAGGTATCGAGAGACATTGAACAAAGTTCAGATTGCTTTCATTATGCTTAAATCTATTTAAACGCAGTAAATTCGGTGCAGTGGTTTTGGAGTGAAAGCCGGACAACGAAACTGCTGCGGACGGACAGACAAACAGTATACTATGGAATTGCACAGATCCCATAAATTATCTCAAAATTTTATAATGAATCGGCTTTAATTTCCAAAAGCTCACGACCAATTTTACAGTACATCTCTTTAATCCACGATAAAAATATTCCGAAAACTTTTTTACAAATAATTTCATTATTTATTTGACCTACTTACATACTTTCTCCGCCTATATTATACTTGAATTTAAGTTATATAGAATTCAAAACCGTATCGAATTTAACTATCAAATAGAATACGGAAAATAAGGAAAATTTTATTATATTTTCCTTCCAAACCATTTAAAGGGCGCCAAATGCTTACATATATTCGAAAATATAAATCAATAATTTATGATGATTTGGAAAATTGAATTGCATCCCGGGTATGTAAGATGAAGAAATGATATGAAAAGCTTTCGTTAATAATAAATTTAATTTTTGGAACCGTATTTTACTCGTACCCTTTACCACACCGCCGAAAGTTATATATATTATATTTTTACGGTTTTTTGTCGTGTTGAACACCTGAGGCTACAAAAAGCTAAATATGCTGTAAAAGCTAATTAAAGCTTTTTTTAACCATACTATATAGTAAGTAAGTTAAAATTTGCATACAGTTTCTGTATTTTTATAGTAAATCGGATAAAAAATTCTTTTAATTGAATTTAATTTTTGTAATTGTAATAAATAATTTTTTTTAAATAGCTTTTTCTGCTCGAGCATAATTACACGTATACTTCATGCAATTAGGATAATCATGGATTGTTTATTGGCTCACATTTAGGTAATGGCCGTAATTAATTTAACGAAAAACGTAATTTTCTTGTTTCTTGCATCTCGTTCATTTTTTAAAACTATATTTAATGCTTTTGTTCAAAGCTTTCAACAGTATAGATAATGATATTTATATAAAAGTTAACGAACAGAAGATCATTAAAAATTATCCCGGGAGGATTTTTCTGAGATTTTTTTTTATATATGTACGAGTATACAGAAAGCTTCCACAAGACTAAATGAAGAAGAAAAATATGCTTTCTTACTCGTAGGGTATATATGTATTATTTATTATCGGAGCTTTTTTCAAATTCTCGTACTAGAGAAGTTCAGAGATGAGATGACCTCTTTTATTATGTGTATACGTTCATACATTAATATTGGATACAACACAAAACACTAAGTTGGGTATCCACGTCTACGTTGTATGTACGTATTTCATGTTTTCCTATTTTCTTCGTTGCTAATGTTATCGTTATGGATAATAAAATAAAAAGCAAATAAAAAGCATTGAGCTTTCGTAAGAATGAGACGAGAATTTTATGTGATTTTTATGAAAGGGATTGAATGGGAAACGGAAGAAAGTGCGAAATATAATGAGATGAATTCATATAAAAACGTATCTGTATCGCTACACACGCATACATAGATACAATATTTTCTTAAGAAAATGAATTTAACACAATTGAGATTAGAATTATTATGTTATCATTTTTGTTCTGGATTTATGTACACAAACATTTACAGCATGATTACGTATTTGTTGTTATGGTTATCTTTCTTGCCACTATTCAGTATACGTTCTATTGAAATAAGACTTAACAGTAAATTCTATTTATATTTGCCTTTATACTTATTTACCTTGATATACTTAATTTAATCAATTAAATCATTTAAACAACTCTTCGAGTAGGCACGCTACAATTGATTGTTTGTTCACACTGAAATAAATAAAACGTCCTTGTTGACTGTTGGCTAAAGAGAAGATCTTACATAATTTACATTTGTTAGTATGCGATGCAGGAGTAAATCCCGATCATCCCAGTCCCTGGTGCACCGAGCGTTGCTCGAGCTTCAAACCGATTACAAATGCTGTTGGCGGTTTTTCGAAAAGGCTTTTTGCTGAACACCGCTAGCCACAAAATCGTTGTCAGTAATATTTGAGGCCTAGTATATGCGAAACATTGATAAAAACCTCAACCCTCATCGAAAAATATTGGCCGCCATCACCTAAACAGATATGGGAGCCAGAGGTTGCAATATGTCACGCTCAACGAGAAGATCTAATACCATCATAATACAGAAGTTTTAAAAATGCAATCAAGAACGGCTGAAGAGACTGTGACGGCCATCGAATCAAACATATAGCTAAATAGAAGTTCAATCAATTACTTTTCAATTTCCCTAAAACATTTTCAATTCTCGGTTCAATTTTGTTATTATTGTTCTATTTCAATTCAATTTATATAATGCAACTGAATTAGAAATGAAAAAAGGAGCTCGAACGACACCAAGCTGACAAATTCATCGACTCGTTTAAAACCAGATCCAAGAAGATGGTAAGGCCGATCAAATTGTATGCAAATTTTTGACGTGCTATCGTTACACACCTTTATTTGCTCTTAGTATGAAAATAAAATTGGACTGATCTATGAGCCAGATATTAAATATAACTCTCCCTCTCTAGGTTTCACTTTCTTCACACTGGTGTGAACTTTATATCTTTGAAAATTGACATCAAGAGCAAGGGTCTATTTTACGGAATGGCACAGACAATAAACATATTTAGATAGCCCACTTCATTCCCTTTGATCGCCAGATAGTTACTATGCGAGCACATCCCTAGATTTTGGAATAATTGCCATAGTGTAGCATTACTTCCGCCGATTTTAGCGACGAACTTAATTTTTTGAGATAAATTGTTCTTGGCTCGTTCTCGGTTTCGATATCCTATTATACGTAGATATTATTCGACGTCGTCACGTGAGCGCAATCGAAGTCTTTCTCGGTCTTACAGCTATTTATACGATTAGACTCGATGAATTCGGTGATACGCTATATTCGTTTCGCGCTTCTCTAATTGGACCACAGATGAAACGAATTACCTTCCTTTGAAAAGTAAATAACAATCGGACAATCTTCAATCGAAATCTGACAATCGAAATTTTGTCATCGATTACGATCGGTGATGTTAACAAACACAGCTAACATCCTCTGTTGGAGTGCGGAATTCAGCGCCGACCCATCGTCCATGCCAGTGAACAGGTTGACATGCACCTTGCAATGTGCATTTGGTATATATAATTGTGTAAGTAGGTGAATGGGTATATGTGTGAATGAAAAGGGGCTATTAACTGACCTTGAAAGGATATTAAATCCACTGAATAAAAAATAATTTCTTTAAAAAAATGAAGATGGTCAAATGTTGGAGGTCAGGTTCCCGTTCTTGCTTCCAAAACCTTGCACAGACCTTATGAGTGCTTTATAAAGTACGCGCTTGCACGACTGCGATAGATATTCAGAGATACTCCTGGGTGTTCCTTAAAATTTGGTTTTGCTACTATTCGCCCCAAACCAAGTATTCGTGCATAGCGATCAAGCGGTATGAAATTGTTCTTGATATCTCTGTCTTCGGCCAACAAGCATGATGATATCTAATAATGTAGCCTGATTTATTAAATATACAGCGTGAAGTTTCCATGTACTCAAGCGCCAAATTGGATAGCACAAGAGCGAGTGCATCTTCCTGTCAAACGTCAGATGTTATTTGAAAGGAGTTTGATACAGTTCCTTCATTTACCATTTTACATATAAACTCAGAAGTTGTTAATTTACACAGAGAAAGAAGTTTCTTTCTAGTTCCTAGGCATATGAGCGTGGCCCGTAGGTTCCCGCTGTTGATACTGTCATATGCCTGTCGTCCGCCTTTTCATTCTCCATAATATTAAAATGCCATGATTCAGGTGGATGTTGAACTGATCTGAAATCTCGTTGAGAGATGAGAAACAATTCTGAAATATGCTTTGAGCGTCTTAATTAAAGCCTAACTGTTCGTAAAAATGTGAATATAGCTTCCAGATATTACATTATACAGAGTTCAGCTTGAAAAACGCTGTAGTAGTCCGTGAGAGAAAAATGAAGTTTACATTTAATTCTTCACAGAATACCCCAATTCCTTTCTTCACATTCTACTTTAAATCATCAATGAAGAAATAAACATCTTCAGTATTCAGAAAGGCCTCTCACAAGAGCTCGCTGCCATTTGTTTGTTTTAGGGGCATGCAATGAAAGAGAATCTTCTGTGCTTCTGTCTGAATGAACCCATAACAGCCCCACTAATACATAATATAGCTGCTCGCTGTACTTTCACAAATGACTTTAGGTTGGGTAAAATTCCAAATTTTTTCAATTGCATTTTTACTGGGCTAAAACACTGTTGTAGCTTCCTTTACTCTTTTTTATTTGTTAGGTTTCAGCTTAGTTTATAGTCCAGAATGAAATCCAGCTACTCCAATTTATCTGTGAAGGTTTAATAACATTTTATTTATGACCAAGTTCCAAGAGGGGATAACATTCTACTATGCTGTGTATCTCTACTCACAAATCTGATATTGGAGGACCTATCATGGCGCATTCCTTATGTCTAATGTTTTATTCCCGCCTTAGGCATAAATAATAACATTTATTGAAGTCTATTTACTATAGGAATGTGACAGAGTTCTTCAGGTTAAGGTAGTAGTTCGTTGGACACCTACCGGTATAATGCCATCGGGCCCTACCGGCTTATAATGCTTAAATGCTATAAATATAGCTCACCGGGTTTTTCCTACTGCCTATAACCAGCATTTCAATGCCCACAACTCTGTTGTCTCTAGGCCTCTGTAGCTCCAGTAGTTCCATAGATCTAGCACTAGTTGGAGAAAACTCTAAGTGGAGGAACTAAGAGATAGTATTTACGCAGCCTAGATGTTTCAAAAGACTCCTGTATGTGTTTACAGTATAGAAGCATATTTGGAGTATTTGAAGGCTTTTCGTGTAGCAATACCAGTTATTAGCCGCTCTAGTTTCCTTGGCTCTTTTAAAGAGGCTCTTGTATTTTTTTCGGACGTTTTGAAATCCTTTCGACCATCATGTAGGTTGAGGTTTACCCAGAGGTGTACTAGAAGGACATGCATCTAATATGACCTTGATAAAATCAATCGTCGCATAGCTGGTCTACTAGGACATCAATGTCTTGTGTTGAATCAGGGGGTTTTGGAACGGGAACCGGTAATGAATTACTTAGAATAGTTTTAAAATATTCCAGTCGGTTTTCCTCCTTCTTCTATAGTTATTCTTGTTGCTGGATTTGTCGATAATTCAAATTGATGATAATAAAGGTCAGAAAAGTAATGATCCTCCGACACCTACCACCAATTCACTAAACTATTCATAATGATATCTGAGACAACGAATTTGCATCAATTCTCAGAATGACTATAATAATTGATCATGAGCCTCCTTAATTTGTTTCATAATAAGACCATTGTGTGATCTAGTCCAATATGTGGAAGTTAAACTGATATTAGCAAATTATTGTAGTTAAATAACAGGGAGATATTCTGACTATTTTTAGCAAGAATACAGGCACGAATGTTTCCTAAATTGTTTACGAACAACCGTTTAAATTAAGGAATCCTAGAGGCCCAAGTACCAGGTCAACATTGACCCAAGGATTTTGGACTAGGAAAATGTTATCCCGTCTTCTCTTAGTCTCTTAGCATGAGTGCACCCAAAGTTGAATTGGAGTGATAGGGATTAACCTGCAGAAACCTTATGTTGAAGTAGAGGTTTTTTTCTTTACTTCAATTACCACCACAGTTGCCACATAATCCTCCTTCGACTGTGATTCCATCAGGGATCCGTAAAGTAATTTCAACGAAGTATATGTCTCCGTGTGTGTAGAGAGTTTTTCTATCTTCTCCTACATATCATTGATGTTCAGGTTGTCAGCCGGGACCTCTACCTGTATCGGCGCCTTCAAGATGTCACCCGATCTTTGTCATAAGTCTTGAGGTTAACTGTGCGGAAACCAAAGTAAATTAAACCATTAATTCTCGCCCGTGCAGAAAGTGGCTATACCTATTTAATTTAATAATAGGTGACCTTAATCAAGATTTGGATCTTTCAACTTGGCCACTCTCCAGTGCTATTTGTAGTATCTTCACTCGCTCTAAGCCTACAGAGGCTATAGTACACCTAGGCTTCCTGCAGCCCTTTGGTGCAAGTTCAATGACCATTGGTCGGCACACCATCCGCCCCGGCACGCCAGATTAGGTCCCGGGTTTTGTCTCATAATTTTTAGTTAAGCGGTGGTGAAGGTCTTCTCCACCCTTCCCTAATTGCTGGGTGATACATACCCGTCTTAGTGGGCTCTGTCGATGACATCCATCACTAATTACTCTTTAAGCACTTCACTGTAAACCTTACAGTTTCCTGCATTCTAACCTTCTTTGCAGTCTTCTGTGGTTTCGCATTCGATCTCTTGCTGTTAGGTAGAGACCCATCAGACGAACCCTTATTTTCCATTGCAATAAGTTCAATATTTTCGCTGCTCCTTATCTCCGCGATTGGAATTTTATTGAGCTTTCTAGAGCTCTTTTCTTGGTTTTGCACGTTGATACAAAGGGATCATCCGTCCTTGTGTTTAGACTCCAATAGATTGCATTCGAGCACCTAGAATAAATCGTTCTTGTGTTCGTTTTTTCAGTAGGTCTTGAGAGCTGGGCCTTATGGCCAAAAGCCAACCAGCATCTGTGCAGGGTGCAACAGTATATAAAGCAGTTTGATGCGGAGCTTTTCGCGAATCTGGATACGCGACTGTAGAGACTGAGCTTTTTTATACTGGGCCCCCAGCCTGGCCGGTTATCAGCACGGTACGATTAAAATGTTAACTCGGCCAAATTTGCGACGTGTTTTAAACTTACACACCATAAATACCGTTGTGAGCTAGTTGTCCGGTGGTTACCGTGAGGAAGTAATAGAAAAACTGGAGCAAATTGCAAGATACTTAGCTGATCCAAATGGCAACTTGATTCTCACAGACAATTTCACAAAAAAACCACCTACTGAAAGCTTACAAATTATCAATGTTGAATGAGTAGCTTTAAATGAATTTTGATTTGAATTTTGATGTTTTTCATTATTAACCAAATGGGTGCAAATGACTTAAAGCCTCTACGAAGTATTCTCGGACACGGACGCACGCTAAGCAATGTATTGCAACACGAACGGTTGTGGTAACCAATCCCTTCGTATTACTAGATCAATATAGCAAATAGTCAATCCAACTGCAAACGATATCTTAGAAAAAGAAAATCAAGCACAAAAACAAAAAATTGAAGACATGGAGTTTCTGATCTCCAATCTTTAACGCGACTGAATCTGCCTGAAAACAGATAAAACAAATTCAAAAACGGAAAACAAAACCATAAACAATGAAGACTGAATACTCAACGGACGAGGAAGAGATAAATAGGGAAACTAGCTGGATGCTGAAAAAGAGAAAAGCTAAACAAAATAAGAGAAATAAAAAAAGAAAATCTGAGTCCTCACAAGAGGTAGAAAAATCACCAGAACGGCAACCAACTCAACAAAATGAAGCACAGCCAAAGGTAAAAGCCCCTTCACCGATTTTTATAGAAGGAGTAACCAACTATTCAGAAATCCAAAGTGTAATGCGTACTGTAACGGAACAAGAGTACAGAACCACGGATCTAAACAATAATGTATGGAAGATTAACACTTCCAATCCAAACGCATATAGAAACTTGTTAATGAATCCATATTCAAATATCAGTTGGAAACGTACGAAAATAAATACGATCGTCCAATCAAGGTCATAGTAAGACGCCTACATCCAACCTGTGAAAGTAATTCAATAATGGAGGATCTGGAAAATAAAAGATTTAAAATCCTTGATGGCGCGAACATGATTAAAAAGAGAGACGTAGCGGAGAGAACCGACTAGAATCCGTTTCAAAAAGAGAACTTTCCCTGTTCATGCAAACGTTTGATAAATCCGAGCAAATAGAAAAAATTTACAATGTAACTGGCACGCTCAACATGCAAGTAGAGATAGAAGCTGTTAAAAGAGGCCGTACAAAGATAGTACGTGTATGTAAAAAATTTGGGGGGCAATACCCATACAAATTTGCTGGGAAGCACCCATTACAAACTTGCAAACTAACTAAAGGAGAACCAGGAAAATATATAAACTGTATATAGTGGACAGTATCTAGCCAGCTACCGAGGATGCGAGGTTGCCAAGCAGGTACAGAAAATGAGGGACCAGGCACGCAAACCCCTTCTAAGTCATCCAAACAAGGATCGAGCAATAATTGAAGTACCTATGCGTGGAGAGAATTATACATATACGCAGGTCTTTTTAAATTCGAAACAAAATGACACCAACGGATGTTCTGGATCGACTCAATCTGCTGGAAACACAAGTTCTAGAACAGCTCAAAATAAATAATGTCGGCAATACATAGTTCAATTAATATTTCGGGGGCAGAAACCAGGCATCAAAACTACTCATTATAAGAATAGCCAAAAGGAATGCAAACGAATTAACACAACACCTAGCAAAATTAGAACTATTTTAAATACTGAGAAAATTGATAAATTCTTAATAACAGAAACACATTTTACCGGTTAAAAATGACGGTCAAATTTGGTTATCACAACACCTGTAATATATATCTGCAATATATTGTCCTCCATGGTACAACCTAAAGACAGAAGGCTACATTAACTTGTTCCTGAAATAGAAAGTATCTTCATTATCGGAGGTGACTTTAATGCAAAAAATTCCGTATCCACGAGGCAAAGAATTACTTGCAGCTGGCCAATACTCAAACTTCGAATTTTAATCAAGAGGGAAACCACCGCACTGGCATCCTGACCTTAACAAAATCCCAGACTTTATAGTTTTCTACATCACTTAAGGCATATCGGAACGCTACATATTCTTAGAAAATGATGAAAGTCTAATATCTGATCATTCTCCTGTCATTATGACGGTTAGTGAAAATGTTAGAAAAAAAATTCACCACAGCTCATAAACAATAAAACAAATTGGTAATTGTTTAAGCAGCTAGTATCGAATAAAAGCAGTGAAAAATTAAACAATTGGAAAATGCCTTTGTTCTCTAGATCCAACTATAAAGATACCGACTATTCCCTCTGGAAAGCAACAAAAGGTTTAAAACGACCAAAACGCAGATCCCCCCAATCAAAACAAACGATGGGAAAAGGGCTTGAAGTTCGGAAGATAAACTAACCTGTTTGTTGAACATCTTGAAAAAACATTTCAACCGTTATGTCGGCAGACCAGTTACGAAAACACTGCTGATACGCCCAGAACAGCTGATTTCGAAGATATCAAACCTGTAACATTGAAAGAACTAAAAGCTGAAATTAAGTACAAAAAAGCAAAGAAAGCTCATGGTTACGATCTGATAACAAGGCAAATAATAGCTGCCTAAAAAGGGCATCCATAAGTTATTACACATTATCAATGCGATGTTCAGGAAAAAATATGTGCCAATACAGTGGAAAGTAACAGAAGTAATAATGATTCCGAAACCGGACAAGCCACTGAATGATCGAAAATCTTACCAGAAATTGTTTGAGAGGCTTTTGCTCAAAAGATTGCCAATAACCATAGAACAAAACATATTTATCTCAGAATATCAGTTTGGTTTCAGATAGAAACACCCAACTATTGAGCAGGTTCATAGGCTTACAGATGTCATTGAGAATACATTAGAGGGGAAAAAGATTTGCTCTAGTGTCTTCTTAAATGTGGCGCAGGCCTTCGATAAGGTGTGGCACATAGGTTTACTCTTCAAACTACATAGAGATTGACCAAACAATAGTACATGATCATACATAGAGAATCGCCATTTTACGGTGAAATAAGAAGCAGAATATTCCGAGCTAAAACAGATTTCGGCAGAAGTCCGGCAGGGTTGTGTTTTGGGACCTATTATTTACTTGCTCTACACCAGAGATCTGCTTCAATTAAATGATATTACCGTTGCAATATTTGCTGATGATTCTGCAGTTCTCTCAGTAGTAGACACTATCGAGAAATCGACTACAAAACTTCAAGGAGCATGTGTTAAAATCATGAAATGGACAAAAATGTGGCGTATCGGACTCAATGAATAGAAATCCACGCATGTGAATTTTACTAATCTAAAAGTCAGCTACAAACCTGTAATCATTAACGGTCAGCAGATTCCGTATATGCAAATAAGGTTAAATATATTACAGGGATGACCTTAGATACAAAACTCAGATGGATAGAGTACGTTAAAAAGAAAAAAGATGAAATTTATACCAAACATCGAAAAATGTGTTGGCTTCTTGGGATAAAATCTGAATTGTCAACCGAAAATAAATTGCTATTATATCAACAGGTGTTAAAGGCTGTATGGACTTACGGAACTCAGCTCTGGGGCTGTACAAAGAAAACCAACACCAAAATAATACAAACTTTTCAGAACAAAGTGCTACGTGGTATAGTTAACGCTCCGTGGCACATGAGCTTCGTGGTATGTTGGACACTTCACATGCAGTAAGGCGATTGCAGAGAACGAAACCAATTGATTTAATGAATTAAGGACACCAATGCAAAGACTTCTTCAGGAAATAACCTATAAATGGAGCTGGTCATTGGGCCTCTTCTCATTCACAAGTGACTAAATTAAGAAAGAAAAACTACTAGCCGTACTCTATTCAGTTGTAGTAATTTAAATAAATAAATAATTTTTTGTCCAAGGCACTGACTTTAATGTTTTCGTTAAGATGAGCGCATAGAATTTTCTGCATTTTATGAGAAGATGTACTGGATTATTGGATTTTTCGAAAATTGTGATAACCGAAGTAAGGTGCACTGAGAGAAATTATTGCCCACAGAGATATATTTTCATAGATTTTTATATATAAAATATATTTCGTTTCGGGACAAGAATATTTTATATCTGTAAACACGAAAAATATATCTAATTTTTTATAACGTTTAAAGACCAGAAAATATATCGATATCAACTATATGAACTTCCCCAAATTTACATAGTTATAACTGGACAAGGTATTTTACTTGTTAAACAAAGTTTTATATTCAACTTAAATTTAATATTTAATTTAGCCATTTAAGATGTCTTACACATTCAGTTTGGATGTTTCTATAACTCAAACTCAACTGAATGTGACATTAATAATTTTTTATTTTTTTGGTGTTTGTAATAATTTGTCCATTACTTCATTGGTCCAATCCAAATCCAATACAAAAATTTATTGTCTCAGATCAAATAAGTATAATCAAATAAGTGGTTAGAGTTCGTCTTAAAACAATTTAAATTCGCGACATATACTTCTCATGTGCATTTTGAGCTAGTAATTTGATATTTATGACTGAAATTAAAAAATAATACGTAACTTTTAGAAATAGAAATTATTCCCCACATCACAATATGCTTTACTGCGATATATTTTATTTGGACTTGGTTAAAATATTTACCCTTGTTACACATAAACTGTAGAACTGAAAAAGCTATAACTATGCACTTATAAAACAGATAAAAATATTGCTGAATACCTCATTGTAATAAAATTCACGAGATATGCATTTTGAAGCAATTAGGCTGTTTGAAATATTTTTTTATCGAACTTGGTTAATTTTAATACGCATGCTTCTATATTTATTTCCAAATCGGTCAAATGTTACCGATAAGTCGATATATATATATATATATCGAAAATATTTTTTTTTTTCAGTGTGACGACCAAGTGAATCCATGGACAAAAGCTCCAAAAAAGCTCCAAATGAAACAAAATATTATATCTTTTGCCTCAATCAACCATATTAGTGTTATACTTTCGAACCACTCATATATTATTACCATTCGATAAAACGAGCTTCTACTGTCAAATAACAGATTGCTTTCCAAATTAAATCAATTTATTCGTAACCCATTTTACGCAGCCTGTATACATAGTTACCGATATAATAAATATTACATGCATATAAAAAACCCAGATTTGATTTAATTTATCTTTCGATTTTCTTTCTGGCACATATATCGTACTCGCATATCCAAGTCAATTTAAATCGAAATCATTTTCATTATACAACTTTTCTTTCGTGAAATGAAAAATAAAATCACTTACCTTGATTTCTATTTTTTTTTTTTTGTTACCATCATCATCAAATCGATAATTTTTCCCGTCTCTATTCAATCAATTCACATGCTTTTGAAAAGTTTCGTATAATATTAGAACTCCTTAAGCACATTAAGTACATGAAACGACGGCGACGATTTATTTTTATTTTCTACTCAATTTAAGCGCACAAAAGCTCGCAAAAAAGAAAATAAGTTTAACACTCACGAGAAACTATTAAAATATTTAGTAACACCGTATATGTGAGGTGGTACACACACACACACACAATATAACATATTATTATATGTATGTTTAGTGAGAGTTAAGGTACAATAATAAAAAAAG
This sequence comes from Nephrotoma guestfalica, assembly GCA_963691935.1. Taxonomy (NCBI): domain Eukaryota; kingdom Metazoa; phylum Arthropoda; class Insecta; order Diptera; family Tipulidae; genus Nephrotoma; species Nephrotoma guestfalica. Next base: position 65,945,655 of record OY829913.1, on the reverse strand, counting down.
CTTGGAAAGTATCACAAATGTGCTTTTAAATAATTTTCCATTTTCATTATATTGTATTTCTAAGCAATTTAATCCAATCCATAACATCTGTTATTCGTCGTACACATGTACATATACACGAAAATAACTTAAGAAGAAAAGTTGATAGAAATTTTTTTATTGAAAAGTAAGATGTTGGGAAAAGTTTCTTGTGCAAAATTTAGTTATACCTGATTTTTCAATTTTATTCTAGAGCTAAGCACAAAAAAATATCGAACGTATAATATTCAGATATATATTGGGAATAAATTTGCTATTTTACAATTTTTCAATGAGCTTTAATGTTGTTTTTCTGGCATTTCATATTTATAGAGAGTTGCATAAATACAGTGAAAATTGATTGTGTTAAGTGCATCTGTAAAATGTTACCTGTACAAAATAATAATATAATAATGGAGCTTTCCTGTATACACTGCTGCGGAATGTAAATGATTAAGATAAATCGTGTGTTAATTGGCCTTATTCATAAATGCACATTCGTATTCACTGGATGACGAGTAGATTTGTGTTTAATATGAAAGGCCCGGTATTATTTAATCCAATTTATTTCTATATGGTAAATTATCGGGGTTAATCCGATGTATACTGACCGTACAATATACACTTCCTTCTCGTAGATAATATTCATTTTTTTAATGTTCACGTCCTATTTGTATCGTAAAAACCAGAATTTATTAAAATTAGCAAAATTATGAAATTTTCGTTTCCTCCTTCCACACGAACACCGCTCATGTTGCTTCCCTCCGCAGAATTTTTGTATCTAAAACCATTAAAACGTATATTTTGTTCGTTGCTCGTATACGCAATTTCCGTTTAATATCTCATGATAGTCATAAATTATGTTATAATAAATGATTTTATTCTAAACACGAAAGAATATTTCTATGGCACAACAAAAAGGAACACCGGGCCCAGTATGTGATACAAAAGCTAAGCATATACAACATATTATACCATCTCGTATTACACTAAATCATAAAAATGGAAAAAATTAACTTTATATTTTGGCTGAGGAACTTGTCCATAAAATATATGAAATGGATTATGTACGTTCGTATATATGGTGATGGGACGGTTTTCAGGTTTTATGTCCCTTAGAGATTGATGTATTTCCGACATTGTAGCCCGAAAAACTGACATATTTAATGATGGTGTACACATATTTATGTAGGAAAATTGACCAATTGGTTCATTATTATACACGTAATTTGAATTATAATGAAGTTTCTCAACCTCTGCAACCTCATTAGGATTATTGGGGTAAAGGAATTAAAAATTATAACGACCTATGTCACTTTGGTCATTTTCGTACATCATGACGGTACATTAGAATTAGACGTATGAAAATATACCTGTTTTGAATTGAGATTAGTGCGCCAACCGTGGATTGGAGCTAGTCCACTAATTCTAAACTATATTTTTTATTGAATGAGAAGCGATATCTTGACCTTATACTCTATGACCATGGTTTTATAACTTCTGTCTTTATCATAAAAATTGTACAGTTTATAAGTAAACAGGTAACGTATTCCCAGGGCCTAGTTGTTGCTGCCCGGAGGTTTGGCTACGGATCTGGACTGATGTTTACTTTAGTAGTTGATACGACTTTGCCGATTTTGAATTCACACTTTAATGGCTTCGACATCTGAGTTGAATTGTGAGCTTTGATTTGCTATGCATGTGGGATCTACCATCATATAATCACTCAAATTTAATTGTGGCGTGAATTAGAGTTCCAATCTATACTGCTGACTGTACCCTGTCAATGTGAATGTTTCTCCTTTCAAAACACAGCTTGGGTCTATTTTTTTTATATGTTTATTTATTACAACTGATTTAGAAATCATCTAGTAATTTATGTTTCATAATTTATGTTTTTGTTTGAAGGGTTGTAGCCCTTTGGCCAGTCCCCTTTACAATTTTAATATATTTTTAGTCGATCCTGATCATGGATCTTGTAGATCATGCAGTTTCTTCCTTCGCAGCCGTCTTCTGGGTTTCAACATACGACGTATCTCAGCCTTTTGGTGTATATTAATACGTTGCATGTGTTTTCTCGCGTGTTTGCTTATTTCTTTACTGACGAAATCCATCTTCAGTTGTTTATGGAGGTTGTCATTTCTTATATACCACAGTGCATTAACTATTCCACGAAGGACTTTGCTTTGGAATGACTGGATGATATTGACATTGGATTTCTTTGTACAGTTCCAGAGCTGAATACCGTAAGTCCACACAGGTTTTAGGATTTGCCGGTATAGTAGCAATTTATTATGTAGAGTAAGCTCAGAATTTCTTCCTAGGAGCCAATCCATCTTTCTGTTTTTGATGTTTAACTCTTCTTTTTTCTTTTTCACATGCTCTTTTCATATAAGTTTCGTGTCTAGAGGGTCATGCCTAAATATCTTGCCGTGTTTGCATAGGGAATTTGCTGGGAATTCAATTCTACTGGTATCCAGTTGACCTGCTTGTTGTTAAAGTTTACGTGACCAGATTTTGTTTCATTAAGTTTTATTCGCCATCTCTTGGTCCAGGTAGTGACAATATTAGTAACTCTTTGCAATTTGCTTGTAGATTGTTCTATGCTATTAGCAACTGCTAAGATGGACGTATCATCCGCAAACGTCGCTATGTTAGTTTCCTCTATCTTTGGCAGGTACGAGGTGTATAGAACATATAAAGTTGGTCCCAGAACGCTACTCCTGCTGATAATTTCTTTATTTCTGAGTATTCGCCATCTAATTTAACTCGAAAGTGTCGGTTAGATATGTAAGATTTTAGAATTCCATAAAACTGCTATGGTAAGTCTATTTGTAATTTAAATTCCAAGCCTTTATGCCGTACTCTGTCAAAGGCCTGTGCTACAAGAAGACGCTTGAAGTAGTTATATATATGTAGTTTTCGTCTTTATCTTTGGTGATAAAGAAGTCAATGATATCGGGTATTTTGTTTCTATCCGTAGGCGAATAAGTATTGGACTAGCAGCTTGGACTTGATGCTTGCTCTTGGCGCTCGTTTATTCTGTTTTACGTGAGTTTCCTCGTCCTAGACGACTAATCTTTGTAATTGGACTATTGAGTATCGTTATCACCATCGTTATCACTATGTACCTCATATAGATCCTTCCTAGAGGCCACTCACCTGGAGGCAGATCTTCATCCATAATGAGTACTAGCTCTCCTTTTGCTAAATTTGGTTATGTGTTGTTCCATTTTCCTCCAGAAGCGAAGTACTGTAACAATATTATGCAGAAGTCTCCATAGTGCCAAATGGCTAATGTTTTGATTAAAATTTCTAGATTCTGGCATCGTTCGCGATGGTTCATCTATCAGCAAAATGTCCGGGTGTTAAAGTGAAGTCATTGAAATCGCATAATAGTAGGATAAAAGGCCATGAGTTTAGACATGCGTCTATTTGACAAACAATTGTTGTCATCTCTCCAAACGTTAGATGTTGTTCTCCAATTATTCTACATAGGTGATACTTGATGGATTTAACTGCCTCTTCCTATAGTCCGCCCATGTGCAGTGCCCTTGCCCGTATATAATGCCATTGGGTACCATCGTTTGCAAGCTTTTCTGGTGGTTGTTTTGGTGCAGCGCTCAGATTGTTCTTCATAAGTTTTGTAGCCCCTATAATGTTAGAGCCACAGTCGCTGTAGATGTCTGAACAATTACCTCGGCATGCTGTAAATTTTTTAAACGCTGCTAGAGAAGTGTTAGGTGCCAAGTAAACGGCTTTTGTAGCAAAACAGATCTCCAGGTGAGTATCGGAGCTGATAAGCCCTAGCATAATCCACTCCTGTATGAGTGAATGGTTTTGTTGGAGTCACTCTTACTGGTAGAAGATCGCCTATCAGTTGGCATGGAGTCCGTGCTTGATGTTTGTAGCAAACCATACATTTATTTATGAAAATTTTTACTGGTAGTGAACAGTAAACTACTGCGTAGTACTGCGAATAACGAAAGATAGCGTAAGGAATTTGCTTCCATGCAACGTCATCTTGTGTGCGAAGTCTATCAGTCTATTGAATGTTGATTGTCGAAACTAACTCTGGCGTTTGACAGCTTTCCACCTACTCGTAACAATCCGCATTTGCCTATTTCCGGATTAAGCCAAACCCTTGTGTTGCCTTTAAGGCTAATCGTGAAGTTCTTTGGTCGTTAGATACCTTGGTGATGATTTAACTGTCCTTTTTGTAAACCTGAAAACATAAGTGATACTGCTTATTGCTTTTGTGAACGATGAACATCGTTCTATCAAATCGTTCTCCTCTTTCATTGTAGTGTGATTGCGCATACTTCGTTCCAGGACTCAAATACGAAACAGTCTCTGAGCCAGATCGGTCCGCTCCACCAGAGACGGAAATCTATTAAGCTTGTTGGGTACAATTCTCAATATGCACAATCCGCTGGATTTTCTTCGGGTTTTACGTAACCCCATTGCACCGGGGACAATACGGATTGGATTTCTACTATCCTGTTTGCAACGTATGTTTTAAATATATTTAAAGCAGTTTCTTCTTCAGTGTCTTCTTTGTTATAAATGCTTCAATAGTTAGGGGTTTGATTTTCAATTGAAAAATATTTTCTGTGGCATTCCATAAAATACCGAGGGTTTTAATAGTTTCCCCTATTTCGATTGTGTGGTTGTTTCAATTTTGAATGCTCAGTATCTTTGCTCTTATGCTCTCTAGTGTCTTATGGTTGGTTTGATCTGGCGGGCGGATTTTTATTTGTCTAAACATGTTTTAGATGTCAGCTTTAAGGTGACGATTTTTCTGTGTCGAACATCACGTGACACATTCAACCAATCGGAAAGGACTTCTTCGCCGAATTTTCGGCACGGCGAAGAAATGAACAAAATTTATCTTTTCGGCGCGACGACACAGCATACATAGAACACATTTTTTTTAACATCAAATTTTTTTTTTAAATTATGTGTCAAAATATTCTTTGTGTGAAATATGTAAATCAACCTTTAAACACATAGTTATGTTTCCTACAACGTAACAATATCTCAACGAGTAGTTGTTGTATTGTTGGGCCGGTGTGGAGCGACCTGATTTAACAATATTCCATTTCATGTTTTTGCTGAAACGTCAAAGATTACTCTTAGTTTGGTTGTTGAGCTATCATCTTTGATTACTGCATGGTGTGGTTTTTATAAAAGAAAATTTCTACCTGCATCGTCACGTTGGTTTATTTCTACCATATGATCCAATTTGATGTATTCGTCAATGAAGCTTCTATATATTCCTTCTTCATCTGTGGGTTTTATTTAGTTGCGTTTCCACTTAAAGAAGGCGTGCTGTAGCTTTTATATGAATCTAAACCTAATGGCCTGGTGTGCCCCATTTTCTAATATTTAGTTGTTTTGAAAGTGTTCCTCGCATCTTTGTCTTCAGTGATAAGTTCCCGTTCTATGTGAACTTCTTCATTTTACCAAAATTTGCTCGTGGGCCACCTTTATTGTAATTGATCTCTAATTGCGCTATTTTTCCTCTAACAATGTCTAGTTAATCAAGTAAGTTATCCATTATGGCCGGTTATTTTGTGACTGTTGAATGATGATTCTCGTTTTCGCTGGTTGTTGTGTAGCGCTTGATTATGGTTGAGAACATCGCTGGTTGTTGTTTACCTTCATTTTCGATGGATGTGATGGTTACCGGACTCGGCGGTAATTTGATTAATTGTTTGGTCGGTAACGCCAAATACCGGCGTTAAAATTAATGTGTCGGTTGTTGTTTGGCTTTGGAAATTTTTATTAACTTGTTTTTGTCGCTGGTTGGTTTTTAGTTTCGAAGGTCCATGCCTTGAATTCAGATTAGTGCGTCTACCGTGGGTCGGAGCTAGTAACTTTTGCCTTTATTATAAAAAATGTCAAGTTTTTATAGTGTAATTACTTGATAAAACGTAAAGATCAAATTTAAGTAAATGTCATTTCAGCAATTTATGTATATAGGTTTATGTTACCAGCTGAGTTGGTAACAACACCAGCGCAATCATTACAGCCGGAAAAATTCGAAGTGGGAATTAAAAAGAACAAGCATAACCTACATAGGTAATTTTAAGTTAAATAACAATTTTTTACGGATCAGAAACGCTATAATAATGTAAGATTATTTTAATATTCATGTTAGTATCTTACTCGGGCCAGTTTGTTTTCGTTCACGGATTGTTAAATTACTATAAATTAAATTTACACGAGAAATTCAGAAAATTACTCGATTTCACACTATACTTTCTATCGGGAAGTGCGAAAACTAAAAAATTCGATTTCAACTTCCTAAAAATATTAACTTGATAATGACAATGCGGACACATTTTTGAATGTGATACAATGGGTGCGGGGTTAATGTGATAAAAGGGTCAATCGTATTAAAACAATTGTACTAATCATGACACATTTCGAGGAAACTACCTTACGAGTATGGAGCGTAGAAGTGTACGTTTCCGTACATGAAAATCGACAAATGGTGCAAAGTAGCAGAATGAACACCACAAGAAGCACCTCGGCTACGGATATAGTGAATTACCCAACCGATGACTGTAACATGATCATATTATCAGATTGCGGTACTTGAATACACTTGGTGCGATAGTATATATACCGGCTTTAGCTCGAAGTTGTGGTCGCGGGAATCCATGTATATACAGAAATTTAATTATTTGCCGCATTTAATAATAGTAATAAACCATCAACATGTAGATGCTGATCTCCATTCTACTCCCGCCTAATAATTTGCGATTAGCACATTTTAAGATGCTCTAGTCCGTCCATAACGATATTTAGTCTTACAACTACAATATTATACCGTTAGAACACTAAGCCACTAATCAAAAGCACAAATATATTTACATAAAATGATTTTTTGCCTCTAAAAATGAAAGAAAAATTTAAGATTTGCCACTTAGCTTAATAATTGTCTTTAGATACAGTTGTAGCCGCCCAATCACTCTCCTCCATTGTAAAACGCGCGCTCCGTTATAAATCGTCTTTATTACTAAAGCACTAACACTACACTCGCACTGCACTTATCACTGAAACTACTTGACAAAAAAAAATCAAATAAAAGTTTATATAATTATTGTAGTTATTTATTAAAGAAACAAATATAAATTTATGACACTACAATATTCACTGTTTATCAATACCAAAAAAACACTTTTCAATCTGGTGACTGTTCCTCGACTGACGATCCAAACTTTTTTCGTCCTTCAGGTAACGTTTTATCCAACAAAAAAAATCGATTAGAACGATAAACAAGAAAGTACTGTGGTATTACGGTAATAAACCATCGTAAAATTCATTTGCTAGACAGTGGACTAAAAAACTGCTATTTGTACGCGTATTTGCTTTACAAACAGAAACAGTTCAACATTTGACTTAATTGAATTTGGAGGGAATTCGTTGTTCTGTATAAGAGATTGGAAAATAAAATTATTACGTAGGTGGAACAAGTAGGACAAGCGATTTCGAGACGGGCGATGTCGGACCAATAATTAAAAATAATCTTGCTCAAAAAGTATATTGTTAAGGTGATATACAGTGTTACAGTATTTTTACCGAATCAACCAATTTTTTTGACATAATTTCTTATAGGTATGGAGCAATAAATAAAAGTAACGGTGGTGGACTTCGACCATTTTTAGTGGAGACTTAAAGTCCAAAAGAAAAACTTGACTAGTCGATTGTGAGGTGTGCGTGTGAAGCGCGACGAGCAAAAGGTCCAGGGTTCGAAACTAGGATAACGCGAGTGAAACAATTTTTTTTTAAACTCAGATATTGTTATAGGACCATCAGCTCAGTCCATTGGTCAAGTAGTTGAATGTTCGACTTTTAAAGTACAGCTCATGATAGGACGCTTGCTTTATTTTGGTATTGCGAGTGCAGCGGGTGGTGGTGCACAGCACATTAAGAAACAAATGCTCAGAACATGGTTAAAAATGCATGATAAGAACAACGTCCCCCATCCCTAAAGAAAAAAAAGACCTACCAAAAACCGAAAAGCAGAATTCTCGCCTGAAGTTGGAGAACAATCACAAGCAACTGTAACTAGTATTAATAATACTAGTCCAGCACATCAGCAACAAAACCAACAGCAATAAAATCAACAACAAAAGGTTGCACCGAAAGAAAAATCTCTTCCTCCAATTAACGTGTTCGGCATAACAGAATTTGGTAGTATACAAACTGTAATGAAATCAGTGACCACTACGGAGTACAGAGTAGTGTCGCTAAACAATAACGTGCGTGTAAAATCAGTACAACCATGCAATTATGGTTATGGCTAGAAGCCTTTATCCAACGTGTCAATAAAACGCGAGAGTTGAAAACAACGAAGTAAAATAAAGAGGGCCCTCACTCTTTATGCTTGAAAAGGAGAAACTTGAAATCATTTTCAACATCAAAGCAATTCTTAATATGAGGGTTGAAATAGTACCCCAAAAGAAAAACGCGAGGCTAATACCTCAGTACAAAAAATGTTAAGGTTCCAACCACACGCAGAAATATTGCGGTCGGAAGCATAGATGCGTAAAATGAGCTGGAAAACACAACGCGAAAGTGTGTAAGAAAAGTAGAAACAACCCTGCAAAATGCATAAACTGTAAAGTACTTCATCATGCGAATTACAGAGGATGCGAAGTAGCCAAAGAGCTCCAAAGGCTAACAAACAAAATGTATCAGTTTACTCAAAACTATAAGGCTACCAGTTACAAACCCACCAGTCAATGGTACAGGGCGGAAAACCTACTGACAAATTGAACAACAATCATCTAATGTTATTATTGATGGCCTTCTTGAAAGGATATGTAGAAGCATGGAAGCCATAAATGCTAGGCTAGCAAAGCAAGAACGTGGACCAGAAGCTTCATATAAGCATCTAGAAAAGCAAGAAACCACGAACGGGGCAACAGGCCTCTTATATTAAAATGAGCAGTACATTAAGAATTGTCACCTGGAACGAGAACGGACTAGCGCAACATATTCCAGAGGTAGTAATTTAGAAAAAATAGATAGATGTCTTATATCGGAAAGCCATTTGACAGAAACATCATTTATCAAAATACGTGATTATGAATGTTATTATGCTGTTCACTCAGGAGAAAACGCGAGTGGAGGATCATCAGTAATAGTGAAAAACAATGTCCAACACTTTGAAGAACCTGGCATCAAAGAAGAAAGCATGCAAGTTAAAACCATGAAAGTTGAAACTAATAATAATTATGAATACAGTATTTCCTCTATCTACTGCTCTCCACGCTATAATCTAAACAAAGAAGATTATAGCAGATTCTTTAGACCACTAGGATCCAATTTTATTATTGGTGATGACTTTAGTGCAAAAAACAGCTATTGGGGATCAAGACTTACAACCCGTAAAGAAAAAGAGCTTTATGAAGCAGGTCGGATAAACAACTGCGAGTAGCATTCTGGATGTAATCCAACATATTGGCCTGCTGATATATATAAACTACCAGATCTCATTCATTTATATGAAGCGAAAGGGATTTTCGAGGACTACATGGCTCTCAGCACACAGCACAATGATAAATAATAAGGATAACTTGCCGTAGCTAACAAATAATATAACTGGTTGGGACTTATTCCAAGAACAAATGAACAAAATGAAGAGCAAATGAACTTTCAAGTGCCAATTAAAACATCGGTACAATTGGAAGACGAGCTGGAGGTATTCAACAAGCAACATGGGAAGTTCTCCTACTAATCATACCAAATCTCGTGGGAATCAAAATTATCCTCTTGAAGTCAGCGAATTAATTAGAGAGAAACGGAAGGCACAAGAGACCTGGCAAAGGACACGCGCCCTGACTAGGCGAATAGGCGTATGAAAATATACCTGTATTGAACTGAGATTAGTGTGCCTACCGTGGGTCGGAGCTAGTCCATTAATTTTTCTTAATTCTTCTAAGAAGCGATATCTTGACTGTTTTTATAATTTCTGCCTTTCCATTAAAATTGTACAGTTTATAAGTAAACAGGTAACATATTCCCAGAGCCTGGTTGTTGCTTCCCGCGGGATGGACTACGGATCTGGAAGTGGGCCTGCTGTACCAACTCGAGTATTTTCTGTTCTGATGTTGTGTAGTGATGAACGTCATGTATGTTTACTTTGGTAGTTGATGCCTTTAGGTTACTTTGTCGATTTTGAATTGACACTTTAAATGCTGCGACATCTGAGTTATATTGTGAGCTTCAATTTGGTTTGAAGGTGGGATCTAGCATCTTTTTATAATCACTTAAATTAAATTGTGGCATGACGAACCAACGTACTGCTAAATGGTATGTACCCTGTCAATGTGAATGTTTCTCCTTTCAACGCACAGGTTGGATCTAGTGTAACGATTCCCTCTCCTTGGATGAGAGTGGTTGGTGTTTCGATCATTCCACTGCTACTTTCGCAAATCACGTTATAAATAACCTCTGATTTTATTACAATCCATGCGTTATGTTGATGTAACGGAATCCATCGCTAGGTAATGTTTATTCTGTGAATTTCACAACTAGTTGGCACGGTCCAAAAGCAAACTAGGCTGCTTAGTCGCAATTAGTCGTTGATGTACATCATAAAGGTATTTATCATTGTCTTCGGGAGAGAAACGTATATGTTGACTGTCTTGTATCGCAATCAATAAATAACTAAAACATGGCTTGAGGTATAGTCTTGTTAACGAATCGTTGGGACTGCCATTGCGTGGTATATGTTATATCGAGTCCTGTGTACTGGTGGAATTTTGATCTCGAATATAACTGCTGACCCAGTTTTTATGGTTTGAAGGTGGCTATTTTGTAGATGGCGGCTTTATTCTCTCTTCGTTATGGCAGCCTAACCAGGTTTTATGTTATGAATGATTTGTTGACTTGCTCCTGCAGTTGATGTGGAGCTAGGATCAACGGATCGAGTGTGCCTTGATGGACTTCAGTGATTGTGCTGATTATTGAGGTTTGAAAGTCTCGTAGTTTCATCATCTGTGTATTGCAAGGTCGGTTAATTCTCCATGGGCCAGGATGGTTGTTAGAATTTGATTGTATGACTCGAATTTCCAAGTTGCTTCCTCATCTGGTTTTGTAATAATTTCTAGTGGTACTGCTGGTCAGAATTTAATTTTTCTATGCTTTCGTTGTAAGTTTGTCGATCTCTTTGATTTAGCATCTCGAATAGTTCGTTGGCAATTGTACCAACAAAATCGAAAGGCGTCCTTCTTTTATGTCCGCCTAAGGCGTTGAATGCTTCGTATTGTTAATTTAATTCTACGTGGAGTGCCCTTATTTATGTATGAAGCAATGGTTTCACAGTACTAAATCGTATCAGTGTGCACTTGTTGTACAAGTATAAGCGTCCTATTCGAACAAAATCTGTCTAGTTGACGATCTGCGTTCGCAATGCGGTATGTTAATTTTTTTCAAGGTGCTGATCCCGGGATGAGCGGAGTATCTCGATATATTGTATCTTGGTATTTCTACTGCCACTATAGTAGAACAAACCCATCGTTACCAATATGTACCTCAAGGATTCTTCTTAGAGGCCAATTTTCTGGAGTCAGATCATCATCCATAATGAGTACTAGCTCTCGTTTCGATATATTTGGTTCTGTTTTGTCCTATTTGCTTCGCTTATGCAACGATAGTTGCGATCAGAATTCTTGCGTTATTTTTTGCAGAAGTCTTCATCGGTCTAAATTGCTTGAACCTGACATCGTTCGCTGTGGTTCACCTATAAGGAAATGTCCGGATGTTAAAGTTGCGAAGACATTAAAATTTCATAAAAGTGGGAGAAGAGGTCATGAGTTGAGACATGCGTCGGACAAACAATTGTTGTTATCTCTTCAAATATAAAATGTTGTTCTCCGATTTTTCTACGCAGGTGATACTTGATGGATTTAACTGCCTCTTCCCATAGCCTGCCCATGTGCGGTGCCCTTGGCGGTATAAGATGCCACTGAGTACCTGTCACTGTGTTTGCGAGCTGTTCTGAAAGCATGTCTGGTAGTTATTTTAGAGCAGCGCTCAGATCGTCCTTCTTAAGTTTTGAAGCCCCTATAATGTTAGAGCCACAGTCGCTGTAGATTTCTGAACAATTACCTCGACATGCTGTGACTCGTGTAAACGCTGCTAGAGAAGTTTCAGATGGCAAGTTACTTACTACTTCTAAGTGAACGGCTTTGTAGCTTTTGGCAAGTGGATTGCTCCAACCAAGTAATATACGATTCGAGGCGGAATATTTGTGAGTTGAATATGGTTGTCGGTTTGACGTTGTTAAAAATAGTTACGATTTATCAAATCAGGCATGTAATCGGACTGCACACACCACGACTGCAGCCCAACTTCACACAACAAATCATAAAATTAGTGGGATGAAAATTTTAATTCATTTTTTGGTTTGCTTTTTGCTTTCTTGCTTTTAATATTAAATTAAATATTTAATTTGTAATTTTATATTTATGGAACAACAACAACACATAATAAAAATAATAAGAAGTTTTTCTTTCGTTTCTATAAATCTTATGCCATCCGCATATTAGAGGCGGTTGAAATATTAACATTAAAATTATTATTGTTTTTCTTACTTCAAGATTTATTTAAGTAAATTGTAAAATGAAATCAAGTTTACATTTTATTTAATATGGGTAAGTAAATTTTTAATTAACAAAATTATCAGAATACAAAAACTGGTGAAAAGACTAAAAACTTAAAGGTACATGCGTCTCTTAGAAATGCTTTTAATAGTTTAAACATTAACTTCTCTTACTTAGATAAATATTTATTTAGAAATAAACGATTTTTATAATTAAATGAAAAACAAAATACGGATTTAAGATGGAATAACACAAAATAGAAGAAAACGATCTCGCCTATGCAAAAAAATATTAAATCGCGATCTCTTAGGCGATCGCGAAACTTTTCATGTTCTTATTATTTATAATAATTAAAAGAAGAAATATTGGTTTTTAATAAATATATTTTGTTTTAATTATTTTACGGTAATAACTTTTAATATTATAGGTTTCGCGAAAATATACAGGTACACATCGAATGACTCGATTTTACGCACAAAACAGGAGTGCTACTATTAAAATCAATCGTTCTCGGTCATTCTCTTTCTTTCTCTCTTTCTCAACTTTCACATCCCATGAAGAAATTTTTAAGATTGCCTTATGGTCCTCCATCTATCTCGATCTATCACTCTTGCCATCCAGTTTCGACATCCTATTATACGTAGGACTTGTTCGTCGTCGTAATAAATTCCGCGGATTCCATTGGGACCGGATGTCAATAGTGAACTAAAGTCCGGCCAAGCCATAAACCGACAACAGCTTGAATCACGTGTCGGGAAATTAAACGAAGCCTGGTTCGAATGTCATTTTGTCTCAGAAGCTGAGGAATTTGAGAAAAACTATTTCAAAAAAAAATCAACTCTCATGCGTAACTTCAAAATAAGAAATCACACCATCGCACCGTTCAATAATAACATGTCGAATGATAGAAACATAAGTGGTTTTGGGGAACGTTCATTCTTTCCAATGAAGTATGTTTACCACGATTCTCAATAGACGCTTTTGGTGGAAGCTGTTCGAAATGTACGTGGCATATCTCGTCATCATTTCTAAGTGGAAATGCCAACAGTTTCATCCATCATTTGCCAGTGATCGATGCTAATTACGAGCAAGCTTGGGAAAAGTAACAGAAACGTTACGATAAATAAAAGTCTATTCTCAAGGAATTTATTGAATTGATTTTAAACCAATCCTCAGTAAAGCAGTGTTCATATAAGCTACTTCGGGAACCAATACATAAATGATGTTGACGTTCCGATGATGGAACAGCTTATTAAGTTCTTAACCGATCGATCGTTCTGATGGTTTGGAGTTCTGTGCATCTGTACAAATAACTTAACCTACTCGCCAGAATTCCAGTTCTAATTCACAGTGCACCCAACTCTGTGCTCAATATGCAAGAAGGACCATTTTCTTTTCCAATGCTTCAATTTCATAAGATTGCAGTTCTCAGAGAAACAACAGTTATTACCTGATAATCAATACTGCTTCAACTGCTTGCGACCAGATCATGATGTTTCCGCTCGTGGCGACACAAATGATTTTATTTACCACAAAAAAGCATCATACGCTTCTTCAAATTAAAGGTTCAGTAATAAACGAAGGTAAACCCGTGGGGAAAAATGTATCAAATGCCAACAAAAACATCTCAAAACATTCACAATGCACATAGCATACAATACCCACAAGCACAATTTAATAGCTCGTCGATGAAAAATGAATCTGCAACCAATAAAACGTCAAGCATACAACCAAAAATGGGAGAGCTACAATCAACGAAACTATCGCTCCAATCAACAGCCATGCTTGACTATTCAACATTAAAGAATTTTCAATCAACAGCGCAAACGATTTTCTATCGCAAGTGTTCAATTGAATTCCACATCCGGTAAAAAGTACTAATTCTCGAATTATTCACCAATTTGAGTATATTTGTGAAGAAGTCTGAATCTTGACACGCATGAGCCTTCCCATACGAATCGATAACATTGACTATTACTGTTGACAATATGGTTTTTATAAAAATTGTTGACATCTGTCATTCCTGTCCTGTTCATTAAATCTTATAAAAACTCTATTGTCAACCGTAAGAGACAATGTTACCGATTCGTATGAGAACGTTCATACAGTAAGAGCCATACTCGGTTCTGGTTCTCAACAAATATTTGTAGCCGAAAGATGCGTGCAAAGAGTCGGATATCGTCACTGATATGCGCTCGTTTTACTGTTAATGGACTAGCATCAAGAAAGGCTAGATTTACAAGAGGTGCTGTTAAAAGGTACGATAAAAGGATATATGTTGCAAAAGGATGCATTTGCGTTTACTCTTTCATAATTAACATCAAAATTACCAGTACAAAACATTCAGTTTTCACATTGGTCAAAATTTGGAATTGGCAGACCTAGTGGTCAACACACCATCAAAAATAGACGTAATTTTAAAATTCTGTTTGAAAACTAAACTAGAATAAGGTCTATTTGCTCATCGTACAGTTCGACTGGGTATTAGGGGGAAACTTACAAGAAACTTCGGAAAGCGCAGCTATGTCAGGATTCCACGTCAGCATTAAAGACGAGGAACTAATATTACTTTAACAGAACCAAAACTTTTGGAGAAATTA
Organism: Nephrotoma guestfalica; assembly: GCA_963691935.1. Lineage (NCBI taxonomy): Eukaryota > Metazoa > Arthropoda > Insecta > Diptera > Tipulidae > Nephrotoma > Nephrotoma guestfalica. The sequence goes on along the minus strand of OY829913.1, from coordinate 65,930,414 downwards.
AAATCTGTTACCAAATACTCATCCGAGGAAGAAAAATGTAAAACCTGTTATGTGCAAACCATTCAACGAGACCAAAGTGTACGGTATGCCGTGCACCTTCCTTTTATGGAGACGAATTGAAACAGCGTATTAGGAAAATCAATCAACACGACAGTGAAAAGACCACTCACAATGGAAACTAATGATCACTAAAGCGATAAATTGCAGGAAGAATACGTTATCTTTATGGCCAGTACACCTCGTTGAACCACATGACGTGTAAGGCAAATGATACTTGGAAATCACGCAATAATAGAGGCATCTGATTGCACTACGAAGCTCCAAATCGTTTTCAACGTGTCATGCAAAATCAGTTCGGAAATCTCTTTAAATGACATTCCGCGATTGTGAGATCAACAATCCAGAAATAATTCCACGATGGTAATGCAACACTGTCAACTAAAGACGGTAACCTACAGGACCTCAAGCGCATCATTTTTAGCAGTTACGATTAATAATCCAACTATCCAATAGCATCTTCCCCAAAATGATGTTTTGTAAACGACACGATTCCTGGCATGGAAAATACTCACTAAGGCATCGAAAATTTGTTCTCAAATTGGAAATTAGTTGTACAACCAAAACACTCTTCACTGAAACTTGCACTGAAAACCTTCATACACGTTTTCACTTGAAGTAAATTTATCAGATACCGAAAACCTCACGAAAAGTGTCTTGTTGTCACAAGCTCTCAGAATTACTGATCCGCTGGAATAGCTTTCACCTCTTAATATTTCCATTAAAATACTTTTTCAAGGCTTGCGGCTATAAGGACATAGGTGAGAAAATGAAGTACCAAAATTAAAAGAAGCATATTAAACGAATGGAGATTCCCCACCACCTGAAAATCAAAAAGAAAATCAGTTTATTCGAAAATGCTTCCAGAGTGAAGCATCCTGATCGTTTAGAAACAAAACAAAGTTTCTTCGCTCAAGACTTTCTACAAAATCATAGTTCATAGATTTAACAACAAATAGTAGTATTAGTAACAAATTCTAACAGGGAGGAAGAAATCTAGTATAAAATAAATAAAAAGGCGAAAACATCCCCAAATAATTTACGAAATTAATCAAGCCGAAATTATTTACATCAGATGGGCTCAAACACACGGTTTCTCTCTCGGACTGAAACAAATTGCCACTATTGAAGATATTTAAGAACGCAGTCAACTTTAACCGCTAACGACATTCATAAATGGCAAAAGGATTCTGAGAGTTGGAGGGAGAATAAAAAATTCGATCTGTTCATTCGACACTAAACTTCCTAATATACTCGCAAAGGACCATATACTCAATAGAATAAAATCTACATCCGGGAGCTGGTTAGTTTTGGCGAAATAATTTTAGATTTATTGAGTGGGATGAAAATTTAAATAAAAATCAATGAAATTCCTAGTCCATATTTCGTTTTTAGGAGGTTACCATGGAACCATTTTTTCATTTTAAACTCATGTAGTCCTAATCGGAGACATTCTTGGTTTGGGGCCATTCTTTGGACCAAAATTGAAATAAAAATCTATGAAATTCCTTGACCAGAGTTCATTTCCAGGTACTTGCCACGGAACGATTATTTTCTAACGTGGCCTTTAATTTTTCATTAGTATTTGAATCAGAATCTTACAGTGTTTTGATACTTTAGTTATATAGTTAGTTTACTGATCGAATACAGTTTTGTTTAGAAATCGGGTGGATTGGTTTTAAATTTTGTTTTATTTTATTTTTGAAGTAAATCGGTTTTATTATATTTGATACTTTCTTGTTTTTTTTTCAATAATTTTGTTCATATTTCTGACCTGAGCTTACGTCACATATATAGTAGATTTGAATGAAATGAATCAATATCTGGGCTGATATTGATAGGTTAGTCTTCATAACTTTTTTTTATTTTCAAGGATATAATGCTGGGATAACTTCTTATAGGTATAGGCCACCTTAAAGAAAAATTCGATAAAGGAATTATGCGCCATTTGCTCGGCACCCCGAACAAATCTACCATATCGCTACCTTAGAAGAATACCGGAACAACTAAAACAAATAGATTTTGACTTTTTTGCATGAAACTATTCTAGTATATTTTTGTGTGGTAGAGTGGCACAAATTAATTTCCCACTTTATTCCACCAGACAGCAGTAATGTAACTTTCATAGTGACGTCACAAGTGAACAGTCATATTATGGATTGCGACATAGTTTGGATTAATTTTTGTTGAGAAAACTGTTATATTTTGAATTGGGATTTCATTTTCTAAAAAAAATTAAGTAAATTCCAGCATTTTGACTGTTTATAATGTATTAGTTTGTGATGTGTCAGTGCGGGTTTTAGAATTAAGACTACTGGACTTACTGGACAGTGCCGATTATTGTCCTGTTAATTTGAATTGTTTTGTGTTATGTCCATTTTGTTTAGAAATTTCAGTGTAATTACATATTTTCGATTATTGTTTCCAAGTCACTTTCAAAACAATATTTAGAGTTCTGCAACTCTTGAAGAAAACAAATAGGTAAGAATAGCAATAAACTGTATTTTGTAATAATCTTTAACCTTAAGCAGATTAAATTAACCAGAAAAAAAGCGGGGCTCGATTCTGAAGGCATCGTATCAAATAATGCCGTTTGGCATATTCAAAAACAAGATATCGTTATACATGAAGAAAGTTAGTTTAAATATCATAATCATATTATCATATAAATTATTTTATAATATAATGTATGTACTATAACTAATTATTTCAAATGAAAATAATTATCTTCTCTGAAAAGTGGAATCACACAAAACCTCATTAAAAACGCAGGTCCGAATGCCGAAGAGTCCCAACCAATTACTGCCGAATACGACGCCGAAGAACTATAAAATACTGCTGGATACGATACCGATTACGAGGGACACGATACTGAAGGAACCGAAGCCCAACCACGATGCCGATGCTACCGAGCCAATTATTACCGAAGATAATTCAAAAGAAATTGAAAAGGATGCAGCCCACCATGATGCCGAAGAAATCAAACCAAACACTGCCAAACACAATACAAAGAAATCATTACCGGACTCGAAATCGAAGCAAATGCAAGCGTCCACAATTCTGTTGAAACCAAACCAAATCATGTTGGGCAAAATTCAAGAAATTTATAGAACTATTGTTTATTTTCGATGAGTCGTTTAACGCTCAATATGGTACATGGAAATATGGTACATGGAATATCGGAAAACAGCGAATAGAGATTGAAAAGTTAAAAGCTACGATCACACACAAAAAATATCATCAAAATCGGTTCAGCCGTTTAGAAGGAGTTCAGTCACATACACACGTACAGAAGAATTATATAAACAGGGTGTCCCAGATTTGGACAATCAAATGAAGCAAGGTGATAGGGGAACTCATTTCCAACAAAAACAGCCAAGTAAAGTTATTTCGAATTGATGGTGCACATGTTATACCACATTTAGTGTTTTTTTAGAGAAGTCGCACGCGAACCCACCAAAAAATTAATTTAAACAAACAAGAGTTCTTTTGTTTAACTTTCGGTTTTAATACAACCTAGAAGAGGGTGTCCTTCCAATAACATCATTTTTGTACGCTACAAAAACAATGGATTTCTGAAGTCTCTTTGTTAACAGAAAAACATTTGTTGATGTTTAAGTGACGCCAACGGGAAACTAATGTATTACAGAAAGTTGACCCACTATCAGAAAGATATGCGACACTAATGCAAATTTTAAAATGGTATCACATATCGGACTAGTCACAACAGAATATTTTTTATCAGGTTTTTTCACAAAACAAGTCGTGTTTATTAAAAAATGAATTTAACAAAATTTCTATTTCTAAAATCGATGATTTTTCGGAAGTAAAACAAAATGGAAATTATGTTATGATAAGTGTTCAGTGTCCACCATTTGCCAAAATACATAATCGGCATCGCCGTATAAAATTTTGCTTAATGGAATGAAAATGGGATTATGCAACATATTCCAGAAATAGAAATATTTTTAAATTCAGACAAAATCGACATTTTCTTGATATCTGAAAGTCATCTAGTTAAATCTTCGTTTGTTAAAATACGGGGTTATAACTTGTATCACTCCATTCATCCAGCGGAAAGAGCAAGAGGTGTTTCGGCATTACTAATAAAAGAAAATATAAAACTCCATTTAGAATCTAATATCGAAGAAGAAACAATGCAAGTCACTACTTATGGGATGGTCCTAATGTCCCCGGCATAACTTGAAAAGGGAGGACTACCTTAAACTATTTAAATCGCTTGGAAGTGGTTTTATTATTAGAGGTGACTTTAATGCGAAAAACACCTATTGGGAATCTATAGACTTACAGGTAAAGAATTGCTTCAATCAGGGTAGACATCAAATTGGGAATTTTACTCTGGAGGTTCCCCAATATACTGGCCCAGTGATGGGATAAAGATACCTGACCTAATAAACCTTTATGTAGCAAGAGGTATATCCCAGAACTATATTCACATTAAAGACAGTAATTTCCTTGTATCGGATCATTTCTCGGTTATCATGACAGACAGTGAAGTGGTAATTCAAAGGGTGAGTGCACCCAGATTAAAAAATTCAAAAACAAACTGGGATCTCTTTCGTGAAGTAATGGAGGGTAAAAATCAATCTTCAGGTACCGATAAAAAATTCTCACCAGTTGGAAGATGAATTAGACCAACTCAATGAAACAATTTAATATGCTGCTTGGGCAAGTACCCCCATGATACAAAATAAGAAGAAGCTTCACATATCCTATCCAATAGAAGTTACAGAGTTGGTATCATAGAACCGACGGGCACATAAAACCTGGCAAATAACTAGAACACCGGGGAACAAAACAATTCGTAACATTTTAGGTAACAGTCTCAAATCACTTCTTCAAGAAGTTAAAAATGCATCAATCAACAGATATCTAGTTGGTCTAATGATGAAAAACAAAAAGTTGATTATTTACTGCGGAAGGCGACGAAGGTACTCAAAAGACCCAAAATTCAAGTGCCTCCACTGAAAATGAGGATGGAACCTGGGCAAAAGGATCGAGGATACCTTCCAACCACTACTAAGACAAACGACCAATGAAAATATAATATCAATCCATGTCTAGTTACTCTATAAGAATTAAAAGAAGAAGTAAAAAGCAACATGAATGTTAAAAAAGCCCCAGGGTAAGATTTGATTACCTGCCAAATAATCAAGGCTCTACCAGGTAAAGGATTTCGTAAGCTATTACGCATAATCAATGCGAGCTTTTGGTTAAAATGTGTTCCGTGGGAATGGAAAGTAGCAGAATTAATCATGATAGCAAAACCTGGTAAACCATTTAACGATAAAAAATCATAAAAGCCAATTTCATTGCTGTCAATTATGTCAAAACTCTTTGAAAAATTATTACTAAAAAGACTTAAATAATAAAGGACCGACAACCTGGCACAGTGGACTGGAATTCAAGCTGCATAGAGATCTTGCCGAGGCAATTCTATGCCATACTAAGATCTTATTAATCCAATAGACATTTTCGTGTGAAATATGAGGATGAGAATAGTATTGAACTAAAGAAAATCTTTGCCGGTGTCCCGCAGGAACGGTTTGAAACTGGATGCGGTTTGTAACTGGACTAAGCGCTGGAGAATCAAGAATAATGAGAGGAAATCTACGCATATTAACTTTACATATCAAAAGGCTTCACATCTACCGATAGAAATTAACTCACGACCGGTGCCATATGCACACAAAGCTAGATATCTGGGATTGACACTCGATCCCAAGCTCAAGTGGAGAGAACATGTCAAAAAGAAAAAAGACGAAGAGCTTTATAGTAAGCTCAGAAAAGCTCTGAGCTTACAATAGACAACAAGCGGCTGCTATATTGGCGAATACTGAAGCCGATATAGACCTACGGTATTCAACTCTGGTTCAGAGTTGACTTTACTTATTTGATGTTATTAGGTGTTTTAATGACTTTCATTGGACTTACCTGACATAAGTGATTTTTCACGAATTTATCGGCTATCGCCGCACTTTAAATGTAGTAAATTCCATTGAAATGAGAAGTTACAAGAAAACCAGTTAACAAAATGTTTTGAATATTTTATGTAAGATTGGCTACCTATTAGGCAGTTCAAATTCAATTTAATCGTCAAAATTTGTTGAGTTACAGGAACAATTAAAGTTTCCCGAGAACTCAATTGTTTTATGCATTTCACATTATTTTATTAAGTTTCATCCTACTTTAGTAATTAAAAAAATTGTTTTCCAGTAAAATTTTGAAAGATGCACGTTACCCGCGAATTTATGTAACCCAATTTTCAAGTTTCACGAATTTAAATTTGTTTGATTTTTTGTAACTTATTGCGGTTTGGATAAATAATCGGTTCAAAACAGCCCGTAGTAGAAATTTTTGTATTTTACTAAACCCTTAATTTATCTCAAACACACCTAACAGTTTTATTTTTGTCATATTCTGACACATTTGCTTTGAGTTCAGAAAATAAAGATCCCAAAGCTTTCTAACAAAAATATTTTAATATTCAGAAAGTCCAGTTTTTTTAAAAGAAACTATAACGTACTTAGGTGGCCTTTGAATGTTTGTAAATTTTTGGCTAAATCTAAAATTAAGCGTTTTGCGCCTATTTATCAAAATTTTTTATTGTGGAAACCTGCGAACCTGCTAAGCGAAAGCTTTATTAGTTGACTTGTGATATTTCAAAGACTCGGAGTATTGATCGATATTAAACTTTTATTAAGTTCTTCACAGAAAATTCAAAGTTCTCCGGCTGAAATATATACACCGGTTGGACGATTTTTGCTATTTATAAATTGAAGTGTTTGAGACAAATATTAAAGCTTTCCACTGAAATTGGAATAAGTTCATATAGAAAAGACTTACTTAATTCAATCTAATTACATACAAATTATAAAAAACTACTAAAATTTGTCAACACGTTCAAAAACGTGTTTAAGTGACACTGAGTCTCTTCGACGATGTTTCTCAGTCATCAATAGTTCGGCATTCGACCGGGAGGTTCTGGGTTCGAATCCCACCAAATACAGAGATTGCTAATCGTATTTAGTAAACTGTTTAAAATTTTTATAAAATTGCTTACAGATGTATCCTTATGGCCCTACACTACAGCGTGTAGGGCCATAAGGATACATCTGTAAGCAATTTCACCATGAGCGAAAACATTAACACGCAACTTGTAATCGCGATATTTCATTCCGAGTGATATGATAAGAATCTTCTCAAAATTGTTGACGAAACTTTTTGCTGTTATATTGCAAACACACTTTGCACAGTCAAATCATTTATAAGTGTAAAAATGAGTTTAGTAATTGTTTATAATATATTTTGCAGGTGTGTCCAACTAGCACTTTCTAACTCCAATTACTTATCTAACTAGACGAGAGAATACCGATCCGCTAAACGTCTTCAATTAATTTCAGCTTTCGCCAAAACGAAGCACAGTAAAAAATGTGTTTTTGTTGTTTTTTCTTAAATGAAAGTCTTGTTTCGTTATTTGATCAACACACAATTATATTTAATTTAATTTTATTTTTTGAACATAAAACCGACAAAACCAACAAACAACACAACACAACAGCGAGCAAATAAGCAAAAATCAAAAAACCTTTTTCACCTTTATTCAAAGTGTGCATAACCAAGACGATTCTGATTTACAAACAACAACAACAACAACAACTGAGCCAACCAAAAGGAAATCAAATTCAATCACGTTTTTCATGTAACCAATTAAAGATAATAGAAATTATTTATGAAAAAAAAAACCAAATGCATCTGTCATTTGAATATGTAAATTTTGTTATATTGTTAACAGATGTCAAGTGGTTTATAGATATACTCGTATACTTGCTGTTTGTGTTTATTTTGTTCACTGTTATTGTCGTTATTAGGTTTTGTTGCATGTAATATGGTTTGGTGAATTTTATCTCCCCCGCGATTTTTTTTTTGTATTTTGTACATTTTTATGTTAAACGTTTTATGTTGTTCATGTTGTTTTATTCAAGATGACACGCGCATTCTCCTCAAGTGAAGCGTAACGGTTTACGTTGTAATTTAGCGTGCCGAGTGAAAGATTTATTCGTGTGTGTACTCGCGGTTTGAGAAAGGTGTGAATTTTATTTAAAATTTTCCCACGATTTGGTAATTTATACAACTATATAAATCTTTGTTTTTCGTATGAAGGTGTGAAATCATTAATTTAAAATATAATCGAGGCGCCATATCCATACGCAACATACGAGTATAATACAAACGCTTATAAACAGGCTCGGTATAAATACGCGAGAATTGAAATACCAACAACAACATTATATTTCATTATCACATTGTGAAAAATAATTAAATGATTAACGCGCAGCCGGCACCTTTTCATATCGGCATACATGTGTGTACATAAACACAAGATCAATTACTTAATCTTACCTTTTTCATCTTAATTATCACCACACACGGTGAGGGTACGCGCTGCGCTTATAACCGCGTACATGTATATGTACGTACATTAAAAAAAACTATTTCAAAACTTAAAACCAAAACATTATCTATTTAATTTAAAAATTATACCATAAAGTGAATAAAGGTAATTTTCTAAGGCCGCCTTCTTTCTCATAACCGCGATAGTTACTACTTTTCTAATCGTCTGCAAATCATTGAAGAAAAATGCATTAAATTTTATGGTTTAGACGAATCATGCAGCTTAAATCAATAAAAAGATTTTTGGTTTGCGTTTAAACGTGTTCAGTAGGAATACAGGAGTACTTCGTAATAATCGTTTAATCTACCAGTATGCGGACATAACGCTACCTCGGAAGAGTATAGGTTCATCTGAAAAAACCTAAATTTCGAGAAAACGCAATTTAAATCTTTTTTATTACAGAAATTTAACTATTAAATCCTAAAAGTATCCAAACGGGAAGCGGCTTGACCTAGGAGGTCCTTTTATTTATAAGTTTACTTTAACCCTGTATTTTGAATACACCCTGTATTTCTGCCACTTTCGCAGGGCGGGTAACCTCTAAATCTGTATACAGGGTGTCCCCGAATTGGACGATCAAACGAAGCAGGGTGATAGGGGAGCCCATGTTCAACAAAAATAGCCAAGTAAAGTTTGTTCGAATTGTTGATGGTGCAAAAGTTATTCCACTTTTAGTGTTTTTAGTTAAATCGCATGCACACCCACCAAAATCAATTAATTTAAAAAAACCAAGAGTTCTTTTGTTCAACTTTCTTTTCTAATAATATCTAGAAGAGTGAGCCTTTCCAATTACAGTATTTTTATAGGCTAAATTATCTTCTGTCAAATAAAAACAATGGCTATAAGTCCTTTTGTTTCTCAAATTTTTTTTGGTTGATGAGCGATGAGAAAGTTCACCCATTATCAGAAAAATATGGGACACGACGATATCTAAATGAGGAACGTTTTCCCGACTACAGAGTATTTCAAAACGTACATCAAATGTACAATGAAGTCCCTGGTCGTCCGAGAAGGTCTAAAACAGCCGACAAGATCTGAAACTTGATATAGACGAAGATAGAGTAATTGAAATGGTGGTAGACGACCCATCTATAGGTGTTCGTTGTTTATCAAGACGTTCGGGAGTACCATGGTTGATGTTGCATCCGATTTTAAAAATAAATCAGTTGCACTCTTACCATATGCAACGTGACTAAGACCTGTTACCTACTGACCATGAAAAAAGCGTCGATGCCAAGAAATTTCACAGTTTTTTAACAACATTTTATGGAGTAACAATTTTCACTATTGGGCCCGCGTAAATCCAAAAAAAGTGCGGCGTAGTCGTTTTCAATGCCAATTTGAAGTGAACATGTGGGCGGGAATAGTCGACGGAAAATTAATTGGCCCATTTGAACTTCCACGTCGGATCTTTTCTTGATGAAGTTTCTATACAAACACATGGAAATATGTGACTGCAGCATGATGGAGTTCCCCCTCATTATGCACAGATAGTGAGACAACACCTGAACGATTAGCAAAGCCGCTGGGTTGGAAGGGGAGGGTCCATTGCATGGCCAACGTCGTCTCCTGATCTTTAAACTTCTTTCTATGGGGTTATTATACAGAGCTGGTTTATTATTATTTTTTCCCTTAATAATTACAACTGAGACCGTGCGCATCTAGCAATTTACCTTTCAAATTTTTACAACTTTTACATTTCTTAAACAATTCTGATTTGTTGGGGTGAAACCCAATTTTTAGTCCCAAAATTAATTAAACCTATTTAAAATACTAATTTTAATTTGGTATGTTTACTAGGTCAAGTTACACAGGGTTATCTATTGTGAATATAGAGGTTTCCATATTCCTGGAGCTTTATTTCATGTTTGATGTATTGCATCTGTAAGTCCCTGTCTTCATTTATTGTGTATGACGGAGCATTTGCGATGCTACGCAGAACATTGTTTTGAAACGTCTGTATCATTTTGGCGTTTGTTTGCTTATAGTACATCCCCATAGTTGAACACCGTAGGTTCATATCGGCTTCAGTATTTGTCGATATAGCAGCAGCTTGTTGTATATTGTAAGCTCTGAGCCTCTACCTATGAGCCAATACATGTTTCTGAACTTAATATTAAGTTCTTCTTTTTTCTTTTTGACGTGCTCTCTCCACTTAAGCTTGGCATCGAGAGTCATGACCAAATATTTAGCTTTGTCTGCATATGACACCGTTTGTGATTCATTTTCTATCGGTAGATGGGAAGCCTTTTGATATGTAAAGTTAATATGCGTGAATTTCGTCTCATTAGCTTGATTCTCAAGCGCTTAGTCCAGTTACAAACCTCATTGGTAATCTTCTGGAGTTTGCTCGTTGCATCAGCGACATTACTTCAAATCGCCATGCTTGCTGTGTCATCTGCAAAGCTAGCCATGGTTCTTTTATCTGTTGTTGGAATATCCCTTGTATATAGTAAATACAGGATTGGTCCTAAGACACTCCTATGCGGGACACCGGCCGAGATTTTTTTAAGTTCGGAATAGTCATCCTCATATTTCACACAAAAATGTCCATTGGATCTTAGTATGGCATAGAATTGCCTCGGCAGATCTCTATGCAGCTTGAAGTCCAGTCCACTGTGCCAGACTTTATCGAATGCTTTGGTGACGTTCAGACATATGCTGGGGCATACTTTCTTGCGTTCTAACGTTCTTTCAATAACGTTGGTGATTCTATGCACCTGTTCAATTGTGGAGTGCTTTTCCCTAAATCCAAATTGATGTGGAGGAATTAGTTGTCGGTCCTCAATTATTGGTTTAAGTCTTTTTAGTAATAATTTTTCAAAGAGTTTTGACATAATTGGTAGCAATGAAATTGGTCTGTATGATTTTTTATCGTTAGGTGGTTTATAAGGTTTTAACCGAAAGCTTGCATTGATTATGTGTAATAGCTTACGACATCCGTTATCTGATAGAGCCTTGATTATTTGGCAAGTAATCAAGTCATAACAAGCCTGGGGCTTTTTTAACATTCATGTTGCTTTTCACTTCTTCTTTTAATTTTTTGAGAGTTAGTGGGCGTTTATCAAAATCATCTAGCTTTTGGATTGACATTATATTTTCATTGGCCGTTTGCCTTGGTAGTGGTTGGAAGATATCCTCGAGATACTCCGCAAACAGGTCAGCCTTCTCTTTAGGACCTCTTGCCCAGGTGCCATGTTACTTTTTAAGTGGAGGCACTTGCATTTTGGGTCTTTTGAGTCCTTTCGTCGCCTTCCACAGAGAATAATCAGAATTTTTTTCATCGGTTAGGCTAACTAGATATCTGTTGATTGATGCATTGTTAACTTCTTTAAGAAGAGATCTGAGACTGTCACCTAAATTGTTAAGAATTGTTTTGTTTTCCGGTGTTCTAGTTATTTGCCAGCTTTTACGTGCCCGTCGTTTTTGTCTTACGAACTCACTAACTTCCATTGGGTAGGATATATTACGCTTCTTCTTATTTTGTATAATGGGGGTACTTGCCAAAGCAGCATAGTGAATTGCTTCATTGAGTTGTTCTAATTCATCTTACAACTGGTGGGGATTTCTTATCGGCACCTGAACCTGAATTTTCGATAGTGGAAAACATTTTCTCGAAATAATAGAATTGTTTAATTCGGTTGTAGGTACGATATATACCTTGGTGTGCACCCATTGGATTATCATGGTATTCTTTAATTATCGTATAAATATCATCTTTATTTTTTAAATGAATTTAAAGTCTGTTCGGCATTGCTACACGTCCGTCAATTAATTTTAAAGTCGTATTCAGCTAATTATAACTTCCACCGAATTAATTGTGGATTTTGATTAGTTGAACTATTCAGATAGGTTAATGGCTGATAATCTGTAACTACATGAAACATTCGTCCATATAAATATGTTCGATAGTGATTACTACCCCAGACGATAGCAAGAGGTTCCTTTTGAGAAGTAGAATATAATTTTCTTCTGATTTATTGAGAATTCGACTTCCACACGCAATAGGTAAATCTTGACCTTCGACAAGTTGTGAAAGTATTGCACTAATAGCAACGTTACTAGCATTACATATGACCTAAAATCCTTTTCCGTAATCTGGAAATTGTAATAAAGGTGGATTCGTTAAAAATTCTTTTAACTTTTAAAACGCTTCATCACATTTGGCATCCCATATGAACTTTGCATGTTTTTAGTAAGGTTTGTTAATGGTTTGGTAATATCCGAGAAACGTGGACAAAATTTTCTATAATAACCCACTAAACCAACGAATGAACGAATGTCTTTCACTGTTTTTGGAGTAGAGATTGGGCAGTATTCCGTCTTGAGTAATGACGTGAAAATTGACACTTCTCTGGGTTGAGTTTAAGATTAAATTTACTAAGAGTGGACAGAACATCACTACGTTTGGTATTATGATCTGCTAGACTTCGCCCATAAGTATCAACGCCATCCAAGTACACGAAACATTTTAAGTCTGTAAGCCCAGTTAAAACACTGTTCATTAGACGTTGAAAGGTACCTGGAGCGTTCTTAAGACCCATACTCATTCGTTTAAACTGGTAATGACCTGAATTAGAACTAAAATCGGTTTTCTTTTTGTCGAGAGGACATCCGTTTGCGAGATCAAGTGTGCTGAAATACATTGCTTTTCCCAGTCGTTCTAATATGTCAGTAATTGATGGAATTGGGAAAGGATCGCTGATCGAACCTTCTTTCAACTTCTGGTAGTCAATAACAATCCTCCATTTCTTCTCCCCTGTTGTTGATTTTTTTGGTACACATAAAATAGGAGAATTCCATGGTGAAGTGGAATGTTCAATAATATCGACGTTCAACTTCGGCTTCGGCGGGTTTACTATTTGATTCGACATTTATCTTATGTGTAACTGCATCCGTAACCGTGAGTTTATCTCCTTCTAGGTAGAAGCATTCATTGAAATCACGTATTATACACATTATTATTATTATTTATTTATAAATGGTGCCTACAGTGACTACAATTGGCACAACAAAACAATTGGTACAAAAAACAAGAAATTATGAGCTCGACTACAAAAGATTATATCAAGCTTTCTTGAATGAATTTCTCGACAAGTGATAATCGAAAGCTCCGTAGATCTTGTTGAACAGCCGCGATACCCTCGGAATTGGATCAGAAAGACCGTAGTTCGTTACCGCTCGGTCGATGAATAAAGCTCCATCGCGCTGATGCATTCGACGTTCGGGAGCGTACAAGTTGATACTTACTAGTATCTCGATACAATCGACACGGAAATTGATGATATCACGATATCAGCGAATGAATTAAACTGTTTCTGGATACTCTCAATCCTTTCAGAATGACAGTGGTAGGAGGGTGACCAAACAGGAGATGCATACTCCAAAATGGACCGAACATAGCATACGTTTAATGATGTCAAAGTTACTAAGTACACTATATTTTTCTTCGGGATCCATATGACCGGTATCAATTTTCGATTCTAGAATTATTAACCGCAAATCGCGGACTCTCGAAGTAATGTTCGACATTTTCGAGCCCTGGAGAGTTTTCCAAAGTATGAATAGGTTGAGAATTTTTAGAGTTATGATTTGGTGCTGTTTGTAAACGTTGTCGTGCTTCGATAACACGTTGACGTTTGAAACACTCATTAATTTGATGCCCTGGCTTGCGACAATAACTGCAAACCATAATATTTTGTGTCATATTTCTGTTGTTTTGAAACGAATCCCTTACCGATTAACTTCGGTATAACGGGCTTGGATAAAATGATCGACCAATTTAGTTGGCACTTAATTAGGGATATATTATTAAAGGATGTGGATTTTTGTCTACTGGTGACTTCGATAACGCATAGGCTAATAAAGCTTCTTCCTCGCATGCCCGAGTAATTGCCTTTTCAAACTTGTAAATCGGCAAGCTTTTACAATTATTTTGATTGATTCAACGAGACCTTCTTTAAATACACGTAAAGCCGTAAGATCATTTAAACTTCGTATGTCATCCATTACCTTCTGAGTACTGTCGTTTAGTTCATATAAGAGTTTCTCTATACGATTAGCGAATGAACGAACTGATTCCCCTTTTGATTGCTTAAAATTTACTAAATCCAATTGAATGACTTCATATGACCGATTAGAATTGAATTGGAACTCTAGTGCGGTTTTTAATTGAGACCACGAATTAAAGTTTTGATATTTTGTAATTTCATAAGATTTCCCTTTAAGCCTTGTTGCAGATGGAGATGCCATAAATATATTTGTAGCTGAATCAAATGTGAGAGAAATAATTACTTGTGCTACTTTCCCTTGCCGAAATCCTTTATCTGGTAGATCCTTGATTATTTGGCAAGTAATTATGTCATACCCTAGAGCTTTTTTAACATTCATGTTCTTCACAAAGTGTCCTAGAGATACTTTGCAAATAGATCAGCCTTCTATTTAGGACCTCTTCCACAGTGAATAATCAGAAATTTTTGCACCGGCCTAACCGACCTAGATATCCGTTGATTGATGCATTTTTAACTTTATTAAGAAGAGATTTCAGACTGTTACCTAAATTGTTAAGAATTGTTTTGTTCTTCGGTATTCAAGTGCCCTTCGTTTCTCTCATACCAAGTCTCTAACTTCCATTGGATAGGATATGTGAAGCTTTTTCTTATTTTGTATCATAGGGGTACTTGCCAAAGAAGCATAGTGAATTGTTTCATTGAGTTGTTCTAATTCATCTTCCATCTGGTGAGAATTTCTTATTGGTACCTGAAGATTGATTTTTCCTCCATTACTTCACGAAAGAGATTCCAGTTTGTTTTTGAATTTGTTGATCTGGGCGCACTCTCCCTTTGAATTACTATTTCACTGACTGTCATGATAACCGGGGAATGATCCGATACTAGGGAATTCCTATCTTCAATTTGAATGTTGTTCTGGGATATACCTCTTGCTACATAAAAGTCTATTAAGTCAGGTATCTGCGTTCCGTTACTGGGCCAGTATGTTGGGGAACCGCACCAGAGTAAAATTCACATTTTGATGTCTGCCTTGCTTGAATCAATTCTGTATCTTTTGACGTCGTAAATCTAGATCCCCAATATAGTTTAAGGTAGTCGTTATTTTTCAAGTTATGCCAGGGAGGACAATATATTGCAGAGACAGTAAGCTGTCTGTGTTTAATTTGGGTCCTTACAGTAGTGACTTGCATTGTTTCTTCTTCGATATTGGATTCGAGATGGTGTTTTATATTTTCTTTTATTAGTGAGTGATATAAGTTATAACCCCGTATTTTAACAAACGAAGATTTAACTAGATGGCAGAAGTTTAAGCAACTAAGATTTTAAACATTTCCCCATCAAAACTTTAATCAGTTAAATATAAATGAATTTCTGACAAAAAATACATACCCAAAAAAACAAAATACAGGGTGGCTGAGACCAAGTGTTACCAAATGAAAACGCTGTAATTTTTTTAATATTGATTATTTTTTATTGAAATTTCGTGGAATATGTTGAAAACATATTACATTTTACGAAAAACATGTTACTGCTCGATATGACCTCCTTTGGCTCTGATTATTTGATTCAGTCTTCCATAGAAAGCATAGCATGCTGACCGAACGTGAGCTTGAGAAATTTTATTCCATTCTCGAACAAGAGCTGACTTCAATGCATCAATACTTTCGTATTTTTTAGTGGACACCTCACTCTCCAAAATGGACCATATGGAGAAATCCATGGGATTCAAGTCTGGTGAATATGGTGGCCATTCTTTCAAAAATCAGCCGCGGAACGCAATTTTCTAAAAATTGCTGTGTCGCTCGAGCTTCGTGTGACGGTGCCGAGCCCTGTTGGAATGTCCAACGGTTCGTACCAAAGTGTTTACGTGCCCAAGGTAGCAAAGCATCGTTTAGGATCTTTTGGCGGTACACCTCTTGGTTTACCTTGACTCCATGTTCGATGAAAACCAGAGGAGTGCGTCCATCTGCAGTCACTGCAGTCCAAACCATAGCATAATTTGGTGATTGCTTGCGCATGGCAACTCTTGTGTCCAAATTATCGTTGAACTTATGCTCTTACCAAACACTATCATTTTGTTTATTCACATACTGTTGAATGGTGAAAATTTTCTCATCAGAAAGACAATTTTTGGAAAATCATCACGTTCGGCCAAGGCCTTCAATGCTCGTGTTCTTTCAAGCCTAACATTTTTTGGTGCCTCCGTAAGATCTTGAACTTTTTGTATCTTGTAGGGCTTCAAGTTTAGTTCATTTTTCAATATGGTTTGAATGCTGTATCGTGGAACATGTAGACGTGCGGCTAATTGATCGGCACTTTGACGACGATTTCGTTGGATTCGTTTCTTCACTTTTCGTATCATTTCGTTTGATGTTGCTGTCTTTTTAGGACCGCCTCTGTTGCGTTTAGCGATGCTACCAGTTTCGTTGTATCGAGTTATGGTTCGATACACAAACATTTTATTCACAATCAAATGCTGGAGCTGGCGAACTATTGCTGTTTGTGAATTTCCATCCAAATACAGTGCAATTACACTATTACGTATGAATTCCATTACGATTTTTTTATGAAGATATTAATTTAGAACAATTATTTGTTGGCGACATGTAAACAACTAACCAAACTTCAATCTGTCAAAAAATTGACGCGCGAAAATGACAACTACACAAATGACAGCAGAGTGAAGTCGGTAACATTTGGTCTCAGCCACCCTGTATTAGGAATAGCCTTAAGTTTGTGTAAACTTAATGCTTTGGAATCTTCCTGCGAAAACAACCCGCCACAAATATGAAATAAGCATTAGAAACCACCCAGAACTTACAACGTCTCTCCCTTTTTTAGGAAACGATTTACCTTGCCACTAAATAAACAAAATTTCAAACAATTTGGTTGTATAAATATTATTTAGAATAATGCCAGTAATAAACAAAAATTTTGTAAATCATATAAAAATTTAAAACATTTAATTAATAATAACGGAAAGCTAAACGTTTTGTTCAAACGCATATTAAAAAAAATTTTTAAAACCATACCAAATATTTTATTTTTTTTAAATAATAAATTAAAATATATTTTATTCCAAACACTAACTCTATATACTCGTATGAGTACTAACTACATGAATATTGTGCAAATAAATTTATTTGGTTGTGGTTTTTGATGTTTTACTCGTACGTAAGACCAAAAAATATTCAAAATTTCCTCTTACCAAAAAAAATGTTGTTAGAATGTATGTATATGGTTATAAACGACATGTATGTATAGCTGCTACATTGTATATGTTTGCATATAAATAAAATTTATATTCACCTGGCATCTCCGCCGAGGGTTAGAAAATCAATTAAATAATTTTTCCACCATTTTTATTCCCGTCGTGTACATATATGCGCTAATGCACTCGCATCACGAGAATATTATAATCAATCCCACCAAATTATTTTTATAATGAACCGCCTGCATACAAACACTACAACAACAACGGCATTATAAACTTTTATATATCAATAAAAATAATTGAATTTAATGCAATATTGTGCGAATTATAATTAATTTTTGCCACCACACACCAAAAACAAAATAATTATTAATACGAGACCAAAAAATTTTAATTTTTAATTAATTTCGATTCAGCGCGGGTTCTTCATATTCTTTTTTTATGTACTCGCATGTTATGATGTATGGTTATAGTTTGTATGTACGTACAAACGCCGCCACAGTATTTTTATTGTATCGTATTATGGTTAGAATTAATGAGGATTTTTGCAGCATCACTCTTCTAAGGCCACCCCCTTTTTCTGTAATCATGATTCGAAACAAATGTATCTTTGGCTTCAGCTTACACGCCAACATTTTAATTATAATTAACAAACACAAAATATAATTTCTGTACTAGTCCCAGTTCTGAGACGTAATATCCCAAGAAACCTAAATACTTTTTGTAAAGGGTTTTCCAATAAGAGGTTTCATGTTGATATTTTTTAAGACTAATCGGTGAATGTTTATTTCATTAAAAAGAGGAAGGTTATGCCATTAGCATTAGAAAACGATATCTGCCAAATGGTCGCCACGGCTACGCTTGCAGCACCATATCCTTTTCATGAAATTGTCCATGACCAATTCGCACATGTGCGGCTGAATGTTCTCAATAACATCTTTTATGTCTTGAATCGATTGTGGAGCATAGACCTTATTTTTCACGTGGTTCCAAAGAAAAAGTGTAAAGGTGATAAATCACAAAATCTCGGTGGCCAATTGTGATCACCTCTTCGAGTAATAACTCGGTCAGGAAACATTTCTTGCAAAATTGCGATTGTTTCGTTTTTTGTGTAGCAGGTAGCGCCGTCTGGCTGAAAATAAACGTTGTCCACATCAATATATTTCATATCCGGCCATAAAAAATCATTAATCTTAGCTCGGTAGCACAATCCATTCACCGTAACAGTTGCACCAGCCCAAAAAACACACCAAACAGTGACACGTTGAGGATGGAGAGTCTTTTGAACAAACATTCTTGGATTTTCTGAGCCCAAATGCGACAATTCTGCTTACTAACATAGCCTCCGAGGTGAAAATGGCCTTCATTACTGAAGAAAATCGAAAAATTTTCAATGAAAATCCGGATCATTTTGATGCATTTGAGGAACCAATCAGCGAATATACGACGTGTATAGTGATTGGCCGGCTTGATTTCTTGTGTTAGCTGAACTTCAAAAGCCTTAAGACCTAAGTTTGTGGAATGTCTAGTTCCTAAGTTTGACGAGGAATCGACAAACCTAAGTTTTCGTCAACTCTACGGGCTACAGCAGAAAAATTCTCAGTTGTTCTTTGATCGACACTCACATTTTCGATTCTTCATATCACCACCAGTTCCACTGTTGTCTGCCGAGAAGGTGCTTCACGCCGACCCAAAAGTGATTTAGTTTTGCGAACTGTGTCTGCAAAATTTTCACCATTTTTGTTGTGAATTTTAACAATTTTAATGCGTTGTTGAAGCGTGTATCGTACAAATGTCAAAAGATGACAGCTTCAAAATTGTCAGCTGCCTAAACAGCAGGCTATTCAAAATGAAACCGCTTATTGGAAAATCTTTTGTACAGTGTTTTCCGATAGGAATGATATGATTTTAAGTGACGTTTCGGCCATTTGTAATATGTCATGATCTGTCATTTTTTGTTTCATTGTATTCAGTAATGTTTACAATTTCATCATGGTAGGCTATACGCAAGAACAACGTTTACAAATTAATCAGTTTTATTATCAAAATAATCGTTCTCCAATTGCAACTTTTCGTGCGCTTTTGCCATTTTATAGTCGTAATAATCGTCCAAGTGTAATAATCGTCCAAGTGAGCGTACATTTTCTTTACATAATGTTGAAGTGCCAATAAGACAAAGATTCGCTCGAAGTAATGCAAATATTGCTGCCGTTCAGGCAAGTGTTGCTGAAGACCGAAAATCTACAAATTATTCATGAAAAACCATTACATTCACCTAAATTGACAGGTTGGTGTGGTTTTTGGTCTGGTGGAATCATCGGTCCGTATTTTTATCGAAATGAATCTGGTAACACCGTTACTGTCAATGGAGATCGGTATAGATCGATGATAACCAACTTTTTATGGCCGAAATTGGAAGAAGTTGATCTCGACAACATTTGGTTGCAACATGGTGGCGTGCCACACAGCAAGTGCAACAATTGAATTATTGCGAGAAAAGTTTGGAGATTCGATTATTTCAATAAATTGTGATACTGAGTGGCCTCCAAGAAGTTGTGATTTAACACCATTAGACTATTTCTTGTGGGGTTATTTGAAGTTATTGGCCTTTAGCAATAAACCAAACTCTCTTCAAGCTTTACAAGTCAATATTGAACGTGCTATTCATGACATACGACTTGATTTAGTGTAAAAAGTGCTCGAAAATTGGGTTCATCGAATTCGTTCCTGCAGAAGAAGTCGTGGAGGCCATTTGTATGACGTTTTATTCAGAACATAATTGTATCGGTTGTACTTAACATTTAACAAAAACTATTTCAATTTCCCTAACAATTAGTGTGTTTTTTTTAATGAAATCATATCACTCTTATTGGAAAATTCTTAGTTCTATGATAATGCACGAAACAGGAGCAGAGTGATCCTCGGGACTGATCTTCCTTCAAGCTGAATGACAACAAATGGGCCAAATCAATGTGATAAGCGACAAAAAATCCATGAAGTACCAGACTGAGGTCCAAGTTAGCAAAGCTCCTTCATGTAAGAGTTTCATCGGAACCTTACCAAAACTGACACTTACGGAAATTAATTCTGTATTTCTTTTTAAATTCTGTTTATTATTGTTTACCTTTCTACGAAAAAACAAAAACTAAAAACTAGATCGATAATGTAAGAATCTGGTAGGAGTCCTGGATACACGACCTGACCTTGTAGTTGTTTTAGGATTTGGCGTAAGATCAAAACGAACGTGTTTGCAAACTTTCGGCTCCTCGGTAGGTAATTGACGTTCGAAATAATGAGTTCTGGTTCGTGAGTCGGTAAAAGTAATCCAGTTTGTATAGCTAGTGCGTTCGTAATTTGTGATTGATTGTCCGAGAAACATGGTTTGAATCGTCAATAAACCATCAGGTGCAATGAAATTTGTTATTTTTTCATTTTGTATTTATTGATCAGTTCGCTACATTCGCTCATTGTTTACACAACCAGTGATCTAGTGCGCTTTGGTATTTTAATTTGTTAAATTTAGTGATATTATTTCAATATGCCGAAACAAAGAGAGTTAACTTTAGAACAATGTGTGCAGATACCGCTTCCGCATCAGCAGCAGATACAGCATCTGCATGAGCAAGGGATATCACAAGTAGAGATTTCTAAAACTGGGAAATGTTCAGAATATACTATTGTGCGATTCTCCGCTAGCGGATCACACAGTAATAGGTAAAGAATCGGGCGCAAGTGCATCACCACACACCGTGAGGTCCGAAAAATTGTGAGCTTTAAAAAATAGAAAGTAGAAATTAAGAAAGCTGGTCTGAAAGTCTGTAAAGCTAAGAAGAAAGCATGGCTCTACGAAAAAACAAGAAGGTCCGGTATAAATGAGCCCTAAAATAGCAAAGTTTCACCGAAGAAGATTGGTCAAATATGGTGTGTTCAAACGATTTAAGCTTTGGAGTAAGTTGACAATTATATGCCCTAATAATATTAAATAATATGATTTTAAAATTAAATTCATTGATACAAATATTTTAGTTTACCAAAGTCTCCTCATTTTCTTTATTTCGGATTTTTGGTACACCTGTGGCACTATTCTGGTAATTCCCCGGGAATAGGGAACTGGGGAAAGAATTTATATGTAATTTCTGTTCAAATATTATTTTTCCGGCCTAAGGAAATAGTTTTTCCAAATCTAAATTGGCAAAAAAAAAAATTAACACTAACCTTTTACCTCAGCATGCCAGAAACAAAATGTTTAAATAAAAATTTCATATAAAATCTTTCCCCAGTTCCCTATTCTCGGGGAATTACCAGAATAGTGCCGCTGGCGTGCCTTTTGTGTGTCGCAGGATAAGTGGATCATTTACTCCAGAGTGTGTGGTAACAACGGTAAAACACGGTGGAGGCAGCATACTGGTCTGGAACTGCATGACTAATTCTGGAGTTGGCGAAATGTTCATGTGTGAGGGCCACATGAACTCTTCAAAATACATAAACGTCCTAGAATCTGCGTTGCTGCCCTCACTTTTAATACTTTTTGGTGATACAAACATGGATGGCGTTAAATTCGAGCAGGATAATGCGCCATGTCATAAATCTGCCCGCACTATGGCATGGTTTCGAGAAAATGGCATTAGGGTTCTGGTGTGGATTGCCCAGTCCCCGAACCTGAACCCCATAGAATATTTATGGAGTTTATTAAAACGCAAAGTCGGACGCCACACAATAAATTACAAAGAAGACCTAAAACGCTGTCTGCACCAAGAATAGAGCGCCGTACGTCTTGCAGAATGTAAACAACTTGTAAGCTCTCTACTCAAAATAATTTCTGCCATAATTAATGCAAAGAGTGAACCTACAAACTATTAATTTTATATAAATAAATAGTAATGTGAACCTATAAAAATTGTTTTAATTTATTTCAAATTGATACTTCCGAACAATTGTAAGATATCACGGGTGCTCAATACTTTTGGCCAAGGCTGTAAATTTAAATTTCATCTCTGAAGAATGTGTTTTCGTATATGCGATATATTTTTCAGGTGGACCAATTTCGTACGTCCTCGCTCGTCTTTCTGACATTGAAGGGCTCTGTGGTTAGCAACTGTACCGCTGTGTGTTTAATCTGTCCATGGAGATAGCAAATCCACAAACCAGTTTTATAGTCTCTGCAGAAGGCAGAGGTGACCAGTACATTGGAGAGAGATATTTCATCACTGCAGCGAAAAACATCAAATCCTCTGACCTCTGGCTGGTTTCTGGCCTTGCCGAGAAACAATGTGCATAAAGAAATCAAGAAGATGATTTACATCATTAGCACACCTAATTAGTAAAATGAACGTATCGGAAAATATGTGCTTAACTTTACCGATCAAAAATGAATGGAAGGAAAATTTGTTCGTCTAGTGAATAACATACGGGAAGAGGATAAAGAAACTAACTAAAAAATTAACCATACCACATAAGAGTGGTAAAAATAAGCAAAGGAAGAGAACAAATATTGAGGTCCTTCAGCAAAGTACGTATCAAAATGACCTGCGAACATAAACATGGAAACCAGCAAAAATTGATTTTGCGTGGAAAACTTGACCTTTATCTTAATTGTCTTGAGGAAAATGTAAATCTCATTCGCGAAACGATATAAAGAGACATTTTTTATTAGATGCGCAGAATACTGCATAATGCATGAAGCTCTTGTTGGGACGCCCTAGAAAAGGTTCGAGGCCTTTTAAGAGTATGTTCGAAGTAAAGAACGTGGTAACCGGTTACCATGGAATCCCAGTAGCTGATCAGCTTTCCCAGTGATTTGGTGGTCCAAGTTACATTTGATGAATGAATATCCTGTTCAATACGAGAAAAGATAGTCGCTATTACGTGTGGTGATGATTGCGAGGGCATGCGAAGATGAGCCGATATGTATGATATGTCTTATGGTAGGTGACACAGTTTGAAAAACCAACCTTTTCATGGGTGGTTTCAAATGTCCAAAATACCAGAAGACGTTATAGTAGTTTACAATTTTTTTTAGATTGATTTGTAAAGACGCTGGAGATCGACATCCTGTGTCACCGGAAACTTTAATGATTGTTGTTATATAGAAGAGACGCTTTATTGAAAATGTTTGCCTCGCTGTAGAATGCCCTGTTAATTACGTGGATTAATATCAGTAAAAATCATATCAAATAATTTCGTAGAAGGTATGAGTGAGCGATACACACATAGCGACCACTAAGTTATAATCATCGAACTCTGCGGTGTTTCTTCTAATAGAACGCATCCGAATAATCTAGAAAATGACTGAATTGGCTGAAAATAAGGTTTCCCAAATTATATGAAGGTAATTACAAATGTCTGTGATGCAAACAATGCCTAGGAGTGTAGTTGAGAGCCATCGCATTTTTATGTTTTGGTAGAATGAGGAAATAGCAATTTTTCTGTTTTTGTGAGCTGTGCGAAGGAGCCGAGCCGCTGGAGAGCTGTGAGGAAAAGATCAATGGCAGTAATTTTAACCATCCAACAAAAACATATGTCGGCTAGCGGAATAGCAGTAATTGACAAAGACGAACAACTACCAACCATTGCTGTCAGAAAAGTTGGCATTAATAAGGCAGCCCGTGCCTGACAACATACTTAATTTAATGCTAAAAGTAGCAGTTTGAAGAATATCTAAACTGACAAAAGACCACCTGTAGTTCCATCATCATACAGCCCTTCTGTATGTTCGACACTCTAGGAAATATATTGGAGCTAGTGATTTCTGGTAGATTAAAGGAGGCACCGATATGGTCTGGACGGACCTAAACTTTATTGCCGCTTCAGAATGAGATACTCAATAATTAATGTCATTAAAATCGTCAAAGCAACTACCCAAGAGGTGATCGCCGTGGAACAGATGGATGGGAGGTAAAAGAAATACCGTTTAATTGTTACCTTGGATGTAAGGAATGCTTGTAATATGGTATGATGAAAGTGCATTCTTGATTTATTACATCGAAGAAAGTTCAAAGATAACTGTTAAACATTATCAAGAACTACTTCGGTAAGGTAATTATCATGTTTAAAATAGACTGTGGTACAGTCGAATACGCTATTACGAATGGAGGTATAGCTCCAGGTTGCCGAAAACGCTTAACTCATCATCTTTGCAGATGACATCGGTGGTGGTGGCAGTCAGTATATTAACAATTAGCTGAGCAGGATACGGAATCCGTTCTAATTTCTAGCAGGAATGTAAAGGAGGCTATAACTTTGGATATCGGTAAATGTGTTATTACCTCACAACCAAACATCAAGATATCACGATCTCTTATTATATTAGAGTCCACCAGCATGTGGAAATTGCTGGGAAAAAGGAGTCCATTGTAAACAACGCATTTTTTCTAATAATGTCGAACACAAGCGGAGCAATGACTAATGTTGTACTCTCAATATTGATAGGAGCGTGACAACGGAGTGGCAAACCAGTTGAAGCTAATCATACAAAGGTTAATAGACTCGTCGCTTGATTCTCTGAATTAATGTTTTTATTAAACCGAGATATGGGATAGCCGATTACTATTAGCTATATTCTTAACAGATAATGGCTGCTTCCGGGAGTATTTATTTAAGTACAAAGACAACAAGAGTCCTTATTGTTTAACACGCGCTGAAGTAGTGGAGGGAATATCGATCACATATTTTCCGAATATCCATGGTTTTCAGGAGACACTTTTGCGGGGCACTGTCCCTTCAATCCAGAAGTCATACATTCAGTTAACGGTTCACACATAAACCCTTCGGAAGATCTCTTTTCGCCATAAAAAACACACATACACAGACACACTAGCACAGAGAACATTTACTACGTAAAAGAAAACAACAACAAATATAGGGTTTTCCAATAAGAGTGATATGATATCTTTAAAAAAAACACACTAATTGTTAAGGAAATTGAAATGTTTTTTATTTATTGTGAAGTACAATCGATACAATTAAGTTCTGAATAAAACGTCATTCAAATGGCCTCCACGACTTCTTCTGCAGGAACGAATTCAATAAACCCAATTTTCGAGCACTTTTTACATTAAATCAAGTCGTATGTCATGAATAGCACGTTCAATATTGACTTGTAAAGCTTGAAGAGAGTTTGGTTTATTGCTAAAGGCCAATGACTTCAAATAACCCCACAAGAAATAATCTAATGGTGTTAAATCACAACTTCTTGGAGGCCATTCAACATCACAATTTATTGAAATAATCGAATCTCCAAACTTTTCTCGCAATAATTCAATAGTTGCACTTGCTGTGTGGCTCGTAGCCCCATCTTGTTGGAACCAAATGTTGCCACGATCAATCTACACTGAAAGTAACGGTGTTACCAGATTCATTTCGAAAAAAATACGGACCGATGATTCCACCAGACCAAAACCACACCAAACTGTCAATTTAGGTGAATGTAATTGTTTTTCATGAATAATTTGTGGATTTTCTTCGCACCAGAATCGTCGGTTTTGTTTATTTATCGCACCACTCAAATGAAAGTGAGCCTCATCGGAGAAGATGATTTTCTTAGAAAAATCGTTATCGTTTTCAAGTTGTTCCAAGGCAAAATCAGCAAATTCACGACGTTTACGGTGGTCCAATGGCTTCAGTTCTTGAGTGAGAACAATTTTATACGGATGCAAACCCAAATCCTTTCTGAAAATCCACCAGGTTGTGGTTTGAGACCGTCCCAATTCTTGAGAACGTCTTGGAATCGACAAATTGCGGTCTTCAGCAACACTTGTCTGAACGGCAGCAATATTTGCATTACTTCGAACGAATCTTTGTCTTATTGACACTTCAACATTATGTAAATAAAATGTACGCTCAAAATTTTCAACAATTCGACGAATAGCGAGCACACTTGAACGATTATTACGACTATAAAATGGTAAAAGCGCACGAAAAGTTGCAATTGGAGAACGATTATTTTGATAATAAAACTGAATATTTTAACTGTATATCTCACCATGATGAAATTGTAAACATTACTGAATACAATGAAACAATAAATGACAGATCATGACATATTACAAATGGCCGAAACGTCACTTGAAATTCATATCATTCCTATTGGAAAACCCTATACAACCACTTTTAATTGAATTTACACATAATTAGAAGCAAATGTTATTTTGCATTACCTTGAACTTTCGTTCCGGCACCTTTTCTAATAACTCGTACTATAAATTTGAAACTATCGAGAAAACTCGACCGGAGTACCATCACTGTAGCACATTTCGGCCATTTACCATGCTAATGGCACATCTTGAGCAGTGATTAAAGTGTTTAAATAGCCACTTAGCTTACAACTGTTACGGTCAATAATCGAGAATAAAAATGTCAACATCGAAAAATAAGTATGAAAAATGACAAACGAAGTACCACACACTCTCATATACACATACAGAAAACAGGGAAAGTGTTAATAATCGCCATCTTCATACGAGAAATATGGTCTATAAAAAATCCATATTTCATTTCCCAAATCTTTTTGTATAACGTTTTTCCAAAAAAAAAACTGTATTGTTACGTATGTATACAACTGACAAATCTATTTTCTATCAACAACAAAAAGAATTTTCATTTTTTTTTACTTTTTTTTTGTTAAGTGCTTACATTGTTTTGGTTTTTTTCATTTGTTATTGCTGTATATGGTGGAAATTTCCTCATTCAACAATTTTTTATTTCCAGAAGAACAATCGAATACACGTGCGACAATTGCCATTATTTGCTATTATTGGCACGTGCTTTATACGAATAATTTTCTATTATTTTATTGCGAACAAGAGAATTCTATTATTTTTTATTATTTGTACTGTACTGATACTACTGTGTGCTGTTGGTTTCGTTTCGAATTGGTACCGCTTTCCTTGCACAGTTTACAAAAAAAAAAACATATTTATGTATAAAATAAAAAATTTAAATTCCATGAAAATATAAAAAAAATTAGCAATGGCACGTGAGGGATTTTCAAGACGAACGAACTGTGCAGAATCAGTTTTTTATAGCTGTAATATTAGGTGACGATTAAATTTCAGGATTGTGTTTCATAATAATACGGCTCAAGGGGATTTGATGGGGCTCTGACTTGCGATCAATAATTAAAATTAGTGATTTGATTTTGTATTTGAGGATGAAGGGTTGTTTTATATTGTGCTATTTACAGTAATCAAATTGTAGTGCACATAAAAAAGCTTTTTGATATAAGCCATTTCAATGCCAAATTGAATTTTCCTTTACAAGATAAACGAAATTTTTCGACAATCGAACAAATTTTTAAATATTTACATAATTGACTTTGTGCGATGGAAATTGATTATTATTTTTTTAATTAAAGTTTGTAGTTCAATTTATTGTCAAAAACGTAAATTAAAATAATAAATGCGATATATATATATACGAGTATATACGTTTACAGAACGAGGTGAGTAAGGCAGATCTCAATGATTAATATTGTACAAATAAAGCTGCATCACACGAAAGCTGCTCTCGGCTCAGACTGACTAAGTCAGGTGAGGACTTGGTGTTAATATGGTGTTAAATTATTATACTCAAGTAACTCTGAGAAGATCAGATCGCGTATTTTAGTGAAAAGTAATATGAATGTTGTTCTTCTTCCGCAGCCTAGTAGCGAGGATGTTACAGCGGTGTGCGTTCGGAAACCTTTAACGAAGTACAACGTCGGTTTAATATAATCTATATTCGCCAGACTTCCACTGAGAGACAGCCAAGAATCTCGTAGCCACTTTGGCTGCCATCTGCCTTACCAAAAAATTCGATTAGAATAAGGTGGAACATAACCTCTAAAGCGTGTGCAGGTGTTGTCCTAAATGCCCCGCGTATAAGCATGAAGGCCGTTCTTTGCACATTCTCCATCATCCCTATTTATGTTACCTAATTCAGAGCTGGCCAACACACGCACACCAGCATAGGTCTTACAACTGCGGTATAGAGCCAGGGTACCAGCTCTGGTTTCAAACTCCATCTCTTACCTATGGCGGTCCTACACTAGTAAATGGCTATATTAGCCTAATCCATCCTTTCCATAATGTTAGGCTTTCAGCTGAGCTTACTGTCCAAGATTATGCCCAAAAATCTCGCTCTGTCATCAAAACCAGACCAGTTCCGTCTTGGAATAGTTGTCCTCTAATCCACATTTGCTGGCTCATTTCGAAACGATCAGGAGTGCATTCTGCATAATATCCCTAATCGTATCCAGATATTTGTCTGAGACAGCTATCCCTACATCATCTGCATACGCTACCACGCCTGTCCCCTCACTCTCCGATTTTAACAGCAAACTATTCATCACTACACTCCAAAGAAAGGAAGACATTACACCTCCCTACAGGGTTCCTCTAACCACCCGTCTTCTAATGGTGGACTACCCCAGTTCCGAGGTAATAATCCTGCGTACCAGCATCTGGTTTATCAACCTACTTATAGGGTAGTCCACTTTCAAAAATGGCAATTGTTGTATACCCCTGCCTTCTATGTATTTCGTCCGTAAATAGTATTCCTTATTTACTTAAATTATATACATGTATTTCTTGTTTCCTTGTACAATACACCAAAATACCGAGGAGAAATTATACTTCAAATCACTTTAGAAAAAGTCAGTTCAGTACGGTTTAATTGTGAAGTAACAAGTCGCTTCTGGTATAATAGAATGTTATAGTTAAAACTTAATAAAATATTGTGTCACGGTTATGTTATTTAATAAACCCTCAATAAATTTGGTGGCAGCGGTGGGATGATAGTGATACCATCTTAAAACTACCCGTTATGGGTTTCGTTATACGTTTATCAAGATAACCGTGCTAATCTTAAAAAGCTTTAAGCAAATCATTTAATTTCATGTGTAGTGAAATTGTTCCAGCAAATCATTCCTAAAACGCCAAAATAACGACTTTTGCAAATGCCGTTTATACAAAAACGCCACAACCATGTTTTCTATATCTTTTTGTGCGTCCTTGTGAGATTGCATAAAATTGTGACTTGTGAAAACCCGTAGTTATAAAAGTAATCCGTTACGAAATGTGATTGTTCTAAGTCGGACATAAATAATAAAATTGAATCTTGTGTTAACAATCCGGTTACATCTCTCTTACCTTATTACGATTTAAAATTTCCTTTAACCATCGATAAAAACTGACGCGATAAAGAATTCGGAAATCAAATAGAATCTTATAGCTTAAACATGTCTTTCAATTTCGATAGGGCTACTAAACAAAAACCGGAGTTTGATGATGATTGCGAAATACATACCAAAAATAATACCAAAAATGTACACTGTTAAATTTAAAAATATTCCAATTGGATTTATTTTGTAGTGAAATTGAAACATTTTTAGATAATCTTTAACATTTATACTAGAGAAGCCCTTGAATCCCTAATAGTGTCGCTGTAAAGAACAGATAATTTTCTAACAATTTTAAATAAACAAAAGAAAATTGTGATACAATTTACTAAAGTTTTTTTAATTCTAAAGAAAGTTATTTTAGACACTGTTTCTACTTTTATATCTCCGAATCTAGAGATGTTCACGGGGTCTCACCTATATGGCTGAATAACTAAGTCAAAACCTCACGTGTGTGGTAAATAAGGTTGAGATATGATGATTTTTAACTTATGCAGCGTATTTTAAACAATAGTGGTTTTTGATATCAATCTATTTTCAAATGTTACTGTTACCGCTCCTTGAGATATTCATAATATTTAAAATGTATTTTAGGATAGCACAAACAAAATTTTAACAATGAAATAAACATGGTTAATTTATGAAAATATTTACTGTGCCATATACGACTTAGAAGTTTCATGAATTTGAATAAATTTTCAAATTGTATATCACCGATCCTAGAGATGTTCACGGGGTCTCACCTACATAGCTACATGGTCAGATAGATCAGTCAAACCCCTATGTGGGTAATGAACGGGATCTAATTATGATGATTTTTAACTAGTCCAGAGACATTTTTACGTTTATGGTTATATCGCCCATACCAGAAATGTTCACGTGATCTCTTTCATATATTCGAATAGGTCAGAAAATTTTCTATCAATATCGTGCAAATGGGGCACGAATAATGATTTTCATCATGTTTTCCATAATTTACAACTTCTTCGTTTACAATTTTACTCTCGATTGGAAATTTTGGTATTTTCTCCAATAGGATTTTTACCCATTGACATTCCCAAATAAGCTACGAACCCGATTTATTGGGAAAACAATCAAATAACAAAAATCCTATGAATGTTCACAAGGTCACGTTTGTACTTTTGGATAGTTTAGAGCTGTGGTTATTTCACTGACTAGCGCCTAGTATATTATATGATCTTAGGGATTTAGGGTTTTTAGGTTTTAGAAATTTTCACATATGGAACATAAAGCTGATACTCGGCGTGGGCTGCATAGCAGTTGAATTAAATAAATTATTTTGTAGGTTTGTGTTTTTTTATTGAATGAACCAAAAATATTGTTTTGCTATTTGGTGCGTACATAAATAAGTTGGCGGGTATTTCGACGCGTGAACAAGCCACGTATAGCTGTCCATGTGAGAAGCAGGGATTTTGTAGATTCAATCCACAAGCTTGAAGCAACTGGAAATTGCAATCTATTAAATTCGAGTGGCATATCGATCGGTATTATTGTTATTCGCGGTAATAAGACGTGTTCTCTTTTGAATTGGCCATCCAACATTATTGCTTCGATAATGTTATTCATCAATTTTTTGACTGCAATTCTTTTTGACTGCCATTGCACAGTCGTGGCGGATCGATATTTCGAAGCATTTTGTCAAAGAACACATGATTTGAGACATGCGTTTAGTTCATTGGCTGGTGCGGAACGTGGTATAACTGGTTCAGTCTAACGAAAATCACCACCCTGCAATATGAGTGCACCTTCGAACGACTCTGTATTACCTCTTAAACCTTGGAGCGTCACTATAAAGTAATTATGGATAATGCTATAAAAAACAGCTACAGCAGACAGGGTTTCACGTTAATTTTTTTTCTAAATGACTTAATTTTATCTTCAATCTCGCATGAAACTACACAAAAACTAAAATCAACACCAAGCCACTGTACATAATATTTAGTAAAACTTGTTGGATTTCAACAAGTGGTTGGTGCTTATCTTTTTATCATTCATAATTTCAAATAAACGTAAAATTGTACAACAATACTAGTTCATATGTTTGCTAAACTTTTCCCATACCTGAATTTTTTCTTGTATTGCATGTGAGTGTCGCAGTAAATTGCATTTCTACCTCCACTCAAAAGATCTGCTGCAACGTAATAAGATGCGGCGGCCAATGCAATGCTACTTTGTAAGAAAATTGTCGCCAAAATCAATGATAACAGAAATGTTTTGCTTACTCCACCGGGAGCATTGAGGAAAAACAAACCGACAATTTCTTGCGGAATCGCATTCACAATGCGATGATAAGCATTGTGTTGTTGTATCGTCAGTCTTTTCAGATTTATTTTAATTAATTCTGCTCTCTGTGCTGCTCTTCTATTAGAGAAAATACCAAAATTTCTAATCGAGAGTAAAATTGTAAACGAAGAAGTTGTAAATTATGGGAAACATGATAAAAATCATTATTCGTGCCCCATTTGCACGATATTGATAGAAATTTTTTTCACCTATTCGAATATATGAAAGTGATCACGTGAACATTTCTGGGATAGGCGATATAACCATAAACGTAAAAATGTCTCTGGACTAGTTAAAAATCATCATAATTAGATCCCATTCATTACCAATATAGCGGGTTGACTGATCTATCTGACCATGTAGGTGAGACCCCATGAACATCTCTAGGATCGGTGAAATAAAATTTGAAAATTTATTCAAATTCATGAAACTTCTAAGTCGTATATGACCCAGTAAATATCATCACAAATGAACCCTGTTCGGAACTATCGAAAGTGGAAACTTTGAACTATCTAAAAGTATAAACGTGACCATGTGAACATCCATAGGATTTTTGTTATTTGATTGTTTTCACAATAAATCGGGTTCGTAGCTTATTCGGGAATGTCAATGGGTAAAAATCCTATTGGAGAAAATACCAAAATTTCCAATCGAGAGTAAAATTGTAAACGAAGAAGTTGTAAATTATGGAAAACATGATGAAAATCATTATTCGTGTCCCATTTGCACGATATTGATAGAAATTTTTTTCACCTATTCGAATATATGAAAGAGATCACGTGAACATTTCTGGTATGGGCGATATAACCATAAACGTAAAAATGTCTCTGGACTAGTAAAAAATCATCATAATTAGATCCTGTTCATTACCCACATAGGGGTTTGACTGATCTATCTGACCATGTAGGTGAGACCCCGTGAACATCTCTAGGATCGGTGAAATGCAATTTGAAAATTTATTCAAATTCATGAAACTTCTAAGTCGTATATGGCATAGTAAATATTTTCATATATTAACCATGTTTATTTCATTGTTAAAATTTTGTTTGTGCTATCCTAAAATACATTTTAAATATTATGAATATCTCAAGGAGCGGTAACAGTAAAATTGCGGATGAAATCGGAAATTGCTATTACGGATTCAAAGGCTTCTCTAGTATAAATGTTAAAGATTATCTAAAAATGTTTCAATTTCACTACAAAATAAATCCAATTGGAATATTTTTAAATTTAACAGTGTACATTTTTGGTATTATTTTTGGTATGTATTTCACAATCATAGTTTGATGGCACTTCTGAAAAATTACATAGATTTTTATAAGGTTGCAATTTTATTCATAAAGATGCAAAAACAAGGGAAGATCCATTTTTCTAGAATTTGTACAAATTAAATTAGTTGATGCTGCTTACAATCAAATAGTTTTAACGAGTTCATAAGAGAATTGGCAGCAACTGGAGAAAGACTCCAACCAAAAAATTTCGAATGTTAGGGCTTTGGAAAATATTCAAGTAGATCTTGTTCAAGCGCTACAACAGTTTGACGAAAATGTAAAAGATTTCGGCATTAGAATCGAGAACTTTCTTGTTGATTTAAATAATAAATAAATCAAGTGCATCTACTACTACGGATGCTGGAATTTTAGATGAAAATATTACAACTATAAATTGTAGAACAGCCTTGGGTATGCTTTTGAAGAAGGCCTTAGAGAGCCATTAAAAATTTTAATAAAAGCTTCAATATTTAAAAATTTGAAGGATGCTATTTCTTCAATCTAGTAAATTTAAAATTTCAAGATCTCAGGCTTCGACTAGTCAACCTATTGAATGCCAGATTTGTTCTAAACCTGTACGACCCGATCTTTCATACGAGTACAAAACCAAAACCAGAGCAATGGCATCCCAAGAATACAACCAATTTCCTATCCGTATGCTTATTGTAAAAAGTTTGGCCATCACATAAGTGTATGTCGTTCGTGTGAAAAAGCTTACCTTAGAAAAAATTAATTTGAAAATAAACATGTATCGCCGTCACAGGCCGGGAGCAGCAGGATGTAGCGGTATCAGTTCAAAACATTTAGATCTACACCCATCAATTAATTAAAAGTCAGTCTCATGGTTTTGATACACCAAATAAATCATATTGCTTCTCGATAAACTTTTGTAACGATGATATTAAATTCGTGAAACTTAATTTAGAAATATTACATGCACCTCAAGTCTTTTTAGTCGACACGGGGGCAGACATTAGCGTAGTTAAGAAGGAATTTATTAAACTAGATACCTTATGTTACCCTAACCAATATTCTGTAAAATTTGACGAGATGTACATAATACCCAAAAGCTTAGATAATTATCAGACTTTTCAATTAAACCATACCTTGCAAGGTAGATTACGTAATTTAGAAAGTCAGATAGATACGACACACATGAACTCAGAAGAAAAATCTTCCATAATCAAAATATGTCGGGAATTTAATTATATCTTTTTTCTGCCAGGCGATCGTCTCACAATTACAAATGCAGGATTTTATCGTGTCCCTTTAAAGTCGGATTTGGCTTAACATTAAAGCCATATCGCCTACCTCACGCAGCAAAATCTGAAATTAATTCTCAAGTCGAAAAAATGCTTGCAGACGGAATAATTGAAAATAGTAAATCCCCGTTCAATTTTCTTTTACTATAGTCGTTCAAAAAAAATCAAACGACGAAACAAAACGTTGGCGAGTCGTCGTCGATTTTCGTAGATTGAACGATTTAACAATAAATGATACATTCCCGTTACCCAATATCACTGAAATTTTGGAACAATTGAGTGATGCTGTATATTTTACGACGTTGGATCTTTCAGATGGCTACCATCAAACCCCATTGTATGAAGAAGATAAGGAAAAAATGGGATTTAGTACTCAAATGGGCCACTACAACTTTACTAGAATGCCTTTTGGTCTCAATGGTGCACCCGCAACTATCCGGAGAATTATGAATAGCGTACTGACCGGTTTATTTGGACGACGTCGTTGTGTATGGTTATAATCTTTCCGACCACAATAAACAACTTATGGATGTATTTCAATCATTAAATGTAATCTTAAATAACAACCTACAAAATGTCAATTTTTTAGAAAGGAAATATGCTATTTGGGACACATTATTACTAACCATGGAATCAAGCCTGATGCCTCAAAAATCGAAGCCTTTCAATATTTTCCCACTCCTAAAAATCAAAAAGAAATAAAATCTTTCTTGGGTTTAGTAGGTTACTATAGGCGGTTTATTAACAAATTCTCAGAAATGGCCCAACCAATGAATGCATTATTAAATAAAAATGTACAATGCATTTGGGATGCTCTCTGTTATGAAAGTTTTCACAAACTCAGTCAGGGGAGGATGACTGCCGAGTTCCTTTGGATCTCTGGCTTATAACCGTTCAGCGCCCACAGGATTCGTTCCCTGTCCACGATGCCCTCCATATCTATTGAAGGTATTCCTCGATGAGCTCCAGGCTCCATCGTGTCATCAAAGCTTCCTGGAAAATGGGTCTCCATGAGCAGCTCCAATGATTCCGCACTTGAAGCTGCCCATGACCCGTGCGGTCTAATTAAATAACTACGACTGGCTGGGTTAGTAGTTAGAATTTTCATACGGCGAGAAGTCTCAGAGATCTCCTTCACTCTATAACAGAAGAGTCTCTAAGACCCAGTTTCCTCAACTCTTTTTTGTACTTTATAAGGTCCTCCTTACAGGAGTCCCAATCCCGAACCTCCCTTGTGTTCTTGGCTTTATTAAATACTGTCCTACAAGCCCTCTAATAGGTACTCAACACCGTGGTTCACCTTGACGGTTTCTGCCTGCCCTTAGGCTTTATCAAAGGACACGCAGCATTACATGAAAGATTGCACGCCTTTGTGCCAATATCAAACATGTAATCTAATTCTTCTACTTTCGCCGGAAGTCCAGGGACCTCCAGCGACAGTAATTCCTCCAACACCTCCCCATATTTGTTCCAGTTTGTCCTTCTGGGATTCCTGAAGGCTTTCCGGATAACATTTTTAACGTTGAGGTTATGTGTTACATCTCGGTGATCAGAGAGTTGGTGCTCGCTCGCCACTCTCCACCCCCTGATCATATGAAAAGTTGTTTCTAACTCAAAGGTCACATCTTAAAACCTCCTGTCGATTTTTAACAACAAATGTAGGTTCTCGCCCAATATTGCAAACTAAAAGTTAGTATTTTATAAATAATCAAAAATATCTCAGCCCTCTCGTTAATGTCTGTGGTTCCCTAGATTGTGTGAAGCGCGTTTGCATCACATCCAAGTATAATACCTACCCTTCTATGACCTGCTTCGCGGATTAGTTCCCCCAGGTTATACGGCAGAACCTCCTTCTCGTGATCCATATAGGCTGAAGCTAGCACACTACGAGAGAGTCCTGGAGGAACGGATTTCTAAGCTAGACGGCAGGGTAGGAACCGGAGTTATCTGTGAGAAGCTTAACGTTAATATATATGTTCGTCTCTCTGACTTGAAGGGGAAGTTGTGACATTGTTCAAGCATGACGTGGTATCCGTGAGGGATATTGCAATTTATGTGGACAGTCAGGCAGCGTTTAGCTCACTAGAGGAGGTTTGTCTCAAGTCAAGGGTGAGTATTTCAGAATCCAGATATGCTGGGTCCCTGGTCACTCGGATGTCACGGGAAACTGCAGGGCAGACGAACTAGCTAGTTACGATACCACTCTCCAGATGCAGCCGAAAAGGGCAGGTCTTTGGAGACCTATAGCAGCGCTCAAATTGGCGCTTCACTCTCACGTGCAGGGTAGCAAAACAGGTTTGTCCAAAACTGGACTTGCGGCGCTCCAAGGCAATAGTATCCTTGAGGAAATGAGAGGTAGGATAGGTCGTAGGGATACTGACACGACACTGCCTTTTTGGGGAACATGCGAGAAAGCTGGATCTACAGACGAATGACTTTTGTAAAAGTTGTATGGACAAAAAGGAGGAAGAGATTTTAGATCACTTCCTATGCTCCTGTCCTGCACTATCAGACAGAAGGCATAAGTACTTAGGTGTGTACGGTATGGAGAGCTTTTTGGAACTCGTGGACTGTGGAGTGCAAGATATTTTACGCTACGTAAGTAGCTCTGGATGGTTTCAAAGGGAGTAAAGGGAGGATAGGATCCTGTGGTATCACAATGGGCCACTATTCGTCTAAGTGTACGATAGCAGCTACTCTAACCTAACGTTACCTATGTACGTTTAATGGAATAAAATGTATATTTAATTATCATTTAAACGTTTTTACGCAATATTGCAACACGACTTAAGCGTTATATTAGGTATATTGATATATTTTTTTTCTAGACAGCAACTTGACCAATTAAGAGATCATTAAATTTTTAAAATTTTTAATTTACATATAGTTCATCAACACGTATGTATAACATCCTGACAACACCTTTCACTGGTAATTTTTTGATTTGAAAGGTAAGCAGCTAGATATGGCAAAACAGGCAGTTTAAAACCATAATCAATGATATATATTCTGACCTTTTATCCCTATTCTCAGAAGCATGGCCTTAAAACATACAGGTGGCGACAGTGTGTTCTCATTGAGGGCCTTCGGATTTATATCGCTTTTATTTGTAATGTGAACCAATTTAAAATCACCCACACATCAAATCATTAAAATAATATTTATAAAAATCCAAAAACACCATCATAAGAACTAATAAATACATTCCAACCTTTATTTCGAAATATTAAAGTGCGAAAATCGCAATAAAAACAATTTTTTATTAATTAAATAAATCCCACTCAATTTCAAAAATAAAATGAAATATACAAATCTGCCTTAATTTCAGAGCCCGTAATAACATCAAGAAGTTAAACCTAAATATCCTCTTTAATAATGAACATTTTTTTCGTGTTATTTTAAATTGCCATTTGCCAGTAATTTAGCTGATGGCACTTCCATACAAATTATAATTAAACAACAACTCCGTGTACGAAGGTATCAACAAGCCGCACCGAAACGACATCTTAATTTAACGATGATTTGTTATGACATTTTGATGAATGTGAAGATTGGAATTTGTTCTTTATAAAAAAATTGCTTTTAATTTAAATACGATAATTTGCGTCTTGTTTAACGAGAAAAATCTGAAAAGGTAAGATTTAAAATCCAATTGTGGTGTATATACGGTGCATACGATGTTAATTAATCACTTACTAATTATAAGATGCACACAGGTCGATTTTTAAATTACTTATTTATTGCTATATGCATGTCGGTTACACTTACCTAACCCAAGTAGATATACGGATAAAACCAAAAATTGATTTGTTTGGTGCACACATGCTGAGCCAATAAGTAATGAACTTAACACTTCTGTTTGCATATCAGACATGCTTTTTGACATCCGATAAATTAGTTTTGAATTTATTTTAACTCATAATTGGCGAAATTCCAGTGAAACATAAAACAGAGTAGATTGAATCAGCCTCTGACACAAAGTGATCTAGAAACCAATTCACACTTTTAAATTGGCCGAATTTGTGCTAATAAGAATTTTCTAATATCGCTGGTTTCTGGAACGCTTTCAGTTAGATATTCGTTCCTTCTTTGGTAAACAACCCAAAAACATTAATTATTTTTACAAATAAGGCTTTCTAAAATACTGGGAACACCAACTTGGAAATGATGTCATAATTGATAAAGATAGAGAGACGCATCTATTGGAGTCATCTCACCTCGAGAATGGATCTTTGTTTCCCGTCTACAACCAACTGATACTGATATTGAATTTAAAAATTGTGTAAAACAAAATCTGCGGATTGTGGATGCCAACTGGATAATTATGCTGGATATCTCTCATATAAGGTTGGTGTTTCTCTTGAATACTTTCTAGCTGTAATAAATTCCACCAGCAACCTCGAAATCGAATGTTATCTTACCTGTTAGTAATTTCGATCTTCATATTAACTCAATTTCTCAACTGATTTTTATCGATTTGTTTGTGCATCTATACGTATCTGGTATAGCATAACTACATTGTCTATAGACGGGATCGCAAGTAGTTTTAAGCCAATGGGTGGTGGGATACTCATTACTGTCCAGTCTTCTATCGTTAGTAATACAGTTGATTGTTTCTTATTGCCAGTTTCTTATTGCCAGAAACACGTGTCATTTTGAGCAAGAGCTGCTCATGCACAAACACTCGCCCTTTTGGTGTTTTTCATTCATTGCACTCAATGCTATGTAGTATTGAGTAGTGTTCGTTATTGCACCTCATCTACGTATATGCCTTTGAGAAATTGAAAAAAATCAGAAAATACCGAAAGGCCTTAGTTTGTTGATGATTGATCTATAAATAAAGGGTGTTTTTTTAAGAGGTTGCCGATTTTTTTTTTGAATAAAACACATATAAAATTATGAAATGACCAAAATTTTTTTTTATTTGGTAGATAATTTTTTGGCATTTAACATTTAAACACAATTTCTGGCATATGGCTACCACGACTATTTTTCACAAATGTCATTCTGGAGGTCCAATTTTCCAGCACTTTTTCAAGCATTTGAGGGCGTATGTCAGCAATGACACGTTGAATATTGGTTTCCAAAGCGTCAATCGATTGAGGTTTATCCACATAAACCAATGACTTCACGTATCCCCACAAAAAGTAATCGAGTGGCGTCAAATCGCACGAACGCGGAGGCCAATTCACCGGACCATTTCTCGAAATAATGTTGTCGTTGAAAGTTTCTTTCAATAAGTCGATTGTTTCACGTGCTGTATGGCAAGTGGCACCATCTTGTTGAAACCACATTTCATTCATATCCATATCTTCAAGATTTGACAACAAAAACTCATTTAACATGGTTCTGTATCGATTTCCATTCACGGTAACGCGTCGTCCTTCCTCATTTTTAAAGAAATATGGACCGATGATCCCACCAGCCCATAGACCGCACCAAACAGTACATTTATCAGGATGCATTGGTAATTCTAGAACGGCGTGTGGATTATCTTTGCTCCAAATGCGACAATTTTGTTTGTTTACGTATCCATTTAACCAAAAATGCGCCTCATCACTGAAGAGAATTTTACGGTAAAAAAATGGATCTTCGTTCAATTGATTTAACGACCAATCACTGAATTCACGGCGCAAACGATGGTCGTGTGGCTTTAATTCTTGCACCAATTGAATTTTGTATGGCACCAAACCCAAATCTTTACGTAAAATTTTCCATAAAGTCGATGGACAAAGTCCAATTTGCTGAGCACGACGACGAATCGATAAATTGTCGTTTTCTTCGACACTGGCCTCAACGACAGCAATATTTTCTTCTGTACGAACTCTTCTCATTCTTGTCGGTGGCTTGGCATCCAAAAGAGTGAATGTAGACCGAAATTTGGTAATTACGTTCTTTATGGTGGTCTCTGACGGACGATTATGTGCACCATAAAATTCACGAAGTGCTCTATAAACATTTTTAATTGAACACTGATTTTGAAAATAAATTTCCACGATTTGAAAACGTTGTTCTGGAGTTAACCTATTCATAATGATTTGCCAAACAATACTGAGTAGAAATGCCACTTTGAGCTGTCAAAACAACTGTCATAAAATAAAACGACATCTATCGGAAAAACAAACCTCCTAAAAAAACACCCTTTAGTAATCAGTCGCGTTGATGCATATACGACGTTCGCGAGTGATTTAGCTCTAACTAAGGCAACAGCTGCAACATCCCTTCGATAGTCGAAAAGTGTATTTTTAATGAATTCCAGCGATCTTGATAAGCAGAAGCATAAATTCGGCTGTTCGATTAGACTGATTCGAACACTCTCAATTCTCGTCGAATGACACAGGTATGACGGTGACCTTACGGTGGATGCAGCATATTCCAGAATTGATCGCAGAAATGAAAAGTTTATGGAAGATAGAGTCCTTTGGGACAGTAGTGGTAATATACCTGTTAAAAGTCGAATTCAATGAAAAACTGCTCTTAGAATAGACATCAACTCAACACTTCCAACGACTTCGATGTACAAACGATATTGATGCAATATAGGGGAGAACACGATTAAAGGTCAGCTTTATATACATTTAACCATTAAAAAACCTTTCTAAATCATCAATTATAGCGATAAGAATTTTGTGATCAAACTTGTCAAGTTTGAAGTCAAAAGAAGTTAATAAGGTTCGTAACTCGCAACTACCAATGATTCAAAAAGTTTAGCTGTGACAAAAATAATTGCAGGGAATAGACCTATGAGTAGACTTTCATGGAATATGAAGGTAATCGAAATACATAAATCTTTTGCGCAATAGATTCGGAGAAGAGTAACTGTGAGCAACACTCATACTAACAAAAATTTGAAGCATGCAATTAAGCACTTCTTGTTCTGTGAACCAAATAAACTTAAATTATTCGAAAACTTCAGAGTGTTGCGGGGCAGCAGATGGCATCAAAACTGGTTTATACACGAAAACGAAAAATCTCTCAAACAAATTACAAATATAGGAGGGATGACTAGCGATGTAACTTTGCAAAGTAGGTAGGTCACTATACCACAAACCATGGTAGGTTATTATACCATTACATCAGATTCACTAATACCTTATTGTACCAAGGCTCTCGAAAGCCAGTTTTCTTTTTGATCAACGTCACTTGTCTTTCGACACC
The DNA here is from genome assembly GCA_963691935.1 of Nephrotoma guestfalica. NCBI lineage: Eukaryota > Metazoa > Arthropoda > Insecta > Diptera > Tipulidae > Nephrotoma > Nephrotoma guestfalica. The sequence goes on along the minus strand of OY829913.1, from coordinate 65,888,507 downwards.
ATTTCTGCGTAGGTTAGACTAGGCTATTGGTTTCAGTGGTTGCTATCGCACGCTTAGGCCAATTTTGGCCAATTACGATGGCCAAGATCCGACATCATTAAACTTTAAAACCGTCTAGTGCTATTCACTTAGCCTAAAAATTTCGCACATTACAGCTTTCGATATTTTCCCGATATTTTCCCGTTAGCAAAATTGTGCTAAAATGAAAAGAAGTAAACTATAAAGACAAAAAAATTTAAGGTAAATAAAATTTAATTGCAGGAGCGAAAACTTCACCTTGGCTAATTTGTTGGTTCGTTTATGAATACGAGTATATCGAATCACAATGTGCTCGATAAAAAATATCCGCATGTTGATGAATTATGATTTAACTGTCACTGTTATTGATACGGCTTTCGGAAAAACGTTAATTTTTTACCGCTGTTTGATTAGTTGCACTGCATCTGGTATTGTTGGTTGATGTTAAATTTGGGATTGTTCCAATTTGTATCCAAATTGATGTGTGGCAGAAACAGCTTGTCGTGTCCTTGTAAGAGTCACCAATACTAAGTTGAAGATTAAGATTTGGACCTACATGCAAGGTCGATCTCGACGATCCAATATTAATTTACAACTACGTTTTACTTTTTACTTTTCTATTTTAACTTTTTAAGATTTTATTTATAATTTTTAATTTTGCGAAATTAATTTTAAGTTTACAAATTTTAAATTGATTGTTTCGCTTCTCGATATCAACTTATCGAGATATATTTTATTGACATAAAAATTGAAATTGGAATGAAATTAAAGTTTTATTTCGGTCGCTACATTCACTCACCTCGCAGTAAAAGTGTTACGAAAAAAAAATATTAAACTAATTAACGTAGTTACGAGTATGTGTTAAAGTGAACCTTTTTGGTAGCCGGCGGTGCTAATGGTATTACTATTGCTCAATTGATCCGTCAGGTATGCAGGTTTAAGTCGGTCTTTTGAAATAGACACGTTTTCACCTTTCATATCTAAAACGAAATATTTTCGAAATCGTTTGACTACTTTATATGGTCCCTCGTATGGAGGCGTTAAACCCGTTTTAACTCTATCCACTCGGGTATTTGGAGGTACTACGTTACGCATTGACCGTTTTAATTGATCCACCAGTGAAGTGGGATCTGTCGATGTTGCAGGGTCAGAATGCATTAATAGTTCTCCAGGGACCTTTAGTGCTTGTCCGTAGACAAGGTCTGTTGAAGCTCCAGTGCAGGATGTTTTCTCTAGCGTACAACGAAGCTTTAAGGGTACGATGGAATCGCTCCACCATACCATTTGCCTGTGAGTGGTATGAAGTAGTTCTGATTCTGTGCAAACTTAACAGTTTGCTAAATTCCTGGAACAGATTACTTTCAAACTGACTGCTTTGGTCAGTCATTATCTCGGATGGTACACCAAATCTCGAAATGTAATGATCAACGAATGCACGTACTACAGTAGATGTTCTCATATCTACTAATGGAATGGCTTCTGGCCATCGCGTAAATCGGTCTATGATGGTTAATATAAATGAATCCATTCGACGGTGGCAAAGGTCCAACCAAATCGACGTGGATATGTTCGAACCTACCAGCCGGAATAATGGAACGCCCAGTTTCGGCGCGTGTGGTGATTCACTTTTGATTTCTGGCAAGCGAGGCATGTTTTGGACAATTATCCGGTGTCCACATTCATATTAGGCCAAAAATATTTTGAAGCCGCCAATTTACGTGATGCCCTTATTCCAGGGTGGGATAAACCGTGAAGCATTTCAAATGCTTGCTTATGGTCGGTAAGGTATGGACGGTTTGTGCCAGATGATATTTCACACGATACGTTTAGATCTGAGGCAGGATTTCGTATCCGTTTGAATTTGAATTTTGAATCAGTCTGAGCATTGCTTTGTAGAGTTAGAAATTCTTCATCTGATTCTTGAAGAGATACGAGCCGTTCCATGTCTAGAGCTGTGTGACAAATCGGTGCTACTTCTTGTTCGTCTTGTTCGACTCCGCTCCGATTTTGACGTTTGGCGTCAGCTGTAGTTAATGGTATATGGTCAGTGAGAATCAAAAATTCTCTGCCTTCGACGAAACACCGGAAATGCTTAATGGCACAGTAAATTGCCAGCAATTCTCGATCGAAAGCGGAATATTTACGCTCCGGTGGGGAAAGTTTTTTGGAAAAGAATCCCAATGGTTTCCAACATCTTTTATTGTACTGCTCCAATACAGCTCCGAGTGCGGTATTGGAAGCGTCAATGGTTATTCTGAACTCTCCACGCTCTAGAGGGTGTGCAAGTAAACTAACCTGAACCAGGGCAGCTTTTATTTTTAACATAGCGGCATTCAAGTGGCCAAAGAATATGTTTCTTCTTTTTTTTTTGGAGCATCGCAAGTTGCGTATGGATTGGAGTTAGTAGTTCGGCCATTCCGATAAAACGCTGCACTTGCCGTATAGATTTTGGTTGGGGAAGATCGTTTATAAGCACGATTCTATCAGAATATAAGCGGATTCCATCTTTAGAGATTTCGTGACTAAGAAAATTTAAAGATTCTGCACCAAACACACACTTCGAGGGTTTTAGAACGATGCCGAAATCTGTGAGGCGTTGGAATAAAATGCGAAGGTGTTCTAAATGTTCGGATGCTGATCGACTAGCCACCAGAATATCATCGATGTATGTATAAACGAAATTCAACCCTTTTGTCACTTCGTCCATGAAAAGCTGAAAAGTATGTGCTGCGTTTCGCAGACCATATGGCATTCTCATGAACTCAAACAGTCCAAAAGGTGTTGTAATAGCTGTTTTATATACATCTTCTGCAGCAACTGGCATTTGGTGGTAGGCTCGGATCAGCTCTATCTTGGAAAAGATAGTGCAGCCTTGCAGGTTTTAGGAAAAGGTATGGATATGGGGAAGGGGATACCGGTCTGGTAGGGTTACTTTGTTTAGTCGACGGTAATCCCCGCAAGGTCGCCAATCATTACTAGCGCGTTTAGGAACCAAATGCAAAGTAGAGGATACGGATGATGCCGACTGTCTGCACAATCCAAATGAGATCATATAATCAAACTCGTTTCTTGCGATTTTATGTTTCTCGGGGTCTAAACGTCGCGAACGTGAGAATGGCAATTGTCCTTCAGTTACAATACGATGCACAACGTTGTGCTTAATTTGTAACTCGTAATTGAGTTCTTGCGTAAGGCTTGGGAAACGTCGGAGAAGGTCTTCGAATGGGCCGTTGACCACAAATGATTTAATAGTCGGTGATGGATCATTTATATCCGTTGAATTGACGATTAATGAAGTGTTTGAGTCTAGTAACTGATGCCAGTACGAATGGATGATTGAAATCCCGGCGAAATCCTAAGTCAACTTTAAGTAACCTTATGCCATATGTTGTTATCGGTGTACCGTTAGCAGCGAAGATTGTACTCGCTGGGTCTTGAGAAATTTTTTTGAAAAATGTGTATGAGATAACTGAGATATCTATAGCTCCGATATCGATAAGAAAACTGAAGTTAGTTTTTTTAACATTTAATGAATATACGACGTATATTATGCGTCATATCGTTTGTCGCGATAACTTTGGGACAATCTAGTTTTCCTTATTGTTATTTAAATTTTTATTAGATTGACCGACGAATTTGCAAGAGCCACTGGATCATTTTCGGGCTGCAGTACCAAATCGAAAACGGTAGTAACAGAAGTCACGTTTAGCTAAAGATGAACGAGTCTGCGACCTTGAACGTGAATCACTACTTACGAGAAAAATTTCGAAATTTTAATCGATTTTGTTTAAAAACTTGTTGACGCATTCTATTCGTTGACTCTCTGACAAACTTAATCGTTTGATTACTTCCGATTTAAGAGTTACGAATTTGGTTGTATCTGGTGGGTTTGCAATTATGTCCGACACAGTGGCGTTAATATCCATCGGTGTGCGGCAATCGTTAGCAAATACTGACTATTCAGTGCAAAAAAGCTGTCTTGTATTAATCTTGTGGCTTCATTTTTATTTGGTGGTATCCACCAAGAGGTGAGAAGTATCTGGAGTGACCTAACTGGTCGAAGATGTCTGTTATGTTAGGGAGAGGGTACGTATCACCAAGTGTCGCGTCGTCCAGTTTCCGGAAATCAACTACGATTCTCCATTGTTTAGAACCAGGTTCGTCCGTTTTTTTAGGGACTGCTAATCGAGGTGAACTAAATGGACTAGTATACTATGAGAAATTTTTTCATCGAGCACATCTCTTCGACCTGTTCGTTTATTTCTTTCTTTAAAATTTGCGGAAGGCGATATTGTTTTACATTGATGGGAGCTGTATCATTGTATAAATTAATGGGGTGTTCTACTCCCGGGATACATGATAATTATTCTCCATTCAAGTGGAACAGTTCTGTGTATTTCGAACATACTTCGAGAATTGAGCTGCGTTCTTCAAAATTTAAATTTTCATCGAGTTTGTTGTTCATCATGTCAATAACAGTTTGGTGGCGATTGTTGGATTTTTTCGTTTCTTCGGTATTACTTTCGATCTTTCTCGATAGGTTGTGTAGGTTGTAATTGTCAGTCGAATCAATTTTAGGTGAGAATGGCAGAATTTTAACTTCTTAATTATTTGAATTAACAATGGGGATTAGTGTTTTATTGTTTTTAGCAACCGTGATACAATTTCCGATAAAAAGGCCAGGTTGGAGTTGCTCAGAGAGGCCAATAATTTCTCCATTTATTGGTGTGTAAGATTGAATTAGTATTTCTCTTCTATAGGTGGGATGATTACTGTATTTTCGTTTGTTGCTAAATGTATGGGTGATACGCTATTGTTATTGTCGTGTGAGATTTTAAGTATTGTTTGCTGTATATAGTATGTCTATTTTAAAATTATTCAACATGTCATGTCATACAGCATCTTACGATACTGGTATTGCTCTCCAATTCAAATATAATATTATTTGAACCTAGAGTTAAAATTTCGCCGGACCCTATTCCGCGTAACGAGATCTTAGTATTTGCTAAAATATCACAACGTTCATTTAAACATTTCTGTTTAACTAATGGAAACAGCAGCACCAGAATCAACTAATAAATCTAGAGTGTTTGATTTAGTCATGCTTGTCTTTAAAATCACTGAATTTGTGGTAGGACAGAATTTAGAGCAGAAGAACATTTTATGGATAGGGTAAATGTTAGAGGATATATTTTGGTCTAGGTGTGGAGGTGGAAGTATGTTAGTGTTGGGATTGATATCTTGGGTATCATTAGTATTGTGTGCATTTAGGTTAGTAACTTCGGATATTGTTGTTTGTTGGAATATTATACTGTCTGGTGTATGACTGTTATAATCAGGATTTTTAAGCGATAGGGATTGATTGTCTGTCGGATGCATTTGCTAAAGCATTTGAGTTTTTCCTAATTATGATGTTAGGTAACTCGTCTGGGGTTTCATTATTATTTTTCGATGGATGTTGATAAAGGGGATTATTGAAGGAATTTTTTTGGGTGTGTCTATTAGCTATAATTTTTGGACTCAAACATCGCTCCTTTCTTATACGTTGTTGAGTCCATTGAAGTTTTCCGAATTGGTGTCTTCACTTGTACAGTGGCTTATCTGAATGGTGAATGGTGTGGTTGAGGATTTTGTATGTTCGGATATTGCTTGGTTTGTGAGTATTTTAATTGAGGGGATTGCGAATTTTGAATATTTTGATTGTAGTGCAGTGGGTACTGCATTTGAGGGTTGTAGGAGTTATAGTAGAAATTTTGGGATGGGTAGGGGTTAAAAAAACTTTGGGCCCCATGTATGGGGGGACTGTTATGAGTATTATTGAGGTGTGAATAGTTTTGATAATTCTGTGAATTAACCCGTGCGTCATTATTTTGTTTGGGTCTACATTCTTGGATTTCATGACCATTTCGCTTGCAATACTGAGAGTTTTGGGTAAACTTATTTCTCGGTTCGTACCGATTTGGTTAGAACGGTTGCCGTCTTCGTACATAATTTTTTCGAAATTTAATTAGTGCACTGCTATTTCCATGCATTTACTATGACATTCATTTTGGTGAATCCTCACGAAATTTCTTATTTGTTCTGGAAGCTCCATAATAAATTTAGGAACTACCCTCTTTTCGGCGATGTTTTGGGCCTTTTCTTTTTCAATATTGTATTGCGTTTTCAGGATGTTAAGGTATTTGCTCAACAAATTTTCGGCTTTTAAATAGTATTCTTGTATACTTTCATATAAAGGTTCGAATTTTAGAGATGATATTCTTCTTTTAATATCATCGACGTTGTCTTCTAGACGGTAAAATTTCATTAGGTGCGACTTTATGTCAGTCCATGAATCGGGTTTTACACTTGCAATTATTGTGCATACTTTACTTCCTAATTTATACAATATATGGTTTACAAGGAGTGCTTTTTCATCGGCTTCTGTACATAAATCGTGCGCCCTGTCTACACACGAAATGAATTTCGCTAGATCATCGGAGTTGCCATTAAATTCGGGGATAAGTTGGGAAATATCAACTTTTTGGAATTTATCCATTTTTATGGTTGATAAAGGCTGAGTGTTTCTTTGAACAGTCGAAAAATCGGGTATTGCGGTTTCAGGGCAGGCGTTAATAAATGCGCTGGGGCCTACGAATGGTGAATTGAGTAAAGTTGGCGATATAATTTCGGTTTTAGGACTCCCAATATTACCGAGGTTTAGGGGAGTTGCGGTTTTGGTTCGCTTCACAAAGGGCGGGATAACAAATGGGTCGATTTTGGACTTTTGAGTGTTCTTTTGACATTGATTTACTAATAGTCTTTGCGAGTAAGTTAATTAATTTATAGATTATTAAATTAAGTTTTTAAGGTTCAGTGAAATGTAGCACAAATGTAAACTAAACTAAATGTTTGTATATTGTTTCATTCTTATTTCAAATTAAATATGTGTATGTAGAAAAGATTGAATACTTACTTGATCTGGGAACGTATTCCGTTTCGGCTGCGCCAATGTTATATCTTATATATAGGCATGTTATTTATTATTAAAGTGTTTGTTTATTTATTTCTTAGTTGACTATTTATTAGCATAGAATATATTAATTAGTATAGCACACAACTATTGGTTGGATTTATTCAGATTACAATCAGTTCATAATATTATTTTTTCTATCGCGTTTAACTTCTACCTGCCGAATTTTTCTTTTTTCAGTCTTTCGAATATTTTTTATCACACGCGTAAACAAAAATATGCATACCGCAAAATATTGAAAATATTATGCGATCGATCATTGAATTTAATGTGGGGTTAAGGGACTTAGGTAAGCAACATTATTTGTGCACATATATTTATTTTTATTTTCATGTAAAGGAACTTGGGTGAAGTATGGAACTGCTTTATTTCAATTTTGGAAAGCGTGCAGGGTTACTGACTTGGGTAGAAATTGTTTTAATTCACAACAGATGCTTCAAGTGTGTCTAGCTGGTGTTTCATCGCTTGAAGGATAATAACCACATCGGTTAAAGCTGGATTATCATTGTTCACAGCCATGAAGTTGAAATACTGCTAAACTCTCTAAGAACCTCGTCAGATATGGCGGTAAATTTAACATGGAATAAACTAGTGCAAATACCACATTTAACACCAAGAAATACGTCAAAACAAAAATTAAAATTTGCTATAAATTATTGACTCTGTTATTAATTATTGTAGTTAAACGTTTCCTTATATCCTTAATCCTACCCACCAAAGGCGCATGGAAAATGTGAATGGTTTTCCGTTTACAAAGGCCTAGGCCTTGCTCAAATCTATTTTTCGCTAGTAGTTCCACCGTTTAGTAATATCGGAAAACTCGGAAAACCCGAAGTTTTTTTCAATATAATTTCACCTATTATCCTTAAAAAGTATCTACCTTGTAAGATTCGTAGGTGCTGAGCGTAGAGCAACCATGAGCATTGGCTTAGAGCAACCATGAATATTGATGAGCTCTTCAGCATTTATATTTGAAAACACATTTTGTTTTTTAATAAGGCCAATTTTGATATTAAAAGGCTGCACATTCAAATTATTTTATATGAAACAATTAATTAAATACAAAATCATTTTGATACAATAATAAATAAATATTTGAATCAAAAAAGGAGTTTATTTAAAATGATATATAAGTTTTGATTAAATATTGAAACGTTTTTATTATTAAATTGTTTTACGTGGAAATTAAGCGCAACATTAATAATTCCATATACAGTGCTGGGAAAAAAATTGGGCAAACATATTTTATTGCAAATTGTAGTCTTTTTTTGCTAAAATTACAAAACTTTTGAAAGCACGTGGGTTATTGTTTCATTTTAAATACATGTGTGACGTAATTTTTTGAAAAAAAAAATTTAATTTAGGGGCAAGCACCTAAGCAAAACCCCGAAAAATGCCAAAATATTCAAAATACGTTGATTGGAGTTAACGGTTCGTGCCATACCGTGCCATAAGTTGTGAGTTAGATAGAATAGTAGAATGTAGATAGAAAAATTGCCTTCTGAATCCTTTTCTTATCTCTTCATTTAAATGTAAAAAAGTACTTCGAAGAAAGAAGTATCGATGTGTGGAGCTGGCCCCCGTATAGTCCAGACTTAAACCCCATTGAAAATATTTGGTCTATAATGAAGCTAGAAGTAGCAAGAAAGCGCCCCGAATCGATTCAAACTTTAAAAACTTTGTTGATGACGGTTTGGGAATCCATACCTCCTACGACTTTGAAACATTTATCAAATTCAATTAATCTGAGGTGTATCGCTGTAATAAAGGCAAATGAAACATTGAAATAGATACTATTTTGATACCATTGTGAACTAATTTAGCTTGAATTGTTGATCAAGATGGTTGTAACATCTTCGTGTGTTTATTTTAATGTAAATTAAAAATTGTTATCAATTTAAGATTGAACAAAAGTGATCTGATAGAGATTTTAAAACAATTATCGTGATTATTATGAAAGTGATTCGCATAATTAAAATAAAAATACGAGTGTGTTTAAATTAATTAATGGTGTCCTATACGACGAAAATGGAAGCGTGGTACAAGTTGAAAAGAGTGGCAATGTAGAATTTAATAATATACCAGTTGACATAATAAAATGTGAAAACGTTAGTGAATTGTTAAATTTGAATAAAGAAAGTGTGAACATGTTCGAAAACGGAAATGAAGAAATCTTTTCAAATGTTCAAATTACCTATAGAAGTCTTCGATATTTAAGTAAAGACGATATTTACAGTGCCATCCCTGCCTTTGGACTTCGAGCCGAATTTCGTGCTTAATTATATGTTGAAGAAAGGAAAAAGTATCCTGTTCAATTATAGTTGTCAACATTTACTAATACATATTTATTGTTTAGTTTGGTGCTGATGAGACTACAGTTTCAGTTCATTCAAAAGTCGATGACTGGCTCAAATCAATAAATTCTATACAAGATACACCATCATCCTATCAATCCGACTACTACGATTCATTCGTCGTGTAAGCTTAAAGTAATGTATATGTTACTCAAGAAATAAGCGAATCAACCTTAAATTTAATATTAATAACGAATTGTTTCTCTATAAATAGGTCTATTGCACAGCTTTTAGAACAAAGTTCCAAAGGAAGAAGTTTGATTGAAGCGTATAAAACAAAATTAAATTTGAACGACTCAAATAGAGACGATCTAATCTCTATTCTATAGAAGAACTCAATTGTAAGGACATTTCTCTTCGGCCTTACGAATTTTCTTCGAGTATTGAACATATTTGTCAAATTTTTCCAAATGAAAAAGCTGTTAAAGTAAATAAAAATGTTTTATTTGCCTTAACCTGACGGATTATTAATAAATACAATATTAATTTGATTTTGAATTAATTTAAAGGGAAATTATATTGTCGTTACGTCAATTCAAGGCACAGAAAGCGTAAACTATCTTCTACATCAATTGAATTGGTAATTTAGAAAAACATCACAGAGGCAGCTACAGTGCTAAGTTCTATGGTGCTTGAGGTGGATGAGATAACTGCAAAAGCTTTAAAAGTAGCCTTAAGCCGAGAGTGTGCAAATTGGGAGGAAGTTTGTGATAGATGGAGAAAGATATTTACATTACGTCCTGATGCATTACGTTAGCATCAGGGGCTGAATATTTGGACCAGTGGCCACTATTTAAGGAAGCTCCACAGTTGGTTAAAAATATAGTATACATTACTGTTTGAATTTACACAAATTTATCCTTTGATGAAATGATTTACATTCTTCAAATATTATTCTTAACTATTTTCCACAAACTCAATATTCTAATTAAAATAATTATATGATGGCCTAAGGTGAACAAGGCGTAAAAAACGAAATTGGAATAAACTGCCGAGAAGATAATTCATTCAGTATAAATCAAACAATCAATTTTTCGTTGGACCCCCAAAAATTATATTGCATTCACCTGAATTTTATGTGTATAAGGGCCCTGTTCCATAAAAATTTTGTCTCATAAGCTGAAAGAAATGGTTTTAAAATTGTTGTGATAATTTTTTTGTAAAAATAAGGACACTGATACATATAAAATTTGGGTAAACGCAATATGTTTTTTGGGGGAACCTATAACGAAATTGATTTTCATTGTATTGAGTGAATCATGTTTTAATTGTATATTTTTTATAAAAGGAAGCAGAAATATTTTTCTTAACACAAGCAGCACGCTGCTCCAGCTTCGGTTGATAAACCATGTGTTTTGTTTTAATTGCAGTTTGGATTTTTTTTGTTAATCTTCGTTATATTCAGCGCGATTCGTTTTCAATTGGTCAATCTTGATAATAATTTTAATAATAATTTTGCTAAAAATCTTTGAGAAATAAAATAAAACATGATAAATAATTAAATTAAATTGACACAATTTGTTATTATTCATTTCTAACAGGTTAGCATCGATTTTAGTTTAATGTATCCAGATAAAGAAATGGTCTTTATGGTAAATGGGATATTTTCAAGAAAAATATTATACCCTGCTACGAAGCAATTATTCGTAATGATTTTTTGTAAAAATACAATTTTGTTTAATAATAATCAATAAATTTTCGAATAATCACAATTTTTTTATAGACGCGAAAGACTATTTATTTGTAATGCATTTGACCACAGTTCTTTTGCCATCAGCTAGTTTTAAAGACCAGAAAGGTAAAAATAAACGCAAAACTACTATAGCTGGTGCACAGGAAAGCTTAGTTTTAAGAGTGCAGTGCATCACCGACTACAAAAATAAATTAAGCGATCTAATTGGAAAATAGTATTCAATAGGATTAACCATTCAACCGTTTTAATTAGTAGAAGGAATATCCGACAGCGAAATTACAGGATTTTACATTTTTTTTCAACCAAACATTGTATAAATTAGAATCGTTTTTAGAAAGTTTAAATGTCTGTTTCAAGCTGTTTCACACTTTTGCTCTTAAATACCCTCAAGCTACTCAGGAAACTTGGAATTTCATTCAAGAATTTTTCTTTAATATTCCAACAGTTTTCGACATAAAATCTTCTAATATTACATCACTTATACAACATTTAAATAATTATTCTAACTAAATATTAACTCAAAATGTTCACTTGTTTTAATTGTTTAAAGCAATATTCAAACATAAAAATATTATTTTGCCATTTAAGAAATGATCATCAAATTAAGGGTAGATCTATTTTGCTTCAATGTAAACAAGACAGTTGTAATCAACTGTTTCGTGATTATGTAGTTTTCTCTGGTCATTTAAAAACAGTTCACACATCATCAACAACTAATATTTCAACTGAACATAATAATTCTGTAAATGAAAGTTCTTCTTCAATCTCTAACCAAATATCAAATAGTTGCTCATCAATGGCCCAGCGTAATCAAACAATTATTTCCAGTGAAGTAAAAATATTTGCAATTGATAAAGATTTAAAAAAAGGTGTTGAATTTATCGTTGGGTTCGCATTCTCAAAACAGTATGCATAGAAAAGAAGTACTAGAAGTTCAAAACTTAATAAGTGATTTACTCTTAACAATTTCAAATATTGTTGAATGTATAATTAATACCGAGCAGAGCTGTAAAATGCAAAGTGACTTAGATTTCATGGTGGAGTTTTGTAAAGATCCATTTAAAGATATTAAATCAGAATATCGATTTTTGAAAATATTAATCAGAAGGCGTTCATTATAAATAATTCAATATCTGAAAGAGTCAGTCAAGGTAACCCAACGATGTCATCTAAATTCTGTTATGTTTATGTTATGCCACATGAAACTCTTAAAAACACCAACTTCTACCTGAATGAATGTATCTTACAGAATTTTGCTAGTGTAGAGATATTCAAATCGAAGATATTGTCATTTAAGTCCGATTTAATTATCCCGTACATAGTGTATTTTGATGATTTACAAATAAATAATGCGCTAGGTACCCATACATTTTCTATATGCGGTTGCTATTTGAACTTCCCAAAGATATATGCCTCAATATATAGTATCCAAATTACAGTTCATTTTTCATGCAGCATTTATTTCAACTAAAAATTTAAAAAGTTGCAAACGATTTATCATTTTATCATTTAGTTGAAGAATTAAAATCACTAGAGGACGGTATCGAAATCTGTGCTAACGGGGAAGTATTTAAAGTTCTTTTTTTGTTAGGCCTTATAGTCGGTGATAATTTAGGAGTTAATAGTATTTTAGGTTCCGTTCAGTCGTTCAATGCTCAACGATATTATCGTATATGTACCAGAACTCATGTTGAAATGAAAAATGATGTTTCGGAAATTCCAGCATCTATTCGAAATAGAAAAAATTATGAAGTTCAACTAACTGATAATAATTTCCAAGAAACGGGAATAAAAAATAAATGCGTATTTAATGACCTTAATTATTTTCATGTAACCGAGAATTCTATTTCGATATAATGCATGATGTGTTGGAAGGCGTATGCGTATATGATGTTTGTCAAATTTTATTGGGTCTCATAAATGATAATATCATAACGTTAGATATTATTAATAACAGAAAGACATTATTTCAATTCAGTGAAATAGAAGTAGGAAATATTTCATATCCTTTAGACCTTAATAAATTAAAAAAATTTAACCTGAACATGACAGCTAGTGAGACTTTGACATTTATAACTTTTCTACCGTTAATGATAGGTGGATATTCTTAACGAAATTGTAGACTTGTTATTACTGTCAAAATATGGCTTAGAAGAATTGAATCGTTTGGAAATGTTAATTAAAAACATCACGTTATGTATATAAAACTATTTGGTCCTATGCTTAAGCCTAAACACCATTTTTTGGTACATTATACGACTGCAATAAAAAATGTGGGCCATTAAAATATATTTGGACAAATGGTGTTTTTGTTAATTTTGTGGTTTTGTTAAGAACTTCACATCCGTTTAAAGTTATGGTTATGTAATTTGGATAGAAAAAATTTAATTGTCCTGCTAAAGAATTAATTTATGTAATTATTATAATTTTTTTTTTAATTAAAATTTTTTGTTGAACATAACAATGAATTAGTATTGATTAAAAAAGAAATTAAAATATTTGTATGTTTATAAATAAATGTGGCGCTATTAAAATAAAATAAAAAGATATTAAATTAAAAGTGTTTTTCCATAAATTGAAAATTGAAAATTATTTATTTGCCTTTCGCTTTTGAAAAATTTACATTTTGTTCTAAAAATTATAATTTTGAAGAAAAAATGTTCGGTTTAACTTAAATTCATTTTCGAAATAAAATGTTATTTTTTATTTTCAAATTGGGTAATTTAGATATAAATTTTTCATTTATGTTTTTTTTTTAAATGAAATGGTTTTATTTAATTTGAGGTTGTTTTTTCTCTCAGCGTACGAGTATAATTACACTTTCGTGATGTTTATAATGATTGGAAGTTCCACGGAACCGATTTTGGTTCTAAAGATCCAACATTATTTCTCCTAATGTTCCTTAATATCTATAAACAACAGTTTAAATTAAACATTTCATTTAAATTTATGGAATAACCTTTCTTTTACACATTTTATATTTACAACCAATCCTAATCCCACATACGTACATACACGTCTGTAGTTTTTCAATAATGCACAATTTCCTTGTCATCTAGCTATTTTTAATCGCACCCTCACACAGTACATACTCGTATTACAAAAAATCGTTACCTCTATGAGGCATAAAACCAAAACTGTACATACGAGTAGCTACATAGCTACATGTAATAAAAATATGCAAAATAAGGTAATAATCTGGAAAATCATCATGGATAATAATACGGAATTTTTATTTTATATCGCGCTATTTTTCCACAAATCCCAATAATATCCGTTTCCGTTTTTGTGTACACATAGACACACGTATGCACACTACAGTATTATATATGGATATAAAACCAATTTTTTATGTTGCGTGAACAATTTATAAATAAAAATGTTAAATTTACATTTTCACAAAAAAAAAATTGAAACACAAATGATGATTTCCGGTGAATTAATTTTTATGGACAATTCGCTATACACAAAAGATAATGTAACTTTATGAAGTTTATAATATGCTTTCTTGATGAAAGCTTCGTACGTATATAATTGTAGTGTATAGCATGATGTCTAGAACATTTATTTGTACGTAGGATGCGTACACATAAGTACAAGAGACAACAAATAAATAGATTCAACAGAATATACAACGACATCATTTTCCGGTAACTAATCAACATTTCGAGAACACAAGTGCAACAACAAGCACTGCATACAAATTATGCGCTTCTGAATACGAATGTATGCTTTTAATAATCATAATAATTAATAACATGAATAAGCGCAAATGTTTTTTTTGTACTTTTTATGCAATCAATGAAAACATTTATAATAATTTAAGTCAATTTGTTGTTTAATTGAAACCGGTCTTAAGCATACGAAAAGGCAGTGTTATTTTTTGCTTGAACACTTATCTTATGTATACTTACAACAAACACAAGCGACATTAATCAAAATTACACCTAACGTAAAAAAACATTTTTTTTTGCTGGAGTACTTGTATTATAAAATGAAATGTAGAAATGAGATTGGAAGTTTTGTGTCGCGTCGTTTTGTATTTGCGTCGGTTTGAAATTGTTGGTCTGACTATGTTGTGGTGAAAGAGAACTACATTTTAGTAATATGAACTAATCTGACCCAGAAAACCCTAGCATAGTCAGGCCCAAAAGAAAAAAGTAAATAACAACGAATAATAAAACAAATTCTTCTAAAAGACCCAGTTCTATTAGGGGCAATCATTCGAATTAGCTAGAAAATAATTATTGAAATCTATATGAAATGGATGACTCCTCTATCTTTATGTGGTTCTCTCCAATTCATAGAAGCTCATTAAACGACCATCAAATTAATCACCAAAGATATAATAAACAACGATTTATTTCCTACAAACCTGTCATTATACCAATCTGTGCACCTTTACTTCAGCAAATAAACAATAATCCTAGGAAAATTTTATAGAAACAAGTTAATATTAACCTTTAAGAGACAATAATAAACCCGACACACCTAAATAATGAATTAAAATAACAACATGTTGGAAGTAGTGCGGATTAGTACTTTCCAAGAAGGATTACCCTCGAAATATTTTAAATTCGCAAGCTATGCAAGTAGTTCCATCAAAGATATATGTCTCCCAATTATGTCTTACACGTTCGACACTCATCTATTTTATAATTTTCAGACAAAACTTCCATGAAAATAATAACTAGTCACTTAAGGATTTCAGCTATTGCATTACCAGGGAACATCAAATCGGTTCCAGATAAGATCCAATTTACAAAGATCACCGATAAAAGAAAATAAAAGCAACTCGGTAGCTGACCAAGCTGACGTTTTTCCTAACGTAACAACTAGATGCACTGAACAAAAAATACAAGAAAATCTGAATCAAAACGAACAAGAACAATACGACCTAACTACTGACAAGGAGCGTAATCTATATACCTTACTTTGTAAGGAACGTTTTGAAAAAATAGAATTAATGAAGAGTATTAATGACCTTCAAACAAGAATAAAGGTCCTAGAAAACTCTCAGTCAAAACCAACTACAGCTAGTCCGGCTGCTCAAGTGACATATGAAACGGATGAGGAAGAACTCAACAAAGAAACGGGATGGATTTTAAACCGTAGCAAAAAAATAAGAAACGAAAAATGAGTAAATCACCACTGGTTTCACCCGAACAGAACCAATCAGTTGAGCAGCTTCCAACCGGAAGTAAGCATGTACAAAAAGTAGAAAAATCTCAGGTTTTATCAGATCAGGAACGATCAAATAAAGAACCCCCATCCGGAGGTAAGAATATAAAAGTGTCACGGCCACCTCCAGTTATAATAACAAACTGCAGTAATTATCAGAGCATTAGAAACATTTTGGAGATCAACCGGGTAAAATTTCAAGCTGTAGCGTTAAATAGTGGTGACATCAAACTAAATGTCCCAGACAGTGATAGCTATAGAAAGTTAACAAAAGCTCTTTTCTTCATTAAGAGCTTTTGTTAACATGGTATTCATACGAAGATAAGCAGACAAGACAAAACAAAGTCATTGTGAAGAAACTACACGCATCATGCAAACCAGATGAAATAAAAGAGTGTCTTTTGGAGAAAGGATACAAAATAAACGAAGTTACACAACTGCTAAAAAGAGGTGACAAAACACCACTTCCATTATATATGTTATCTTTCGAAAGAACAGAAGACATTAAAAAGATTTATGCAATCCGTGAAATACTACACATGAAAGTGCAAATAGAAGCAGTGAAAAAATCTAAACTGATTCCCCAGTGCAAACGGTGCCAAGTCTACGGACACACGCAAAACTTTTGTAATAAGGAGTACAGATGCGTGAAATGTGTTGGAAAACTGTACGGCTGAATGTACGAAACAAAAAGACACTCCACCAAAATGTGTCAACTGTGGTGAGGCACATCCAGCCAACTACAGAGGTTGCATTGTTATAAAAGAGTTGCAAAAAATTCGCAACAAAACAGGGGAACCTTTAAAAAGTTCCAGAGAAGAAATTAACTCAGCTTCAACAAGAATATTCACAAAGTTGAGGCCACACCAAACATTAAACACGCCATCAAGAACTAATCCAAATGTAACATATGCTGATGCAACCACTATTGGAAGTTCGAGAAGACAAAATTGTTCTGCTTCAATCAATGATTCAAATAATAACCAAACCAACAAAATACTGCAAGATATTCTTAATAGACTTAGTTCACAAGAAGAAAAGCAAGAAAGAGCCCTCATATCAATCTTGCAAAGGCTCACCCTACTCGAAAAAAGTCGAACAACTTCGGATTTAGCCGCCCTTTGTTAGTTTAAGATGGCAAATAATCTAAAAATTCTTGCATGGAACTGCAATGGTATATTGCAACGACAACATGAAATACAACTATTTCTTGATTTAGAAAAAATTGACATATGCTTATTATCTGAAACACACCTTACTACTCAAAGTCATATAAAAATACGTGGCTACGAAGTTCACTCTGCAGTACATCCTAATAATAATGCGCGAGGGGGCAGCGCCGTGATTATTAAAAAATGTATTAAATACGATCTGCAACAAAAATTTGAAAGTGATGAAATACAAGCAATTAGCGTTAGCATTAATACACGAAACCATAAACTAGGGGTGGCCGCAATATATTGCCCACCTAGATATAACATCAAAGAGAATTCTTATACTCACCTCTTCAAGCAGCTAGGTGAAAAATTCATAATCGGCGGTGACTTTAACGCTAAGCATACAGACTGGGGATCAAGACTAACAACAACGAAAGGGAAAGAGCTCCATCAAGCAATAATAAAATACAACTGCAACTGGCACTCTACAGGAAAACCAACTTATTGGCCCAGTGATCCAAATAAAACACCAGACCTGATTGACTTCTTTATAACAAGAAAAGTCCCGATTGATTATATACAAGTGCAGGAAGGATTTGACTCCACATCTGACCACTCCTCTATTTTAATGACAATAAGTGAAACAATAATTACAAATGATAAACAGCCAATGCTAACAAATAAATACACTGACTGGGAAACATTTAGGAATGAACTTAACACTAGTATCATTTTAAATACGCAATTTTCGTCAGAAGAGACATTAGAACAAGAGGTGGAAAAACTAGTTAAAGATATACAGGAGGCAGCGTGGAAAAGCACTAATCCAACAAACAAAAAAATAACCGGCAAATGCTACCCAATGGAATCTCTCAGCTACGATAAAGATACTGATTACTCATTGTGGAAAGCAACCAAATATTTAAAAAGACCAGTTACCCACATACCACCAATAAAAACCAATAATGGTCGCCTGGCTAAAACCAAAGAAGAAAAGGCAGAAAATTTCGCAGATCATCTCGAGCGTACTTTTCAGCCCAATTTAACGACACTGAATCAACACGATATACTAAATGTAAATCTTACAACCATCTTGAGACAGGAAATTCCATTAACCAATGCTAAAGAAGTTAAACACGAAATAAAGAATCATATGGTACTTAGAAAATCACCAGGGTATGACTTAATAACTGCTGAGATTCTTAAACAACTACCAAATAAAGCTATTAAGAAAATATCTGACATAATTAATGCTTCCTTCAGACTCTGTTATGTCCCTCTATCTTGGAAATTTGCGGAGGTAATAATGATACCTAAACCAAGCAAGCCACTAAGTGAATTAACATCGTACAGGCCAATATCACTTCTTCCAATTATGTCAAAACTGTTTGAGAGACTATTATTAAAACGAATTAAACCTGAAATTGTTAAATCAGGAGCTATTCCTTCCCATCAGTTTGGTTTTAGAGAGAAACATTCCACAATTGATCAAGTCCATAGAATAACAGATTTAATAGAAAAGTCTTTAGAGGAAAAAAAGATTTGCTCAGCCATATTTTTGGACATAGCGCAGGCATTTGACAAAGTCTGGCTAGATGGTTTAATATTTAAATTAGAAAAAACTCTGCCATTTGAATATTGCGAACTACTAAAGTCGTACTTGCAAAGAAGATACTTTAGAGTTAAACAGGAAGGAGCTTATTCCAGCATTAAAGAAGCTAAAGCGGGAGTGCCGCAGGGCAGTGTCCTAGGGCCATTCCTTTTCCTACTTTTTACAAGCGACTTACCGCAAACTAACAATACAACTACCGCCACGTTTGCAGATGACACTGCAATTCTAGCTGTTGGTGTCACAATCGGTGAAGTCACATTCAAATTACAAATAGCCATAAATAATATACAAGACTGGCTAACTAAGTGGAGAATTAAAGTGAATGAATCAAAGTCTACTCACATTAACTTCACTAACAGATCAATAGAACTACTGCCGCTGACTCTCAATAATATTCCTGTACCACATGCAAATCAAGCAAAATACCTTGGAATGAATCTTGATGCAAAGTTGAAGTGGAAAGTTCACGTGAAAAAGAAAGCAGATGAACTTCAATTAAAATATAGAAAAATGTACTGGTTAATTGGAAGAAACTCTCAGTTATCCATTCATAATAAACTTATGCTTTATAAACAAGTTCTGAAGCCGGTCTGGACATATGGCATTCAACTATGGGGATGTACCAAAACCAGCAATCAACAGATAGTCCAACGATTTCAAAATAAAGTTCTCAGAGGGATCGTAAACGCCCCGTGGTACACTCGTAATAGTGATCTTCATAGAGACTTCGGAATGGACACAGTCGCAACCGAAATAAAGAAGTGTGCTCAAAAACATCAGGAGAGGCTCCATCTACACCCTAACGACGAAGCGGCTAGACTAATTCATCAAGAGGGTATCATAAGAAGACTCAAGAGACTAAAACCTTTTGAGTTACCCGAATAGACCGCATAATGCAGAAACAACAAAAACAACACTTCATGGAATGAATACTCGTACATAGAAGTACTTTATTATATTATATTATCAGAGTCAAACGCTGTTAGTCAAAAACGACTAGTTACTTTGTAAAATATTTTATTGCTATCGTAAATAAAATTTAAAAAAAAAAAAAAAAAAAAACTTAAGGATTTCAAAATTTCAAAATTTGAAAAATTCGAAAAAATTAAAAATTGATGTTTTGAACTGCACATCAAAAAAACGCACTCCAAGAATTTCGAAGAGCATTCACCACTCACTCGGCTCAGATGTTCTGGACCACTCTCAAATTAGATAAACATATTCGTTAATACACGACGACACGCTCAAAAAATGTATTTAAAGCGAGAATTCGACACATTTTTGTGTGAAACGGCACTCACCACTCACTCGGCCCTGATGTTCTGGACCACACCCAAATTAGAAACACATATTCGTTAATCCACGAAGACTCGCTGAAAAAATTTTGCGTAAAGCGAAAATTCGGCACATTTTTGTGTATGCTTTGCGTTACTTTGTTTACAGTCGTATGATACTCGCTTTTTTACCACTTTTTCAGTGGCTAGAAAATCAAAATAGAGTGGAAGGAAAAATGTCTATACATAATTTTTGTAAGACTCAGTCTTACTAATGTCTTAATACTATTTTTCTGTTATTTTAAGAAATATTGTGGTTGATGGAGTGCACAAAAATATTTTGTGCATAAATATAAATATAAAATGACGTTACAAGTAATCGCGGCAGCTAATGCTAATTTATTGTGCGCGGTTCTTATTTATTAAGAAGAAAGTCCAAAAATAAGAAAAAAAAATATTCATCTAAATGGCTACTTCATCGCGAAAGTGAAGGATTTACACAGAAATTATGCAAAGAGATAGTAGCAGAAGATGAAAAATTGTATCGGATAATTTTGCGGATGACACCAGTTTAATTTCAAAAAATATTTGGGTTGGTGCAGCTCTATATTCAGAAAATAGAAACTAATTTCGAAAATTGTATCCCGCCGGTTGAACGGTTAGTCGTATAAAATTTTAATACAAATTTTGAATAATAATATAAATTTTGTGTTTTACTATATTTTTTTTTTAATTTGATTCTAGGTGAAACTCACACTTCTTTACAATTGCCATTTAGGATTCAACAATCGACGATTTCCAGAATTTTGAAAGAAAACATTTCTGTTTTGTATGAAGTATTAAACGAGGAGCAATTGAAATTTCCACACAGTCCGATTGGATAACGAATGCAAATGAATTTACCATTTGTGGGGCTTCCCTAATTGTCTAGGAGCAATTGATGGTTTTAGATAAATTGCAATATATTACGATATAACATATTGTTATAAAGGCTACAAAGGCACCAATTCCTTTGTTTTAAGGGCCATAGCAGATGCCAACTATAAATTTGTTTTTGTTAATGTTGGGATCAATGGACATATTGGGGACGCAAAAATCTGAATGAGGTCAGATTTAAGACGAGATATCGAAAACAATTTAGTACCTCTACCAATGCTAAGCAACTTGCCAGCAACACAAACACGTTCACCATATGTTTTTGTGGCAGACGACGTCTTTCCACTATGTCACTACATTATGAAACCGTATTCCCATACAAATCTAACAACGAATCAAATACGTTATCAAGAAATCGACGAGTGGTAGAGAATGCATTTGGAATTCTCGCCAATCGTTTTCAAGTGTTATTCTCTCCCATTTCTAGAGAACCGAATGAGGCTATTAAAGTTGCATTGTCATGTATTTGCCTTCATAATTATTTTCGAGAAGATAACTTAAAACATTCGGTAAATTCGGAAGTTATGACAACTGAGGAAGTAGATGGCATAAATAACCGACACTTTGATTCTCTCAATAATAGAATAGTTGGTGCACCAAAGAAAAAAGCAGCTACTATATAAGGAAACAGTTCAAGGATTACTTTGCAACATTTTATCCCAAGGTCTCAATTTAAATTGAATTATTTTATTTGTTTAAGTAATTTCTATTTTTTGTGCTTCGAATCTATAAAACATGAGTTCAAATTATTTTGCTTATTTTTATTTATTTTATCTCGCTGATGTTGGAGTTTTTTTATTTCAAATATTACATTATTTATCTGATGTTTACCAGAATTTTGAAGGACTTTATCTAGCTGTTGCGTTAGTCGAGATTTCATCAATTTTATAATTTTTTGTGCGGACTGCAAACATGCTTCTGACAATTGTTCATCCTGAGGCTTGGCAGATAATCTCACTTTTTTCGTTAATCCTGTTTTGCGCTTGGGTAGAATTAGGTATAGGTGACGTGACGTGGAAACTGTTGCTTGTACTTGAGTGGCTTGCAGTGTGTATTAAATCTACGGATGGTGAGGAAAAATAAGTATGTTTAGCCTGGCTAGTTCCTGAAAGGTCGGGTATATCATTTGAAGTAGTTGACCTTGTATAAGCTTCAGTCTCCATCCATATGGTGACTTGGTTCTAACACCGGAGACCGCAATAATTCCTAAAACCAAATGAAATATTAATTAAATACATAACGTAAAAATATTAAAAGTAAAAAATTATTAACATTTAGTGATCTTTGGTTAAAATTATTTATAGGCGGCATAAGTTCACAAGTTTCTTTAAGAAACAATAATTTTTCATAGAACCGCCAATTTCAATCCTCACAATTGTCTACATCATCTGTAGATGCCCCATTTTTGACAGTTTTAAAATGCTTTTGGGATTCAGAAACAAAATCTATGAGAAATGATTAAATTTATATGGATATATAGAGGAGCAAATTTGTAAATCTATCTATTGGAAACTCACTATATGTAAGACATATCATCGACCATCAAACTTATTAATAACAAAAATTATCATGTCGCAGGTGACGCGAATCATAAGGTTTTACCCATCAAAAGAAATCGCCCAGCAAAGACATTTTCACTTCAATCAAAAAGTATCAGCTCGCCGGCCTAAAACCACATGGCTAAAACCATTTTTTTCTGTAATATCTCAGAGGCCAAAGGTCGGACGACGCCCTTCTTCAAACTGAGCCGAGCTATTAAAATTACCGATTTTTGGAAACATTAGCAGGACGTGTACGATGTCCTTAACTCAATTTATCACAGTCAGTGACAGACAGAGTTAGCGAAAGTAACCTTATAAATATAGAGAGAGAGAGTTCGTAAATATTTCATCGTAAACTTAAAATCAAAGCGTAATTCGTAAAAAAAAACAAATTTCGAAAATTATTCCGTGTGCCAAACTCTAAAACATGGATATGCACACAATCCAATCTCCTCGCCTTCATGGGTTTTACAAAAACAACTAACATATTTTGTCTCAGTCGTTTTACCAGTTTTGTTAATTTGGTGACATTTGTTGCGGCTCTGTACTACATCTAGAAAATAAGTAATTGGATTAGTAACTTCTTTGATTATTTCATTTTTAATCGAATCGAGCGTAGTCCGTAGTGTGGGTTGAAGAGATCATTAACACGTCGCGCTTGTCTTTCCACTTCAAGATAATTATAGTTTTTGGGTTACGCCGTCATGGACTGCTTTTACTATACGTTTTATAACATATGACGTGTTTCGCTTCCTGCTTGCACGTAAAGCTCCACACATATTTGTTTAATGACAATTGTTATCGAAGTAGAGTGTATAACCCTTACCGAAATACCCCTTCATAAGTTCTTTGACTACACCATATGAATGACCGTGTTCGTTTGACACCGTCCCTTTTCCGGTATAAATAAGCATATTTTGAAAAAATCCATCTGGACTCCATAGCTTGTAAAACTTTGTACCGTACATGTGCCTTTCGTTAGGGATAACTATCGGAATGTGAGCTTCCCCACAAGAGTGGAGCTTCATCCAATACAAATTTTGTGGTGCTCTATGACTGTTTTTATATTATTTAAAATATAATTTACGGCATTTTGATTCTTGTATAATCGAGTGGAACAGTCGTCGCTTGTTTCTTCATAAAAACACTACTTTTTATGATATTTACAAATGGTATGCCGCTAATTGTTTGGTAAGGCGGATGGGTTCCTTATTAAGTCGCATGCATAAAGCAAGCACCTGCTTCATCTCGAGAGATGTTTTGCCTTTCCGCGGGCTAAAATTAGATTTTATTCGTACTCCTTTAGCGCGTGCGTTAGTTCGTATTACTATTTTTGCCACAAACATTTTTGCAACATACTGAATTCGTTCTGCATTGGATAATATATTATTAATTTCTTCAGCACCCGTAACCACAATTTTATTGATTTCAGGCTCAACACCCATCCATATGTTATTATCATTTAGTTCGACATTCCCAATATGCCCAAGTTGCCAGCCGAAAGTGAAAAATTCGATAGTTAACACTTTCACTGTTAAACGTACTAAATGATCGGGTACGCCGTTTATTATTTATGTTCGGGGATTCACCAAATATATTTTTTGTCATATATTTGAGTGCAGTTGCAACCTAATTTGTTTCATTCGAGAGGGAATACTTAGGTGTGTAACATGCGATTTAGTTATTTTTGTAAAAATTTGTGTTGAATTAGTTGTGGCTTGTGTATTTTGAAGATCTAAAATGAACAATAACGTTGATTTGAGTGCTGCTCAGATAAAGACTAATCCACATTCAACTTATATCGAAGATGTTGAAATAATTTCAAATATGTCCGAAATAATCGAAGTAAGAGATTCAATAACGGTTTCTTAATTTTTATCATTTGATGACGATGAAATGCAAAATACCGGAAGTGATGATCTTTTGAAAGAGTTTGGGCTCCGAAAAATTGAAATGTTGGGCCAACCAAATAGTCCAGATTTATTTGAATCTAATTATTCAGGTACAGAAATGTCAGATTTGAATGATTCTAATAATTTGGGTGACTATAATACGGAACCATCTAAAATAAATAATAATGTCTGGAAAAACGCCAATGGCGGCACTCTTCACGTTTTCAGTTCCTCACCGACACCAAAACTTAATTAAACGCCTGAAGGCAATTGTCCTTTCACCTATTCTCGTAAGTTTCGTACTGATGATATTTTAGATATCATAGTTGAAGAATCAAATCGAAATGCCGATAGACCAAAAGCAAACTTGTATCGTGTAAAAAAATGGACTGCTACAAACCGTGATGAAATTATACGATTTTTGGGATTTATTATCTATATGGGAGTTGTACCATATCCAAAATTGAAGACCATTGGTCTAGAAAGATCAGATTTGTAAACAAATTGTGTATAAATGTTATGCCTCGAAATCGATTCCTGATTTTACTTCGTTTTATTCATTTTGAAAATGAACAGAACAAACATATTCTCAATTCAAAACTTTACAAAATTGATAAAATTCTTAACATATTAAATGAAAAGTTCAAAAAAGTCAAAACACCAGGTAAATATTAAAAATTTTGGTTCGCAATACGTATAAAAATTATTTAGACTTAAATTATAACACTTTTTAGGTGAAGATTTGGTTATTGATGAATCAATGATTCTATTCCGAGGAAGATTATCATTCCGCCAATATCTTCCTGGAAAAGCTCACAAATATGATATAAAAGTCTTCAAAATAACATACCCACAAAGCTATACTTATAACTCAAAAATTTATACGGGAAAAGGAACTGTACGTTCCGAATTCTCAGTAGCCACATCTGTTTGGGTTTACTTAATGAAAGATTATTTTAATGCTAGGCGATGTTTGATAAATTAATTTCTACACAGCGTTTGAACTGGCAAATATTTGTTTAGAACAAAATACATCTACAAGGCACGATTCCCAAAAATCGAAAAGGCATCCCGGTTTTTCCAAAATTAAGAAAAGGTAAATCGATTTGCTTTGAAAAGAATGGAATTGTTTTAGGGGCATGGTACAAACGCGAAGTATATTTCTTATCAACCAAAGAATCCGGAACAATGGAAGTTGCAAGAAAAGATAGAAATAAGCAGGAGATTAAAAAACCTAACATTATTCTTTCATAAAATAAGGTTAAACAAGGCGTGGACGTGTCAGATCAATTATCCAGCTATTTTTCTTACCTTCGAAAAACCGTACATTGGTATCATAAAGTAGCGTTCGAATTGCTGTTAAATACAGCAGTAGTTAACGCTTTATTACTTTATAACTGTTGTCATAAATGAATGAAAATCGCTAACTTTAAAGAAAGATTTTGATTATGTCCATGACTGAATTTGAATAAGATTAGGATACGTGTTGGAAACAAGAAGTGTATTATCTTGAGGAAGCTTCAAAAAAGTCCAGCTTGGGCCTAAGGAAGCTAGTAAAAAAACAAATATGTTGGTACATTTTGTGGAAAATGCGGAAAGAATTTATGCCTGAAAACATTTTAATATGTCAAATAAGTCCCGTTTAAGAAAATGTGCAACTCCAACATTTAAAAGTTTTGTTCGTTATCTGTTCCTTTTATTGTTTTATTCCTTTTTTATTGTATGGATGAATGGTGGATTTCTTTTTTAATCCATGCAATCTTTTCTGAGGCCGAGGCACACCCTGCTCTTTCGCGGTTAATTTTCCCGTCTTACTTTACGCAATTCCTGCCAAATCGAAGACGTACGGCTGTAGGACCGATTTAAGTTACCATCTGCGCATTGCATAGCTACATGCCAGTCTATAGTACTGGGCATGGAAGATGGGTCGGCCCATGAGTTTTGCACGCTGATAGGGGGTCGTAGTTGTGTTTCTTTTAATCACAGATCGTAATCTGTTGATGCAAATTTCTTTTTAAAAGCTATAACCACTTTTCCAAATAAAGAACCAATGAATTTATTTTACCATTATTTATTGAAATCCTTGCGATTAGTTGGGGTTTTGTATCGTTTTGATTGTAAATAAAATTGATATTTCGATGCACAGACGGCCTATAGGGAGCTGAAAATGCATGACATTCCGGTGCATCAGAGGCTTGGTAGAATTAAAGAAAGTATGATGTGCACATGTGGCTTGTTATAAGGAAAAATTGCATGATGTGCGGGTGCACACGTGCGGCTTGGTATAATGCAAAATTTGCATGATGTGTAGGTGAAACAGCGGCGTACTAAATGGAAAAAATTCTTGATGCACCGGAGCTTCTGCGGCGGCGAAAGTGTTAAACAAACTAAATATTATATTGAAATACCCTAGCCGAAAGTGACTAACCTACAGAATCAGCCGAAAACATATGTATCATAACAAACAACAAATAAAGTTGGCAATTTAATCAATATTAATTTATTGTTTCATGTGTATATAGCAGCATACGGCCAACTTTCAAAAATTTATTAAAACTTAACGTCAAATGTGTTATGTTTGGAAAAGGTCTCATTTAAAAAGGTTTGTAAGCGGTAATAACTGTTCATACAGCTGAAAATTGCCGTTATAGAATTTTAAAAATTATCGAGCTTTAAAAGGATTGTAATTGTCATTAAAGTGGTTTGCAGTTCGAGACTAATCCAGAAATAAACCAATAACTCATAAGCAGATTTTAAATAAAGGTTTTAATAATGGTTTCTGATGAGGTTCTAGGAGTAAAATTGTGATTTTCCTCTTGTTTGGTCATAAAATCGTCCATTATTCGAGATTTAACCAGATAGACACCTGATGAGGTTATATAGGAGTGAACTTTTTATGTTTCCCTTCTTCGGACGATAAAATCGTTCGTCATTCGAGATTTTGCGAGATGGACCCCAATATGACTAGGCCGATTCGATAATCATTAGTTGACTTTGATTACAGGTTAGGAGGGTGAGTCTGATGAGGTTATGGGGATGAAATTTTTATATTTCCCTTCCTCTGACAATAAAATCGTCCATCATTTGAGATTTGACCACGTGGACACCAATCTAACTAGGCCAATTCGATAGCCTATAATCCTAGGTAGATTTTGATTATTGGTTAGGGGTAAGTCTGATAAGGTTATGGGGGTGAAATTTTTAAGTTTCCCTTCCCTTTCCGTACGATAAAATCGTCCATCGCTTCAGTGTATGCCACATGGTCACCAATCTGACTATGCCGATTGTATTGCCCATAATCGTAGGTTGAATTTAATTATAAGTTAGGGGTGAAATTTTATTTTCCCTTGTTTTATCGATAAAATCAGAATGGTCAAATAGATTTTATCGAAAAAAATAGGGGGAAAATAAAATGTCACCCCTATAACCTCAACGGACCCAAACCAATTCTACAATCAAAATCTACCCATGGCCAAATTCTATCGAATCGGCATAGTGAGCTTTTTGTCTATCTCGAATAGTCAGATTGGTGTCTATTTGGCAAAATTTAGAATGACGAACGATTTACCAAAACATTGGGAACATAAAAATTTCACCCCTATAACCTAATAAGACCCACCACTAAACTATAATCAAAATGTACCTGATCAAGTGCCGTCGTATCGGAAAAGTCAGATTGATATCTACCTGGCAAAATATCGAATGACGAAAGATTTTATCGAGAAAAATATGGGAAAATAAAATTTCACCTCTATAAGCTCATATAGACCTACCCCAAACTAACAATCAAACTCTAACTATGGTTATGGGCTATATAATAGGCATAGTCAGATTGGTGTCTATCGGGCAACATCCCAAATGACGGACGACCTATTTTGCCGACAGAAGAAGGGGAAAATAAAAATTTCATTGCTATAATCTCTTCAGGCCTACCGCAAACCTATCTGGCAAACTTCTTTATCGATAATTTTCGGCTGTATGAAACAGATATAGTATTTCACCCCTATAAGCTCATCAGACCTACCACAAATCTATAATCAAAATCAACCTATGATAAAGTTCTAACGAATTGGCACAGTCATGTTGGTGTCTATCTGGCAAAATCTAGAACCCCAAACGATTTTATCGACAAGCCATTGGAAAAAATCAAAATTTTATCCTATAACCTTATCAGACCCACCCCAAACCTTCAATACAAATCTACTTATTGTCATGGGCTATATAATCGGCATAGTCAGATTAGTGTCTATCTGGCAACATCTCAATTAACGGACGATTTTATTGACAGAATAAGGAGAAGTGCAAATTTCACCCATATAACCTCATCAGGCCCACCCCACAATCAAAATCTGCCTATGGTCATGAGCCATCGAATCGGCATTGTTAGGTTGGTGTCTAACTTGCAAAATTTGGAATGACAAATGATTTTATCGACAACAAATTGGAAAATCAAAATATTACCTCTATAACTCCATCAGACCCACCCCTAATCTATAATCAAAATCTACCTATGGTCATGGGTTATAGAATCAGCATAGTCAGAATGTTGTTTATCTGGCATCATCTCAAATGATGAACGATGTTATCGACAAAAGAAGGCGAAAATGCAAATTTCACCCCAAAAACCTCATCGTGCCCACCCCAATCCCATAATAAAAATCTACTAATGAGCATGGATCATTGAATTAACATAGTCAGATTGGTCTCTACGAGTATCATTCAAAATTTCAAATTTTGAACGATTTTACGATTTGGAAAATAAAATAAAATAAAATTTTACCCTCTAATCTCACCATATCCACCCAAAACCTATAACAAAATTCTTTCTTACGATGCTCATTCAATAGCTTACGACTCTAGGCATAAGAAAGAATGGTTTTATCGACTAAACATGGGGAAGAAACACTTTTTACTCATAATCGTCCAGCCTTAACTTAGAATTTAATTCTTGGGTCATATTTTATAGAGTTTTCATAGTGAAACTGACCCCGGCCATTCGGCAAAATCTCGATAAATGAACAATTTTATCACCTAAGTAACGGAAAATGGAACATTTTACCAAAAAAAACATCAAACCTACTCCAAACATATAATCAAACTCTCTTATTTTGATCCGAACTGACTGTACGTGTGCTTAAATCTGTATTGCCGGCATTTTTCGGTTGAATATTGAAGTTAATCATCTTTATCGATGCAATCTGCATTACTTACATTTTAAACTAGTTCATCGACATTACCATCATTTGGTCGGAGTAGCAAATATAATATCTGCATTAACATCGTTCGGCTGGAAAATTTCGGTTAACTTTAACAGTATGTAAATCCAATGCTTCTGAGAATTCAAATGAGTCATTTTCTATATCACTGAAACGAACGCTATTTCTAAAGTATTGAAATTTAATCACGCTACTACTTGAATCTAGTCAAAGTGAGGCAATCCTGTCTAACCGATGTATTAACATTTTTTAATAATATTTGGTGGTAGTATGGTGAAATAAACTATTAAAGGTCTAAAAATCGTCACTTACCAATTCAGTCTGATCTGTATACCAAAAATATACATACCTGGATAACGCTGTGGCGGACTGGTGAATTAAATTATAAAAGATGGTAAAATCGATCTTTACAATTTGAAGCCTCTATCTTCTGATGGCAATTACGTCAAAAATAATTTATTACCCATCGGAGTTAGGTTGATTTCCCTCCACAAGGCCCACGTAGTAACATAACGATATAACCTAAAAGTAAAATAATTTGTTACACATCTAGATAAGGTTGATCTGTCTTCTACTAGGGACTGAGGAGTAACATTTGACCCAATATCTGGTGGAGGTCTGGTGTAATAAATTATTAAAAGAGTTAAATTCGAGCTTTAAATTACACATTTGATTCCTTTGCCGATTGAAGCCAAATCCCGTCTAACCTAACACAAAAATAATTTACTATACACCTAGATAAGGTTGACCTGCCCTCCATAAGATCTATGGGGTGATATTTGATTCAATATGTGGTGGCGGTCTGGTATAATAAATTATTTGATAAACCGGCCTTACTTTGCTATCGATCTTTGCCAATTTTAAAAAAAATCAAAAAATATTTATGGAGAAAAGTCGACATCTATGGCTTTAGATTAAATAGACAATGAGCAATGTAACACATAACATATTAAAAAACGCCAGGTCGTACCTTTTTGTTACCACCACGAATTGAACCCGAGACCCACGAATTACAGAGCAAGCGCTCTACTTACTTTGCTATCAAGGCCTCCAATCCGCCTAATATAACAAAAAAATTATTAATTATGTACACCTCGATACGGTTGACCATTTAATGTAATTAGTTTGTAATGCATGTTAGTCCTAGAACCATCCTGATAGCATAGCTGCACCAAAAGTTACAATTATGGCGGTACAGGTTTAATTAATTATTTTAAATATCAAGTTTCGTTGTCAATAATTTGCCATTTTAACCTTTCCAAATGCTGTGGTATTCGCTATTTCAGTATTTTCATTAATTAAAGCTTTCTCGTGTTACAACGATACATTAGGAGATAAGACAAACAACTTACAACTTACGTCTCCAAAAAAGAAGTATTCGTGTTTGGAAAAAGCATAATATCACTGTTTCATATAGATTTACCAAATTTATTGAACCCCCCCGCATTAAATATTGAGGACTCAGTCTTTCCTACTAAACAAAAATTCAGAACTTAACAGACCTCATGATGCAATTGAATGTATTTTAGAGAAGTTTTAAAATTGCTAGATAAATAAAAACGAAAATAGTCAAAATTGTCAAAATAGACTAAAGATTTTTTCCACCAATTTAAACTGAATTCAAAAGTCACTATGTAGCACAACTATCATGCGATACACAAAAATGTACGGAGACGAGCTTTCACAAAAATTTAATGGTGCAGACATAACTACCTCCTCGAAAACTCATCATCGTGTTTTACAATAAACTTTTTATGTAACACATCAACATAATTCATATCTCATTACACCGAATATGTAGCAGCGCGCAGCAGCACACAAAATAACAAAAGAAATAATTTTTCAAAAAGCATTTAATGAAAAAAAAAAAAATTTCCAAATGAAAAGTACCAACAACAAAAAAGTAAATTTTATTTTCGCTCGAAGACAAAGGAACATCTAGAAATTGATATAATAAAACGACACAAAACTATATACGTTTTGTGTACAGTAACAAAAAGCTTAATAAAAAAGAAGCTTTTCTTTCATTTCATATTTGAAATTTGTTACAATTTGATATGAAACATAAAAATGATTTGGTGTTGTTGCTCTTACATTATCTAATATACAGCGGGTAGATCACAAAGTTGTGTACACAAACAATATTTCTATGTACTCGTACAGTTTATGCCCGCAAAACTACAGACACCTTGGGGTTATAATTTACCGCAAATTTATACACAAAAGAAATGTATAAAACTATCACGAAGTTTGTGTTTGTGTTTGCAGTTCCAAGCGCCACAGAATCATCCAGTTTTAAAGATTTTATAAATATTTTCATAGTATCCTGATTTAAATACACAGATAATCAAATTTATACGATTTTACGACTCAGAGTTCGAAAGTTCATTCTGTGTATGAATACGAATCGTCCTGAAAATGTGCTTGCATTGCAAAAAATTTGATTTGATCGTAAAGTTAAATAACAAAAGCTTAGAACAAATTATGTTTTGTGTGCGGGTAAACTGTCAAAAGTTCATTGTTGAATTTAAATTATTTTAAGCTTTTTTTTATGAATTAAATATAAATTACATTTTAATTTGCATATAATAATAGTAATTAGCCTAGATGTAAAAAAAAAACAAAAGTGCATAAGGTAGTTTTTTTATTTCTATTAAAATTCTATGAACTCTTGTCTAGATCTGATAAAAATTGTAAATAATTTGTTCTTTCCTGTTAGTATATATGGTATGTGTGTGTGTGTGTGTGCCAGTGATGTATGTACACGGCTGTACCTAGTCGTACGTACCTCGTATATGTAGAAAAATATGTAATAAAGACAAAAATAAATTTTCCTAACGACGATTTCGGATATACATACGAGTACGAGTATACAACATCACGCAATTTACGATGAAAATTAGCATTGCTTCATATTATACGAGTACGTAGATGTTAACCGGTAAATGCAGTCAAAATGAAGAATTATTACTTCCTTTTAAGATTTATTAAATTGGCATTACATAGGGGTAATAATTAAATTGTCTCATATCTATAAACGAGTGCCTTCCCTTATGTGTTGCGCGTTCTAAATTCGGTTACGAGTGGAGCCTTCTAACTAAATCCATATTATCCAGTAGCTGGATGGCCTCTATGTTGACATGGTGAAGTAGTTGACATGGTTGATGAATTCTATGCAAGCTTTGACGATGTTTCTTAGCATTTTATTTTGGAATCGTTGCATAATATCCATGTTGCTCTGCTTGGTACATTCCCACAGCTGTATAGCATAAGTCCAGACAGGCTTCAATACTTGCTTATAAAGCAGAAGCTTATTAGGGATTGATAGATGAGTGTTTCTTCCCAGTAACCAATAGATTTGATTATATTTTAATCCCAACGCGTCTCTTTTCTTCTTTACATGAGCTTTGATTTTCGATAGGAATTGCAAGTGAAAATTTTGATAAGTCATCCTGTATGGTAAGAATATAACGATTTTTTGTATGAAACGTTTAATGGACCAACGATGTCGAATTTTGGTCAACATTTTTGGAAATTAATAATAAGATTTGATCCTTTTGAAAGTTCTTTCTATTCCTTGGTGCTCTCCCAATGGACAATTGTGAAATTCCTTGATCACGTTAAGAATGTCAATATCATTATCTAAAAAAGTGATAAAATTTTGAGGAGATTCATTTGACGATTGACTTGATTTTTTGTTGTTATTTGATGTAGTATGGTTCAATGTTTGGTCAAGATTTGGTTTCAGTTCACTAGGTTCTGCTTGAGAACGAGTAACGACATTAATTTGGTTTCCTTGATCGGCAGATTTTAATTCGATTCTACTGAAAGCGTCAGCGTTAAGGTTGTCTCTTCCCAGCTTATACATTATATCGAAATCGTATTAATCGTATTCATTGCTTTATTCAGCCACAATAGTGGTTTATGGTCTGTAATAATGGTAAAATTTTACGCCATACAAATAAGGACGAAAACGTTTTATAGCAAAAACTATGGCAAGCAATTCCTTCTCTACAGTAGAATAGTTTCGCTCAGCTTTATTTAATACCCGGCTTGCATACACCACAGGTAAGTCATCATCGCCTATTCTCTGTGAAAGCACTGTGCCAAGTGCTACATCACTAGCATCTGTTGTGACATTAAATTGTTTCTGGAAATTGGGATATTGTAAGATTGGGGCATTCAATGGTTGCGCTAATGCATTCAATAGTTGTGCTAGTTCGGAAAATTTATTTATAAATCTTCTATAATATCCTGCCAATCCTAAAAATGATTTAATTTCCTTTCAGTTTTTAGGGATTGGAAAGTTTTGAATTACCTCGATCTTTGATGGGTCTGGTTTAATTCCGTTATTAGTTATAATGTGACCCAGATAGCAAATTTCAATTCACAATCTGAAACATTGAACGCCATAAATATGTTTGCGATTAATGCAATGAGGGAGTCTTAAGTTAGCCTTGGTTAAACTCGGATGTTTTAATGATTTGTAGTGATATTCACAATCCAGTGATATAAACCGGATTTCACAAGTCAAATTCCTCACAATATGTTTATTAAAACTTAA
Source organism: Nephrotoma guestfalica (assembly GCA_963691935.1). NCBI lineage: Eukaryota > Metazoa > Arthropoda > Insecta > Diptera > Tipulidae > Nephrotoma > Nephrotoma guestfalica. Next base: position 65,854,057 of record OY829913.1, on the reverse strand, counting down.
ACTAAACTGATTATAACTAATGTAGGATATGATTTTTTCGGTAAATAACAAAAGTTACATTTAGTGGGTAATTATTGAGTTATTAAGGAAGTTTTTTAGTTTTTTCTGGATGTAGTGGTGTTTCGGCAAAGGCTTGTAAAATCAACTTTAATATCAATTTGTGCTTCAGCCAATTGGCCGAATTATCGACGTGTACGATGGTCGGGTGGCTTTAATTCCTGTACAAGTTGAATTTTGTAAGCACGTACACCAAGATCCTTAGATAAAATCTTCAATAAAGTGGATGGACACATCTTCAGTTGCTGAGAACGACGTCGAATTGATTGATTTCTGTCTTCCTCAATGCTGTACAGTATCTATCGCTTTTTCGGTATGCACTGTTTGATGTCTTACTGGATGTGTACTAGTTATCCGAATTACTCGCTCAAAAATTTGCAAGCGTTGTTCTGGCTTGAGTCTATTCATTATATGAAATGCATGGCAAATCAAACTAATGGCAGAGCAAATGTTAACTGTCAAATCGGTTGTCAAACAAAACAGTGTTGCCATCTTAAAGAAGTGAACCTCTAAAAACACCCTTTATATATTTTACTCCAGTTCGGGATAAAATCGGACCAAAAATATGAAATATACAAGAAATTTAAAAAGTGAATTTTCGGTAGAAATGACTTGAAATATAAAATCAATGTTTCATCAGATGCTCTAGCTTTTTCAGGTGATTGAAAATGTTGCAAATGATTGAAACTCTTGTTAACATCACAGCTCCCTTGGCATACATATAATAGCATTGTTTATTTAATTCTGGATATCTGCCGTAGGTTTCAATTCAAAATTGGAACACATTTAAATTTAAATTTTGCGGGGATAACTCGATAAAATATTCTGAAAATTCTGATTTTATTTTACTGATAAAGTTTGACGAATATTTTAAATTTTGTAAATTTCGACTTTCAAAATTCCATAGTAGCAATATCAATATTTCGCGATAAAAAAGCATTCCATTTTCCCAAATATATCCCAAATATTTTGGGTAAATGGTTGAAAAGAGCTAATTTTATCATAAAATTTTTTGCTGAAGTTAATTGTATTGAATTTAAAGCTTTGTCAACCGCACATGAATTAGATGAGGGACATCTGTGATGTGTAATAGATTGGGTTTATTTTCACCAGCTCATGTACTCCGCCCTGCCCGTTGATATGGAAAGCACACTGATTCATTTCTAATCAAATTTTGATAAAACCTTTCCTAAGACTCCTGCAATAGTTGAACTATTTGTCTGAGTAACAAAAGTAATGTCTACCAAAAAAAAAGACTTTTTGTTGAATGTCACTATAAAATGTAATTAAAGTGTTTACTGTAGGGCGACCGGCAACATTACTTTCATCAATAATGAAGTTAATTTTTGCATCTCTAATTAAATTTTTAATATTATCCACTTATCGTTAATATTATATTAAAGTGTATAATATTATTATCTAATTATTATTAATACACTTTAGGTAAATAATTTTTAAGTAGGGTTTCGTCGTGTGGCATAGTTTTCGTTGACGGACAATATCGTTTCACAAAATCACTTAAAGCCCCATCACATGTCCTACGGCTTAATCCAGAATGACAAACTGCACGAACAGAAACAGAACTGGCCCCTTTTTAGTCTCGTCTTTATTGTTTGTGGTACTAAACTATCGTTTAGAATCGGTTGCTGGAGGGTTGTAGAACAAACTTTATTTAACTCGTCTTTAATTTATCATACGTATTTTTTGCTGGATCCGCACACTTATTTTCAAATAGCAATATTTGCACACAACTGCTTGCTCAGCATTATTGTCAGGTTTAAATTACTTTAAAATCTCAATATTCTGATTCACACACATTGACAATCAAATATTATTTAACAAAGTAATCTCGAAATTCATCAGAGTTTTATGAATCAAAACTTATCAAAGCTTTCGATATACAAGTGAACACATAAATAGATTTTTTAAACAATCCCAAGAGTTTAACAAGCGATTATATCCAACTCATAATATTTTACATACTTTCTAACAGAAGACTGTCGATATTATTAACATATAACTCGGAATTAAGAACTAAATGAACATAGTAACCCCATAAACTTTTTCACAGCATTATCTCTCTACATTATCCGAAATAAGATAACTAAATTTGATGTTTCTGTACCCAAAAACAGAATGTTGGCGCTGTAGTTAAACCTACCTGTGTCAATATAAATTAAGACACACAAAGCAAACGTTTTCCTCTCTGAAATCTCTAAGGTCGCAAAACCCATTTCACACCTCAGTCGGTCGCAATGACCAATATTCTAGGTTGAAATCCACTTACATCCACTTGAAACCCACAATCCGTACTTCAATGGCTTCCAAATAGATTAGATGAAAACCTAGAAAATAAATGAGTGATCCAGCACCGTTTGAAAAGAAATCACTAAAACAGCCAGCTCACCAACACGAGCAAGCGAAAGGCTCAGAATGAAATCAGAACCAACGTGTTATACTCGAACACCCCAACTAATTTAAAGTCGCAACAAAAAATAACAAACAACCAGAGTGACACGGTAAACCAAAAACAAAATCAAGCAGATATAACACCCACTAACACAAACAATACGGCACCAGCAGTCAACAAAGAAAAAAAATCATGTGGCAGAAGGAACACAAACGAAATTAAAAATCTATCAAAAATTGACCAACAAAAAATTCAACAAAGTATTACAAATTTTGTACCGAACTTGGAAAATAAAATATTCGATCGGTTAATCAAACTAAGGCTAATAGGAGACGCCTAAGAATCACTCACTGAAATATACAAAGTTACAAAGAGTTAAAGGAGATATTAAGCAACATGTTTACAGAGCTGCATTCACTGGACGAACTAGAAAGAAGATTCAGCAGTTTACAACAAACATAAAACGAAAGTATTACAAACTACGGTTACAGACCCCTAGAAGCCCTAGAGCAATACCCAAAAGGGATACAGGACTACATATAACACCAATAACATTGACGACACCTATTCCAGATATCTGGACACAACAGGCCTAAACAACACAGTACTAAAAGAAAAAATAGCCACAGTCAAAGCCACAATCGTCAACGAGATAACAAACGAAGCAGAAGCCTCCGATAAAATGCTAACATACACAACAGATAAGACACAAAACATGGTAAAATAAACACCAGCATTATTCACATCAATATAGGTTAACAGCAAAACACAAACGGAATACCAACAGTCATCTGCAACTACTGTCAAAAAATGAACCACACTTGGAAAATATGTCGCACCAGGATAAGCCATGAGAGAGCAAGGAGATCACTACAATAATACCCACATAACATGAGCTATCAGAGGCACTACAACACAATTAGACAACTACCAAACACATACTACAATACACCCATACAAAATCGTATAACAGAACAAATCAGCCGCCACAACACTCAAACCAATACAGGAGCAACTACGAGTATATACTAAAGTACTGCTCGCATTGCAAGATCACGACAGGATGCACCTTCGAAGAATGCCACGGTAAGTTCTGCAATCTACAACCAAATTCGCAGATAAACCAAAACAGTCAACATACATCGCCTGACACAAACACGCTAAACGACACATTCAGTAAAATGCGAATCAACACAATATTTCCGCAACCAATACAAAGTAACCATACATAACAACACAACAAGCACAGCCGGAAAACTCCAACGGATCCAATCAGCCATAGAAGAGCCACTGACCTCGGATCGAACACAACCACCTTTATCACAAACAACTATTCCAAAAAATGAACACGGACACACTCTCCAAATAGGTATCGTCCCAGAAATGTACCTAAAAGTTTACACTCAAATGATTACATAAAGTCATAAACAAATTCACTAAATTCAAACTATCAGCACACAAGCCCAAGCGCTCAAAACCCTAATTATCAATTACAAACAATTAATCAACATTTCCAAGCCGCCGCTACAATTTCGACGCGTAATAAAAATCTACATTCAAAAGCCACCGCTACAATCCCGGTACACAGCACAAACTTACAAACAAACAACCAACAACTGAACACAACCACCACAGTTCTGATACAAACCATAAAACGAGTTTTTTTATAGATTCACATCTTTAAGTTGGCAACACTATTTTGTTTGAGCATAGTTTTGGAATTTTTTATCAAAATAATGGTTCTGTTCGCCATACTAATCGTGCATTACGTCCATTTTACGGACGTCAAATAGTAAGACGTCAGACAGTACGTACCGTACAAGCGATAGACTCTGTACAGCGTATAGCATTGAGGGGGACCCAAATCAATCAATTCGACGTTGTTCTCAGCAACTGTGTTGTGTTCATTTAGTTTATGGAAGATTTTACCTAAGGATCTTGGTTTACGTGCTTACAAAATTCAACTAGCGCAGGAATTAAAGCCATCTGACCATCGCACACGCCGCCAATTAGGCCAATTGGCTGATGCACAAATTGGTATTGAACTTGATTTTCCAAACAAAATTTGGTTGAGCGATGACGCTCACTTCTGTTTGAATGGGTACGTTAATAAACCGAATTGTCGGATTTGGAGTGAAGATAATCCACAATCCTTTGCCAAAACACCATTACATATAGAGAAATTCACTGTTTGGCGCGATTTATGGGCCAACTTAATCATTGGTTCATATGTCTTCAAAACCGATGATGGGCAGAATGTTACAGTCAACGATGAATGGTATAGAGACATGATTTCTAACTTTTTTGTACCCAAATTGGTCGGCATACATCTTGCTGATATGTGGTTCCAACATGACGGTGCCATATGCCACACACAGAAAATTAGATTATTTTCTTTGGGGATATGTTAAATCACTTGGCTACGCCGATAAACCAGAGACGATTGAACACTTGGTACATAACATTCGGCGAGTTATTTTCGAGATACGGCCGCAATTGCGGCGAAGAGTGATCGAAAATTGGACCTCCAGATTGCGCCAAGTACGCACCAGTCGGGGCGGCCTCATGGCTGAAACTATATTCAAGCATTAATGGCATAAAATTATCTATCCAATAAAGATAATCTCATTGAAATTCAAAATGTTTTTTTTTGTTCCATTGCCAAAGGTTTCAAGCGAAATTCTAAGCCGTAATCTTTCCAACACACAGAAAAATTTCACAATACTACATATCGAAAATATCTCAATTTTGAGTAAAACCTTAAGTGCGATTTACCGAGTGGTGCTGATATTAATGTTAAAAGCGATAAATGGCACCGTGACATATATCGTTAGATTCGTTGGAGTGTCTTCTATCACCCGACCAACATACAGAAAGATTCTATGACCATTTACGGAAATATCTCATTTTCCGTATTACCTTCCATGCGATTTGCGAGTATAGATTGAACGGCTTGCACTTGGTGGTGATATTAATGTTAAAAGCGATTAATGGTACCGTGGCGTATATCGTTAGATTCGTTGGAGTGTCTTCTATCACCCAACCGACATACAGAAAAATTCTATGACCTTTTACGGAAATATCTCATTTTCCGTATTACCTTCCATGCGATTTGCGAGTATAGATTGAACGGCTAAAATTTTTTTTTGTTACACTCATCAATTGTTCTTTATTTGTTTATTTATTTAACTGGGAAATTTCTCTCTCAATTTTTTTATCGAAAACGTTGGGACTTAGAAAAACATTAAAAACGTAACCTAGGCCCCAATGGGGGACCCTGTAAACAAAATTTCCTTAAGCTGAGACCCAACCCAATTGATTTCTGGTACTCGGAAACATCCTTTCTCCAATTTTTATTGAAACCGTTTGAACTGAAAAAAGTGGAACCTGGGTCCCGACGGAGGACCCTGTTCATTTTGTTACCCGAAATTTATACCCAGCACACTCGATTCCTGGAACTTGAAAACCCCCTTTCAATTCTATTTACCAAAATTGTTCGGACTTAGAAAAAAATTTAAAACGGAATCTGGGCTTCGACGGAGGACCCTGTAAACAAAATTTCCTTAAGCCTTACAAACAAAATTCCGTTAAGGTGAGACCCAACTCTAAAATCACCAGCCGCATTTGTGCCAAGAAGCTATGTTAACCGCTCCTTGGAGACTTTGAATCCCGAAGCTGATCTTTCATCTTTGGAAATATAAGTACGATCCGGCATTCGCTTCCAATAAAGGTCAGTCTCATCGACGCTAAACACTGGTTCGGGAACATATCCGACGCTTCTATGATACTTTTTCAAATATTCAGATTTTCAATAGCAGCATTTTCATCAGCAGTAGCTGCTTTTCCTTTCATTTTAATATTATATAGGTTATGTCAACCTTTAAATTTGTCGAACCAACATCGACTTGCCAGGAAGGAAACATCCCCGTCTGTTTCATTCGTATATGCAGCCTTGGATTGTCATTTGACTAATGGGCATTCTGCGACTATTATTATCCTCAATTCATATTAATAATAGTTCTCCATCCTTTCAAAGTTATTTTTTCTCTGGTAGTTAGCCTTGAGGTAGTTGATGCTGCCAATTGTGAACGCTCCTTGATTTTATCGGCGTTGTCACGGATTGTTGGGACAGTTCATTTAGCAAGTCCCATTGCGTTACAAATATGCACGATTTTCTCACCAGATTCAATACGGCACAACACTTTTGTTGATTTACTGTCACACAGCATCTCTTTATATTCCCCTTCTTTTCTTCATTAGAAGTGTGCTAAATAAATTAACCAAAAATACATTGTTAATTAGTTTGTTACGGTTAACATAAATTAGTTCAGACTAATTAGTTACTTAAGTGCAAGCCGTTCAATCTATACTCGTAAATCGCATACGGGTAAAAATATTTTTACTCTGGAAATTATCTACAAATCTGAAACTTATGTTTAGCCTTCGTCAGTTTTTAATTTGTCCCAGATGGCCATATTTCAGAACTTCTTCAAAAACATGTTTATGAACCTCAGTTCCATCAAACAAAATCCCATCATAGTCGGTTGAGAATTGGTGGCGTTCCGTTCGAGTAGTTTAATAGAACTTCCAGAACTTCTTCCAAATATCAATTGGGAATCCCATTTCCAACCAGCATAACTAATCCGATCATAATCGGTTAAGAAATGGCTGAGTTCCGTCCCAGATGGCCATATTTCAGAACTTCATCCCAAAATCGATTAAAAATCTCATTTCCATCTAGCATATCCAATCCCATCATAATCGGTTAAGAATTGATTGGGTTCTGTACTCCCTAGTGGTCATATTTAAGAATTCCTTCCACAAATAATTTAAGAATCCCATTTCCATCCAACATACCCAATCCGATCATAATCGGTTAAGAAATGGCTGAGTTCCGTCCCAGGTAGCCATATTTCAGAATTTCTTCTCAAAATCAATTAAGAATTCAATTTCCATCCAGCATTCCTAATCCCATCATAATCTGTTAAGAATTGATCGAGTTCCGTCCCAAGTGGCCATATTTCAGAACTCCTCCCCAAAATAATTTAAGAATCCCATTTACATCGAACATATCCAATCCGATCATAATCGGCTAAGAAATGGCTGAGCTCCGTCACAGATTAAATTCGATCGAATCGATTAAATTAAAAAACATTCGGATTTAACGGACATTCCCAATTAGTCCATTAAATCGAGCGTTTACTGTACGTATGTCAAACATTACAAATATTATAATTCATTATAACGAGAGATTAACTAATACATACTCATGATAAAATAGTCAGGACAATTTTAGCACAAACTTCACGCTCGTGGTACACGCGTAAAGTTTGTCCTAAATTTTGTTTTTGTAATTTTAGAACAAAGTTAGGACAAACTTCACGGGAATGATAGGTATTGTATTGTTTACCCATTCATATGAAGGGAAACTATATTCCTATAGAATTTTCTTTTAATTTTTTTCGAGTAGATATCGCGGGATTAACCCGAATTTTAAAAACTGCATGCGAAGGAAGGGGGGATGGATGAGGGAGTAAATAGTCAAAACCTATAATAAGGCAGCTTTGAATAATTTTCAACTTCCATCATCTTCTCTATACACGGTTTTATCTTGACGAATTCAACGAACACGTACAAGCCAATTTATTAAAAAAAAATCTTTTCCCACCGTAAATCATTTTTTTTTGTTGCACGTGACATTAAAATTTAATATAACATAAAATTATGAATTGTAATAAATTTTTATGCTACATCATTAAATTTCAAATTACATCTAAGTATATAACAACAACATACGGTTAGGAAAACTCGTACGAATATAGGGTACAAAAAAAAATTATTGAAGAACGCGAAAATTTTCGGAGCTTTTCTTGAAGCCAAAATTAAAGATTCTACTGAATATTTTTATCATCATCGGATTGTTTAAGGCAAATACACCATGATATGATTTAGTTATGTCGTTATATATGTAAGTAAATATTAACGAGTATAATGGCAAGCCCACTTTACAGACAACATAACATTTTTTATATGCAGAAGAATTTGCATATAAAAATGCTTGTCTCCACTTTTGGTTATAATACTCGTATACTGGAAATAAATTTGTTGGCATTTCTGTACAGCGCGCCGACCTATTCCAACCTACGGGAACTGAATATTATTGAAATTTTTATTACTTTTATATATTTTCATCACCATTTTTATATTGATTTTTTGTAATATGTGCGAGGTGATAAATTTTCCGGTTTCATGGCGAATAAGAGTATGTATGCTGATGTTTTTAATTAAAACGTGTGATTTTAATCACCTTAAGGTGTGCATAGTAATAAAATAGTGTTTTCTGTATATACAGTTTTTAAAAGCTAATTAAATCGTCTATATGCCTCGGGAATATTTGCCAACCTATTAATCATGTACTATACAAATTAATATTTACAGCAAATCGCTCCGTAATCGTCGCCTTGTAATCAAATCCGTAAATAAATTTAAAAAAATTCATTAAAATCGACAGCCGTGTATTACTGCCAAATATCATAAAAGGAAAGAAAAATTTATTTTTCCAGATGACGTTTTTTAATAGCGCCGAGTAGCAGTAAATTTTTTTGAAAAGTTTTTATTTTTCGAATGTTATTGTTGTTTTCCCCCAGGTAATATCTACCTTAGGTTCTATTTTTATAGCATCAGACACTTAAATTGGAGAACATAAAAATATTCGGCAAAATGAGCTCTATATACAAAGGTGTACAGTTTGACATTAATTTGATATACATTTTCATAATTATGTAGAGTAGACCATAAGTCATGTACACAAAAAAAAACATTTCAGAAGATTGATGGCCACTAAAAATCATTAATTTTCTTCGCAATATCGCGCAGTTATACAGGTAAATACGGAATTTCTCAAAAAATCACTCCCAGTTTTAATGATAAAATCAATTTTATGTCCATTCCGATACGTTATAAAAAAAATGTTAAAACATAACAAAAAATCGTGTACCTCTAACATCATTATACACATATTATATTGCAATAATAAGGCAGGCATGTCTATCTTTTCAATCCCACTTGCTTTACGGACAACAGCGCATTTTTTTATTTCATTTATATCTTCAACTACAATCTTGATAAGAATCCATTAATTTATCAACTTTTATAACATAAATGATTACATTTATTACCAACAAAATAATAAAATTTAAAAAAAAAAATGTTTACCATCAACATTAACATCACAGTAATCACAACAACACTAAATAAACTATCAAGATAATAATCGGAAGAAACTACAAAATAAAAACTGAAGAACAAAATCTTAAAGTTAAAATGTGTGACAAGTGAGTTGGAAATGTGGAACAGAAAAAAATTATTACCAATTAAATATGAAATAAGCAAATTTTAATAAAATATTTTATTATGAGAAAGTTTTTTTCAGAATTGGGCAAGCTTTGTGTAAACCGTAACCACAAGTTTAAATTTTATTTAAAGAAATTTACATATCTTGGTGTAATAATGCTGATGCCGGACCGGCAAAATATTTTAGTCGTATTAGGTAGGTTCCAATATAATAAACTCCACCTGGATTAGGATCTAGGGCTACAAAATTCGTAATAACGATTCCTAATTAATGCCACGGTCAATAGATGGCATTCATTTAATCTTGTATCTTTAAATTTTTTTGTGGACCATCAATTTTAATCGGTTTAACTCAACCATTTAAATATGACATGCGCTTGTTCAAATCAAATTGAAACTTGCACAGCACAATGTGCAAAATATACTTTAGATGTTTGTACAACACAAAAGGCCTTAACTTTTTCAGCCTTAACGATATAAAGCCAACCAGAAATAAACCGACTGTGACACAATAGCACAATGCATTGTGCATCAACCTTCTAAAGCACAAAGTGATCATTGAGCAAACTGGATTGTTTCAGCTGATAAAACTCTGGTTCCGACTAGATTTAAATGGTCCAGACTGGCTTCCAACATAGATTTTTGATTTGGTTCCGGAGGGAATGGTTCCGAGTAGCTTCTTGTGGTTCCGGCTGACATTTTTAACGTGTGACATTTTTATAGTTGTGGCTGAAAGCTTATATATGGCACAACCATCTAAAGCACAAATTGCTCATTTTACAAGTTAAGAATGGTTATAGCTAGTGAAACTGTTGCTCCGGCTAGCTTAAAATAGTTTCGGCTGCCTTAATATTTGGTAATATTTATGAAAATATTCCGGCTGAAAATCTAGATAGCGCACAATGAGGCACAAATGATTAATCTAATTGTACTGTAATTGGTTTGGTTCCGGCTGGTTTTATAATGTTATGACTGGCTTCATATGGATCTAGCTGAAATTGTAGTGATTTCGGCTAGCATTTTTATGCTTTCTTCTGCTTATATGTTGAACAACCATTCAAAAGAAAAAGATGCTCATTGTACATGCATATAATGCTTCCGGCTGGCTTTAAATGGTCCAACTGGATTAATATGATGGTTTATTTAACGCACACGCATTTGATACACAAATCATTGTGTTACTTGTGCCGTAGTTGGTTTGGTTCCGGTTAGTTTAAATGGTTCTGCCTGACATTGTAGTGGTTCCGGCCTGCCTTTGTTATGATTACAGCTGAACACTTATATATTCAATTCGACCAACTGAAGCGAATTGTGCTCGTTGTGCAATATCCTAATGGTCCCAGCAGATAAAATTTTGGTTCCGGTTTGATTCAAATTGTTCCGGCTGGCATAATAACAATTCAGGCTGATAAATCGTACAGTGCACAATGATGCAAATGGCATTGTGCTAATTGTACCATAGTTGGTTTGTGTTAGTTTGTATATTTGCGTCAGACACAGTTTAGGCTGGCTTTGGCTGGCATTATATCGTTCCGGCTGGCATTATAGAATTCCGGCCGAAAAATCAGATCGTCCTCAATGATACAGAATGCACTATGCTACATGTGTCATCTTCTTGAATAGTGTACGAATATGAAAAATGCATCGTTACTAGTGCCCCAGGTGATTTGGTTCTTGCTGGCGCGACAGTCACTATTTTTGCTACAATAATCTCTTAAAAAGCTGGTTGTGTCAAATCTTGTTCACGAAATACTAACTAATAGGCACAAGTTATTTTCTTATGACTGCGGTGAATCCATTACGTACAATAAACGATTGCAACGAATCTCGAGTTTGAATACCGAAGCTTTAAACGCTTAAGTTTCGCATATCAGAAAGCCTGAACAGCTAACTTTTACCCCATTCTGTGGAAGAACAGTGAGAAATAATAAAATTGGCGATAGCAACTGCTTCAACGGCTGCTCGAATCTAGTTAAAAATATGTGAAAATTGTTTAGATTTATATCAAGAAAAAAATCGTGCACGAAAACGGATCCTCTCTCAAGCAAGTAGGCAATCAAACAACATCTGTGTGGTCGCGAGAAACTATCCAATCGACTGTGTAGAATTACGAAACGTTCTTGGTACATGGTTCTATAAACGGTTGGTTTTGACTTTCGTTTCAATTTTCAAAATTGCATTTTCTGAGTATTTATAATATCTGGTGATGTCACTTTTAATACCCGTGGTTTGCATTTATCGAGCGGAGTACAGAATGACCACAGCTGATAACTGCCCACAAAGATCCAACTATATTAATGGGCTAACTAATGTAGAAAATTTAACGAAAAGCAGCCTCGTAAAGTTGTAATTCTGTCGAGCAGCGGGGTTTGTGACTTAGAAGGAAGCATTATGTTGGAAACTTAAATAAAGTTGACGCCACGTTATAAATGAGTTATACGCTGAAAAATTGTAAAATGGCGTCCACTCTTAAATAGGCTGGATCATTATGGGTGACTACCTATTCGTCCAGACAGGTCAACAATCGATAGAATTGTTTCTCCGAGGATTGTGTTAGAAAAGTGATAAGAAAAGGTCAACCATAGGAAGGAACACATTATGGAGTTTCTTGTCACATTTGGACGTTCCTTCAAAATTGATTACCTCTAAATACTCTACAAATTGTCGACAATGTCTAAATTAAAATGAATTTTCTACACTATTCTCGACACCAACCAGTCGACAATTTCGAATTACGCGTAGACGCGCAACACTGGAATCGAGTTATTTGGAAGAAGTTGCTGAGGCGGCCAAATGCTTTCATGGGATGTTGCGCTAGCGAAAAAGAAAAAGTTGATTTAGTAAATCGTTGGGCAATAATTAGAACCGGACAAGTGGTGTAGTGGTTAAAGATTCGACACTTAGACCGGGAGGTACTGGGTTCGGATCCCACCAGAGGCTGAATGCAAAGCGAATTTTCGTCATCGATTACGATCGGTGATGTTAATAAACACAACTAAGACCCTCTTTTGGAGTGAAGAATTCAGCGCCGATCCACCGTCCATGCCAGTGTACAGGTTGACATGGAGCTTGCATTGTCCAGGTAGTATAATGTAATTTTATGAATGGGTGGTGTGTACGCGAATGAAATGGGGGGATTAATTGACCTTCAAAGGATATTAAATCCACTGGACAATTAATAAAAAAAATAAAGAGTGGGTCATCTATCTGTTGGTCCGTTTTTCAATCAATGAATTTTAGAACTTAATGTTGTCTATTGTAAAAAAAATCTTTGACATATGAAAAGTCGAAAATATTCCATTTATCATCATGGAGTCGCTAACAACACAACAACGCATTTTGATTGTCCAATTTTATGTGAGAGTTAACGTGAGAGCGTAAAATTGGCAAAATGATTGATCATTTTGAAGAAACTGGTTCAGTGGCTGGTCGTAGACCGTACCAACATGTTCATCCAGATCGGACCAGGCATCGTTCACAAGAACTAAACATTTCATTCATTTTGCATGTTGATCTTCATTTGCATCCATACAAGATTCAACTAACTCAAAAATTGAAACACCGCAGACCATTTAAATCGTCGTCGTTTTGTTTATTGGGTACTTGAACGAAATGAAGGTTTTCATCAAAAATCATCCGCCAAGAGTTACTGTTTGGTGTGGTTTATGGGCTAGTTTTTTGGAAAACAAACATGAAAATGCCCTTGTGTCAACGACCTTTGGTATTAACAAGACGGAGTGACATGCACGCAAGTCGTGCAACAAGCCATTTATTGTCAACAAAATTTGCTGATCGTATAATTTCAAGAAACTATGACGTTCCTCGGCTACCAAGAAGCCCGGATTTAACACCACTTGATTAATTTTTGTGGGGTTATTTGAAAGGTGTATGCTAATCATCCACAAAGATTTCAACAACTTAAAAACAATATTCGAGCATTAAATTTAGGTCATTAATCCGCTTTTATTGGAAAAAGTCATCGACAATTTTGATGTTCGGATGCAGGCCTGTAGTCGAAGCCGTGGTGGGCATAACCACCTTTCCTTATCAATAAAAGATTTTGACTTTTCATCACAAAGTGTTACTTACAAATAAAAAGGAATAATAAATCGCTCACCCTGTATTATCGTGTCGAAAGTTGTTGAAATGAGCACTTTTTCAACTATTTAAACAGCAGAATGATCCCAGAATGATTTGATTTCTAAATCAATAAATCTTCCTTATTAATTGAGAAAATAACCTCAGTTATTATCACTTCAATGATAGAGTGGCTTTCAAATTTATTGCATGAGGTTATTGTGACCTTGAGACCATAAGCCCTATTAATTTCAGAAGTAATATCCAGATCCGATCTGATAAGATCAAAATAATTGTCATCCCATCATGTGTGGTATTGAATATTACAACACAGCGTTCTAAATATTTACAATAACCGTGTATTAGTGACTACAGTGGAATAATTAATTCAGTAACAAATTTCCATCACAATCCGCGCTAATTACAAAAATAATGTAGCCAGCCTAGAGGTGATTATCTTCTTCCATAAATAATGATATGGATTTGACTACCGCATTCCATGAAATGATGGAATCATTCAATTGTCAAAAACTTCAAACAAAATTCAACGCGTTCATATTCTGTACGGACGTGTTTTTTGTGTGCTATAGCTATAATCGTAATACCTGTGTACATTTCGAATCATGCAAATAAAATTATTGTGTATTTAAACAAAATATGTTAATTTTATGTTATATGCGCTTGTTATGTACATATTTATGTATAAAAAATATTATTGTAACGATAGATGGTATATACTCGTAGCAGTACGAGTACAACATTCATCCGTATAATTAAAACAAAATTGTGGGCGCACAAAACATAATTTAGGGATTTTTTACGGTTTGATATGATAATTACGGGTTTTAGAATTTTCTACCCCACATTTATTTGTTTCAATAAACAAATAATGGAAATAATTATTAATTACAAAATGTATTATTTATATTTTAATGAAACGTTGTCATTGTTTTTGGAATTATTTGTTTCTCGTTCTATACCTCAAGTTCAACGTCTTAGGTATATCACTGTATAGCAGCTATTGAAGTACAACTTAGCACGTTATGAAAATTTGTATTTTGTATAAGAAAAGTTTTCTTATACAATTTTCCTAAACAAGTTTTTATTTACGTATTCAAAACCCAACAAGTTTCATATCGTCAATGCCGCAAGAAAAATCTGGCTTCGTATGCTATTTAACATTTCATTCACACACAAAAATAGTTTTCCCAATAAAAACTATAAAAGTTGCATTCAACATGACAATCTGGGAAAATTGCAACATGCTATCGCACACCATAATATCGTTATTGACTTGATTTTCCGACGAAATTTCATTTTTTTATCATTGAATATCAAAATATTAGCTCATGTATACGTCTACGATACAGAACGTGTAACATGGAAAAATATGTTTCGTTGCATAAATTTTGTTATTGCAAAGTTAAAATCATGTTTATGAAAGCAGCATGTGGATTAGGATTGTCAGGTGATATTAAAAAATATTGTTGGTTTACGTTTCTGGAACGAATCTGATTTTGATGGCAACGTTTTAGATTTATTTGATTCGTGATTATTTCATGATTGACACGATAATTGATAAAGTGGTTGGTTCATATGCGAAAAAAAGAGTTCAATGCAATATCTGCGCCTAATCCAGTAAATACAACCGGATTAAGCTGACATGTTTCCATAAAGCTCTCTTTTGACATTTCATTTAAAATCTCCGACGTTCGATTGGCAATAAATGTTGGCCATTTTCGGGAATGTACTCATAACCAATCTGGAATTATTTTGGAATAGCTTCAAAAACGTATTTTTTTCAATTGATAGGTCTAGCGGGCTTTTAGCTGCCAACAAAAGATTTGTCAGCAAGAAAGCCCCGTCAAGGTCTAATCGGCTTCATCTTAGTGTTGGCTGCTATAAGACGTGTAACTACTGTGTTTACCTGGCTAGCGTCACATAATTCATGTAACTCGATTGTTCATGAGACTTAATTTATCCAGAAACTCGTACGCGTTAGAGACTCTCTAAATCTTGATGCAATCTTATCCATTGAGTTCTCGTTTGTTCTGGAAGCTCGTCACCCCGTTTGACTGTTTGCAAACAAGTGACTTGCAAGAAATTTTTATACGAACAATTGTAGGGGCTAACCAACCTAGTAGATCAAGAACAGTGTTGTGCCTTATTATTTACGCCGCGTAGATAATTGATATTCTACACGCGTTGACAATATATGTAGAAAATTAAAAGGATGGCGTCGTCAATGTAGAGAATGTAGACAATGTCGAAAATTATTATTTATCTTAGCAATCATCAAAATTCATTCCAGAGACCTTCTTGTTGGGACCTCCTCAGTGTATAGCCAATCCATTTCCACTTATCCTTTCGTATTTCGATGCCAATGATTGCGGGCTAAGGCAGTTGTGTTCCAGAATACTTACAACCAAGGTATACAAATTCACTGACCGTTTATAAAGTATCCCGCATAATCGTCTCGGTTCTCCTGACATTTATTTTGAAGACAAATCGACAACTGCAACGACTCTAACAGCAGAAGTATGAATTTCCGGTAAAGTTAAATAATTTTTTTGCTAGATCTGATAGCTTCTGTACTTTATGTTGCATTCCGGCGTGTTTGTGCGTTAGTAGGCATATATCATCTGCCTCCAGCCTAAGTTATACTACTTAATTATGACGCGTGTTGTGCCAATATGATCGATGCCGCCTCGCCCTGGTCTGGAGCCAGCTTTTCCTTCTTTTATTTTGGAGTTGATTGTCTGTGAAGTTCTATCTAAGATGAAAATTGCTAATATCCTTATGGTTGTGTTGAGAAGGAACCCTGCAAATTGGTAATCGTTATAGCAGAGACAACCTAAAAGAGATATTTCATCCTATGTAAACGTAAAAATTTAAACTGTAATTATTTTCTGTAAATAGCCGCATACAATCATAAATATTTTGTTTTGTTACGTATACGTATACGCAGTTTATAAGAAATTAATTTTGTTTTAATTTTTTAGCTCAAATGAAAAATCTCCTTGGATTGTCTGTGGTTATAATCAAGCCTACCTTCCATTTTCGCGGTATTCTACCGGAAGTCCATACTTCTGTTATTTATGCTGTTAGAGTAGTTGCATTTCTCGTTTTGTCTCCTTTGAATATTTGAGCTCTGTTGTTAAAATTTGACCAGATGCATCCCTTATTGGTAGGATATTGATAAATTTTTCACTTGTACGATGGACACGTTTATGTAGTGGCGCATGGTTTGGGTTCTTGATTTCACTTCATTCCTTGATTTCTCGTGCAATACTCTTCGTATTGACGTTTCAGCTCCGACGTATTTTGTTGGCACATTTGCAACTTAAGTTGCGAACGTTCTTCAATTTTCTTCCAAATTTTATCACTGATCCGCAGTTTGCGTCTGTATTTTTGCTATATATCCGAGTGTGTTGGTAGTTGCTTCTTCATTGGTTTGGAAGCTGAGCTTGAGCTCTTCACAGAATATTTTTCTTGTGTCGACACCTTTTAATCTGTCGGTGTTAAATTTTTTCCGATTTGAATTGATGCATTTTACAGGCTTAATTTTTAATTGTGATATTACCAGTTGATGGTCACTGTAAATGTCTGCACCTCTTTTTTCAACTTGTAACGGCGTGAGAAATTTCTTGTTAGTCATTACGTGATCTGTTTGGTTTCTTGTTTTGCCATAAATTGTGTTCATAGAACTCATCCTTGATTGTTTCATCTGCGTCTTCTGTTGGGGCATAGCACTAAATTATGGTATGTGTTTCGTATTTTTAAATGGACTCTAGCTAAGATTATTTGGCTTTTAAGTATGTTCCATCTCATTAGTGCCTTCTTTGATTTAGCTGTTGTTATATACCATCGCGTCCAGAGGGAATTTCCTTCGTTTGTGTTTATTTTGAACTGGTTTTCCCTTTCACTTCCCCGACGCCATGAATGTCGATTTTACAATGTTTCATCTCAATCTCTCGAAGAAATGGAGTTCTCTGCTAACCTGCACAGAATCGCACAATCAAAAAACTCTATTCTACTAGAACTATTGGAAGTATAACGACTACGTTGCTCAAGTTCATGATATACAGAGAATTTTATTGGCACAGAGAGTTTCTTTTAAACCATAGTCGAATTTAGTCTCATACCGCGTTATAATAATCGATTCAGTTCATGAAAATACATTACACACTGACATTTTAGTTGGTCTCGTTAAAATTTAAATGGATTTCAACCTGAATGAAAATTATACAGCCCATTGCATACTGAAAAAATCTTAAAGATTCTCTCATTTTCCGACTTCCTCTAGAATCAGTATTGCAATCAGCAAATGTTACAGTATCGTATAAACGGTTGGTATGAAAGTTACGAGACCTACCAGTGTGTGGTAAAAAAATGCCAACTATGAAACCAGGATTTATAAAATTTATTCCACGAACGAAAGTGAAATCGTTTATGGTTTTACCAATATCGAAGCCATCGATTGACCAAGATATTTCAGTCAGACCAATTTTATTAAAATTGAATTTTAACTTCCAAAATATAGGTATGACCCAGTTTAAAACCCAAATTAAAAATTGGAAAACTGTAAGATGACGACTTCGTACAGACAATGGAACAATGGAAAAAACAACAATAATATACATTGTCTACATACTCTACCACTTCTCCACATTGTCTAAGCAAAAACTAATTGTCTACACTATTTTCGACACCAACATCTAGACAATTCGGAAATACGCGTAGACGCACAACACTGATCAAGAATTCGACTGGGTCTTAACAACATCAATCTCTATGTATGATTCATTCGGCTCTCGATTATGGTCGCAAGCTGGATTTTGTCGGTTTTGGTACTCCATTCCAAACACAATAGTTTAGTTACCTCTCGATGCTCGGTAATTTTAAGATTGGTCATCGTATAGGATAATATGTCGCCAGATGTTAGCCTAATTTCCTCATTATTTGAGGGCCATCGCGGTTTCTGTGTCTGCATGTGACTGCAGTTTAAAAAATTTAATCCAGAAGCTGATTTTATATAATGGATACAATAAATTTTTGACACTATTGCTGCTGGCCATTGTAGCAATGGTGATGACTTTATAACTTATTTACGGTGACAAGACTGCAATGGCTGCAATAATTTTTGTGCTAAGGTCAAACTCTCATTTTACGAATGGCAGATGACAACAGATAGGAACAGGTCTGCCATGTCTTGTAGTCGCCCTTGACCTCAGGAATATTAATTTTCTTTATTTTCTTTAGAATTAATTTATTGAATCATTGTACCACCTGCGTGTTAAGAATTTCTGTAATTTTAGAATTTTTCAGCACGTTTCTCAGAGATGTCTGGACCAAATAGGTAGTAGATTTAAGCTTCTTAATACGATTTTGTTGTCTTATTACATAATGATTCAGAAGCCTTCAACTAATACTCATTTGGTCCAGTCACTGCTGAGATCGTAGCTGGAAAATTGGAAATTTACAGAAATTCATGATAATCATCAATACGCAAGTGGTAAAATGATTCAATAAATTATTTGTACCAGTAATCCTCGTGATATTCTGGATAGTTCGCAAGAGATACTTAGCTTAATATAAAGGGTGCTTAAATTTTAAGGGTTTGATGTTGATTTTGAATAAAACACTAATTATTTAGGAAATTATTGTCAATTCTTTTTATTATGATAATATGGTATGGTTCAATTATGTATGGAACAAAATATCGGCCAAATGGCCGCCACGACCTCAGGCGGCACACCTCCACCCGATGGTCCAAATTTTCGATGACGCTTAGGCATAATTGAGGTTCTATGCCGTTAATGTGCCGAATTATCTCATCCTTTAGCTCTTGAATTGTTGCTGGCTTATCGACGTACACCTTTTCTTACAAATAACCCCAAAGAAAACAGTCCAACGGTGTCAAATCACATGATTTTGGCGGCCAATTGACATCGCCACCAAGTGAGATAACACGGCCATTGAAAATGTCGCGCAAAAGAGCCATTGTTTCGTTAGCTGTGTGGCAAGTGGCACCGTCCTGTTGAAACCACATATCGTCCACATCTATATCTTTCAATTCGGGCCATAAAAAGTTCGTTATCATCTCACGATAGCGAACACCATTCACAGTAACTGCCTGAAATGTGTGTTTTCTTCGAAAATTGATGATCCACTGTTGCCATTTCTTGCCACCATTCTGACCGTTGACGACGTTTGGAATGGTCAAGAGGCTTTAGTTCTTGAGTCAATTGCACCTTATAAGCGTATAAATGCAAGTCTTTATGCATAATGTTCATCAACGACGAGCGTGAGGGGTGAAATTGTTGGGCACGACGACGAGTTGAGTTGGACGGCTCATCAGCCACACTATCGCGAACAGCAGCAATATTTTCTGCTGTACGACCTGTACGAGCATGCACTGGTGTTTTAAAATCTCCTACCGAACCCGGTTTGCTCAAATTTTAGCACGATTTTTCCGATTGTACGCACATTTGGACGATTAAATTAACCGAAAAAATCACGAAGTGCACGATATGCATTTTGATTTGAACGCCTATTTTCATAATATGCCTGAATAACTTTAACGCGTTGCTCGATTGTGTATCTTTCCATAGTTCAAAGTGAGTTAGTCTGAAATTGAGAAATGTCAAATTAAATGCAGAAAAAAACTTAACGTTTAGGTGTGGTTCACATTCAACGTCGGCCCTTAAAATTTAACCACCCTTTATTTAATTATTTTTTTCTGTACTTTTTTTGATTGCAGTTTTATTTGAATATAAAAGTAATTTGAAGTAAGTTTTGTTTATATAAAAAACATAATTAGATTTTTTTTGGTGCTAAATTGGTGGCTAGTAAAAAATTTCGGGATGAAACTCACATTATGATTATTTTTTAATTTTTTTCGGCCCGAGGTTTGAATTTATCATGGGAACATAAAAAATTATTTTCGGGATGCAACATATAGCAACATAACAAATATCTTTAAAATTTAGTGACCACAAGAATTATTCGTTTTCGAATTAAGGGGGGATTGCACGAAAAAATATTTTTAGACCATAATTCCTCATCAAAAACATTTTGACAACAACAATTTTATATCATAATTTTCCGGAACACTCCACCGAAACGAAATAATTTATTTGCATGCCAGGTAATATAGTAAGAAATAAATTAGCTATCAGCGAAATGTACTAAATTAAATTTTAAAAAATGTAATTATATTTATTAAATTAAATGATTATTTATTTATATAAAATATTTTTAGTTGTAACTGTACACAAAAAAGATATTTATTTGTATAAAAAAAAAATTTCAAAATTGCAACAACACCAACAACAAAGAACAAACCACAAATCACCTTTAGGGCGATTTGTAATTATATCCATAGAAATTTAATATTTATATTTATTTATAACAATAACATTTTACAATATTTCTAACATAAAACTATGATAATTTATAGTTTAATGTGGTTTTAATGGTTATAGTGGTACGAGTATAATCAATGCGCATAAATACATCTAGGTGGAAATTTACCTGTTTTGACCTAATTTTATTCGGCACTTGTTGTTATATGAGAATATGCTGTGCTGTGCATTAATCATAATAAATCGTTTCGAAGTACGGATAAAAGCTCCGCAAGCTAATTTACAGCATTCCTTATTTAAAAAATTTAAAAAAAAAAACGTTTTCCACAAAAGAAAATACCATTTTCGCCAAAGTTATAATAATTTTTTTTGCACCATCTTCCGTTATTTTTTAATGGTCAAAACAATATTAAACTTCAATTTCATTAAAATAAAAATTTCCCAATAACTTCGGAAGAAAAGCCAACCAAAACAACGTAAACTTTTAAATTTGATTCAAAAGAATATTTTTTTTTTCATTTCTTTGGAGAATTAACCATCCAACCAACTAACTGGACGAAAAATGGTACAAAATACATACACAAATAAAAAAATGTAAGGCGAAATTGAAAGAAAATTCCCTTTTTTGTGCTTTTTTGGTTGAATCAGTTTCTTTTGAAGAAAATATAATTGAAAAAGTTAAATTGCAATTTTCTTCAGTATACTAAACATACATACTCGTACATACAATTTTACTTATATTTTTTTCGAAAAGCTTAGAAAATTCAATTTGCTGGTCATTTGGGAAATATTTTTGTAATAGAATTTTTGGTTTAGATGTATACGAGTGGAATAAAATATCTGAACGCACTGCAGTTTATACTTAGCACCAACGTCCTTAAGCAGTTAATTATTATTTTAATTAATAATTGACCATTGGTCTGGTGTTCCACAAGGCAGTGGTTAGGCCAATTTTGGAGTATGCCGCAACTATATGGCATGCATTCTATCAGATTCATGCTGTTAGAGTTGGAATCATTCAAAAACAAATCTTGATTTATACTTTACTATGTTTACCATCCCTCAATCGGCATTTGTAATTTCATAAGTCGTACAGAAATATCCTGTCAATGAATGATTTCTAAACTCTAGATCATAGAAGCGATATAGTCTGTGTCGTGTTTGGCCGTGCTATTCTGTGTTCTATAGGATTGATTGCCCTGAGTTGCTTGAATGTTTAACATTTAAGATAAATTTAAGTTTGCGGAGCAATCATTAAAAGTTTTTAGGGCGTTCGACAATAGTTTTAATTGCTTCGATTTTCATATTCATTGGAGAAAATAAAGATTTCCAAATTTGTTTGTAACAACACAAATTTCATGGATATTCTCACCTATCCCAGGAACAAATGGACCTAATAACACGGTACACATTTTTTAAGTTGTTTTTTTGATAACGATGTCGTCAAGGCCCGATGCCATTAAACAAATTTTAGAAATTAGGACAACAGTGTAGTTTTGGTACAACACCTCGGGATCAGATACAGATCCACCTCAGAACACACGAGAACCAGGACCCCAAGCACAAGCTAAGACCGATAGCCTCATTGAACATTTTAAGAAAATTTAATTGGAGGAATGTTTATCGCGATTAATAAACAAATGTGGTCCTCAAAGATCCAGTCATTTATGAAAAATTATATGCCAGCTGAACCCCACAAATGGGCACATTTTGCTTTGTGGTACTTCGCTGTGGTTATGCACAAACTGCAGCTTATTGTGATTCTATATTGTGCCTAATGCGAAGAACTCAAATTAAAATAAAGCAGCCGAAAATTTTCACTTTTATAATATTTCAGATGGCCCGTGCCTGATTCAGGCAAATATGTACCATATACGAATATGTCGTTGTCCAAATTAGCACACAGCGGGCTGCAATTCAAGATCGATTCAATTTGTGCCGTTTTGTAAATTTTTCATATTCAAGAAATGCTTCTCATAATGTTCTTTTTATGTGATATTCTGTCGGCCTCACCGCTGCCTTCCCCAAAAATGGGAGCCGGTTGATGAATTAAAACTCCACGTAATAATATTCTGAGGGGAAAAAAAAAATTATTTCAGAATCTTTTGCAATTTGTAAGAGATCATGAAGGTCGGTTTTGACATATGGCGTAATATGAAATGGCGAAAAGCTGCAATGAATGAATTCGTCGAAAAATCTCCCGCTAACTCGAGGTGAATATTCTTTGTAGTGAGACATACAAACACGGCAATAAGCTCTCTGCGTTTTCATGGTCTGATGTAGATTGGTACAGCGTAATCCACACCGATGGATATGAAAAGTCTGACAAGCGTGACCCGCTTGGTAGGTATATTGGCCATCAAAGCGAGCGTACGATGAGATGTAACGGAAGCACGGTGTATGCTCGGTGCACCACTCTCACATAATAGTGTTTCATGAGTTGTACGCTGGTAATATAATGGGGTGTTTCACATCATTTGGAACGATTGTCCGTTCTATCCTATATTTTTATCAAGGAAAGGATTAAGGCTAATAAAGTTATTGGTTTTTGGTAAAGGTAAATTATTAGCTTGGACATATAGGGTGGGCTAAATAATTTTTTTTTAAATGCAATAAAACAAAAAGTTCTCAATATTTTTTCAAATTTATTTTTTCATTATAAAGAACAATCCTTCCGATTAATTATGGAATCCTATTTCATTCATTTGACTGCCTTGGCTAGCCTTGATGTACCCCATATGGTCGGTTCAATTTTTGAGCACATTTTCGATGGTATGCGGCATTATGTCTTCAATGGCAATGCGAATATTGTTCTTGAGAGCAACAATCGTTGCTGGTTTATCGGCGTAACACTTATCTTTGACGGCACCCCAAAGATAATAGTCCAACGGCGTCAAATCCCAGCTCCGAGGCGGCCAAATCACATCAGCATTTTGGCTGACAATTCGATCTTCGAAGACTGTGCACAAAAGATCAATTGAAACGTGTGCTGTGTAGCACGGAGCACCGTCTTGTTGAAACCAAATGTTGCCTATGTCCTCCTCTTCAAGTGCCGGGAACAATAACTCGTTTATCACGGCGCGGTAGTGCTCACCATTAACAGTAACGGCGGCTCCTTCCTCATTTTCAAAGAAAAATGGCCCAATGATGCCACCGGACCAAAATTAGCGCCAGACAGTCACTCGTTGAGGATGCATCGGCTTCTCTACGATCACGTGCGGGTTCTTCGTGCCCCAAATGCGATAATTCTTCTTGTTTACATAGCCGCCAAGATGGAAATGCGCCTCATCCGAAAAGATGATTTCAAAATCGGCATCTTCTTCAAGTCGATCGCAAACCCACTCAGCGAACCGAATACATAACCATTTTCATTCAGCGGAAAGACAAAACTAACTTACTGTCAAATCAGAAGTGACATAACCCTTACCATACTCAAAATAACCACTAGTTCAAAAAAAAATTATTTGGCCCACCCTGTATTTAATTGGGAGTTCTTTAAATTCTGTTCGGCACAACTCAGAAACGTTTTAAGTCTATCTTTAGGATTTAACTTACAGATTTTAATGAAATATTTGCCATATTCTAACACTCGAATGATTTTATTAAAATTTGAATTGTTTGAAACAATCAAACCAATTACTGATGATGATGGTACCAAATTGCAGCCTACCGTCGATTGAAATTTGATTAATCACTTGGGGCCATTTAAGCCATTCTGGCCCAGTCTACCACAGTTTGTCATATTACTTTAACGTTATTTGGTATTGCACTTAGCCAACCTTTTGTGTTTTAAAAATACCTAGAACATCAGAAAATTGTGATTCTCTGTCCGTTTCCATAAGCTTACTGCTTCCGGTTACAGTGTCGTCGTTCGGTGGACAGTTGGATATTGCGTACCGGTTCGGTCTTCAGATTGTCAACATAAAAATCCATGCCGATGATCGTTGCCGCCCTTGAAAACGTTTGTTTGTTGTTATCAGCAATCTGCTTCAAAACTCGGGTTGACATGAATATCGGCGAAGCGCAGAAGAATTTGTTGCAAAGTTTGCTGGATTAATGGTCCAGCACTTTTCAACTAGAGATCTTTCTGATTTGGTTTTGGTCGAGGCATCAAACGGCTCGAACCCTGTTTGTGGTGCTCGTTTCTTTGCAGACTATACATGATGATGTAATAAACTCTAATAAGACTGGTTACATGGAATATCTACTTCGGTTTCGGGAATACGTTCCATGTATCCTAATTTCTGGTTATCTCTCATAAACATAATATGGTTCTTTTATAGGTCAGGATCTCGCGCAAGTCTACTTTATACACATTGGAGTTTTCTGGCAACTTGTGATTTGGATTTTTCAAGTGGTGCAGTTGCGAATTGAAACGGTAAAGAGGCGATGTATCTACTATCGTGGCTTATTTGCAGTGCGGGTTTTTTAATACATCTGTGATCATCTAGAATTAAGGACAGCTAAAAGACACATCCAAATAATATCTGATCGTGCCAGGCTTGTGGAACGACGAGTCCTTTAACGGTAGATTGTTGAATTCCACCTTTGACAATCTGGTAGTTGTATCTGCGGTTGATGCGAACGAGAAAATCGATGTAGAATGAGGTATTCTGTCTTGTTCGTGACAATATCTCCAGATTCACGCATCCTTAGGAAGTGCCAACCCATGTTGAACCTAGCCATTCGACTAGTATTCGAAAGCTAAACTTTTCGAACTTAATAGAGCTCTTCAAGTATATAAAGTATTATTTATCCCTCGAATATTTACCAGTGCTGTTTGAATAAGTCCAGTATCGAATATTGGCTAGGACGATTGGTAGGTGGAATCAATAAAACTGTCCGCTCAAATATAAAATCTTCATTATTTACAGACAAAATATTGGTTAATTTATTTAGTTCACGCATTGAATGTCCTGTAGTATCCTGTAAAATAAATAAAGGCCACTGTCTCAAATAGCTAAAATAAAAAAATATTTAATCGATCAGTAAAACGACGTAAATCGGCCCACGAATACAAAAGATTTGGTACATAAGACAATGCTAAAGGATTTCTCAACAGTTCCAATAAATGATAGGCAGGTTTAACAGATGAAGCAGAATGGCTGGGCAGTTGAAATGTGATGTTAGATTCATGTGTTGTTTACCAATATATTCAATGATCACCAAATACATTAACTTTCCGGCCATAATTTTTTTCACTTGTGGATGATTTAACATATTTCGACTTTTTTTACTTTAATTTGCGCTAGAGTTGATATAAGAACTCCATTGAAATTCCCATAACCCATAAGTACTTTTAAAACAACTAAAGAAGTTGAACCATATTGATTTGTAACCAGTTCGAGGGTGATGTGACGATAATTTGGCAATGGCTTTTCAGGTGGACAAGTATACTTATCAGCTTTACATCATAACCATTATTAATGCAAAATGCAAGTAGAGCTTTTACAACAATTTTAGTCGTTTTAAGAATTACGAAGAATACCTTCGGTTATTAAAATCAAATATTAGACTACTAAACAAAATAAATTGTTGATTGTTGTCCAAGATAAAAAATTTTGCCACAATGCTGATAAAGTTTTTATTTTTTGTCTTATCTATGTGCTATACGGTCAAAATCCGTAGTAGTGATATTTAGTGTTTGTGGCATAATAATTAGAGTAGTTAATCATAAACCGGACACCGTATAGGTGTTAAATTTAGGTAAATATTGCTTTTAACAACATTGCAGTAATGTTGACACCCGAATTAAAATAGAACCTGCAATGTCAATCAAAAAAACTACCTTATATTCAACCCTAGTTGAAAATTTAAACATTAAATGTATTTAACTCCTTTAATTCTTTGTCGTTTTTGTAAATATTAAACTTTCCAACATCATTGCCAAAAATAATAAGCTTCTACGGAAGCTGCCAATTTCAGTACACAAATTTCCACCACATTATGCAACGATCTCTCAATTTAAATGGAAAAAGCTTAACTACGAAGTTTCAATTCAAACAGTTAAAACGCCTGGACTTAGAGATGTTGAATTTAGTTGAAATAAAATCTTTGTTTATCAAAACTCATTATTTCTGGTAAAATTAAAAAAAAATCCTCTAGAGCCTTACTATTGAAATCGACATGATTTTTCGTCGGCTATCGTTTTCCTAAGCGTATCGGAACAAAACTGAAAAGAACGGTAAATATTTTAATTTTTCTCTTCTTTTCTCTGCTATAGGCAAGCGGTAATCGATGGGAATTATAGTCGAACAATTTTTTTTGTTTTTATGCGTTTTTCGCCAATGCTATATACGAGTTCTGTCAATATGTAAAAAGTTTAAGAATGAAGTTCTATTCCGATCATTCAAGCCGTATGGGCTATACGAAGAAAGAATTGTTGTTGAAAAACATTTTGTTTATATCAAAACTCGTCATTCCCGATTGAATTTTGGAAACTGTACCAAAACCAGTAATCAAATGGGATTTGTAAATAAGTCCACCGGAACTGACAGCTTCCATATGAGCTTTTCGAATAGATTGTAGTTTAGTTTTGCAACAATACTGGTCCATTGTTGGAAAATTAATTTAGAATCTATTAGAAAAGCTCCTATGGAAGCGGTCATTTCCGGTGGAATTTCGGTCAAACATAACTGGGACCTACAAGTTTATAGTAAAAGATAAATCAATCCGTTTAAACTGCACAGAGACGGAATTTTTGATTAAAAACAGGTTTGTGTCAAAATCGTCATTTCCTCTTACATTTTGAAAATCTTATATGGGGCCAATTTATGAACAAAGCAAAAGTATCAAGTTTCTCGATCAGTCAATCCATCTTGGCTGTAGAAAGCCTACAGACATTTAGCCTGCACGGAAGCACGCCACACACATAGTCACACAGGTTTTTTGAAAACTACTTACTGAAATTGTAATTCTGCAAAAAATCTCGAGGTCAAAATTTTTTATGATTACTAAACAAAAACATAATTTTGTTGAATATATTTTGAAAAAAAGGGAAATAAAACATTGAAGAGTCGTAGTTGCTGCTTCCAGTTTTAAATGACAGTACATCATTTTGCATTTGCATTCAGAAACGAACAAAAATCGTATTTATATGTGTATTTTGTTTCGTTATCCTTTAGAGATAATCGAAATATTAAAAAATAATTCTGACATACTTTTGGTGATTTGGAACGAATTTTGGAAAACCTTGCTCCATTTTTGTTTCGATTTCGTCGATTTCGTCCAGATTTCTTTCAATTTTACCGTTCCAAATATCTCTCAGATTCCAAAACATATTAAATTTTGTTCTTGGTCTTGGTTTCTGATGTCACAATTTACTTCCATAATTTTGTATTCCCAGTTCTCTATATTGTTTACTTAATGCTAGTCGTTGAACTTACCAATACGTGATTCGAAATCACATTACCATCCGAAGTGAAATCCACTTTCCCAACTGAGGAAACCACGTCTCCAAAAACTTCAAAATAAATTGAATTAATAGATATACGAGTACCTAAGAAAGTTTCGCGTTGTATACCATATCTTAGAGACTGTAACAGGAAATTACCTTCCCCCGGATAGTACCCTCTCCTTCCCTGAACAATACCGCCGTCATTCATGCCGGTTAATTAGCTCCCCCCTTCGGTTCATTACCCCAGCCATTGCTCCCTCCCTGATATAACCACTTGTCATTACCCCTGATCATTACCGTCTAACCAGTATCCCCGTAATTTTCCCTCCGGCATTACCCCGGATTATTAAAGCACCTCTCCCCACCATTAGAATAATTCTGATTAATTGTGTCTTACCACAATTCGTTTTTGCACATTTTTCGGGTCTCAAAGGAATCCAAATCTGGGCCGTCATTTGAAGCATTTTAAGAAAATTGTTATTTGTTTGAGGGAAATTTATTGTTCAAGAGAATTCATGAAAGTGCACTTCCATGATACATTTCAATGATTCACAATGATACATTTTCTCGGACTATTATGCTCCAAAATTGATTTGGGTAGTTGCCCGTCGCAGCTTGGCATAAAGAAAACCCATGTGAATTTCCATGATGATTGGAAAATTTTTCGAAAACGGTCATTTGTATGGGAAAATATATCGTTCAAGAGTACTTTTCGATTTTGAAGCAACACTCGACGAGACAATTTTTATCTCGGCTCAATGTTAAATAAACATCTGTCATGTAACATCTTACTTTTTTAGATATAAAAGGACCACAGCATGACCATGTTAAATAAGATATTCATTTGAATTACCTGGAATTTACACTAACTTTTAAAAATAGCTCGAAGAACTCGAATAGATCTTAATAGAAAATTAATAAACAAAATGTTACGCCCGACGAAACAGTATATGGTCCTATAATCAGCTAATTCTTTCCAACGTTATCATGTTTTGATTTTTTTCTAGTGGGGTTGACATCAAAATTGACGTAATCACGGAAATGATTTTTTTTTAATTTTCGCGAAGGAATGGAGTCAGACGATCTTTTAATCATCTTATTTTTACGAATAATATCGGTGTTTTTATATAATTTGGTATACGCGACCAACCAACTGGTGCCAAAGTTTCCGGAACGTTCGAAGAATTAGAGCAATGAAAATTATTTCAAATAAATTATGCGACAGTAATTCGCATCAAAATCTACTTAACAACGATATAATTTTAGTTGGATGAATCGTAAAATCTTGATAGAAAACTCTGTTGAGGCCCGAAAAATGTGTGCCAACGAATTGTGGTAAGATACATTTTATCGAAATTATTCATAATGGCGGGAGCGAGTTAGTAATCGGGGAAATGGCGGAAGGGAAATGACCCCTAAATGGTAAGGAGTAATGACCTTCAAATTTAGATAAACTAATTCTTCCTAAAAATGGTATCATAATCAGGTTATTGTCCTTTATGTCCAACTGTTGTTGGACCACAATTAGTGTATTGGGCAAGAATTTGGTAAAATTTCGTTCACTAAAAATGGTTTTGGTAGGACTATACACACGAGCACGAAATTGAGATTGTGAAAGGTATTAAACCAATCAAGAAAATAGATCATAGGCTGAACCATAATATGATTTAGGTGAGCAAAAGCTCGTTGAGGTCTCCCGTCACAATCGTTAGAAAACCGAACGAAAAGATGAGACTTTGCTTGGATACTCGCAAGCTAAATTCAGTGACAGAAAAAGACGAAAGTTTATCGCAGGACTTAACCTTAAAGACACGTTTGACATCATTTACAGTACTGCATCGACCACTCTATCAATTCACTATGATGTCATTTGGGCTGTGGAACGCAGCTTAACGAGAGTTTTCGTGTACTTATTGACGTTTAGATTATAAAGGCGACAGACTTGCATCGAACAGCGGGTCTGACATTAAACTTAGAGAATTGCAGCTCGTAATGAAAGAATGAAACACATTATTTAGGATATTTTATTGGTGTTGAAAGAATTGGATCAGATCAGTTCAACATTGACACTATTGTAACCCCAAAATAAGTAAATATGTTTTATTATATTACTGAGTGTGCTCGTAATTGACAAAGAGACTCAATGCACTTGGCGCGACCAATAAGGATTCTAAACAATGAGGAGAGTGTTGGGATGATTCCACGTATGTAAAAGTGCAACCATATGAGATCAAAGTTTGACCAATCCAGTATTAATGGCATAAGTGAAATACCAAGTCTTGCCGTTCTAAAGGAGCGCGCAATGCAAATTGCGGCCTATGTCCAAGTTGCCGTTGGTGCAATTTCGGAATAATTCGTGCTAAAACGTACCAAAATGTAAGTTCATGTATTCCTAATATTTTTATGCAGATTAATATTACAGAACTAACGACCCTCATATCCTGTGAGGACTCTGGTTATGAAGAGGAAATGGTACGTGAACCTATACATGAAAGAAAATAAACACAACTCCGGCAACATCCCAAGGCCTAGGTACATGTAGAAGGAGGCCTTCCTTCTACATATAATTAAAAATAAAACCAATATTTTAACAGGCGACTTCATCGACAGAAAAAAGACCCTCGCAAAAAGGTTGCTTCCGCTCGGCCAATCAGTGGACTACCAGGCACGCCATTTGGTTTTTGCTGGAAGATTTTGACTCTACTATGAAATGCTCAATACATCAGGAAATTGGAGTGACTGACTAATAATTTAAATTAATTAATTTAAAGCAAATGTGGACTTGAAGATCCTTTTAATGAATATAAAAATATAAAAATAAATAATTTTTTTGTTAAAATGTTTAAAAATTATAATGTAAAATTTTCACGTAGTGGACGTACCCGTGCACTGACATGGTTTTATGGACAGTGACGAGAACAGACGAAAAATATTTAAAATATTTTTCGAGTAACGTTTATTCCATGGGAATAGGGATTTGAGAAAAATGAAACGTCCACGTCAAGGAACATCCCGTTTCTCTTCAGGTTTTTTTCTATTTTTTTCAGAATCCACCAGCGGAAGGTTTCTCGGTATGGCTGGATGTTTCCAAATGTTTATTAGCAATTTCGCAAGTATAATCGCCCCAATTACTGAATGTAAATAAATGAAAAATTTAGTTTGATGGCAAAGTGACAACGAGCATTTGAAAACCAAATTTTTTTGATTACGTCAGCTACAATTCGTGTAAGTCCATATTAGGACAGACACTGTTTTATAAGATGCGACGCCAGCACCAAAGAAGTCGGTGCCGCGTGCTCTGTCAAAAAATGATGAGGAAAATCATAGACACATCATGATATATGAGTTAGAATGACACGACCACCTATGGGAAGTGCAACGAATCTATATATACTTGCTGGCGCCGTATCCAATATTGACACAAATAATATTGTAGAATATTTAAAAAAAAGTATTTTATGTGTATGGTATTCCCCAAAAGATACCCTCAGATAATGGTTTTAAATTTCAGAGCACGACAGGGTAAACCATTCAGTCATATCTGCAATTCGGGCTAGAATATACCAGTTGGAACAATTATAACAAACACTTTTCGGCAGCCTTAAGAATGGAATACACGAATCAATCTAGAAAACTCCTCATTTTCTCTTTTTTTGGCTGTCATAAAATCAAACACGGAAACGATATAATCTTTTAAAACAATTGGGAAAACTTTAGAAGGATGAGATTATGTTGCCACTACCAGTAAGTTTGTTAATTATACTCGAAATAAAACAATTTAATCTGGCCTCTAAGCTATTGAATTCGAAGTTGGTGAAAAAGTTTTTGTCCGCACTTAAGCTCAAAGCAATGCAGCAAAAAATGTTTTGCAAAATTCGCTACTAATTTTTTACAAGGCATTATTGCACGCAACAAGGGAATGTGTAACAAGAAATCCGCTGAATGTTATCCTAAGCTAGACACATGTAAGTTGCCCAAAATCTAGTAACACTAGCATTGCACCATACACCAATAGATTGAATGCTATTACAACTAGATTTGTATTCGCATAGCAGTGAAAAACCCCGTACTATGGCCCAACATAACAGGTCTTTATCCTCGTGTTATAAAAATGATTTTTCAAAAGTGATGAAGATTAGTTCGCAAGAATATAACGTCTGCCTACACGAGATGAATAAACAAGTATTTATAGTCTATGCTATACACCGAATACTTTTCTGTAATTTACTCCATCAGTTCGAACAAAAAACAGTACAAACGACGACGAGAACCATCACCAGGAGTAAGCATGTCAGCTTCCTGCCGACCATCTAAAATAGTCCTCTTAAAATAATCCCGCCTTACAGCCAAGACACGAAGGTGAATCTGTTCATATCAGACACAACTTTTGACTGGATTAAATAATAAAATAACATTTTTAAAACAAACCTTTATTTACGATTGTTTTAATTTTTGGGCTCCAAACAATTTTCTAATCAAACATTTTACTATTCTATACCATATGTAACTACTTACGGCCACAAGTAACATTAACAATCCAATCACATCAATCGAGTGCAACTGAAAGAAATTCAAATCGAGTGCATTCGATCGCATATATATTGCACCCTTGTGCCGCATTATATACTCGGCCCAGAAAATTCCGTTTTGTAGTGGGGTTATTGGTCGATCGCGAAACAGCATCGATTCATGTTTAGCTTTTGCCGCATATTTTGGATTTTCGAATAATTCGCGTATCGAGCTAAACAAATTGTATTCATGAAATTCGGCGTACGGCAATTTAATGCCCCATCCCTCTTGCTCTACAATGTGAGCATTTGGAATTTGATCGGCAAACATTGGAATAACAAGAATTGGTACACCGTAATATTTGGCCTCGGTAATACTACCGTAACCACCGTGTGTTATGAACAAGCGAAGATTTGTGTGTTGCAGTAAATCAATTTGCGGAATCCAATTTTCGAGTCGCACGTTTGGCGGTAGTCCCGGAATTGTGCTTACATCCGATTTCCATAAAATGTTCATGTTGATACGTCGAAAAACGTTTAGGAATGCCTCAAGTTTTTCCGGGGCTAAACTAGACATTTTCATATTTGAACCTAAACTTAAAAATATTACACCGTGAGGTGATCGATCCATCCAGAGTTGTAGGTCGTTGGGTAAAGGTTCCGGTTTTTCTGTCATTTGTATACCACTAATTTCCACCACTCCGGGTACCAGGGGTCTCACATCACCTTGGCTAAAATGATCCGTTACAAATACCGCGGATACATATTTTTCAAATATCGTATCGTAAGATGGGTATTTTGGTGCCGGGAAATGTGTGTCGTGAAATTTGCGGTACTTGGCGGTGAAAAAGGACGCCGCGAATTTTTCAAAAAGGTAAAATATAAAATTAAGCGATCGATCCTTAAAACTGTCGATATTGTCGAGTCGAAATACCGGATGACGCACATACGATAAGGCAAGAGGATTTCCCATTATTTCGAGCAGCCGATACGATGCTTTTATGGAACTGAATATTATAACCGGACAATTAAAATGAGCTGCAAGTCCGATATGCTGTTCACCCATAAATTCAATAACTAACAAATCAAAATGTTCTGCGGTCATGATTTTTTGCACTTGCGGATTCACCAGCATCGCATGGCTTTCGTTTAGCATTGCGTTCATCATGGAAGTTACAACATCTAATGAAATACCTACTTCGCCAGGGTTTTCCGTAAATTTTTTCATGTTTTCTAAAATATTAAATTTCGTTAAAATATTTAATTTACACGAAAACTAAAACAAAAATAGTGCACCTCACCTGAATGCGATGATGTCATTTCATTTAGAATATGTCTGTAATTGGGTATTGGTGTTTCGGGAGCAAAAGCACTAATCACTGTTACTTCATTTCCACGTTCAGCCAAACCTCGCATTAATGCATCCACCACAATAAAATGGGACCGGCTCATAGTCGGATATGCACATAAAATCCGATATGAAACGGCAGAACTTATACCGAGGAGGAATAATACAATGACGGTAAAATATTTCATTTTTGACGGCTTTTGGTTGACTAAACCTAAATTTTGTGAGTTGGCCGTTTTTACAACAATATCGCACTGATAAAATATATCGATTTGTTTCTACCCATTTTGGGAATCACTGATAAGAAAATTTTAAAAATTTATTTTGTTATCGTTAGCTCTGCGATAACGTTATAAAATTATATAATCCACGACGACATTAATTATTTCGGATATAAGGTTCATGAAAGCTTAGTAACTCGTACAGTAGACACAACAAGCAGAGGATACGGTCACATTCGTAGAAATGAAAGCGAAAAGATTCTAAAAATAACAATCGCTCGAATTTTCAACGAAATCATTAAAATTGAATGGCGGCAACCATTTTAGCGGATTTTATTTAATGATATATTTCTGTTATGTACCAAAATCAAAAGTTATTTGCTATGTTTTTGGTCGATTATAGAGATGGATGAGTTTTGAAAATAGAAAATTTTCTAATCATAAAAGGAAAATATTTCCGCTTAGTTGAATCTTCGAAAAATCATAATTTTTTGTTCTCTACGCGTGCGGATCAACAAAAGCAAAGTTTTATTTATATACACACGCTCAGGTAGGCATAGGTACCTGGAAAATTAAAGATTTCCTTTTATTTTGGTAATTAACTATTTTATGGTTGAATAAAATACAGGATTCATTCATGTCGTCATAATAGATTTGTTAACGAACTATGAATATTTTCAACAATTTATAAGTCTAATTTAGGAAAAAATCGTAATTTGATATGGTGCGAGTATGTTGCCGGAGCGATTATAGGATCTAACCGACAGATAAGTAAATAAATCATTCAATTCATTCAAGTCCAAACATTTGTCCAAGGCGTTCAGCCCAAATTTTTGTAAATGTAGACCAACCTTAACATCTACATCAACAATGCCGTTCAACGTCATTAATGTATTTATGCGTAACATATTCACTCGTATGTATTTAAGGAAGGTGTCAAATTATTGCGGTCTTTGATATTTTTTATTATTATTATTGTTTAATCTCTTACGCAGTTCGCTTTTACGTCCTTACCTTACGCAGTCTCCTACCAAACCGACGACGTACGGTTATACGTCCAATTTTGACTCCGCCACCGTTAACGACTCTTTCGTTAACCCACAGGTAGCTTGCAAATTTTTACGATTTGTCGCAGTAACGTTGAAGTTGAAGGTTTGGTTGTTGTCACTCGAATCAGACCGTCGTCACCAGAATATGTTTTCAGAAGTCGTCCGAGAGGCCACTTGCAAACAGGAATATCGTCTTCTTTGGTAATGACTATGTCGCCAAATTTAATGTTTTCCTTCGGCTGTTGCCATTTACGC
Organism: Nephrotoma guestfalica; assembly: GCA_963691935.1. Classification (NCBI taxonomy): domain Eukaryota; kingdom Metazoa; phylum Arthropoda; class Insecta; order Diptera; family Tipulidae; genus Nephrotoma; species Nephrotoma guestfalica. The sequence continues at coordinate 65,818,016 of OY829913.1, read as the reverse complement.
CTCTGTAGAAGATTGTTTAGGTAATCCGTGCGATATTTATTCCAGAATATTTGTATATTTAATACGTTGCCATCTGGATAATGTGGAATCTGATGCAGTTATATGTGGCTACTTCGTATTTATCATCTGTCGAAGTAGTAAATAAAGAGCGTGTATTCAAGATATTCTCGATTTGACATAACATCGTTGCCATTTCTTCAAAAGTAAGGTTCACGTTACCCGTCGCTTTTAACAAATGAGTCTTCACAGATTTCACGGCAGATTCCCATGATCCACCGAAATGAGGAGATGTTGTTGGGATGAGATGCCAATCTATACCATTCTCACTTAAAAATTCTGAAAGTATATAACTTTGGTTAATAATGTTTAAGATTCTCTTTGCTCCGAAAAATATGGATCCAGTATCGGTGTATGTCTGAGAAAATTTTACAAATTTCTTTACGACCTGTTTAGTAAAATTTTTAGTAAAAATTTCTCGAATCGGATGGACCATGAGAAGTTTTCACTAAGCCACATTATCCTTTATATGTATTAGTAAGTTAACCCTGTATAAGACGAAACTACAAGATTTTGATTTTAAATTTTATTTAATTTCAAAACACCGTTAAATATGATTTTAAAAAATTAAATAAACATAATGACATATCAAAGATTAAAAAAATAAAAACACAGTTTTAAAGATTTTAAGTGACGCCATTATTAAATATGAACATTAAACTTTCAAACCCACAGTACTACAACCCATCAAAAATACGGTCAAATACAATTATAATTAAAACGAAAATTTCCAAATAAATATTCATAGCCACATGCGAATTGCAATCGATTAAAGATGTCCAGCATAGCCAAATACGCCACATGTCTATGCAGATCGTCGGGGACCCCATTTTGGCCCGTTCATTTTAACACAATTAGAACGAAAAAGTCCAATAATGGAAGTTCTGTGGAGTGAATCTTGGAGATTTGGCAGCATAGCCGCATACATAGTGCAATAGATTAAAGCCCTTCAATTTCGCGAAAATACGCCACATGCGCATGCGGATCGTCAGGGTGTCCCATTGTGACCTAAATATTATTGAGTTATAATAAAATAGTCCGAGATCTACATATTATGATAGATTAAAGTCGGTTCTTTTACGTTTATTTCACTGGCGCTGAACCCCTTATAGGGATTTGACCCTTTAATTGAAGTCAGATTACTTTTTTAGATTAATGTTTGATAAGTTTATTGAATCCTAGCCAGGTTCAGCGGTTACCAAAGTTGTGCAAACCCACGCAACGGTTGCGAGACGTCGATTGTGGTGATGTATCTCATTAACTATGTCAGATTAAAGCAGTCCTATTTGGAGAAAATACACGCGAATCGTGTGGGTGTACCATTTTAACCCGTTCTTTTATCATAGCAATTAAGTTCAAATTTAAATTTGGTAGAGGATATCCTGGATATTATGGCAAATAGCCATCTGAATAGTGCAATAGATCGAAGCTGCCCAATTTTGAAAAAAATGCCACATGCCTATTTCGGCCTATAAAGCGCACCTAACAGTGATTTTCTTTGGATGAAATGGTGTTTTGCCAAAGGCTTGTGGATTATCTTCACTACAAATCAGACAATTCTGAGTTAGGAGAAAAGAGTTGGGAGAGCCTTGGCCCCAGAACAGATAGCAGAGATAAAAAAAAATAAAAATTCTGTTTATTAACGTACCCATTCAACATTTTAACATTTTAACATTTTAACATTTTAACATTTTAACATTTTAACATTTTAACATTTTAACATTTTAACATTTTAACATTTTAACATTTTAACATTTTAACATTTTAACATTTTAACATTTTAACATTTTAACATTTTAACATTTTAACATTTTAACATTTTAACATTTTAACATTTTAACATTTTAACATTTTAACATTTTAACATTTTAACATTTTAACATTTTAACATTTTAACATTTTAACATTTTAACATTTTAACATTTTAACATTTTAATATTTTAATATTTTAACATTTTAACATTTTAACATTTTAACATTTTAACATTTTAACATTTTAACATTTTAACATTTTAACATTTTAACATTTTAACATTTTAACATTTTAACATTTTAACATTTTAACATTTTAACATTTTAACATTTTAACATTTTAACATTTTAACATTTTAACATTTTAACATTTTAACATTTTAACATTTTAACATTTTAACATTTTAACATTTTAACATTTTAACATTTTAACATTTTAACATTTTAACATTTTAACATTTTAACATTTTAACATTTTAACATTTTAACATTTTAACATTTTAACATTTTAACATTTTAACATTTTAATATTTTAACATTTTAACATTTTAACATTTTAACATTTTAACATTTTAACATTTTAACATTTTAACATTTTAACATTTTAACATTTTAACATTTTAACATTTTAACATTTTAACATTTTAACATTTTAACATTTTAACATTTTAACATTTTAACATTTTAACATTTTAACATTTTAACATTTTAACATTTTAACATTTTAACATTTTAACATTTTAACATTTTAACATTTTAACATTTTAACATTTTAACATTTTAACATTTTAACATTTTAACATTTTAACATTTTAACATTTTAACATTTTAACATTTTAACATTTTAACATTTTAACATTTTAACATTTTAACATTTTAACATTTTAACATTTTAACATTTTAACATTTTAACATTTTAACATTTTAACATTTTAACATTTTAACATTTTAACATTTTAACATTTTAACATTTTAACATTTTAACATTTTAACATTTCAACATTTTAACATTTTAACATTTTAACATTTTAACATTTTAACATTTTAACATTTTAACATTTTAACATTTTAACATTTTAACATTTTAACATTTTAACATTTTAACATTTTAACATTTTAACATTTTAACATTTTAACATTTTAACATTTTAACATTTTAACATTTTAACATTTTAACATTTTAACATTTTAACATTTTAACATTTTAACATTTTAACATTTTAACATTTTAACATTTTAACATTTTAACATTTTAACATTTTAACATTTTAACATTTCAACATTTTAACGTTTTCACATTTTAATATTTTAACATTTTAACTTTTTAACTTTTTAACATTTTAACTTTTTAACATGTTAACATTTTAACATTTTAACGGTGAGCTTCATCACAAAATTTTGTTTGGAAAATCAACATCAATATCAATTTGTGCTTCAGTCCATTGGTCGAATTGGCGGCGTGTGCGCTGGTCGGATGGCTTAAATTTCTACACAAGTTGAATTTTGTAAGCATGTAAACCAAGATTCTTAGATAAAATCTTCCGTAAAATGGATGGACCCATATACAGTTGCGGAGAACGACGTATGATAAAATGAACGGGCCAAAATGGGACACCTTGACGATCCGCATAGACATGTGGTGTATTTTCGTGAAATTGAACGGCTGTAAACTATTGCACTATGTATGTGGCTATGTGGCAAAATCTTCAGGATTCGCTCCACGGAATTTCCATTTTCAGACTTTTTCTTCCTAAGTACGATAAAATGAACGTGCCAAAATGGGACACTTTGGATCGTCAAATTATACAGTTGCTGAGAACGACGTATGATAAAAAGAATGGGCCAAAATTTGTCACCCTGACGATCCGCATAGACATGTGGCGTATTTTAGTGAAATTGAACGGCTGTAAACTATTGCACTATGTATGTGGCTATGTGGCAAAATCTTCAGGACTCGCTCCACGGAATTTCCATTTTCAGACTTTCTCTTCCTAAATACGATAAAATGAACGGGCCAAAATGGGACACCCTGACGATCCGCATAGACATGTGGCGTATTTTCGCGAAATTGAACGGCTTTAATCTATTGCACTATGTATGTGGCTATGTGGCAAAATCTTCAGGATTCGCTCCACGGAATTTCCATTTTCAGACTTTTTCTTCCTAAGTACGATAAAATGAACGGGCCAAAATGGGACACCCTGACGATCCGCATGGACATGTGGCGTATTTTCGCGAAATTGAACGGCTTTAATCTATTGCACTATGTATGTGGCTATGTGGCAAAATCTTCAGGATTCGCTCCACAGAATTTCCATTTTCGGACTTTTTCGTCCTAAGTATGATAAAATGGGCCAAAATGGGAGACCCTGACGATCCGCATAGACATGTGGCGTATTTTTGTAAATTTGAAAAGGTCTTTTTTTTATTGCTATTTCGTTAATTTTTTTTTTATTACCTTGGACCATTTTACTTATAGTGTGTTTGGTCATAATAATTGTTATATTAAATGATAAATTCAACCATTTGTCTTTTCAAATTTTTGGGTTATTTCGATGGGTATGGTTTTTTTTGTTTGTCTTATACAGGTAATAAAATTAATACATATGCAATTGAAACAAGCCGCAAACGTTTCGTAAAAACTTCCAATACGTATTTTTGGACTCCGCGCTTTGCAGTAAAACACCTCAAAGCAGCTAGTAAGATCACTTACTGGTTCTATGTGAACTGCCTTGACTAACAGTCAAACGAATATACAAAGATATTATTTAATAGGATTTCGCAAGTGTCTCCCTATTTCAAACAAGGTAACTCTTAAAGGATCAAGAAAAACGAAGGTCGATTGATAATCAATTGTTCAGTGTCTCGGACAAATGTAATCCAGAGCTAATCGAAACAAAATGAATATCGCTTACGTTATAAAGTCCGACCTGTATTTTTGTTCAAGACCAGCTTAATCACAGTTATCGAACAATTTTAGTCTGGAAAAACTACATTATCTGTACGCCACATTTTTCTTAGTTGTAACACAATCAGAAACAATAAAGTCAACTAACGTTGCTCAAAAAGCGAACATTAAAATCAGAAATGAAGTATTCGTTTCGAAAATGTTCTTGACAACGGCGCATTTGGCACAGCGAATTTTTTTTAATTCATAGCCTTGAAAGTGCAAAAAAATTCTCCAATTTTCCAGATTCCTTTTACCAGCTACGCTAAAGAAATGTCAACTATTTACAAATCACTTATGGTTGTACCAATATCGAAGCCAATTTAAACTGGACAACTATACGATGACAACGTACAGAAAAACAACGAAAACAACAACAAAAATCAATAATCTACATTGTCTACGAATTGTCTACATATTTTCGACGCCAACATGAATAAACAATTCGAAAATACGCGTAGACGCCCAACACTGGTTGTAGCTGCAGGATGGGGAATAAAATTTCCGATTGTCGAATTCACTGCATCGAATTAAAAACTAATTACACGAGTTGCTCGCCAATCAAAAATACTCCAATCAGGTAAACTACGAATCGATGTCTTTTCGTGAGCGACCTTTAATCCAACAGCAAACTGCAATTTATTGGGTCGAATATATATTACGACATAAAGGTGCACAACATATGAGTTCGAATGCGAATGGTTTTGACCGTCGTGCTTTTTATTGGTTGATGAATAAAGTATTTGGCACCAAAAAATCGAAGCTTAAACTTTTAAATAATAACTTGAGACTATAATTTTTACTACTATGTTTGAAAACCATAAACATTAATAATTTTTTGATCTTTACCGAAAAATGTAAAAAACCAATAAATTATTCGGCACGATTCGCTGTCACGCGTATGCGGTTATTGTTTATTTACCGCATGTGATGTTTACGTTTGTATGGTTAAGAATGCGCGAATCAATATCAAAAGCACCATACAGAATTAGATTTATTGGTCTACTGGTTTGCATACAAATTTGACATTCGACTGATCTTTGTATTCTATATGTTTTGTAGCAGCATACATATTTTGTATAAACGGCGCTTAACGCGTCACCCATTATATTTATAGAAATTTCCAAAGAATTCCCGATTTTCCGTACATCCGCTAATTTTTATTGTTCGAATCCAAAATTAACTCTGTATTATGCACATATACGAAGTACTGTTTAGCGTAGGGTGAGAATAATATCAAAGGAATTGCGTGTGTGTATACGCAGTCGTACCATTTTTTTGTACATCAAATTGCATTTTAATTCAAACCAAACAAAAAAATCTCAGTTCAAATTAAATTATTATCGTGCTGACAGCATAGATCACAATTTAAACGATTTACGATGCCAGATTACTGTGTATGAATCACAGCAATATTTTTCTGTGTGCTTGCCGATTTGCAGGAACGATGTTTCCAGCACAAAATAATTTTTTTTTTCTTGAATTTGTTTTGTAGAATTTACTCGCAGTAAAACAACGAAAATATATAACGATAAAATTGTAAGGAACGGAATATCATCTTAATCATCATCATCGTGATCATTAGACGGTATATGTGAAATAAAATAAATTTTATAAACTCAAGATATAAATTAGCGCATTATCTCTTTTTAAGAGATGTGTTCGTGTATATGCGTTGTGTATGCTGTGTACATATGTACTGCCTATTTGAAGTCTACTTATGCTTAATGCAGCATTATACGTTCCTCTTAATAAACGAGAGTTTTGTTTAAGTTTAATGTTTTGATGTTATATAAGAAAATGTGTGTATTTATATTCATGATAATTCTTATCTCCGTGTTATGTTTGTGTATCCGCGTATATCGAAGTAAGTGGAGAGCTTAAGATAAATGACAGTGTATCAAAAAAAATTATACGGAAAATTTATTCGTCTTGATTAAATGATGATTACAAATTGAGACGAGCACAAAAGATTAACTTGATGAATGGCTTAATATTATGTAAACAATATTTACCTTCATGTGCGACGTCACGATTTAAAAATCTTTGGAAAAGGGATCGCTGCGGATAATATCTCAGTGTGGTGTAAATAACGGATAAAGTGCAAAATCTCTAAATGCTAAAGCGAAAAATGTAAAATAATCGGTTTAAAGTGCAAATGTATTTCCAAAAACACTTTGTGGAAGGGGTTGTTCGCCGATGTGGCGAACAGAAGCTATAAGATAAGATAAGGTAACTGTTAGGCTGGTTACCTATAACATACTACATGCTAAGTATGCCCATGTCAAGATGATCACAGGTTTTTTCGAGCAACACAGCGACTGAATTACTTGAGCGTCTGTAGCGGGCTTCGTTTTGCTTTCTCAGATTTCTCTAATTCATTGATTTTTAGTTTGTTGTAAAATTGGCTAACAAAATCGAATCGCGAGATATTTACGTAATCAAGACTTATCCGTGGATTAGGACCAAGGAAAACTACAGAAAACCTTGATCAAGGAGGTATTACAATATTCAGTACTACATAATTAAGGGTTATAAACTAATTTAGATTAAAAATAAGTAACAATAATTAATTCTACAATCATGCAATTACGTTTATTTTTATTTTTATTTTTTTTTATTATTTATAATACAGTTTTGAACCTTTTTTTGTTAGGCTCTATAGCTTTAATTCGTTATTGACGTATTCTTTAAATTAATTAAAATAAGTTAATAATGTATATTAAAGCAAATAAAAATAACAATATAAAATTCATCAATATAATATAAAATAACATTTCAATTTTGGTTGCTCCGATGATCTCGGTTAACATCTAAATCCCTTGCATACTCCTCTGTTTCTTCTTAGAATATGACGCCAATAGCAAATGCGATAAACGGTTACCCTCTTTGTAATTATTCTTCCTGATAATGCCTCTCTTTGACTTCTTCTGGTCGGCCTGACAGATGAAAATTTTAACATTTCGAAAAGAATTCATAACGTTTAAGCTTTAATCTATTCGCTTTTGTTAATGTTGCTGCTTTTAGACCGTACATTAAGAGAGGAGCTATGATGGCTTTTTATATTTGAATGGCAGTCTTCGAAGGTATTTTATTTCTCTTAATAAATAAAGATACATTTTGGCTCACTCCTAATGCCTTACGACATCTCACTATCACCGTCTCTTTTTTGCTAAGACCACACGATATTTGCGTACCCAAATATTTTATGTATTTTTACCTTTATCAGCTTTCCTCCGATACTCAATTCTCTTACTTCTTGGTAATCTTCTAAATGAGATCTTATAAGAATCTCCAATTTACTGTCGTTTATTGTAAGACCTACCGTTTTAAATAACGACACGACCTTCGCTACAATATTAGACAGTTGTGACAAATTTATGTGTAATATTATTATGTCATCAGCACAGGCCAGTAATAGCGGCAATACAATGTCCTCATGCTGGTTCAATTTAACATATGGTAGTAGTTCTGATAACGTTTGTAACACATTATCTAGAACGATATTGAACAAGTGGGGCGACAGTTGACAACCTTGTTTCAATCCAATATTTTTTTCTATCATTTGCGTTCTTTGCTGGTACCACATTACAGATGTTTTCTCCCAAAGACTTGGTTTTACAATCCTGTTGATTATGTGCTGCAGTATGTTTCCAAATTTAAGCAGGTGACAGATGCCAAATCAACGCTATCAAATGTCCGACTTATGTCCAAGGACAATACGAAAAGCGTTCTTCCATGTCGGCATTCCTCTTCCATCACTATTCTTACCACAAACATGTGATCGTCTGTTGACCTGTTTTTCAGGAAAGCTGCTTGATACGAACCCATTTCCGAATATTTTAATAAATTATTATCAAAACCTTGGCATAAATTCTGTATCCTATACATCGGTGATTGTGATTCTTCTGAAATCAGATAATGTTTTTGGTTTAGGAATTTTTTTGAGTGGTATTTGAACTGATTCCAACCACTCTTCTGGATTAGAATTAGTCAGCCAGATTAACTGTAAGGACATTACTAACAGATTCAACCCTTCTTCAGGTAAAGAGATTTCCAACATATTCCCTTTCGGCTATAATTACCAAAATAATTACATCCAATGAAAAACTTACTATTTAAAAAATTTGTACTTCAACAAACCACAATTGGTTTCCGTTGAAAACTAAACTAACCCGATTTTTGATAAAAGTGTCTTGTATAATGAAAAATCCCGGGTTCGTTTCTTGGTTAGTGACCAGTAAAATTAGTGACCAGTTCGTCCATTTTCAGATTTTCAGATTTACTGCCATAGTAGTTACGGATTTACCCTGAATATTTTAATTTTAGAAAACCAATAAGGTCAACCCTGGTAAAAAACTAAATATGTCAATTTATTTAAATCTTATGAAGATGCTGCCATTTCCGCTACACAAATTTTTTTTTATTAAAGCTCATCGTTTCCGGCAAAATTTTAACAAATGACCTAAAAAACATTTTGTTTGAAACTTAATTTACAAACTTGTTATTTTTAATCATTTTTTCGGAAATGATGTATACTTTTCTAAATATTTGCAATAAACGAGAAAACTGTAATGGGAGCTGCCACTTCCGGTACAACGATTTCGGCAAAACATCAATGAGATCGGTCTATAATGCAAAAAAACTATATGCATGACGTTTCATCGCGATCAATCAATCAGTCTTTGCTTTACAAAGGTCTAATTTTTGTTGAAAAACAGTTTTTGTCTAAATCGTCATTTCCGCTTAAATTTAAGAAAACTAATATACACAAGTTTTAGTTTTTAATCGTTGTTATACAAGAACGAGAGATACTTTACAAATTTTTACACAAAACAAAGAAGCTCCTACGGAGGCTGCCATATCCCATGTTTCAATTCCCGCCAAATATTATTAGGAGCTTCCAGTTTAGGAGAAAAGCTTACGAATAAAGTTTCGTCCCGATCAGTCAATCTGCTGGGCTGTGTAGACAGGCTACAGACATTTAGTCTGAACACAAACAGTAAATTAGCAAAACACACGAGGTTTAAATTTTTCATGATTTCTAATCGTTTTACTACGTAAAGGAAAGTGATAAAGTAAAGTATTTGTGAAATATTTTAACCTCGAGATTTGTACAGATTTACCATCCGCTATATCGTCCGCTATATCCGCTATAAGCGTGTTTTAAAAGAATTTCTGTATGTGTGTGCATGATCCTCACTATAGCCCAGGTGGATTAATATATCTGGATGAAATTTCATATACTTAAGCTTTTCTTATAAATTGAGAGCAGACATTTTTGGCTGAAATCGGTCCACCGAAAGAGACAGCCATCATAGAAACTTTTTCGGTTTTTGCAAATATTTTGACAATCAAATCATTTTTGATATAAACAACTAAACACAAAAAGAATTTAAATTAATTTTGCAACAACATCGGCCCAGATCAGTTTTTCAAAATTATAGCTGAAATGACGACCAACAAACATTTTTTAATAAAATTTTAGTCCTTATACAGCCTAGACGGATTGATTGTTCGGGATGAAACGTTATATTCAAGTTTATACCTTAAATTTTGTTGTCGCAGTGATTTTTGGCCGAAGAACTTTGATAGCTTTCCATAAAAGGTTTTATTTGTTTGCAAATATTTTGAAAGGTGTTTAGTATTTGCGATAAAACGATGTAAATAAATTATACTTCAAACAAAATCTATTCTGATCATTTAGTATTTTTTCCGGAAATGACGAGTTTAGATAAAACCTATGTTACCGCCTACCACCACAAATCTCAACCGTTTACTTAGATTGACTATTTGGAATAAAACTTTATACTTAACCTATTTCCATTGATTGAAAGATCCTTGCGTAATACTGCAACTGGCAGCTTCTACGAGAGCTTTTTCAATTCAAAGATGTTGAAAAGTTTAGCATTTAAAAAATCGACAAAGATTTAGAAGATTCAAATAAATGTTATGATTAAATTTTTAATAAACAGATTGGGCTGGCCTTGTTGGTTTTCTGAAGCTTAAGCGAATAATGATTTTTAATTATACAAGACAGTTTGACCAAAACTTCGATAAGTTTGATTTTTTGCTTTCGAAATCAAGTGTGGTGTATTCAAGGTCTATGTACGCATTCGTGGTAAAAGTAAATCGGTTGTTGGCCACATGATATTGACCAATTCATTTTATCGTATGAAAAACATCTTATGGAAGCTACCACTTCCGGTAACCAATTTCGGTCAAAAATTACTGAAAAACTGATCTGGACCGATTTAGTTTGCAAATTTAATTTAAAATCTTTAATCTTTGATTTCTGCCTAAATGATAAACTTTTTAAAATATTTGAAAAAAAAAACGAGAAAATTATGGTAGCTCCCAATTCCGGAGGGCCGATTTAGGCCAAAAATCACTTCTGTTCTCAATTTATGGAAATTTCGTAAATACAAAGTTTCACCCGATTGATTATCCTGATTGACTGCAGTCTGGGCTGTAGAGAACCAACAATATTTAGTCTACGTGACACAACACACGCACAGACACACACTTATAGATCGTAAAAAAACGATTTTCATGATTACTGTTAATCATACTGTTTCTACGCGAAAGAATAAAGCAAATTGAGCAATTTATCCATTTCGTAGGCTATTTTTCCAAAGATTTCAATGCTTATGGTTCACTGAATAAAGTAGCACTCGAACAAATAAAGAGGTCAATCTTTATTTAAGGTTTCCCAGTTCTGGACATTTTTCTGTGATCTTCTGACCCGTTTGTACGAACTTGCGAGATCGCACAGACAAAATCGTTCAACGAGGATTTACAGATTTATGCTACAAAAAACCAACCTGATACCGCTAACACTAGGGAAACCCTAATTTCGCAATGTTGCCAACCCATGTTAAATATAATGCCTGAAAAGTCGAGATAAACGCTACTGCCAACGTGGAAAAAATAGTAACTCTTCTTCTACCCTACAGTGCAACAAACATAAAAGGAGGCACGTGGTACATTGAAAATGGCCATTAGACAAAGCGAGCGATGGAACTAGAAGTTTGTATGTGATTAGGTCCAGAACGACTATTGGGGTCAACCGTTAAGTTGTAACACCAACATGCCCTATCCTGAAGGAAAATATTGTTCTTACTTTATTGTCTCGCTCAATGACGGCTATTTATCGGAATACCAGCGAAGCAGATAAAGTAAAACCATTCACAATGGATGAACTAATATTCCTATTGGTTACCAAGCTCCAGGATCCGACTACCTCATAGCTAAGAGATGGTACATTTGCATAGCATTTCGGAAGCAAAACACTATCAGCAGACAAACACTATCATCATCATTTCGTAGGGTTTTACTGTTGGATGGTACAGGCAAATATACTGAAAGAAAATGGAAAGGAGCTCGTATGAAATGTTCGCCTTTGTTAACTTAGTTATTAAAAATATTTTTAAAATAGCAAAATGAAAACGGATTATGAGCGCCCTTTTTACCAGACATACAGTGCTGGGAAAAATAAATTGAGCAAACATATTTTATTGCAAATTGGAGTCCTTTTTTGCTAAAATTACAAAACTTTTGAAAGCAATTGGCTTATTATTTAATTGTATATACATGTATGACGTAATTTTTAGAAAAAAAATTTCTTGCAATTTAGGGGCAAAACCCCTAATACGTTGATTGGAGTTAAAGTAATGGAATAAATTAAACACCTTTTTTTAATTTTTTTTTTTGTTTTTTATTGATTTATAGAAGTTCTATTTGTAATTCTAATATTTTGTTGGATCGCCATTTGCCTTTATTACCACGGCACACCTCCAATTCATTGAATTTGATAAATTTGTCAAAGTCGTAGGAGGTATGGATTTCCAAATCGTCATCAACAAAGTTTTTAAAGCTTGAATCGATTCAGGGCGCTTTCTTGCTACTTCTAGCTTCATTATAGACCAAATATTTTCAATTGGATTTAAATCTGGACTATACGGGGGCCAGCTTAACACATCGATACTTCATTCTTCGAGGTACTTTTTTACATTTAAATGAAGAGATAAGAAAAAGAAATAAGTTTTTGACAAATTATTTATGTTTATCTGAAAGGCAATTTTTCTATCTACAATTCAAAATTAATAACTCACAACTTTGGCGGTATCGCACGGAGCGTCGTTCTGTTGACAAATAAATTTGCAAATCTCGCCAAAAAGCTTTAACACAGAAGGCTCAAATTCGTTGTGTAGGACCTGCAGATAAACAGTTGCTGTAATGCTGGAACTAAGGAAGCACAATCGACCGGTTTAATTAGTAAAGCAGTAAAGCATCCCCAGAGCATAACTCCTTCATTTTTCGGTGGAAGTCTTAAAAGACATTCGTTGCTAAGCCTCTCGACCGGTTTTCTTCTTACGAGAATTCTTCCATCTCCAACATGCAGCTTGAATTTTGATTCATCGGAGAAAATCACCTCACTCCACATCTCTGGAGTCAAAGAAACATGCTCCTGGGTTCATAGCAAACGTTTTTTCCTGCAATTTCAGGAATAATTTCAAACTGTAAAGTAAGTTAATCGTAAAAGCCAAAGAGTGCAATTTATCCCATAAAATAATTTATTCTTACATATTTCATTCTCTTTTGAACAGCATCCTTCGTAAATGGCAAGAGTGCCGTAAATTAAACCGGAACCGACGTACCCGGCGACGGACACCATCCTCCACCTTTAAACTTACAGAGCTTTATCAACTAGTGTGAAGATCATACCATATACCACATAGTCTGAGGAAGACACATCAACTAAAGAGGTGAGCTACTTTTGAATGCTGTTTTTGAAATAACAATGTAATAAATGACACAGGGATTTATAAATTACTTACAATATAAAAGCCCAAAGTTTCTAATATATTCCTGTCAAGCCTTGGTATATTTAATTATTAATTCTTATTTATTTATTTTGTGACAAAAGTTAAGACAATAAGTCCATCTTAAGACACAAAGTTCCACAATTAACTCTAATGTGAGTGACGAGTGTTCGCCATTTTTGCACAATTTAAAGTCTATTTTTGTATGCTTCAGTAGTATCAAAAACGTGTAATTTTTTAAGAACTTCTAGACTAATTAATAAATTACCATTACATTTCAAAATGAGAAATTTTACAATTTGGGGAAACACGAGCACAAAAGGTTAAGAAAGAGTAACACACACACACACACACACACACACACACACACACACACACACACACACACACACACACACACACACACACACACACACAGAATATCCAATTATCATATTGTTTGTAACACAGGAGTTTGATAGAGTATGGCATAAAGCAATTTTATGAAATACCAAAGTTCGTGTCAAACTAGATGGCAAACACTCTGAAATAAAATAAAATAATAGCAGGAGTTCCACAAGGTAGCGTTCTGGGATCAACTTTATATTATGTTCTATATTTCTCGGGCCTGCTAACGATAGAGGAGTCTAACATAGTCACGTTTGTGGATGATACGGCCATCTTTGCAGTCGCTGATAGCATATAACAATCCACAAGCAAATTGAATTGCTTCTAATAATGTCTGTATCTGAACGAAGAGATGGCGAATACAACTTAGACAAAATCTGTTGACGTAAACTTCACAAACAAAAAGGCCAACTGGATACCAGTAGAACTGAACTCTCAGGAAGAGGACACGAAAGATCTTATCCAAAATAAATAAAAAAGAATTAAACATTAAATACAGAGGTGAGGGAGACATTCTGAGCTGACTTTACATAATAAATTGCTAATAGGCCGGGAAATTCTAAAGTCTGTGTGGACTTATGGTATTCTGCTCTGAAGTTGTAAAAACATCACGAATATCAATATCTTCCAGTCATTCCAAATCAAAGTAATATACGTGGAATACTTAATACTTCTTTGTACATATGGAATGAAAATCTTCAAAGAGAACTGAAGATTAATTTCGTCGGTCAAGAAATGAGCAAACATGCGAGAATGTTGGGTTATACAAACCCAGTGAGATGGATGCAAAAGAATAAGCTAATTGATTTACTAGATCCCATCTGGAGTGGCTAAAATTATAATAAAACTATAAAGGGGACTGAAAGGGCCAAAGGGTTAGAACCCTCCAAAGCAGAATTACAATTTTTAATACTTGAAATAATATATTTAAAAAAACTAAAACTGTTTGCCAGACCCGAGTAATAGAAGAACGAAGATCACGTAAAGCGCTTTAGTACAGACGGGTTTATAAATTCCTGAGACCAGCGGTTAACGAAATCAAGTGATGAGTTTGCTTTGTTGGTCGTTCTTTCAACATGGGCACTAAAGTTTAATTTTATATCGCAGATAACACCAATATCTCTGATGTACGTAACACTATCTATGACGTAAGTTTTGATAGAATAATCAAGATGTTGCTATTGATATTCCAATAATGTGCGATCGAAGGTAGCTTTTCTCAAGCAAAGTTGCGCAGTTGTTTGTATCGTTATGAGTTATGCCACAGCGCCTCCAGGTGTAAGTATCTAAATTTACAAGGTAGCCATTCAGCTAAAAGCACTTGAGAATTCTAATGTCAATAGCACCACTCATATATGAAGAAAGCTTCTATACTTCTCAAGAACTATAGTGTTAGAAAAGAGCTAGAAACCTAGAATCGGGCTAGGTTCACTTCTCACTCTCTCTCTCTCTCTTTCTCGTCTCTAGCTAATTGGTCTTTGAAGCTTTACTCAATGATAATGCAATTTGATCTTACCAGATGTCGATTCATTGTGACTGGGAGGGAATGCCAGCCACATTTGTTTTGTTTGGTTACGAACAACGACATGGACGACTTTTGTGCTCTTTGTAGATTTTAAACATGCTTAAATGTTTAAAGATTTCCAATGCAAGTTTTAACTCTGAACCTTAAGATTAGTTAAAATCTGACGTCAGACGCAAATTATTGAAGAATAGTTACAGTTACGGTAGCTTTTATCCCATCATGTATTTTGACGTTGAGCAGGTCACTCTTCATTCACGAGTTAATAGTTTTCGTATGTTACATGGGTAATTTGATTGATATCAATTTGTTCATAAACAATGTTTACAAATAATTTACTTCAAATAAACATATGGTAAGTTACAATGTTCTCTTATCAGGAGCGTGCGATAAATATATTATTAACATAATGCTACAATGATAATATGATATTGTACAAGTAAAGTGTTAGTCTAATTATAACTTGTCGAAAAAACAGACCGCGACGTGAAACAAGCACAATGAACTATATCATTGTGCTCATTGCGGTATTTACTATTACTTCAAAGTGTGTAGTTTCATACCGAATTTTGTGTCCGTATCCGACTACCACTAGATCTCATTTTATAGTGGCCGATGCCTTGTTTAAAGGATTGGCAGCAAAAGGTCATGCCGTAACTGTGATAAGTGCCTTTCCACCTGAGAACCCGATACCAAATTATCGGCATATTTTGCAACATCATGTGCATAGAGATGGTACGTATTTCACTAATTATTAATAATTTTCTATATAGCTTGGAACTATAAATATTTAAAAAAAAAATACTTTTAGAACTAATGAAATTTTTTGAAGATAATCCTGGAGAGAGAGGGTTTTCATTAGATTTATTCAAAGCATTACCTCGAGTTATAGTGGACGAAAGTCGTGGAATGAAAGCTAACCCCGAAGTGCAAAAAATTTAGGACGCCGAGACATTTGATTTGATTATTATGGAATTTATGGGGGAGCCGCATATTTACCTCAGTTAAACCGACATACCGTTTATTGGAATTTGTCGGAAATCCATTGGCACTGGCTTATGTCAGCAATACGATATTTCCAATGACTGATTTAAAACTTTTCAAAGACCGGTTGATTAATTTTGTTTTTTATTTGTCAGACATAGCATTTTGTGAATATTTTGCTCATCAATACAGAGCATTTCATGAGTGAGTATACACCTGAAAATAATTATGTCTCAAAATTTACCACAGTTTTTTCCCGCAGTGAATTATTTCCGCCTAATAAATATCCACCATTTAACGACGTTCAAAAATAATGTGGCCGCTGTATTTACAGCGCATCACTTTAGCCAGGGAGATATTCGGCCAATTACCCCCGGTTTAATCGAAGTCAGTGGTATACATATTAATGAAACTGGATCACCCTTACCTCATGCACTTCAAAAGTGGATGGATGAATCAATGAACGGTGTGGTGTACTTCAGTTTAGGTTCTAATTTAAAAGTATCGTTATTGACTACCGATAGGCTTGAGGCGATCATAGATGTATTTAAAAGTTTGGAACAAAATATTTTATGGAAATCTGATGTAGCCATAATTCCAGGGCTTCCGAATAATGTGCGCCTTGAAAGCTGGATTTCCCAAGTCGATGTACTTCGCCACAAAAACACGAAACTTTTTATTACACATGGTGGTTTTGTTCGGTGACCGAATCAAAATATTTTGGTGTCCCTGTGCTCGTGATCCCAATGTTTGCTGATCAAATTCCAAATGCAAACCAAATTGTAGCTGACGGGTGGGGAATTAAGTTACCGTATCAAGAGTTTAACAAAGAACGATTTGATAATTCAGTTAGGGAGGTGCTCGGTAACCCCAAATAGTACAGTTATGCGAAATACTAATCGATGTTATTTCGGGGTCGACCTTTATCCCCTTTACAAACTGGTGTTTATTGGGCTTAGTACATAATGCGACATAAGGGTGCTGTTCATATGAGATCGAGTGCAAAAGAATTGAATTTGCTCCAACTACATTCAATCGATGTGATTGGATTTTTAACAGCGATATTTATTGTTTGGATTTTCATATCGTACAAGACATTGAAATTTTTGGTGCAAAAAATGTTGGGCGGGGAAAAAGTGAAGGTTAAAATGAATTAACGCAATTCATTTATAATTAATAAATTATTGCAGCTTTTTTTGGAATAATTAATAGTTTTTGTATAAATGGGCGGTGGCCAGGTTGAAGTGCAATCAGAGGTATTCCCGTTTGACTCAGGGGTGAGTCACTGTATGAATCATCAGCCAGTACTCGAACAATCCTACACGCTAACAAAATACCACGAAAGTCTCGGACAATTAATTCGGAATCAAGACGAGTTCATTCGGAGGCAGCACGAAATAAGGACAACAATTCAAAATTTGGGACGTATTCAACGTAAATCGTCTGAAGTGATACAATAGACACCAGTTCGGAGTTAGTTGTTTTTGATCAGAAATCAATTTTGTCAAATCGTAACGGTTAAAAGGTTCAACATCTCATTTGTGAATGTAAAGACCCCAACGGAGGGGAAGTCGAACACGCTTACGATAGTTTAAGATCATTTCGAAAATGTTTTAAACAGTTTGCCAAAACACGATATTAAATTTTTTTGGGTAGCTCCTTTTGGATTGTCTAGACTCCCTGCATCTTGTATCAAACAACAATGGGATGTGCACTACCGCGCTAGCTGTACTATACAATTTGATATTATAGGTAACCAGTCCACCTCCAAATAAGCGAATCCTCAGAGAGACCTAGAAATCAAATCTTTATTGTTATCTACCCACCAATCGGCGTCTTTTGCAAATGAAGATGACGGAAAACTGTATGTCCATCTCTTTTTTCGTTGTGCGATTATTCCGGGCATACATTTTGAATCATTGTCTGTTCGAACCCATGCGTCACCTCGTGGATTGAAATGTCTTTCTTTGACGTTACCTCGATCGTGATGCATCTGACTTTTCAAATTGTGTCTGTTGATATTGCACCATCTTGGCTTAACGTTACCGAAAATCGTTGGCATTCGTCGCCTTAAAAATATTTCAGCGGAAGCTTTGCCCGTTGTTGCATGTGGTGTGTTCCGATAACTAAATAAAAATGCGTTGAGCTGTGATTCGCGATCTGTGTTTTCATTCTTAATTGCCTTCATTCGACGTTTAAAATTTGGCATGAATCTGTTGGCTTATCCATTCCATTTCAGAGAATGCTTAGAAATCTTGCGATGTTAACGTCCATTGTTACTGACGATTAGTTGTGGCACTTTGTAATGAGCGAATAAACTGGTAAGTGTTTTCTAGAGCATTTTAGTTTTAATATTTTTCATTATGCAGCCTTCTACCCATTTTGAAAGCGCATCTACGATAACCAAAAATTGTTTGCTTTAAAACTTTGTTTTCAGATTCGGCCTGGAATATGCCATCAGTATTATGGTACTTCTTGTTGGGAGTTTCGATTTTCCTGACAACTTTGACATTGTTTGGCAAATTCTTCGATTTCCGCATCAAGTTTTGGGTGTCCGGAGTGTAACCGTTGTAGTGCGGTAGTGTGCGTAGTGTTGTAGGTAATACTATCCTTCCTTGCCACATGAGAATGTTGTCATCCACGGCGATTGTAGATACGGACGAAACTGTAGATCTTGGTACAAGTTTTGTGTCCACCCTTTCATTGCGTTAATAATGCGATTAATTTATTTGTCTTTGTTGGACATGAACGAGATGCTCTTCCCCCAGAACTGGAGATCAATGTTATGGCTATCGAGTCCTGGTTCTTCAAATGTAGTTGGCATTCGTAATAAAAAATCATTGAAAGTGATTAGTTTTTCCGGAATTTATTTAACACCATAACTGTATGAACTTAACATTAATGTCTATCGGATTAAACAATTATTAACGAGTTTTGGTAGATTACATTTTTTTCAAACAAATGAGGAACCGGTTCGTGATTCGTGACCAATGTGAAATATCCAACAGCTAGGATTCTGTCAAACTTCTGCACTCCAAAAATAATAGTGTCAATAGTACTAGCATTGTTCATTAAAACGTTGGTTTGTCCTGAAAGTATGTATAAATTCAGCAGCTTCGCCATGCAAATTTGGTGTGAATCGCATGTACAAATTGACTAGACGTCTATACCATTTCATCTTATAAAAAGGTACATTTCCTCGTTTGACACGGAAACCTGCTGTTTGTAGGCGTTAAAGCATTTCTTTAAAATTCCGTATGTGTGCGGAATCGTTTTTTCCTGTAATACCAATATTATCGAACTATTGTGTCGCTGAAATCACCAGAAATTCGTTTTCTGCGCTTCGGTACGTTTACAGTTGATGAGGTATATTCGACAGGTGTTTCGATGAATCAACTCGTGTAAAACGCCGTTACTAACTAGGCATCACCGGGTGTCACTCTTTAACTCGTTGAAATTCACAAACATATTTGAATGCTCTACGTGTGCCTGAGAAGGGGCAGTGTCCGGGTATTTGGTTCGGATTTTCTAACCGAGTAAATGCCTTAGGTGCCTGTATATTAGAACTGGTTTATCGGTTTGTTTCAAATATTGTTTTAATTCCTTTGACGTGTTGGTCAACGCGTCTGCTTGCTTTAGCCATGTGATTTATGGTGTAGTTAAAAATCTGGAATCCTGAATTATCATTGGTATAGTGGTGGTTGCACTATTTGATTGTTTCAAATTTCGATTGCACAAATTGCATGTATTCGCAACGTTTGAATTTTTCCGAATATAACTTTTGTGGTTGTGGAGTGTGAGCGTTTCCCCGCACATTTTTAACACATCATTTTCTGCTCGTTCGCGTATCTGCATCACTTCAACAATTCTTTTAAAGTCACTTCGCCCATGGTCTCTGTTTCATCTTCGGCAGCGTGTCTAATGATACGTGTTGGTTTTAGATTAGGCTAGCGTTATCTCAGTTCAAAAAACAGTCAAAATTGTGATAAGAAGTCAGAAATTGTGATAATGTGACATTGAACATTGAATGAACCGATCGAATATGGTTTTGTATGAATTTGTAGCGATTTGCACGAACAAAAAACTCGTTTTGCGTCCACGTATAGTTCCGAGTTGTTATCAATGAGGACGTTCCTGCGACACTGTGCTTTAAAAACATCTACAAAATTTTCCGTCGATGATGTTGGAGATGCGATGTATTGGTCGCACTTGAAATTTTTTATTATTTCATGCGCTTCCTGTTCAGAAGGAAATCTGAGATTTTTTTTGTCGGGGTACTGAATCTCGATTTTGTGATCTTAACGCTTGTCCATTTGTATCCATGAGTACAATGTTGTTCTGGTTTATCAAACAAAGAGAACTTATATTTAATAACAAGCTGTCATATAAAACGAGTATGTTCAATACCAGTAAAGTTAGTATACACTAGGTAAAAAAGTATCTAAATCTTGAACCACAAGACTGAATGAGAATTGTCTGATTTTAACTAAATAAAGGAATAGCGCATCACGTTCTCGAAACCGGTTTCACCCATCAAAAAAGTACAACTACTACAAGCACGCCAGGACCCACTCCAGCTGACTATCTAGAAGGATGAACCGAGAAGACGGCTTTCAATAATAGAAACCGCTACTGAAAATGATCTAGGAGAGCGGCGATTACAGCTACTGCATGTCTCAGCTAGTTTCAACGATTTGGTCCGCAAAATAAGTCTCAAGCTAGTGAAAATCAACCCTAATCTGCTCAAAACATAAAATATGAAACCATTCGAAATAAATATTTCTTTGTTCAACACAGGCTATACACGACTTTAACCGACGTTGATGACAAAATAGCAATTTACAGTCCCCGCATTTTTGTCAACCATCAGCGAGGTTTTCGTCCAGGCAGGTCGACAACTGATCAAATTTTAACTCCGACGATTTAGTTAGAAAATTGTTTTGAAAAGGACATATCCGAACATTTTCTGTATTATGATTTTCAAAAGGTAAATTATAGGTAGGTTAAGGTAAGGGTCTTGTCACACCTAATCGAAGATAAACTTTCAAAGACTATCATATTAACCTTACGAGTGCGGCAAGGCGACCCAATAACCTAAATTATATTGACCTTATCGTTAGAATATGTTATTCGCTAACTGCGCCAATCAAGATCTTCTCAGTCCAATCCAGATATTTGCTGTTGGTGCCATATAAACCGGCAAAAATTTAAATCTATGGTAAAAGTGCAAAACTTAGTCTCTGAAAACATAACATCGCGGATCGCAGCAGATTGTCTAGAATTATGTTTCGGTAATATCAAAATATTTAAGTCTAAGCAGCACAATGCGCACAACAAAACTAAATATCTGCATAGCGCTAATGAGACCCTTAATCATTTTGGTAGCGAGTTTTGGATGCCAAAAACACGAGCTAGCCAATGAAGAATGCCGTTTTTAAGCGTATATTGCGAATGATATACTAGGTCCTACTAAAGACGAACAATTATACCGAATGCGGAGTAATTAAATCATCTAGACTTAGATTGCTTGGGCATTATCTCCGTTCTTAAAATTATAAGATAATACAGAAACTCTTGGGTCGGCACCAATGAACACAGGTCCTCGTCGGATGACGCCTATTCCATGGATGGGCGATGATCTTCAAGAGATTTTGCCTTAACAAAGGAGGATACACAATTTTATTTAACATTAAAACTAAGAAACATTTCAAAAAAACACCTTGGTGACAATTTTGAATTTTAAATTTGGAGCACATCGCTAAAAAGCACAAAGCTGGGTCAGAGGTATAAAAAGTTTACAGTTAATCAGATTTTGCAAATATTTAAGGCATAGTGTCTTATGGGTGTTAAATTTATGGATATAACGAAGATAAGCAATATTCGATAACTAATTAACGAATAGAACAGATTTTACCACTATTTTTAAACAAATAAATGTTTGTGTAATTATGAACGTCGGGTTAACTAGAAACGGGAGAACTAGTTCCTCTCGTTTTAGAAAAAGGGTTTTCCACTTCAAAGCTAGCGGAACTCAAATCGAAAAGATCCAGACGGAAAAAAGGCTCATTATGATGGCCAAGTTCAAATGGCCCGCATTAAAAAGTGTTAGACTTCACTCGTTCTTCACCAAGCTTTAGGGTATTTTCGGTGTCGGTCCTAATTTTGGGTTTGATCCGATTTTCGATTAGGGTTCTGCTAGCCTTAAATTAAATAAACTCAAATTTGGTCAAGAGCGAGTGATACCTAAAATGTGTTAATTGAACATTTGATCAGGTCAACATGAGTCTAAAGTATTTTGTATTTCAATAATTTCAGTTTTGATTCTATTTTCGATTTGGATTCCTCTAGCTTTGGAGTGGATCAGTCTAATGCTTTTAAAGTTTTTTTTTAATTTTTATCCTATCAAATAAAATATTACATGACCTCCATTGCCTTTTGAAAATATTAAACCCCCACCTCCGGAGTCGAAAGAGTCAAATTTACGCCTATGATCTAAATGTAAAAAAATTTCTCACTTCAAATTAAGCTGGGCTGTCTGGGTTTTTCGCCAAATATAATATTTTGAAAGTTATTCAGAGTGTTTCGTTTTAAATGGGACGGTATAATGGGTTCCGATTAACTCGAGCATGTACGTTATAATTGTACGCTTCTCTAGCAGTTCAAATCAGACAATTATTTACTGACTGCTACCAGCTCAACTTGTACTTAATGGCTTCCATCATAACCAGTATTTCGTCATGTTGTAACAAATTTTTAAAGTACCCTTCATGCCACCAGTTCGTGATTTTTTAAACCAGACTGATTTTTTAACGAAAACAACCAGAATTCAGCCATAAAATTGTTAAACCCTGGAAAATTAATGGGTAATTAGGTAACATCGCAAATTTCCAGTACGAAAATTTATCGTAAAATTACTCAGGAAGATTAACTCTCACTTTCGATAATCAATGATTTAAAAAAATGTTTATCGTCATCGCGAAAATCAGACTAGTTTTAACTTTCATAACAATGAAGTAATCAATTAAAACTGGTCCGATTTGCTCAAATATTTGGTAAACAATGTCTTATAAGAATATAATTACAAATGCACCAACCCGGAAAATTCACGAAAAATGAAAATGAAAATCGAGAATTTTTAAAGGATTAATTTTAATTGAAATGAACTAAATTGAATCGTGACTAAAGTGAATTTGTGAAGTAAAGTGCTGGCAACAAAATGTAGGATTGGTCCAAGCCATTTCAAGCAAAACGCCACTTAATTATATCGGAATGAGAATAAAAGTATATCCCTCCAGCACATTAACGGTAGTTTTGCGATTATCGTTCAACGTTCAACGTTCATCGTTCATAGTTCATTGTTCATTGTTTACCGTTTACCGTTTAAAGTTTCTCGTATCTCGTTTCTCGTTTCTCATTTCTCGTTTCTCGTATCTCGTTTCTCGTTTCTCATTTCTCGTTTCTCGTTTATCGTTTATCGTTTATCGTTTATCGTTTATCGTTTATCGTTTATCGTTTATCGTTTATCGCTTATCGTTTATCGTTTATCGTTTATCGTTTATCGTTTATCGTTTATCGTTTATCGTTTATCGTTTATCGTTTATCGTTTATCGTTTATCGTTTATCGTTTATCGTTTATCGTTATTCGTTTATCGTTTATCGTTTATCGTTTATCGTTTATCGTTTATCGTTTATCGTTTATCATTTATCGTTTATCGTTTATCGTTTATCGTTTATCGTTTATCGTTTATCGTTTATCGTTTATCGTTTACCGTTTACCGTTTACCGTTTATCGTTTATCGTTTATCGTTTATCGTTTATCGTTTATCATTTATCGTTTATCGTTTATCGTTTATCGTTTATCGTTTATCGTTTATCGTTTATCGTTTATCGTTTATCGTTTATCGTTTATCGTTTATCGTTTATCGTTTATCGTTTATCGTTTATCGTTTATCGTTTATCGTTTATCGTTTAAAGTTTATCAATTATTTGGTAAACAATGCCTTATAAGAATATAATTACACTTGCACCAACCCGGAAAATTCACGAAAAATGAAAATGAAAATCGAGAATTTTTAAAGGATTAATTTTAATTGAAATGAACTAAATTGAATTGTGAACTAAAGTGGATTTGTGAAGTACAGTGCTGGTAACAAAATGTCGGATTCATCCAAGACATTTCAAGCAATACGCCAATTAATTATATCTGAATGAGAATAAAAGTACATCCCTCCAACACCATAGCGGTAGTTTTGTGATTATCGTTCAACTTTCATTGTTCATCGTTCATAGTTCATCGTTCATCGTTTATCGTTTACCGTTTACCGTTTAAAGTTTACCGCTTACCATTTACCATGTACTGTTTATCACTTACCGTTTATCGATTATCGTTTATCGGTTTTCGTTCATCGTTCATAGTTCATCGTTTATCGTATATTGTTTATCGTTTACCGTTTACCGTTTAACGTTTACCGTTTATCGTTAACCATTTACCGTTTACCGTTTATCGTTTACCGTTTACCGTTTAACGTTTACCGTTTACCGTTTATCGTTAACCATTTACCGTTTACCGTTTATCGTTTATCGTTTATCGTTTATCGTTTATCGTTTATCGTTTATCATTTATCGTTTATCGTTTATCGCTTATCGTTTATCGTTTATCGTTTATCGTTTATCGTTTATCGTTTATCGTTTATCGTTTATCGTTTATCGTTTATCGTTTATCGTTTATCGTTTATCATTTATCGTTTATCGTTTATCGTTTATCGTTTATCGTTTATCGTTTATCGTTTATCGTTTATCGTTTATACTTTATACTTTATCGTTTATCGTTTATCGTTTACTGTTCATCGTTCATCGTTCATCGTTCATCGTTTATCGTTTATCGTTTATCGTGCATCGTTCATCGTTTATCGTTTATCGTTTA
This sequence comes from Nephrotoma guestfalica, assembly GCA_963691935.1. Classification (NCBI taxonomy): domain Eukaryota; kingdom Metazoa; phylum Arthropoda; class Insecta; order Diptera; family Tipulidae; genus Nephrotoma; species Nephrotoma guestfalica. The sequence continues at coordinate 65,792,619 of OY829913.1, read as the reverse complement.
CCGTGTATCGTTTATCGTTTACCGTTTACCGTTTACCGTTTACCGTTTAACATTTACCATTTATTGTCTATCGTTCATCGTTCATCGCTTATCGTTCATCATTTATCGTTTATCATTTAAAGTTTATCGTTTATCGTTTATCGTTTTTTGTTACTCGTTATTCGTCAAACGTTAATCGTTTATCGTTTACTGTTCATCGTTCATCGTTTATCGTTTATCGTTTATCGTTTATCGTGCATCGTTCATCGTTTATCGTTTATCGTTTATCGTTTACCGTTTATCGTTTATCGTTTACCGTTTACCGTTTACCGTTTAACATTTACCATTTAATGTCTATCGTTCATCGTTTATCGTTCATCGCTTATCGTTTATCATTTATCGTTTATCATTTAAAGTTTATCGTTTATCGTTTTTCGTTACTCGTTATTCGTTAATCGTTTATCGTTTATCGTTTGCCGTTTGCCGTTTATCGTTTATCGTTTATCGGTTATCGTTTATCGGTTATGGTTTATCGTTTATCGTTTATCGTTTATCGTTTATCGTTTATCGTTTATCGTTTATCGTTATCGTTTATCGTCTATCGTTTATCGTTTATCGTTTCTCATTTCTCGTTTATCGTTTATCGTTTATCGTTTATCGTTTGTCATTTATCGTTTATCGTTTATCGTATATCGTATATCGTTTATCGTTTATCGTTTATCGTTTATCGTTTATCGTTAATCGTTAATCGTTTTTCGTTTTTCGTTTATCGTTTATCGTTTGTCGTTTATCGTTTATCGTTTATCATTTATCGTTTATTGTTTATCGTTTATTGTTTATCGTTTATAGTTTTTCGTTTATGGTTTATCGTTTATCGTATTTTTTGTTGATTTTATAAAGTAATGTTATGTTGATGAATGATGATCAATAATTGTTAAATAAAATTCGTATGTAATTCGGAACCATAACCCATATGAATATTGCATGATGTCGAACCCCTTATCCTCTCTTAAATATAATTCTGGCACTTAATAAATTTAATTATGATAATATATACCTAATTACTACAAATGAATTTCAATATTTAGAGGCATTGACGTAAAATTACAAAAATTCTGCCATTTCATCGATGGTGAACTTAATCGAAGGTTGATAAAAATTTGGTAATGATAAGACAACAGCCATGAATTTCTTATCAGCTGCATGGAAAAATAAAAGCCTAATATTAAGTAAGATATAAAACACATATTATGTTTTAGTCGTGTCTGAATTATTCATTGTATAGATCGAAAAAATGAGCAAATTCATTGTGCTCGCCGCTTTACTTGCATTTTTATTATCTAGTGCTAGTGCATACCGCATTTTGTGTCCATACCCGGCTAATAGTCGATCACATTTCATAGTTCCCGATGCATTATTCAGAGGGTTAGCGGCAAAAGGTCATGAAGTTACAGTGATAAGTGCTTTTCCACCTGAACAACCAATACCTAATTACCGCCATATCACACTCGAGTTGGTGACGGATCATGATCGTATGGTTTTTTTAAATTTTTTTAAATTTTACTACCATTTCACTCCAATTTTATTTTAGATATCATGAAACAGTTTTTGAAAAAGCCAGGAGCTATGGGAATTTCCATTGATACGTTGGAAACGCTGGCTCGAATTACAATAGTCGAAACCCGAGGAATGTTAAATAATCCTGAAGTAAAAAAAATTATGGCTGAAGAGACATTCGATTTGGTTATTATGGAATTTATCGGCGAGCCACATATTGGATTGGCAGGACATTTTAACTGTCCCATCATATTATTTGCTTCGGTAAAGCCGACGTATCGCATACTTGAATTGTTGGGAAATCCAATAGCTTTACCTTATGTGAAAAACACATTCTTTCAATGGGCTGATCTGAATCAGTTCACAGATCGATTAAAAAATTTCATATTTTATTTTTTTGAAAAAGCCGTTTATGCATACTTTGAGTGGAAGTACAGTGCCTTCCACGAGTAAGTTAAATAATTTACTATGTTAAAGATTTTTCGGTAACAAAAGTTTTATTTTACAGTGAACAATTCCCATCGCCAAAGTATTTATCGTTTAACGAAATTTTGGAAAATAACGTTGCGGCAGCATTCGTAACACATCATTTTAGTCAAGGTGGTGTTCGACCATTAGTTCCCGGAATTATCGAAATTAGTGGTATTCAAATGACTGAAACGGCATCACCTTTGCCCGATGCCCTTCAATCATGGATGAATCAATCTACAAACGGAGTGATTTTCTTTAGTCTTGGATCAAATTTAAAAGTGTCAGCATTATCTTCTGATATGTTTAACGCAATCGTGAATGTTTTCAAAACCTTAAAGCTCAACGTTTTGTGGAAATCTGATGTGACAACAATACCAGGTCTCCCGGAAAATGTCCGCCTCGAGAAATGGGTATCACAAGTCGATGTGCTCCATCACCAAAATACAAAACTTTTTATTACACACGGCGGCTTTGGATCGATTTCTGAAGCCAAATTTTATGGTGTACCAGTGCTTGTTATTCCCATGTTTGGTGATCAAATTCCAAATGCAAATTTAATTTTAGATGAAGGTTGGGGTGTTGTACTACCATATGAAGATTTTTCCGAAGAACAGTTTAGCAATTCGCTTAACGAGGTGCTTGAAAATGTAAACTATTCTAACCGTGCTAAATACGAATCGATGTTGTTCCGCGATCGACCGATAACACCGTTGGAAACTGGTATTTACTGGACAGAGTACATAATCCGGCATAAAGGCGCCCGGCATATGAGATCGAATGCTACACAATTAAATTGGTTTCAACTGCATTCTATTGATGTTATCGCATTTTTGACTGCCTTGCTCATAATTTGGCTCTACATTTCCTACAGGATATTGAAGTGTTTAGTGAGGAAAATGTTCGGCTCGAAAAAACCGAAAACTAAAGTTAACTAATCTTCTGTTACATAAATGTTTTTAGATCAATATGTTTTGTGACAATATTTTGAATAAAAATATTTTTAATTTAAACCTAATATGGTAGTTTTTTAATACTGTTCAAAACTTTCAATATTTCTACAATAACATGATTGGCTCGCGTGTTCTACTTTTTATATCTCTGCTCAACAATCGTCCTTGAACGTCACCATATTTAGTATTGAAAATTAAATTAAATCTTATCATTAAAAACAAAATTTAAAATAACAATTATCATGACGGCACCTCTAATCAGAAAATATTTTTAGTATTGTTAACGAACTCGAAATGAATTTAGTTGTGGTGCTAGTAATACTTACAATTAGTTTAACTTATAGTTCAGCGTACCGAATTCTGTGCCCATACCCAACAACCAGTCGCTCTCATTTTATTGTAGTTGAAGCATTACTAAAAGGATTGGCGGCTAAGGGACACGAAGTAACTGTTATAAGCGCATTTCCACCTGCGACACCAATACCAAATTATCGACACATCACAATCCAGTTGGAATCCAATCACGATGAAATTATAACAGTTTTTGCAAAAAATCCTGGCGAAACGCAAGTAACCATGGATATGCTATGGAGCCTGATAAATATAACATTGACCGAAAGTCATGCAATGCTAAGAAATGCTGAAGTGAAAAATCTAATGGCGGAAGAACAATTTGATTTAGTGATCCTGGAATTTTTGGGAGAAGTGCACATTGGATTATCGGCACATTTTAATTGCCCCGCGATTATATTCAGCTCACTTAAACCAACAACACGTTTACTTGAGATCATGGGTTCTCCATTAGCATTATCATACGTTGGACATCAAATGTTCTTGGTAGGAGGTATGCACGGATTTAAAGATCGATTGCTAAATTTTCTATTATACGGCATCGAAAAACTAGTGTTCACATATTTTGTGACGTACTATGTTGAATTACATGAGTAAGCAAAGTTTATCAAAAAAATTTTAAAATTGCCTTATTAATTAAATATGCGTATCGCTTTATTGCAGTGAATATTTTCCAGCACCGAAATATCCATCATATTACGATGTTCTGAATACTAACATTGCTGCAATATTTGTTGCCCATCATTTTAGTCAAGGTGACGTGCGGCCGCTAGTTCCGGGTGTAATCGAAATAAGTGGTATACAAATGACTGAAACAGCATCCCCTTTACCAGAAGGACTACAAGAATATATGGATAAATCGGTAAATGGAGTTATCTATTTTAGTCTCGGATCGAATTTGAAAGTTTCGAATTTGGCTTCAGATAAAGTAAACGCTATATTGAGCGTTTGCCGGAAACTAAAGCAAAATGTACTCTGGAAATCTGATGTGACCACTTTACCTGACCTACCGAAAAATGTTAGACTAGAAAAATGGTTACCTCAACTCGATGTGCTTAACCACAAAAATACGAGGCTTTTCATAACACACGGTGGATTTGGAAGTATAACGGAATCGAAATTTTATGGTGTACCAGTACTCGTCATTCCAATGTTTGCTGATCAAATTTCGAATGCAGATATCGTTGCGGCCGAAGGATGGGGAATAAAATTACCGTACTCTGAGTTTACTGATGCACGACTATTTACATTGGTAAACGAACTAATTGAAAATCCAATATATCGTAACAAAGCCAAGTACGAATCGATGCTTTATCGTGACAGACCTTTAACCCCACTTCAAACTGGTATTTATTGGGTGGAGTATATAATTCGGCATAAAGGGGCACGCCATATGCGATCAAACGCAAGGGAATTAAACTGGTTTCAACTGCATTCAGTCGACGTTATTGGATTTTTGTTGGCCGTTCTCTTTATTTGGGCCTATGTAACGATCATAATGTTAAAGTGGGTGGTGAAAAGATTATGCGGTACACCAAATCGAAAACCGAAATTAAAACAGAAATAATAAAATTTTATAGGTGATTTATAAACAGTACGGCTTAATGCGTTTTCGTAGTGGCACAAAGATTTTACACATTAAAAATCTTTGTTCTTATGGTGTGGATTTGGTGACGGATCATGATCGTATGGATTTCTTACTTTTTATAAATTGTTATTCCAATTCAGTCTAATTTTTTTTAGACATCATGCAACAGATAATAAAAAAGGCGGGTGCTATGGTAATTTCTGTTGATATGTTAGAAATGCTTGCTCGAGTTACAATACTAAAGTACAAAAAATTATGGCTGAAGAAACACTCGATTTGGTATTTATGGAATTTATCGGCGAACCACATATTGCTCCCATCCCATTATTCGCTTCGGTAAAGCCAACGCATCGCATACTCAAATTGTTGAGTAATCCAGTAGCTTTACCTTATGTGAAAAATGTCTTCTGGCTGATTTGAATCAATTCACAGACCGATTTAAAAATTTCGTATTTTACTTCTTTGAAAAATTTGTTTACGCGTACTTTGAATGAAAGTACAGTGTCTTCCACGAGTAAGCTAAATAATTTACTATTTTTATTATTTTTCGGTAACAAATGTTTTACTTTACAAGGAACAATTCCCACCGCCAAACTATTCATCATTTAACAATTTTGGAAAGTAACGTTGCGACGGCGTACGACCCTTAGTTCCGTGAATAATCAAAATTAGTGGTATACAGATAACTTAATCGGTATCACCTTTGCTCGATGCCCTTCAATCAGGGATGACTCAATCTACAAACAGACTGATATTCTTTGGTCTTGGATCAAATTTAAATGTTGCCTGCACATTGATGCCACTTAAAAAGAGCTCAAAATAGAAATCATTATTGCTCGCAAACAAAGTTATCAATTGTGGATTTGGAGACAACTCTGTGGAGATGCATGCATTGGCATAGTCGATTACAAAGATAAGAGAACTCCTTCGGTGATGTAGCAAATGTTACCAACTGGTTTTCAAAATTTGGTCTCAAAACTCAAGGAGTTCACAACTAGTTGGAGGAGACTAAAATAGTAGTAATTCACCAGACGATGGGTCCTGAGGTGTCTGGCGACCAAACCATTTGATCGGCATATTAGGGTATGCCTATGGGTTATTCACATGGTTCCATCCCGAATACAATACCGAACGTTTTTTCGAGCTTTATGCCTCTACCGAATTAAATATTCTACCCAAACATAGTAAACCTATCTAAGGGGCTACCTTTGTTTTCGGACGCAACTCCATACAGCGGGATAACTTCATTCAATAGGCAACATGAAGGAAATTCATTTTCACCACCAATACATTTCAAATTTCTTCCGAAATGGAGCACCAACCTTTTCAGGGATATCTAAGTCGGATCTATTCGGGTCTATTTTATCACCATTTCTGAAAGAAGAAGCTAAAAAATAGTGCTGAATTTATGAAAAGAATTTTTCGGACTCGCCATATGATCTCCTTAATTTAGTAGCCATACCGATAGAAAAATACGCAGAGTAATAAAGAAAACTAAGCAGAAACCTAGTGTAGTTTTTCGCTGACTTCCTTTTGGAAGTCGAGAATATGATTGGCCGGTTAAAGTCACTGTTTTCAGGAGGGGAGTTATTTGAAAAATTATCCAAAATTACCAGAACCGTATCTGACAGTATTCATACCACTGAAGAATTACGAGTTATATGTCAGAAGTATGAAAAAGTGAGGAAGAAATTCGGACATGATCCCTCGAAAAATTAAAGAAAATCGGTTACGTCGAAATCATGCAGTAGATAGAATTAAAACTATTCACGAATCCTCCAGTGTCATTACATTACAGTAACCTAATCAATTAAGAAACTAAACTATTACATTTGCTGAAACTGCAAGGATATCGGTCGTCGATATAAAGAATGCCCTTTGCCATTGCAATATTTTTTTCCGTTGTGGTCAAGCTGGTGTACTAAAACATAATTGTCTTATATGTCAGGCTAGATTTCAGGGAAATGACGATAACACTTAACCTTTTCGTCCGACAACATTACATTCATCTAGCAAGCATTTAGTAGCCACTCTCAATAAAATTCCAAATTATAAAAGTAAGAAAGCAATTCGAAAGACACAGAAACTTACGAAGATTGTTGACTACTGGAAATATCGAAATGTGCTGCTAATATCATATCGTATATAGAAGTGCTTCAATTAATCAGTGTCTTGCGGAATCTACTGAAAAGAGCTGTGGAGTCTTGCTACAAAATGTCTTGTGGGACCAAAGCGGAAGAGGTAGAGTTAATAAAATTCTTGGTTATTTCAATCATGCTATAACGTATAATGAAATTACGGAAACGTAAGTTTTAGAGGAGAGTTACAGCTCGTGGAGCTCTTCAGTGGTGCTGTTATCAAAACCTGGAAGGAATAGATTATGCTTAGATTCAAGAAAATTAAATTCTATTACAAAACAGATGCCCCTTCACTACCTCTCATTGGATAAACCGCAGAGATGTCTTCTAGCAAATTCCCCTGGAACAAACTTCTAGGGAGAAAACTGCCTTTGTGGACCCTGGGCACCATTATATCAGTTTCTATGCAATTTTATATGCAATTCCTTTCAAACAATGAGTAGGTTAATGGATAAGGTAATACCACATGTGCACCACGATAGAATATTAATTATCTAGATGATTTTTTGATTATCGGCTAATCTCATTGAGAATTTTAATTTACTTAGACTCCACTTTTCTAAGGAAAACTGGCCTTACCATCAGTATGAAGAACAGCCTTTTCGTAATGAGGGAATTAAACTATTTAGGATTCCTAATCGGCGACGGAGGTATTTAAGTTCAGCAAAAGTAAAGGCTATAAAAGATGTTTCCACCCCTGGTTCGGCGAAACAAACAAGGAGGTTGTTGAGTATGCCCGGATGGTATCAATGGTTCATTCCTAACTACGCCAAAATCGCCACCACTATTACTAGTCTTTTACGGTTTTTTTCTTTTTTTATGGGTCCGGTACTCGTAAACCCGACCTATACTAAACCTTTTTAAATTAGATGTGATGTTAGCACTTCGGGAGTTGGCGGAGTCCCTTTTCAACAAACTGTTGAAGGAGGTGAACGACCAATCGCAATTATGTCAAACAAATTTAATTGCGCTCAGGAACGTTATAGCATAACAGAGCTGGAGCGTCTAGCTGCATTGTGCAGTATCAAGAAGTTTAGGGGATATATTGAAGGCTTTAGAATTACTGTAATTACAGATCACACCAGTACGATTTCAGTATTGAACATCAAAAATGTTGACGCTATCTCTTGATCCTTCAGCGAATCTGCTGAGGAATTGATTTTTGATTGGCCTAAACTTCTGGATGCACTTCATTTTACGCTCGCTCGGTCGAATCCGCGGAAACTTTGAACATTTTCCATCTTTTAAAGTTTAAGGCCAAAGATCATTTATTCATATCGACCAAAGATGGATACTCCACTCTCTGATGTATGCGTGTGGAAAATTTGGGTTCCCGAAAATTTAACAACAAAACTGCAGAGTGAAGAGCACGATTCCGATGCGGGAGCCCACGGATGTATAACTAAAATACTAGAAAAATTAAGACATAAATCAAGCACCCTTGGGTCAATTACGCTCGGTATTGAGACCATGGCAACGAATTTTTATAGATGTGATGGGCTCGCAATCTTGCTCGAAGTAGGGAGAACCTTTCATTTGGTTACCTTCGATCAATTCTCAATGTTTGTTTTACTGAAACCACTCTCGTCAGCTAAATCTACTAAAATACTAGAATATATCAGAAACGACGTTAATGAAGCTATTTGCAGTGACGCCTACCTTTACTGCGATTTATTTACCGTAGGCAAATGTCTCAGAATGGGTCCACAGATACATATTAGAAGCTATTCCCTCATATGTTAGTCAAGATCATCAAACTTGGGATGAAAACCTCGCAGGACCCGTCAGTCGACGAAATACTCACCTTATTAAGTCCTGTTTGCGTATGCCACATGATAACTAATTGTGATACTTACAAAATGCTGATGCCGTTCAACCTCGTAAATTAGAATAAAATAGAAATTCTGCCATTAAATACCTGGTACAGCATAATTTACAACAGACTTTACGATCAATAATCTTCACTTTATAATTTACGCACCCGAGCAACGATATTGGTGAAAACGTTTTCGTGCATCAATACCAATTAAGCGATTCAACCAAGAAGTTCTGTAATACATCCACGAGGCGCGACGAACACGCTACTACGAGAATGTCATAACAATCCACTAGGCGCGGTAGTAGTACTGCCAGATAGCAACGACAAAAAATCCACGAGGCGCAGTAGACACGCTACTATCCAACTGCGAATTTCATGCAATTATCGAGAAAACTGATATACAGGGCGAGCCATAAGTCACTGAACATAATTTTTTAATTTTTTATTGAAAATGAATAATTTTGACTACAAAAGATGGTTTTAATCATGAAGAGATTAAAAAAAATTATATTTTAAAAATAATATCTGTTAAATGCCTGTCATCAGCCTCTTCGCACACTGCTTCTCTTTGCTGTATCTGTTCCATAACTGAAGCCAAAACTGGTTGATCAAAGAAATCTGGTGGTGTTAAGTCGGGTGATCGTGATGGTCAATTAACATCTCCAAATCGTGAAACGATACGGTTACCAAAAACCGTTCGCAGCAAATTCATTGGTCCCTTGCAGTATGGAACGTAGCTCCGTTTTATTGAACTCTTGAGTATTATCAAGTTCAGCAAACAAAAAATTGTCTAACATAGCACTGTAATGCTCACCATTTACAGTCAATACATTGTCATCTTCGTCTTGGATGAAGCACAGGCCGTAGATCTTGTGTGCTGATATTCCGAATAATTTTGCACAAAATCTTAAGCGGGTTGCATAGTCTTGAGTCAAAATTGCATGTACCATTTGCATCTTGTACGGAAACAGCAATATTTTTTTTTCATTGCTCTACGAAGTGAAGTTCTGGACATCTGAAGCTGAGTGACATGTTTACGAGTCGATGTTTCAGGGTTCTCATTTACGCTCCCCCGAACTCATTCGATATTATCTTGGCTTCGTGCTTCAGTAGGTCTTCCACTCCGAGATAAGTCACTAAGAGATCCCGATGACTGAAAACGAGCGACTAGATTGCGTACTTGATTTCGTGATGGCGCATTTCTGGTGTCAAAAAAATTTCGAAATTTTCTTTGGATTTGAATTATTGAATTTTGACTACATGGCTACAGAATCTCCCAAACGTTGTTTCTAATACTGAAAAAAAGCAAAAATACCAAATAAAAAAATTATATCAAAAATACAATGTTCAGTGACTTATGGCCCACCCTGTATAACGTATTATCTAGCGTGCAGTCAAATTTTTTTTGTCTCATTTTCGAAAAAAATTAATTAATTTTATGTTTTTAATTATTGGCTCGCGTTTTCTAGTTCTTGAATGCCTGCTCAGCAATTTAATGATATCTTGAACGTCACCATATTTAGTATTGAAAATTAAACTAAATCTTATCATTAAAAACAAAATTTAAATTAAGAATTATCATTACGGCACCTCTAATCAGAAAAATTTTTTTAGTATTGTTAACGAACTCGAAATGAACATAGTTGTGGTACTAGTAATACTTACAATTAGTTTAAGTTATGGTTCAGCGTACCGAATTCTGTGCCCATACCCAACAATTAGTCGTTCTCATTTTATTGTAGTCGACGCATTACTAAAAGGATTGGCGGCTAAGGGACACGATGTGACTGTTATAAGCGCATTTCCACCTGCGACACCAATACCGAATTATCGACACATCACGATCAAGTTGGAATCCAATCACGATGAAGTTATGACCGTGTTTACAAAAAATCCTGGCGAAACGGAAGTAAACACGGATTTGTTATGGACCCTGCTAAATATAACATTGACCGAAAGTCATGCAATGCTAAGAAATGCTGAAGTGAAAAATCTAATGGCGGAAGAACAATTTGACTTAGTGATCATGGAATTTTTGGGAGAAGTGCACATTGGATTATCGGCACATTTTAATTGCCCCGCGATTATATTCAGCTCAGTTAAACCGTCAAATCGTTTACTTGAGATCTTGGGTTCTCCATTAGCATTACCATACGTTGGACATCAATTGTTTATGGTAGGAGGTATGCACGGATTTAAAGATCGATTGCTAAATTTTTTATTTTACGGCATCGAAAAACTAGTAAACACCTATTTTGTGACGTACTATGTTGAATTTCATAAGTAAGTAAAGTTTATCAAAATATTTTGAAAATTGCTTAATTAATTAAATATGCGTATCGCTTTATTGCAGAGAATATTTTCCAGCACCGAAATATCCATCGTATTACGATGTTCTGAATACTAACATTGCTGCAATATTTGTTGCTCATCATTTTAGTCAAGGTGACGTGCGGCCGCTAGTTCCGGGTGTAATCGAAATAAGTGGTATACAAATGACTGAAACAGCAACCCCTTTACCAGTGGGACTACAAGAATATATGGATAAATCGGTAAATGGAGTTATCTACTTTAGTCTCGGATCGAATTTGAAAGTTTCGAATTTGGCTTCAGATAAAGTAAACGCTATATTGAGCGTTTGCCGGAAACTAAAGCAAAATGTACTTTGGAAGTCTGATGTGACCACTTTACCTGACATACCGAAAAATGTTAGACTTGAAAAGTGGTTACCTCAACTCGATGTGCTTAACCACAATAACACGAGGCTTTTCATAACACACGGTGGATTTGGAAGTATAACGGAATCAAAATTTTATGGTGTACCAGTGCTCGTTATTCCAGTGTTTGGCGATCAAACACCGAATGCCGATGTCGTTGCGGCCGAAGGATGGGGAATAAAATTACCGTACTCTGAGTTTACTGATGCCCGACTGTTTACACTGGTAAACGAGCTAATTGAAAATCCAATATATCGTAACAAAGCCAAATACGAATCGATGCTTTATCGTGACAGACCTTTAACCCCACTTCAAACTGGTATTTATTGGGTGGAGTATATAATTCGGCATAAAGGGGCACGCCATATGCGATCAAACGCAAGGGAATTAAACTGGTTTCAACTGCATTCAGTCGACGTTATTGGATTTTTGTTGGCCGTACTTTTAATTTTGGCCTATGTAACGATCCTAATGTTAAAGTGGGTGGTGAAAAGATTATGCGGTACACCAAATCCAAAATTGAAATTAAAACAGAAATAATAAAATTATATAATTCATATACTGTGGTTTTCTTACTGGCATTAAGATGACACACATTACAAAGCTTTGTTCTTTTGAAACACGTAATTGTAAATTATTAAAACTAAAACAAACGCGTAGTGGTTGCGCTGATTTGCGCTTCACCTCCCTGCATCCGTTCGTTGCAATACGGTTTGGAACGCATTCCCGTCAAAATTTACAGCGAAAACCATAATCCGAAAATTGAATTCACACCAATCTGAAAGACGTCGGGAGGCGAAAGGTGACAGCAAAAACCTTAATACGGGTATTAATTGGATAAAATTGGCGACACTTCATTTCCATTCTCTGTCTAACTGTTTAGAGGTAGAATTTTATAATTTTCAACATTCTGTATATGATCTCCTTGTACCCTAATTTCACATACATTTTTATCACACTTATTTAAGTATGTACACATTAAACCGGCAACATCATCAAACAGTCCCCAGTTCACAGAAATCGTAGACCATCCATATCCGCACATAATATACACAAACACTGTGTTGACAACATATTGTCTTGCAACAAAAGACAACTTTTAATGATTTCCCGATTTTAGCATCGCGCACCGCCACCGCACAAAATTTATTTTTAAACATTTTATAACCAAACTGCCTCCATGTCTGCATTCGCATCGTAACTCATTTATTTATCATCTCGAAGAAATCAGCTTATTGCAACAAATACTCAAGCAAACATCGTTTAATTCGAAACATATGTTTTGTCTATAAACATTTTTATGTTCCTGTTCTAATGTTTCGTTTACATACATTTGCATACACTCGTATGTATGGATGATTCTTTGAAAATTGCAGTATTCAAGATTTTTACGATCTGATAATAAAATATAAAATTAGTTTGTAATTAGTGCCTGCTTCATTCATATACACAAAGAACACCCAGGTTTATATGGATATGGCGTGTGCGAATGTCGATCTCGAATTTAAAACTTTTTTTTTTGGATATTTTTAGGTGTAGGATGTAAGCGATTTGCGTTAGAGATAACAAAAAACTGTAAATTAAACTAATTATTTTATTTGGATATTCACCGTCACTATATAACGTATGCGTGTTCTAATCTAAATTATAGTTTCACCATAGGGCAACGGTTTGTTGGTATGAAGTGAAAATAATTTGCGTGCATACAACTATATTTTAGTTTGGTTATCTTAATTATGCTAAAACGTAATATCTTTAAACATGGCTTTTCACAAGCAAAAATTGTTAAGTTCGTGATTTTATTTCTACCACGACGGCCATTGTGTTCGTTCCGGTAATAAAATTATTCTTTAATCTCATTCATTAGTGGTTTAACGAGGAGCATTTAGGTGTACCAAAAAAACTCACTTCTTACCGTGCGACCACCTGTGATACTATTCTGGCTTCGTATGGTAAAGAGTTGGTGTACATTTTAACAGAAATAAAATTAAATTGGGATGAATTTTCCTTTCCAAATCTTCCCAATGTCTTTCCTGGAAAGACAGAATACCGTTACCGGCCTGTTATTTTCTGAATCAAGCTTTCGTGATTGATAAGTAGAACCAAATATCATGCTTGCATTTCTTGCCCAATTGTTGTTGGATTATCAGCATAAACTTGTGTTTTAACATATCCCCAAAGAAAGAAATCACAACGTGTTAAATCACACGACCTGGGAGGATAATTAACTGGACCAAACATCACCAAATTTTGTGTTCAATAAATCGATTGTTAAGGTGACTGTGTGGCAGGTGGCATCGTCTTGTTAAAACCACATATCTTCCAGATTATTCTCAACAACAGCAGGAAAAAAAATAATTTAATTTTGTTCTGTATCGTTCTCCATTGACTGTTACTTTTCGACCATTTTCTTCAAAGAAATATGAACCAATCACTTCACCAGCATGAATGCACTCCACACAGTGATTTTATTTGGATGCAATGGTGTCTGAACAGTTTCGTGTCGATTTTCATCACTTCAAATTCTGCATTTCTGTTTGTTTACATTTAATCAAAAATGAGCTTCACCACTGAATAAAATTTTCGATAAAAATGTTCATCATTTTCAAGTTGTTCAAGAGTAAAATCAGAAAATAAGCTCCCTTTATGGTGGTCTAATGGCTTCAGTTCTTAAACCAGTTGACTTTTGTAAGAATGTAAACCCAAATCGTCTCTTCAAATTCTCTTAATTGCTGAATGGTGTTCAAGTAAGCCGAACCAACGTGACCAAGCAAAACGCTGCCAATAAAAGCTGCGCCCAAGAGAAGTCGTCTATTTTACATTGATAAAGTATTTCCTAAATCTTCCTAAATAAACAAAAATATTAATTGTGTTTGCCTGTTTGTAAAACTGCTTATTACGAATATTCATAATAAAAAGAAATTCTGTAAATACGAGTATTATATTGATTTATTTACTAACTTATTATATTATAAAATACTAAGCGCACTTTTGAGTTGTTCTGGATCAAAACTAACAGATAAACTCCATTTCATTGAAAAATCTGGGGGCCCGGGTGTTTAGTAAATACAACTTGTAAAGAGGCCAATTTGCATATCGTCTGGTTTTTCCGAGCATTTTTCCCAAATTTGGCAAAACCGCTACCAAATACAAACCGCACTTTTGAGTTGTTCTGGGTCAAAACTAACAGATAAAGACCGTGCCATTGGAAAATCTAGGGGCCCGGGTGTTTAGTAAATACAACTTGTAAAGAGGCCAATTTGCATATCGTATGGTTTCTCCGAGCATTTTTCCCAAATTTGGCAAAACCGCTACCAAATACAAACCGCACTTTTGAGTTGTTCTGGATCAAAAATAACAGATAAAGACCATTCCACTGGAAAATCTAGGGGCCCGGGTGTTTAGTAAATACAACTTGTAAAGAGGCCAATTTGCATATCGTATGGTTTCTCCGAGCATTTTTCTCAAATTTGGAAAAACCGCTACCAAATACAAACCACACTTTTGAGTTGTTCTGGATCAAAACTAACAGGAAAACACCATTCCATTGGAAAATCTAGGGGCCCGGGTGTTTAGTAAATACAACTTGTAAAGAGGCCAATTTGCATATCGTCTGGTTTCTCCGAGCATTTTTCCCAAATTTGGCAAAACCGCTACCAAATACAAACCGCACTTTTGAGTTGTTCTGGATCAAAAATAACAGATTAAGACCGTGCCATTGAAAAATCTAGGGGCCCGGGTGTTTAGTAAATACAACTTGTAAAGAGGCCAATTTGCATATCGTCTGGTTTCTCCGAGCATTTTTCTCAAATTTGGAAAACCCGCTACCAAATACAAACCACACTTGTTCTGGGTCAAAACTAACAGATAAAGACCGTGCCATTGGAAAATCTAGGGGCCCGGGTGTTTAGTAAATACAACTTGTAAAGAGGCCAATTTGCATATCGTATGGTTTCTCCGAGCATTTTTCTCAAATTTGGAAAAACCGCTACCAAATACAAACCACACTTTTGAGTTGTTCTGGATCAAAACTAACAGGAAAACACCATTCCATTGGAAAATCTAGGGGCCCGGGTGTTTAGTAAATACAACTTGTAAAGAGGCCAATTTGCATATCGTCTGGTTTCTCCGAGCATTTTTCCCAAATTTGGCAAAACCGCTACCAAATACAAACCGCACTTTTGAGTTGTTCTGGATCAAAAATAACAGATAAAGACCATTCCACTGGAAAATCTAGGGGCCCGGGTGTTTAGTAAATACAACTTGTAAAGAGGCCAATTTGCATATCGTATGGTTTCTCCGAGCATTTTTCTCAAATTTGGAAAAACCGCTACCAAATACAAACCACACTTTTGAGTTGTTCTGGATCAAAACTAACAGGAAAACACCATTCCATTGGAAAATCTAGGGGCCCGGGTGTTTAGTAAATACAACTTGTAAAGAGGCCAATTTGCATATTGTCTGGTTTCTCAGAGCATTTTTCCCAAATTTGGAAAAACCGCTACCAAATACAAACCGCACTTTTGAGTTGTTCTGGATCAAAAATAACAGATTAAGACCGTGCAATTAAAAAATCTAGGGGCTCCGGGTGTTTTAGTAAATACAACTTGTAAAGAGGCCAATTTACATATCGTATGGTTTTCCCGAGCACTTTTCCCAAATTTGGAAAAACCGCTACCAAATACTAAATGCACTTTTGAGTTGTTCTGGGTCAAAACTAACAGATAAAGACCGTGCCATTGGAAAATCTAGGGGTCCGGGTGTTTAGTAAATACAACTTGTAAAGAGGCCAATTTGCATATCGTCTGGTTTCTCCGAGCATTTTTCCCAAATTTGGAAAAACCGCTACCAAATACAAACCGCACTTTTGAGTTGTTCTGGATCAAAAATAACAGATTAAGACCGTGCAATTAAAAAATCTAGGGGCTCCGGGTGTTTTAGTAAATACAACTTGTAAAGAGGCCAATTTACATATCGTATGGTTTTCCCGAGCACTTTTCCCAAATTTGGAAAAACCTCTACCAAATACAAACCACACTTTTGAGTTGTTCTGGATCAAAACTAACAGATAAAGACCGTGCCATTGGAAAATCTAGGGACCCGGGTGTTTAGTAAATACAACTTGTAAAGAGGCCAATTTGCATATCGTCTGGTTTCTCCGAGCATTTTTCCCAAATTTGGCAAAACCGCTACCAAATACAAACCGCACTTTTGAGTTGTTCTGGATCAAAAATAACAGATAAAGACCATTCCACTGGAAAATCTAGGGGCCCGGGTGTTTAGTAAATACAACTTGTAAAGAGGCCAATTTGCATATCGTATGGTTTCTCCGAGCATTTTTCTCAAATTTGGAAAAACCGCCTCCAAATATAAAGCGCGCTTTTGAGTTGTTCTGGATCAAAAATAACAGATTAAAACCATTTCATTGAAAAATCTAGGGGTCCCGAGTGTTTTGGTAAATAAAACTTGTAAAGAGGCCAATTTGCATATCGTCTGGTTTCTCCGAGCATTTTTCCCAAATTTGGAAAAAACCGCTACCAAATACAAACCGCACTTTTGAGTTGTTCTGGATCAAAAATAACAGATTAAGACCGTGCCATTGAAAAATCTAGGGGCCCCGAGTGTTTTAGTAAATACAACTTGTAAAGAGGCCAATTTACATATCGTATGGTTTTCCCGAGCACTTTTCCTAATTGAAGAAAAACCGCTACCAAATACTAAGTGCACTTTTGAGTTGTTCTGGGTCAAAACTAACAGATAAAGACAATTCCATTGGAAAATCTAGGGGCCCGGGTGTTTAGTAAATAAAACATGTAAAGAGGCCAATTTGCATATCGTATGGTTTCTCCGAGCATTTTTCCAAAATTTGGAAAAACCGCTACCAAATACAAACCGCACTTTTGAGTTGTTCTGGATCAAAAATAACAGATTAAGACCGTGCCATTGAAAAATCTAGGGGCCCCGGGTGTTTAGTAAATACAACTTGTAAAGAGGCCAATTTGCATATCGTCTGGTTTCTCCGAGCATTTTTCTCAAATTTTGAAAAACCGCTACCAAATACAAACCACACTTTTGAGTTGTTCTGGATCAAAACTAACAGGAAAACACCATTCCGTTGGAAAATCTAGGGGCCCGGGTGTTTAGTAAATAAAACATGTAAAGAGGCCAATTTGCATATCGTCTGGTTTCTCCGAGTATTTTTCCAAAATTTGGAAAAACCACTACCAAATACAAACTGCACTATTGAGTTGTTCTGGATCAAAACTGACAGGAAAACACCATTCCATTGGAAAATCTAGGGGCCCGGGTGTTTAGTAAATAAAACTTTTAAAGAGACCAATTTGCATATCGTATGGTTTCTCCGATCATTTTTCCCAAATTTAGAAAAACTGCTACCATATACTAAGTGCACTTTTAAGTTGTTCTGGATCAAAACTAACAGATAAACACCATTCTAATGAAAAATCTAGGAGCCGCGGGTGTTTTGGTAAATAAAATTTGTAGAGAGGTCAATTTGCGTGTCGTATATGGTTTTCCAGTCATTCACTTTTCTTTAACAAAAAAATCAGAAATTCCAGACCGTTACGTCGTATTTCAGTTGAAACTCTGGAGTGCTTTATGATGACAGATAGGATCAAATGCTTTCTTGAAAAGGTGTTTTACTATTTCGTGTTAATGTTGTCCTCAAAAATAACAGGAGGAGTTATTAATGTGTTGAAGAAACGTCGCGAACATGCTAGCTGTATCTTTGGCGTTTGAAGAGCAGGTATTGTTATAGGTCATATTAGAAGGGTATCTTTCAATTT
Organism: Nephrotoma guestfalica; assembly: GCA_963691935.1. NCBI lineage: Eukaryota > Metazoa > Arthropoda > Insecta > Diptera > Tipulidae > Nephrotoma > Nephrotoma guestfalica. The sequence goes on along the minus strand of OY829913.1, from coordinate 65,774,243 downwards.
CGTGTTTATTCCTAAAGTATTTCCAAAATTTTTTTGGATTTAGTTTGATTTTTCCTTGGATTTGTTCGAGATACGACCTGTATTTTGTAAGTTGTAGCAACCCAGTTTTGTCCGCTTCTAACCCGTTTATCAGCATTTTGGTGTACGCTTTCGACTTCCAATTTTTTAAGTTAACTAGTGTATCATTGAACCACTGAGGGTGAGCATTTTGTGGTCTACAGCACATAGGTACGTGAAGTTCGTAGCCTTGCAGTATAATGTCTTTGAAGTTGTATTTGACTGATTGTAGGTATTCCGAACTCGCCATTTCAGTTAAGCCAAATACAATATCCTAAAATTTGTGATTGATATCATTTATGACGAAAGGATTCGGAAATTTTAAAAGTGTCATTGTCGTTGCTGAAGACAAGATCCAATAATCTATCACGATTATTAGCAATGGTGTGTATTTGGTTCAAATTATAATCAAGCATGGCGTCCATAAATAAAGATTCCGCATCAGTTGTTATATTGCATGGTAAAATACAATTTAGTTCCGGGTTACCAAGCACGAGAACTAAAGCTGACGGGTTTATTTTATTTAGTAACTCCATCAATAGCATCGATGCAGGTTTCGTAATGATCACTATTTGATTGAGGTGAAACATATTCTGCGTATAGATGATTAGATTGGTTTCGTTGATTTTGATTTTTACACAAATTTGATCAACCCTCGATGGAGCTAAAGTTATTGGAGCATTCCACCACCTGATTTCTTTGAGCTAGTTTCGAAAGGCCTATCGCATCTGTAAACAATGCAATCATGGCGAAAAAATTCGCTGCTGTTTATGCTGAATTTTAATGAAGTCTCACAAATTACATAAATAAGGTAGTTTGATCTTAAAACGAAGTTATAAAACTTAGATGCTTTTAATGCCATTTTGTTTACGTTTTAAACTAATCTTTACTTGGATTTTATGGGTTGATCTACCTTTTGAGTATTAGTATAGGTTCGATTAGCCACTGGTGAAAAACATCTAAATGATTGTGTGTTGATTGATTTGAATTGTAACTATTGCGCGCGGTGCACTATCGAACAGCTCAAGTGGTTTAGAATTGATTCTTTTACATATCACATTATGTAAGGTTCCAAGATCATCCTGATTTTACAGATTTCTGGTATATTTAGCTGGGAGATTAAATGTTTATCAGCTTTGGTAAAAGATAGATAAGAAGAAGTTTCTGCTGTATTCATACTACTGATGTTAGGGTAGTATTCTTTGAGAGCAGAAGTTACATTAGCTGGGCATCTATATACGTCACATTTAAGTATTCCGGTTCCATTATTTTCATTAAATAGCCTAACTAATAGCCTATCAAAATATCATGGTAAGGTTTAAGGGTAGTGAAATGCACTATGAATTAACTAGCTTTCAATGAGAAATTCTAACTCTTCCAATATTTTGTGTTGAAACCGAAGGATTTCCACGAGGGCTCCTCAACCATATTGAACAACACAGAAACCTGAATGAGTTTACTTTTAACTATTTTAATGCGATTTCCAATCATTTCTGTTCAAGTTTGTGCCACTCATGTAAATTTTCAAATAACCAATTTTGTTAAGTTTGTCACACCGGTGATTTGTATTCTCGCCACAACCGCTCCGCCGAGTTGACTATTCGACGTTTGGTGGCCAAATTCGGATCAACCGAATTCGAACCGGTTCGATAAACAATCAGCCAATACCCGTACGATACCGAAACGCGAGGTGTATTGAAAACATCGCTGCTGTGCGCGAGTGCTCTGGAACTTAGGAGTAAACGACCTTAGAACACACCTTGTGTTCCCTGATTGGACTCCGAAGCAGTTGAGTGTTCACCCAAAATTCACTAATAAAAACATTTTATGCGACGAGTCCAATTTTTTGATTTTTGGAAAATAGTCGAATACAAGACCTACACCAGCATCTTCAAATGCATCTCGAGAAAGTTACTGTGTGATGCAGATTTTGGTCCGGCGGAATCATTAGTTCATACTTCTTCCAAAACGGCGTTTTCTAATCTTAATCTTAATCTGCCGCTATAACCGGCAACGGCGACCACTACAGATCGAAAATATAAGCAACTTCTTGCTACACGTGACACGATGAACATTCTTCACGAGCAATTTGAACGCCATCCGCCTGAATTATGATACAAACTCATCGAAATTTAGACCTCCAGAATAGGTACCAACAAGCAAACTCGCAGCGGACATTGGAACGACGTTATATTTCATACCTAATGCCATAAAATATTGCTTTAAATAAAAAAAATGAATGGATATCTCACGCACAACTTATTTTATCGTAGATAGCAAGGCACTGAGTAGAATGGCCCCCTGGTCAGAGTTTCCATTTCCAAACAATAAAGAAAAAAAAACTAGTATGCGCTGAAAGCGATGACGAGTTGATGCACAATAGTGCCTAAACATTCAACGAGGCAGTCTAGAGAGTAACTCACGAGCTCTAAGAAAAATAACTCACAGACATAAACAATATTTTTGAGTGCTCAATTCGTGACACTGGTCACTCAATGTGTCTGTAGCTAGCTGATCTAAATGGATATAGTTGAGTTGCCGCCAAATTACACGCTAATAGAAATTATAGAGATGCATACGCGCAGGCACTTAAAGCAAGCAAACCACATAGACCTGCAATTAAAACATGTAGCAAAAATAATCCAATGCTTCACTGGAAACCGTCAAATTTGTTACTGTAAAACAAGTAGTTGGCAAGGAGCCTATTTTTGCTACCAGTAGCGAAGTAAGGAGTAAATTACGAGAAATAATAAACCCAGCAGAAAGCAAGATTGAAATAAAAAAAGGTCAATGACATCCGTGAAGTGGTGACGGAAAGTTTGGAATTCTTTCTGAATAGCAAAAACTTGTATTAAATTGGCTTGGTAGCAACGCTACCGGCAAAGAAGCTTCTGAGGAGAGGGAGATGTTTTAATCGACGACCAAAAGGCATAAATTGTCGATCAGAACAGTGCGCAATAATAAAAATGAGGATTTGAAACTCAGTTTCAAGGCAGGGCAAGAAAATGCTGCGTTGGTCTATTGGGTTATTGTATTGACACCGGCCGGCCGAATATCTTAATAAAAACCGCAGGATATATATTGTTTGCATTATGCAAAGTACAAAATTTTATTAGGGCAATCAAATACATTTAGTCATAATGGGAAGTCGAATATTGACCTTACAATAGTAACAGGCAGACTGCTTAGAAGAGTAACCAACTGGACAGTGAAAGAAAACTGAACCACAAGTGATCACAGAACAATCATGTTCTGTCATTAAGGCGGCTTCTTCATCCAACACAGGTGGAATAAACGATAAGATTTGGAGGTACTCACTTAAGCACACTAAGTGGGATAGGTTTTCCATTCTGCTGCAATTAAACGTATCATCTAATGATGATATTGATGATGATGATGATGGCATAGAGCAGGTTATGACCAAAACAATAACTAATGCCTGCAAACAATGTTTGCCTCGAAAACGTGCCAAAACATTTAAAGAGCCGTGGTGGTCAAACAACCTTACTAAACGATCTTTGTTGCGTGTGCAAAAGAAACAACTGTGTGCCGTAATGAATACATTAAAAGCATTAATTTATCTAGCCAAAAGTAGCTTAGAGCAATTCATTAGAGCCAATTTGTGTACAAATTCAGCACAGGAAAACTTAAAAACATTGCTGTTCTTAGTACATTAGTAGCCGATGACGTTCAGACCTCAACGTGTTGGGAAGGCGCTACTAAATGACTATTGAACTTTGTCTTGCCTGATGCTTGCTCATCGCTACATAAAACCAAACACGAACCGGTGGAACACATTACCAGTGAAAAAGCCACGATTGCCATCATTTCTTTGAGTAAAAGTAAATCGTTACGCCTAGGTTACATCAAAGTCGATGTAATACAAAGATCTTGGCCAATAATAGGACCAAGTATTACTAGCTTTCTTAAAGCTTGTCTGGATTAAGGAAACTTTCTAAAATGTTGGAAAAACGGCAAAGGAATAATCTTCAAAAGGGCCGGTGATAGAGACCACACCATTCCCAAACCATAGCGGCCGGAAATTTATTACCGACACATTGTCGAACAACTTCCACGGTAGCCAAAAATACAGCGATAAGCAGTTCGGATTCAGAGGAAATAGGCGATTTTCTATAATGAAAGAATTGAGAAGAATTAAGAAGAATAAACTGTTTATTTTTTCAGATACTATTCTCTTACAGATCAGCTACCGCTGTATCAAAACATAGCACGCTTTCCAAAGGCGTAAGCACAGGTTATGCACAAGGCCCAATCTTAGGTTAGCACCTGTAGAGTATAGTTTTCAATAGTAGTATACAGGATATTGTCCAAGAAGTAGTATTCATGGATGAAAACGTCATGCTCTTTGCCGGCAATTCGGGACTGACCATTTAGGAGAAAGGTCCGAACACTACGTGGTAAACTGGTGCAATATCAATTAAACTGGAGCTATCCTCCTCGAAAAACCGTAATTATCCAAATGAAAGGTTCTGATATAAGGAGGCCACCTTTGGTGGCTGCTGGTGGAAGGAAAATTAGGATAGTGTCATCGGTGAAGCAAAGAGCAAAGTTTCAGCGAGTAGTAAATCAGTTGTCTTTGTGTTGAAAAGGTTAGCTAATAAAAAGTGTGGTTTGAGACGAAATACTAGGCTTAGTGGATGCATTCATGACAAATATGGCTGCGCTGGATGGGCGGGTAGAATCGCTTTAGTTATACCGGGAAATTATTACTAGGTATATCTAAAGCGTATAGGACAGTATCCACGGATGCGGTTGCTGTCTCAGTTGGAGTCATCCCAATCAATATAATGTTGAATGAACGATTGGCGAGATGTTAGTTACGGAAACGTTTAATTTCTAATAAATCAAATAAGGTCGAATATCCTGAGTAATCTCAAAAGCAATGTTAGAAAACCGTCCATAGCAACTTGGCAGATAGATGGAACCAATCGCGTGACGGTATAACTAATTATAGTTACATGTCTAATACACTAGAAAGACTGGCGAATAAAGTTTCCTTAAATGCCCCACTTATGCAAATTCTATATCGTGGTCATGAAAGGACAGCCTGTCTACGCGCATAAATTTGATCGGAAAAGGATGACCACATACTATTCGATTGCATGATCGATTGTGAGGTAGCAAGTCAATGCTTATGTTGCCCTTTCACGACAGCGCGTTCAAAGAATTCTATGAACACATTTTAAAAAAAAGCTATTAGAGTGAAAAGATTTGGTTAAACCACAAACCCCCTGTAAAGACGAGTATGCGCCTCCAAGCCGCCATTGTTACAAATAAATACGTCCCCAACAACAATGACATCGACATTGACAATGACATTGACATTGACAATGAGAACTAACTGGCTAGATATTTCTGAATTTAAATAACATTTATTTTGCCATCTATAGTGTGTCGAGAAGTGATTTGAATTTTAGATTTGTCATTTTGATGTTGTGTGTGTAGAACCGGCACTACTGACGGAGGAATACGTGATCTATGCTTGCCTTAGTCACACATAATATGCCGGCATTGAATGTTGGTACCAGCTCCCAATAAACCAATTGTATTTGGGATTATAGCTGGTTGTTCTTTTACTGACCCACGTCTAAAGCGATATATGTGAAGCAGTAAATTTGTTCCTCGGATTCTGATAATTCGTCAATGATATCTAGGTGTGTATCGCTGAATGTTTATGTGACCGGTGCATAATTTCACACTTTGCTTGTAGTATGATGATTAACTTAGGTTTTTTTTGCATGCCAGACAAAATTGGGATATTTTAACGCTATTATTGATGCTGCTCCAAATAAATTGATACGAAATGGCGTTTGTGTAGGTTTGGATACGTGGACGCAATAGGGGATGTATAGATTAGAATAGCAACATGCGGAAATCTGATGGAATATAAGGTTGGATTTTCCAAGACGAAACCTCGTAATCAAAATGCTTTCGCTATCTTCTTTCACAGTTTCTGGACTGCGGTAATTTTAGCGATTCGATTTTGAACGGTGTATTTCCGACTATACTTTTCCCGGTCCAGATGTTGTATATATCGGTGGGCCGGCCAATGTATTCTAGGAATCAAAATTGACGTAGTATTGTAAAATTGTTGCGGTTGTTAGACGTTTCAATCCTTTTGTTGGATGACTGCTTCAGAGGCTTTGTCGAATGAGACCACCATGTTACAAGCTCGATGGTGCATCATGGTTGTGACAACATATAGACTCTTTGTTACCACCAGCATTCGGTACGAAAATGCGATAGAAATTCAACATTCACAAAAATCGTCTAAGTTGTTTTAACATTTCTGTTGAACATGGGTATATCGTCAATGCACTCGGGGGTTGGTTTCATCCCTTATTCATTGATTTAATATCTTAAAAATTAAAATTGTTGTTTTGCGAAGCATTTATCAGGTACTCTAGGTAGAAAAACAGAAATTAGACCGTTAAGAAAAGACAGTATATTCCTGTAACTGTTGAAAAAAATTCTGGAGATAAGGTATAGACATCTTTCTATCAGGTCTTGGCCAGACCAAGAACTTTTAGATAGTCTGCAAATATCCTGGTTAACCGACAGGTTAAATGTCTTGTTTCGCATGCAATTGGGAAACCACAACAAGCAATGCATTCTGTTACGTGATGTTTAGCGTGTTTAGTGTTGTGTTACACCATCAAATCTAGTACTCCAATGTATTCCCCATCCCTATAAACTACTCTCACAAGGGCAATACTCTAACACCAGTAGTAATTGTGTCCACCGACAGCAAGAACCAAAAGAGTTGGCGTCCATAGTAAATGGGGTTGAAGGCGAGCCATCTGGTGGGAATTGTTTGGAATATTTTGGTTTAAGGATTGGCTATCTATAGGAGAACGACATTAGCCCAGGTTTGAGCAGCAACTTGATCAAAGTGATAATGCTGCTGCTGGAAAGGCTAAGATGACAAAGAAAATCAAAACACGGATCGCAACGCATACTAATGATGTTTGTAAGTAAGTCACAGAAAAATGAAAAACTCGTTGCAGGGGCGACACTGCTCTCGGATGATGACAAAGGATAATTGTGGTACCTAATTTTAGATGGATTAAAGAGACATAACTTGCACGAATGGTTCCATTGAAGTTCAGTTTGTTAGAACATTGAAATGCATTTGGAGGAGATACAAGCTAAGGCGAGTTGAGATTAACCAATTTATAATGATAAGGCAGCAAGAGCAATTGGCCCGGTGGTTGTTGATTGGCAATTCTCAGGAAGGTCCATGGGTGAAAGAAAGATGTGTTGCGTAAATATTCAAAGTAGTTGCCGAGGTGCACAAATGGCCAGAAATTATGAGGTGCGACAATGATGTTAGATTGATGGTACATACAAAAGCGGGAAAAAATGATGACTTATGAAATGCAAGTCAAAGACGGAGTTAGATTTTTGCAAGTTTAATAGTATGGATGGATGGATACGTGAGCAAAAGGTGACGAGAATAGAAGAGACGCATGAGGTGCCGGCAGTGATGCGGCAGATAGTCGTTAAGGATGGGGTTGAGTTAGGATCGACTGTGGGGAGTGACTGCAAGGTTGTATGGCGTCAGGAGGTGAGAACAAAAGTGCAGTTGGATGGGTTTGCGTTATTCGATCTAACTTACAGATGTGGTAGTTTGGATATTGTTCGAGATGAACAGGCTTAGATGGGGGTAATGTTGTAAATTTGCCTATTGGTTTGATAGGCAACTGATTTTGCGTAAGCAAGACATTTATTGAAAAATTATGTATTTTTGTAGAATTAAAAACATCTAGATGTAGGTAGTAGCATTACGACGTAGTTTTGTGACAGATTTGTAGGTTTGCAGATTATAGTAGAATAACACAGAACCGTCGAGAAGATTACTTCTGTATAAATTCAGACTATGTTCGATCGGTTAAATACGAGTGCAATATGTTTTTCAAAATATATACAAATTGATTATTGACACTAGCACGTGGGATCTGTCTCTAGACTGAAACACATCAAACTAAAACCTGATAGCATTTGACATCAACACATACTCTTCTTTAATTTGAACCGAAGTGACAAACAATTACCTGGATCGAATTGGACCTGTATACAATCACCCAAACAAATAACGAAACACAAATCATTTTAAAAATTAAATCAAAATTTTATTAACATTAATTTTGTTTCAACTTCGACTTAGAACAACGTGCCCCAAATAGTTTTCTTACCGCCCATTTAATGATCCGTATTGTTATATAGACCCAGATCAAAAGTAAAACCAATAGAAATCCAATCACATCAAGCGAATGTAACTGAAACCAATTTAATTGCGTTGCTTTCGATCGCATATGCCGTGCACCTTTATGCCGCAAAATATACTCAATCCAAAATACACCATTTTGAAGTGGTGTTAATGGTCGATCACGAAACAGTACCGATTCATACTTAGCCTTGTCACGATATTTTGGATTTTCAAATATTTCATTAATCAGTGTGAATAGTCGGTCAGCAGTAAATTCGGCATACGGTAATTTAATTCCCCAACCTTCCGCCACAACAAATTCAGCGTTCATAATTTGGTCGCCAAACATTGGAATCAAGATCATCGGTACACCGTAATATTTTGATTCGGTTATACTCCCTAAACCTCCGTGTGATATAAAAATTTTCACATTTTGGTGATTTAGTACTCCGAGTTGAGGAACCCATTTTTCTAATCTAACATTATCGGGTAAACCGGGTAGCGTTGACACATCAGACTTCCACAAAATATTTTGTTTTAGTTTCCGGCAAACATTCAGAATCGCATCAATTTTATCAGGGGCGAGATCCGAAACTTTTAAAATTGTTCCGAGGCTAAAGAAAATAATTCCATTTGTTGATTTATCCATCCATCGTTGTAGTGGTTCTGGTAGTGGGGCTGGTGTTTCTGGTATTTGTATTCCACTTACTTCGATGACTCCAGGAACCAGTGGCCGTACAGCACATTGACTAAAATGGCAAGCAACAAATATTGCAGCCAGATTATTGTTTATACCCTCATGGTACGACGGATATTTGGATGCGGGGAAGTATTCACTGTAAATAAAGAAATTTTGTTGAGTCACATATCCCATTTTTGTTGTGTTATTTACTTATGAAGCTCAGCATATTTCGATTCAAAATATTTGATAATTATTTGTTCTACGGCATAAAACATCATATTTTTGAATCGACCCTCGAATCCAGCTAAACTATCACTGGATATAAACAATTGGCCAACATATGGTAGAGCTAGAGGTGATCCCATATACTCGAGTAGAACATTTGGATAGTAATTAAAAGAACTGAATATTACGACAGGACAATTAAAATGTACTGACAGTGCAACATTTACTATGAACCCATACTCGATAATCATTAAATCAAACTTTTCTTCCGCCATTAGTGTCTGCACTTCTTGATTTTTTAACATACCGTGAGTTTCTACCAATGTTACGTTGAGCGCTATCCAAAACAAATCCATTGACATTTGTATTTCGCCAGGGGTTTTTGTGAACTCTTTCATAACCTCTTCATGATCCATGACATGCTTGATTGTTATGTGTCGATAGTTTGGCGTTGGCCTCTCGGGTGGATAAGCACTTATAACCGTTACATCATGTCCCTTAGCTGCCAAACCTCTAAATAGTGCGTCCACCACAATAAAATGTGATCGACTGTTGGTTTGGTACGGGCACAAAATCCGATACGCTGTACCATAATTAAAACTAATTGCAAATAATACTAGCACAAATATTTTACTCATATCGTGTTCCGTTCGACACACGATTGCAAAACACACTAAAACATATTTCGTGATAAGAAGTATCGTAATGATAAAAATACTTATAATTTTTTTTTTTCGATAAGTAATTCGCAAAGTAGTAGTTGCGTCTTATACTCTCACTAAAACATATCGCAATTTACTCAATCCAGTAAAACGAAATTAAGTAACATTTATAAATAGCACTCACTCACTAAGCTTGACTCATCGCATTGTATATATGTACAAGGCCAAAAATTAAGTAAACAAAGTAAAGATGAAAACCGAAAAAATTGTACACATCACGTTTAATGCCGTCCGATCTGTAGCGTTGATCGTGTGTTACTAATTCTATGATGCTATCATCCAACAAACAGAATTCGCGATTTCTGTGTTTTTAATTTTTCCCATTAGTGATTCTCGTGGAGTATTAGTATCGTGATTTGCAAAAAATTTGGCTAAATTATAGACAGATGATCCACTTTGACTGGATATGTAAACAAACGAATTGATGATCTGATCAATAGTGTTAACTGGTGGTTCCAGTATCATACTCTAGCGTTTATTTAACTATTGGTGCTAATTTATGAAATTGTGTGCGTGTGTGCGTATGTATGTGCGAGGTTTCGTGCAAAATAAATGTTAAATGTTTACGTCTCTACAGCCCAGGCGAATTGACCTACCCCAATGAAACTTCATATTTTAGCTTGTTTGTAAATTATCAAGTCACATTGATTTTTGGTCAAAATCGATTCAAAGAATGTGCCAGTTTTTGTAGAAGCTGTTTCGTTTTTTGCAAAAGTATATCATTTAGAACAAAATTTACAACATTATCGGCCCAGACAAATTTTCGAAACAAAATTTCCAAACGACGATTTTTGGCAAAATAAATGTTTGGAAAAAATTGGCCCCTGTACGACTAATTAGAATGAAACTTCTTACTTAAGCTTTTTGCAGTAATTGGAAGATCCCAGTGCCACTTGGCTTAAGTCAGTCCACTGGAATTGTCAGATTGCGTATGAGTTGTTGCGTTTTTTGTAAATAATTATACAAGTGTTCCATTTACGAGGAAAACCAAGATGAACGAAAAGATTCTACTTTTCCAAAATTTGATTCGTTCCCTATACAGCCCAGACGGATTGATTGATTGGGAGGGAAGTTCCTTTTCAACTTTTCCCATTTGTTGAGATAAGCTCGCAACAGGGTCAAGAACACGATGTACGGTTCTCATTCTAAATAATTAAACCCCACCAATAGTAATTTAAATAGTCAGTATTAAACAAAATCGAAGCAGAGGTCTGGTTTTTCATAGGTGTTTCAAACCGGATGCACTCGCCCTATACACACAACAAATAAGAAAAACCAACGAAGCTGCCGAACGTTAAAACAACAGAAAGTATAAGTTACCGTGCGAGACACATCAGAAATCCCATTTTGGAAATCCCACGGTTTTCTTGTTTTGTCGAGAAGTATTTGATTGTGCAAGTTTGAGCGTGTAACGGTAAAATGTGTGCATAATATATTTTGGGAGATAATGTGGGATTTCTGACATGATGATCACACCAGAAATCACGTAGATCCGTTTAATTATCGCAGCACATGATTTGTATTACTTTAATTGTGCAAAACTGTGCATGCCAAAATCAATTTAGTTCTTCTCCAGAATTGGTCAGGATTTCTCCTAGAACGGCTTTATCTGCCCATTTACATGCGTTATGCACAAAATATGTTAAAAGATCAACTATGTAAGAAAAAAGTACTAGTTTTCTAGCCACAATGTTTAGACTAGATGTATATAATCTGATAAGACCAGGATTCACTGGTGGCATATTCCATATCAGCCAAAATTGAGAATAGAAAACCCTTAATTCAACCCTACATTTAAAACTTAATTTTTTGAAATACACTTAATGAATGTTTTTTGGAAATTCCCAGCTTTTATATTAATGAAATTACTTAAACTGCTTTTACTGAACATATTGATCAAGTTTCATGAATGTGCCTACTCCCCATCAGTCAGAATCATCCGCAGGAAATCCCCATTTCAACCCTAACTTCAAAAGATCAATTTCGAAAACATTTGTATAGGTGATTTCTGGAATTCCCACACCTTATTAAAGTTACCCGAAAGTTTCCAGCCGAAAGGTAATGCAGATAGTGTTTTTACTATTCCAGCCGAAAGGTAATGCATATAGTGTCTTCGCTATCCCAGCCGAAATATGATAATGCAAATATTGTTTTTGCTATCCAAGCAATGCATTCATTGCTATCCAATTTGCATCCATTTAGCATCCATTTTGTTGAGAAATTCTGATGGGGATGTAGGGGTGTAATTTTGCAAAAATTCGGTAATTCAATATATCGAAAATGCATTGAATGGCCTGTCATTCAATGCATTTTCGATATATTGAATTAGCGATGAATTAGCGAATTTTTGCAAAATTACACCCCTGCATCCCCATCAGAATTTCTCAACAAAATGGATGCTAAACGGATGCAAATTGGATAGCAATGGATGCATTGCTTGGGTAGCAAAAACACTATCTGCATTACCTTTCGGCTGGAAATTTTCGGCTAACTTTAACAGTATAAATCCCACCTTTTATTAGTGAAATCACTTAAACTACTTGAAATGAATGATGGGGAGTAGGCACAATCATGAAGTTTTATCTGAATGTTCATTTCTACTAGTTTAAGTGATTTATTTAATAAAAGGTGAGGTTTCCAGAAATCACACCTACAAAATTTTTCAAAAATTATCTTTTGAAATTCGGGTTGAAATGGGGATTTTCTATGGATGATTTTGGCTGATGGGGACTAGGCACAATCATGAAATTTGATCAGAATGTTCAGTACGAGCAGTTTAAGTAATTTCATTAATAAAAGCTGGGAATTTCCAAAAATCATTCATTAAGTGTATTTCAAAAAATAAAGTTTTAATTGTAGGGTTGAATTCAGGGTTTTCTATTCTCAATTTTGGCTGATATGGAATATGCCACCTGGTCTTATCAGATTATATACATCTAGTCTAAACATTGTGGCTAGAAAACTAGGACTTTTTCTTCCACAGTTGATATTTTAACATATTTTGTGCATAACGCATGTAAATGGACAGATAAAGCCGTTCTAGGAGAAATCCTGACCAATTCTGGAGGAGAAGTAATTTGACTTTGGCATACATAGTTTTGCACAATTAAACTAAAGCAAATCATATGTTGCAATGATTAAACGGATCTATGGGATTTCTGGTGTGACAATCAAGTCAGAAATCCCACATTATCTCCCAAAATACATTATGCAAATTTTTTATCGTTAGGCGCCAAAAATTGCACAATCAAATTTTTTCTCGACAAAACAAGAAAACTGTGGGATTTGCAAAATGGGATTTCTGGCGTGACTAACACGAGTTACGATCCTCTGCACATAACGCGACATAAAAACACGATATACTTTTCACGTGCAACGCGGATACGCATATTTTGGTAATCAGCAGATCAGGGTGGTCATTTTATGGTGGTTATATCACATTTCATGATATAAAGTAGGATATAAAGACAATGTCGTAGCTTACTTCGGAATAATTTTGGATGAATTTGGTTGAATTATGTTACGCCTTATATTGATTCAAATGAAAAAGACTGCAATATCTTCCATCTCGTTTTCAAAAATAAAAAAAAATTTGTGTTGACGTTCAGTTGATGCTGGACTGCTTCAGTTGATCAGACCAGTAATGCAAAGATCTGGAAAAGCGAGAATAAACTCGAAGTTTCGTTAAGCATTTACGTTACTGCATGTTAGAATTTACAGCAAGTAGCCTGAAGCAATTTTTATTGATTTCATATTATTTCCAGATACCTATAGCACAAGGCAGTTCCATCCAATCTTTAGCGTGGTGTAGCATACGGCATGCCTAATTATTTTAGAAAAGTGATAAACAATTTGTTCAGTAAGAGCTCTGTTATATGTCTCTTAGCCCAATATTGAAGATTGCAACAGTATTGTTCAAGACTTCTGGGAATTGTGGAACATACCAAACTGTTTGGGGACAATTGACGCTGCTTGTGACGCAACGTACATATTCACAAATATTGATGTAGGTGCATATGGATCACAAAGTGATGAGAGTAATTTAAAATTCACGCAAATTATTAAAATAATTCAAATATATTTCCAATATTTTTATTTTTATTTAAGGCAACTACAATATTAGTGCAATTGGCAAACATTTGTAATAAAACTTGTGTTTACAAGTACCTCCAGCTAATAATTTACCTAATACGGCTACCAAATTTTGACACTTTCTAGTTGGAGTTGCGAATTTTACTTTAGCAACCAGACTCGACGAGTACTTGAATACTGCTTGCGACAATAGACATGTTTCCGAATTAACGCCAAATTTCAATTTTGTTCACAGGGATACACTTCGATTAACTAGGTAAGCTTGAAATAGTGGCGAACGGACTAGATATTAGTTGTTCATTACAACTTGACCTCCTACTAGGAGGAAATTGAGAACTTTAAAATAGCTCACACATAGAGTAACAGTCTACAGCAGTATACAGCAACTTCTGGGACAATGCAAGTATTTAATAGCAGATAACGAGCTATTATTTGAAAGTAACAAGGAAAGCAAACGAGTGGAACGACATGTTCGGAGTCCTGACCCACCGGGAGGCTGAACCATACGAATCCCACTTTGAAAAAATTAGCAATGATGAGAATCGACTTTTTCTTTTTATCAAAAATCAAACAACTATAGTCGACAACACCATCAATTTTTTTTAGCATAACACAAACCTTACCATGACATCAACAAACAACGATAAAGGAGCATCATTGTCTACTGCAGGAAATACTTCAATTAGAAGACTACAGAATGTATAGGAAGACAGAGTACGATCAGTACTAAAATTATTTTTGAAATGACTCTAATACTATACAGCCTCCAAGATACACAACACGACTTACTTAACGTGCTCTATCATGTCTATCAATAAATTCTACATTCATCTATACTCATACCAAGTCAACTAGAAGAAGAGCAACAATTTATTCAACAACACGTGCCTGTAACCGGCGTCAACTGAGGCCAGATGCGTGCTCAAGGACTCTGATGTTCAGCTAATTGCTTTAGGTACAGCCCAACACACTATCAACGAATCGTATCGACATTAAACTCATCTAATGCTTGGTGGCTTCAACTTACAGTAATTAAGTGCATTTGAATCAACTTACTAAAAACACCAGAAACAACAAAATTCGATAAACAGATAGAGACATTGAATGGTGACAAAGCAGTTATTGTCCATCACCAAAACGTTCATCATATTCACCATTATGTGATCATTCACATCTTATTTTGTAGTGGTGTAGCTATAGGAGTTATCTTGGTTATAAACAAACTAAGGGGAAAATATGTCACGAATCAATGAACCCCTTCAACACTAACACGGCCAAAATAAATCATTGTTTAGCAGTCATTTTTTTACTATGCTATAGGTAGAGGCCGAAAAATTGTTTAGACAGCAACACTTTTATGTAAGACATTTATTTGAACCTCACCAGTGATTATGCAAATAATCCCACATTAAAATAAAATCAGAAGCCTGATTTTTCAACCCACAACATAATAAAATATAGCAAATGTATAAACGCATAATTTAACTCAAGTGCTGATATCACTCCCACGACTTGACATCTTTGCCATGAAAATCTTTGCCACGACAATTCCAAATATGTTTTTTTATCGCTTTAATCTACTTCTTTCTGGATTATCAGTGGTTGTACGACCACGTTTAATTTCAGCATACCAGTCAATGGTGGTTGATTTGTTGCAGAGTTCGGATAACACTTATCAAGCCACTGCTTTGCTTGAACGGTATTTTTCCTCATCAACAACCAGTATTTAATCAACAAGTGCAATTCCTTTTTTCCATTGTTTAAAATTAACAAAAGTTTTAAATTTGTAGCACCATTTATGTGTTCAGGTGGTCGTCCTTGACAGCACTGATAAACGCGTCCACTGTTAGTCCATTAAACACATCTGCAGGTGCATTGACATATGTTTGACGTGTCAATTTTGTTACTTATCCCTCCAGGTATTGTAGGATTTTCCCAAGTAGTAGGCCACTTGCTTTGGAGTTGAGTTTTGCATAGCTCTCTGACGTGCGGCTGCCCATATCTTAGCTCTACCTCAGTCATGACCCGGTTATAGCTCTTTTCTGTTGCGGAAACAGTTTGCAAGACACCTGCCGCTTTGCCACAAAGAGCCAAACTGAGTACATTTAGCTGTTTTCTACGCCCGAACAATTGTGTTGCAACGCCGTTTGGAACTGCAGTTTAAAATTTTCGAATGGGTTTTCGCCATTCAACGTTGGGTGCTTTAAAATTTCCCTCGAGGTTCTAGCAATTGGTTGTATTGAGAACATTTTATCTAACTGACTTTCTCCTGTAGTTTGCGAGGTATGTGTTTAGAGATGCGCCTCGAGACTTTATTTATCCTCTTAGCTCTTTAATTTGAAGATCTTGGGCGTGCTGAATTTGGTTTAGCTTCTGGTATAGTTCTTGTGCACTTTGTTGCTCGCTTTGCTGATGAATTATTGCACCTTGCTGATAGAACCTTGCATCTTGCTGATTGATTTTCGTACTTTGCTGGTCAAATTTTCACTGAATTTATCGTCCAGCCCAATTATCCGTTCCCTTTATCGTCTCCTATATTCAAGGATAGCTTCTGCTGTTCGGGAGTTGGCGGTTGTACTGTTAAGATCGTTTGTTTGTTCCCACGCCTCCGGTTACTTCAATCTTAACTTCTAACTCGTCATGCTGGACTTTCTGCTCATCGGTTGGAATAACTATCGGAATCTCTAATGGTCATGGCATCGGTGATGGTTGCCGCGATCTTCGCCCTCTTGTTTCAGCATCTTCCTCCATGGCGCTCTGAAATCTCGAAAGCAGTTAGCTATTATTGCCTTTAGTGGAAAAAGCCCGATGTTCTGCAGCTTTTCTCTCAACTGCTGTGATGTATAGGTGCTTAGGTTTTTAACCATTGCTGGTATTTTCAAAATCCTACATCTGACACCAAATGTTACGAATTTCGGTCGTTTGATACGTATCCGTACTGGATTTAACAAATAAAACTCACCGATTTAAAGTTACAAACTATATTCTCCAACACCTTTAATTTCTACAGAAATTCACAAACTTCACTTGTTCACTGTTCGCTAATTCATTTTTATAAATCATTTTTATACTGCAATAAAACAAATAATTTTAACAGCGCTCGGCAGGTATATAAGCGCGAGCAATTTGGGAGGCAGACGAAGTTGTAATTTAACCAGTGTAGTTAAATTACAACTTTGACTGCGTTCCAAATTGCTCGAGCTTATATACCTGCCGATAGCTGTTCTAGGTTATTCGTTTAATTGCACCTTGTGTTCGCGAATCGATGATGTTAAGAATGATAAATGCCTCAATAAAATTATTGACTCTGACATGATTCGAACTCGCAACCTTTGAGTTGGTAACCTTTTTGGTCTATGCCAAACTACTCGACCCCGAGTGTTATATGTGTGCAGAGTAGAATTATTTTGAAATTTTTCAAGTGCATTGAACAGTCAAATTCTTATGAGCAAATGAAAATAAAACAAAATTTAGAAGCTTACAAATTTATTATTATTATTTTTGCTTCAATTTCACATTAGTAGTCCGTGGTCCAAATAGTTTTCTCACAACTAATTTTAAAATACGGATCGTGATATAAGCCAAAATTAAAACACAAACTAACAAAAATCCAATCACATCAAGCGAATGTAACTGAAACCAATTTAATTGCGTTGCTTTTGATCGCATATGTTTTGCGCCTTTATGCCGCAAAATATACTCAATCCAAAAAATACCATTTTGAAGTGGTGTTAATGGTCGATCACGAAACAGCATGGACTCATATTTAGCTCTATCACGGTATTTCGGATTTTCGAATAGTTCGTTAATCATCGTGAATAGTCGTTCAGCAGTAAATTCGGCATACGGTAATTTAGTTCCCCATCCTTCTGCCACAACCAATTCAGCGTTCATAATTTGATCACCAAACATTGGGATCACGAGTAGCGGAACGCCATAATATTTTGCCTCGGTAACACTACCTAAGCCACCGTGTGATATAAAGAGTTTCGTATTCTGGTGGTTTAATACCTCAAGTTGAGGAGCCCATTTTTCTAGTCTAACATTACTGGGTAAACCGGGAAGCGTGTCCAAATCACATTTCCACAAAATATTTTGCTTTATTTGCCCAAACACGTTTAGAATCGCATCAATTGTATCAGATTCCAAATAAGATAATTTAAAAATTGTTCCGAGACTAAAGTAAATCACACCATTTGTTGATTTATCCATCCACTGTTGAAGTGATTCCGGTAGAATGCCTGGCGTTTCTGGTATGTGTATTCCACTTATTTCGACGACATCTGGAACCAGTGGCCGAACACCGCATTGGCTAAAATGGCAGGCGACAAAAAATGCAGCTAAATTATTATTCAGAACGTCGTGGTACGAAGGATATTCTGGTGCCGGAAAATGTTCACTATAAAATGTAAGCAACCAAATCAATATACAGATTATTACAATACATGATTATAGTTTAACACTTACTTATGAAATTTAACATAATTCCATTCAAAATAACGAATAATCATTTTCTCTATTGCATAAAACATCATATTGGTCAATCGACCCTTGAAACCAGTTAAACTCTTGCTATCCAAAAACATTTGTCCAAGGTATGGTAAAGCAAGAGGTGAGCCCATGTACTCGAGTAGAATATTTGGATAGTAATTAAACGAACTGAATATTACGACGGGACAATTATTAAAATATGCTGATAGTCCAACGTTTACTATGAACAAATACTCGACTATCATTAAATCGAATTCTTCTTCGGCCATTATTTTCTGCACTTCAGGGTTTTCGAGCAAGCCACGACTTTCCACCAATGAAACGTTTAGCCCCATCCATAATGCATCCAGTGATATTTGTGTTTCGCCCGGTTTTATTGTTAACTCTTTCATAATTTTTTCGTGATCGATTATATGCTTGATGGTTATGTGTCGATAATTTGGTATTGGCTTCTCGGGTGGATAAGCACTTATTACGGTTACATCATGGCCCTTAGCTGCCAGGCCTCTAAATAATGCGTCTACTACGATAAAATGTGACCGACTGGTGGTTTGATATGGGCACAAAATCCGGTATGCTGTGCCATACTTAAAACTTATTGCAAGTAACACAAGCACTAATATTTTACACATATCGTGGTGTATTCGTTACTCGATTCTAAACCAAACTAAACGTAACTAGATAAGCGAGGTTATGATTAAATTTTATATATTTTCTCAATTTTTATAGATTATTTCAGCAAAAAAAATTATTTTATTGAGAAATATTTACAAAACGTATAAATAGCTCTCTCACTATAAACACACGCAACTCGTACGTCATTTTTTATCATATAAACAAAAATTTCCAACTAACTTTTAGTTAGCATCCGATCGATTTTGAGTACAGTATGTTGCGGATATATAACGCTCTACGAACATTCGACATACTACTGTGGGCAAAAAGTAGTAAGACTTTTTAATTTTGTGTGCGGAAATCAATTTTGTGGTGCCGAAACGTTCACAATGTTGCAAAAGGCCTTCGGTGATAATTGTATGTCGCGAGCAAGAGTTTTTGATTGGTACAAATTGTTCAAAGAGAACGTATTGACGACGAACCACGTCTAGGACGGCCATCATCATCAACTGATGATCAACATGTTAATAAAATCAAGGAACTGGTGCTCGAGAATCGACGATTAACAGTCAGAGACCTTACTGGCATCGTTGAAATATCGGAAGGATCAGTGAAAACCATTTTGAAAGATCATTTGAGCCTAAGAAAAGTGAAAGCACGATTGGTTCCAAAATCACTCAATTTTTTGGAAAAACAGAGTCGCGTTGACGTCTGTGAAACAATGCTTTCCGACTACCAGGATGTCATGAAACATATTATAACTGGCGATGAGTCTTGGACCTATGCTTACGATCCGGAAATAGACGATCAATCGACCGAATATCGTGCCAAAGGTGAGCCGAAGCCAAAAAAACCACGTCAAAGCAAGTCAAAAACCAAGGTGATGTTGACAGTTTTCTTCGATTATCGAAGTGTGGTGCACTCCAAATTCCTTCCGACCGGCCAAACTGTCAACAAGGAATACTATTTGAGTGGTATGCGTCGTTTGCGCGAAGCTATTCGTAAAAAGAGGCCGGAATTATGGGTCGGCAACTCTTGGTTTTAGCACCACGATAATGCACCTCCTCATACTGCATTGGCTTTACGTGATTTTTTCGCCAAAAATTCCAACCATATCGTACCGCAACCACCGTATTCGCCTGATTTATCTCCGTGTGACTTCTGGCTGTTCAGCAAACTCAAACGATCGCTCCGGGGAAACCGTTTTGAGTCAATTGAAGACATTAAACGTGAATCGCTGCGCGCATTGGAGACTATTCCGGAAATTGACTTTAACAACTGTTTCGAGGATTGGAAAAAACGTTGGCACAAGTGTATTGAGACCGGGGGAGATTACTTTGAGGGGGACGAAATAGATTTGGAAAAATAAATAAAGAATTTTAAAATTATGAACAAAGCCTTACTATTTTTGCCCACAGTATTAATTTCACGGTGTTTTTAGCGTTTTGAAGTTGTATGCTGTTCTCCAGTATGAGTTCGCTAATACTCTGTATGCACTAATTGCCCTATATTGTCTAAATTTTGTCGTCTAACGAAAATCAATAACAACAAGCCAATAGTGGCTGCAAAAGAAAACCACAGCCAGAAAATAACTACGCCTATTTCGATAGAAATGACGATTGGAATCATTTGGTCAGGATTGGTTAACGTGAACCCCAAATAACTCGCAGATTTCATTAAATAAATTAAAATTGCTGTGAGCCTCCAAATTATGTCGTTTAGTCACCAATACATTAAAACCTTAAACAATGAAATAAGCGTGGGCAGCGCGTAACAAAGCCAAACAAACATTTTGGCCCGGTACAAATTTGGGTAACCGTAAGAACAACAAATAAAACCAATTGTAAAATAAATGGAAACGAGTGAGAATTCCTCCTTCAGTAGCAGTAAATCACTTTCTAACAACCATTAAACTATCTAGGATTCAATGGGTCAACCTTCATGAGCTGTAGCGCCAGCAAAATAAAAAAAACTGAGCAATTACCAGTTGTCTTCTCTTCCTTTAGGATTGTCCACATAATACTGTGGGTAAAAAATAGAATTGTTCATAATTTTAAAATTCTTTATTTATTTCTCCAAAGCTATTTCGTCCCCCTCAAAGTAACCAACCCCCCCCCCCCCCGTCCTCAATACACTTGTGCCAACGTTTTTTCAAATCCTCGAAACAGTTATTAAAGTTAATTTCCGGAATAGCCTCCAATGCGCGTATAGCGATTCACGTTTAATGTCTTCAATTGACTCAAAACGGACCCCGAAACGGTCGTTTGAGTTTGCTGAACAGCCAGAAGTCACACGGAGCCAAACCAGGCGAATACGGTGGTTGCGGAACGATATGGGTGGAATTTTAGGCGAAAAAATTACGTAAAACCAATGCAGTATGAGAAGGTGCATTTTCGTGGTGCAAAAACCAAGAGTTGTCGACCCATAATTCGGGCCTCTTTTTACGAATTGCTTCGCGCAAACGACATACATCACTCAAATAGTATTCCTTCTTAACAGTTTGGCCGGTCGGAAGGATTTCGGAGTGCACCACATCTTGATAACCGCAGAAAACTGTCAACATCACCTTAATTTTTGACTTGCTTTGACGTGGTTTTTTCGGCTTCGCCTCACCTTTGGCACGATATTCGGCCGATTGATCGTATGTTTCCGGGTTGTAAGCATAGATCCAAGACTCATCGCCAGTTATAATACGTTTGATGACATCCTGGTAGTCGGAAAGCATTGTTTCACAGACGTCAACGCGACGCTGTTTTTCCAAAAAATTGAGTGATTCTGGCCAAATGATCTTTCAAAATTGTTTTCACTGATCCTTCCGAAATACATTTACCACAGTCACAACCATCTCTATCTTAATATAAAGCTTGAGCACGATCTGGCATTTACTTTGTTAATAGTGCTTTATTTTGTCAGTTCATCTCAAGTGTGTTTTGCGATTTTTATCGCGAATCACTCTGAAAATGTTACAGACGACTACTATTAAGAATCGACTTTATCAAAAACACGTGCATACGAGTGGTGCAGTGCATTCAAAAGCGGCCGAGATATGGTGGAAGATTTACCTCGCTCTGGTAGCCGCTGAACTTTCTGTGCCTCACGAAAAAATTCGTACCATTGTACACGATTGTTTGGGTATGAAATGCGTTGCCGCTCGACTAGTTCCGAAAAACAGGGCTAAATAGTACTCGGCCATTTTCCCGCAAAATAATTGTTTACGAAGGTGATGAATGGCCCCTCATTTGACGAAAATATGTGTCCATCGAGCGCAACTTTTAGCTTAGGTAACAAAAATATGTCGCCTGGTGCTAGATCGGGTGAGTAAGAAGGGTGGTCAACCGCTGAGGTGTGAAACGGCGCATTTACTTGGTGCAGCAAATTTTTTTTTCTGCAAATGTGACCTTTTTTAAGATAACTCCATGGCTGCTTCAGAAAATAATCGACATCACTTTCTCAGTCGAAGGGACAGCCTTTGCTTTACTTGGAGCCGATTCCCATTGTTAGCAGTTCACTGTTTTGACTGTATTTTTGATTTTGGAGTGTAATGCTTTATCCTAGTTTCATCAACGTAATTATTTGGCGCCAAAACTCTGATTTATTGCCTAAATCTTGATTTAACAAAACCTCTTCTATCTCTTTAACTTTAATTCACCGGTTGTCTAGCACCATTTGGTAAACTTGAGCGATGTTATTGCCAGTGGTTGCAGTTCTTGGACGTCCCGAAAGTTCATCGTGACCCAAGCTGGTACGGTCACGTTTTAATTCAGCTACTCAAACTTTCACTGTGGTAAATGATGGAGCAGTCGCCGATAACGGCGTCGATTCTCGATTTTTTCCATTTTCACAAAGACACTCGCATAGACCCAATCAAACGATAGTTAAACATCAACTGTGCGTCAAAGATGTCCAAACATAATTTTGTTGACGAGTGCTTCCATGCTCATGTTGATGTCGGAAATTTTTTTGACAACCCTCGTACACATTAAAAAAAATATCAATTTTTCAGCAAAGTAGGAAAATATATGTTTACATCCTATCTTCGGTTAAAAAATAAAATTGTTACCGATAATAAGGTGAATCTAAAGCGGATTATTGTAATGGACTGCATAATTTATTTTAATCATACTGAATTGCCATAAAAATTCGATCATTTCGGGAACTTGAACTAAGTGGTTGGACCCAAGTACTAAATTAAATGAAAACGCGAATGTTATTGGATAAAAAGCAGTGGTAATCATCGTTTGATCCTTTTCTTTTCCATTCTTTCATATTAGGTTGGCCGTTATTTTTGGCATTGTTTTTGTGCAAGACAAATTTTTTTAATGCAAACTAGTCAGTGCGCAAGGAAAGTCAATATGGACAACAAAAATAAATTAAATTTTTGGACGGTTATCGAAGAAGAAGAGGCCACCCGCTTCTGCCGCTTGTTACCAGATTATATAAAAATAACAATGTGAGGAAAACGGATACCCAAGTTTCATCGTTTTGCAATCACTAGATGATGACGAAAATTCGAATTTCTTAAGTGATTTTAAAAATAGTGAATTTAAAATATATAATGGGGGTTTAAAAAATATTTGAAAAGATTGATAAAAACCAAATTCGAAATCGTTCCACACATAACTTGTGCTAAATGTTTAAATCCAGTAAAAATCCGGCGCAAATATTCTACTACAGGTGATGACCAAGGGTGCTGTTGTGTGGATTATTTCCAATTTTATGAGGCACTGCAATGCGCATGCTAAACTGGAAATGAAAAAACAAACCATCGAATTGTTCGTGGAATCCGGTGAACATAGTTCTACAAGGTTATCCAATTCAAGCTTGATAAAGTAAACTTAAAAAAAACACACAAAATATTCGGAATGTATTGTAATTTTTATTTCATTTTACAGATTGATCCTGTGGATTTTCTGAGCCACAAATTCTACAGTTTTGCTTATTAACGTATCCACCAAGCGAAAAATGAGCTTCATCACTGAAGAAAATTTTGTTCGAAAAATCAGCATCGACGGCCTGTTTTTCCAACACCCAATTTGCGTATGTTCTTCGTTGTCCATGGTCAGCAGGCTTTAGCTCTTGTGTCAAATGGACTTTATACGGATGAAGATGCAAATCCAGATGCAAAATGCGCCATAATGAGCCATAAGATAGGCCTAAATGTTGAGCTCGACGAGGAATTGACAAATTTGGATCTTCTTCCACACTTTCAGCTACAGAAGCGATATTTTCAGCATTGCGAATGTTTCGATGCTGCACAGACCTTACAATATCAGTAACAGATCCAGTTTGTTCAAATTTATTCACTGTATTCAATATGGTTTGCTTTGTAGGACGATTATGACGACCATAATCTGCTCGTAAAGCGCGAAATGTGGATACGGCAGAATCACTATTCTTATAATAAGATTTAATAATTTTAACGCGTTGGTCGATTGTTAAATGCTCCATATTCTTAAATGGCAGAATGTCAACTAAATAAATGACAGCGTACTTGACGTTTATCTTTGACAGATGTCGGTATACAGATTTCTACTTTATCAACCTCGAATTGGATAACCCGTTATTTTATAAAACCAGTCCCGTTCGCAGCAGCGCACAACATTTTACAACCGCTTGTACAAGAATAAGCGATATCCAAGGACACGGAAATATTAGAAAAACAGGAATAGAGCAAAACAATTTTCCTGTAGAGTTGGTACATGATATGTTTTTCGAAATGTCTATTTCCATAACCTTGATTTCACCACCGAATTATATTTTGTTGGAAACAAGGTTGGAAATGAATTCCTAACACTTTGAACAACACACGCCGATTGATACTTGCGGCCGCCCCGAATCTCTCAATGAAGAGGTTAAAAAATTCGATAATTCTTCGGGGGAAGCACTGGATGTATGCTGGAGCCATTGGGGCTCTAGACACATCTATAGTTATCCAATCCAAAATTGTTAAGAACAGAAGGTGAGCGTCGAAAACGAGAAAACACTGTTGGTTATAATCAAACAAACATTGAAAACATTTTCCCAATTTGAAATAAAATTGAAATTTTAATTAAAGAAGAAAACGAGTTAAAGAGGATATTGGAACGACAATTCAATAATAAGGATTCAAGCACAATAGAATTCATTCATGTGTTTTTAAATGATTTAAACGAAATGGCAATAACCAATGCTGATAAAAACAAACATGAAAATAGGTCTAATTATAAAATAAAATTATTTGCCACTTATATTTTTATCGTAGCAGGAAGAGTTTTATGAATGTGTGCAACAGAACCTTTCATTGCCATCGTTAACATCGAAGGATCTTTACCTATCAAGCAGCTTTCTGAATTTATTGAAAATAAAAATTTACATCGCTATGTTTGGGAAGTGAGGATGCTACAAAAATTGTGGAGAAACTGGAATACGATCCAGGATCAAATGAAATTATCGGGTTTGTTCTGCCAATTGATCGTACTACAAGAATACCTGTTCCACTCTGCTTTCCTGCTAATTCGGCTTTGGAAATTTATAATTTGTTTAAAACTCAAGAATATTCTACTTTTGTAAATGTGGCAGTTGTTCAAACTTTTAACAAACATTCAGAGGAGGTTTCTGTACGACTGATGTTATAAAACGATGGAAATTTTTAACCCAACAACTGAAAAAAGTAACATTTATATTTTTTAGTGATTTTGGAACTTCACCCCAATATGTTCAGGACTCCGTTCATACCGGAATACCAATGCACAAAAGAGTTTTAAATGAAAAGAAAAAATTGGTTTTAGGGAAATTCTTAATATCACCGTATGTGAAGTTATTCGTGCAGAGTTATCGAAAAATGTTGCACAATCATGAATTACACATGAATTGCAACGTATATTCTTTCTTAGGTAAGGAACTGTCACCTCTAAAAAGAATCCATCAAATTTGGTATGCCATAATTCTATTAAGAATTTGGAAAAATTGGATCACCAATCATAAAAAATACAATTATGGATAATTTTGTAACATCAAATGTCTACAATTGTATAGAGCTAAATGGGTATGCACTTATGAATGTCATATCGTTTATAAGAATGAACATTTTACCGGATGTGAACATTTGTTTGGAACTTTAAGATCCATGACTACTACACAGAATTCTGTAGTTAACTTCAGTGACTTCTAAAGTGCTTTTCATTCTAAAGATTACGTTGGTGGAAATCCAGCTCCAGTAAATTTACCATCGATTCAGAAATATTAAACACAATTAATAGCGCTATAGCTGAGGCAACTCATTGTGCAATTAATCTGGGATTACTAGTTAGTACGGAAACTTATAATTCCGCAATGGCGTTTCAAATGAATAGAGTCGTAATACATGAAATTCAAAGTACGCAAAATGACAGCGATTCAGAGGATGACGTTGTCTTTCGTTATCAATGCGAAATATATAATGTTATACGGGAAGATCTTGACAAAATTCCAGGACTTGAAAATTTAAATATTAAAAATTATGAATGGGCAAGTATATCGGAAACAAAAACTTGTCCAGAAACAAGTCCAGATATTACTTCTCATTTGTGTAAAATAAAAGTGACAGAAAATGGCATTTTCAAAACGAAGGCTGTAAGGAAATCTACATATGTTGGCTATTTTCAAATCAAAATAATAAAATCAGTTCCGAGTTCCGAGGAACCTAAATTTAAAAATATTACGAGCAAGATTACAAATTTAAAAATTTAAAAATATTTGACCAACGCGAAAATGTACAACACTGTTTATATGTAATAACTTTTACATATAAACAGGGGAAAAATCACGATTTTGGCGAATAATCCTATTTTAAACCCAAATAATCAGATATTATGAAAAATAATCTTGTCAATCATGAAATCTTTTAAAAATCTTCTTAATTTCACGTAAAAATCATTAGTCAAATATAATCGGATGGAAATTAAATAATCTAACACAATTTCAAATAATCGTTTACAATCATTTGACAATCTCTCAGGTGTTTGTAATCGGTGTACAAAATTTGCATTAGTTGTGTACCCCTTGGTATATGTCGCAAACAATTGTACTCCTGTGATAAATTTATATAAATTCAACTTAGCTAAATCAGTGTAAATTTACCTGGAATACCACATAAATATGTTATTTAACATTTTATATACTATGGTTCTTCTTCTAAGACATGATTTTCACGACAAATGAAGTATCAAAATCTAAAACTACTCTTGAACACACCCCCATGCCCCAATTACTATTTTCTAAATATTCCTCAACTCTCGAGTTGGTATCAAGGGCGTTTTAAACCCTACTGTGTTAAACTGGAGTAAACGACGAAAGATCAGCAGACCTCTACAAGAATAAATAAGTTGTGGCCAAGTGCGAAGCTTCCGGCGGTAGCAAGAAGGAAATTCCAATGATTTAGGCACGCGTTTGCCTTTCTACCCAGCCAAATTTCTAACCAAGCTATTCTTTTCTTTCGACCAATAAATAGAAAACCATCAAACAGAGGAGACGACGAACGAACTGTTAGCCTCTAAATACAAACGACGTAGCAAATTTGTCTTTGGGTCAGTAAATCTTAGAGAGCATGGAAAAAATAAAGTCGAATATAGTATCGGAAGCAAATCTGAAGAAGTGGGAAAATCTATCAAATTTGGGGAAGGTGGAACCTGCAAAGGGTAGTGGGGCCAATCAACCTGCAATATCGGGTAGTATGCTACAATTAATTTAGATTACCTGCATCACGGAAGAATTGTTTAATAAGTGTGGCCATATTATATATCACAAAATAGAGAAGCAGATGCGTATTGGGATCAATCAATCCAAGACATAGCTGGAAATATTTATTAAAAAATACAAAATTTTAAATATACCCTCTTCTACATTGGCATTAGACTCACTTTTACTGTTAACGCGAGGGGCACTGTCTTGGGCGGTAACCTGAGTCGGAAATCGAATTTTATGGGAAAAGTAAATAAACGATTTGAGAACGGCGTTAATGCACTGGCTCTACACTGCTGTGAAGAAGGTGTAGAGAAAGCTTATATGCATAATAGCGAGGCACTGAAAACATCTAGGCGTCCCCTATTTCCGTCGATATTTTTGTGCATGCAAATGGCGACTAAAGAATCAGTGAAAATGTCTCCGGACAAGACACTCGACGATTAACGATTCATTAAAGCGAACCAAGTATGGTTGAAGAGATTCTCTTTCAACATGTGAGAAGGCTGGATTGAAGTCATAGGTGCAAATTCTATTCATCATTCAAAGACGCGATATCAAAAATATGGAAGTCGATATATTTGTGAAACCACGTCGTTTTCTTTGTTGTTTTTAGCTATGGAGAAAAAAAACCTTAAGCATCTTCCGGTTAATTGATTCGAAAAGTCAATGTGAGTAAATGTTTCGTAGCATCATAAACTTAATCAGTAGTTGTCGAATTTTCCGCCAAATAACATAAAATGTTTTCGAAAACAAAATGAAGCGAAACCCGAATTTCAGTAAAAAAAATTTTATTATCAAAAATCGTCATTTATATTAAATTTTAGTGCAATGATGTGGACCAATTTTGTTGCCAATGTAGTTTAAAATCTTTTTGGCTTAAATAGTTTTGTCGTAAATCCTATATTCCACAAAATATGTGCAAAAAATCGAAAAGTTGTTAGAAAAAAGGATTTCACCAAATTTTGTTGAGGACCCCCAAACGAATTTTCTCGAAATTAGCACCTGTCGGAATCGATTCATGGCATTTGATTTCTTGGCATTCCGTTCACTTTTATCAAAAATGTGCTGACTAAAATAAAAGTTAAATAAAGAGACCCGAGCCACACCAGACGACATCAAAATCGTTTGAGGCGGAACGAAATGACCTTGTTAAAGTTAGCCGATACTTTCCAGCCGAAAGTAAAAAAATCGATAATGCAGATAGTGTCTTTGCTATCTCAGCCGAAAATACAATACATTATGTCAAATATTAATATGCATCAGCCGATATTTTTCAGCCGACATTTCTCAGCCGATAATTTTCAGCCGATATTTCTCAGCCGATATTTTTCAGCCGAAAATGTTTTTTTACCACAAAAATTGTTTTCTACAACAAAAAAAAATCAACTGAAACCATTTAAAAAATCAAAAAATATAGGTCAATTTTCATGTGGGGAGTCCGGGAAAACTCGATTGAATATATCGCACACACAAAATTTGAAAATTTCTAAATATTGACCGTTTAAAGTGTCATGGTTGGAAATAGATTCAAATGAAAGGTCTTAATGATGGTCGCACCTGGGAAAAATTTCAGGTCAATTTTCATGTGGGGAGTCCGGGAAAACTCGATTGAATATATCGCACACCCAAAATTTGAAAATTTCTAAATATTGACCGTTTAAAGTGTCATGGTTGCAGGTGCGATCATCATTAAGACCTTTCATTTGAATCTATTTCCAACCATGACACTTTAAATGGTCAATATTTAGAAATTTTCAAATTTTCTGTGTGCGATATATTCAATCGAGTTTTCCCGGACTCTCCACATGAAAATTGACCTATATTTTTTGATTTTTTAAATGGTTTCAGTTAATTTTTTTTTGTTGTAGAAAACAATTTTTGTGGTAAAAAAACATTTTCGGCTGAAAAATATCGGCTGAGAAATATCGGCTGAAAATTATCGGCTGAGAAATGTCGGCTGAAAAATATCGGCTGATGCATATTAATATTTGACATAACATATTATATTTTCGGCTGAGATAGCAAAGACACTATCTGCATTATCGATTTTTTTTAACTTTCGGCTGGAAACTATCGGCTAACTTTAATAGTATAACGAAATGTGAAAAATGAACCAATTTCAAAACATTAATAAGATAGAAAATGCTACATATACAAACCAATATTGATGTTCATAACAACTAACATTTTCAAAAGGACGCGATTACGGCCCTTATAATATAATCGTAATGCAACCAACATAACATGGTGCAACAATCTGCAATATCATGGAACATGACGCCAGCTATCTAATTAACGAAAAACACGTGCAACATGACTCAACAGAGTACAAAAACGAGTAACATGGTACAACAAGGTTCACATGATGCAACCTGGATGCTATATCTAGCATCATCCCACAACAAGATGTAACAAGATGAAGCAGTGTAGAAACATTGTGCAGTATATTGCCACATCATGCAACATAGTGAAACATTACGTAACATGGTGCAACATCAAGACCAATCCGGAGTCCGTGTAATCGTTTTATTGCATTAAATAATTCTATCCCGTCAAATTGTATCAGAATCTTCCAAAACAAATAAAATCTTAAAGGAAAGATACAACAGCAAGCAACATGGTGCAAAAACAAGCAATATGGAGCAATGTGACCAAACATGATTCCACATCGCGCAACGTTTCTGTTGTGCAACATTCCATATGAAATATCCCACGCAACATCTTGCGATCCAACATGACGACCTATCCGAATCAATCCGATAACCATTACACTTAAGAATTAAATTATTAGTTAAACTATGCGTTCAACATTTCATGAATCGCCAATGTTCCTAGAAAAACTTTCGACCCATACTATTTTGAATATATCTGCCATCTACAGTTCAGGGAAGAAACTATCAACTCCGATTTAATGACCTATCAAGCAGTATTGTAAAATACTGTCGCAGTACTGAAAATTGTAAAATACTGAAATTTGTACAAATAAGGAAAACATAACATTCAAACAAAATAATCAAAAAATAAATTTAAATTTTATTAATATTACGTCTTCTTAAATTTTGGTTTAGAACTCCATGACCCGCACAGTTTTTTCAACAGCCATTTTAAAATACGCAGCGTTACATACGCCCAAATTACCACCACTAATAACAGAAATCCAATCACGTCGAGTGAATGTAATTGAAACCAGTTTAATTCTCTTGCACTCGATCGCATATGTCGTGCACCTTTATGCCTCAAAATATACTCAATCCAAAAAATACCATTTTGCAATGGTGTTAATGGTCGATCACGATACAGCATCGATTCGTATTTAGCTTTGTCACGATATTTTGAATTTTTAAGTAATTCGTGTACCAATATGAAGAGCTTCTCTTCCGTAAAATCGGGATAGTGTAATTTAATTCCCCATCCGTTAGCCGCAACCACATCTGCATTCAGTACTTGATCACCAAACATTGGGATCAAAAGTACGGGTACACCATAATATTTCGCCTCGGCAATACTCCCTAGCCCACCATGTGTAATAAAAACTTTTATGTTTTTGTGATTGAG
Source organism: Nephrotoma guestfalica (assembly GCA_963691935.1). Lineage (NCBI taxonomy): Eukaryota > Metazoa > Arthropoda > Insecta > Diptera > Tipulidae > Nephrotoma > Nephrotoma guestfalica. The sequence goes on along the minus strand of OY829913.1, from coordinate 65,742,874 downwards.
CACGCCGAGCTGCGGAAGCCATTTTTCTAGTCTTACATTATCGGGTAAACCTGGAATGGTCACAACATCAGATTTCCATAAAACATTTTGTTTTACTTTCCGACAAACACTAAGAATTGCATTAAGTTTATCAGGTGCCAGGTCTGACACTTTTAGAATTGTTCCCAGGCTAAAATAAATAACACCATTTGTTGAGTTATCCATCCATTCTTGGAGCGACTGAGGTAGAGCGGATTGCACGTCCGACATTTGTATTCCACTTACTTCTATGACACCTGGGACTAGTGGACGAACACCGCCTTGACTAAAATGATGAGATATAAATATTGCCGCAGTATTATTATTTATAACTTCATGATACGACGGATATTTCGGAGCGGGGAAGTATTCACTACAAGAGTTAAAACTTTTTTTATTAAAATATTATTGTTTAACTTATTTCGTTGATACGTACTTATGAAACTCAACATAATGCGATATAAAATAATTTAGTAGAATTTTTTCCATACCATAAAACATAAAATTTAATAATCTCTCCTTAAACCCAATTAAGGCCTCATTGGCCATAAACATTTGTCCGACATAAGATATGGCTAGTGGCGATCCCATAATTTCGAGTAAACGACTTGGGTAATAATTAAACGAACTGAATATTACGACGGGACAATTAAAATGTGCCGATAGTCCAATATGCACTTCGCCCAAAAATTCGATAATCATTAAATCAAACTGTTCCTCCGCCATTAATTTTTGCACTTCAGCATTTTTAAGCATGCCATGACTTTCGGTCAATGTTATATTGAGCAGAGTGAATACCACATCCAACGACATTTGCGTTTCACCTGGATTTTTTGTAAATTGATGCATAATTTTTTCATGATCCAATACATGTTTGATTGGTATATGTCGATAATTATGTATTGGCTTATCAGGTGGATAAGCACTGATTACGGTTACATCATGTCCTTTAGCTGCCAGTCCTCTCAGTAACGCATCAACCACAATAAAATGTGATCGACTATTGGTCGGATACGGACACAAAATTCGATACGCAGCACAACGATAAAAACAACTAATAATTGTAAATGTTACGAGCACAAGTATTTTATTCATTTAGAGTTCTGTATTGTACTCGATTGAGAACCCTACTAAAAATATTTCACGATAAGAGATATTTGAAATGTATAATTTACACTTTCAATCGGTTTCCAAAAGATAAGGCTTCATTAATCTCACACAAAACACTTGATACCGGAGAATTTTATAACGCACAGGAGGAATGGTCAAAATAGATACCGCGTTCTTCAAATTTCATTTCAACAGATTTGTTTATTTTACAAGCAAAATGTATTAATTCTCACTATACACAAACATTTTAAACTTTGAATTGTGTACAAAAATACTGCGTCTAATAATACTAAATGTAGACGTAAAACTTGATAAATTATTTGATAGACCGCCGACCTTCAACGTCGATCGTACACTGCTTAAGTATCGCTAAATTATTTAAACGTCGTTGTTTGTGTGGATATGTGCACATATTTATGATCGCAGTGTTTTTTGTGTGTATAGGGCAGTCTATACAGCTTCATTACAACTATAATTAGATACACGATCATGTCGTACTTCGTACCCGATTTATTTACTTTAGCTATTCAATAAAATGAGAACAGATTTACATCGCATTAGTACGCGATTTCTAGGTAGAATACTTTAGCAAATTCTAATGATTTATTAAGATGAATTTTTCTTGGAGCGGCCCAAAATTTTGAAATTGATTTCTTTTATTAAATTCCGAATCAATATTCAACGATCATTAAAACGATGTATTAAAAAGGCAGCCCACAACACTGGTCCAGTGGTTAAAGCTTCGGCAAATGTACTGTACTAGGAGGTAATGGGTTCGAATTCCACCCAAGGCAGGGTAGAAAAGCAAATTTTCTTCATCGATTACGAACGGTGATCTTAAAAAGCACAACTTTGACCATCTATTAAATAAGGTGTAGAATTCGGCGTCGACCCACCGTCAATGTTAGTGAACTGGTTGATATACAGTTTGCAACGTGCACAAGTGGCAATTGTGCAGTAATTATTGTTCTGTCAGTGTTTTTTATTTTTTAGAAAAGCCTACAACTATGGCTTAAGATATTTAGAGACACATACACATAGAGTGAGCCAAATACATTTTTTTAAATGCAATAAAACAAAAAATTCTCAATATTTTTTCAAATTTATTTTTCCATTGTAAAGAATAATCTCTCCGATTAATTATGGAATACTATTTCATTCATATCACTGCCTCGGCTGGCCTTGACGTACCCCATACGGTCGGTCTAATATATTGTACTTGAGCGCGTCAATCGTTGCTGGTTTATCGGCGTAACACTTATCTTCGTCAAATCACAGCTCCGAGTCGGCCAAATCACATCAGCATTTCGGCTTATTTGCTTCGCAAAAGATCAATTGAAACGTGTGCTGTGTGGAACGGGGCGCCGTCTTGTTGAAAACAAATGTTGCCTATGTCCTCCTCTTCAAGTTCCGGGGAAAAAAATCGATAATCATGGCGCGGTAGCGCTCACCATTGACAGTAACGGCGGCTCCTTGCTCATTTAAAAAAAAATGGACCAATGATGCCACCGGACCAAAACCCGCACCAAACAGTCATTCGTTGAGGATGCATCGGCTTCACTACGATCACGTGCGCGTTCTCCGTGCCCCAAATGCGACAATTCTGCTTGTTTACATAGCCGCCAAGATGGAAATGCGCCTCATCCGAAAAGATGATTTTTTTGCCAAAATCGGCATCTTCTTCAAGTTGATCGCAAACCATTTCAACGAACCGAAAACGCAATGGGTGCTACCTTTTTGCTTCAATTCCTGAACCAATTGCACTTTATACGGTGTCATACCACGGTCTTTATGCAGAATTCGCGGACGAGTTAACGTTCCAGGCGACTCACGCACATTCTCGGCTACAGCATCAACATTTTCGGGTGTACGCTTGGTTCGTGTTGGTTTATTAATTAGCAAGCCTGTTTCTTTAACTTTATTCACAAAATAACCGCACGCAATTTTCGCACACATACTGCAACATTACCATGATTTTCTAAATAATGTTTCAATATTTCCCCGCGTTATTCAAGCGAATACACAACCATTTTCGTTCAGCGGAAGGATAAAACTAACTTTCTATCAAATCAGAAGTGACATAACCCTTACCATACTCAAAATAACCGCTGCTTCAAAAAAAAGTTAGATGGCCCACCCTGTATAATACATGACACACTATAAACATCCAGTCGAAAACTTTTGTCTAGTCACCACCAGGAATCGAACCCGGGACTCTCAAAGGAAAACACAAGCGCTCTACTTACCTGTATACAGGTAAGAGGATTGTAAATACATTTTTTAGTTAAACATTTCGGTTTTAATGAAAACATTACGATTTTTTAGTTAAAACGGTTTTCGTAACTCGTTCGTAACCTTCGTAGATGAAAGTAGTTATGGTTTCTGGAAAATAGCGACTATGGAATATTCTAAACGAAACTCTAAATTTAAGTTTTGGTTAAGCTCTGGAATATAGCCATAATAGGGCAAATAGAAAATTCCCAATGATTTTGATAAAACCCATACAATAGGCCATACCTTAAACTGATTAGATTGATTGAAATGAAACTTCATACTTAAGCTTTTCCGGACCACCGGAAGTAAAAGCTTTCATGGGAGAGCTTACATTTACGAAAAAAACTTCTTGGAACTAAAATTTGAAATGAAATTTGCAACAATATCGCTTCAGATCATTTTTCCAAATACCTTTCATATTTCAGCAATTTGCTAATTTACTAATTTTTATTACGCCAAGACATATGGGATGCTACCAGTTATACCAAATGTTGAATAGAAGTCTAACGGTACTAACTTTGTGGGAGCACAAAAGCTACTATACAACCGCTTACGTGGCATTTAATTTTACCAGCATCGCCACATTTCTGTAGACTGTGAAATTTATAAAAACCCACTTTAAAAAAATAAATAAACGACACCAAGCTCACCTTTGAAAAGATAATAACTTTACTGAATCAAATAGAAGCCTGTCTGAATTCAAGGCCGCTTTGCACTCTATCTGAGGATTCCGAATCGCTATAGCCATACAATCGCCAGGACATTTCCTGACTGAGATGCCTTACTAGCACCACCACAAAAAGAACCGTTAATCCAATATGGAAATATCCTGTCCCGGTGGAAGAATATGGTTACCCAATTTTGGCAAAAGTGTCTTGGCAAAAGGGATAAATATGAAAGTAGGAAATATCATCTTGTTGCGAGAGGAAGTACAACCACCAAAAAGATGAAAACTCGGTCGGAATGTAGAACTGCACATCGGCGGTGATGACAGACGAGCATATAGTAACGCTCAAAACCGCGGCCAATTTGAACTTCAAAAGATGTTTAAGCAAGGTAGCACATTGGTTCATCCAAAATCCACTGAAAGAAGATTCTCAAGGTGAATTTCAAGGAGAACAAGAACGTCTAGCAGAAGTCCATGACTCAAAAGAGAAGGCAACAACCCAATCGAAAGGCGAATGAATCCTCAATTACAAATCAAGTAATTCACCATAGCTGCCAATTGAGTATAATAAGCTTGATATCCGGGAACCGATGGTCTGAAGAATCAAAGTTGGTCGAATGCAACTCATTCATCAGCGTCACCATGTGGAACAACTCAAAATTGTGGAGAAGGGTGATCTCATCGTTCAACAGCTGCAATGGCAAGTTCAACAATTTTCAATACACCAAGTTGATAATGCATAATGAATTTAGCCAACGTAGGACGAGACGTGGAGTAGGCGATACAATGGGGCAACATAATGGAGGAAATGTTCGGGATATTGTTTCAAAGAGAGCCAGAACAGCACAACCAACAGTTCGGTCAGATACAGGAAAAATGACGCATACACTCTAAAACGACTGAAAAATCAAACCTCGATTCTTGACCACACGTTGAAACTGTTCAAACACAATACCAACATCACAGCACTGCGTTTCACATTTTTGCACTCTTCAATGAATACCGAACCCATCAAGATAAAGCATTAGATGTTATTATTTCATCCCTGCAATTTGGTCTGGTGATCAGAAACCTTGAAGATACACAAAGAAGGCTAGTGAAAGTATTTACAGGTGCGAAACACCGGATTATTCATTCATCGTTATTATCTCTGTTGCAGCTGAAGAAAGAGATATCTACTATTTATAAACATCTTCCGAAGACCTGCAATATTCCAGGGCATGGGCTCTAAGAGTTACAGAATTTGTATCGTCTAATGACAATAAGGGCAAGTGTAACTTATATCTGAATAATAAAAATTCCCTTGGTGCGATCACGAGACTATCAGCTCTACGATTCGAGCTCTTTACCAACTTTCCTAAACGATTCACAGATAAAAATAAAACCCACCACAAAGTACTTACTTGGCGATCCGTATATATCAAGAGCAGTTTGCACCCATCACGGTCCAGGAACTAATCGAGTGCTAGGAACTACCTGGCGGATTATTGCAAAGTAAATGTCAGATATCAATGTTTCTCAACGCAACAGTTCTACAGCACCGATGTGATAAATGGAGAAAGCTACTTGATCAAATTACAAGCTCCAAATCAATGGATTTTTGGAGCCAAGCAAAGAATCACCGTGAATATAATTTTCAGAATCAGAAGACAAACGACCGCATTAAAACATTATGGCTTCATAAAATTACAGCCATGTTGTGTTCATAGGAGCATTGCATTGCATCTCTACGCAGTAAGCACCATCGACTGCTAGAGAAGTGGGTCATATATTCCTGCGTTTAACATCTCGGTATTCATGCCGCTTGTTGATAGTGAACATCGCTTGACTCGCCACTTAAAACCAAAGCAGAAATCGGGCTCACAGCTAGTGCATTACCAATACGACGTATCATTAAATATTTCGGGCATCTTAAACAACGAACACTTAAAAAAACACCACTTAATCCACAGTGAAAAGCAAAACGGCAGAAATATGCTAAGAATACAATGTCGAGGACTAACGAGTGGAAAAACATCGGAAAAAATTTAGTTTTCAGTCTCATATGGAACTATAGAAATAAGTTTCTGTCCTAGAAAGAGCTTTCACACAATGCCATTCAGTTTTGGGCCGATTCTATGGGGTTATTAGCATGATAATGCCCCAATACATGCAGCAAACATCTTTTAAACCTGGATCAGAAGCCAAAACGTAGACCCTTTATATTGAGCCGTATTCGTCGGACTTAAACATAATGGCTAATATCTGGAGATGGTTGGTGAGAAAAGCGTACGAGAACGGGGCACAGAATGGCAAACAATCACTTATTAAGGCAACTAAAGCAGCGTGGGCCACAGTTTCATCAAATTATTTACAATCACTTTATACATAACTGGGTTTATGAAGTGATTTTCAATAAAGGATGTTCTCTGCTCATTATTAAAAAAAACCGAACATTCCATATTCTAATGACACCGTTTAATATGCATATATATCCCCCCACTGAAAACAAAGGACTATGAAACCTACCTTGGCGTATAACAGGGTTTCTTTTGCAATGAAAAAAATTGAATATCGTGCAATGATAAAATTCTTAATTTTGGGGTATCACCAAAACAAATTCATGAACGATTGTTAAAAGTGTATAAGGACTGTCCCTTTCACCTTTAATTAGAGCAGTAGAAAAATGGGTTACTGAATTTAAACGTGATCGTACTAGTCTTAAAGATGAAAAGGCAGCATATGGGTTTTGAAGATCGTCGATTAACCGAGAGAGATTTAGTAAAAAACCTAGGAATCTCATTAGGCAGTGTGAGCGATATTTTGACCGAAGTTTTGGGTTTCAGAAAGCTGTGTGCACAAAGGGCGCCGCATTCGCTATAACAACTAACGAATGCGGCTTTCTCAGCAACATTTGTAGTGTTTTAGAAAGGATAAAAACGATTTTTTGCGTCCTTTCATCACTATGAATGTCAAAACAAGAGGCTAAGGATTAGTGTGAACCCGGTACTTCGGTTTCGAAGCGAGTTACGGGCCAGAAATCGGCCAAGAAGGTGTTAGCATCAGTTTTTTGGGATACAAAGCAAATTTTGTTACCTGGATTACCTCTGTCTGGGCCAGCTGGATGTAAAAATGCGTGAGAAAAGAGTTGGTTTACAGAAGAAAAAATAAATTTTGGTCAAGACAACGCACCCTCTCACACAGCTCAATAAACCATTGCGAAAATCAGTAAAATAAAATACAAATCGCTGCAACATCCAGATTTAGCTCCCACTGACTTCTGGCTGTTCTCACATCTAAAAAAGCATGCTTCAAACGATTTTCATCGAATGAAGCCAGCCTTGGGAGCGTATTTTGATAGTCTTCTGGTTTCTCACTTTAGGAATGGAACCCATAAATTAGAAGATCACTGGAACACGTGTATCGAAGTTCAGGGAGATTAATGAATTATGGTTTGAACCATAAAATCGTGTTTTTCTTAGCGAACGACAAAACTTACTGAGCAACCGAGTAAATGTACAAAATGGTTTCCTGTCGCATAAAAACGTAAAATTCAAATTGGTTTAAAATATGTAAACTTGATCTTAATTTGATTTCATTGCAGGGGCTACAATCAGCCTGAAGCAGAATAGTAACTGAAGAAAGTTACGAGTATGTAGAGGATTACACCAATTTCGTTGAGAGTAAAAATACAGCCAATCCAATACCAATATTGTATGCAAATACGTGCGGCTCCACTAAATTTATAACAAAATATTAAATTTGTTGAAATCCCAATTATGACTTGGCATACATGATTTAACTCATTGGCAAATATTGTACGAGGTCAGCATCATATAAATTCGTCACTGTTAAGTTATATCCCACAAAAATTTGTTTGTTCGCGTAATCAAATATTGATTGTTGTATTTACTTCACGAAACGTGCGAGTTAAAAACCCAAGATAATTAAACACCGAAGCAAACAGATCAGCCATTATGTTACCGTAAATTTTGGTGTCTATATTTGAAGGTTGTGGTTATCTAATCAGTTGCGTCATTGACAATGTAAGTAAATACTTGTAAATCGCCTTATTGAGAGTCGGCATTTACGCTCATTCAGTCTACAGTCATGAACTTTGTGTGCACGTTTATTGTGTTGCTGGCGTATTGCTCGCACGTTAATGCTTATAAAATTTTATGTGCGTATCCAACGATAAGTCGATCGCATTTTATTGTGGTGGATGCATTATTACGCGGCCTAGCGAATAAAGGCCATAATGTAACAGTGATAAGTCCTTTCCCTCCAGACAAACCTATAGAAAATTATCGTCATGTGCTTAATAAAATGAGCATGTCACATTCAAGTGAGTATTCGGTGCTTTTTAATGTTGTGTATGTGTAATATTGTTATTATTTTTGTTAATATTATTTTAGACATGATGAAAATATTTACCGAAGTCCCAGGTCAGGAAGCTTCCTTAAAAATGATCACACTTTTGCTTGAATTTATTCTACACGAAAGTGACGCAATGCTTCAAAATCCTGACGTACGAAAACTAATGGCTGAGGAATCATTCGATTTACTGATAATCGAATTTCTGGGCGAACCACATATTGGTCTTGCGGCCCATTTTAATTGTCCGGTAGTTCTGTTCAGCTCAGTTAAAGCGTCGTATTGGCATTTATCAATACTTGGAAATCCATTGGCGTTATCTTACGTATCGCATTCATTGATGCGATTCCCTGAGCCCATGAACTTTAAAAGTCGGTCTCTTAACATGTTGTATTACATATCGGAGAAATTAATGACGCCTTTATTCTACCCGAAATATCGGGCAATACATAAGTTGGTTATATATTATTACATGAATTCCTATTGTAACACTAAAAAATTTCAAATTTTCAGTAAGCACTTTCCAGCCCCAAAATATCCATCGTTGGACGAAATGATTTACAATGTTTCGGCAATATTCGTTTCACAACATTTTAGTGAAGGTGGTGTCCAACCTCTTCTACCAGGGGTAGTCGAAATAGCGGGCATACACATAACCGATACGGCAAATCCACTTTCGGACGATTTACAACAGTGGATGGATAATGCAACAAATGGCGTGATATATTTTAGCCTCGGATCAAATTTAAAAACAACGAATTTGCCGCCCGAAAAACTAAATGGTATCGTTAAAGTATTCAGCAGATTAAAGCAAAATATATTGTGGAAATCTGAAGAAATTGTAATTCCCGGTCTATCGAGTAATGTACGCATGGAGAACTGGCTTCCGCAACTGGATATATTACAACACAAACATCTAATCCTATTCATTACACATGGCGGTTTCGGAAGTATAACGGAAGCAAAATACTACGGAATTCCTTTGCTCGTAATTCCAATGTTTGGCGATCAAATATCAAATTCGGATGCCGTCATCTCTGATGGATGGGGTGTCGAATTAACGTACAACGATTTAAACGAGGAAACGTTTGATGAGGCTGTGACTGAAGTGTTAAACAACCCGAAATATAAAAATGAAGCCAAACGCTTTTCGGTTTTGTTCCGAGATCGACCAATAACGCCTCTTCAAAATGGAATTTATTGGATCGAATATTTATGCCGGCACAGGGGCGCTAAACATATGCGATCCAAGGCGATCGAACTGAATTTCTTCCAGCTACATTCAATCGATGTTATCGCGTTTTTAGCAACGGTCATACTAATCATAAATTTTATAATCTACAAATGTTTTGTTTATTTACTTAAAAAGTTATTCGGTCGCAAAACGAAAGTAAAAACAACATAATATCACTCGGCTTGTTATCAGGTAACTGATAAGAATATCATAAAAATAGTATTTTGTATATGTTAATAAAAAAAATTATAATCTAATCTCGGATAAGCAATTTCAATCAATGTTTGAAGTGTTGTGGTTCGTAAACAGCTGGTCTCGCAGTGCTTGAGGAATTTATAAAGGAATCGATTAATATATCAATGTGGGCTGTTTGGGCTGTTTTGTACTGCACAAACAATTTCAATGGTGAAAATATTAGCATTTGTGTGGTTCTTCGTTAAGGTACAAACAACATCCAGTTCCTGTATAACAGTTCAGTTATACGAACTATTACGATGACGGACTATTATCACGCCAACAAGACCCTTTAATGGTTGGACTCTTAATTGTTTGGCCACAACGCATTGCTGGAAGTCGTTATCAACCGCTACAAGATCACAGTGTTCATGGTTATTGTTGTGCCAGTGTAAATTCTCATCTGGTTGCGTTTCTGCAAACTTTTGTCCTTTCATGTAAAAAAAAATTAGCTACACGTGTTTTTACTTCAATATTGAACAAATCCTCATATTTTTTGGCCGAAAGTCGACGAGATGCCGGCTTCATATTTTTATAAAACGGCTCACAAAAGATACTCAACTTTTTATAAATCCCGCTCCAGTCGGATGACAGCTGTAATATAGGCTTTGAAGATCTCCAGGTATTAATATTAATTAATGTTCAACGTCCCCAATTTTAAAATGTACCTGGTTGTAGCAAATTCCAGAGATCATTTTAGTTATGAACTCGTTGAAGTGAGCCGAGGCAGATAATGGAAATTGGCCATGTTATCACAAAATATGTTAAACAAACGAGATTTGATTGATGAACGATCGACCTGGAGTGTTTCTCGGTTATTGCCAATAAATTCTAAATCATAACGGGATAATAGTTTAGAAAGAGAACATTACTTGATTATTATTGATAAAAAATTGAGCATTGAATATGGCCAACATACATGTAACACGAATACACCACCTTTGATTCCCAAAGCGAAAACTTAAACTCACTGTACTTTTGTAACTGTGGGTTAAACATGTAATCTTGAATTTTATGTAAAACTTTTAATCCTTTGTTGCTTCTTAACTGTTCAACATCATTGCAAAAGTTGAAACACCTTCCATTTAAGCTGTCGAATTCGGTGTACAGATTTCCACCAAATTTCGTAAGGATCTCCCAATTAATGGAAAGGTTAAAGTACGAAGTTTTTTTCTTAATAGTCCGCCTAGACTTAGGTGTGGAAGATAGATGGGGAATTTTAGTGAAATAAAGTTTTTTATTAAAACTTTTCATTTTCGGTAAAATATAAAAACTGATCTGAACAGATCTTCATTGGAAGCTGCCACTTCCAGTGAATCGATTTCGGCTATAAAATTCGCTGGAATCTCCCAATGTATAGAAAGACCTTTATTATATTTAATCCCGATTAGCCAATCCGGTTAGGCTGTAAATGCATCCAAATTTTGTTAAAAAATAGTTTCTTGCCAAAAATCGTCATTTAGTCATTATTGCAAAAAAAATTTTTAATTTTTTAGTTCTTAATCGTTTTTCTTGTAAATGATATACTTTTCAAAATATTTGTAAAAAATTAAAAAAACTCCCAATAAAGCTGCCACTTCGGTCTCAGCCAAATTTTACTGGAATCTCCCAATTCATGGAAAAAGGATTAGTTCGAAATTTTATCCACATTATTCAATCCATCTGTGCTGTGAAGAGCCGAGTTTTTATTGAAAACAGGTTTTTTTTGTCGCAAATTGTGATTTCCGAAATTTTGGAAAACTGATCTGGACCTACCGGTGCAGGTTACTGCAAAACTAATTTAGAATTATTTTTTATTCAATTTACAACTGTTTCAGAGATCATCTGGTAATTTGTTTATCTTAAATTAGTTTCTCGGTTGATGATGAGTAACTTATTGGTTACTAATTGTTCAATAATTTATTATTCTAATTATACAACTGCCCAGTTTTAGCGGTTTCTGCCTTTGGAATCTTCTCACTCTATTGGTGGTGTCGCACATACGACTGATATCTGCCTTTTCATGCCGAGCTAATCTGTGTAAGTCTTTCTTTGCTATAATTTCTTTATTTCCTCTGTGACGTTTTCCACCTTGAAGTCCCTACGAAGGTTGTCGTACCTAACGTACCATAGGATATTCACCATCCATTCCTCACCGCACTTCATTTTGGAAGCATTGTATTACTTGTACGTTGATCTTCTTCGCACAACTCCAAAGTTGAATTCTATACGATCTTACTGGTTTTACCATGTATCTGCACAGAAGCAATTTGTTATGTATTGTGAGCTCAGAATTCTTGCTCACGAGCCGGTACATTTTCATTTTCAATATATTATTATACAGGCTTACTGTTCAATGACCATCTTTAAATATTATGATCATTCTAAAATCCTTGTACAGCAAACAACTGCCATGAGGGACCTCTTAGGAGCACATCTACTCAAGCTTTGGAGATCGCACCTTAGTATTTATCCTGGGAAAACAAATGGCAGCGAGCTCAGCGATAGGACTCGGCTCTATCTCAATGTGGAACTGTAAAAGTTCTGTACATTTATCTATTCTAAGCAACAGGAATATCCCAAAAACAATCTACAAGGAGGACTGGTTGAAAGAAGCATTTCTGAATACGGAAGGAGTTAATTTCTTCGCTCGCGGTTAAGAGAGGAATGGGAAGGTTGGAGTTGGGTTTTCCATGGCGAATTAATTATAAACCTCTCTTTTCGTCTCCTGGACTACTGCAGTTTTTTTCAAGCTGAACTAATCGCGATAAGAAAAGCTGTTGATTAGTTGACGTTTAATTAGATATTTGCACGGGGTATGCGCATTTTTACGGACTGTCAGGCTTACAGAGAAAGTAGCCTAGAGTAGTTTCTTTTCTCTTAATGAGAGAGCAGATCAGTCACACACGTCCTGCCTCATTTCACCAAGTAGATGCGGATGGTGATATACTGCCTCGCTACGTGCTAATTACTGATTCAAGAGAAAGCTAGAAGACCAACGAATGATAGATAGTCCAATAGAACCTCATGAGTAATAATTATGCAGGTCTGGTCAAAACTTGACCTGTCAAGATCCAGACAGCTCCATTGTTGCGCCGGTTTTGTATTATCATTGTACTCAGAGTCTTGATCACAGATGAGTGGCCAGATGATATAGTGATTCACTGAAGAAGATCTGATATTTTAGGTACGTCAGTAGACCAATATGTTGATTTGTTTCAGAGTGAAATTCACAGTTGTTCTCGCGAGCAGAATTAAACTATTTTTTAGAGGATGGAAGTCTAAGTCTCCAATAGGTATTACTTGTATTAAAATCACCGCATATGATAAAATTTGGTCCTCCGACACTAGTATTATTTTTTTAATTGATGGCGTGGAGGAGGGTAAATATAAGAGATAGATGAGATAGTGAAACCCTTAGTTTCTGTTAAATGAGTTTCTGACTCAGGACATATGAGTATGTATATCAATTTTTTCTAAATTTCGGAAATTTTGTACTTTTGGAAAATGTTGTAATAATCAATTCTCTTTACAAATGACAATTCTATATTTTCTGTTAATTTGATTCGTAAATTAGTATACTCGTAACATTGATGTAAGCTCATTCCTTGATTCTTGTCTTTCTAGTAGCTTATATATAACTTTAAGTCCTCGTTCTTGTTTTGCTAGGTGTACATTTATATTATATGCTTGTAGAATCTCCTCTCTGCTCCTATGGACTGTGGTTATGGCGGCACACTAGCTGTATATGGAACCCTCTCCCCTAGAACATTACAGTTTTGAATCGATTGGCGTAATCTACTTTTTAATCTTTGCAGGAGTGTTGCCCTCTTCGCATCCTCTATAGTTGGTAGGGTGTTGCCCATTACAGTTTATACACCTCGCAAGTTTATTTCAACTAAAAGTCTTTCTCGTGTATCTACCAGCATATTTTACGCATCTATCGCCTGCAATATCTTTGGGTTGCCTCGGTGTATAAAGAAATAAAGTCAAGTTAAGAATGGAGTAACGTAATGTCTTTTTAATAATAAAATGTTCCACAGGTGATGTTTAAGAATAAAATTTCCACAGGAAATCCGGCAGAACCAACCAAATTTTGAGGATTCAAATGGTCGAAAATCTTTGATTATTCACTTTTCTGGATTTAAGATGTCAAAGAATACGTCAGCCTCAAGAAGAACATCGAGTTTATTTTATTTGATGGAAAAAATCTGCCAAATTCAAACCCTTACTTAATTTTGACGGATATTTGATTGGTTTTGTCGATTTTATTTCTAATTAGCTGTGATTGTTGCTTATAAGTTGAATCTAAACGTCAGCTGATTTGGCATAACAGATATGGATGACGGATGTGGTTTCAAGTTTAGGCATTGCGCACAGGCTTCTGTGATAAAAGTTGTTTGCGATCCTGCGAATCAAAAAGCGATCTGAATGGCTGGAGTTTTAAGGTATGTGCATTACTGATGTTGGTAGTACTAGAAGTTAGAATTTTGGTAGTACCGTGGTTGCGTGTTTGCGTGACATAGCTACTTGGCTAGTTGTTGATTTGATTTAGTTCAATAATGGGTGATGACTTAGTAGATGAGAGTAACTATTGATCTTAAGCGAATGCCGATCATGCTATACATCATGGGTCGAAGTTGTTGATGACGCTTATTGCAAATGACACAAGATGCTCTGTTAAAACACTTTACACTTATATGTCTCTTGTTTAGGCTCATACTAGTTTCATTCTAGATTTCATATTTCGATTTTTGAAATCTGCGCATCTAAACGGGTGTTGTTGTCTAAATAGTATGCGCATTCGTAATTATTATGAGAGAAATTAACAACTAGAAACGTTTTTGCACTTTGGGTTGGGTGTGGATTTCTAGGATGTTGGAAAATCAATTCCAACTGATTCGATTAACCAAAACTGTTTCAACTCGTTTTTTATTTTACTCAGTAAAACGTGAATGAGCCAGAGATCACGTGACCCAGCTCTTGGTTCTAACGCCCACATATAAATTATTTCATCAGCTGAGTCGCAAAGTTTCCAGTAATGCTTCCAATGAAGCAATTATCGGTGTGAATTTATTATGTCAATAGCATAATGTCTCCTATGCTTCAACGTAATTACTTTCCGGTAACACGGCATCTTTCCCTTCTAGTAAGCTATTCAATATTTGAAATTGTTGTACTCTATTAAAGAGATCGTAGAACGAATCCCAATATTCGTGATCGTTCGAAAATTTTGCTGTATTAATTTTGGGAAGTATTCACTTCAATAACTTTGCACACGAAACATTAACAATTCAAAAGTCAATCAATCATACTTTGGAACATCTAACAATTGCAGTTTGAGCTCAAAGAAAATTTAATATTTATCTTTAAGGAGTTCCTGGCGAGCTGTAATGCCCTCAAGCGTAGTAGTTTGATTTATTACTTCAGCAAGTCAAGAATAATGTTAATTTCTCAGCCATTTTCAGGTATGTCTTTAATACTTCACTTTACTAAGTATTATTCCACGAGGTTTAAATAAAGTTTCTAAACGCACTATATTCTTAGTGAAATTACGGTACGGCACGGTTATCAAAATGCAGAAAGGGTTTCGGCACCAACATTTTTTTGAAATGATGATGACGTTCCAAAGAACAAACATGTTGTCAACTATTGCTCCAGATATGAAAGATTATATATGGAAGATGCGAAGTGGAAAAATGTATTGATGAAACAAATTTAAGATGATCCAGAAACAAAACCACACTATTGAACAGTTCTTGTTGATTATAAAAAACCAAAATGTAAATTTAGGAGTTGGCATTACAACTAACTGTGGATTGTTTTAATATGAAAATCAATAAATTACTTTTGAGAAAAACTTAGTAAAAAATAATTATTGAGAGTTTTGTCAACAGCGACATGATGGTCGCTCCTCAACTAGTTAACCAAAGCATTTAAGCAAATAAGCCCAACCTATAAAATATTTCATGATTAATTTTAAATTGAGTTCATCGGAATGTTTTGTGGTAATACGAGACACGGTGATAAAGAATTTCCTAAAACCTTCCTCAATTTAAAATCGTTTGATAGTATTAGTGAATATTTAAATTATTGTTTATAATAAAGCATTCAATAAAATAATTAAATATAACAATAAAAAAAAATACTAGTTATAATTATTAACAAGCGAGATTAAAGCTCTCGAACAAAGAAAAATTATTATTAAAAAATCTTAAACAACCAAATTATAAAAATATTAACAAAAAATTAACATTATCAGTTTTATTCTAAAATTAATATTTAACTGAAACGTCACCAAAGAAATGAAATAACTCGTAGTTCAATTGAATCGATCTGTACTCATGATTTTGCTTCCACAAACTATCTTAGAAATCGAAGTTATCAAAGAGCGGATATTATTGAAGATAGATATTGGCCAGTTTAAAACAAGCAAAAATTTTCAAGAAAATCTCTTGGGGATTTGGGAGTAAGATTTGATGAAACCCCAAGAATTGAATTGTAGATGAATTGAATCGTTTTGCATTCATAATTTTGCTTTTCTTAACAACCTTAGAATTCGAAGGCATCAATGGGCTGTTTTATTTATCGTATACAATTAAAAGTGGTACCCGTATTTGATTTTAACTGCACATTGCAAATCGATATTCAACATTGAGCATTCGCATTTGTCATGTTTTCTCAAAAATTAAGGTGTTTCGAATTTTGAAATGCGAAATTGCGTCAAATGGCGAAATCGAATACCCCAGATTCGCGTATTCAGATTACATTCACGTCATTTCAATATTTTATTTGTGAACCATGCCCTAGCGGAGGCGGAATCTGTTCATGCTAGTTACATTTTCCGCGTATAGTATTCATCGTGGTATCATAAAATCAGTTTCACCTCCCTAGCATGAAACAAAAACAGAAACACAGTGATACACTGAACTAGCATTTTCATGTAATTTCATTCTGGTGCTAGGCGCTACCACGTTTTCCTTATACGTAATAAGAAGCTTTGAAAAGAAGTTTCTGATTTTCTTGTTAAAAAAAGTGACTGGAATTACGACCACAATTTACCATTCCATGAAAATGTGGCTCGGTTACCTCCATACTCAACAAGATGCACGATTTACAAAATATGCACGCTTGAAAATAGTCGACTTCTCTTAGGTGCGGCTTTCATTGGTAACGTTTTGCTTGGTCACATTGATTCAGCATACATTTTGGAAAACATCAATTCATGTGCCTTGCAGAACATTTCGAAACCAAGAATTGTTGGCACTAGAACACCATTCCACAAACTATGGATAAAATAATCCCATTAATAGGTCGTCTAAATCGTTCAACATCGTCGACGACCTATTTGACTTTAATTTATCAAAGGACAAGTTCAAAAATATACTTAAGAAATATTTTTTAAATTTTTAATTGATAAATCAAGATTTGATTTATATTTCTGTGTTTTAATTTTCTTTATTTTATTTTGTTTTAATATTTTTGTTTTAAATTAAATTCTGAAATCATACATGTAAGTTACAGAATAGATTTCTTTAAATAAATAAACAAATAAATAAGTAATAATTCTTTGTATGCAGTCGGAACCCGAACGATATAGTGTTATTGTCATGCAACCCGACCACATCGCTTCCCCAAATCCCCAAGAGATTTTTTTGGAACTTTTTGGATGACTTAAACTGATCAATATCTATCTACAATAATTCGCTTATTGATGACTTCGGATTCTAAAGTAGTTTAGGAAAGCAACATTATGAATGCAAAACGATTCAATTCATCTACAATTCAATTCTTGGGGTTTTCATCGGATCTTATCCCCAAATCCCCAAGAGATTTTCTTGAAACTATTTTCATGGCTTAACCTGACCACTATCTATCTACAAATATTAATTTATGGATGCCTTCGAATTTTTAGGTACACTCAGAAAAAATTAGTTTAATCAAGGCTTGGTTAAGCTACTTTAGATGTTTCAAGCAGAAAAATATTTTTCAAAATACTAATTTGCTTAGTTAATGTCACAAATGCGGGTATTTATATTGACTAAGTTATTATTATAGTTAATAAAATTTATATTTTTCCGATGAAAAGGTGTATACCAAAAATTTTGGCAACACAATTATTGAATACTACTTATTGTTTACCTGAATATATCCTTTATGGTACGCCAAATGTTCTAGGAAAACCCTTAAGAACAGGCAATATGTTAGGCGTCAAAATACAAAACTTAACTCTCAATCGCGATTTCAGTTTAATACAACTTGAGTAAGAGACTCTGGAGTCGATTTGATACGTTTGGTAATCGTTGCTGCTTCGTTTGGAATGACAATTATTCTTAGTGGGACATCATTTTAAAACCAACAATTTCTTGCCGAACTGACTCTAAACAAGCTTGATTTTCTTCACAAAGATCGTATTAGTCACTAGATCTAAATCTTTTAGCTTTCAATAATCAATATCTGAAGTAGATGTCAAAGTTAATTTTATACAAAATTAGATCAATATTCGTAAAAAACAGCGAGACTCGATTTATAAGAGACATTATTGATTACATCATTGTGTCAAATATCGGCTAAGAATTGGCCAAGCTCCATTCGAATTGTTCATATCATAGCACTTCATCTATAGTTAGTAAATCCTTAAGCCCAACTCTCAGGCTATATTTTGCATTCAAAACTAATTTTATTTTATAATTGTAGTCCACTTACATAGGGAGTCTAAAATGATTTACTTCCTTTCGCATAATAACTTACTGACTCGCATTTAATTTTAAAATCGTTATACAATCTATAGAATTCAATATAAAAATGCTAAGTACTGAGAATTTATAAAAAAGGAAACGGGCAGTAAGTATAATGGCTTTACAGTTTCCAACAATTAAAATTTTAAAATAACATTAATTAGTGTTTCAAACACTTAATTATTCCTTAATATCAAAATCCACAATAATAATTAATAACGTAGTAAATGTAAAGATTCACTCTTGACTTGTGGTGAATCAAAACCTAAAAGCTAGTTTAACAGCTCAACAAGGGTGATGGCTGTGTGACTAGCGAGGTTTAAAACACTTGACTGTTTACTTGAATCTGACCTTTATTATATCAAATTTGTTCCTTTAAATACCAGTTAAATCATAAGTACAATAACAACTAGCAGGTAAATTTGCTGATCGTACATTTTAACAAGTTAAAAAATATTTAGTGCGGACATAACATGCACACACAGGAAGTCTGGCATTATGATAGAATCGCTGTAGAATAGATAGAATTTTCGGTTAAAATTATACCGATTTTAAGTGTTTCGCACCCTTATTTTTCTCTGAGTGTAGTTTAGGAATGTATAATTATGATATTATATATTACTCGTAGTCGCCAAAAAAGGTGTCATTGTGTTCTTTGTTTCGTAATCTTAGATAATAAATTTATTTTTTATTCTCAATTATTAAAATCTATTGTGTTGATCAAATTTGTTGAACAAGCTTTGGATCATCATTGAATCAATCGTTCATCGTATAGTTGATCTATTTTTGTGTAATATATTCACTAATGCTTAGATGTATTTTTAGTGTTAGGAAAAACTTCACATTTCCAAATAGGCCTGTGAAATTTTTGCTAAACTTTTCCTAATTTTTGTTTTTTATTTTCTAGGAATGGTTTCGGAAAAAGTTCACGCGCATATACGAGACAGAGTAGTTAAAATTTTCCATACAAAGTATGTATCATACATGTATATATGTATAATTATTCAATGTTACCTGTTAGTACAAAATTAAAAATTTATAATTAATTAAACCTGATTAACCGCACAAATTTTACAATTTTTTGAGTTCCGTTTTAAATTAAAAAATAATAATAATAATAATACAAATATTTTCATATATAATAAATAATATCCTGAATGAATATTTTAGTAAAATGTTATTAATTAAATGGGTAATTACCGTGGTACATGGTAAATTTAACCGTAGATACTTCAAAATAATTATGTTGAAGTATGTAGTTAAATTTACCACATAAAGGTATACACACACACACACATCTGCAAAATAAATATTTCAATCTTGATAGTCGACTAACTAATAAGAAAAAACTTTTCCAACAACTGAATCAACATCCGCCAATTTCTTAATTTTCATCTTTCATGCACACAAAAAATAATTTGCCAAAACTTTGAAAATTTTATATTTTGTATAATATTTTGGAATCAATCCAAAACGAAAAAAAAAATTCTAGACTTGCTTCCATAATAATAAGCAAGTTTATAAGTTTATAACTGTATCAACACAGGAAAATCTATTTAAATTTCCTGTCAGAATTTTCCTCTCGTACAGTAGAATATTGTTGAGCTTTTTCAACAAAAAACAAGTGAAAATAATATTTTGTGGAAAAAATGGAAAGTTTTATGCCGACATCATATTAATGTGTTAAAAATCTCGAGATGAATGAAGAAAAATTGTTGGCACGCGATTTTCATATTTTAGAGAGCTTAACCCAGGAAAAACGGTGTGCATCATATCAAAACGCAGATATCTCCATTCACGAGTAAATATAATGATGATTGGAACTAATAAAATAATGAATTGTAACGAATTTTCATATAAGCATATATACACACATAAAAACTACCAGAAGGTATCACGAATTTGCCAGAACCCATTATACCGACAGATAACATTGCATGATTGTTGTAAATACGAATTTATTGTATATCAATCTATATTTTGTTTGTACGGATAAAGAACTGAACTCGTTTCAATTAGAGGAGTTTCGATTTCATTCAACTATATTTGTTGTTGTTGTTGTGCTGAGTGTCTATCACATGTATCATGCAATTTTTCGTATTTCAAGGAAATTGCAAAGTAAAATTATTAAACCTTGGAGCGATTTTTTGGTTCGTTCTGTATACAACTGTCGGAACAAAGCACATACAGATCTCGAGTGCAGAATTTTTTTAATCATCATTTTATGGATGGGTACTCTATCGATTTATGTTTTTTTGTGTATATGATACAAGAAATGGGATATACACCACATATAGAATCGTGCAATATATATAGTGATATGTATCTTGATATTTTAATTTTATGGTGAATTTTATGCACATTATGGATTTTATACTCGTATATACTCATAATTTCTTATAATACGCGTTCGATATGGTGAATCATGATTTACCTGTATGCGCGACTAAAGATATCTTCTCACCTAATTAGCTGTATTTTTAATTTTTTTTAGCATTCTGTTGTACTGACGTATATATGAGAAATTAGTTTTGAATAATATTCATAGTCCCGCTACATGATCAGCACAGCATCACCCTCAGCTTCAATTGGTCGTTCAACTCTTTCGTTTTGAGTAGAGATTTAATTTTTGTTACGATTTTCAGGCATTCGAAATGGATTCGTATACGATTTTTCAAATAAAACATTCAACGATTTGAGTCACAAACTTTGGAAATTAAAGTCGCCTTTAGTTTCCTATACAGCAGTTCACTTATTTCACATGTTCCCTGTTCTGTGCGCGCAAATATTCCAAGTTAACATTTCCCCTGTCTTGATGATTAACGGGCGTTTTTAATTCCAGTATTTTCGATTATGATTATCGACGTCGTTTACAATTGTTTTCGTTATCTCCATATTCCTCTCAATCTTAGAATGCCACTGTAAAATCTAATTCTCAATCAATATTGGAGCAATACTTGATTTGACAACAGCGATGATGTGGAGAATAATAATAACTTGGTAAAATTATAGTCTTCAGTCTTCAACTGGGTTCTAACTTTCGAGCTTTGCGCTTATAGCAGTGATGGTGTATACCTTAACCACTCGACCACCAAGTGATATGCTTGTGTAGAATCGAATTTTAACAATATTTTGCAATCAATTCTAGAAATGATCGACTACGATTTAATGCAACTGTACCCCATTCCCAATTGATAAGCTTCCGGTTGATACCGAAATCCGGCTTTTCATCTTTCGGATTATGTTGGTGACATCAGTCTACCAGTAGAGGCTTCTTTTGATCTACATTTACATAATGATGAACATCCACTACTAGTGGTTGTGATTTAATGATGATCAACAAATGAAGTGAATTCCCATCCGACCAATAAGAAATCAGCAATCGGAAGTTGATCTTGGCTTTGTTTGAATATTCGGTCGTTCTCGGCGTCTAGATCCTTGCAAATTTAGATTGCTGCCATGTTTCCGTTTTAACGAATCTTCGTCTATAGCAAAATCGGCCTTAGATCGCATATCCTGGAACGGCATATCAATTTTTGACTCCAAACCGGCTATTCAGTACTACCTGTCCCGGCGAACCTCGCGAAAATCACCCTTCACGAAATTTGTGATGAGAGGAAAAATGAAACATCAACTCAATTCTCAATAGACGATTGAGTTGAATGGCCATTCGATTCTCTTTTTCATCGAATTCAACACTAAGGTATTGAAAAAGATTGAAATGTCGATTGAAACTCAGGCAACTATCGAAAATTGAGTTGTTTTTTGGATTTTTGCTCTCAGTGTGGAAATGAATTGGAGTCAGTTGAAATTTAAAAGAATTCAATGTATTTTATTCGAGTGGAATTAAATGTAATACAGTCGCAAATCAATACAATGCATTGTGGTAAACAATATTTTTCGTTGTGTTGTCCAGCGCGTAAATGAACAACGATGATGGTTTGAGAGAAAAACACGGAAATTCTAAATTTATTCCGCACACTTCCAACGATTAACCTTGCGATTTGTTAACCGTCATAGCGAACGCCAAACGAATGGGGAACTGAATGCGCTGGAAGTCGAACGGTAAGTCAGTTGGAATCATAGGAATTCTCGGAATTAGGACATCCTCTCTTTTAAATTTGCCCTTGATGATCTTCGCTTGAGTCACGTTGATCATCAGTTTCTTCACAGCCAATCGCGTTTCGCTACACAATCTCGGATGATTCAGCTTACGCAGTATGATTATCACAGATACTACATTCAGCATCAAGTTATGCGGTAGTATTCCCGGCAAATCAAGCGCATTCAAAAACTCGGTCAGATAGTTGGTTGCCTCGTCTTGATTGGTAAACAGACAACGGATTTGAACAAACGCATTTCCCCAGCGATTTGGTTTTGAATAAAGTGATTCAGAGAGTCAACATAGTTGTTCTTCGCTGACAAAATCGCTCGTTCGCTGAGCCAATCGCGATTCATATAATTTCGGTGGATCTCCACAAACACTTTTGTGATAAGCTCTTCCTTCGATGTCGCGAACATGCAAAAATTCAAAGGAAACGAAACCGATCCGGTCAAAACCTCAACAGGAATTTGACCATTGCAAGCGCCAACAGTTGTTTTGAAAAATCAGCAGTTGATGCGTCGTTCTTTAACGCAACTCTCATGTTCGTGGTCAACTGCAACTTCTTCACATAGCGCCACAAACTTGCAGGTTTCAGTCATGCATTGAGTTCATCTGCAGCTGTTGATCTCGAAATGCCAGGTAGCGTTTGACGAAAATCGCCAGACAGCAGAATCATCGCTCCAATAAAACGCCTTGAGGCACTTCGTAAATCCTTCATCGTTCGATTGAACGCTTCCAATGATCGTTTATGTGACATTATGCACTCGTCCCAGATGATAGTTTTGCGATCTTGCAATATCTTGGCCATCGCCGAGTTCTTGGCAATTGAGCACACTAGCTTGTCATTCGTATGGATATTCATCGGCAACTTCAACACGGCATGTGCCGTATGGCCGCCGTCTAACAATGTGGCTGCAATTCACGGTGATGCTAACTTTATTTCAGATTTCGAGCGAATTTTGTCCAAAAGCAATGAAATCAGAAAGGTTTTGCCTGTTCCACCGGGAGCATCGAGGAAGAATATTCCGCCGTTTCCTTCGTCAGCTGCCTTCATCAATGCATCGTACACGTTCATTTGCAGTGCATTCAAAAGCGGGACATTTGTTTGCACTATTTGGCTCATTGAATCTCGATCGTACACTTTGGGTTTTTCCGAATTTTCTTTCCGCCACTGTATTGAGACAAACAAAGCATGCAACCTCTGGTGGGATTCGAATCCAGTACCTCCCACCCCAAGCACCGAAGCTTTAGCCACTGTACCACATATTATATTTCGGAGGTAGGTTTTTTCAAAATTTTCTTTCGTAAGAACCATTCCCTAGCAATTGCGAAAACAACAAAAAATGATTGAGACAAATCGGATCAACCGTTCTCAACTGATGGGCGCGCACATACATTTGTTACACCATTTTTATATATTTAGATAGTTGATTAGAATACGACGTTAACGTAATCTACATTTAAGAAACCAACGCACTATTGCAAGATGAGCCAGTGAAACAGGTCATACAGCCAATCTAGGTTTGGATTTCCTACTGCAGTAAACAGACTAACGTAACTAACGTAATTATCTATAATTATTGTTTGCTGATCCGATATGAAAAGTTGTGTTTGTTGGTGCGTTTAACCACAAATAATAAAGGCTATTTGATGACGAAAGGTTAGTTGATGGGGCCCAGTGAGAATAGTGGGTTTTTTAATGAATGGAATGAGGATTTTTAATCAACGTTTATGAGGTAACGGTTGGTGATGAGGGGGAGGGACGGTTTCGAGTACCAGAAATCGATTACGATGGTCCTTATACAAAGAGGCTCTTGATTGGGCTTGGGATCTTCTCTTAACTTTTTATTTGGCTAGAACGATTTTGATAAAATTTGTTGTGTCATGTTGCGTGCTGTCGCATAAAAATTTATTTGTGGTTTGAACTTGAACATTTTTTAGAAATTCTGAAGCATCTTTTAAAATCTTATACGGAATATTATCTGGGTCCAAACTTAAACCAGAATTTACGTTATTTGCCGAATATCGACATCAATTATTTAAGGAATCAAACAAGTTGTTCATTTTTCCAAAAAAAAAATGCCGTGGCTATAGCACTGTCAACAACATTTGGGTTTTTAAACCGTTTTAAGAGACTAATGTCCTAATTCCGCCTACGCAACTATGATTTAAAATTTGAGTGGCCAAACCAACCCGCATGTTTTCAAATGTTGTAGGCTAAATATGTTTTGAAGACAATTTCGGGCAAACTCGTGTTACTGATTGACTATCCAGTTGGAATAATTCAATCATTACAGTTCACGAAACTAACCCGCTCGATGTTTTAAAATCATAGCGTAGCAAAGTATTTCTAACGTATTTAAACAAATGTGGAATGTCATAAAATGCAAATATTTTACGATCGTTATAAATAAAATATGGTTTATTTGCTTTAACACCTAGTTGTTTATAGGCATTACGATTATTTGCCCCTTGATCGCATGCTACACCCCAAAGTTTGATAAACAATTGTTGACAAACTTCAACGTTTTTAGTAATTACTCTCCGTAGTAAAATAGCTAATTACAAATTTGTCGGAACTAAAGATGCCTCTGATCATAAACAAACGAAAGTATTTGGCTGGAACAGGAAGCCTATCGTCATCAACTAAATCAACTAGACCTACTATCTCATCAGTACTGGCATAATATTTTAAATCCGATCGGATTCTAATTTCATCGAACAAAAGGATATGTCGCAGGCTTCGTTCTGGCATATCTCTCATCTTACTAGCCATTTTTGCTAGAAGGTGAATGTTAAAACCGGGTGGCAATTGGTTTAAGATATGCCAATTATTGATCGATCTTGTGGATGGTAGTTGTAATTTTAAAGAGTTTCGAAGAAATTTATAAGCAGAATGAGACCTAAACTCAATACTCTGCGCTAAGTTTCGTTGTTTTGACCGAATATTTAGCATTTTGACTACGATTTTCTAAAACCATTTTAAAAAATTCTTTTGAATTTTCATTAACATAAATTAAATCATCAATGTGATTAGAAATTGTCTTTCGTTTTAAGTCCGTGTACTTTTTTGTAATCCCATTTTTAATTTTTTGTTTTAAAGTAAACAATCGAATTTTATTTTTAAAAACTTTGTTCTGTTGTTCCAAAGTTTTGCATTTAATGGTCAAAGCAGTATTTTTACGTCGATAAAATAAACTTTTTTTCATTTTGAACACAGTTGCCACAACTATTCTTCACTCACTATTAGCAAATTCTGAAATGGAGTTGACATCGATATTAAGAGTTTGTAATGCTAATCTTTTACCATTAGCACAATAATAAGGCCGAACATCTTTATTGGAATTGGCAAAGGTTAAATTGTTTTGCTCGTTGATGGAACCAATGACATTACTGTTCATACAGGATGATTCGGATTTATTATTTTTGATAACAACTTTTTTGGTTTTACACCTTGCGTAAGTTTTTAAATTTTGGTTTACTGCTTTTGTCGTTTTAAGTTCACTTTGTAAACATAAAGTTGGAGTAGCATTTTTTGTTAAATTTCGTTTTTTGAAAAATTTATTTTCAAAATGTCTATCGCAGACGAATTTTTTTGTTTTACCGAAACATGCTAGATCTAGATGACAATTTATCGCCCAAATTTTAAACCGATCAAAGTCTTTTTTGGGAAAACTAAATAATCTACAATTTTCATCACTTCTCTTATTAATTCCACAAACTACAAAAATTGAAAGCATAACTACAAACTAACACTGTTTAACACTTCACACTTATTGTTTTTAAAATCAAAATATGAACTCAAATAATATTGCAAAATCCTTACTCAATCTTCTCGATTACAGATCCATATAAAAAATATTCAACCGCTATATGCTATACGCAATTCACTTCTACCAAAAATTATTTTGCACTATGACTATGTATGCATTGGGAATAGTCACAACACAATAATATAGATATTCTCCATTCTCGTAAAAGCAAACACGTTCACAGACCGCATATGAATTTACTTTCAAAAATAATTAAACGAAAATACATTTAGCACTATGGCTTACATTGTGATATAAATATAAGCATAAAGTCCCGTAAACGCTGTATCTTATTGGATATTTTGATTTTTTGTTTTTTTTATAAAAAATGTGTTTTTTGCATCCTGCTCTTATTTGCATTAGGGCAAATAAAACTAATACGAAACAACATGATTTTATTTTGATCGCTTTATTGTTGTGTGAAGCTTTTATCCGAGACAATTTTTATTTTTTTGTTTACATGCGATAGATGTTGCTGATTGTACAAATGGAGTTTAACTAAAATATTGAACTACATAACTTTTACTTGTTGTTTTCATATCTGATTTAATATATTGTTTGTGGTTTAACATACAGGAGATTACTTTCTATTTAATTGGGCTCGAATACGTCTCTAGTACATTTGTACCTTGATAATTTAGTTCAAGATTGTAGGTCGGCAGATGCAATATTCGAATTGCAAATGACGATGGTATGTGATAAAGCTTACCAACTCAATGGATTTGTATCCGGTGAATTTGGTGGCCATTGGGCAGTGGAAATGATCCGCGGAACATTGTTTCTCAGCCAATATTGATTGACGCGCGCATTATTACTCGGCGCCGAGTCCTGTTGAAATGTCCAGACTCTGTGGCCGAAATGTTTTTGTGCCCAAGGCATCAACGCTTCCTCCAACACATCATCCCGATAAATTTCAGCATTGAGCTTGATGCCACGGTTCAAAAAACGAGCGATGAACGGCTTTCGGACGTTACGGCGGCCTAAACCATCACCATCGGAGGCGCTTGGTTTTGAGTGGCAATCCGTTCGCCCAAATTTTCAGTAATACGGCCGTACAAGTAAATCCGGTCGTTTTGCTTGTTCACATATTGCTCAATAAGGAACGGTGACTCATCGGAGAAAACCAAATTCGGCAAATCGCCACTTTCGTGCAAGCGTAACAACTCTTTGCTCTTTCAACTTTAACTTTTTTGAGCATCGGTGAGAGCATGCGTTTTATGGGATTTCAAGGCCTTTAGTCCAAGATGATCTTTCAACATGTGCTGCATCCGTTCGAGCAAAATGTTCGCCTCACGAGAAATTTTTCTGCCACTACGGCGCGGATTCCGAATGATATCCGGCAATGTTGCAGTGCGTTTCGGTCCACCACCATGGCGTTTTGCAATGCTGCCAGTACCGTTATAACGATTTATGGTGCGATACACAAACATTTTATTCACATGCAGATGTTTTAACTGGTTAATAATCTGCGGCTGTGGTTTTCCAGCCAAATATAGAGCAATCACACTATTACGGTTGAATTCCATTGCAGATAACTTTTGTTCTGAATATTTCCCACTAAAATGCTTTTGTACGCTTGTAAACAATGAAATGAACTGTCGTGTAAATTTGAACGCTCTGTCATCATTGGTTTGACAGCAACAACAGTCTGAAGTTGGTAACACTTCGTGTCAGTCACCCGGTATATACGAAGCTTTGATCTGGAAAAAGACTGCACTCCGAATGAAATGACATAATTAATGCTTTTGTCTCACAATACTTTTTATGTGGGAAGAAAATGCATTATGCGAGTATTAAATTGTCATAAGTTTGCGGTTTGCATTGTGTGCGAAAATGATAGGAAATACGTCTAAAAAAATTTCATAATATAATCAAAAAGTTTTCCAAGCTTTTAACTACATTTATTAGGTGCGGGTATAGTAAAAAAGTTTTTTGCACTAATTTAATTATATGAAAACTAAAACCACAACAACAACAACCACCGCACCAAAATAACGAAATTATAGTAATTAATATTTTGATGTGCGCGCAATCATGGTGATGATGATGGTAATCATTATACGATGATGATCATTATGGTGATAGCAATAATTATTTTCTTAAAGATTATAATAAATTTTAATGAACTTTTTTTTATTTACTTTTTTATGAGTTTTTAAGTGTTTTACCATGTTTTGACGTAAGAAAAGTAGGAAAAGTGTAATAAAAGACGTGAAACAACAACAAAAGTGTAAAGTTTTATTTTTCCTTTTTTTAAATTACACTATTAAATGTTGCATGATGTTGCAATTTGTTGCAGTAATAAATCATATTTTTTTTCTGTTTAGTTTTGTTTTTTATTGTTAAACACAAGACTATTAATAAGATGACTGTATGCGGTTTAAGTTGGTTAAGTTATTATCAAAATTTATTAGTTTGTTTGCTTGCAAGGATTTGATGGCTATTAAAGATCTAGATTGCAGGGGTTTTTAACGAGCATAAAGTATCTGATTACTTTCTGGCAAAGCTTATAAATTCTATTAAACTTCTAGCAAACGTTATAAAAATATAAACAAAACCTGACAAGCGCAAATTGACACTGTGTCTGTAGATGTTGCTCTGCGTTGAATTATAAATAAAAATATGCAAATTAGATGAAACCACCAATTTAATGTCACTAATTACGCGTGTAATAAATTTTAATCTGTCATGGTAGCGTATCAACTGCATTTTCTGCCTGCGTGATACATATTTAGAGTAAGTGATGTGAATTCTATTAGGTTGGTATTGTCGTGGACCGAGCCATGTTGAAAGTCCTACATTAATGTTTTGCAATGGAGCACAGTAAATCATATATGATACTCTCGAATAGCATGGGAATGCAGAACGGTTTTGAAATTGGTATACAATTGGAAATATTTGATATGCAACAATCAATAATGAACCATTCCACATATTTTGAAAAAATTTAGATGGAAGATTATGTAAAATTGGTAATTCAGGAGATTATGGATGGCCGTGATTCGTTCATTAAGTTTTGTTGAGTCCAACGGTAAATATTTATGATAACTTAGTAATTTCAATAAATTTCGTTTACTCAACTACACAACAAACAGTCAAATAATCGTTAAGCACACGTTCTTTATAATTATATTCATATGATGAGCAAGATAGGCATTACAAATTGTATAAAAAGAGTGTACATTTTTAGAATAAAGTAGAACGAAATTATATACCAACAAGTTAGTTCTGTTTTCACCTTATCATTTAGCTAGAAAGAGTGATCAAACCGCACATTATTACCTAGCTAAACATTGGTCCTTCGAGCTATTACAACAACCGGTGGAAAGTAAAACTCAGCCAAAGGGATTAAACATTGGAAAATTCAACAATAAAATTCACTTTGAAAGGAATTTTACATTGAAATCTCGAAACAAACCAGAGTCTACGCCATACAACAAAAGTCCATTGTTGCAGCAGGGTGGATATCCAAAAAGGATGGTGCAGCTCGAAAAACGAAAAAACATCTTGAGTTGATAATAGCAACTCTAAAAAAGACGTACAACGAGTACGTCGCTGTAGACAACAAAATAAGAGAATTTCAACCTGAACTTGAATTAACACACTAATACTATGAAGATAGGCAAATAGTATGGGAAAGATTTACAAAACATATTGACGATATGCGTCAACGCCTAAACTCATGACCCTTGCTGCAACACCAACTCCAGATGCAACCTTCACATTCAATTTTGCCCAACCTGAAGAGTCAAATAACAACGACCAAGGAAATGAGGCTTCATCTATTCAATCGTCTGAATCATCAAGAAGCACTGAACATCAGCAAACTCAAAAATTCCTGCAATAACTAAAACAACAAGACGTCTGAATGCGAGGCTTATTTAGAGAAAACCGCACAGCTGAAGACATACTGGCAAGCAGCAACAGATTCAGACCAGCGTTACAGCTTAAACTAAAGAATATGGAGAGGATGATGATACAGATCATGGAGCTTCATGAAATTATCTGCGTGGATGCGTCCGAAGAACAGGAAGCTAATTTAAAATACTTCGTAGAACAACACTACGAAAACGTAACCAACGAATACGACAGAATCGTATTATCACTAATGACATTGTTGGAAGAAGAAGAACAATGCAAAATGAAGCCTTTTGAAATTTGCCTACTACCAGTAGAACTCCCATATTTTCATGGATATCACACGAAATTGGTTGGTTTCGCTGACACTTTCAAACAACTAGTTCATTAGCTCACAAACACGCACAAAATGAGCTACTTAAAAAGCCACGTTCAAGGGTCAGCTGGAAAATTAGTAAACCATTTGGAACCCATCGGAGACAACTACGATGCAGCCTGGGAAATCTTGGAGAATCGCTTCAAAAACAAAAGATTACTTGTATCTAATCTGTTAAATACTTTATTAAGTCAACCAACTATTAACACTGAATGCGCCGCTGCGGTCAAAAGTTTACACGACACAACAACCGAATTACTACTCGCTATAAGGAATACAGGCATAAGAATTGACACATGGAGTTCATTCATCATCTTTACTTTGTTAAAAAAGTTGGCCAACGAATCACGACGTCTATATGAAAGTTCTCTTGGAAGCCCAAGATAATTCCAAGAGAAAAGCCATTTTTTGAAGTTTCTGGAAAGGCGTTTTCAATCCTTACAGTCTAAGGGGTTGTGGGACACAACAACCCTTGTACAACAATTAAAACAGGCTTGCGTAGCTGCAGCACAACCAACTTTTATTTGCGTATAGTGTCAACAAAACCATCGAACAGAAGTATGCCAACGCTTTAAAAACATGAGCACTTCCGAACGAAATCAAACGGTTATGTTGCACAATTTGTGTAGCAATTGTCTAAGCAAAAACCATACGACATCAAATTGCAGCATTAAAACCAAATGTTTTACCTGCAAGGGTAACCACCATACTTTGCTACACATAAAAAAAACCGGAACAGCAGAACAGTTATACGAAACTGAACATAAAAGCGTAAAAGTATAAATATACGGTGGTTTTTCCTCTTCAGCAGATAGGTGTCTTAAACCACCAGTGGAGGTTGAAGACACCTAACTGGCTGAAGAGGTAAAATGTAAAAAACACTATGAGCAGACCCACAAGAGGTCAGTGAATGAACGATACGAGGTTAGAATACCATTCAACATCGACAAACTGAGAGAAGTGGCAATGGGAGACTACAAGGTGAAAGCAGGTGCTATTTCAAATGGAAAAATGATTCAAGAAAGATGAAGATTTGAAGAGTCAATATCATAAGGTCATGAACGAGTATCTCCAGCTTAACCACATGGAACTGATCAAAGATGATCAATAGCATATAGTTCTTGTGTTTACTACATGCCGCATCATTCCGTAATGAAAGGAGACAGCACAACAACCATGTTCAGAATAGTTTTCGATGCTTCCTGTAAAACAACAATAGACATGTCTTTAAACGTAATGATGTACGTCGGTCAAACAACCTAACCACAATATTGATGAGATGGAAAAAGCATCGTTATGTATTCGCATCAGACATTGAGAAAATATTCAGACAAATCAATGTAGAGCCAGGGAAAATCAAGATTTTTCAACGAATACTTTGGCGATCAGATTCAAATAAACCAATGAACAGTTATACATAGATTAAAAACTGTCACATATGGTACGGCATCTGCAACTTATTTGGCTACGCAAATATTATAACAATTAGCCATAAATGAAGTTTCAAGACATCCAATTGGTTCAAAAATTGTACAAACAGATTTCTATGTAGATGACCTCTTATCGAGAGCCAATGCAATAACAGAAGCAATCGCGCGAAAGGAATTATTAAACCTCCTTTCCAGTGGAGGATTTGACCTCAGAAAATGGACAAGCAATGAAAAGGCAGTTTTAAAAGAACTTCCGGAAAACTTAAAAGAAACGGGACTACACAAGCTAGAATTAAATGTCACAGTAAAAACACTTGGGCTACCCTGGAACTCCACAACAGATACGTTCCAATTTAATGTATAAATGCCAGATACAAATACAACCGTATCTAAAAGAACATTCCTATCAGAAGCGTCCAAGCTTTCGATCCGCTTGGATCGTTAGCACCAGTAGTGATCCAGGCAAAAATCCTACTTCAAGACTTATGGGCTTCTGGTGTAGGATGGATGACAAACTTCATTTGAATTTTGAAAATAGATGGCTAAACTACGAGCTAGAATTACAACAGTTTGAGAAGATGAGAATTCATCGTTGGATGAACTCCAACAACGGCTCAAAAATTAAACTACATGGTTTCTATGACGCCTCCAATCAAACATATGCCGCCGTGGTATACAGCTAGATAAAGATTTAGAGGTTGCACGAGGAAACAAAACCATATCAATGCCAAGACTAGCACTGAATGCAGCTTTGCTTCTCTCAAAACTAGTAAAAAATGTGGTACAGGCTTTAGACATCAACAGCAACCCATCAACATTTTTTGGAGTGATTCAACAGCAGTTCTATAGGTTGGATAAAAGGAAAGCCACTACATCATAAAACTTTTGTCGCCAACAGAATAACAGAGATACAATCCAGCACTAACCCTAGTCAATGGTATCACGTGGTTTCAAACGAAATTCCAACAGACTGTGCATCACGAGGGTTAAACCCTGTGCAATTATTAAACCACAGGATTTGGTGAGAAAGGCCACAGCGGCTGAAAGGTTCAACCTACTCAACAACAAATATTGATGCTCAAGCACTGAAAGATGCAGGCAGTATGGAACACAAGTCAATAACAACATTTACAAAGATTGGAAAAACCAGTGGTTGAATTCAATCGATTCTGGTCGCTACAACGACTCATTCGTAATAATGCATACTGCCTACGCTTTGTATCAAATACAAAGACTAAAACCAAAAATGCATCCCAGCTCAACGCAGAGGAACTCTCAAGACAGCGCTAAGAGTAATAATCAAAGTCGCACAGATAGAAACCTTTGAAATAGAACTTTCGAAATTAAAATAAAACCAAAACTTACCAGGACAGCACAATACTAACATTTAATCCCTTCATCGACGGAAATGGTATTCTACGAGTAGGTGGAAGACTAACCAATTCAAACCTATCGTTTAGCGAAAAACATCCAATAATAATGCCAACAGGTCACAAATTGTCAAGGTTGCTCATCAAAGAAACTCATTTAAAAACTCTACATGGAGGCAATCAAGCAACGTTCATATTTGAGAGCGCAGTATTGGGTAATAAATGCCAATGATGCAATTCGTAACACTATACATAATTGTATAGTTTGCACCAGAGCAAGGAAATTTGCATCAACACAACTAATGGGTTTGTTCCCAAAAGAGCGAGTAACACCAGTCCCACCATTCACAAACAGCGTAGTAGACTATGCCGGTCTAATTAGTATAAAATTGTGGAAAGGCCGCTGTAATAAAACAACAAAAGGGTACATTGAACTTGTAAGCGACTTGTCAACAGATGCTTTCTTTCTTGATTTCAAGAAGAGGAATTTATCTGAAAATATTCAGCGATTGCGGGGCTAACTTCGTTGGAGCAGATAAATAATTACAAAGGCATTCAAAACAACAGGAAGGTGAAATTAAAAACAAAGTGGTACAGATGGGAACTAAGTGGCACTTCTTGCCCCCGGGAAGTCCTCAGTTTGGAGGTTTGTGAGAGGCCGGAGTCAAATCAATGAAACAACATCTCCGGAAAGTAGTAGGAACTCACACGTTAACCTTCGAGAAGCTTGCAACACTTCTAGCTCAAATAGAAGCATGTTTGAACTCCAGCCCATTAACCCCTCTCTCAAACGATTCAGATCACGACGGTGTTTTGAAACCGGCACATTTTTTAATAGGGAGAGCTATTATAACAACACCCTAGCCTGACATTGAAGGTATCAAGACCATTACAAGGTGGAATTTGTTGACCAAGCTCAGTTAAGAAACATGGCGCACGGACTATATCTCTCACAATCACAATGTAGGCCAAAATGGTTACAATAACAACCTAACCTCCAGGTGGGAGAGTTAGTAATCCTCAAAGATGAACAACTACCCCTACGCATGGGCCACTAGCCAGAGTCATCTAACTACATCCGGGAAAAGATGAACTAGTCAGGGTAGTTACTCTCAAATATAAGAACAAGACGAGCCCCAAAGACGAGCAAAAACAAATCATCTAGTGTTAGCAATGCTCTCAACTTGCTGTCTACTAGGACTCGCGCAAGCCCAGATTAAAGTCACTCCATTTAACCATTCTACAGGAATATACTTTGAGAATCTAGATCAACTCGCGGTTGTAGCTATGAAGTGGACATTTAAGAAAGCACAAGTCGAATTGGAAGCAGCTTGCAAGGAGCTCTCTAACTTAAGATGCAATATAATCCTACAACAACTCCAGTGGCAATTCAAAAACTTGGTCGCAGATAACGAACTTCTATACTGATAATCAACAAGGAACGGCGACGAATAAAACGGGGCTTGGGAAACACGGTAGGTCTTATCTTTGGTGACATGTTTGGACTTCTCACCCAACGTGAAGCTAACCAATATGAAGTCCAATTTAAGAATATTAACAACAACGAAAATCAGCTAATGGCACTGATGAGAAACCAAACATCAATAATAGACAACACAATCAAGGTGGTAAAGCACAATTCTAATCTAACAGTGACATTGTTGAATAATTTGATTAAAGAGCAACATAAACTAAGCTTGGAAATGAAGCTGTAGAACGAGTATCGAACATACGAAGATAAGGTCCGCTCAATATTAACAAGCATGATAGAATTGACTCTAATACTAGAAAACCTCGAGGATACACAACAGGGGTTGGTTGATGTTGTTTATTATGCACATCACAGCATCCTGCATCCATCGATACTCTCCCCGTCACAGCGGATTATAATCTGCTAGCCGTAATTCCTGTTCCTAATATTAATCATAACAACGCTCAAGCAAGCATTTTTACATCAACAAGATACCTAGCAGTAGACAATCATCGAGAGCATTTTGCACCCCTAAAAACAGAAGAAGTGAACCGTTGCCGAGTATTTCAACCTACACAGTTTTTAAGCGAGGTATCACTAATTTTCAACACTATATGACAAACGCGAAGTTGCAATCCTACAGCGAAAACCAGCGCTCGACAGATTATGCAATGTTGAGTCAATAAATTCAACCAACCATACTGAATAAAGCTTCACGCTCCAAACGAATGGATATTCCCAACGGAACAACAGTTGATATCATATGTGGATCTAACATCGATGGAATTTTCAGGGATCCGGGTTAGTGTCTATAAACGCTGGTTGTACGCTAAGAGACGAACATCTCCGCATCATCACTATCGGTACAGCATCTAACGATATTATTAAATCGTTTCGCAAATCATTCAACACGATAAACGGAGCCACCAATTACACTACAGATTTGGAAAGAGAGCTGAAAACAACAAAGGAAAATGAACGAATGCCGATAGAAATAAATCGCGATTTCCAACTCAACTATAGGGATCTTGATATTACTTTTCACCATTTTATATTTTAGATTTAAGGCGCAACGTTTAAAAGCCAAACCAACGTCAATCTCTTCTGTATAGCTCCAGAATATGTTTAGTCCAACAGTAAACATTTATGCTATCTTAGCAATTACAATTAATTTCGTTTATTCAACTATATAACAAATAGCAATATCGAAATTTAATCTAAAACATTTATTCTTAAGCATCACGTTCTTAGTTAGTTTTGTTAATTTTGGTTTCACCTCATCATTTAGCTAGAAATAGTGATAAAGCTGCACAATATTACCTAGCTAAACAAGTTTTATGGTGTGTATGTTCCCAATAAGCAATGTTTGATTACGACCATCAAAAAAATACCAAGATTCTAGAAATTTAGAAAAAGCAATAATAAAAAAAACTGATCATTTGATCGTCATACTTTAATGTTGATAGATATGCGCCGGATTGTTTTAAGGTACAGTAAAACCTCGATTTAACGGACTAATTGGGAGTGTCTGTTAAATCCGAATGTCCGTTAAATTCGATTTTTTTTTAAATTATTTAATCTGGGACGGAAGTCAGGCATTTCTTAGCCGATTATTGTTTGAGATTGTTTATACTGGATGGAAATGGGTTTCTTAATTGATTATGGGAAGAAGTTCTGGAATATGGCCACCTGGGTCGGAACTCAGCCATTCCTTAACCGATTATGATCAGATTGGGTATGTTGGATGGAAATGGGATTCATAATTTGTTTAAGAAGTTCTGGAATATGGCCATCTGGGAAGGAACTCAGCCATTTTTAACCAATTATAATCGGATTCTGTATGTTGCAAGGAAATTAGATTTTTAAATGTTTTTGGGAAAAAGTTCTGGAATATGGCCATATGGATTAAGTTCTTGTCGTTGCAAGTACCTCAAAGGTGTAAATTGCCGCTTGGTTCGAAAGGTTCTGAAGATTTCATGGTCTTAGAAAGCCTCATATTCCATGTACCCGTTAACAGTTTTCGAGGTCGTTGTTGATAAGAATACTATACATTTATCCGAGCCCTTTGTGTAGGGTTCATAACGTAATTTTATGTGAGACTACGAAGTTGGCCTACCGCTCAAACTACCAATTCCATGAGAGGTAGGTGTTCGAGTGGTTACGTACTGGTGATAAATGTTTAGCATTACCAAAAACTTGTTAGCATTACGAGCCGCTTGCTTCAAGAAAACCGTTTGCTAAATACCGAGTTTCGTGGCCATATTCCAGAATTTCTTAAAAAAATCATTTAAGAATCGCATTTTCATCCAACATACCCAATCCCATCATAATCGGTACCCGAAAAATGGAAAATAAAAAATTATCCGTTAAATCGAGCGTCAATTAAATCGGGGTCCGTTTAATCGAGGGGTTGTATACGGGTTGTCAAAAACGTTTGGGGTTAGCGGTAAGATTGACAAACATAGTCATTGTAAAGCACATAAGACAAGCTGGTATAATCATTCAGCCGGGATAAAAGGAAATTTTGATGCGGTGATGAGTTGTTTCTGATAATTAACGCCTGAATTATTTGGAAAAAATTGAAATCGTATTTTACATAACTAATCATAAATGAATTTTAAATTGATCGAAGAAAACTTGTCCACCTAGTGATAAGTCACATTCCAGTGTCAAATTTGTCAATAGACGAGTGTTTTGTGGGGCAGTTATTCTTAAAATATGTTACATATAAATTAAATATTTCAACGGAGCCCATCAGATTTTGGACAATGAAAATACAATCATTCGAAATCCCAACCCATTTATGGTTTATACCAGTATTCCTTAAAGGTAATTTAAAATTCAGGTCGAAACATAAACGAGCCCATTAACATTTATATACATACATATAAACTCGTATTCTCTAAAAAAAACATATCTAAAATACTAAATATATTTTCCAAACTATATGTAGGGCAAAATTGCTGATTCAAAGCCTATCATCACCAATAAATCCCATCCAAATCGTATATACGGTTTTGCGAAATATGGAAAATTGTACATAAACGTCCGAAAGTCTTCAAAATTAAGTCTTTCAATTTAATCAGAAATTCAAAAATTGTAACAAAATATTACTTTATATGGACGAATTATACGAGCGGACGGACGAGCGTACGAAAATACAAAGAATGGATATGGGATGTTTGCTTTTATATTTTCTCGTATATCCGTACGTACCTGGGCACTCTCGAGTCTCTGCCTATATACTCGAGGAATAAATTGGTAAATTTTATTTTATATATTTTTTTTAAATATTTAAATTATCATGATTAAATTATTCATAACACACAGAGAAAATATCTCTCTCAATTTTATTTATTTTTGTTTGCCTAAAATAAGCCAACCGAACACACAATGTGTGTGTTACTCGTATGTACCTATATGGAATGGATGTAACAGCAAAAACCTCTGAAAATCGATATGTTTGGCAATTCTTTTATTTTTGTTAAGTGTTTGCCCATTCATCGTATGTGTGTGCCTGAAACATTGTGAGGGATAAAAATGGTAATAGAATGTTATTGTTACATTTTATGGTTTGGTTATGGTTAAGCGAAAGTAAACAATAGCAACAAAATCTTATTGAATATTTTTTTGTATTTAGGTATATTTGGATGCATATAAAATACGAGTCCCTGAATTTTAAATGATTTAAGAACTTTATAAATTTGGTTTATGAAATTTAATCTTTCGCGCGTTTTGGTCAAGTTAAACCATCGTATCTTTCGGAAGGATTTACAATCTAAACGTACCGATAGAAGTTCAAAAATTATATTTGTACTTTTCAGAGCAACACATACGGATATAGCAATATCTAGTTCTCTAGGTAGTTTTGTTATTTCTAGGTAAGACAGGTGATGTTTTTTATTTAACATAAAGATGATAGCTGACGGCGCTGTAAGACCAAATATTGGACAAAAGTCCCAGATATTGCCATGTGTCTTACGATAGTGGCTCGCGCTTATGCACTTGTGCATGACTGCTCAATATTATTCTTTTAACACTATGTTCCGTCGGTACTTGGCGAAACACACTAACACTTAATAAACACATTTATCACTTGTTTCATCACTTGGTTCTTCCTTCTGGATTGATTTAAAGTTAATTTGGTTTATCGTGTGCAATCGAGCGTTGTCCACTATAATACATTGGGCTGTACGTGCTGGCTGGCTGTTTCGTGTTAGACTGGTCTGCTGGCTAGCTGGCGGTACTATACTGGATTGAGTTGCGCAGACTAGCTGTGCGGACTATCATTGTAATTTTTTCACCCCTTTATTTTGTTATTTAATTAATTGCTGCTGCTCCACAGATGCGTTGCTCTTTAGATTATAATTTCGTATTGGACGTTTATGGATCGTGTTTTGTGACCACGTCGGGGTCACCAATTTATGGGTAAGTTTATAAATATTTTTATAAACTTATCATATGTATATAGTTTATTTTGTATTTTAATTTACTACATTAAATTCAATAATTATGGAAAAACACTTAGTTTTAGGAATTACAACTTTGATAAATACAAATCGTTACATAAATTCACTAGTAAAATAAACTTGTTGGTAGAACCACCACAGATACATACGAGTAAGTATAGAAATAAATTTTAAACGATTAAGTTATTTGATTAAGGAGTCAAAGACACGTCGATCTAATTCGTCAGGAAATGTAGAAAAGACACTAGGATCTAACAGCGTTTGTAGGAAAGTAAAAAGAAAATGCATGGAATTTCACATTTGGATATACAAAATGGAAATACAATCTATAAAAATTAAATCGCAGAAAATTTTTTGTTACGGCAATAAAATGAAATCAACCGTCCCATCCGAATATCTGTTTCTTGTGGACATAAAACAATAAAATCCTGCACGGGGTATGCGACCACATACAATATTTAAGAAAATTTCATAACGTCTTTTATTATATTTTAACCCATAATTTGTCAATTTTCCATTTCCAAATATTTTGTTTTTATCAAATTCACAATCCGAGAGAATAAAAATCTTGAAAATTTTATCGGCCATAAAATTTTACATTTTTCCGGTTGATTGAGTACCATTTGACCCAAGAATTGTGTTTGGCTTTTGTTTGGCTTTTATTTCGGTTTAAACGTAAACATAAATAATGTGCACATGTGGATTGAACGAATAATATTTTGTAGCGTGATATAGTAATGGATGTGACCTTTGTTCTCACTTTTATCGGTAGGGTTTACAACGAAGTCGAGCCTCACCTTTGTACCAATTTTGACGAATCTTTGAAGGACGACGAGTTGCAGAAAAAATATTTGTTCTTGTTTTAGAACAAATTGTCAAATTTTGAACATGAACATTGGACATGCCTAAAAGTCGGAAAGACGATTTGTTGTGAAAATAGGCAAGAAATTTCCATTAAATATTTAGAACAATAGTAATGTCTAATTATTTGTTTTTCATACGATAGGCAGGCAGCACTTAACATATTTTGCAAGCATTTAGCTGTGGCTTTTCGAGTCGAGTATAAATAAGAGGCTGACAAAATGCTGAATACGCTGGTAACCCAAAATGAGAATCTCTATTCGAAGTTTTAATTCCTAATTTCATAAATTTAGATTCTTAATTCATCATTAACGCACCTCAAAAATATTTTATTTCAATCGATGATCCGAGGGGAAGGTAGAGATTGTTCAAGATTACTTTACATACAGGAATGAATAGTCCCTATAGCTCTATTCTTAAAGTGGCCCACTTTAACAAAATAAGATCGAAGAAATATTTCAAGCAATCCCTGCTTGGGATCCGAAGCGAGGCGTGTGCGCAGAAGAAAAAGTATTGCCAATTTGGCCAGTAGAGAGATTCAAATACTGGAATAGCCTTTACGTACAGTATACGTATTTTTTATAACGATTTGTAAAATCGTTGAAAATGTACGTATTTTCAAATTAAAATGTTAGACAGGTCCATCCAAAATGGAAGAAACTGACTGACCAATGAAGAATAATAAACGATCTATTCGCCTTTTAAGTGCCAGAGGATCTATATAACCCACGAAGTGGTTAAAATTTGTTTCCAATTGAAATTGCCTCCAAAATATTATTTTAATTATGAGGTCACTACCTTTGGTTAGCACAAAAAAAACAATAGATATCAGATTCTTTGGGTTAATCAGAGATGGGCGATTACGCGTCATCTACTAAATTTTACGTTATTGCGTAGACAACTTGTCGTCAACGTAGAAAACTTGTCGATAATGTAG
Source organism: Nephrotoma guestfalica (assembly GCA_963691935.1). Taxonomy (NCBI): domain Eukaryota; kingdom Metazoa; phylum Arthropoda; class Insecta; order Diptera; family Tipulidae; genus Nephrotoma; species Nephrotoma guestfalica. The sequence goes on along the minus strand of OY829913.1, from coordinate 65,701,578 downwards.
AAAACGTCAACTAGTCGTAGACAACGTCGGCAACCAACTGTAATTCCGCCATTAGTGATTAAATGTTGAACATATTTTTAACTTGCGTTAACATATTTCCAAGTTACAGATTACATCGCCTGAAAAGTTCCCGGTCTGACACATAGATGGTGCCACAAATTTAAAATCCATATAATTTTTAAATTCAACCAACCTTTAAACGACAAGTATGAAAATTGCATTACATTCCTACCATTAGTTTACAAGTTACAGTTCTTTTAGGGACGCTACTTTTGTTAATTTAAGAACAATGGAAAAAAAGAATTTTGTGTGTTGATTAAACACTGTTTTTTGAGGGGAAAAAATACCGTTCAAGCAAAGCAGTGGCTTTGATCGTACAACCACCGATGATGCAGTACGCTCTAAACGCCCAATTAGGCTGTGACTCCAGAAAAAATAAAAAAACGCACGAAATTGTTTTGAACAACCGTAAAGTGAAGTACCATGAGATAGCTGACATATTCCACGAAATAAAATGCTCTTTCACCAAGACAATGCACCATGTCACAAGTCGATCGCAACAATGGCAAAATTTCACGAATTGCACATTGAATTGATTCCTCATCCACCGTATTCGCCAGATTTGGCCCCCAGGGCCAAGTGATTAGGGCCAAGTGATTAGGGCCAATTGATTCCCTCCAAGCAGGAGGGAAAGTAATTTGGCTCCAATGAAGAAGTGATTGCCGAAACTAAAGCTTATATTGAAGACAAAGTTAAATCGTTCTACAAAAAGGCATCAAAATGTTAGAGAGGCGTTGAACTGATTGTAGTGCTCTAGTAGGAAATTATGTTGATGAATAAGTATTTTTCCCCAAAAAATTGTGTTACTTTTACTCTACCTCACACCGTTTTTTTCTTTAATAATGTTTGCTCGTCATCGATTTTTTGTCTAAATTTTCAATAAACTAATATGGAGGTGGGTTCATAACAGATAAATGTCTCTAATTGTTTTAAACCAAAATATTCAAGATATTTACATCAAAATTTTAAACTTAGTTCAGATTTGACAATAGCCGATGTCGAAATTGATAAATTTTATTAAGTTAACAAATTTTAATTGAACCCCTGACACGATTTATTTGCGCCATCCTTGAAGGAAGGAATGATCCTTGAACCTACCTTTAATTTTGTTAATCGGAAAACTACACAAAAAATTGGCGTGAGACTCACAGTCTAAATGATTTAATAAACTAAATAGCCGTTACTAGTTACTAGTTATTTCTAGTTGATACTCAAATTAAATTAGCGAATTAGCATAAAATTTCAGTGCATTGTGTTTACTCCTTCTATTGATAAAAGGTATGAACTAATATGAAGTTCGATTATACTTTGAGCCTGACGCAGACTATGTTGTCCCAATTTCCGACTAACTAAATTAATGGTTAATTCATACAAGTCGTTGAGAGATAACACAAAGCAAATCACGTCTGATGTTTAATTAAAATTTACTTAATAAAGTAAAATTTATCAATTTATAAACATTGTTTCGAATCGGCTATTGATAAACGTGAACTAGGTTTGCAGGTTCAAATCTCAAGCATGTTTTGGTTTCTGAAACTTAGAGCCACGAATCAATACTTTTTAGGAACTAGCCGTCAGTTTAGTTAGTCGGAAATTTAGATTAAAATCGGTGTGACGCACACGGCTCAAGTTAGTAATTTAGCCGAAAAATAGCACAGTATTAGATATTTTAATTATGTGTGCCTGACGTCGATTTTTTGTCATAAGCCGTGGCTTTTTAATTCAATTTTTCGAGTTCGCGAGGAGGTAAGTAACACTTTTTAAAGCATAAGGTAGATAACACAGTCCTCTAGGTCTCACAAAAAATATTCAACAAAGTTAGATGGTTTTCTTGTAATATTCTTGTTCTATACAGTTCCATTATTATACAGAACTGTTGAGAATAACGATATTACAAGAAAACTATCGAACTTTTTCAATGGATTTTTTGTGTTATACAATTTCATCTAAGATACAGAGTGGGCCATCTGTTGGTCCTTTTTGAATCGATGAATTTTAGTACTTAATGCTATCTGTTCGAAAAAATTCTTTGACATATGAAAATTCAAAAATATCCAATTTATCATCATTTTTTTTCGATTTTGGGGAGTTGAGAATCCTCACGTTATTCAGGAAGCAGAAATTCATTGTCCAAGACTCACTATTTGGTATGGTTTATGGACTAGTTCATTGGGCCTTTTATCTTTGAAAACGAACTGGAAAATGTTCTTACATTATGTGAATGGGGAACGTTGTCGCAACATGTGAACTGGTATTTTGTGGCCCAAATTGAATGAATTTCGTGCCAACGACCTTTAGTTTCAACAAGACGGAGCGAGATGCCACGCAAGTCGTGCAACAATCCATTTATTGTTAACAAAATTTGCTGATCGCATAATTCGAAGAAAAGGTGAAGTTCCTTGGCCACCAAGAAGCCCGGTTTTAACACCACTTAATTATTTTTTGTTGGATTATTTGAAAGGTAAGGTCTATGCTAGTCATCCACAAACAATTCATCAATTGAACCGCTTTTATTGGAAAAAGTCATCGACAATTTTGATTTGTTTGAACTAACACTGTTTTGTTTACTTACATTTCATTCATGCATAAATTAGCTGATGTATTTCGAATGAACTATACCAGCTAATAGTTTACGTCTTTCTATATCACAATAAAAACTTATTTCACCCCTTGGATAAGAAGACGATTACCTGTTAGCTTAACAGTTTGTGAGACTAACTACCAAAATCTACAAAAAATAGTGAGAAAATTTAGATTTTAATATCATTTCTTAGGTTGTTGACGTTGTCTACATCGACATACGACGTCGACAAGAACGCAGAAAATCTCTATGTAATCTTCGTTATAGATTACGTGTCGACAACTGCGTAGATTACATTACGTAATCTACCTCGCCCAACCCTGGGGTTAATAGACAAACTAGCTGCTGCGTCAAATGAGATCAAACAACAGAATTTGACAAAGATTTATAGTTAAAGCGCAGATGTTCTTTGACTATGCAAATTGAATAAAGGAGTTTTCAATTTGGGAGGGTCGATCTTGAAATGGAATAAAACAAGCTGTGTGTGAGGTATTAACGAAATTCTTTTTTTATTTGAAAGGCCCATGTATGTAATTATTTATGGAACATAACATCGGTCAAATGTCCGCCGCGGCTTCTTACGGTGGCACGGATCCGGGAGGTCCAATTTTCAAAATGCGCCTCGTCGCTAAAGATGATTTTTTGGTCAAAATTAGGGTCCTCTTTCAAACGCTCCGAAGCCCAGTCAGCAAACAAACTGCGTTGTCTATGGTCATTATTTATTTATTTATTTATTTATTTATTTAACCAACAGTATTAATTTACATCTGGTATTTTTAAAATTAGGTTTATTTATATAAATCAAATTTGAATAAAAAAAGTTTTTAGAATTCTTTTAAATTCATCTCTCGACAAATTAAAATCGAACACGGTAGATACATTATTAAATACACGGCTAGAATTTCAAACCGGGTCCGACATACCAAAATTAGACCCATGGAAGTGCAGATTAATCACTAAGCCTCGGTGTCTGAGTGATCTCACTGGGGCACGTATTGAAAACAAGGATAGTAGTTGTGAACAATCAATTCGGCCCATTATAACGTCGCGCACAAACATTGCGGAAGAAATTTGTCTTCGAACGAACAATGGTTCAATATTCAATATCAAACAACGGCCTAGATACGGCGGAAGCACATACTTAGGAGCGTTTACCTCTCGAGGAAGTCGCCTTAAGGCAAACAGCATAAATCGCTTCTGGATTGATTCTATACGGTTAGAGGAATTGATATAGTACGGATTCCAGACAATTGACGCATACTCCAAGTGCGATAGAACAAATGAAGCAAAGAGGACTTTTAGAGTATATGGATCATGAAAGTCTTTGGAGAAACGGATTAAAAACCCTAACATTGAATTAGCCTTATTAATACATCTGTCAATATGGTCCTTAAACGATAAATCTCGTGAAAACAAAACCCCTAAATCTAGAAAAGAATGAACTCGCTCTATCATAACGCCATTTAAGAATAAACTATTATCATGTCCATTACGTCCATAACGTCTTCTAGAAAAGTTCATAACTTTACATTTCGAAACGTTCAGGCAAAGCTTATTCAAGTTACACCAGTCGCAGAAAACGTTTAATTCCTGTTGTAGATTTAGCAGATCGCGATCATTTCTAATCTTACAAAAGATTTTTACATCATCAGCGTAAATCAGAAACTTACAATGTTTGAAGCACCGCTTCACATCATCTATGAATGCAATAAATAATAGAGGTCCAATGTGGCTACCGTGTGGGACGCCAGACAAAACATTGATGTCTCTAGATAAAATATTATTTAAAAAACTTTTTGAGTTCTGTTCGTCAAATATGAAAAAATCCACTTTAAAGGAAGGGCATCACACTTGTTAAGCTGTCCCAGTTTCTTTACCAATAAAACATGATCAATTTTATCAAAAGCTTTGCTAAAATCAGTAAACACTACCTCAACACCATCACCACCTTCTAATGCTAGCGTCAAAAAATTTGTAAACAAAGCAAGATTTGTCACAGTTGACCGTCCGGGGTAAAACCCATGCTGGTTTACTGAGATGGAATTTTTAATTAAGAAAAAGATGCGGTCCTTGACCATCGATTCAAATAATTTAGGAATAGCCGATAAGATAGAAATACCGCGGTAATTTTCGATATCCGTTCTCCGTCCACTCTTGAAAATTGGTCTAATGAAACTGGATTTCCAAATTGAAGGGAAAACCCCACTTTTAAAACTCAAATTGAAGATGTTCGTCAACGGCTGAACTAAGACCGAAGCACACTTTTTCAACACAAGCGGGTGAATTTTGTCCGGGCCACAACTCATATTCACATTTACATTCAAAAGAGCGTGCAGAACGTCATCGGTAGTAAATTGAAATTGAATGTTTGGATTATTATTAAAAACAAGTTCGTCATTCCCTCTCGAAGACGGGACTTACACATTTTCAAAAAATGCTGCAAACATGTCAGTGATAAATTGTGGATCACTAGCCGTCAAAGAATTGAAAGACATTTGCGAGGGTATACCTCTACAATTCCGTTTCGAATCAACATAACTCCAGAAACATTTAGGGTTGTTTCTAATATTCGATTCGATCTCGACAATATATAAATTATACAAGAAACGATTTAAAATTTTAAATTGAGATCTGAGAGCGCTAAATATTTCATAATTTACGGCGGATGGTTTTAATTTATATTTTTTATGAGCTTTAGATTTCCGATTTTTTAATCCTGAGAGGCGACTATTAAACCATGGCTCGCGCATCGACGAAACTACAGGTGAACGGGGAATAAATTGTTCAATTGCCAAGTTCATTATTTTATAAAACTGATCAATATAAGCGTCTAAACTACCCGTTATATATTGATCCCAATTAATATTGTCCAGAAACTCATTTAAAGCATTATAATTTCCCTTATTAAAATTGAAAGACTCACTAGAATTAAAATTTACGTTAACATTAACACAATTTTCAAATATTAATTGGATATGTAGTGGTATGTGAAAAATACTTGAAGAACCGCCGAGATCATTACAAGCAATGATTGTGCCATGTACTTCTACTGGAACGAACACCAGATCGAGGATATTGCTGCACTGGTTCTCGATGTTATTAATCTGTCTTAGCCCGAGTGAACAGATTGAGTCCATCACCAGACCTGAAGTTAGATCACCATTGAATGGCAGAAGTTCATCATCTACAGTAAGCCATTTTATTTTCGGTAAGTTAAGATCTCCCAAAATCATCACACAATCAAAATCAAGAGCTGCAGCTGCTAGTTGATTTGAGAAAAATAAAGATAGCTCACCATATGTATTAACTGAGGATGCGTATGGTATGTAAACAGCAACTATCATTAGCTTTGAGTTTTTGTACGCCCAAGTCCCGACGCAATATTCGACAAGCTGAAGTCTGTGACAGGCTGAGTTCTTTTGCACATTAAGAAATTGGATGCCTCGGGCTCTCATGCGTACACTTTCACGGACCGCGGCAATGTTCTCGGCTGATCTGGCGTTCCTTTGACGTACAAGTGTTGGCTGATTGTTTACCGAACCGGTTGTCTCGAATTTGGCCACCAAACGTTGTAGAGTCGACTTTGAAGGACTACCGCGTCTGCGGTAAAAAAGGCGAACGCGCATTGTGCTAATGAACACTAATTTTGATAATTATTTTTATCATTCGGACGTGCTGCTCATACTCAATGTCGAAATCGCCATATCTGAAGCGTTTAAACTAATAGTCAGAGGTAGTTTTTGATGGTGCATGTTTGCAGTAGGCCTGCTCAAGCAAATAACGTGTTTTCAAGTTGAAACGGAAAAGCAAAGCTTACCGCAAATGCTGTTTGTTTGGCACTAAACTGGACATTTTCGTTCTTAGAAAAAATATTTTTACATTGCGACATATTCTGGTATTTCAACTGGTTATCGTTAACAACTGTCCATCATGCTGAGAACAAAACACATCTTCTGACATAAACGACAACTAGATGTGTTGCTGGCAGTATCTATGTGTGAAACCCGGAAATTTTGTTGCGCACCTGATAATAATTTTGAGTTATGGTACATTATTACCTAGCAAATTGATTTTGGATCTGTTATCAATTTTGTGTATGTATAACTCCTTGCTTAATGATGGTTTTATTAGATCCTGTATCGATTAAAAGTATTATTGTGCGTTTAAATTGTTCACTATAACACGTTAATTAAGAGTGGAAGTTTAATTTTCCATTTCAGAGTACAGATTAAAACCTTTTCCTTGTGCTCCTGTCAGTAATTTAAAAACAGCCGATGGCAAAAGTTCTTCAGCTTTTTTATTAAAAATATTAAAAGTATTTTTAGATCTGCGGATTAACCGTTATCTGCGGGTTATGTAGTTAATTTTGTTTGATCGCGCAAAGCTACGAACCTCTACCCACCTCTGAGATTTGTTAGTGGCACGGTTACCAACTTTTTGGTATAAATACGCCAATATACATCGTCGTGTTCAACTTGTTTTTGGTTGACTTTTTGGAGTTATTGAAATCCTCCTTCTCCATCTTATTTTAACAGAGTTAAAACTTACAAATTTTATTTAATTTATTATTTTAAAAGGAAAATGTCTGACAATTTCATTCTTGGTGTTAACTGTTCAGCAATATTACTTGACACCTTACATGTGTGGTAATGTGTTGTGATGTTGAGTCAGTGAATTACCCGAACATAACTCTATACCGTAGAATGGTTCCATAATAACAAAACGATTACTTTGCCCACTATTGTGTAGTGATATTGAAAGATTAAGCAACTAAGGCAACAATATTGAAGAATTTAATAAAATCAGCTAACTTCAGACCGCAATACTTCATTTGATTGACTCATGTGATTCCCAATATAGTTCATCCTTAAAAATTGGTTACATATTGGCGATCTCCGTTATTTACTCAACTCGTTGTTGGTTCTATCTTAATCTTCTTATGTTTTAGTCACAGATATTATATTGAATTCAGGATTATTTCAGATCAGCACCATTCTAAATAATTTTGGTGGGCTAGGCATGAAGATGTCTGTGGGATTCAGGATGGAACTTGTGCCAATTTCGTAACCGACCAAAAGGCACAGTGGTTAACGCTTAGACGTTTGGATGGGAGGCACCGGGTTCAACCCGCAATAGGGTTGCGATGCAAAAGCTGACTCATCTTCTATCCCAGTATACTACATATAGACTGGCATGGAGCGATGCAATGTGCACATGGTTCAACAAAAATCAAACCGGTAGCAGTACGTTCTCGACTTGGCTGGTGACGGTGTAAAAGTAAAGACGAGAAAAGCAAATCGCGAGAGAGTTGAGAGAGCCTAGGCCCCACAACAGATTGAAAAAAATAATTAAAAAAGAACTCCATGTCTTCCAGCTTCTGAAAGTATTACTTACCTCCTCGCGGTAACCTCAAGACAATTATAGCTCACTTACTGTATTGGTGGTGTACAATCATACTTTGCTGGATACCGGCCAGGCTGCGGACCTACTATAAAAAAATGAATCTGTCGGTGTATTCGGATACCTCGCACCCCCTGAACCAAACTGGCTATCTGTGTACTGAAACATAAGCATTTTGGATAAGTACAAAATGAAGAGAGAATTCAGCGCCGAAAAGCCCGATAAAAAAGCGTATTATTATAGAGAAAAGCATATAAGCACATTATTAAAGAAAACGACACAAGACTTGACCATTAGGCCTGGCATTGATGACGTACGGAAAAAACGGTCCACAAGCACAAGCAAGGATGGTCCCCTCGCATCAACTTACAAAACCAGGTGAATCTCAGGTGATACGGCGTGGTATTTCTGTTTGATTGGTACTGCATCTCCGGTGTTCCAGTTTGCGAAAGTCGGGAAGAATTTGGATGACGAGATCAAGTGGTGTGAGTTGTTCTTCGGTTACCAAGTGAAGTTTTGCATTAGTTATTGACAACTCGGGTTCGTTTTTAGAGGACGAATAAGAATTGTTTTCCCTAGATGTCGCACGATGCTCTGAGCTCTCTAGAGCCAAATTGTATATTTTCTGTAGTTCTGACATTACCGTAGGATTTAAATTAAAAGTATCCCAAAAATCACAACATTATTGAATGTAATACAAGCACTAATATAACCTAAGATATTTTGTTTCGATCCATCGGCAGTTTGAACACTGTCTGGAAGTTTGATCAGTTTTAAATTGTGATTCCGAAGGAAATATTCAGCCCCACAACCCAAAGCACTGATGTATGCCTCACTATCTATAGTAATTCCTTCATTTGGACACCATTTAACGAGATCATTACATATGGTGTAGTATCTGCGGGAGAATCGAATGAGCTATACATAGATTCTGAAATTTGTGGTCGAAGTTTACGACGGAGTTTAAAATGCCGAATGGATAGCAATTTGTGCTTGTTAGATTGAACTAGATTAGAATTTTCAATACTCGTGGATCGTTAGAAGAAGGATTCTCCTTCGTTTGGTTTGGTTGTATAGAAGATAGATTGGGATTGGGTTTCTGAATTTGCGTTTGGGAATGGTGGTACCCAGGCCGACTCATTCCCGATCTCCAGTTTTCCTCCCTGTTGCAAGCAGTGCAGTGTGGCAACATTACATCAGCCAATCCACACCCAAAACCGAAAATTTGCAAGGGTACAACACAATTCCACCAAACATAACCTATTCTTCCACAATTCCAACATTTTAATGGACATTTACTTGGCGTGTTTTGAGCGGGTGTACATGCAGAAACCTGAAGATTGCACAGCCGAAATAATTGGATAATTGATATTTTCAGGTTGTACATTTGAATCGAGAGAATACACGGTGTCATAAGATATTACATTTACTTGAGCGGATCCGAATCGAGGTTTTTTGTGAGTTAGTCTTTCAGGAGCGAATTTAGCATTTTTCCAAACAACTTCAACATTCGTACATATACTAAGTAGATCAGTAACGGTTTGTATAAATCTACCTGCCAGATGGAGAGTCACGCCGCATATTGTTTTTTCAAAATTTCTAATAACGGGTGATTTTTTAAGAGCTTGAGAACTTTTTTTTAAAAAAAAACGCATAAAATTTGCAAAATCTCATCGGTTCTTTATTTGAAACGTTAGATTGGTCCATGACATTTACTTTTTGAAGATAATTTCATTTAAATGTTGACCGCGGCTGCGTCTTAGGTGGTCCATTCGGAAAGTCCAATTTTGGGCAACTTTTTCGAGCATTTCGGCCGGAATAGCCCGAATTTCTTCGGAAATGTTGTCTTCCAAAACTGGAATAGTTGCTGGCTTATTTCTGTAGACTTTAGACTTGACGTAGCCCCACAAAAAATAGTCTAAAGGCGTCAAATCGCATGATCTTGGTGCCCAACTTACCGGGCCATTTCTTGAGATGAATTGTTCTCCGAAGTTTTCCCTCAAAATGGCCATAGAATCGCGAGCTGTGTGGCATGTAGCGCCATCTTGTTGAAACCACATGTCAACTAAGTTCAGTTCTTCCATTTTTGGCAACAAAAAGTTTGTTAGCATCGAACGATAGCGATCGCCATTCACCGTAACGTTGCGTCCAACAGCATCTTTGAAAAAATACGGTCCAATGATTCCACCAGCGTACAAACCACACCAAACAGTGCATTTTTCGGGATGCATGGGCAGTTCTTGAACGGCTTCTGGTTGCTCTTCACTCCAAATGCGGCAATTTTGCTTATTTACGTAGCCATTCAACCAGAAATGAGCCTCATCGCTGAACAAAATTTGTCGATAAAAAAGCGGATTTTCTGCCAACTTTTCTAGGGCCCATTCACTGAAAATTCGACGTTGTGGCAGATCGTTCGGCTTCAGTTCTTGCAGGAGCTGTATTTTATACGGTTTTACACCAAGATCTTTGCGTAAAATCTTCCATGTCGTCGAATAACACAAACCCAATTGCTGCGAACGGCGACGAATCGACATTTCACGGTCTTCAGCAACACTCTCAGAAACAGACGCAATATTCTCTTCTGTACGCACTGTACGCATTCGTGTGGTTGGTTTAATGTCCAATAAAGTAAACTGAGTGCGAAACTTGGTCACAATCGCATTAATTGTTTGCTCACTTGGTCGATTATGTAGACCATAAATCGGACGTAAATCGCGAAACACTTTTCGAACCGAACACTGATTTTTGTAATATAATTCAATTATTTGCAAGCGTTGCTCGTTAGTAAGTCTATTCATTATGAAATGTCAAAGCATACTGAGCATCTTTCTCTTTGACACCTTGTCTGAAATCCCGCGTGATCTGTCAAATACTAATGCATGAAAATCCTAACCACAAAAAAATCACCCTTTAGTTCTCGATCGTTAAGCGAATACGTAAGTGGCTGAGCTAGGCCTTGAATCGAGTTAGTTTTGAGTTAACGAAAAATTTAAAAAATTTCACGAATTTTATAACAAATTTTGAACCTTCGATTAACTTTTATTAAATTAAAATTATATTTAGAATCAAACGACTAAACGTTCATTGATACACGATATCGTTTTTATCTTTTTCTTTCATAACCCCGACTGCCCTACCTAAACCAGGTTCATCTTTTATAGCTTTCACGATTCAACGACTTTCTTGTTTTTCGTTTTGGTTTTCGTTTTCGTCAGATAGAGAAGGAGGAGTCAAAAATTATATTGCCAGATTAGTATTAAGAAATTCAGCAGATTAACGCCGTGGTGAACAGTGCAGCGTTACATACTTTATACATTTAGCGTTAAGTGTAGCTGGCAGACAATGATCCCATTTTACTACAATTGTCTACGCCGCTTGCATCATAAGTTTGGCCGTGATGGTTATTGGTGACAGTCATTCTATTGGGTTGAATAATTTGAATAGAAACAATTCTATTCGAAACAATTCTTCAATTTTCACTTCTTCCTCCAAGATATTTCATTCCTCCTGTCTTTTGCTGCTGATGTTCGTTTCTTCCAAGGTTGCCGATTATAATTAAGAGGAATGCCGAATGTTGGGCCACGAGTTCATCAGGTTCGCAATTTATGATGTTGTTTATTGTTGGTCTTGGAAAGCTATTGTGTGTGCTTGTCAAATGTCAAAGCTGCGATATTTACCGAAAAGTTTCAAGTAATACTTGGTAAAACTTTGATGTTTGTTTCCATATAGGTGGTCCGCATTCTTTATGTATATTTTCCATTTTATTAACATCAGATGTTGGCAGCCTTTAATATTATTAAGGTGGCTTGGGACCCTGAATATATCAAGACCCTTAAAGTACCGCGTTGTTCAGTGTTGGAGGTTGCTTTAATCATCACGGTTGGTAACAACACAGTTCCTTGTTGGTTGACTATAGAAGAGTTTGAGTTGTACCCATGCTTAAAGATGTTGCATTATTACAATGCAGTAGTGTATGATGATGTCCATTGCAAACAATACACGATTTTGTTCTGCACTGATCAATTTATACTTTAGTAACTTTGCTCTAATCTATTGTTGACATTTTTTAGAACTCTTCGCATTGTTCTTAGCCGTGGCCTTCTCTAAAAAGCCTTAACCCAAAATTGTGTGTGGCATGATTGGTGTCACTACAGGTGTCGTAACGACTGGAGCTTTGCCTTCATATGAAGTCGAAATACTCTGAAATTTTCGCTATTTCTTCTAAATTAGATAACATTGTTTCATAAATCCTAGCTGACTCAGATTTGCTTTTATTAGAATGAACGTTACAAAAGGCTCGAACCGGAGATCATATGCAGCCGCTCTATGTTGTGTAACAAGTTTTTCGTAGAGTCATGATATCTCGTGACGCCCCGGCAGTTACATCTCTTATTGTTCCACTAACAATAGCAATGAAATGAAGTAATTGCCAGCTAGACATTTAGAAATTTTGCCGGTTGTTGAAAGGTGGCTCATCAGCTGAGCTGCACTTTTCTGTAAGTGTGGAACTAAAACACAAACATTTTTGCTGTATCGAAAATGTGTCAGCAAATATGTCATTAAATGTTCGTACTCCTCAATGAAACTTGGTATTTGGTATCCCGTTGTGGGTGGTGTTTCTATCTGGCATTGTTGCAACCTAATAATTTACGCTCCCATCTTACCTTGCAAGTTCTTTTGAAAGAATTTGATCGATTATTCATCTTCGTTTGTGTTCATCCATATTCCATTGTTGTAGCTCGTTTGTTTTAAGTTTCAATCTTCAGTTGCATCTAATGCATACTCGATTGATACAAATTTTGACAAAATTGACGCATTAACACGACCTGCTTTTTAAAAAGCTTGATACTGCCGTACCCGTCGTCAATTGTATCCAAAGAATTGTGAGGAATTGATAAAGGCTGTTGCTCACCACTTTCTCCTGACTGTGGCTTTTTTCGTTGTTTATTAAAAGTCCAAAACTCTGACTGATGAATGACGCTGGTTGTGAACGATCGGGAATGATAACGTAGGAGTGTTAGGCGGTCAAATAACTAGTGGTTGACTCATGCCACGTATGTTGTTACATCCTCCTAGTAAAGCGACTATAAATTTGTTTTACGAGTTCCCAGAAAGGTTTTTGTTTTGGGTACTTCACCGTTTGCTTGAAACATTAAACGATTTTCATTACTGCTGCTGCAACAAGTAAGCATATTTTTCTCCAGATCGATATCGAACTGTACTTCGAGGGCCTTCATCTCTGATAAGCCGATACCAAATTATCGTCATATAATGATCGAGTTGGTCACAAATCATGATGGTATGTGTTTTACGATTCAAATTTATGACGTATTGCATCCCAATGTTAATTATTTTTAGAGTTGATGAAAACGTTTTTAAAGGAGCCTGGTAAGATGGGTGTATCATTAGATTTAATTACAACCTTGGTACGGGTAACGATAGACGAAACAAATAACATGTTGAATCATCCTGAAATGCAGAAGATTATGGCACAGGAAAACTTTGATTTGATTATTCTGGAATTTTTGGGTGAACCACAAATTGGTTTGGCCGCACATTTTAACTCTCCCGTCATTATATTTAGTTGTGTTAGACGTACATACCGTTTACTCGAGTTGATGAACAATCCATTAGCATTGTCTTATGCGAGACGTATGATGTTACCCACTGCCGATTTGACTCACTTTAAAAATCGATTGTTGAATTTTATTTGTTATGGGTTTGAAAAAATCATGATACTGTATAATACGAAAATGTACAGTGCGTACCACGAGTGAGTTTAAAAATAATTAATTTTACGGTAAATTTGGTAATGATAATTTTATGTTAACAGTGCAAAGTTCCCTTCTTCGGAATACCACCATTTCATGAAATTTTCAATGATAAAATAGCGGCTTTATTCGTGGCTGATCATTTTAGTCAAGGACAGGTTCGTCCACTAGTTCCGGGAATAATCGAAATAAGTGGGATACAGATGACGAAAACAGCATCACCATTACCTGACGCACTTCAAACGTGGATGGACCAATCAACAAACGGTGTTATATTCTTCAGTCTAGGATCAAATTTAAAAGTATCGTCATTGTCTCCCGAAAGGCTACTAGCTAAAATAGCAAAATATATTATGGAAATCAGATGTCACATCAATTCCAGGCCTATCGAATAGATGTGCTGCAACACAAAAACGTTCAACTATTTATTACACATGTTGGTTTGGGTTCGGTTACCGAATCTAAATTTTATGGTGTTCCAGTACTTGTTATTCCCATGTTCGCAGATCAAATCCCAAATGCCGATGTTATTCTGGCCGAAGGCTAGGGAATTAAATTACCGTATGCAGAATTCACCGAACAACGACTGGCTAGTGCGATTAAAGAGGTGCTCGAAAATTCCAAGTATAGCGAACTGGCTAAATACGAATCAATGTTATTTTGCGATCGACCATTAACCCCCCTACAAATAGCTATTTATTGGGTTGAGTACGTAATCAGACATAAAGGCGCTCGTCATATGAGATCGAATGCAGCGCATCTGAATTGGTTCCAATTGCATTCTCTAGATGTTATCGGTTGTTTGACAGCGGTTTTCATTGTTTGGGCATACATTTCATACAAGCTATTAAAGTGTCTAGTAAAAAAATGTTTTGGTAATAAAAAGTCGAAGTTGAAACGACATTAACTTATACAAATTTGTGTTATCTTATCAATGCCGAATTGCAAACTAAATTTCCCATGAAGATTTCAAAACGTTTGTGAACGTCAAAATTCCAAAGTAAATTATAAAATATTTTCATGCAATAACTCATCGTGGAATTTAAAATTTATTAGTAATAATTGTACAAAAAACAAATTTACGTGAGATATGAATATAAATTCAATCAAAACGAGAAATTTATCATTCCAACAACCAGCACTTATAAAACCAAAATCAAACAAAATTAAATTCATGTCACAAAATATTGGAGAGACGCGCGGACAGCGGAAGACGAACCTCAATATATTTTTTTTTGATGAGTTGATTTGTAAAATTAAATAATTTTTGATGTTAACCGAAAACGAATCCAACAACAACAACTCAAGAAAATTTCTAAAAATCGTTTAAAATCAAGAATCGTGATCTGTGTAAATTTCATCAAATTTATATGACAACAAAAATCAATTGTCAGTCATGGCCATTTTGATTTTTGGGGCGATGAAGTACCATCATGTATATATAGACGGACGTGAGTTTCGTGCACCAAAATATTTAAACATATTTACGAAGCCACCCTGTATATTAAGGAGTATATTGGAGTGAAATGACATGCGACCCACAATGATATCATAATTTCATAAAAAAAATTGTTTTATCGTATTAATTCAACCAACAACAATAACCTTAAGTACTTCTATATAAATACATTTTTGATAAACTGAAATTTTTTATGGGCCACATGTGGTTTTTAAATCATCTCTAAGTAGAAAATACCATTGACGAAGATTTTTTTTTTCTGTATTAATGCTGCTGCCCTCATGTAAGAAGAAAACGCAGAGGAAAACACGTCGTTTGGTATATAAGAGAAGAAATTCTGGGAACTCGAGATCGTAACAGCAAAATATTTAATCGTAACTGTTTAAAGTGTGTGAAAGTAAATTTAGCACTAAATAAACATTAATGAAGGTTAAATTGTTTCTGTATACAACGATCTGATGTGTAAGCAACACATTTTATTTTGGTGGCTGGCCAACCTGTCATAATTTATAAATTTTTTGTGGCAAATTAGTAAAAAAAATTTGTGTTAATATTGCGTGTGGTGTCTTGTCTGGCTGCGAGTTGGTAGCATCGACCGATTTTAATGGGATGGTGTAACAAAATTTGTCTTGTATACACCTAATTAGTATGAGTGGCGGAATAATGAGCAATGCATGAAAAAGTAGTAATTAACTGTCGGAAAAGACGATAGCCCAGTAATTGTCAGTCATCGTTTGCTATAAAACCTGCAATAAGCTGTATGCCCTTCACCACCTTATCCTGTCAGTGCTCATCTGACATTTCACTTCTTAGCAGGCTGTCATAGAATGCATTCAAAAGAGTGTCGGTGTTTTATAAGTGTTGTATAGGCATTGCATAAGACACCCATCTAATTTCCGCAGCAGATTTGTGTATATTTGGAAAATATTCTCAAGCAGCATAATACTGGAATAAACTTGCATTAACTATACAGGAGGCGCTCCAGAAGGCCAAAAACATTTGAAGACACCAAGCTGCAAGCGTTATTGGATGACGATGATACGCAAACTCAAGATTAGTTTGCGGAGATAGTAAACACGACTCGCCAAAGTATTTCCAAACGTTTACATGCTATGGAAAAATACAAATGGAGGAAAACTGGGTGCCGCATGAGTTGTCTGAGAAACAGATGGAAAATCGAAGATCCACTTGCAAAAATTTTGCTTTCACGGCATGAAAGAAAAAGCTTCCTGCATCGAATTGTTACGGAAGGGAAGTGGATCTTTTTTAAGGATTCCAATTGCAAAAGGTAGTGGCTTTCACCTGGCAACGCTGCAACATCGACGGCACAGGCAAATCGTTTTGGAAAGAAGACAATGCTCTGCGTTTGGTGGGACCAGAAAGGAATCGTGTACTGTGAGCAGCTGAAACGGGGTAAAACTGTCAATGAGGAACGCTACCGACAATAACTCATTGATCTGCACCATCCATTGTTTGAAAAACGGTCAGAATAGGACACGAGGCATGAACGATTTATACTGCAACACGACAACGCTACATGCCCGAGCACTCTCATCGTCCAGGACACTATCAAAACGCTGGGGTGGGATCTGCTATCGCACCTGCCTTATTCTCGGATTATCATTTGTTCTGACCGATGGCGCATGGCTTGGTAGGGCTACACTTGGCCACTTTCGAAGAAGTGCAAGATTAGTTGGATAAATGGTGTCGGTCCAAAATCGCTTTGTTTTGTTGACATGGTGTTCATGTTTAGCAAGAGGGATGGCACAAATGTGTAGCTAACGCAGGTCAATACTTTGAATAAACCATTTTTTATAGTTCTATTGAAATTTCCCAATTTTCATATTTCCAAAAAACTCGGAAATTTAGTTGCCCATCTAGTACAAGTAAAATTTCCACAAATTGTTTGACGGAATACTGGGTTCTGAATCCATGGCGAAAATGAATTTCAAAATTGGTTATAAATTGAGTATCGACTGGTTAGTCTCGGGGTTCGAAACATTGAAGAACGATATAACCAAACGACCGGGTTTATACAAATAGAGTAATTTTAGGACGACGGTCAAATTCCTAACAGATTGCTCGGATCAACTGGAAAACCTTCCAAAATTGATATTGGAAGTAAATAATTTTGAAGCACTTAAACCAATCCCAAGTTGTGAAAACAAAATACTTAATAGAAAAGCTTTCGAGAACCTAGACCGGATAGAACACCAGCCGAAAGAGAAAATAAACTGTTAATCGAAAAAAGTTTAGGAATAAATACAGGAAATGTTGGTTAGCGGAATAATTCGTAATTCAGAAAGCCCTTACTTTTTCTATAATCTGGATGGTCTAAAAAAACGAATGCCTCGGAAAAATGGAAATTTAGAGTCATGATTGACTATCGTAAACTAAGTGAGAAAACGGTAGACGACAAGTTTCCAATCCTTCAGATCGAGAATATTGAACAGTGGAACCACATTTTCCACCGGCAAGGATTATTTTGAATTCCACCGAATGTCTTTCAGCTTAAAAAACGGTCCCACCACATTCTGTCCAGCGCGTGATGAGCAACGGATTGTAGAATTTTATAGAAAATATTTGTCATGTCGATCTGGATGACATCGTTATTGTCGGACACAATTTAAAAAACCATATTCAAAATCTTAGTTTGATACTCAAAAGACTATAACATTTTAACTTTAAAATCCAATTAGACAAATGTGAATTTTAGTGGAAAAAAACTGAATTACTGGGCCAAATAGTAACGCAAAATCACGTCGAACCTAATGAGGGCGAAATCCGGAAAATAATAGACTGGCCATTACCGAAAAATCCTAAAGAAATTAAACAGTTTCTTGGACTTTCGGTTCATTATAAAAGGTTGGTAAAAAATTATTTCAAGATAACGATACGTGCCATGCTTTAATGTCAATATTGAAGATACCGACTATAAAAGGGCATTCGAGGATTAAAAAAATTGTTTACTAGGACCAAATCCTAGTTAAACCCGACTTAAAAAAACAATTTATTTGCAACGGGCGCATTATATTTCGCTCTATAGGTGCAGTTCCTTCCTAAACTCAAAATAGTGTAGAAAGACCCATTGCGTTCGCCTCGTGAACAATAAATTCCGCATAGGTCTACAAAGTATGAACATACATATACATATATAACAAGTTTACAATGGTAACCAACGACAAGACCATAAAATTAGTTAAAAAATTGCGATTATGACCCTAGTCCTTAGAGAGAACAGAGCAAACGTGGCGGCTAAATCATTTAGCCAACTACCCACTATAATCAATTAACTGCATTTTAATGTGGGGACAGATAACACTTCACACGAGTCTGGAAGAATGTTAAAAAACTATGGAGGACACATTATAGGAGCCAATTAATTTTTAAGCTCTCAAGTCTAGATCTGACAACTTTGCAGAATAGATTCCCAATCCTAGCACCAACAATTATGTATCAAAAAATCCAGAAATTATTTCCAATATTTCGTAATTGATCAAGTCATCAGCCACCACATTACCCCCCATAACGCAATGACCTGCATACCAAGACAGGCGAGGCGGCTAATAATATGTTTATGGTATACGTAACCAATTTTGAAGTAGTTTAGTATCCGTTTAAAAAATAATATCTTCACCTGAACCAGCAAGGTTAGAAACATTAATCGCACAACGCGTCTGAAATTAGTTAGGCCTGGAACACCATGCAGGTTGAACCTAAACTGTCGTATAATCGTATAGACATGTGATGAGCTGTACGTTCCAAAACTCACATATATTTCAGAATAAGAGCCGACTGAGTTGAATTTTAACGACTCAGACACCCGGTTATTGAAATTTTGGGACAACTAAAAGTCACTCAATGGGTAAATCAATAAGAATTGAATATCGAAGTTGAATTCTGACAACATTTCTGCCACTCAACAGAAAAGATTGAGCATTAATCTATGCTCTATAACCAAACCTAGGTTGTTCCACGGCTCAATGTATACCTTAATCTGACCGCGGCGGAACAAGCCGTATCCAAAATGAAAAACTGCAGAGAGAGGAAATTTTTTTTCTGAAACTAGCTCTGGTAATCGGTCGTCCGGCATGAAATTTTGCTACAGCTGAATTCGATTTAACCACAAGACAAACCATTTTGTTGAAAAACATAATCGTTTATGCGTGTGAAATACGTCCCAAAAAAAATCCCAAATTTGTTGCATACAACAAATGTTACACAGAAATCTCAAAAAATATTTGTATTGATTTCAAATAAAATTAAATGATAAGTTTTCAGCGCGAGTCGAACGAATCCTGGGGTCGGCGATACTAATAACGGGCCTTTTACAATGGGATGTTGCATCAAATTTCAATTAACAAATTTGTTCAACATATTTCAAATGATTGACATGTGGGTAGGTTTTCTAGAATGCTCGTGATACGTTCTATTTACAACCTGGTCAAAGGAGAGGTGTGCAACCTGTACCATCATTAGTTTAACAGTATTAGCAAGAAAACTTATCTAAATGCAAAATTTTGAAATTCGTTGAACAGAAATTTCACTATGTATAGAGCCCGTTATTTATATCGCCGACCCCAGGAATCGTTCGATCCATTTGTCCCGTTAAGAGAACGTATCACGAGCGATCTAGAAAATCTACTGACATCTCAATCTTTTGAAATTTTTTCAACAAATTTGTTAATTGAAATTTGTTGCAACATCCCATTGTAAACGACCCGTTATTAGTATCGCCGACCCCAGGAATCGTTCGATTTGTTTGTCCCGTTAAGAGAACGTATTCCGAGCATGCTAGAAAGCCTACCCACATCTCAATCTTTTGAAATTTGTTGAACAAATTTGTTAATTGAAATTTGTTGCAACAACCCCTTTGTAAAATACCCGTTATTTATATCGCCGACCCCAGAAATCGTTATTTTCATTTGTCCCGTTAAGTGAACCTATTATAAGTATTCCATAAAACTTACTAAGATGTTAATCTTTAAAATTTGTTGGGCCTATTAATAGACCATGTCTTAAGCATTCCAGAAAACCTACAAAATTTTTTGAAATTTGTTGAACCTATGTATTAAATTAGACTTGTTGCGAAAACCTATTGATTGTGCAACGTTTATTGCATGCAACAAATTTGGGATTTTTTGGGCCATATTTCACTTGGGTAATCATTTTGGGAGTCAAGCTTTATGGTTTGATAAATCTTTTCCGCACATTGCGAAAAACAAGCAGTTGCTCTTTGAAACTTATTTTCAAGCTGAGGCGTCCAGGGAAGTTTCCTAAACAGTAAACTTAACTAACCCCAAGCTATTTAACGATATCTAGTTTGATGATCGTTTCCTAAACAATAAAAGGGGCAGGCTATTCATCGATTTGTCTTTGTCTAGGGAAAACTATACAGCTGGTCTGAGATGGATTAACGCTCCAAATCTTCTCAGAGCACCACAACTCTACATCTTGTAGATAAGTATCTAACAACAACCGCAACAACAAGTACATTAGATTACTGTAATTAAACGAGTAATTCATATATCACCAAGAGCCACATAAGAGGTGACAGAACTCCTCCTTAGGGACAACATTTCGATAATTTAACGGGGACTGATGAATCACCCAGGGCAATGTGGAACGTAACGATGTTCAAATCCACGAAACGATGGTTGGGTCAATGCCACAATTAGTGGCATTAGTGGCTTCTGATATATTTGTGGAATGTTTTTCAGAGCTTTTAGAAATAATGACGGAAAAATAATGAGCCTAGATGCTTTAGGATTAGTCTTATCCGACTTGCTAGTTTTATGGATTAAAATAACTATGATTTGGTTCCAAGATTGTATGATAATCTTGAAAGCGTTGCAAGCTTGAAAAAGTTCGAGTAAGGAATCCCCAATGAGAAGAATCCCTTGCTGTGATTCAGCAGGACAAAACGGTGCGAAGGAGAAAATACTTCAGCGCATGACTTCAAGAGGGGTTAGGCTACCGAGAAACTGAAATTATAGTTCCGAAATCTCTCTATTTGGGGAGGTTAGCTAAACCATCAGGGAGATGCAGTACATTCGCAGTTCATCAAGAATAAATCATAGAGATAGATCTACTAAGTCTCGCGATACCGAATAGACATCATCTTTGAGCTGCTAAAAATATATCACAATCAATCTGAAAATTAGATATTTTGGATTTATTTTTAAGTTTTTAAAGTTTTCCTTAGTTTTTAAAGATTGGAACACCAAACAAGCTTATTCAATCAATTGTACTACAATAAGAGAACAACATTTTTCGGAAGCAATTCAATTTCGTCAGCTGGACGTACCTCGCCAGTGAAATTTAATGCGAAACTATGAGGCTAACTTAGAAGCTGAAGGGGCTCCTCAACTATTATTTACCAGCGTTTGTTAATTGGCACCTTAGAACATTTCGTTTTAATTAACATTTAAAGGATTTCTATTTATAACAAAAATTATTTTTTGTAACAACGTTTGCCGATAGGTAATAAACCGAGACTCACAAGAACAATGACGTCCAAAATAATATTATTCACCAAGGCAGCAGCAACAGTCACCCTCCGTTTAGAAGACAAACATTTTCTTTATTACAACAACATTTTCGTTAATAGAGATAATTTTCAAATATCATCATCATCATTATGTTTTATTCTATTATTTTTTATTACCATTAAATGTTTTGTGTCTATACTCGTATATTCGAGTACAGTATTTATATACGAACCATTACGAAGGGTCCCGTCCCAATAATAATAATAATAGTAATAACAATAAAAACTATATACTGAGAGGACGCGACGAAGACGAGTAATGTACGTTGCCATAATATCTGCGTAATCGAATAAAAACAATCTCGATGCATAATGGCTTTTCGTCATGGTGAATTTAACTAATAACACGCTGAAAAATTCCTATGAATATTTCATAGGGTGAGTTTAAATTAGTTTTTTGTTTTATTTTTATATACAAGGTAACACTGAAACAAAACGAAGAAATCTTCTTACGTCATCTCGTGTGCCGACCACAAAAATAAATACCAAAATCAAGTCGTATGGTGTATATCACATATCCAACAATAAAAGAGTATATTGGTTCATCAATCATTTTAATGGCTCTGGAATTCTATCCTTAGAGCTACTGAATTGAAAACAAATAAATCGTGACAGCAACAACAACGGCAACGAATTTATACCGAACAAACCCAAATTATTTTTATTTATTTTGGAGACACCAGCAACTTATATGATTTCTTGTAAAGCAATGTTGTTGTGTGTATCGTGTATAAATTTGAAAAACTGAGCCAAAATACGAATTGACAAATAACCATTAATTTATAAGATGAATGGCAATATGTCAAATGGTTCAGGAAACGTGTGGTATAAGCCAAAGCATGTGTATGCGATATGTAAGAGAAGCAAGTAGTATTTCTTTAGGAACAAGCTTTCGCACAACAAAAAGGTGTTAAAATATTAAAGCTAAATGATATCATTGTACTTGTATGATAAAACGGTAATGTCAATATATTTTGGAAAGTATATACACCCGTATAATTTGTCTAATTTGTACTCTTATGAAGCAATTTTTGGTGTTCTTGTGTTCCTGAACTCTCGAGAGGCTCTAAATAAAATTTTAGATTCAAAATCACAGTTTTAGTTAACTTTATTCGTAATCATATTATCAAATCCTAATTACAGGGTCCCAAAAATATTTCACAAATTATCGGTGTCCATGAAGTTAGCCGACCAAACTACGTTTTTAAAAATATTTTTTCAACTTATTGGTTTATATTATCAAACCAGGGTAGAAAGGTTAATTGACAAACGATTTGAAGGAAACTATTATGGTACTGAGAAAATATTCAATTTGATTGCAACAAGACAGTGCTCGGCTTCACCTGGTTCGGCATATTTTACTAACCGGTAAGAAAACGAATACAATTTAAGTAATGCTCACTAGTCTACGTGAGACCATCGAAATCGGAAATTAAAATTGTGTAAACTACCAGTTCGGTAAAGAAATGACGTCATCAATTATCCTGTTTTGATGATTAATGCCGTAGTCAGTTCGACTATTTTCCATAATGATTATCGTCCACTTTCTCTCCAAATTCCAATTGACATCTAAATGCCATTCTGAAAATTAAAATTTCTAATCATTATTGGAGGAATACTGGATCCGGTAACATCGTCGAATAAGAAAAATTGGCCAATAAAATTATTGAGACGATATCACCTGTGTTGTATACCTTAACCATTCGACCACCGAGTGTGGGTTATATCTGTGTCTAGTGGAATTCTGCACATCCAAATCAGCACATCCAATTGTTTACAAATAAATTCCACTCAGTTCTTGAAGCAGTCAATACACACCAGTATGTATCTATTAAAATTTTTTGTTTCTGAAAATGAGCCGGCGATACGCATTACTTTTCATACAAACGGGGTTCCAACATTGTATTACTGCCATTCTCCCTTTCGCCGAAGTATGCGGTTCCTTACTTGAAACACAAACTTCAAACGGTCTGCACCAATCTTCAATGTCCTTACGGCAAATGGCCTAATAAAACCGGTGTCTTGTCTTATCTAACGTTTTATTGATTACCAAATGTGTCTTTCTTGAAGAACTTTTCGTATCCGTTTTGCTGCGGGCAGCTCCTGCATCAAACTGCGAATTCGTG
The DNA here is from genome assembly GCA_963691935.1 of Nephrotoma guestfalica. Taxonomy (NCBI): domain Eukaryota; kingdom Metazoa; phylum Arthropoda; class Insecta; order Diptera; family Tipulidae; genus Nephrotoma; species Nephrotoma guestfalica. The sequence continues at coordinate 65,677,631 of OY829913.1, read as the reverse complement.
CAATAACAGTTCTTTAGTTTCTACCTTCCTCATTGCTTACACTGAACCGCAATGAGCATTTTGGATAATCCATCTGCATTGTTGTGCCACGTACCTTGTCGGTGTTCAGTACTAAAAGTATATGCTTGTGGTAGTTCGATCAATCTGGTTAATTTCACCCTTTTCCTTAAATTTCATCAGCCATTTGAGACCACATGATCTGTTAAACGGACAAACTCATGCCTCTGTAGGTATTTCTGGAAATTTGTAACTCAAACTACCAGAGCCAACAAGTTCTGTGGATGTGGATACAGATCCGTGATGAAAATTTCACTTTCCTGCGAATACTCAAAAATAGGAGCCCACTATAATTCCTTCATTAAATCTTCAAATGTTTTCTTGATGCTCCTTGTTCTATTCAAATTGTTGACCTGTTTTGGCGAGGCGATGAAGACCTCGGACACTTCTTAATTGACTAATACCCTTTGATGTTGGCCACTGACTTCTTCAGATCAATTTGAGCGTAATCTCGTGAAACAATAGACGAGTACCGTCTCCTTTCTATCATCAGGATGGGTTCCTGTATCCGCTTTTAAGATCAAATGCACTGAAAATGTTGGCCCCTGACAAAGTGCGTTTAATTTCTGATAATCAACACAAAGTCTTGTTGTGCGATTTTTTTCAGGTCAAATAACCTCTAAGAGCTTCATGAGCAGCTATAATGGTCTATCACTCCTTCTCTTTCAATTTTCTTAGTTTATTCGGCCGACTCATATTTTTCGCGAGCGGCAATCGTCTTGGTGTTTGCCGGATTGGAGTACCATCTTTTGTGTCGATTCCATGTGTTGCACAATATTGGTTTTTGTTAGTTCGTCATCATTAAGAGCAATACATTGGTTTATCTATCCAGTGTTCCTATTGAGACATTTTACTGTTATACTGGAAGGTAATTTATGGTTTATGATTTGGTGCTCGACGACATTGTATCGACTGGCACTTTGCAACATAGTTGACTCCCTCAGCTATCAATGATTACGAATTTCATGATCACATTTTTTAAAGAGCTCAAGTTCAAAACACGTACTGGTACTTTCCGCTGAAATTTCACAAATGTTCTCGTATACAATAAATCATTCTTTTTGACATTCCTAGGCTCACAATTATTATTATAGTACACCCAACATCGGTACTTCCACATTGCGCCAACTCATATTTTGACCGCATTGTGTCGAACCTAACCTAATTTAATGCTCTGGTATCCAGTGTAAATATGTATTGATACTGTGCCAATATGCTAAGAGCAGCTATACTTTTGTAATCCGTCCCAAGTTGTGTTATGTCAACGCTGTTTTTGGAGTTATTTCTTTCTTTCACCAGCATACGCCACCCAAAACTCACGGAACTTAGTTTACCAGATCAATGTTCATTAAATGAGACAAGTATTTTCCTTGGCTTGCTTAACTTTTAATTGCCTAAATTATTCGCATTTCTTCCCACGTGGCTCAGTTTTTCTCGGGCGTTGTTTACTTATATGTCTACCTTCATATAATGGCTGAGTTGTTGGCATTGAAAACATCGAGACGAGGGACGCGTTATTCGCGTTTTATTTGCGTATATTCCGTACAACTTTACAGAATCAGTTGCTAAACTTAGCAAAGATAAATCTGACTAGCTCGTATTACAAAGCTGACTTTAATATTTCGATCATGGTTTTACCTCTAGTATTGAATCTTAAATATAAAGTATTGGAAGGTTGTCCTTGACAAGCAGTCTACAGTTAGTCCATTTAACACATCCGCAGAGTCATTACCTAAAGCTTGACTCGCTAAATTCGTTATTTCTCTTTCAATATCAGGCAAGCTCTCCCACACGTTGTTGCGGTTTGCTTTGTAGTCGAATCTTGCAAAGCTCTTTGACAGATGCCTGTCCATACATTAGTTCCAACTCAGTCATTACCCACTTAAAGCTCCAATCAGTTGCTTGAAGATAATCAATGAGTACGTTGGGATGCTCTCGTGTGGTCCAACAATTTTGCTGGTTTGGTTCAAAACGATTTATTGTTGCGAGGCATGTGTTTCAAGGCGAATTTCCATAGTTGCTTAGTTTAATTTTCAATCTGATCGGCTTGCTCCATTCGTAGTTCTGCTTGTCCAAGAAACTCAGCAAATTGTCACCCTTGCTCCCGTCATAGTTTAGCACCGCTGTCATCATACCTCCCATGTTCAAGGTTTATTTCTGTTTGCCGGATGTACCTGGCTGTTTTGATAATGAGATTTATGTTTCATCTATCGCGCCATTTGCCTCATTTAGTACTTTCTTCTAGGCTGGACTTTCAGTTCATATTTTGGAGCATGCCCTTGGCATCATCATACATAGCACTTTGCAGTCTCGATATTAACTCGTTTTTATTGCCTAAAGTTGAAATCTCGAGAATCTGAAGCTGATCTTGTAACTTATTGATGTATCAGTGTTTCTAATCGTTCGATACAAATTCGTACTGGATTTTGTAATAAAACACTCAGTGTTTAAGTTAGAAATTTTATTTACACCAACATCAAACTTATACACGGCGTTTTCCTCCTCGATCCAGTTTGCTAAGTAAACCGTTGATCAAAGCAGAATCAAGCGCTTCCTTTAGATTTTATCAATATAGCATACGAGACGCCCCAAACACTATATAATTTTCATTAATTACGTCTAACTGAAGCATCTTGTCAAACATCGATATCTAATCGTGGTAATATCGCTTAGAATTATTGTTTATCCAAGAGCACTTCCAATTTTGATGTACAACTCAATCATAACCACGCTAAATGCAATACCAGGAAAAATACAGAAATTGCATTTTAAATATAAACGTTTGGTACAACTTAACGAAAAACATAAGTTGTTCACTGCATGTACGACATATTAACGATAACAAATCTTATCACTAAACAATCAATCGATTTTTCCCATCTGACATCAATTGTTGTATTCCTTCATCGCGCTGGTGTTGTGCGATTAATTTTTTCATGACGAAGGAACAGACATTGTGTCGCATGTTAAAAATTTCACGAGGGGTACTCGTGAAATGGCAAACTTAATTTTAATTGAACCTACTTATGCTTCACTAAGAGATTGAAATTCCGAAACTCAATGAAAGCTGTTTGATTTTTTCTAGAAAGCATCGTATTAGTTGTCGACGATGATATGTCTAGGAGAAGGCATATCAACATGAGCAATAGCTAGATTTACAGCGATTAAGTCAATAATATCGATCTTTCAAGTATTTTGAATATTATTATTGACCCGTGTTCAATAGAGATCATCTAGCAGAACTTCTTTAGTTGCTAATTTGGAATCATCTAACAGAAGAGACTTCTTTGTATAAAAATGTTTCAATTCCAGATTGTGTAACGCAGTTCTGTCTATGTACAAAAAGACAAAAAATAATTTTCGAAATTTACGGCCTTGCGCGTTTTGCATTCCATATATGTTGTTTGATTTTAATTTTTGCATAATTTTATATTTAATCTAACTAAACTATTCCGATTATTTAAATAAGGCTTGGCCACCTACTTATATACCGGATTACTGTTTACACTAAATTTATTTGTATAATCTAATTTTGATGCGTTAATGGTAATTTGATCTCACTAATCCACTTGTTTATGTAGGTTAACGATGAATTATTGTTTTAATTCTGAAACGGAAGCAAAGAATGAGAAGGTTGTGACAAGATCTTAGTATGTTTCGGTTTGTTCTTTAAATCGTACCTTCTCAATGTGTTTGGACTTAAATACAGTATTCGCGATGACCATGTAATACTTACCTGGGAAACAAACTCTCATCCTGAAATGCATTACATAAATTCCATAAACCTAAAAATAAAGATTGTAGCAATTAATTAATACTTACCTTGTCATCCTTAAAACTTACCTTTTCATTTAATGCAAAACAAAGGAATCATATGTAAACAATACACATAAAATAATTTGGCCTTGAACTTGAACTTCAATTTAGGAATTTTGGCAAACCAAATTATCTTATGGATACTGTACACAATATTAATGTAATTTCACTTTATTTGTATTATTCACTTTAATTCGTAGATACTTACCTAAAAACACAGCAATTATCATTATACAAAACTAAGAAATTAATATTATTAATTAATTAGAATGTACATTTGATTGTTATGCCAACCAATTTTTTTGTGTTGACATTTCATTAGTATACCACTACTAATGCAATGTTGATGCAACCAAATTTATTATAGAGTGCGGTTTATAATGCCATCTAGTGACCGGTATAACCCTATTTTGATAACACTCTATGATAAATGGAAGAGATTTTGTAATTAACTTATAAGGAAATTATATTTTTTTGTCATTATTATTGTAATCAACCAACGAGGAAACAAGTAAAAAAAATAAAATTAGCGAATTTAAAGTAGCGCCTAAGAAAATTAAACCAAGTGTTTTGAGTAGAGAAAATTCAACTTAAATCACGCATCCACCCAAATCTGAACCAAATAAACATTGAAATACACAACATATTTTCTGGTCCTTCGAGCCGGATTTGGGCATCAACGCTGCTTAAAAAAAAAAAAAAAAAAAACCGGACATCTTGAAAAAAAAAAAATTTCGAGCATCATCATCGCCTGCCGCTGTACGGTACATTGGATAGCAGCCTCGTGGTTTCTCGATCGCAAAGGTTCCATCATCATCGCCTGCCGCTGTACGGTACATTGGATAGCAACCTCGTGGTTTCTCGATCGCAAAGGTAAGCGTTTTACATTTTTAAGTGATTAGTGATTAGTGAATTCGTGCAACAAATGGCCGACGAAACCATAGACGCCGACTCCATAATTACTCAACAGCATCAATTGCTCGAGTATGTGCACAAGCAATTGACGAATTTTAAAAAGGATCCGGCAGTGAGGAAAACAAAATCCTATTTCGAACGTCGTTTGTCCTGTTTGGATAAATTTTATTCCGAATTCCACGCAAATCATCGTCTAATCATTCCTTTAATAGACAAAAACGAAGATTATCTGAAAAAAGATATTCCGAATCAATTTGAAGAAGCATTTCTTGATTCAACTGCCGAAATAGATGAAGCCTATGCACTCGCATTTCCCCCGTCTACCCAATCGGATAGACGAGCATCGTCAATGCTTTCGCATACGGAACCTTCAAATGTGCGGTTACCAAAGTTGGATTTGCCTAAATTTGCTGGTAATATTTTGGAATGGCCTTCATTTTTCGATTCGTTCAAACAAATTCATGGTAGTCTAACGTTGTCTTCCTCACAAAAATTTCAATACCTCAAAGGTTGTTTACATGGCGAAGCTGAATTAAAAATACGGCATTTAGCAATCACCGATAGCAATTATACGAACGCCATCGACGAACTTGAGAAAAATTATAATAATAAACGATTGCTATTCGCGCAACAATTGAACGCATTTTTGTCACAAGCAGAAATCAAAAAAGATACTCGGGAAGAAATCCAACAATTATTAAGCTTTTCTCGGGCTTCAATGCATGTGATTTCAAAATTAGGTGTTGAATCGAGTGAAGCGATTTTTGTTCACATTGTACTGCAGAAATTACATCAAGATACCCGAACATTCTGCCTCCAATCGTTCGACGCAAAGAAAATTCCATTATGGTGTAATTTAGAAAACGCAATAGAGATTCGATTAGCTTCTCTTCCGTTCAATATTTCAAGTGATGCCAAGAAGCCATCCTCCAGTCCGAATGCATCACTTTCCTCGTCTAAGGAAGTATCAAAATGGAATAAAATCACGCCCAATTCAGCGAATAAAAAATCAAATTCATTCCACTTATCTAATTCAATATCAGTACAATGTCCACATTGCAAAGAATCACATATTCTACGAAAATGTCCATCATTTCTCAAACTATCCGTACAAGAACGCAAAATAATAGTTGAGAAACTTAGGTATTGTTTTAATTGTCTCGGATTCAATCATGTACTGCCAAGTTGTCCAAGTCAAAAGAATTGCGCCACATGTGGTGGTCGTCACCATACATTACTTCATTTTGTGAAATCCAATGACGGTTCGGCTGCATCACCATCTGTGCCTAACGCTACTACACAAACTAAAATATGTAGTCACGCTACAAAACCAACAAATCGAGGCAGTCAAGTATTATTAGCTACTGCAATCATCTATATTCGTGCTAATAATGGGGAACTTATTCCATTCCGTGCTTTGGTCGATCAAGGATCACAAGCCACCTTAATCACCCAATCAGCTGCTCAACGTTTAGGCTTACCTAAAACATCCCTTCGTGCTCAAGTCAATGGTATTGGTAACGCCCAAACTAATCAAAGTAAATCTTCAATTTCAATTGCCATCAGATCATGTCACGACGACCGTTTCGAATGTCACACTAATGCATTGATTCTTGAAAAATTGACATCACAATTGCCGTCATATACCGTCGATTTCACCGATTGGGATCATATTCAAAGGTTACCTCTAGCGGATCCACATTTTTCGCAACCGAGCCATATCGACTTACTTCTAGGTGCCGAAGTATATGCTTCAATCCTACGACCAGGTCTATGCCGTGGAAAAATTGGGACTCCAATCGCTCAATATACTGCTTTGGGATGGATATTGTCTGGTGAGATCATTCAAACTCATCCTGCGACCATTACTGTATCCAGCTTTCATTCTCAAATCGAAATTGACTCACTTATACGCAAATTCTGGGAAATAGAAGAGATCCCATTTGAAAGGACATTATCCAATGAAGACAAGTGGTGTGAAGAGTTTTTTCAGCGAACGCACAAACGGCAATCTGATGGTAAATATGTAGTCAAACTGCCACTCAAAACACATTATGATTCGAACGCAGTCATTGGCTCATCTCACAAAATGGCGTATGATCGGTTCCTAAAATTGGAAGGACGTTTCCATCGAGATCCATCATTCCATTCAGTATATTCTGCAGTTATCAACGAATATCTTGAATTAGGACAAATGGAATTGGAAATTGCTCCCGAGTCGGAATACAAAACCATCAAAAATGGAGTCTCATCCTTTCAATGTTGCTATTTACCACACCATCCGGTATTCAAATCTACGAGTTCCACCACCAAACTTCGGATAGTTTTTGATGCGTCTGCGACGACGTCGAATAAACATTCACTGAACGACATTTTATTATCGGGGCCAGCACTTCAATCCGATTTACCATCTGTCATCATCAATTGGCGTTTCTTCAAGTATGTTTTCACAAGTGACATTGAGAAGATGTATCGTCGAATCGATATGTATCCGCAACACACTCAATATCAGCGAATTTTATGGAGAGATTCACCGGATGAAAGCATCAAAACATATCGATTGAAGACAGTGACGTTTGGAACGGCTAGCGCACCCTATACCGCAATTCGTGTAATGCATCAGTTAGCTCAAGATGAAGAAACCCATTTTCCACTAGCTGCATTCGCTATTAAAAATCAAATGTATGTCGATGACATACTTTCTGGAAGTCACACAATCGAATCGACTATTGAACTTCAACACCAAATCATACAATGTCTTCAGTCAGCCGGATTTGAATTGAGAAAATGGTCCAGCAATGCACCACCAGTGTTATCGGCAATTCCACAGGAGTATCGTGAAAGTAAATCAGATTTCTTAGTCGGACAAAATGACTCGATTAAAGCACTCGGAACTAAGAATCATACAAAACGAACAATTTTGTCCACAATTGCTCGCTTATTTGACCCATTGGGATGGATCAATCCGATTATTATAGTCGCCAAAACATTCCTTAAACGTTTGTGGTGCGAAGGACTTGATTGGGATGATCAGCTTCCACACAATCTAGCTAACATTTGGCAATCATTCATCGAGAGTTTGAACAGCGTCAATCAACTCACAATTCCTCGTTGGATACACACTGACAACAGTCACCAAACAGTCGAATTACATACGTTCTGTGATGGATCAATACACGCGTATTCTGCTGCAACGTATGTACGAATCGAAACAGTTCATGGAGAAATTTTCGTCCATCTACTGTTTGCCAAATGCAAGGTAACTCCCAAGCGAGCTCTTACAATTCCAAGAATTGAATTGTGCGGAGCAGTTCTGGCAACTAAATTGCATCAATACGTCAAGTCAAACCTCCAAATTTCGTCTAATCAAATAAATAGTCATTTTTGGACCGATTCAACTATTGTTCTATCATGGATTCGAGGAGATCCCAATCGATGGAAAACATTTGTGTGCAATAGAGTTCATACAATTCTCGACACTAGCAACATCAATCAATGGCATCATGTCTCTACTTCAGATAATCCAGCAGATGTTTCAAGTCGTGGTCTAACAGCTGAACAGTTACTCCATAAGAAGCTATGGTGGCATGGACCGTATTGGCTCAGAGAGAATGCCTCTAAATGGCCGGAATCTTCCGTTCCATCATCAAACTTCATCGAAAAGGATATCGACTCAGAAATGAAGAAAAGTTACATCATTGCATCGATTACTATCGATCCTCAAGAATGCATTAGCCGTCGTTATTCATCGTATATTCGTTTACGTAAAATTACTGCGTGGATTTTACGTTTCATCAATAACTGTCGGGAAAAAACTATCACTTATCGAACCACTGCAGGTTACTTAACTCTTATCGAATGGAACCAGAGCGTTATTCCATTACACAAAATCGTTCAATTTGAAGCATTTTCATCAGAAATCGCAGCCCTCAAACACCAACAACCGTTACCAACCAAAAGCAAACTGAGTGGTCTGAATCCATTCATCGATCTTGATGGCATACTGAGAGTGGGTGGCCGTCTTCGAAATTCGTTATTACCATTTGATCAAAAACATCCAGTCATCATTCCATCAACGCATCACTTCACAAAACTGCTAATCGAACATTGTCACCGAATTTGTTTGCATGGAGGTATTCAACTTACATTGAACCAAATTCGCAAAAGCTATTGGATTTTACATGCACGTCGAATCGTCAGCTCACAATTGAAAACCTGTCATGACTGTTTCAAAGTGAATCCAATACCACGCTCACAATTAATGGGAGATTTGCCTCATGTAAGAGTTCGACCTACCTTTCCATTCTTCGCCACTGGGGTTGACTACGCAGGTCCGATCAACTTTCGAGTATCAAAAGGACGTGGAAACAAATCCTACAAGGGCTACATCGCTGTTTTTGTTTGTCTCAGTACGAAGGCAATTCATTTGGAACCAGTGAGTGATCTCACTACCTCAGCATTTCTAGCCGCACTACAAAGATTCTTTGCTCGTCGTGGATTTTGTCGAGACATGTATAGCGATTGTGGCACAACATTCATCGGAGCAAACAATCAACTGAAAGCAAATGAAAATGCTATCAAGAAACTATTCGACAAGGAAATTCTGCCAATTCTTATCCCACATGGAATACAGTGGCATTTTATTCCACCCTTTTCACCACACTTCGGTGGGCTTTGGGAAGCAGGCGTAAAATCGATAAAGTACCATTTGAAACGAATAATTCCAAATTCAACACTCACCTTCGAAGAAATGGCAACTGTACTTTGTCGTATCGAATCATGTCTCAACTCGAGGCCATTATTTCCGCTCAACGACCGATTCGATGATATTACCGCATTAACTCCAGGACATTTCATAAGAGGAGATGCTTTATTAGCACCGCCCCCTGAACAACCAATCGAAAATTTGTCGCCAGTCAATCGTTGGCATCAATTACAAAAAATCATACACGAATTTTGGAACGTCTGGCATAAAGAATACCTATCAAGACTACAAATTCGTCCAAAATGGAATCAAGTCAAGGAAAACATCGCGATTGGCGAATTGGTTTTAGTAAAAGATGAACGATTACCACCTAACCAATGGAGATTAGGTCGAGTCATTGAAGTTCATGAAGGCAAAGACAAATTGGTTCGAGTAGCTTCATTAAAAACAGCGAATGGAATTATCAAACGTCCGATCGTCAAATTATGTCCATTACCTCGTCAAGAGCCAGCTGACAAAAGCGTAATTGATCAGCTCCAATCGATAAAGGAGCGTCTGTTGCACACTAATCAAAATTAAATAAACCTTGCTTTCATTGTAGCTATCCAATGTACCCACCGTCATCTCGTCAATCAACACATTTACTCCGCCGAGTCGTGGCGGCGTAATAACCACCAAATTTCAACTGATTATGGAGGAAATGCCGATCAGTTTTTTATTTATTTCACCAAGTTGCATCTATAATTAACACCATCAGATACAACGAATATATTACGAATATCAATCAAATGTGCCACATAATCATTGAAGATTTATCCTGATATACATCAGCCCGGGCGGCATGTTTGGACTTAAATACAGTATTCGCGATGACCATGTAATACTTACCTGGGAAACAAACTCTCATCCTGAAATGCATTACATAAATTCCATAAACCTAAAAATAAAGATTGTAGCAATTAATTAATACTTACCTTGTCATCCTTAAAACTTACCTTTTCATTTAATGCAAAACAAAGGAATCATATGTAAACAATACACATAAAATAATTTGGCCTTGAACTTGAACTTCAATTTAGGAATTTTGGCAAACCAAATTATCTTATGGATACTGTACACAATATTAATGTAATTTCACTTTATTTGTATTATTCACTTTAATTCGTAGATACTTACCTAAAAACACAGCAATTATCATTATACAAAACTAAGAAATTAATATTATTAATTAATTAGAATGTACATTTGATTGTTATGCCAACCAATTTTTTTGTGTTGACATTTCATTAGTATACCACTACTAATGCAATGTTGATGCAACCAAATTTATTATAGAGTGCGGTTTATAATGCCATCTAGTGACCGGTATAACCCTATTTTGATAACACTCTATGATAAATGGAAGAGATTTTGTAATTAACTTATAAGGAAATTATATTTTTTTGTCATTATTATTGTAATCAACCAACGAGGAAACAAGTAAAAAAAATAAAATTAGCGAATTTAAAGTAGCGCCTAAGAAAATTAAACCAAGTGTTTTGAGTAGAGAAAATTCAACTTAAATCACGCATCCACCCAAATCTGAACCAAATAAACATTGAAATACACAACACAATGATTTTTATTACTACAATATAGTTCACAGAGCATTTTCAAAGCGCCACATTCTAACTGTTGATGTGAACCCCTGAAATTTAGGATATTATCAAATACGGAACCCTTATTAATAAAAACTGGGATAAGCAATATAAATTTAAGATTATGAAGTATTGACTTTACGATACAACGTCAACTCCTCTGGAACAATTTCACACTCTTTAATTTCTTTCATATTGATCATCCGATGGATGCAAAGTCCTTATATTTCAGGACAAGGGCAGTTGGTCTGGGGTTATTTCTGCACTCCAATAGAGAAATAAAACGTTATGTTTATTAAAATCAACGATCGTTAGCGATAATCAAAGTTGGCGTTTGCATCCTACCTCTGGTGGGATGCAAACCCGGAAGTTCCAGTTCTAGTGCCGAAGCAGTAACTATGTTTTAAATGTAAATCAGCAATCTGTACCAACAATTTGAATTAATTTAATCCAATTTGTGAAATTAAATATCGGTTTCTAGTCCTAAGTAAATAAATTTCGTGTTATTATCGGCCATGATTATTTTGACAACAACAACTATTTGTGACAAATACAACAAATTTACTGTGATTCACATCATATTCGATATCAATCCAACAATTTGTATTAATTTAATCCAATCGTTGAAATTAAATATCGGCTTCTAGTCCTAAGTAGATTCCGTGTTATTATCGGCCATGATTAATTTGACAACAACAACTGTTTTTTGACAAATACAACAAATTTACTGTGATTCACATCAAATTCGATATCAATCCCAACAATTTGAATTAATTTAATCCAATCGTTGAAATTAAATATCGGTTTCTAGTCCTAAGTAAATTCCGTGTTATTATCGGCCATGATTATTTTGACAACAACAACTATTTGTGACAAATACAACAAATTTACTGTGATTCACATAAAATTCGATATCAATCCCAACAATTTGAATTAATTTAATCCAATCTGTGAAATTAAATATCGGTTTCTAGTCCAAAGTAAATTCCGTGTTATTATCGGCCATGACTATTTTGACAACAACAACTATTTTTGACAAATACAACAAATTTACTGTGATTCACATCAAATTCGATATCAATCCCAACAATTTGAATTAATTTAATCCAATCTGTGAAATTAAATATCGGTTTCTAGTCCTAAGTAAATTCCGTGTTATTATCGGCCATGATTATTTTGACAACAACAACTATTTGTGGCAAATACAACAAATTGACTGTGATCCACATCAAATTCGATATCAATCCCAAGAAATTTAATTAATTTAATCCAATCGTTGAAATTAAATATCGGTTTCTAGTCCTAAGTAAATTCCGTGTTATTATCGGCCATGATTATTTTGACAACAACAACTATTTGTGACAAATACAACAAATTTACTGTGATTCACATAAAATTCGATATCAATCCCAACAATTTGAATTAATTTAATCCAATCGTTGAAATTAAATATCGGTTTCTAGTCCAAAGTAAATTCCATGTTTAATCGGCCATGATTATGTTGACAACGACAACTATTTGTGACAAATACAACAAATTGACTGTAATTCACATCAAATTCGATATCAGTCCAACAATTTGTATTAATTTAATCCAATCGTTGAAATTAAATATCGGCTTCTAGTCCTAAGTAGATTCCGTGTTATTATCGGCCATGATTAATTTGACAACAACAACTATTTTTGACAAATACAACAAATTTACTGTGATTCACATAAAATTCGATATCAATCCCAACAATTTGAATTAATTTAATCCAATCTGTGAAATTAAATATCGGTTTCTAGTCCTAAGTAAATTCCGTGTTATTATCGGCCATGATTAATTTGACAACAACAACTATTTTTGACAAATACAACAAATTTACTGTGATTCACATCATATTCGATATCAATCTCAACAATTTGAATTAATTTAATTTAATTTGTGAAATTAAATGTCGGCTTCTAGTCCTAAGTAGATTCCGTGTTATTATCGGCCATGATTAATTTGACAACAACAACCATTTTTGACAAATACAACAAATTTACTGTGATTCACATAAAATTCGATATCAATCCCAACAATTTGAATTAATTTAATCCAATCTGTGAAATTAAATATCGGTTTCTAGTCCTAAGTAAATTCCGTGTTATTATCGGCCATGATTAATTTGACAACAACAACTATTTTTGACAAATACAACAAATTTACTGTGATTCACATCATATTCGATATCAATCTCAACAATTTGAATTAATTTAATTTAATTTGTGAAATTAAATGTCGGCTTCTAGTCCTAAGTAGATTCCGTGTTATTATCGGCCATGATTAATTTGACAACAACAACTATTTTTGACAAATACAACAAATTTACTGTGATTCACATCATATTCGATATCAATCCCAAGAAATTTAATTAATTTAATCCAATCGTTGAAATTAAATATCGGTTTCTAGTCCTAAGTAAATTCCGTGTTATTATCGGCCATGATTATTTTGACAACAACAACTATTTGTGACAAATACAACAAATTTACTGTGATTCACATCATATTCGATATCAATCTCAACAGTTTGAATTAATTTAATTTAATTTGTGAAATTAAATGTCGGCTTCTAGTCCTAAGTAGATTCCGTGTTATTATCGGCCATGTTTATTGTGACAACAACAACTATTTTTGACAAATACAACAAATTTACTGTGATTCACATAAAATTCGATATCAATCCCAACAATTTGAATTAATTTAATCCAATCTGTGAAATTAAATATCGGTTTCTAGTCCTAAGTAAATTCCGTGTTATTATCGGCCATGATTATTTTGACAACAACAACTATTTTTGACAAATACAACAAATTGACTGTAATTCACATCAAATTCGATATCAATCGAACAATTTGAATTAATTTAATTTAATTTGTGAAATTAAATATCGGCTTCTAGTCCTAAGTAGATTCCGTGTTATTATCGGCCATGATTAATTTGACAACAACAACTATTTTTGACAAATACAACAAATTTACTGTGATTCACATCATATTCGATATCAATCCCAACAATTTGAATTAATTTAATCCAATCTGTGAAATTAAATATCGGTTTCTAGTCCTAAGTAAATTCCGTGTTATTATCGGCCATGATTATTTTGATAACAACAACTATTTTTGACAAATACAACAAATGAAATGTGATTCATATCAAATTCGATATCAATCCCAACAATTTGAATTAATTTAATCCAATCGTTGAAATTAAATATCGGTTTCTAGTCCTAAGTAAATTCCGTGTTATTATCGGCCATGATTATTTTGACAACAACAACTATTTGTGACAAATACAACAAATTTACTGTGATTCACATCAAATTCGATATCAGTCCAACAATTTGTATTAATTTAATCCAATCGTTGAAATTAAATATCGGCTTCTAGTCCTAAGTAAATTCCGTGTTATTATCGGCCATGTTTATTGTGACAACAACAACTATTTTTGACAAATACAACAAATTGACTGTGATCCACATCAAATTCGATATCAATCCCAAGAAATTTAATTAATTTAATCCAATCGTTGAAATTAAATATCGGTTTCTAGTCCTAAGTAAATTCCGTGTTATTATCGGCCATGATTATTTTGACAACAACAACTATTTGTGACAAATACAACAAATTTACTGTGATTCACATCAAATTCGATATCAATCCCAACAATTTGAATTAATTTAATCCAATCTGTGAAATTAAATATCGGTTTCTAGTCCTAAGTAAATTCCGTGTTATTATCGGCCATGATTATTTTGACAACAACAACTATTTGTGACAAATACAACAAATTTACTGTGATTCACATCATATTCGATATCAATCTCAACAGTTTGAATTAATTTAATTTAATTTGTGAAATTAAATGTCGGCTTCTAGTCCTAAGTAGATTCCGTGTTATTATCGGCCATGTTTATTGTGACAACAACAACTATTTTTGACAAATACAACAAATTTACTGTGATTCACATAAAATTCGATATCAATCCCAACAATTTGAATTAATTTAATCCAATCTGTGAAATTAAATATCGGTTTCTAGTCCTAAGTAAATTCCGTGTTATTATCGGCCATGATTATTTTGACAACAACAACTATTTTTGACAAATACAACAAATTGACTGTAATTCACATCAAATTCGATATCAATCCCAACAATTTGAATTAATTTAATCCAATCTGTGAAATTAAATATCGGCTTCTA
The DNA here is from genome assembly GCA_963691935.1 of Nephrotoma guestfalica. Lineage (NCBI taxonomy): Eukaryota > Metazoa > Arthropoda > Insecta > Diptera > Tipulidae > Nephrotoma > Nephrotoma guestfalica. Next base: position 65,662,272 of record OY829913.1, on the reverse strand, counting down.
GTCCTAAGTAGATTCCGTGTTATTATCGGCCATGATTAATTTGACAACAACAACTATTTTTGACAAATACAACAAATTTACTGTGATTCACATCATATTCGATATCAATCCCAACAATTTGAATTAATTTAATTTAATTTGTGAAATTAAATGTCGGCTTCTAGTCCTAAGTAGATTCCGTGTTATTATCGGCCATGTTTATTGTGACAACAACAACTATTTTTGACAAATACAACAAATTGACTGTGATCCACATCAAATTCGATATCAATCCCAAGAAATTTAATTAATTTAATCCAATCGTTGAAATTAAATATCGGTTTCTAGTCCTAAGTAAATTCCGTGTTATTATCGGCCATGATTATTTTGACAACAACAACTATTTGTGACAAATACAACAAATTTACTGTGATTCACATCAAATTCGATATCAATCCCAACAATTTGAATTAATTTAATCCAATCTGTGAAATTAAATATCGGTTTCTAGTCCTAAGTAAATTCCGTGTTATTATCGGCCATGATTATTTTGACAACAACAACTATTTGTGACAAATACAACAAATTTACTGTGATTCACATCATATTCGATATCAATCTCAACAGTTTGAATTAATTTAATTTAATTTGTGAAATTAAATGTCGGCTTCTAGTCCTAAGTAGATTCCGTGTTATTATCGGCCATGTTTATTGTGACAACAACAACTATTTTTGACAAATACAACAAATTTACTGTGATTCACATAAAATTCGATATCAATCCCAACAATTTGAATTAATTTAATCCAATCTGTGAAATTAAATATCGGTTTCTAGTCCTAAGTAAATTCCGTGTTATTATCGGCCATGATTATTTTGACAACAACAACTATTTTTGACAAATACAACAAATTGACTGTAATTCACATCAAATTCGATATCAATCCCAACAATTTGAATTAATTTAATCCAATCTGTGAAATTAAATATCGGTTTCTAGTCCTAAGTAAATTCCGTGTTATTATCGGCCATGATTATTTTGATAACAACAACTATTTTTGACAAATACAACAAATGAACTGTGATTCACATCAAATTCGATATCAATCCCAACAATTTGAATTAATTTAATCCAATCGTTGAAATTAAATATCGGTTTCTAGTCCTAAGTAAATTCCGTGTTATTATCGGCCATGATTATTTTGACAACAACAACTATTTGTGACAAATACAACAAATTGACTGTAATTCACATCAAATTCGATATCAGTCCAACAATTTGTATTAATTTAATCCAATCGTTGAAATTAAATATCGGCTTCTAGTCCTAAGTAAATTCCGTGTTATTATCGGCCATGTTTATTTTGACAACAACAACTATTTGTGACAAATACAACAAATTTACTGTGATTCACATCATATTCGATATCAATCTCAACAGTTTGAATTAATTTAATTTAATTTGTGAAATTAAATGTCGGCTTCTAGTCCTAAGTAGATTCCGTGTTATTATCGGCCATGTTTATTGTGACAACAACAACTATTTTTGACAAATACAACAAATTTACTGTGATTCACATAAAATTCGATATCAATCCCAACAATTTGAATTAATTTAATCCAATCTGTGAAATTAAGTATCGGCTTCTAGTCCTAAGTAGATTCCGTGTTATTATCGGCCATGATTAATTTGACAACAACAACTATTTTTGACAAATACAACAAATTTACTGTGATTCACATCATATTCGATATCAATCCCAACAATTTGAATTAATTTAATTTAATTTGTGAAATTAAATGTCGGCTTCTAGTCCTAAGTAGATTCCGTGTTATTATCGGCCATGTTTATTGTGACAACAACAACTATTTTTGACAAATACAACAAATTGACTGTGATCCACATCAAATTCGATATCAATCCCAAGAAATTTAATTAATTTAATCCAATCGTTGAAATTAAATATCGGTTTCTAGTCCTAAGTAAATTCCGTGTTATTATCGGCCATGATTATTTTGACAACAACAACTATTTGTGACAAATACAACAAATTTACTGTGATTCACATCAAATTCGATATCAATCCCAACAATTTGAATTAATTTAATCCAATCTGTGAAATTAAATATCGGTTTCTAGTCCTAAGTAAATTCCGTGTTATTATCGGCCATGATTATTTTGACAACAACAACTATTTTTGACAAGTACAACAAATTGACTGTAATTCACATCAAATTCGATATCAATCCCAACAATTTGAATTAATTTAATCCAATCTGTGAAATTAAATATCGGCTTCTAGTCCTAAGTAGATTCCGTGTTATTATCGGCCATGATTAATTTGACAACAACAACTATTTTTGACAAATACAACAAATTTACTGTGATTCACATCATATTCGATATCAATCCCAACAATTTGAATTAATTTAATTTAATTTGTGAAATTAAATATCGGCTTCTAGTCCTAAGTAGATTCCGTGTTATTATCGGCCATGATTAATTTGACAACAACAACTATTTTTGACAAATACAACAAATTTACTGTGATTCACATCATATTCGATATCAATCCCAACAATTTGAATTAATTTAATCCAATCTGTGAAATTAAATATCGGTTTCTAGTCCTAAGTAAATTCCGTGTTATTATCGGCCATGATTATTTTGATAACAACAACTATTTTTGACAAATACAACAAATGAACTGTGATTCACATCAAATTCGATATCAATCCCAACAATTTGAATTAATTTAATCCAATCGTTGAAATTAAATATCGGTTTCTAGTCCTAAGTAAATTCCGTGTTATTATCGGCCATGATTATTTTGACAACAACAACTATTTGTGACAAATACAACAAATTGACTGTAATTCACATCAAATTCGATATCAGTCCAACAATTTGTATTAATTTAATCCAATCGTTGAAATTAAATATCGGCTTCTAGTCCTAAGTAAATTCCGTGTTATTATCGGCCATGTTTATTTTGACAACAACAACTATTTTTGACAAATACAACAAATTAACTGTGATTCACATCATATTCGATATCAATCCCAACAATTTGAATTAATTTAATTTAATTTGTGAAATTAAATATCGGCTTCTAGTCCTAAGTAGATTCCGTGTTATTATCGGCCATGATTAATTTGACAACAACAACTATTTGTGACAAATACAACAAATTTACTGTGATTCACATCAAATTCGATATCAGTCCAACAATTTGTATTAATTTAATCCAATCGTTGAAATTAAATATCGGCTTCTAGTCCTAAGTAGATTCCGTGTTATTATCGGCCATGATTAATTTGACAACAACAACTATTTGTGACAAATACAACAAATTTACTGTGATTCACATCAAATTCGATATCAGTCCAACAATTTGTATTAATTTAATCCAATCGTTGAAATTAAATATCGGTTTCTAGTCCTAAGTAAATTCCGTGTTATTATCGGCCATGATTATTTTGACAACAACAACTATTTGTGACAAATACAACAAATTGACTGTGATTCACATAAAATTCGATATCAATCCCAACAATTTGTATCAATTGCATCCAGTCTGTGAAATTAAATATCGGTTTCTAGTCCAAAGTAAATTCCATGTTTAATCGGCCATGATTATTTTGACAACAACAACTATTTTTGACAAATACAACAAATTTACTGTGATTCACATCATATTCGATATCAATCCAACAATTTGTATTAATTTAATACAATCGTTGAAATTAAATATCGGTTTCTAGTCCTAAGTAGATTCCGTGTTATTATCGGCCATGATTAATTTGACAACAACAACTATTTTTGACAAATACAACAAATTTACTGTGATTCACATCATATTCGATATCAATCTCAACAATTTGAATTAATTTAATTTAATTTGTGAAATTAAATGTCGGCCGGCTTCTAGTCCTAAGTAGATTCCGTGTTATTATCGGCCATGATTAATTTGACAACAACAACTATTTGTGACAAATACAACAAATTTACTGTGATTCACATCAAATTCGATATCAGTCCAACAATTTGTATTAATTTAATCCAATCGTTGAAATTAAATATCGGTTTCTAGTCCTAAGTAAATTCCGTGTTATTATCGGCCATGATTATTTTGACAACAACAACTATTTGTGACAAATACAACAAATTGACTGTGATTCACATAAAATTCGATATCAATCCCAACAATTTGTATCAATTGCATCCAGTCTGTGAAATTAAATATCGGTTTCTAGTCCAAAGTAAATTCCATGTTTAATCGGCCATGATTATTTTGACAACAACAACTATTTTTGACAAATACAACAAATTGACTGTGATCCACATAAAATTCGATATCAATCCCAACAATTTGTATCAATTGCATCCAGTCTGTGAAATTAAATATCGGTTTCTAGTCCAAAGTAAATTCCGTGTTATTATCGGCCATGATTAATTTGACAACAACAACTATTTTTGACAAATACAACAAATTTACTGTGATTCACATCAAATTCGATATCAATCCCAACAATTTGAATTAATTTAATCCAATCTGTGAAATTAAATATCGGTTTCTAGTCCTAAGTAAATTCCGTGTTATTATCGGCCATGATTATTTTGACAACAACAACTATTTGTGACAAATACAACAAATTGACTGTAATTCACATCAAATTCGATATCAATCCCAACAATTTGAATTAATTTAATCCAATCTGTGAAATTAAATATCGGCTTCTAGTCCTAAGTAGATTCCGTGTTATTATCGGCCATGATTAATTTGACAACAACAACTATTTTTGACAAATACAACAAATTTACTGTGATTCACATCATATTCGATATCAATCCCAACAATTTGAATTAATTTAATTTAATTTGTGAAATTAAATATCGGCTTCTAGTCCTAAGTAGATTCCGTGTTATTATCGGCCATGATTAATTTGACAACAACAACTATTTTTGACAAATACAACAAATTTACTGTGATTCACATCATATTCGATATCAATCCCAACAATTTGAATTAATTTAATCCAATCTGTGAAATTAAATATCGGCTTCTAGTCCTAAGTAGATTCCGTGTTATTATCGGCCATGATTAATTTGACAACAACAACTATTTTTGACAAATACAACAAATTTACTGTGATTCACATCATATTCGATATCAATCCCAACAATTTGAATTAATTTAATTTAATTTGTGAAATTAAATATCGGCTTCTAGTCCTAAGTAGATTCCGTGTTATTATCGGCCATGATTATTTTGACAACAACAACTATTTGTGACAAATACAACAAATTGACTGTAATTCACATCAAATTCGATATCAGTCCAACAATTTGTATTAATTTAATCCAATCGTTGAAATTAAATATCGGCTTCTAGTCCTAAGTAAATTCCGTGTTATTATCGGCCATGTTTATTTTGACAACAACAACTATTTTTGACAAATACAACAAATTAACTGTGATGCACATCATATTCGATATCAATCCCAACAATTTGAATTAATTTAATTTAATTTGTGAAATTAAATATCGGCTTCTAGTCCTAAGTAGATTCCGTGTTATTATCGGCCATGATTAATTTGACAACAACAACTATTTGTGACAAATACAACAAATTTACTGTGATTCACATCAAATTCGATATCAGTCCAACAATTTGTATTAATTTAATCCAATCGTTGAAATTAAATATCGGCTTCTAGTCCTAAGTAGATTCCGTGTTATTATCGGCCATGATTAATTTGACAACAACAACTATTTGTGACAAATACAACAAATTTACTGTGATTCACATCAAATTCGATATCAGTCCAACAATTTGTATTAATTTAATCCAATCGTTGAAATTAAATATCGGTTTCTAGTCCTAAGTAAATTCCGTGTTATTATCGGCCATGATTATTTTGACAACAACAACTATTTGTGACAAATACAACAAATTGACTGTGATTCACATAAAATTCGATATCAATCCCAACAATTTGTATCAATTGCATCCAGTCTGTGAAATTAAATATCGGTTTCTAGTCCAAAGTAAATTCCATGTTTAATCGGCCATGATTATTTTGACAACAACAACTATTTTTGACAAATACAACAAATTTACTGTGATTCACATCATATTCGATATCAATCCAACAATTTGTATTAATTTAATCCAATCGTTGAAATTAAATATCGGCTTCTAGTCCTAAGTAGATTCCGTGTTATTATCGGTCATGATTAATTTGACAACAACAACTATTTTTGACAAATACAACAAATTTACTGTGATTCACATCATATTCGATATCAATCTCAACAATTTGAATTAATTTAATTTAATTTGTGAAATTAAATGTCGGCCGGCTTCTAGTCCTAAGTAGATTCCGTGTTATTATCGGCCATGATTAATTTGACAACAACAACTATTTGTGACAAATACAACAAATTTACTGTGATTCACATCAAATTCGATATCAGTCCAACAATTTGTATTAATTTAATCCAATCGTTGAAATTAAATATCGGTTTCTAGTCCTAAGTAGATTCCGTGTTATTATCGGCCATGTTTATTGTGACAACAACAACTATTTTTGACAAATACAACAAATTTACTGTGATTCACATAAAATTCGATATCAATCCCAACAATTTGAATTAATTTAATCCAATCTGTGAAATTAAATATCGGTTTCTAGTCCTAAGTAAATTCCGTGTTATTATCGGCCATGATTATTTTGACAACAACAACTATTTGTGACAAATATTTACAACAAATTGACTGTAATTCACATCAAATTCGATATCAATCCCAACAATTTGAATTAATTTAATCCAATCTGTGAAATTAAATATCGGCTTCTAGTACTAAGTAGATTCCGTGTTATTATCGGCCATGATTAATTTGACAACAACAACTATTTTTGACAAATACAACAAATTTACTGTGATTCACATCATATTCGATATCAATCCCAACAATTTGAATTAATTTAATTTAATTTGTGAAATTAAATATCGGCTTCTAGTCCTAAGTAGATTCCGTGTTATTATCGGCCATGATTAATTTGACAACAACAACTATTTTTGACAAATACAACAAATTTACTGTGATTCACATCATATTCGATATCAATCCAACAATTTGTATTAATTTAATCCAATCGTTGAAATTAAATATCGGCTTCTAGTCCTAAGTAGATTCCGTGTTATTATCGGTCATGATTAATTTGACAACAACAACTATTTTTGACAAATACAACAAATTTACTGTGATTCACATCATATTCGATATCAATCTCAACAATTTGAATTAATTTAATTTAATTTGTGAAATTAAATGTCGGCCGGCTTCTAGTCCTAAGTAGATTCCGTGTTATTATCGGCCATGATTAATTTGACAACAACAACTATTTGTGACAAATACAACAAATTTACTGTGATTCACATCAAATTCGATATCAGTCCAACAATTTGTATTAATTTAATCCAATCGTTGAAATTAAATATCGGTTTCTAGTCCTAAGTAGATTCCGTGTTATTATCGGCCATGTTTATTGTGACAACAACAACTATTTTTGACAAATACAACAAATTTACTGTGATTCACATAAAATTCGATATCAATCCCAACAATTTGAATTAATTTAATCCAATCTGTGAAATTAAATATCGGTTTCTAGTCCTAAGTAAATTCCGTGTTATTATCGGCCATGATTATTTTGACAACAACAACTATTTGTGACAAATACAACAAATTGACTGTAATTCACATCAAATTCGATATCAATCCCAACAATTTGAATTAATTTAATCCAATCTGTGAAATTAAATATCGGCTTCTAGTACTAAGTAGATTCCGTGTTATTATCGGCCATGATTAATTTGACAACAACAACTATTTTTGACAAATACAACAAATTTACTGTGATTCACATCATATTCGATATCAATCCCAACAATTTGAATTAATTTAATCCAATCTGTGAAATTAAATATCGGTTTCTAGTCCTAAGTAAATTCCGTGTTATTATCGGCCATGATTATTTTGATAACAACAACTATTTTTGACAAATACAACAAATGAACTGTGATTCACATCAAATTCGATATCAATCCCAACAATTTGAATTAATTTAATCCAATCGTTGAAATTAAATATCGGTTTCTAGTCCTAAGTAAATTCCGTGTTATTATCGGCCATGATTATTTTGACAACAACAACTATTTTTGACAAATACAACAAATTAACTGTGATTCACATCATATTCGATATCAATCCCAACAATTTGAATTAATTTAATTTAATTTGTGAAATTAAATATCGGCTTCTAGTCCTAAGTAGATTCCGTGTTATTATCGGCCATGATTAATTTGACAACAACAACTATTTGTGACAAATACAACAAATTTACTGTGATTCACATCAAATTCGATATCAGTCCAACAATTTGTATTAATTTAATCCAATCGTTGAAATTAAATATCGGCTTCTAGTCCTTAGTAAATTCCGTGTTATTATCGGCCATGTTTATTTTGACAACAACAACTATTTTTGACAAATACAACAAATTAACTGTGATTCACATCATATTCGATATCAATCCCAACAATTTGAATTAATTTAATTTAATTTGTGAAATTAAATATCGGCTTCTAGTCCTAAGTAGATTCCGTGTTATTATCGGCCATGATTAATTTGACAACAACAACTATTTGTGACAAATACAACAAATTTACTGTGATTCACATCAAATTCGATATCAGTCCAACAATTTGTATTAATTTAATCCAATCGTTGAAATTAAATATCGGTTTCTAGTCCTAAGTAGATTCCGTGTTATTATCGGCCATGTTTATTGTGACAACAACAACTATTTTTGACAAATACAACAAATTTACTGTGATTCACATAAAATTCGATATCAATCCCAACAATTTGAATTAATTTAATCCAATCTGTGAAATTAAATATCGGTTTCTAGTCCTAAGTAAATTCCGTGTTATTATCGGCCATGATTATTTTGACAACAACAACTATTTGTGACAAATACAACAAATTGACTGTAATTCACATCAAATTCGATATCAATCCCAACAATTTGAATTAATTTAATCCAATCTGTGAAATTAAATATCGGCTTCTAGTACTAAGTAGATTCCGTGTTATTATCGGCCATGATTAATTTGACAACAACAACTATTTTTGACAAATACAACAAATTTACTGTGATTCACATCATATTCGATATCAATCCCAACAATTTGAATTAATTTAATCCAATCTGTGAAATTAAATATCGGTTTCTAGTCCTAAGTAAATTCCGTGTTATTATCGGCCATGATTATTTTGATAACAACAACTATTTTTGACAAATACAACAAATGAACTGTGATTCACATCAAATTCGATATCAATCCCAACAATTTGAATTAATTTAATCCAATCGTTGAAATTAAATATCGGTTTCTAGTCCTAAGTAAATTCCGTGTTATTATCGGCCATGATTATTTTGACAACAACAACTATTTTTGACAAATACAACAAATTAACTGTGATTCACATCATATTCGATATCAATCCCAACAATTTGAATTAATTTAATTTAATTTGTGAAATTAAATATCGGCTTCTAGTCCTAAGTAGATTCCGTGTTATTATCGGCCATGATTAATTTGACAACAACAACTATTTGTGACAAATACAACAAATTTACTGTGATTCACATCAAATTCGATATCAGTCCAACAATTTGTATTAATTTAATCCAATCGTTGAAATTAAATATCGGCTTCTAGTCCTAAGTAAATTCCGTGTTATTATCGGCCATGTTTATTTTGACAACAACAACTATTTTTGACAAATACAACAAATTAACTGTGATTCACATCATATTCGATATCAATCCCAACAATTTGAATTAATTTAATTTAATTTGTGAAATTAAATATCGGCTTCTAGTCCTAAGTAGATTCCGTGTTATTATCGGCCATGATTAATTTGACAACAACAACTATTTGTGACAAATACAACAAATTTACTGTGATTCACATCAAATTCGATATCAGTCCAACAATTTGTATTAATTTAATCCAATCGTTGAAATTAAATATCGGTTTCTAGTCCTAAGTAGATTCCGTGTTATTATCGGCCATGTTTATTTTGACAACAACAACTATTTGTGACAAATACAACAAATTTACTGTGATTCACATAAAATTCGATATCAATCCCAACAATTTGAATTAATTTAATCCAATCTGTGAAATTAAATATCGGTTTCTAGTCCTAAGTAAATTCCGTGTTATTATCGGCCATGATTATTTTGACAACAACAACTATTTGTGACAAATACAACAAATTGACTGTAATTCACATCAAATTCGATATCAATCCCAACAATTTGAATTAATTTAATCCAATCTGTGAAATTAAATATCGGCTTCTAGTACTAAGTAGATTCCGTGTTATTATCGGCCATGATTAATTTGACAACAACAACTATTTTTGACAAATACAACAAATTTACTGTGATTCACATCATATTCGATATCAATCCCAACAATTTGAATTAATTTAATTTAATTTGTGAAATTAAATATCGGCTTCTAGTCCTAAGTAGATTCCGTGTTATTATCGGCCATGATTAATTTGACAACAACAACTATTTGTGACAAATACAACAAATTTACTGTGATTCACATCATATTCGATATCAATCCCAACAATTTGAATTAATTTAATCCAATCTGTGAAATTAAATATCGGTTTCTAGTCCTAAGTAAATTCCGTGTTATTATCGGCCATGATTATTTTGATAACAACAACTATTTTTGACAAATACAACAAATGAACTGTGATTCACATCAAATTCGATATCAATCCCAACAATTTGAATTAATTTAATCCAATCGTTGAAATTAAATATCGGTTTCTAGTCCTAAGTAAATTCCGTGTTATTATCGGCCATGATTATTTTGACAACAACAACTATTTTTGACAAATACAACAAATTAACTGTGATTCACATCATATTCGATATCAATCCCAACAATTTGAATTAATTTAATTTAATTTGTGAAATTAAATATCGGCTTCTAGTCCTAAGTAGATTCCGTGTTATTATCGGCCATGATTAATTTGACAACAACAACTATTTGTGACAAATACAACAAATTTACTGTGATTCACATCAAATTCGATATCAGTCCAACAATTTGTATTAATTTAATCCAATCGTTGAAATTAAATATCGGCTTCTAGTCCTAAGTAAATTCCGTGTTATTATCGGCCATGTTTATTTTGACAACAACAACTATTTTTGACAAATACAACAAATTAACTGTGATTCACATCATATTCGATATCAATCCCAACAATTTGAATTAATTTAATTTAATTTGTGAAATTAAATATCGGCTTCTAGTCCTAAGTAGATTCCGTGTTATTATCGGCCATGATTAATTTGACAACAACAACTATTTGTGACAAATACAACAAATTTACTGTGATTCACATCAAATTCGATATCAGTCCAACAATTTGTATTAATTTAATCCAATCGTTGAAATTAAATATCGGTTTCTAGTCCTAAGTAAATTCCGTGTTATTATCGGCCATGATTATTTTGACAACAACAACTATTTGTGACAAATACAACAAATTGACTGTGATTCACATAAAATTCGATATCAATCCCAACAATTTGTATCAATTGCATCCAGTCTGTGAAATTAAATATCGGTTTCTAGTCCAAAGTAAATTCCATGTTTAATCGGCCATGATTATTTTGACAACAACAACTATTTTTGACAAATACAACAAATTTACTGTGATTCACATCATATTCGATATCAATCCAACAATTTGTATTAATTTAATCCAATCGTTGAAATTAAATATCGGCTTCTAGTCCTAAGTAGATTCCGTGTTATTATCGGCCATGATTAATTTGACAACAACAACTATTTTTGACAAATACAACAAATTTACTGTGATTCACATCATATTCGATATCAATCTCAACAATTTGAATTAATTTAATTTAATTTGTGAAATTAAATGTCGGCCGGCTTCTAGTCCTAAGTAGATTCCGTGTTATTATCGGCCATGATTAATTTGACAACAACAACTATTTGTGACAAATACAACAAATTTACTGTGATTCACATCAAATTCGATATCAGTCCAACAATTTGTATTAATTTAATCCAATCGTTGAAATTAAATATCGGTTTCTAGTCCTAAGTAAATTCCGTGTTATTATCGGCCATGATTATTTTGACAACAACAACTATTTGTGACAAATACAACAAATTGACTGTGATTCACATCAAATTCGATATCAATCCCAACAATTTGTATCAATTGCATCCAGTCTGTGAAATTAAATATCGGTTTCTAGTCCAAAGTAAATTCCATGTTTAATCGGCCATGATTATTTTGACAACAACAACTATTTTTGACAAATACAACAAATTGACTGTGATCCACATAAAATTCGATATCAATCCCAACAATTTGTATCAATTGCATCCAGTCTGTGAAATTAAATATCGGTTTCTAGTCCAAAGTAGATTCCGTGTTATTATCGGCCATGATTAATTTGACAACAACAACTATTTGTGACAAATACAACAAATTTACTGTGATTCACATCAAATTCGATATCAATCCCAACAATTTGAATTAATTTAATCCAATCTGTGAAATTAAATATCGGTTTCTAGTCCTAAGTAAATTCCGTGTTATTATCGGCCATGATTATTTTGACAACAACAACTATTTGTGACAAATACAACAAATTTACTGTGATTCACATCATATTCGATATCAATCTCAACAGTTTGAATTAATTTAATTTAATTTGTGAAATTAAATGTCGGCTTCTAGTCCTAAGTAGATTCCGTGTTATTATCGGCCATGTTTATTGTGACAACAACAACTATTTTTGACAAATACAACAAATTTACTGTGATTCACATAAAATTCGATATCAATCCCAACAATTTGAATTAATTTAATCCAATCTGTGAAATTAAATATCGGTTTCTAGTCCTAAGTAAATTCCGTGTTATTATCGGCCATGATTATTTTGACAACAACAACTATTTGTGACAAATACAACAAATTGACTGTAATTCACATCAAATTCGATATCAATCCCAACAATTTGAATTAATTTAATCCAATCTGTGAAATTAAATATCGGCTTCTAGTCCTAAGTAGATTCCGTGTTATTATCGGCCATGATTAATTTGACAACAACAACTATTTTTGACAAATACAACAAATTTACTGTGATTCACATCATATTCGATATCAATCCCAACAATTTGAATTAATTTAATCCAATCTGTGAAATTAAATATCGGTTTCTAGTCCTAAGTAAATTCCGTGTTATTATCGGCCATGATTATTTTGATAACAACAACTATTTTTGACAAATACAACAAATGAACTGTGATTCACATCAAATTCGATATCAATCCCAACAATTTGAATTAATTTAATCCAATCGTTGAAATTAAATATCGGTTTCTAGTCCTAAGTAAATTCCGTGTTATTATCGGCCATGATTATTTTGACAACAACAACTATTTGTGACAAATACAACAAATTGACTGTAATTCACATCAAATTCGATATCAGTCCAACAATTTGTATTAATTTAATCCAATCGTTGAAATTAAATATCGGCTTCTAGTCCTAAGTAAATTCCGTGTTATTATCGGCCATGTTTATTTTGACAACAACAACTATTTTTGACAAATACAACAAATTAACTGTGATTCACATCATATTCGATATCAATCCCAACAATTTGAATTAATTTAATTTAATTTGTGAAATTAAATATCGGCTTCTAGTCCTAAGTAGATTCCGTGTTATTATCGGCCATGATTAATTTGATAACAACAACTATTTGTGACAAATACAACAAATTTACTGTGATTCACATCAAATTCGATATCAGTCCAACAATTTGTATTAATTTAATCCAATCGTTGAAATTAAATATCGGCTTCTAGTCCTAAGTAGATTCCGTGTTATTATCGGCCATGATTAATTTGACAACAACAACTATTTGTGACAAATACAACAAATTTACTGTGATTCACATCAAATTCGATATCAGTCCAACAATTTGTATTAATTTAATCCAATCGTTGAAATTAAATATCGGTTTCTAGTCCTAAGTAAATTCCGTGTTATTATCGGCCATGATTATTTTGACAACAACAACTATTTGTGACAAATACAACAAATTGACTGTGATTCACATAAAATTCGATATCAATCCCAACAATTTGTATCAATTGCATCCAGTCTGTGAAATTAAATATCGGTTTCTAGTCCAAAGTAAATTCCATGTTTAATCGGCCAT